>OX384546.1:19268200-20659200 GCA_947538895.1 Neoitamus cyanurus
TGTATCTCGTCTGAACCGGTTTGACATGTATTTGACAGGTCTAATGGCAGTGTCAGAATCCATTTTATCTCGATCAGTTAAAGTGTTCACAACAGAGTTGTTTTGCGATTGAACATGGAGAGTTTTGTAACAAATAATCGACAATCCGCTGCTGAAAGTCATCGTTCGCTAACATAGTAGAACATACGGTGAACATGCTTTTTCGAATAGTGTGTGCAGAAGATGGTTTGGACAATATAAAGATGGCATTTTCGATGCTCTGCATATGGTGGGATATGAAAGGTGTTCTTTATTGCTGAAACCGTCTGAAACCATTGCTGGCGATGTCTACAGGCGGCAACTAATGCGTTTAAAGCGAGCTATTGAAGAAAAATGACCAGAATGGGACAATCGACATGATAATACTTTTACACGATAACGCGATACCTCATATAGCTCAATCAGTGAAAAACTATTCAGAAAAGCTGAATTGGGAAGTGCCATACCACCCGCCGTAGTCAAGATGGGCAAAGGTTGTAGATCACGGAAGTCACTTTTTCTCATACTTAATATATTACTCATTACGCTATTTTAGATAAAACCCAACCTCGAGACGTATCTACAGTCTGTTTCAGGATGGACATTTTTATTTTATTATCTTTTAATCTACTCAACGCAAATTCCTGTAATTAATACACCTCTTGCTTATTTTTATTAAATTACCCATCTTATTGCCTTTCCAAAGACAACATGCTCAGATAGAGAAAGGATATACAAATTCATATTTTTTGTTTTTAAAGGTGAGATCTATCACCCCATTCATATTTGTCTCCGAGAGATGAAACACCTTATATGCATACATAAACGTTAAGAAAATTACGTGCACTCCAATTTCAAAAATATCGTTTCAAGAAAAACTCGTTTAAAGTTTTCTATCCAATTTTCTTGCGTACAGAGATGCCACAGACAACTTTTTCTTATAAATTCTTTGTAATTTTGGAATGAGGACTTTTTTTTTAAGTATATACATAACTGGAAGAAAATGCAAAAAAAAACATTAATATTCAAGTTTGCGCTCTGTTTGAAATATTGAGGAAAGCTTGAAATTTGAATCGAAATATACGAGTACATACCAACATGGGGTTTCAACATCCAATTCGGGAATTGCGTTCATTGTGGGCATAATTTTCAATTTTAATTTAAAGCTATTACTTCAAGACCTCGACAAAATAATTGCACTTTATGTTGCTTCTTCTTGGAAGTTTATCTCGGCGAACACTCATACCTACCCATCTTATGCGAAAACTCCCGAGAGCACAAATGAATCTATTCTGTGATTGAGCCTTTTTGTGAAATGCTTTAAATAGAATAGAATCGAGGTCGAAGTTGTTGTTGTTGTTGCTGTGGTATAATTGTGTGCTGAGCTCCTGTGGTGCTCGAAAGGAGCAATGCTAATGCAGTAACCAGCAAAAACACAGGAAAAACACTGGACCGATGCGATGGCTGAATGTTTTTTAAAGTTCGCTGTGTGGGTACATATTTACGTTAACAACGTTTGGGTGATATTACAATTCCATTCGACTAGCTTCCATAGACAAAGTTTCAGCGGTGTCCTGAATAACCGGATCCCCAGTTAAAATAATCCCAAACAATTGAATTCTCGTTTACTCAGGATAATTTCGACCGTAATCTACCCCA
Organism: Neoitamus cyanurus; assembly: GCA_947538895.1. Lineage (NCBI taxonomy): Eukaryota > Metazoa > Arthropoda > Insecta > Diptera > Asilidae > Neoitamus > Neoitamus cyanurus. The sequence continues at coordinate 19,269,878 of OX384546.1, forward strand.
ACAGATGATGAAGAAGAAGGTGCCCAGTTTACGCTGGATTCAGACTTTATGGCTGTTCTAAACTTTCCTGAATGTAGTGTGGCCTGGGAAATTGTTCGTTCAGTGGCACATAAAACACCAGGAAGAGATATAAAACCCTTCGAGGCTCAGATACTGGCTACCAACTAGTGCTTTTCGTGGGTTGCAGAGTTAATCGTTTTGTGTCTTCCTACCCGTGCGTTGTGGGACTTGTGACTATCAAAAATATTCCAATTTGCAGATCCAAGAGAAGACGACTTTGTTGCGGACAAAGGGTTGAACCCGAATTTATTCGCTTTTAAGAACATTTGAGATCTGGCAAGTACGTTAGGATTAACACCCCCGCTGTGCGATTATTACGATTATTACAGCATAAAAGCATTTTACAACTTGTGGCTGAACTTTGTCAATGGTCGTTAAAAATTTTCATTTGAATTAGTGGAATTGCTTTAGTAAATAGTTCGGCGCCCGTTACACATTAAGCCTTCCTTAATTCTATTAATCGATTCGCTTTGTTAGTTGGACATTTTTGCGAATAAACAGTTTAAAGTGACATACACGTAAAGATCTTTGGTAGCAATATTTCACGAGACCTGGAGCAAGAGGTGCTGCTTGGTTGTTGGCGTATGTGGGTTAATTTGACTTTAACCTTGCGTAGAAGTTAAACGCACGCTTTTTTTTATTTTTAATAATTATGTGTGAATTTTTTTATTCGCCTCTCTTTCCCCTTACATTTATATGTGTAATACCACATTCAAACTAATTTAGAAAAATCTTACTTACCACTGAGCTAGTAGGCCATTTTATAAGTTCATGTGATGTTTATTTACACGATACCAAAGCCTAAATTAACGTTTATAAAATTGCTGTCTGTCTGTCTGTTTGTCTGGGTGAATCTCGGGAACCGATTTGGATGGGGCTTTAGAGGGTACTTTTAACTCTAGCATGTTTTGAATAAAGAAAAGCCGTGTATTGATTAAATTAAGTATGTTCATTGAGTTAAGATCTAGGTCAACTTAAATCCAGGAAGATCAGCTTGTTATAGATCAGCTGTCAAATAACTATCAGATCAGTTGAGATCAAAAAAGATCAGAGGTCTCAAAGAACGCAAATCGATCAGTTCAGGTGATTACTGTCACTTATCAAAAGTATGTACATAAATTATATTTACTTTCCTACGACTCCTTGGCTGTTCCTGGAGAACATTTCACGATCACCTGATGATTACCACTAAATGAAAGTAATTGGACCTTTTCCATCTAATAAAAGAGGTAAAATAATTTGTTCTATATAAAGTACTTACTTAAATTTACCTAGCTACATCAAAAGTCATTTAAAAACTTTGATAAAATACTTTAGATAAATATGTAAACGTTAAACTGCCACAAAACGCCAAATTGCTAAATGTCCTGATCTACCTTAATCTACAAAAATTGGAAAAGATTGATAATTCTCAACATCAACGAACGCGGGTAGATCAGTTTAGATCAGAAAAGAGCAATTACAGTTCTGATCGTACGCAGATCTCTTGATGGTTTTTGATCTGGATAGATCTATATCAGTCAATGAACAGAGCTATTTGTTTTATTTATTTATTTTTTTTGTTTTTTTAATTTAACTGCAAGAATGGAAAAGATCGGTGGAAGCTCAGGACGGATCTGCTAGTAATGAATAAATAAATAATTGAGGTTCCATAGCCGATGACAAGGACGTAAGCAGGCTAATGATAAGCGTGCTAGGGTGCCGATCCTAAAGTCCCAGGTTCGAATCCTACTCGAACCAAACGCTTCCACGCCAGACTGCTCTTTTTCCCCTAAGCGATAGAAGGAAGCCCCATGCTTCCAAGCTTTGTGTAAGCCCTATGCTCCTAACTGGAATGAAATAGAAAATATTTTTATATATAGCCGACGAAATGTTCGAGACGGGAAAATGCTCCAATATTTAAAAACTAGTGGAAAATTAACTTGAAACGGCTCCATTGTGTAGCGACAGCCGGTACTTATAGGTAAGTAGCATCGTCTTTAAAAAATAATTAGCAAATACTGGTGAGCTCATCTATGGCACATCGCAGCATATATGTACATATGTATCTACAAATGTACATTGTCTACTGCATAAACTCATCTAGGCGCCACACATGATGTAAATCCCAAGATAAATCCCAATCTACATCTTGCCAAACGGATTTAAAATGATTAGCTGCACAAAAGCCCTCCAAATAGCACATGTTACTTATTGTGTTACGTGACAATATGTTAAATTGACTTTGGGCTCCGGGACCACTTGAGACAACAAAAGATCTCAAGTGGGAAAATTATTCCCTAAGAATGGCAAGGAATGGTGAGACAGTAAAAGTCGTCTTGGAATTTCCGCATAAATTCCCTGTCTGCCATATGAAAAGAAAATAAATTCAGCGGACAGTCTGCTTAAAAAAAAACAAAAGCTGTTTAAACAGCAATAAAAGGTCATTAGGTCTAATCAATAAAACATGCTCTCGCCATTGGTTATTTCCGAACGATAAAATATGGGATTCCACACGGGAGAGGTATGCTTTTAAGATCGAACACATACTATACCTAGGTAGATATGTACTCCTTCCGCGCACCCAGGCAGACAACATATGAGGAGCCTCCTGTGCGCCTAGGCGCCTGCCGGCCGACCAGGGAATCCCACTCCAATTTTGTATTTAAAGGACGAACTCGTTCAATTTTTCATCACATCGCAAACTGATTTCAGTGAGTGAACAAGACACAAGGCTGTGAGAAGTATTTTTTAAAATGAAAACTTTTAGTACGCTCTGTTTCGCAATTTTGCTGGCTGTAGGAACTCAAGGACGCCCGCCGCAATTAATGGACGAGATTTTGAAGTAAGTTTTTATTTTCATTTGATTGAAAAATAATTTATTTGACCTTCATCTTATAGTTTCCAATTGTGCTTTGTGTTGTTTTGAATTGTTTATGCAACGAATGTCCTTTATACTTTTTTATTAATTTCTCGAACTGGTACTAATTGGAAACCTTTTTTGTTTCACAGAAAATTTGACAGACAACATGGTTTGGTGTTTGATGCTCCAATAGCTCTGAAGAAACTTTACGCTGAAGAGCGGAAGACGATGGATAACTATAAGCCGCACCTCAATCTAGAGCTATCCAATGCGCTCTCTCAAAATATTCTACAAATGGCTCAAGGCATTGGACTGAGGACTATAAACGACCAAAAGGATTTCGTAATATTTTCGCCACTTAGCATTGCTGCTGCCCTTGCTCTTCTGCTGCTTGGTTCGAACGGCCACACTAATGACGAACTTATGCGACTGTTCGGATTTGATCATAATTCGATTTTCCACAAGAACCCTATGGAAATTCATGACCAGTTTGGTCTACTCATAGAAGATCTCCTCTCGAATTCACAACACCCTGATCGAATTCGGCCCGTTGATGATTGGAAGCGAAAACAGGAATCGTCTCAAGAAGAAAGATCAACGATCAAGTTTAGTAACCAGCACAAGATCGAGTTGGCCAATGGTATATTTGTTCAAAAAGGTTTTTCCCTAAAACCCGCCTACAAAAATTCGGTTGAATCTATCTACAAAGGAGAAATAAAATCAATCGATTTTCACGAGCATAGTGAAGAAGCGCGGAAAACCATCAACGACTGGGCGCAGAAGAAGACGAATGGAAAAATCCAGGAAATCATCTCAGGCGGAGTACCCACTAGAACAAATATGATCCTGGCTAGTACCCTCTACTTCAGAGCACTGTGGGAGAACGCATTTATCGCCGCCGCAACATCGAGGAGGTACTTTTATCCTAATGGTAAACAGGAGCAAGCTATCCTCGCCGAAATGATGGTCACCGGTGGGGTTTTCCCGTACTATGACGCCGAGGAGTACGGTTGCCGCATAATGGGTTTCCCATATAAAGGAAACCAGACCACAATGTACGTCATCCTACCGTATGACTCAAACAGGCAGAATTTGGGAAGGATCCAACAACTATTGGCGGCGGACAAGATCGACGAAATTATTTCTAAGATGGAAAATACCTTGTCGATCGTGGTTATGCCTAAAATGCATATAAAAAGTTCTTTGAACCTTAAGGACATTCTGAATCAGATGGGAGTGCACTCATTATTTAGTAGTGCAGAAAGTGATCTTTCAATGATCACTGATGGATCGAATAGACAGAAGGAGGTGATTGAGATATCACGTCTGCAGGAGCAAGACAGGTTCACAGATCATTTGATTTTTACCCGATTTGGTGATGTTGACTACAACGAGGAGAATGCTGAATCGAAACGCGAAAATTATAGGGTGAGCAGAAGTCACGATCGAAGGAGTGCCCTGAAGCGGAAAATTCGCCGAAATATTGGCCATCAAGAGCGTGCTCAAAATTCAATTCTTTTCGTCGATGATATTCTACACAAAGCTGACTTGACGATTAACGAAGCTGGAACGGAAGGTGCAGCAGCTACAGTATCCTTTATTTCAAGGAATGATGTCGAGGTCGACTTTCGCGTGGATGGCCCTTTTTTGATGCTGATCAGGCATGATGCCACCAAGCTGCCTTTGTTTTATGGAAGCGTATTTAACCCTACAACGTAGGCAAGTGGAGGTACCGACGGATGATTGAGGGGCACTTCAACACGTTCGGAGATTGGGGTAACCGTCACAAGGTTCGAGTTGAAGACCGGTGAAAAAGGGATGGAATGTTGCTCGGAGCGTGATAAAAGCTGGGTGTTTCCAAGTTCTCTGGTTTTCCCGCCAATTATTGTCACAGTACCAAAAGAAGGTTGTAAATTGTAATGATTCTGTGAAATTGCCCTAATTTGAAAAATTGACATTTTATATGTGTTGTCGATTTATAAGAACATGTTAAGATTTAACATGCCATAAAATTGTTAATTCAAATTATGAATAATATATTTTGTAAGGCATTTAAAACCGTTTTTTGTCTACATAATTCCTGAACTATTTTTATTAATTTGCTTTTATTGTACGATACAATTTTTATTATTAAACAAATAATGAAGAATCCCCAAACAATCCGTAGAATGGAGGGGCTGTGCGGCAAAAAATTTTTTTTTCTGTTTCAGTATACTGTTCTTGCTTAATTTCAATAATTTTTTTGCAGGTCTAGAAACTTGTTATAACTTGACATCGTCATAAAAATATTTCTGTTGTTTGTTCTAAACGAAAAAATTTCCATATCTCTGTTTTAATTTTTTACACTCTTTACGTAACAAATAAGTGAGCACGTACGTATGGCCCTATGGCTACCTTTGGGTTACTTAATGAAATTTTTATATATCAAATCACGTTGCATAAAAACGCCACCAGAACCTTTAAAATCTGGTGGTTACGTAAGTACACAGAGCTCAAGAATTCGCCGTATGGAGACTGCTCTTACGTCGCCTTTCACGAACAGAGTTTTGAGATTTGACCCACTGGGTTTTGTTGCCTTTTGTTTATATGTATCTGGTTTTGCTGGTATTCGGAAGGGACAATGCGGTAAGATATGCTTGCAAAGGAGTTTATAGTTTTTTTTTTAAATCGTTGTACGCGAAAAGTTGTATGTCTTTTCCAAATCCATACTCCACATGTATTCTCAAGGATGCCAGGAAATCTTAATGAAATTTCCCTAACTGCAGTAAACATGAACGTTAAGTCTAACGCACTTTTTACAGCGTTATGTTTACGGTTTTGAAAATTCCCACATTTTTTCCATTCTAATTTTAGGAGTTGCTTACGTAAAATAAAATGAAAGGATTGTGAAGAGCTTTCCTTTGAGATTTCATTCCTGTTACTGAAAGGAATAATTAAGGGGACTGACATTGTCTTTAAACACTTTCACGCATTCACCTAAATCGTTTGTTGAAAAAAAATTCCTGGAAATAGTCCCATTTGTATTGCCGTTACGTTACCGTGTTTTAATGCCTTTATCCACATTCCTGAAATACCTAAGTAACCAAGTCGTTCTCCGTATTTAATATGTAAGCAACAAAATTACTAACAGCATATCAAACAGTCAGCGTTAAAAAAATATTAATCAATCTAATCTAAAGATCCAATTTACTAATATACGACTTGGGGTATCATTCAGGCTTAAGAGGCAAATTCGAATAGACAGGCTCCAATAAATGGCGAGCAGTTAGGCAAGCATCATCATCTGTTGTTTAGATCAATTATGGGTTAACGCCACTAATTACCTTAATGTGGCCTGAAGGGAAATCCGCACTATTCAGGAATTCCGGTCATTACACTCTAGGTAGAAATTTGTTGCATATGTTCAATCAATGCTAGATTTTCCCATTTAACCATTGAAAGGATGAGAATTGGATGAGGTATACCGATTGTATGCTTTGTTGCCAAAATAAAATTAATTACGCAATCCCTCGGAGATTGAGAGTAAATTTTAGTCACCGCCTTTGTTATCAATTAAATTCATGCAAATTCTAATCTGCCTTTTTGAAAGAACAGAAATCTCATTCATTTACAATGTGAATGGGTGGTCTCAGATGATGGAAGCTATATAACACTAACAACTTGTGTCTGATCATAAATAGGCTTGTGTTCATATCAGACGAGAATCAGTCTTTTGTATCGTAAATTAATGTACTCCGACAGTTCATTCGTTAATGTATCTCGGCATGGTTAATGTTATCGATGATTTCAATTGCTGCGGTTTGTCTGCTTGCACATATACACACAAAGCCCAAAGTGCGTATATATTTCACAGACCTGCTCCTTGTTCTTGGGTTAATGAAAGATTGCGTATTATTCAATTTTCAGGACAAGTGAAAGGACTTTAGAAGTAATTTACTGCAAAGTGAAATATCCTTAATGATTATTTAGTGTTTTTATTTTATATATATATATTATACGTGTTCAAATGTTGTTTTAAGAAAGTTGAAACTAGTGACTAGTGAAAGTAATTCTAGACACTTCTCAGAAAAATTTGCTTTATTTAATACTTCAAGAGTAAATTTATATAATATTTTGCTGCAAGATCAATAATCTAATGTTTTTATTTTAATCTGTAGTGTTTCGACATAATACAAGGTGGCGCAAAAGTTGTCACCCGATGTTCTTTGGCTGTAATTTTTTTTTTAATGAAAAATTGGTTCTGCTTTTGGATTGCGTTTATTTGATGTCTTAATTTTTTTTCCATTAAGTCGAGAAAATGATATCGGTCAAGTGGCCGCCTCCAGAATTGATGACCATACGTGCCCGATTTATGGCATTTTCCATCACTCTTGTCAGAACTTCCGGCGACAGGTTCTCGCATTCTTGATGGATATTCTCTTTGAGGGCTTCAAGAGTCTGAGGCTTTTTGACATACATAGACTCATGACTTCAAGAAACCCTATAAAAAGATGTCTGGAACGGTTAAATCGGGCGATCTTGCCGTCTAGTGCAAATCACCAAAACGAGAGATTAGGCGACCCGCCAGCCCTCAGAATTTCTATTGTGGCCCGTGCAGTATGCGCCGCTGCTCCATCCTGTTGGAACCACATGTTCTCCAGTCCCAATTCATTCAATTGAGGAAGGAGAAAGTCGTTGAGCGTGGCTCTGTAGCGCTCGTCGTCCACAGTAGTCGTTTGGCCCGCGGCGTTTTCGAAAAAATAATGTCCGATGACGCCTCCAGCGTAAACAGCACACCATGCAATAACTTTGAGTGGGTGTAATGGTGCCTCAGAAGTGATAATTCTGTTTATTCACATATTCACATATCCAAAGAGATGGAAATGGGCCTCGTCATGATGATGTTTGATGAAAAGTTGTCTTCCTCGTGGTCGAGATTCAGGGTTGAGCTTAGGTTACATGCGCTTAGCGGTCAACGCCTAACAGTTGACGCACTGCACTGTCTGCATTTTGTAAGGGACCATCTTCAAGTTTTTCACCGATTGATGCTCAATTGCGTGGCACGTCGTCTGGTCGATACTCTGCGACATCTTCAGCCACAGCCGCAATATTCTCATATTGCCCCATACTCTTCTAGGCGAACGGCTAAACGCCGCCGTAGTGTTTAGCCAGTTGGTGTCGGACGACCGGGAAATCTGCGCCTAAAATCACACTGCGCCAACACCACCAACGAATTATTCCGCACAAAAATCGAAACAATAATTCCGCGTTTTTGAGGAGTATAGCGATTCATGTCTTGTTGACGTATATTTTGTATCTGTTTAATTCACAAATGTCAAATCATAACTGACATTTGCCGCTTCCATTAGCGTGATTACTTTTGCGTCACCTTGTATTTCCACAGGATTTTATGTGAAAATATTTTTAATTTTTTAGTATAAAAATTGCAAACTACAAATTACGAGCACCAGCCAATTTTGGGGTTGATATGTCAACAGAAAAATAAAATAATCACAGGGCATATAGGTTCGTTGTATAATATAATCCAATCTGGAAGGTCTGGACGGTTTTCACAAATATAATATAATAGTTTCATTGTTTTTGTTAGGCATTGTGTTTTATAAGTGAAGTCCTTAGCCCTTAATTGAGAAGATAATTTTTTAAATATTTATTTGGGCAGCTCGGTACTGGAGTGAGCTCTATAGTAAAGTGATTAAAGGTGCGAATCACACCTAAAATGGCCTCAGGTGTAAGCTACCCTGCTTACGGGTTGTGTACACTGGTTCAACGAAATCAGCTGTAAGAACTGGGAGAAATACTAAAGTAAAGAACAAGTTGCACGCAGAATTAGTCGCCTGGCCTTCCATAACCATCGCAGATCTGCTAAAGCCATAACCAACATCATAAGAACATCTGGTGTTTAAGTGTGTGATCAAAACATTCGAAAGAAACTGCGATAATGCTTTGAGAGCGAAGATCTCTAAAAAAAACCGTATTTTAATCAGAAGCACAGGCAGAAATGCATCGATTATGGACTCACAAAGATGCTTCTGTCAGCAGGACGGAGCGCTATGCCACACAATTTATTTAAAAAGTTTCAAACCGTTATACGGGTATTTTCTCTGAACATTACAAATTGAAAAGAGTTTTTAGTGAATGGTAAAATTCTGACTGACAATAATAAGTTGAAGTCCCGATTTTCTCCGCATAATTGCGCCAACTAACTGTTGAAAATCCACTGAGACTTTCTTTCATCAGCGACCTACATAGTTCTTTGATTCGGAGCGATGGCACAGGAAGAAGACCTAAAGGAAACCACAAAACGAATGTAATCCCCATGCCGGCCCATAGCTAACGTAGCATTTTCTTCGTATTTTGAGAAATCCGCCTCAATACGAATTCTGGCAGAGTGAACGAAATTTCACAAGGCTTATCTGTCGGGTGCAATATAAATAATTCAGGCGAATAGTTCCTTAAACTTGCACCTTCGTCAGGGGCGAGAAACGTGAATTTTTGAAGTTTTCCACCGTCACCTCCTCAGTCGTGTCTGCCTTGCCCTGTGGAGGCTGAATTCATAATCTACGAAATTGTGTGGAGTTTTCAAAGAAACTTTTCAATTTTTCCTCGCAAAACTTTCAATTTACAACGGCATTTTAAAAGCGAGTTAAAGTGCGCCGCTACGGCTGAAACTTATTTGAAAGAGGTTTTAGCAACTTTTTTCATAAAACCTGTGTGGAAAGGAATTCTCGCGATTTAACTTTTCGCATTTATGAAATTGGCACAAGGTCGCCCGGCGGCGGCGGAGGGTGCACAAAATCCAGTTCAACCATCTCTCGACTGCATCCCCGGAGCTGCTGTGCCGCGTGGAGTTAAACAACCATTTTCATTTCATTGAGTTTTGTGAAACTGCACTTGTTTGAGGGTGCTCCACTGGCTCTAGCCATTCTGCCGCGATATTAAGAGTTGTACCCCGCCATGACTAGGGCGCATCATACGAATATAAGTGAACTGCAAAATCACCACGTTCACTCCTCGGAGAATTCTATTTTCCATGAAAATTTCTAATCTGATTTTTTTTTACAGCAAAAAGTGGAATTTTTGGCGTCCTCAACCTTGCTAATGCCCCCTGCGGATTGCAATCCCTCCGGCTGGCCATGTATACGAGTATATGTGAAGGCTAACAAAACTCCACTGCGGTGCATGTGCGGGGAGAAATAAAAATGTTTCAGGAAGTTTTCATATCCAAGTTGCCTTTGTGCTCCATGTTTTCTGTGGCTCCGGGTTTAGATGAGCTCAGATTTTGGAAATCCTCTTTTATTCTACGTACGACAATATTTTCCTTTCCATTTAGTAGATACGTATCTCTTGGTCATTGAGTAGTTTTAGCCCATCAAATCATCCCAGGTCTAGTGCAGTAGTGCACACAAATCGACGTTAATTTGGATTAAAATTTTTAATTTTCCGCCAAAGGATTTTTGCATATAAATTTGTATATCCTTTTTCTACCTAAAAGTTGTACCTCCTTGGAAAGGTTATAAGATGGGCCATTTATTAAAATTAAAAACGAGATGTATTAATTACATGAATTTTGGAGAAAATGTGGGAGTGCTGAGAATTTTAGGAAATTTCAGATCATTTTTTTCACATTAACAAGCTCCTGTATCTGCAGTGGTAGAGATAGATGCACATTGGTGTCATTTTTAAAGTGACATTGAAATAGTATTTGTTGCGTGTGAATTTGATGTCGTTGCGTTGAGTAGATCAAAAGATAAAAGTAAAATAATAATGTGCATTCCGAATTTATGAATCACCCTGTAACTCCCAAGTGGTTGAGAATCCAACTCCTCACTATAGTGGAAGTCAGGAGTCGGGATTTTAAGGAAAAAGATAAAATATATGCTAAAGTTGGATTCCACATTTTGCAGTGCTTTCTCCGCCAACACGATTCGCGGGAAAATTTAGACGTGATCCTTGGACAATTAAACATTTTTTCAAAGATCCCGAAAAATACGGTGAAAACCGAAAATTCGGCTACACTCGTTCGAAAAATAAAGAAAAAAGTTGGGGTTCAAGCCCGTGTTCGTATTTATCCCTATTTTGCTGACAGTTCCTACTGTCATGGGATGGGCTGCAATTTAGTTTCATTGCACAATTACATTGAGGATTTGAGAATCTAATAAAATAATTTTGACGAAATATTCAATGGTCGACAATGGGTTTTCCACAAGATAACGCATCTATCCACACAGTAAGAAGGGTTAAATAATGGTTTGCACGCAATAACGTAAAAGAGGTTCTGGAATGGCCAGCTCTATCTCCCGATCTTAGCATTATCGAGAATGTTCACGAAAAATGTATGTAGAAGGAAAACACCTTTGCACCTTTGGATGAATAAGTCTCTTTATGAGTCTTTGACAAATTTGTATAACTTTTTACAAAATAGACTTTTCCAAGTGGTACGTATAATAACGGAGGCATTGCAAAATAGTAACATCAAATAAAGCTACTAAAAATAATTCAATTACATTTTGCTTTGTCCATTTTTAAATTGCCTGAAAATTCAAAATGGGAATTTTCGCGTATTCTTTTATCAATTTTGTATTTCCGTCATCAGGTAACTTATAGAAGAGATAAGATATGCTGTGAATATTGGTTTCCAAGAAATATTGTATTTCATAACATTACGACTTACTTACGTGAAAATTTGTGTGAGTCGGACAGTGTACACACTAATTTTTCCTGATGTTTTTATGTGTGCTGGGTTCGAAAATACTATAATATTTGGTTTAAAAAAAGTTGGCCTCTAGCTGAGAGCATATGAATGACTAAATTTACTAATTTCGAAAAAACCCTCATGTAAACAACATTTTATTAATGGTCACTTAAATATTGGTGTCCATCCCTCTCTAGCTATACAATTGAAATATTCAAATATAGGATTCACACATACCTCGCTGGCACACTTCCGCAGAATGGCACAGTGACCTCCCCCATGAAAATGTTTGCTGCGTGCCGTGCTGGCTATTGATTTTTTTGGTTTGAAAAAAATTAAGATACTCTTATAATGCTGTTTTTGGTAGAGAGCAAGAGAAATTTAGGGAAATAACCATTATTAAGACACGAAAAAACGCGGCAAACTCCTTTGATTAAAACGCAGAGGTCAATCTGACCCCATAGTGCCAGCTAAGGGTTACACTTGTTCCTCTGCCGTTGTTTTCTGTTTTTATAATAACAATTTCAACCTGGTGTACTTTTCTAGGCCAATTTCGGCCAAGCTTTTAATGTTTCCGCACTGTCATACTTTTTGGTATCTCGAACCCTATCTGAGCGTAAAATGTTTAAATCTATTAAAAACCAGACTGCCAACCTTTCGCGATAAACTCTTGTTTTCTAATCGATTGGCAATTAAATCAAATTAAATAAACATTATTTGTAAACGACCTAAAACATCTACGTCATGAACAATACAAGCAGAGCAGCAGTGCGTGTATAAAGCCCGAATCCATTTGCAAAAATTAAATCGTAAAATTATCTTTTGGAGGAAATAATTGAAAATTAATAACCGTAATGTGCCAAAGCACTTTCAATCGATGTTTTAACGGAGTTGGAGGTGAAAGCTCTCATCACAGCGAGCACAAGGGAAGCTTCGGATGGAGGATCGATTCCCATTTCGCTATTCTATTCGAGAGGAATTGATTTCTCGGATGAATTATAGGGAAGAGTGTAATTCATCACATCATCATAATTAACCGTTAAATCGTTCTACTTTAATTACTCGTCCCTGTTGAAGCGACTGCTCTTGCTTCAGCCAAATCCTCCGGGGAAATTTTATCACAGTACGTCAGGAGGAATTTAATTTCATAGACCAGTTGAGAATTGGGTTGTGCTCCACTGAAGGTAGCTATAAATTAAAACATTTTGCTGATTCGTCGTTTATTCACAGCAGTTTTGTGAAAAACTCACAAAACAGTTTCAACCTTAAATCTAAGACTATCTCCTTGCGATGGTCGGGAGATTACGTGTCGGCATAAGTGTAAGTATAGATTGAGCCACCAGGTCCGCCCCCGACTGCTGCTCCGGCCACTACGACAGGTCTTCCAGAAGCTGAAATTGAAATGGACAACGTGTGTTCAATGAATGAATTAGTTGTAGAAGAAAATATGTACCTCCAGAGGGTGAGACAGGAGTGAAGCGTGCGTTCTGTTGCACCGTAGACAACGCATGAAACGTATTTTGATGTAAGGATTGCAAGAATTTTTCGATGTCCTTGCTCTGCTGTGCCGTTAAAAAGTTCGACTCGGCTGCTGAAGGATTCTCTGCAGTAAAGGCTACACCTGGGCACAAGTTGAAGTATATCTGCTGCGCGGTGCACATATTGGCATCAACTGGTGCTCCTAAAATTCATTAGCAATGACAGTCTGACTATTCAGATTCAGTTTTACTTGCCTGATGCCGCTCCTGCGGAAGGCGATCCAAATCGCGAGTCATACTCGTAGTTCGTTGACTGGTTTGGATGTCCATTTGCTGGAGCTGGCAGATGAGCGAGTCCGGTCTGTTCATTTTGATTAATTTTTTGTGGTCTTGTGCGTGGTGGTGGTGGCGGTCGGGTTGGCGGTGGTGTAGGAATGACAATTTGTATTTTTGTGTGAGGAGGGTATGTCATCGAACCAGAATTAGAACTAGACCTTTTCGGTGTAGTCGAAACAATTTTTGTAGCTTCTGTCGTTTGCGGAACTTGTTCAGTCTGCGGAACAAAATTCGCAGGCGTAGATGCAACTCCCGATTCAGACTCAAACTGAGGTTCATATTCATCAGACGTATTTAGTTGTCCCTCTTTAGTATATTGCCACCCAATTTGATTACCTTCTTCATCTCTTATAGGAACTCTTTGAACGTTTTCATTTGGCTCCGAAACCGACCGAGCTCTTGTTTGTGATTTTATACTGTTGTCCTGTTGTTGTTTAACGGGTTCAATGTCATCGCCTCCAAATCGGCTTTGTAGGCTGATACGTTGCTGTTGTTCCTGAAATTGTACAAAAAAAAATGTTAGGCTTAGACGATTTTTTTTTAAACGCCAACAGGTAGGTTCATATTGTTTTAACATTTAAAAGGTATACAAAGTTTCTGAGGAATATACGAAGGATTACGAATTCTAAAATAAAAGAAATTGTACATCATATTTTCATTTAGTACTACTGAAAGAAAAGATTAGAAATATCAAAAAATATATTCGTTGATTTTCAGCCAACTAATTAAAGTTGGGTTTTCAACGGTTTCAGCTCTATCAACAAAACTAGTTGGTTTCTGAAATATTTTAGTTCCATCAACTAATTTAATTAAGCAGTTGTAAATCAACCAATATATTCGGTTATTTTTTTTAGTGAGTTTATTGCTTCCAAGGGCAAGGGTCTAAACACATCCTTTTATAACTTTTAATATATAGCCAAATATGGTAAGATTGTTGTTTATTCCCAAGCTAGTGCATAACAAACGATCGGATCAGTCCGTATTTCTTTCAAAACGAAACTGGCATTGCCATAAGCGTCAACGGCGACCGCTAGAGATTGATGATAAGCAACTTCAACATTTGGCTCCAACAGGACAACGCTACATGCCACATGGCGCATGCCACGATAGACATTCTGCACGTGCGACGTGAACTGACCGGTACTGTAGATTTAATGCTTTTACACTTCATCCTTTGAGGTTATCTTTAATTACAGGTCTCTGTGAATAAACCGCAAAAAATTGATGCCCTCAAAGTCAACATAACGTATGAGTACGCCATCCAGAAAATTCAGCCAGATTTGTTCGACAAAGTCATCTTAAATTGGACCTTCCGAATACGTGCCACCAATCAAAGCCGCGGCAGACATTTGGACGACGTTACATTCCATACTTAATGCCATAAAATATTGTTTCCAACAAAACAAAAATGGAGCAGATTTCTCGCACACAAATAATTTTATTTACATTTAAAAATCGAGCGTCCTTATTGAAAGACTCTACATGCTGGGTAGCGTATAACTTGTATCATTTACCAATTTTTAATTGCCGTTACGCCTACAGAAGTGGGCGCCGAGTATAAATATACATATTTTGATATTTTCATTCAAATATTTTAATTTTTAAGATTCAACTTTCCGTCCCCCGAAATACCTGCAGAAATTCAGCCACATTTAATTCAAGTCAATTTTGTGCTATTCTAGGATGACATTGAAAAAATTATTTTTCCGAGGAAGATTCTCAATTACTTCACTACAGGCTTTGCTAGCAAAATCTTCCTCGGAACACCTCTTGCTCTTAGACGACCTATGGTGACATTCTATGTCAGTCGAGAATGAGTGCTCATAATGCAAGAAAAATCTTTTCTTATTTTGAAATAAACAAGTTCTTACTAA
Organism: Neoitamus cyanurus; assembly: GCA_947538895.1. Taxonomy (NCBI): domain Eukaryota; kingdom Metazoa; phylum Arthropoda; class Insecta; order Diptera; family Asilidae; genus Neoitamus; species Neoitamus cyanurus. The sequence goes on from OX384546.1 coordinate 19,285,160, forward strand.
CGATGAACTTTGCATGCGATTATCCGTTACTTCGAGACGACTAAAAATATATACGAGTAATTGCAGCAGCGTGTACATATATGCGTCTCTGATCTTGAGTTCAGCAAAACATTAAATCTGTCAGAAGCTAGCTGAAGTGATGTTAGCAATAATTTTAGTGCAAATCAGGCTTTATACCTTAACGTTTGTCTCAAAAGATTACCGCAAACATTAGTTATTATCTTTTGTTGTTGGTGGTGTTGTCTTTTTTTTACTTTTTATAAACGTGTTTTTTTCTATGGATGATTTCATTTTGTAACTGCATGTTTTTAGAAAAAAAGGAAAATACTACGGGAGATAACATGGTAAATTTTAAAATAAGAGAAAATGTGAATTGCTGGAATATCCATCACGCCATTTCTCTTGAGCTCATACAATTATTATTTATACAGGCAGACAGAAATATAAGATGTTCTTCGAAGAATCAATAATTAGATACCTGAACGGCGCATCACGACTGTAAATCTTAATACCTTTGGGTAGATCAATCAAAAACTTGTTCTGCGAAGGTAATAGGAAACTTTATAAATGAATGAATCATTATGAAGCTTATTTTTCACGTCGGATATGAGTAGCAGTTTTTGTATTCAATCATATGACTGATTTTTATGCATAAAACCGAAAATTTAACCCTTTTGGCCATTTTGCCTATATTTTATATAGGAAAAGGGGAATGCCCACTGTGCATGTACTTTTGGTCTTATTTTATTTTTCTGTGTCCACCAATCTAACTAGTTTTAATTGAAATAAAAAAATTAATGCATATATGAAACAAAACAAAAAAATTTGAAGTAAAGTGCTAATGCCGTGGGAGTCTCATGACTTTTTTTTAATAAAAAATCTACGACAGCTAGTAGTGATGGATGAGGCAAAAATAAAACTTAATCATTCATGCAACTACAAGAAAAATAGTTGATAAAAATTGTTAATTTCAAAAACATCTCAGAAACAAAAGAAGATTTTTAAAAAGTTCCCCGGCCTTTACTTTCTTAGAAATTACCGATTCCTGAGAAAGTTAGTTTTGACGTGAAACTCGAAACTCTCTCTCTTCCTTAGGTATATTTATTTTTAATAAAATCACTTTGTACATTGACATTTTCATTCTAGCTTAGCATTTTGCTATACAATTGTTTGCTTGCGCTTTTCTTGTTAATGGGTGTGGCATTTGCTTTCTTATTTGGAGATTTTGTGTCTCTGTAGTCTAGTCTAGTGAATTGTACATATTGGGAAGAGTAAAGGTAGGCGCAGACTGGCGCGGTGGTGATGGCGGTGGCGGTGAAAAGGCGGTTAATCGCTGCATGTGTTCTCAAATGTGTAAGCACACATTGTTGCGATTTGCTGAACAGCGATGAGCGGTGGTGCGGCGATTAGAAATCGCCACCGCCACTAACCGCTGCATGCACAATTTCACCGCGTGATCGCAAGTTGAAAAGTAGCCCGTGCAGAATGGAATGTGAACAAATGATTGAAATTGCTAGAAAATATCGAATTTTGTATGATTTGCGTCATGAAGTCTTTAAAAATTTTAAGTATTGATAGAACCGCTTTTTATCTTTTTGCAAATCTGCGAACAAGGTATAAAATTCTCCTTTGATTTCTCGGCTCAAATTGATGTCACAACTCCATTTCCTTCTTTTAACTTCGTTTCTATAATGGAAAATAATTTGGAAACTTACATACATAAAAGTTAACTATAATATAATCACAAATATTACTTTTCTTCATCTTCGCATAATGCAAATAATAACAAAAGTTCTTCAGTATTTCCACTCATTTTAGTAATCACTTACACACAACTCAATTACAAGATAGTACTGATTCTTTTCAGAGATCGTATTAAAATGAAGCAAATTAAAAAACCCAAATCGCAATCGCCACCGCACTAGTGTGATTGGTTACCACCGCTACCGCTTCGTTACTCCCAACGCCTCACTACCGCCACCGCGTCAGTCTGCGCCCACCTTAAGGCAAGATGCGGTAGTTAACGTTTGATGGTCGATAAAACATATAATATGTAAGTCAACTACATTTATATGCGCTTTTGCTAGATAACTTATGTCTTATTAATGACTTAGAAACAAAGATAAAGTTACAGTAGATAACAAATCAATTTATCTTTTTAAGTTTTTATTTTACACATTTTTACCATGAATCAGAACTATGGGAATAAAATTTTTAGCACAAGTATGATATGTGGGGACTTTTGATATGAAGAACTGTTTCACATTTTATTTCGACTGGACTAAATATGTTTTTAAAGCATTAGTACACAACGCGAGAATGTAAAATAAAAATGTTGCGCCTCGACAGAAGTTGATGAATAACTTTTCCTATTCCCACATCCATACCTTGGTAGTGACTCAAAATTTTCCATTCAGTTTTTTCCGGAGATGTCTGGACCGATTTGCATGTTATTTTGAACATAACTTTGAGGAACGGGGAATACTTCAGGTAGCAAACACTTTTTGTTTTAATTTCCAAATATCCCATCGTAAAGAAGATAATTTCATGTCACTATACAATTTTTCCTAACTAACATAGTATCAAAGTTATAGCGATTATTGACCTGTGCTATAAAAAAGTTCTATAGAGAGGTCTACGTTCGGAGAGTGGAGTTTAAAATTTATACAATAAATAGCATTTTGCGATAAGTCCAATTTTTACAATTTCTGGTTTATCATATTTATCACTTTTTTATTCACGCTCTATCGAATTTAAAATTTAATACTTTCATCGTTAATAGCTTTTTAAAAATTATTATATACTTAAGTAAATGCAAAAATTGCATAAGTCCAATTTGACACAGCCCTACTAATGCACGCTTAATGAGTACATTTAATTTTGGGTCGTTCGTACCTATCTCTTGCCTTCCCTAACATCACATGACAAAATGTCATCAAAATGAATTAAATAAACACAAACTCGACAGATCTACTATTAGCCATTGAGGAGTTCCAGTCCAGTACCCATCTTTCGACTCCATCATCAGGTTAAATGTATTGTAATTTTCTATTGTCATCCAAACCATTTGAATGTTTTGAAACAGAATGTTGTCAGACAGGTGTTAAACTAAATAAAAAGGGGTAAACATATTTATTGTGTTTTCGAACTTTTGTCGTTCAATTGTTTGCGTTTAACGCTGTTCTATTTTTGGGGTTAAGTTCGATCTGTTGTGATAAATATATAGCAGCATTTAGCAGTAGCAGCTTAAGTACGAGTACATAATAATAACTTTAGCTACTAACATTATTAAAGAACATTCGAATTTAATTGATAATAATTGGATATCTTTTCTAATTTTGATCAGGAATGACACACGACAAATAAAGTGGTTCTCATGGCTCACGGTTCTTTCGGAAAGAGAATAAAAAGTAGTTTTTTATATAGTGGTAAATTCTAATTGAATTTAAATACTGGACAAACTAGACAGAATCTTGGTAAAGTAAGTGCTCTGATTGCGTCGTTTTGGCGTTAGAATACATTTATTCTCGTCACTAACTGGCCTGGTCACTTGTTGTCACTGAATAACAATCACTTTTCCTGTTCTATAATTTGTAGTGTTTGTTTTTCTAATTGATAATAATAACACATTTATTTTGAATTTTACTCCTTATTTTTGATATTATATTCTAAATATTATGCAATTAGCCAAAATAATAACCTTATAAAGTTTCATTTGCTATGTGACAAATAAAATAAATTTAGTTTAACAAAACACCAGTTTCTATTCATTTACACCTCACGTAAAAATAGAACTTGGTATCAATACGTTTCTACGTTTTTGTTTTCGTGAAACAAATTACTATTTTGGGATGTGTTAAAAAAATACACCAAATTGATTATTGACCAAGCCATTTGATATTTTGCACTTTACCTCAGTTGATGATGGTGGATTGACTATGCTTATGACATCTATTTGCTGTGGTTGCTGTGACTGACCTTGCGTCGCTTCAGGTCTGTATTCAGTATATTGAGTAGCATCAACTGTAAACGGGGGAATTGTATACGTGTAAGTATAAGGAACTTGCCACTTGTAGGCGTATGCGTTTCCAAATGCGTAATCATATTTAAACTCATGATTCGTCTGGCGACCTTAAAAGGATCTTATTTCAAAACACACGAACACTATTTTTGGAATTAATATTACCCTGATTTTGAGGCTGACACAGAACGGAATCAATTGCTAAAAAACACGCGCACCACGCGAAAATCAGTGCTACCGCCATTGGAGCCATCTTTACACTAATGCTGATGCAAAATCCGCGAAGATTACTTGACTACCTTAAGCACATAAAAAAGCCGACCCGTCCGGGTAGGTACGTCATAGTTGCGCTAAACATTCCTGAGTTGAGGGAACTTTAACTTAAGTAAATTCTTGCGAGAATTCATTTCATTGCTTGTGCTTTGAGAGGTTATTTGCAAGATTTCTCTCAATTTTAATTATTCGATTTTTTTATTGATGACTATTCAGTTTGGTTCTCTTAAAAATATTGTCTAAAGTTCACTTCACCGCATGGGTAAAAACGACCTGCTTGGGTTAACCCTGTGAGTAAGCGGCTATAGACATAATATTATCGCCCGTTTTTATTAATGAAATTATTAATGATGCATTTTGATTGAGTTGGGATTTTTTTAAACTTTTATCGGATATCTCTTCCACTCAAGATATTTCTTTTATTTGGAAAGGAACCATTTTACGTAGAATTTTGCTTTCAAAAGAGCTGAGCAGCATCTCATCTTTGTTGTCATGCTCCATCTTTCCGCAGCATAAGTTAGAATTGGTATTTACATATGTTTGCTGTGCGGCGGCTGTACTGGTTCTTCATGCTCTTCCCTGAAGCCGTGAAAACAGGAAACATCGATTCACTACAAATATTCGTTTTTTCCTTTACTGGTATTTGCAATTTGGCCTACCAGGGAGCCTGCATACAAGAACGCATGTACCGTTCCAAAGCTATTTGTTTTTACTTCTCTTCAGCTGACATCTTAGCTTTAGATGTTAAGATGTTTAAGAACACTTTTTTCATAGTTTGCTCAGATCGTTGCACGTTATCATTGTGGAACAAAATTTGAATGATATCCGGAAGACAAAAGTGAATAAGCACAATTTTGATATCGTAAGGGGCACACTGGCGCTTGGAAAAAGTGGCACAAGGGGCAAAAGAAAATTGTTCACGAAACTATTGAAAATAAAAATTTTATTTTAATATCATTTACTTCTTTTACAACATCCATTGAAAAATATGATGTATAAAAATTATTTTAAAATGTTGTGATACTCGCCGACGCACGGTGGGGCCAAATACCGGTTTTCACTATGGAAAATTCCAGTTCTCAAGTAGTCTCTTGCGACAGATAGACAAGCATCGAGCTGATTCCATTTTTCAATTTTGTTACGAAAATTAACAATATATTTTAAAATTAGAAGATTTGTTGAAGCTGATCTATTTTTGGAGTTATAACAGTTCAAACGGTTGAACCTACTATAGATATTAAATTCTTTGATGTGTTTTACTGGAAATTCTATCAATTATGCATATATATTTCTGAACATAAAAATTTCATATTTTGAACGATTCATAGTAAGTGAACGAGATGAGACAATCTCAAAAAGGAGGCGTTACAAAAAATACCCGACTTCAGAACTCGGTACTCGGGTTCTCTGATTTCGTAAAATAACAAGACCTTTAACAAAATAAATGGATTTTCCGATCACCTAAATCCGAGACACCATGTTCAACATATGGATAATTTTTTTTGCAGGACTTTCAAATTTCAATAAATATTTAAATGTTTTACTTAATTGTTTGCAAAGTTAATATTTCCGAAATACGTTCATATTTATGTCCGTCAGTCATTGTTTTGAAAATAACTCATTTTTGCGCTACTTACACGATAAACAACATACAGCCTACAATTGAGCCATTAGGGAAAGTCTAGTCCCCAAAAATTAAAATCCAAACAAAGCAATTGCTGTAAGGATTCATTCCGGCGGCACCAAAGTGACTTTATAAGACCAGGAATCAAAGCGGAAAGTCATTATTTAAATGAGGATAATTAAATTGTGCTCAACGAAATTTGCTCCATCAATCATCATCAAACTGCTATCAGACAGGAACATTTCTGATTCCTCGGCACATAATCGGGCAATCAATTGTTGTATGCGAAGTACCTCGTGAATAAAATCGAGGAAAGTTGAATGATTCGTCCTCTTCTCCCCGACGTTGCGCCCATGGCCACCCCAAAAAACGAATGGCACGGTCTATGTGCCTTTGATTTTCTATATTTCCAGATAAGCGAGCAAATAATTTGGGACAACAACACCCCGTGCCCCTGATGTTTTTCCGAATACAAAATTTTGTGTACATTGAGCGTGGGGGTCGACTTCAACAAGTGCCCGTGATTAATGACGTAGAAAAGCGCCTTTCCGGCTTACACTCGTGTCATGAAAAATTTATTTTGTTCCGTCTTGATTTGCATACGGAAAATGTGAAAGTGCTCCGCTTTTTTTTCGATAAAAATATTACGACTCTCTGTCAGCACGCCCGGCCATAGTGCAGTAGGTACTACTTTTGCTTTGGGACCGGATGCGACAGGGACAATCCGGGCGGAAGAAGCCATCGCTCGAGAAGATGAAGACATTAAACATCGCTCAGAGGACACTATCGAATTTCCTTCGGGGCGGAATCAATGAAATGTGACAAATCTGGAATCGGCAAAAGCGGCGCTCTATTTATTCCCAGCTTTTGGAATCTGAAGGCTTTGAAAAGGCACAGTAAATCAGGGAAAATATATTCCTACTGGCACAAAACAGGTAGCAGCGTACGATTGCAGGTGAAGGTCTTTCAGATTTTTGGGTCGAATTTAATATTGACGGAAATCATCCGGCACAGGAAATACCTTTGTATTTTGGAATTTTATTTCCGTGCTGTACAATGTGTCCCCAAAGCTATGTATAACATCAAAGTTTGGGAATGCATACAAGGCGTAAATTACGTACGTATTAGTACATAGGGGGACCTTATAGCTACTTCTTTTTAAATTATAGATATTTAAATATTTTAACGGCAATTCTACAAGAACGGTGTACATCCGCTATCAAATCTTATTGGACTCATGAAACCAAATGCGACTGGGACAATCGCATTTGTTGTTAGCGGCGAAACAGCGCTTTTTACCGTGTCGTGTAAAATAGATAAATGCAATACTTACAATTAGAAAACAGACCATTTAACGTTTACTGCAATTGGAATTTGGAATCAACGATGAATGTATCTTTTTAACAATAGCCACTGAGAGGTGGTCACGTTTATTCAGTAAGTGATTTACTGTTTCAGTGATACAAAAGTGCGTAGACGACATATTCTATGAAATTGCTGGTAAGTCTATCGCCCTAGAATTTAGTAAGCGTGGAAATTAAATAATTAATAATGATAGTCTTTATTTTGGACAATTCAACAAAACTCAAAGGTATATTGAGCAATATTATAGTGCAAAAGTGTAAAACCAATTATCATAGTACAACACAAAATAATTTAATATTTCAAATAAAGTCCCTTTGCCTTTAAACAAGCGATGATTTTTTGGAACTGTGATAATTTGTTGCTGCGTGAGGTATCGCGTTGTCATGTTGGAAGATCGTTCCGCGAAGCGGCATTTCATATTCAGTAAAAGGCAGAACAAGGCACAGGATATACATACTATGTAATAGATATACAAGGACATGGCGCCTCATAGGGTTACCTTTCCGCCCCTTCTTGGAACTAGTATTGGACACAATGCAGGTGATACTTTTCATCCCTAAGCCTGAGGACCAACTACTTACTGTTAGTTATACAATGGTTGCAGCAAAAAACAACATAGACTTATACCGATTCCACTACATAATACATATACTCAATTACGCACACGAATTTTTCAAATTATGTGTATTAAAATTACAAACTAGGAATCAACTGGACGGAACATTACTATGCAAGGCCAAACTCACAAAAAACACCAAAACATAGGTTATGGGCCGTGTTCTTGATTCCGACCAAATTTAATTCCGTTCTATATGCGCATTACTAGATGACGTTGCTAATTTCGGTAAAACAGAAGGTGATCGAGGTATCGTTTTTACCACTTTCCCTTGTTTGGTTTGGTTTGTTTTTATTATTTTTAAATTATTAATTTTTATGTTAAAGATGCGCACCTTCATAAACAAACAGGTGTATTAATTGCATAAATTTCGGTGAAAATGTGAGATAAACATTGAAATTTTAGAGCATTTTTTAACTTTCGCAAGTGACTGTACCTGTAGTGGTAGAGCTTTATCAATATTTTAAAAGCGCTTTAAGATATCAGTTGTTTGGGGACGAGAGTTTTATGTCCCTGCGTTACTTAGATCAAAAGAAAAAACGAAAATAACAAAAGTAAAAAACAAATTGTGTAGAAGATTATAATAGTAAAAAAGTTAATTTAAAAAACCAAAAAACCCGGCTTACTGTAAAAAAGAACTAAAAAGATTTAAACAAGACACATTCATAATTAAATCTATGTATAAATAAATCACTTGCGTCGTTCTAGTTGTCTGCTCATAGTGAGTGCACCTAAAGGTATATTATATTGCTAACATAAGTACTGATGTACCTAGGTATCTAAATGGTCAATATTTCTTATAAACTGACAAAGTATAGCTAATTAGCAGTCGGATTATAACTAATTGTTAGTCTATGTAGGTAGCCTCCTACTGCCAATTAGTTATACTTTGTCAGTTATATACCTAGGTACATCAGTACAAGTATCAGTATCAGTTTATAATATTGGAAGTTCGTTAGTAGCGATGAGACTCTTTAAGCGTAAAAGCCGTTTTTAGATTTTTTTAATGTTTTTACACATTTATTTTTATTTTTATTTTTTAAATTAACTTTTTAATCGGTCAAGCCGTTTAGGCTACTCGTTAAGTTCTAAACAAGGATTATTATTATTATTATAATAAAGATATGTAAGTTTCGAAGGTCAAAACGGATCCCCAGTTATTTACAGTTTAATGGTTTACATCCACTATTTGGGTTTTGTGCTGACGTCATATTAGCTCTAACACTCCGGGGAAGAATACGATTCTAATGACACCTCACTCTTCAAAATCGGTCAAACCGTTTAGGCTACAGGAGGTCACAATGGAACGGACACACATACATACCCTCATACATAATAAAGCCAATACTATATTTTAAAAAAATGTTACAAAATGGTTGGCCTGGTGCGTCAAATGATAACAATTGAAATGACTTCAATTGATTTTATATCCCATAAAAGGGAATTAAAGTCATTTGACCTTATTTGCAATTCAAGAAGGAAGGAATTTCAACTGGCATTGGTTCTAATTATATTTATCATTATTATCAAAACGGAAGGTAAAAAAATCAAAAAAACATATATATTCATATTACAATATATTGGTTGTTCAATTGAGTAAAAAATAATATGAATAATTTCAATTCACTTAACTTCCTGTGCTCACTTAACTGGTGATTTTCTGAAATACTATTAAAGTAATTTTGATAGTCGTCATTTATTATAGATTTTAGTGAAAAGTACCAAAATTACTACTCTAATTGCGATTCGGAAATGGCAACTGACCAGTAATAAGTGAACAGTAGAAAGAAAGTCAACTGTTATAATATAATTCCAAAAATCCACTATAACAACCTTTACCTCTTGAATGGGAAATAAAGTTAATTGAAAAAAAATCTTATTAAAAATGACGAACAATAAGAAGCACAACGCTACGTTTCGAATGCGGAAATGCATGGCAGGGTTCCAGTTTAATATTATTTTTGAAAAATGTTCCTGGTGCATCTAATTCCGTTTTATTGACAACTGATTTGTACCTGTCTGAATAGGCAATTATCCGCTTTTTAAATATGCATCTTCCCCAGCAGCGTGTAAAGCTTACCTATAGGAGCATCGAGTCAATAACACCGGGAGCAAATCCAATTAGTATCGTAATTTGTGCTGTTGGATGTGAAAATCAATAAGTCGAAACAATGTAAACAGGACGCTCTCCCCGCTCGTCTTGAAAAAGATCACCTCCATTAGCCTCGAGGTAATTAAATATTGAGCGCAATCCCTGCACAAATTATTAACGTTTTGCACGAGGCGAGCTAATTTGATTAACCATTCTGCCCCGCGTGTACTTATGATCCGAGGCTGCATATTTAGTAATATTTGCCATGTATATACATACATATATAGTATGTAGCCAGCCCCGGTAATCCCGCGAAACGCTCGCTAGTTTGCTTAATCCCGAAGCATGATGTTCCCTGCTATGTGGATTCAATTGAACGGAACGGAACTTCTTAATTATTATTATGTTTGTGCTCCCCGGAGGCAGTTCCAGCGGGAACTTGTTGTGCATTCCTCCTCATCGTGCTAATTATGACTTTCGTGAGCCAATATCAAATTGCCAAATGAGTTTAAATTAGTTTAAAGTTGGATACACGTAAGTTTCGGTTCCTGTATGGTCCCAGGCGTCGTTGTTTCAACCTCATCCTACACGACGAGGTCGTATTTTTCTTACGGTCGTATCTTTTAACTACTTGAAAACTGCAGCTATGTTCCAGAAGTCGCTGCGAAATTACTGTAGGCACATTTTAATGGACGAAACTCCATGTGTCGACAGACAGTATTTTGGTATGAGCAAATGTGTAAATCGTCGAAATTCATTGGTCCCGTCCGCTTTATGTAGATACTCGCATGCAGCGAGTTGATGGAAGTTGTAAGATTCTAACCATGGGGATTTCGCGTAAAGAGCATGTGATGGAAGTTCAGGTTTAGCGCTGCAGTACTGCACTTCCCTTGGGAATCTTTAACGGAAGATGTACATATTACTCTACTACATTTGGATGTACCAATAATACGATGTTCGGCAATTGTAGTTAAGATGGAGTATGTGAATCGATTCCTTGGCGTGTTCTGAATAGCATTTATTCTTACACCCACTCTCTTCTTCGTTAATAAATCTTTCAAATATTTATCCGTTATTCGATGGAATTTAAAGGGGTTCTCTACTTTGTTACAGTTGACAAAAAGACGATATTAACCTTACACCCTGTCGAGTACCTCTTCCATATGTAAGCCTTCTATACTCGAGCGCGTCAGATTAAGGTATGTTGGATTAATTACATGCTGAAAAGTGTCCATTTCAATAATCTGATGATTTGAGCCTGACGTAAGGGAGTGGGAGTGTCACAAACTTGCAAAAAAACAAAAGTGGCCTCGACAAGCGCGATCGAATTTGTTTTTATTTTGAAGGAAATAATTGAGGAATAAAGGCAAAAATATAATCTGGCAATTTCCACAAGCCGAAGTAACAAAAATCGTCAATAAAGTTTGCAACTGTAGTGAAGCATGTATTCCCCACTCCGCGCCTCTATCTCTCACACTCTTTCTCTATCTCTCTCGCGCCGTCCCCACACCGTGAATCACACAAAAAATATTTTTAAGTATCGCATTCAATGATATAAGACAAAAAAAATCATGAGAAAAAAATTTATTTCAAACGGTCAGATTAAGAAAATCCCTCCAAATAATCGTCAGATTATGGATCAACACGACCAGGACATCAAGCTTTATCCTCTGTATGAAAATCTGACGCACTCGAGTATTTCAAAATAGCGTTTTTTTTATTTTGCATTTTCGAAAAGTCGCCACGAGCTTGCGTCACATCCGAATCGTCAGTCTTTTGAATGGGAGCTTCGTTCTGGATCACTTAACATCCCCTCTTATTTCCTCTGAATATCTGACGTGCTCCAGTAAATTTCTTTTCCCCATTTTGAACCCTTCCGTACCGCCGCCCCACCATCCAAACCGGCAGATTAATACCATATACCTCCGTCATCAGAGACACGTGGGTCATATACACTATCAATATCTGACGCGCTCGACTACTTCCATGTGACTGCTATGCCTGTAGTCTACCCCCCACCGGTGAAAGGGTACAAACGATATAACCTTTTTTTCTTTCTACCATCTAATCTTCAAAATCCAATAGGTCCCCACGACGCTCGAGTAAATCACCATTTATTATCGTGGGCTTCCCTACTATTATTCTTGATATCATCAAAAACGCGTTCATTTTGAAACACCGATTTTTTGCTATTCTTCTATTTGTTAAGATCGTCGATTAAAACTCTCTCTATTTAATCCCTGAACGATCCCGATAACTTCACGCAGACCTAATTGAATAAATTGCTTAATACAAACGATTTATAATTAATTCATGGGAAGTCTTGCAGCATTGACTATAAACAAAACTCTCCTCCATATCATCGTTCTTCGTCGTGCGAGCACATAAATCATCCTTGCTGTCCCGGCGGAGGAGAGCAGAGGACACGTGATTATTTCCCATATCAATAATAGATAGCGGCTTAAAAGAGGTATTAACTACCCTCACCCGTCATTAAGAGGCAATTACGCTTTATGTCCCTGCTCCGCAAAGGATCATTAATTTAAACATTAAATCCTTTGCATGTTCCGTTTACCAATAATACTCGTACGCAAGACTTTCCGCTGTTGTACAGCAGTGCGGTAAAGTAAAGGAGTCTGATACATTGCACGGTTTGAGGCATTGCTTTTATTAGCAGAATTATGACTTTTGCTTAGTTTAACTCCTTCTGCTGGGGGTCTATCTGAGATCCGAAAGTTTCAATTTTACAACCCCCTATTATGTGTCTTTATCTTTTATAACTCGAGGAAGCACGAACAGGGCGCTAAAACAGCTCTTAAAGTGGTGTGCAGCTCGCTTTGGAATTTTTAATTAATTCAGACTCGCTGGGGCTTTTATCCCTGAATAATTAGAGAGAGCGATTGATTCGTGCAGCATTAGGTGGTTATTTTGCTTAATTAGTGTCGTATTTCATTTGGACGTTTATACGAGAACAAAAGAAGATTAGGGTACGGTGCTAAGCAAGCAGAAGATTTGGAAATGAAGTTTTTTTTTCATAAAATGTTAGAAAATTAATTGCCTTTAAGTCAAGATACTCCATACTGCTTATTATTAAATTCAAGTAAAAATGAGTGGGGTTTAAGCATGCATGCTCATTTTATGAACTTGGCTGGGTCTGAATCAAGGATAACTGAAAAGCACACATATTCAACAAAAACTATTAAATCAAATTTATCAACGTGTTCTACTCTATCAATTTTTGCAAAGTGTGCAAAATTCTGGAGGTTGTTTATACATACATATATCGACCGAAAACACCACGTTGAGCGTAGCTTCACTTTAGCTTAATATCGAGAATTAATTCAATTTCGTGAACAGCATCCTTTTTTCAGTGTCCTTTGTAATCAATCTTTTTTATGTATGTTACAACTTGTGATTTTTTTGTGTTTTCCCAGAAAGTTGGCGTTCGTTATATTGACTTTGAGGGCATCAATTGGTTGCGGTTTATTATTTATCATATATACCTGTCATTTAAGATAGCCCCAAAGGAAGAAGCCTAATCGGGTCAGTTCACGTTTCCCTCAAATCGCTTGTGCAGATTGTCCATCGGGGCATGCGTTATGTGGCACGTAGCGCCGTCCTGTTTGACCAAATGTCGTCGGTATCCATATCATCCAGTGTTGGCCAGAATAAGTTGCTTATAAAAACAAATTTGACAGATATTGCTTTAAAAATATGTCCGCTATAACCAAAAAAATTTCAAGCGGCTATATTGAAAGACCCTTTATTTATTACCTTTGGCGTCTTTCCTAATTGAAGGCGAAAGGACGCACATTTTTGCCGTTTTCAATTTTTCTTTAAATTTTATTGCTGCTAGACTGACTACGCCTAATAAAAATTGAATTTCTTATTTGGAGAGAAAAAGCGTCCAGTGTATATACTGCGATTATTGAGGAGCTAATTTAAGGTGCAGTTGTTCACTTTTATTGTTAATCATTCCCGATGGCTTTATCAAGAGAAGATTAAGAACACCTAACCATTCTGAATTTTTGCATTTTTCTATTTCTGCTTTGGAAGTGGGCAAACAAGTTGTATACTGGATTTTTACAGAATTCATTAATAGTCCAGCACAAATAGTAGAGAGTACCTACATTAATTAGAGCGAAGTTGAATTTTTATAATAGTATTTCTAATTAATTTCCACGGGTTCGCCACCAACAATTTTTGCAACCATCCATCTTGAAAAAAAAACATGAAAGAGTAATCGCAAAAACACAGCGAAAATTGCCGAAAACTGCATCGTAGCGCGTAGAAATTCGACAAAATGATACGGATACCTCATGTTCCATTATGGGATATAAATATTAAAAAATTACGCTTTATCCATTATTAGGTTGTGTTTTCTCAATATACTGATGTAATGGAGATAAACTGATAACGACATCATTTGCAGCCGGGCCAGTCAAAATTTTACGGAATAGGCCATTTGGTGAAAAAAAACTTTAAAGCTTCATATGTCCGGAATAAAAAAATATTCTCAAATTCAAACTTCGGGCCTGTTTTAGTTGTTGTTGGCAAACATACTAAAAAATCTGTTTCACAATAATTAATGCACAGAGTAAGGTGCTATACTATTTAAAATCATAATTTAAGTGCCCCCAGCTTTCCATCCTTTTTCGTGTCGTGGTACCTACCGTTCTTATCTATCAGATTGTATCCACAATACTTCTGGTATACTTCAAGGAAACCACTTCGCCCCATATTTATTTATTATTTACTTTATTGACCTATTCTCGGCGCCTCTCATACTCAAAAGTTGTGTGTTACGTTGGTGAGCTCAACACCTCTCCTCATAACTGTGAATTTTAAAATGCATACGTCTTTCTGATTGATGGTCATTAATTAATTATTGTCTATCACTTTATATGAATAATTGCAAGTTTTCAAGCAAAGGGATCTGCCTATTAATTTTTATTTAATTTATTAAATGTTTGTGAATTAACTAAGCTTGGATGTGTTATGGAATAGCCGTTTCACTTTTGACGACCAACAGGCCGACTCAAAAGAGTTGAGGGATCTTTATATGTATCCCGGGACTCCTTTATTGCACTTTAAAAATGCTAATTCTGGGATACGCTTGTTGCGTTTGGTCACCTAATTATACCACTCATGTTTTCAACATCAAATAAACATTAAGTTTTTAATACTTTGAAGTGTTCCCATTCCTGTGACAAAAAAGACACATCTAGTTGATTTTCTAAGTACAACCATATTTTATGTACTGCAACGAAAGGATACAATAAAAAAAGCTGCAGTGGTGAGTGCTACCTGAACATTATTATTCCATAGACTTGCGTATACGCCATTTAGACGAATATCAATAAAATTAAGATTTTGTTTTGCGCTTGGCTGAATCCTCCTCCTGCAAAACATATTCGATTCTGGTCGCAATAATAGACCGTTCGCAAGGAAATAACTTACCGGAAAGTAAACACCGGTGGCAAAGCGCACAGGGACAAGGCTAGCGAGATAAAACCTTTAATGGTCGTCGTTATATTGATGACATAGCCGGTGGAATTGAACAGAGTGGTGTCCGCAGTTTTATCACAGCCGGAGCGTTATTTTACGGAGCCCTTTTTAAGTGCAAGCTGGTTCAGAGCGCTGCAACAGCACATGGTCACATTTGTACAAATGGTACTTGTTGGATGTTATATCCCGAAATGTTTTTGTAAGTCAGTGACAACGTTTAGGTAGCCGACACGAGCGAATGTGTTTCAACGCTCAACGTCACGTACCATATAGCGACAAACTAGCGACAGCTCTTTTTGGCGTTTATAACTGCAACGGGAGCGAAAAACAAGCAAACCTGCGGGACTAGAAACTTTTCCACAGAAAATAAAATATGGCGTTGGAAAATATCCTCAAGGAGCGGAGCTATAAAAAAAAAACGAAAAAGAGGAGAAAATCTAACAATTTCGCCAGAGTTGCAATTCGGGACGAAAATGTCTACTCTTTTTCACTTTTTCTTTGCATGCGATAACTGTTTGTGCGCTCTGCGGCTTATTTGCATCTCCCTCGCTTTTCTCGGGAATTTCGATTCAAAGAATTATTTCCGGGCTAAAAGTTTACAGTTTTTCTATGGGAGCTGGCGAGTGTCGCTTCAATTTCAGCTGCTCGTAAAATTTCCTGTTTTGAGATTGCAGCTTTCCGCCGAAAACAAAATGCAAAATGTTCTTGTTCTTCTTTCTTTTTTTTTAAACTTATAATTATGGATATGAACGAGAAGTTACCAGTCGCTCAGTTACAAGTTGTTACATGCCAATTACTTCGAGTTCCTTTTATAACTTTTCTGTTTGGACTTGTTAAGCTAGGAAAACGAATTTTAACTGCCTTTTATACATTTTATACAGGGAAAAGATTTAGTCAGATACTCTGTGGTGACGACGACTTTTATGGGTACTGATGACAATGATTTTTATTTAGGACACAGGAGTCGAGAACATACAAAGTTTGGTAGGTTTGACAAAGTTTCATATTTTACCATATGTATATAAACATCTTTCAGCGATCCTATTGGGGTAAGCGGTATTAATCGATAATGGTTTTTATATAAGCCCGATAGAATTTGAATTTTAAAAAGTAACACAAAAAGTTTTAATTTACGTTTGATCGAAAACCGTATATTTGTTTGTTTCAAATCTTGCAATCGGTTTTTCAACTACTTTTACTGAAGCGATTCTCATGAAACTTTGCACATACATTCAGTCTGCATGACAATACAATAATATGATAATAATTATATTTTTGTTCAAATTGGCGGATCCAACATGGCGGCCAAAAGTTTCAGTTTCCACGGATTTACATGAAAATGGGTACATTCAAGTTTTCAGGGTCGCTGATTTCAAATCTGCTATTAAATTTGTAAAATCAAGATGGCGGATCCAACATGGCGATTGGAAATTGCCAACTTAAATGGATTATATAACCGTATGATCTCCAGTCCAACAAAACAAAGTTTTCTACTAAATGTGTCCCACGATTTTATTTTCGTCTGATCAAAGCCCCAGATTGGTGACCCATAATTATTTTCTTGCTTTGAGCATTAGTACTGATATTAATGTCAGATTCCATTAAATACAAACTAAATACCATTAGCCAACCATAAAAGAACTCTAAAATCGATCTGTTTGAAAAATGGTGAAGTTCTAAATCGGGCAACAAATTTGAGGGTACTCTCAACAGTGCAAACCAACTGTTGCACTCAGGTCAATTGGCGATTCTCTTTCGATAAATCATAGAGCCGCTCAACGCCTTTAAATGGATTGTACCAGTCCTGCAAATTAATTGGAATAAATAATATTAGAAATAAATACTAGTTTCAAAGTCTCCAATGACTCACCGCGAATAGAACAATAGCCAGAGGGTTTATCCTCCCATGTCATGCAAATTAAAATTGAAGCGATTTTCGTGCATTTGCGTAGATAAACTGCGAATACCTCTCCGCAGAGTGGAGATATATCGCAGCAATAACGTTGATTTATCTGCCGCACCTTTCAACGATTAACTGCCTTGCGAGAAGATTAATCTGATATTTACGGCCTAAGCCAAAACTGCTCCACCGAATTATTTTCGTCGATTTATTATAGTTGCGGATTGGGGGGGATGATGGTTCTCGGTTGGCTATATACATATAATGCTTGTCGCAGACAATTTCGTGCTCTCCTATAAATGCGCGTCTGTTAAGGGGTTGCTTTTGAGATTTTCATTGGCATGAAGTGTTTTGTTTGCCTTTCGCTTTGTTGCCGTCCTTGGAGTTAGTAACTGAACTAATTAGCGAAGATATTTCCTAAACAAACTTATCCAAGTTGATTTTCTCACTATGTATTTGCTTTATATGCCATTTGAGCGGGATTATATTTGTTACTCCACTAATGCTGCGCCACAAACACATTGAATTCCTCCCTTCAGTTTTGAATGATTGTATATTTTAAGCTCTATTAATTTCTTATGAAGAGATAAAAGCAATTGGACACCTCTAAGGATGAAAAGCAATTTAAACAGATAGCTTTTGGGCGGTAAGAGATGCTGCATCTTTAAGAGCTTTAAAGGCGCCCTGATAAGTGTGATAAGGGTGATTAAAATGAACTCAGTTCTAATTTGTTTCGTCAAGTACTAGATAATATATAATTCAAAATCAAAATCGACCGAGCAGTCTCTTAGATAGTTGTGGTACTGACAACATTGCAACCTCAGGAATCGAAACTTGCCTTATCTGTCTTTTTGCACTTATCAGGGATTTCTTACATCAAAGAATTTTAATTGTATAAACAAAAACATTTATTGCGAATATTTTCAAAGCAATCAGCTAATGACATAATTTCACATTATAATCGAAAGGTCAGTTCAAGGTATTTTTTCAGTTTTTTTTTAAATGAGCTAATTCTCTAATTCTATACGTAGATGTGCAAACACAATTTGGCATATATTTCGCGTCGTTTTCAACAGCCGTTCAGATAACGAAAATTTACTGTATAATTATATTGTTATCATTATCGCATATGAAACTAGCGCAATATTGTTTTTTGTGATTAAAAATGTTTTTCATTTCTTCTCTAATTTTAGTAACGGGAATTAAGAAGTGATGAACGGACATTCGTTTCGTGTCCTACTATATATCGATGCATTAGGAAGGTTTAATTTCGGTGTTGTGCTTTATTTAATATCGAAAATTTAAAAGGCGATAAAAGCATTACAGTTGAGTGAGTGTTTTGAATTTGGACCGTAGTGGATGGCGCATGAAGAATTATAGAAAAAATAAAATATTCTTAATGCGCAAAGTAATGACTTCTTTTGGTGCACTGAAGTTTTTTGTCTTTATATTTATGGAATTGTGAAAAATTTTGCTTGTGGTTGTTATCTCCCTCTCAATATTGGATCAGATAGACAATCTCCATAATGTGGATGTTAGTCGGATTATGTGTTTTTTTTATAGCTTTACTAGACTTTTACCGAAAAAAATGTTGGGATATGAGAGCCAATATACCCGGTCCCACAGCTTATCCCATTATTGGAAATCTTCCTCAATATTTTAATCATACCCCCGAAAGTAAGTGATCAGTATTCTGCAAATACTTTAAAATGTTTTATATCAAGATCTTGAATAATTCTCTATTATATGTATACAGCAATGTACAAAATGGTGGAGCGGACTTTTAAAGAGTACAACGGCACTTTTAGAATATGGATCTTCAACCGTTATATGGTTTTTATATATGATGCAAAAGAAATTGAGCCCATTCTAAACAGCTCAAGAAACATGGAAAAGAATGATATGTACGAGATGCTTGAACCATGGTTAAAAGAAGGTCTTCTTTTAAGCCACGGAAGAAAATGGTTCCAGCGAAGAAGAATCATAACGCCAGCCTTCCACTTTTCTATGTTGGAACAATTTGTACAAATATTTGACGATCAGAGCAACATTTTGGCCGATAAATTGAAACCTCATGCATTGGATGGGAAAGTGTTTGATATGCACGATTATGTTGCTCTTGCGGCGTTAGAAGCAGTTTCAGGTAAATTTAATTGCAGTAATTAGGCGTAGGGCCGCAATTTGGTTTTAAATTCAAGTAAGTGGTATTCGGCTTTTACGTTTTTTATATGAGAAGAATGTTTTTTTATTTGAATTTTAAAAAAACAGGAAAGTATATTTCTTTTTCAGGCAAAATAGTGTTTGTACGCTTCCGCGTCCAAAAAATAAATGCCTTTTCTTCTTTTCCTTCTTTTAAATTCGAAAGGATTTCAAATTGGGTACATTGCTCATGCTTTAAACTAATTTTAAGTAAATTTTAATATTTTAAAATAAATTTTTACCTATAAGTTATTCGATTGAGTGCAAGTGTTTCGGGAAAAATAGTGCTAATCTATTTATTTTTTTGTTTGTTAATTTTTTAAATTTGCGGATTTTTCGTAACATTTTTGCATTCTAACTGCCCAAAAAAATCTAAATCATAAAAAATAATTTACAATTGGGCAATTGATATCGTGTATGCAAACTGAAAAAAATTAATATCTAAAAACCCCATTTAAGTTCAAGTAAGGGCACCAATAGTGCGGGATGCTATACCTGCACTTCCTTGAAATGCTTTAACCGTGCTAATTTATAGAATTTTAATTTTTTATAGTCATATTCTTCAATCTTAAAAGTAGGTACTCATATACTTTGCGGACATGCAGCTAATGTAATTTATCAATTTATAAATTCTTTTCAAACAAATCGACCCTATAGTTTTTTTAACAATTTAAAACAATACATTTCGGGAAAAATGCATTTACATACTGATCCGTGCCAATTGGTACTTGTTCCCTTTTTAGTTTATATTTGAAATCTCTCCCCACATATTTTACAGCATGTTCTATATTTTGCGAAATAAGAAAACAAAATCGATATACGAGGATGTATTCGAATTGGCCTCTTTAAAAATATTCATATTTGATGATTTAGGAATTAATAATGCAGCACTCTATCGTAAACACTAGAAATTTCTACTAAATGTGTATGATGAAATATCATGAAAAAATTTCACATAAAAATAAACAATTCATACGTTACAGAATGTGCACTCGGCATTAAAATAAACGCCCAAACTGATGCAGACTGCGCGTATGTTAAAACAATTGAAAAGTAGGACAAGTATTTTTTTTTGGGAGATTTTTAAATAATTATTTTATTTTTCAGTATAAGTAAAATCATAACTGAGCGATTTATAAGTATTAGACAACGAACAAAATTAAGTTTTGCTGTGTTTTCTGCTTTCACAAAAAGGAAACATGATAAACTTCTTCGTATATTGCATTCCTTCACACAAAAGATAATTGAAGAAAGAAGAAGAACACTGGAACAACAAAGTGATATGTCTCAATCTAATGAAGGTAATTAACTTTTTAACTATTAAGAAAGAAATATTTTTTTTTATATTTTCTTTAAGATAATGAATTTGGTAAAAAAAAGAAATTAGCGTTTTTGGATCTACTTTTGTACGCGAGCATTGATGGAAAGCCTCTTACGAATGACGACATAAGAGAAGAGGTCGACACTTTCACATTTGAAGGGCACGATACAACGACATCAGGGATTTGCTTCACACTCTTTCTAATATCGAGGCATCCAGATATACAAAGAAAAATTTTTGAAGAAATAAGAGAAGTTTTTGGAGATGACAAGTCACTCCCAGCTACTTATAAGGACCTTCAGCAGCTCAAATATACAGAATTGGTTATTAAGGAAGGACTTCGTATGTACCCACCTGTTGCACTCATAGGAAGAAAAACAGATGAAGACTTGAAACTTAGTAAGATGTTCTGTCTCTCTCTAAAAACCTTCTTTATATCCGATAAAATTATTAGGAGACAAATTTTTGCCAACTGGATCAGCTGCCCTCATAATAATGGGCATAACAATGAGAAACCCACAATACTTTCCTGATCCTGATAAATTTATTCCGGAAAGGCATTCCGTCGAAAATAATGCAGAGACCTTGAATCCATTTGCTTTTATTCCATTTAGTGCCGGCCCAAGAAATTGTATTGGACAAAAATTCGCAATGCTAGAAATGAAGAGTATGATCACCAAAATTCTTAGACACTATGAGCTAATTCCACTTGGAAAAGATTTAAGGCCAATAGTTAGCATTGTTTTTCGATCAATTACTGGGTATCAAATGGGGTTGAAGCCACGGGTTTACTAGTTGTCAAATTACACACTTCGATCTTCAAACATTTCAAGATAAGGTAATAAAATGTTTTCAACCGAAAATATTTTACAGATATTATTGTAATAATGCGGTGATAATTCTCGAGAGATTTGTAAATGATTTTTAATTTTGAAAAAATGTTTGTTTACCTACTAATAAATACATTTAAATAAATATCCTTATTTTGGATTTAAAACTTACGTAATATATTATTCCATGGTAAAAGACATAGTAAAGAAAAACAGGGGTTTAATTTAAAACAACAAAACTAGCTCACTCAAGTGATGCAAAAAATAAGAACTTTATCTCTTCAAAATATAGCTCACCTTCCAAGAATTTTTTCAAGTAATATTTCTTTATGGACGGTAGAGTAAAATCGATTCAAGAAAATGAAAACGATACGAAACTATGCAACGGTGCCCTCCACTGACGCGGTGGAGGATTTCTATAAAATTGGGTGCCTACATGGCGCTGATTTCGAATCTACTATCGCAACTTGAAAATTCGAAATGGCGGATACAATATGGCGACTGAAATTTCTCAACTTTAACGGATTGCTATGAAAACTGGTACTTTTATATTTTCGGGCTCGCTGATCTAGAACCCGCTATCGAAAAGGAAATTAAAGATGGCGCACCCAACATGGCGGTCGAAAAATAACAACTTCAAAGGATTACAATGAAAGTGGGTCCCTTTATGTGTTCGGGGTTGCTTATTTCGAAGAAGTTCTAATTGTTGTAGTACAATATAATAATACATATAACACACGATAACTTTTTTTAAATCGTTTCGTTAAGAAACGTTTTGAAGAACGATTAACTGCGAAAAAAATTTTTAGACGATTCTTAAGAAAACGTTAAGCATGTTGGGAAATGAGTTTCTTAAAAAAACGATTAAAAGTTTAAACGAGCGCTCTAGGAACTTGAAGGGCTTCAAGTGAAAACGGAACCCCAGGAAGACCACTTTATTACATATCTATAATTAAAATGACTTGGTACCTATCGGCAGATATCCCAATTAGCAATCGAAATGTAAATTACCTTTCCATTTTTTGCTTTCCTTCAGTTTCCCAATCTGTGGCATATATGTATGTAGCTATCTGCTAAAAATTCAATTACGGCATTTGCTGCACCATCATCTTGAAGGATTGAGGAGCACTCCACGTTTTCCTCTGTCAGCAACCTGCGGCTAGTTCCGTCCCATTGAAGGTAGCACCTTGGAAGCCATGTCCCGAAATGATTCATATTTTAATAGCTGCACCCATGAATATTTAAGCTGTGAATTTTTTCCGTATTTTCGTCGCCGTTACAGGCGTTTTTCATCCGATATCACCGTCAGCAAATTTCCTCCCATATTCGCAGCATATGGCAGTCGTAGTCGTCGTCGTCGTCGTCGTCCTCCTCCTTCGTCGGGAGCGAGAGCTGAGCTGGTCCTGTTGGGTGAAGCATTTTTATGGTAAACAAAGTAAAGGGGATTTTCATATAGGAGATGATGATGATGATGATGATGGAGGCAGGCCCTAGGACTACTGCCTGCACTTCGCTATAACGGGAAAATATTAAGTCAGAGGAACGTCGCAAGGACGTTTAATTTAATCGGATTATCGTGGAGAAATCTTTTCGTTTTTACTCTCCTATTTCTTGTCACACGAGCCCAAGTTTCTAGCGGTTTTTGTGTGGCAGGAAAACAAATATTAAGACGACAAATTTGACCCATTTCCAGCACTTCCTCCTACATTAAAATTTGCTTTTCCACGACGAGGCACATTTGCTCTGCTCAAGCCTTATGTCTTCCTTTCATCCCCACTCGGGGGATCCTAAGGAACATGGAAACACAGAGACAATACAATACTTCTTCAGAGGATGGGGACATCTTGATTCCTCGACTGTTGGCCGTCCCTAATCCCCTTAAGACCAGCGATAAAATATAACATACGAACTAAGTGCTTAGATTTATTAGCGCTATTATCTCTGTTATCTTGGACATGTGGAATATTGTCAGTGTCCAGATTGTTTGATATGTAGGTACACGCAGAGGGGGTCCTGGTCAGCCGCCCCGTCTTACATGCGATAAAACTTCTAAATGCACGACAGCACCGATAAACTCGCGAAGAAAGAGATACCCTGTTCGATAATTCCCTAAATAGGCGAGCAGATCTCCTGTTTAATCAGAAAACTCCCCTTTGATGTTGGTGGGGACGCACTTCTATCGGTGGAAATTGACATCTTGAGTTTTCGCTAATTTCCCTTTTTCGAATTATAATTAACGCTCAAGTAGGGCACGCAGAATAAAGCAAGGAATGAGATAAATTCAATCTTCGCTTACAAAGCCATCAGCGATATTAAATAACCTCTCGTAGACAGCAATTAGCTCTTTTATTAATGTTGCAATTAATGGGCTATTTATGCAGATGTATTCCGCCCCTTGGCATATTTTGATGTAATAAAGGATCTACAGATCCACTGGAGGGAATGGCATGTTAATTAAAAATAAACTCAAAAATTCCTTAATTGCAAATCAAAAATTTTCCCGAAATTTATATTAATTTTCCTTTTTGCTTTAGGGGATAGGAATAAATATGAATAAATAAAATAAACCATAACGAAATTAAACAGGCAATTTAGCAGTGCCTTGCGACAAAGGATGCTTTCTTTTATATTAGTGCAATATTTGATGAAAACTTTTAGAACTTTGGTAGTCAAATTAATTTTTTCTTTGCAAAATAACAAACTATAACTAATTCTAACAAAGTTATTTAAAAAAATTAAAGGAAAATAAGTGTTTTTTTAGCAATGACAAAATAAGGTACAAATTACTCATATAGGTTAAATAAAATAACAGTTTTATAACAGATGCTTATAATTTGAAAATAAAAAAATAAAAATACAAAAAACTATTAAAATTTATTTTTAATCACGACCTTGCATCTGCGCGGCGTTGAATCGATTATTTGCGACAGTTTTCAACTGAACTAGCTTATCACGCATCTTGCACATTTTCCCACAACTCACTCATATTTAATGGCCCAGATTTTTTTACAGCCTTTTTCACATCCGCCAAAAGATTTTCTACCGGGTTTAGGTGTGATGATTGAGGTGGCCAAGACAAGACTTAAATTTGATTTTCCTAAAACCAAGCTTTGTTATTCGTTGCCGTATGCCTAGGGTCATTATCTTGCTGAAATACCCAGCAGATCGAAATTTTTTCCTACGACAACATAGTATTTTGCAAATTGCCTATGTAAACATACTGTGTCATTATTTCCTTGATCCAAAAAATTGGAACAACTTTTACCCAGGAAACCATCCCTAAATCTTTCTATCTCCATGCTTCACGGTCTTCAAAGTGGCTATATATTCGTAAACCAATTAAAGCCACTTAAACCAAGAGTTTCAAATAGAATACTCCGACATTTTTATGAAGGCTAGTTAACATATTCTGTTGTCTTGCATTTACGAAGGGTAATTTTTTTGGACTTTTGGCTTTCAGTTCGGCCTCACAAAATCTTCCTCTTACTGTCACAGCACTGATTTGAAGTTGTAGGTCTTCTCATATTTTTTTAGAAGTTGTAAAGAGATCACATTTTGCCTCTCTGACTATAGCTAAGTCGTGTTGGGCTGTTGTTTTTCTATTCTTTTGGCGTTTTTCAGGAGTTACTGGTCACTTGATGGTTTTTCTTATTAATTTTGCCGAGGACCCCATCACATCCTGAATGAATTTATATGGTTTTTCCTCTTTAATTCATTGTTTTATTAACATGTCTTTTTTCAGGAGTACTATGTTTTCCGCGGCTCATTTTCAGTGCTTTAGATCTACTAATTTTAATCAAAAACGACTGTGAACATTTTAAAATGGTCCGACCTTTAATTGTATATTGTATTATCGAATGCAAATTTCAATGCGCTTCGAATCAAAATGTGAGTTGTTGCCGTTTTCGGGGAATTCCCGAATAATTTCAAAACAGTTGCGCTTAGTGTTAGCATTGTTTTTTTAGGTGACGAGGCGACTATATTAGGAGAAGTAAATGCGACAAGGCGGCCATAATATCCACAGACAACACAATTTAATTTATAATAAATAACAAGAATGTTTAATATTTAAAAAAAAAAGTCACACAATGAGTTGGTCCGTACCAATGTCCAATTTACTTTTATCCTATGCATACTGAAATAATTGACTTAGTGATACTTCCAGCTGGAGTTTACAAATTTAACCAAATAAGTTTTTAAAAAATATTTTTGTTTTCTGTGGGTCACTAGCTTTCATTAGGTACCCCACTCGACCTGGTAGGCTTTCCATTTTTTCAAACCTGTTTAACCCTCCATTATCACCCATAATAATCCGAATTTTTTATTCATGTCTCAACCGCATAATTGTGCCATAATAATTTTTAACTGTGCCAAATTTCATTACTTTAGCTTGTACCGTTCGGCTCTGGATGCTTGTGACCGGATGCCATAAGTGCCCCGTTCCTCCAATGTTTGTATGGATAATGGTACGGAGTACTATAAACAAAACAACAACAACAAAGTACAGTCCGCATCAACGAACTAAGAACCTATAAGGAACGGGAAAAATGGTTAATTGATGGGGTGAAAACAAATGCTTTTGCAAGGCAAACTAACCAAAAACGAGTCCACTGAAGTAGCGATTTTTGAATGAATAGGCTTGATTTCTCGATTTTATTATCAACAATAGGTTTTAATATACCATATTATCACTTCAAATGGACTTGTAATTCCGTTTTTCACAATTACGGGTTTTACACGTTTTTACCGTTCCTTATATATTCTTAGTGCGTTGGGCCGCACAGTGAATTTTTATGCGCCTAATAGGTATGCAACGTGTGGGGTGATTATCTTCGCACCACAAACGGAAACGATTCAAATTAAACAGTCGAATCTGACAGGTGCATTGCGTAGATTGTTTGGTTAGCTAGGTACTGTGCGCTTAAATTTATCTGAGTTTTTCACTGAATCGTTTGTGCTAAAGCTTAATTGGGCGATTTAAAGTGCGAAGTGGATTATTAGTTTCTCAAGATAAAGTCTTTCTAACACGACGCGTTCTGTACAGCCCGAAAATGGAAATTACGGAGGTAATTATTGCGATTTACACGATTGGGTAGGGTAACCGTAACTCCGGACAGTTTACTGTAGTTCTGCGATGGAGGAGTGTTTATTTTGTGAGCGAGAAACAAATTTAAGTGTTTTCTCATTTCTGCCAGCTTTTCGGTCAGCTTGAAGCTCAGCTTTCACGAAAGTCTGCTGCTCAATGAATAAAGGCTCAAGGCAAACTGACAGCAGCCAGCTGGAAATATCGCCTTCCAGTAAATTTCGGTTAATTTTGAAGTTGCGCGAACAAATATTTCGTGTTTGTACATTTGATTTTTACTGGAACAAAGCTATTGCTAACCGAATCGCTGCAATTCTGTTTCTCCCCTCAATATTGGTGAGAATACTGGACTGCACGTTTGTAATCCGGTAATTTTATGCGAAATAATTTTGTTAAGACCACGTTGGGCGTGCGTCAAATTGAATCCGTGTCAGGTAGGTACTAGACGGGCTTAATAACGATAGAAATCAAATTTCTCCTGAAGGGTTAAAATCAAAAGGTCCTGTATTTTAGGTTCTATAGCCTTTTTAGCAGGTATCGAACGGTTGGTCCTCCTCATGAATAGAAAGATACATACTAGCTTATAACTTTAAACTCACTTATCTTGAAACTACTGTTTTCTGCACGGCGGGAGGCAAAACAAAAAAATTATTCATACGAATCATCTCAAGTTTTAAGGGATCTAGCCTCTTTATAAATCGATTTTTTTTTATTGCATTTTCGTAAAGTATATATATATACAGAAATATATTAAATTTTTATAAAGATCGGAGCAGTGTAACTGTATTTTTGTCTCAAAATTAGTCGAGTTTAAATTTTTGATATAACAACATCTCTGCGCGTTTGTTTATAATCGAGAAGTGGTGCGTCGGCCGCGCGCCGCTGCCTCCAAGGAAGCCAGAACATATCGCAGGAACGCTACTTTGGATGAAAATGTGCATTTTGAGGAAGAAGAAGGCATAATGTATGGTCCAGGCATCGCTGATTAGGCTTAGGTCAAATTTTTTACGATGTTATTAACAAAACTATAATCGCGTTTTTCGCAAAATAACGTTTTTCGACACCGCATTGATAGAATCTCGGAAACTACCGAACCGATTCTCACCAAATTTTTACCAAACTTCTTTATGATTATAGCTATAGCGCATCGAGGGGGTTTTTCAAAATTTTGATTTAAAAATTTTTTGTGGCCAAGAACGGTAAAAAAAACATTTTTTTTTCGTAGTTTTTCAAAAAATGTCGGCCATTTTGTCAATTTTGCAAAAATCAAAAATCGCTTCCGATGCGCTATAGCTATTAATATATTGAACCTAAAACTCCTTGCTTTTTTTCCGACCATGCATCTCGGAGATTTCATCAACGCCGCACACCTCTCTCGTTTTTTTGGATCATTTTTCGACCAGACGTTCCATGCTTAAAATTTCACAAAAATTAATAAAAAAAATTTTTTTAATATAGTTCGAGAGTGTATTTATTGAGTGTAATATTTTTTTTTATCAATTTTCATAATTTCAACCTATCGAAATAGTATTTTGTGCAACTAGGGTGGAAACTAGCCGATTGCCCACGATGGCAGGGTTAGACGAGCGAAGCGAGTGCGTCTACTGCCATCAAGGGCAATCGGCTAGTTTTCACCCGAGTTGCACACTGTATTTTTCCTCACAAGTGCGGCGGTGTGTTCGATAAGGAGGTCGGGGAAGGAGGAGTCCGTGGGAGCGGAACGGGGGGTGCGGGGGGGCGGAGCCCCTGCAAATAAAAAAAACTATTTTTGCTGTAATTATCTCTCAAAAAGATATACGAAAGGTTTTTATGATATCTAAGGTACAGGTACAGGTGAACAAAGCAATATACTATTACCCGGCTTAAATAATTTATTTAGGTACTTGAAAAGCATTAAAAGGATGTTTAACACGTGCGAGTATATAAAAAAAAAAGGGATTTCTTGAAGAAATATTCTGGGTGCACGAGTCTTAACCGTCGAGTCGAGTGCTCCTCAGGTAAATTTCTAGAGCTCATCATTGCTATTGCAAGTGCAAGCGAGAAATGCATACTCCTGTCCACTGATCAGTGATGGGACATGTACTCACTCCTTCTCATTGCGTTAATCGAGCGACACAAATGCACTCAGGTATACGGCTCCCATGAAGGATTTCTTGAAGAATTGAATTGAAGAAGAAAGAAAATATTCTGAGTGCATTTCCATTTCAGGTACCCTTGCGTTATTCGAAGTCTCGCTTGCGTTCTTTAAAATTACCAGTGGGTTATTCCCAACAGGCTTTACAGTGGGCAATCGGCGTGTTTCCACACGCAAACCCGTGCGGAATAGTAGTGGTTTCCGCGCACGTGTGAGGAAAAATTTATTGCAATTAACCTATTTTTTCCCTCCGAAAAGAGGGTAGATCCCTTAATATGGTATTCATCACACCAGTAGCTATGGCCGGGACCACCAAACATTTTTTAATTTAATAACCTTATTTTTTACGTAACAAAACTAATGAAAAATAGTCTGTTTTCGGTATTAAAATTTCAAGAACGCGCTATTTTGTTAAACAAATTGTTTTTTTCTTTTTTTCTGGCTCCGGCGATAGATACACTCAGATTAATATATTTTTGTTTTTTATTTTTCCTATAAGTGAGAGAGCCAAAATCTCACCCATCTCCCAGGTATATAACATATATCGAAAAGCTAAGATGTTAATTACAAGAGTACCACGTACATACGTTTGAATTATGTTTTGATTTAAATAATTTTAAATAAATTGTAATGATCACAGCGATGCATTATTGTCAATTCTTGAAAATAATTAACACTTTTCTGAGCACATCTACAGCTATTAACAGTAGCTCTGTATCCCCATTTACAACTCTCATAAATTATATGGTCATGTGTGTGATTTTATATCAGCAATCAGACTGGCAATGATAAATTCTGAAATTGCTGAAACACAACAGCTTTGCTGGTTCGGAAGAAAAGTGATGAAAATGTGCAATTAAAGTGATGAATTTGCGTTTCGCGTGTTTAAATTAAACAAGGCGACAAAAACCAGATTATTTGTTCTGGTCTAAATAGTGTTGAAAGGGTATTTTTCCCATATGCTGGTTTTTACATAAACTTAGCAGTGCGTACATTTTTACTAATTACTTGGTATTTATTTTGCCTCCGATTTAAATTGGGAAATTTGTTTAACTGTTTCAGATTTGTCTGCGTAATTTTATGTGCTTTGAGTATTTAACCCGGGAGTTGACAAGGCCTTTTTTATTTATAATTGGAGATCCCAGAGAGAAAAGGGCTCTCATAGATGCCATCAAATTCATCATCGGACCAGAGTACTGCGACGAGGATGAGGCTCGCAATTTTTTAGCAAATTCATGTAAAGGCGAAGGATACGTTAGAATTAATTTTTTAATTTCGAAAGAGGAAGAGGTAAGTGTCTATTTCATTTGTTTTTCAACGGCCTAACAAAATTGTTTGCCATGCATGTCCTGCTTCCCTAATTTCATAATTGTTTGTTACCTTCATGGATTCCATGATATTTGCATGTGATCAACAGACACACACCGGAGTGATTCCATGAGGGTACCTTTTTTACAAGGTTTTACATGACGAATGAAATTAGTAGGAACCCTTGAGCTTCCAAATAAAAGTGGGAACAAATATTTTGAGGACCTTTATCTTGCAAATAAGCAAGCATCAAACACATTTTCCAATCTAAATTTTCCACTACTACATTTTTTCCATAGTAATGTTTTTTATTCCATTTTTTCTATCGGACATTTTCTCCATGAACATTTGTCCATTAATTCTTTTATCCATAATTAAATTGCCTTTCATAAAATGTCTACCGACTGAATTTTTACCCATTATAAAATGTCTAAAGCAAAAAGAATTAATGAATAAATAGAAAAAATGACCATGGGCAAAAAAGGA
This sequence comes from Neoitamus cyanurus, assembly GCA_947538895.1. Lineage (NCBI taxonomy): Eukaryota > Metazoa > Arthropoda > Insecta > Diptera > Asilidae > Neoitamus > Neoitamus cyanurus. Next base: position 19,315,920 of record OX384546.1, read on the forward strand.
ATAAAAAAAATTTCCTACAATCATCAAACACATTTTTGAGAGTTTCGATCAAGATGGACGAGGCCGATTTCGTCAGAAAGGCACTGGCGGGGGGTCTCTTATAGTACCCTTCTGACTTTTGTCTAATTGGTCTGGTTCGACTTTTTGTATGAAGCGTGAGCTAAGAATTCCCTTCATATATATATTTCACATAGACCCTATGATTAACAGCGTTAATTAATACCATTTTAATTTATCGGAACCTAAAAAAGGTTTTTAAATAAAATTGGACTTGTTTGTAATACATTACAATAGGGTTAATTGTAGTAACCTCTTTTGCTGTAGTACTAAATATTGCTGAAGTACTAACAAAGGAATTTATTTTCAGGAAGAACCAAAAACACTTGTAGCAGTTAGATCGTTTGGAACATTTGATGTTATATTTTACAAGTTGAATGAAACATCCAACTATGTTCCAGTTGAAGAATTTCAAAAAGAATTTCATACTAATCCTACAACGGCCTATCCTTTTTTCGATTGCGACTTAGACACGTCTGAGGACAGCGAAAATTTACTGAACTTTTGGGACTTTAATATCTCACAAACGTTAAAGGTAAATTTGGAAATTTATGTGACATAATATACTTATTATGAAAAAAAGGTGGCTCACATTTTCAAATAACTGCTGAATCCATTTGAGAGTTATTTTAAAAATATGTAAATAAATACGCGACGGAAATAGTTTTAAAATGTTCAAAAGTTCAAAGGAACTTCTCCGGCTTGTAATGTAATGTTTGTTTGTTTGTAAAAATTACAAAGGCAAGAGATCCAAAAGGATGAAAAGTTACAATAAAGTTCCTTCAAACTTACCTTCAGAATTATATAACGTTGTTTAAATTGTTTATAAAGACAAATTATTGCCTGCTTACTACATACTAAATCTTTAACTTAGTAAGTTTTATTTATAATATGTAAATAACTACTGTGTGAAAATTTGCCAAGCAAAGAAACGAAATCCTGCTGAAGGCCGTGCTATTGCTGCATTGTGCTATCGAAAGCTGCCCAAGCATTGTTGAATACTGCCTTATAAATTATAATTAAAAGCTTTCAAACCACCAGCAATTTTCTGGTGCTTTCAAAGCCTGGCATTTTTTGCGTGTGCCATCTTAATACTTTTTTATTGTACTTGTTGTAGTAGTGCAGAATTCACAATGCTAGCTAAGTGGAGCAGAGCGAGTTTTGAATCTAGACAATTGATAATGAGTCAGAGAGTGAGCTTCGAAATCACATTTTTTATGAAAGTTGAATTTGAAAGTATAGCAAGAAATTCGAAGAAAAGAAGCACACCCTGGATCCTTTTCAAGGTCACTTAATAACTTATGAACATGTTTCAAAATACAGAGAATTTTTGCTAGTTGACAGCAATCATATGATGCCAGCGCAAAAATAGGTGTAGTGTCGTTTTGTGTCTTGTTCGTTTGTAAGTAAAGTACGTCAGCTGACAGTCTATGGTACTCTGCTCCACTCGACATTGTGAATTCAGCATGAACAATGGCTATTCTATAAACAAGATTTTTGTTAGTATTATAAGTACACAAAGATTTTTTTATTTAGGTTTACAAACAATCCATTTTTAATGTATTTTCTCGTTTTAGTCGTATAAAGAAAACACAGCTAATTTGGATGATAAATCTGTTGGAGCTCACGGAGATCTCCTTAAGATTGCTCTTAGGCATCAGCGAATGTTGGTGGATTATGAGAAGATAGAAAACTTCAGGATATTTATCAATTTCATAACGAATCTAATGGGAATATTTGAATTATTAACATTTGGAGAATATTCGGTTTTATTTTACGTCGAGGACGACGAATCCCTGAGTGATCTTACAACGTCTGTAAGCCTTACCTATTATTTATTTATAAAGCTTCAATTAACTTCAAATCCTATCTTTTTCAGAATCTTAACGATGGAAAATTTAAAAACATTGTTACGTTTATTCGTAGCAAAGATGATTCCTACCTTTGGACGTCCAGAGAACCATATTTAAGACACCTTCTGAAAATAGCAACAAGGATATGTTTTGCTGTCTTTTTTGATAATTATATAATCGTTTTTAATGAAAACAATGCGGTAAGGTATTTTTGTACAATTTTTTATTACAGTAAACTTATTATTATCCCTTTCAAGCTAAAAGAATTCCAAACAATGGAACTAGTCTGCGCTGATTATTTGAAAAAGGAGCTAGAAAGAGAAGACGAACCAGCTAGGCAGAAAGAAACACATCGTACTAATTATCTCAAAAGAATTGTGGACATTTGCTCCGAGTATAGATTGACTATCTTTTTTGATTATGATGACACTGCTCACGGCATAGAGGGAGCAAATGTTTTAAATTGTTCAGAAAACGCTTCCAGTTTTACCGAAGTGGATGGGGACTTTGTTATGGAAGACTTGAGTTCTATTTTGGCACTGTCATACATTCCGGATTCCACTTAAGCGGGTACTTTTTTTAACTGAATTTAAGCTTCGTACTTAAAGTAGGTAAGATTTTGCTCTGTATAAATGATCTGTTAATTCCTATTATTAAAATTTTGTTGGAATTTCTGAGCATGTTATTACGTAGAAAGTAGAAAGAATTGCTAATAAGGGATTTACCTGAGAAATTTAGTCCTCTAAAGATTCTTATTCAGTTCTGGTTTAAATTCAAACGCCTTTAATAGTGGTGTACACAAGACGCCTCAGGCCACAAAGTAGCGAAGTGATTGCTTATGCAGAAGTCACAAAGTAAGGTTACGAGACTCATTACTATCAAATGAGGGCACCTGTTGCAGCCATACAATTGGATGCGGTGCATGTTATGTTGCTGGATCCACCAGACATAGTTGGGTAACTTTGATGTGGCTGAGCATTTGCAGCTCTTCTGTCTTGGATAGGTTGAACAAAAATTTAAGAATAAATACCAGAATTTAGGTTTATTGTTTCAACGACAACATTAAATAGCGTGTGGTTTTCTTATAATTTAAATTGAACAATTTATATATGACTTGTTTTAAGTTATTATCATCTGACTACAGGCTAAGGCTGATTTTCGCGGGCAAAAGTACCAAATTTCAAGGGATTTACATGAAAATGTGAACAGTGAGAGTCAAAAGTTACACTAAATTATACTTACAACTTCTGAGGTTAGTCTGTTAATAAAAAAATGATGCATAGAAAATTGAAAAACATAATTATACTATTATTCATTATTTCATAATTTTCAAAAATATAAATCCACATAGTATTAACGGAGAAAGAAGAAACAATCTGAAAAATTCATTCAAAAGCTAGTATGCAAACAGAAAAGGAGCATTTATTCTTTCGCTTATACCAGACCCAGACGGACGCGGTTGAGTACACTTTTCTGCAAAGGCTTCTTTATACGATTGTGTGTCACATTCTTTTGTAGCATAAGGAGGGTTGTATCATCGGTATGAAATGAAGTACTCAATTGACTCAGATATTTACAAATTTCACCCAAAGAAGATTTCGTTCCCAAGGTCTATAGGGGCTCTTTCCTGGCGGGGATCATCGGAACTCTCATAATTTGTTTTATCTACGTAGCGGATTTGCACTATCGTTTTTGATGGTGTCTATCATTATTTTTAATCTAATATTCTTTTCTATTAATTTTTTATTTTGTTTTTTTGTAAGCGTATGGGAAATTGCAATAAAATATTTAGCACATTGTAAACACACATGACAACATTCATATTTTACTTTCGAATCATTTATCGTGAAATCCTCGCACTTTTCTCTCTTCATCAGTCCTTTTATGTTTTCGGGGTTCCGGATCTCGAATTTACTATTAAAATAGAAAATACAGATGGCGAATCCAATGTGATGACCGAAAATTCTACACTTAAAAGCATTTCCGTGGAAATTTATGTAGCCAGGTTTTTGAGGTCGCTGATTTTAAATTTGTCGTCGAAATTTTATCTCGGGAATATTTCGAGCTCCAGGCTTTTAGCGGATTTCACATAATGGAGTTCGTTATTGTCGCTGTCGCTTTCAAGGTCATTTGTACTTATAGATTGCTAGGTAACATAACTCTGCAATTTAATTTCGAAACCTTTGGGTGGATCAATTAAATATTCACTGAAATTGATCGTTCAATATGCTCACACAGCTCTTAATCGTTATATCTAAATTTTTATCTTATTGGAACTATTTTATTTTGCTATAAATATTTCTTTCGGTGTGTTGATCGATTGAAAACAAAAACCGATTTAAATTTTCAATGGTTTGCCGTCAACTCAAGATTAATACATTTTTTGCGAGTATATTTCTTCAAATGGAAAACCCATTTCACATTGACAAACTGAATTCAGAGTGGCACTAGCCATGCTCTTAGAGATCGATTGGCTGAAAATAACACAAACTACTTAAACACCTTAGCAGGTAGCAACTCTGTTTACCGACCCATCTACCGATAAAATTCCCAGTTTTCCGGCGAGAGGATTTCGTGCAGCGAGATTTTCGAGTCGATCCGGGTATTGCGGTTGAGTAGGGGCCGCGAGGATTCAAGTACCAAAAGTCCCAAGTACAAGTGGACGTCGGGTGCGGAATTAATTTAGCATAGAAGGAATCTATGAAAGCGAATGCAATGCAATTGCACAGAAAATTGAACAAGTGAAATGTGGTGCATTGAAACTTCATTTATTTGATTGCGACCACTCTGCCGCTGAGCCAGAGGGCTGCTACGTTCTGGCCTGGGCTAATGAAAAAGCCCACCCATGTTTCTCCGTAAAAGTTAATATGATGGGCAATGGGCATTACAATTCAGTGGTACAATGGGGCACCATGATGAGGACTTTATGCTCCTGTATCTACTCAACGATGGACGCCTTTGTTCGCCCTGACCAATGGTAATCCCATTTGTTTGAGTTTCTTGGAGAATTGCTGGAATCCTTGTCGGCCGAGCCCATGTCTTTGTTATATCTGTACTATGTATTCTTCAAGTCAGAAAAGTTAATGAATCTAGCTGCAGTCCTGGGATCAGGAGGTATGCAAAATTAAATCTCGCTTAATCTGGCGATAGGCAAATTGCAGCCCTTGTGCAACATTTAAAGTGCTTCTTTTCAGAAAAGATTCTGAAATTTTTCGTCTTGACATAAACAGTTTGCTAGTGTAATTACCGTTTTTTCACGGGCTCTCAATGGGACACTTTCTGGGTTAAATGAACACATTAACAGGCGTCCTTTAACCCATTCAAGTCGCCCTCCTTCGCCAAGTACTCAAGAAAAATGTTCCGAGTCCAAAAGCATCCTCAAAAGTGCTTCAAGATTCTTCAGACTTTAAGTCCTCAAATTAATTTTACCTTATTGTTGCCTTACTGCCATCCCGGACAAAGATCCCGCGCTGGCTGCAAGACAGAGCCTCGAACAATTAACAACAATAAGAGCCACTTTAAGTGGAAACATACCAAGGTCGGCAGTGGCGGTGGCGGCATCAGCAACGCCGGCAAGGGTCTGAAATTTAATTTGATTGAACGGGCAAGGTCTGTGCACACAATTCTGTGGCTATGGAATTTTAAGCTGGTGGACTTAATGCGCTCAACACCGCCATGGATTGCTGGTGGAACAATTTAAATTCCTCGGAGCCGGCCTGCAAAGTGGCATTAAGAACATTCCACGCTAATACTAATTTGTTCCTTCGCCTAGGTAGGAGCACGTAATGGCCGCTGCCCGCTGCTGCCGCCATCGCCGCCGCCGCCGCCAGGGGCCAGCCAGAAGGATATCACTAATTTTCTCTGCAGGCAACGTTACTGTTGACGTTATGGCAGGAATGCGAAGTTTAGCTTGGTCTGACCCCCCGAACGCTAATAGGACTTCGTTTGCTTTTATGTCCGACCCAACCGGGACCAGATGGCGAAGAAGGAATTACTTTTGATATCCCAAAAATTTGCACTGAATTAAAGAAAATCAACTGGAAATTGACTCGACGCTATGGCAAGGAACATTCATTTTTTATGAGTAGAATGCCTTTTTCATATAGTTGGCAGTTGTAGTTTCATGCATTTTGGCAGTATAAAGGATAAATATCTCTAGACTTCCGTACATTAAAAAATAAAAAGAATCCTTATGGTACAGCTTAGTAATACAGTATTAAATAATGATTATAGCCGCTATCGGCATGATATTTTGACTAGGAAAAGTTGATGTGTCATTCATATAAGGAATATATGTATTTAAACTAAAAACCAGTTGTTAGTCGACATTTTTCTACTCGTAAAAATTAAACCGCGTTTTCTCACTCCGAGACAAAAGCTAAATCGCATGCCAAGATCGGTCGACTGTTTGGAAGTGTTTAAAACAATCCAACAGAACACCAAATTATCCTTTTTAAACTCCGTTCCATTGGTTTCCAGCCGTGTTTTCTTTCTTGGGCTCAATAGCCTCTAACCCTTTTGTAGCCCGTTCAGGGGTCCCTCAAGGTAGCCATCTGAGTCCACTAGTCTATATTCTGTCCTTAAACGATGTTGAGTGGATCGTTAAACACTCGGACGACATTAGTGATACTCGTAGGTAGCTAATACAAATTTTCATGACGTCTTTTTACTTAGTTGCAGCTTTTGATCAGTTTGGCGTTGAATTAACCAACTTTGGACAACATTAAGGTTCTCAATAATACTAGCTGCGTTCGTATTTCATTTACAAAGAGTTTTTGTCAGTTTTCAAAAATTTATCAGCTAACAATGTAAACAAATTTTTATTCATAATGACAGTAATTCTGAGAATTCATTACTCTGCATGAATTAAGTTCCTCTGTCAAAAAATGAGATGTACTTCTTTCATTTCTGTATAAAACGGTTCAACGCTCGGCTAAGTGAGCTTTTATGCTATTCAGAATATAATGCACAAAAGAACGTAATGCAGCTATTCCACCCGGAACCCCACGTGCTTCCGTATGGGTGTGTGTCCGTGGGCCAAATATCGTGAAATACGTCGCACATCGGAACAAAACAACATAAAAAGGCAAATTTCAGTCCGTAGATATTTTGTAAAAGGAAAATTTTCCTGCTACATGTTTTGTACTGATGTGCAACGTATTTCGCGGTATTCGGAACGCGCATACACGGGGGGTGCAAATAGGCGCTTACATTCCATTCAACTTGTTATATGCTTCGTTTTACTGGCCGATGCATGTTACGAAATATTTTATTATGAACTCTCTTGAAAATTCTTTCCACAATTATCCTGTTTGCGTTGCAATATTTTGGGGTAGGTATGTAAATGTTAATTATCAACCTCCAAGGCTGGATCATTGTCTTGCAAAGTTATGAAAAATGTTAAATTTTACTGGACTTTGCATCTCTTTTTGATGGAGGATGTTAAGATATCCAATTTTTTATCTTCAATAAAAAACCAAACCATGACTGAACCCCACGTTACTGTAACACGAGTTCTATATGGAGTTCGGTATTCATAACTTCTACTTCAAAAGTGAAATCATTGCAATTTTCGACATACTCCTCACAAATCTTCCCTTGCATTTCTTACAACAGCAAATTATGCTTCCTTGTAACTGAAAATAAACTTTTCAAGGCAGACTTCCTTTGTTGTTGTAAAAACTTTTTGTATTTATGTCCCTGGAGCACTGATTTAGTAATCGACAGCACATGTAATACAAAGGGACTCTGCCCTATCGTAACTCTGCTCTGTTATCCCGAAGGTCTGTCAAGCGTGAAATAAGATAGTTTTCTCAAGATGCTGTAAACTACAATTAACATGAGAAGTATGTCGCTCCCCATGTGTGTATGTACACATCTCCCGAAAAGTTTCCCCTAGGAACCAGGTTTCGAGGCGCGCCCTAATGAAGAAAAATCGCAGCGAGTTTAATGCATTGGCTTAAGTAATTGGTAATTGAAATTAAAGTTTTGTGCGTAGGTGGGAAGATTGTTCATTAATCAGATTGTAAAGAGGTGGGCGAGCGGTTCAGAGGGATGCAATTAATTACTGATTTCCTCATAAAGATAACTTAGCCGTCTTGTGGGTGCGCTCTGAGAAATTAGGACTGGCAAGCGGTACCGAAACATCTTATTCCGACGCATAATACCTACCCCCCGTGATTTCGATTAGTGCTCGACAGCAGTTGGCAAATTGGACGTGCTCCAAGTACTACAAATCGCGCTCGATGCATAAATCGCCCTGCTCGGTTAATAACTTCCCATCGCTTGTTACCACGTTCTTCTTTTGGCGCGCGAAAACTGTTTTCTCCATGCTAGTTGCGGGGGGGTCTATCGACAACTATCGCCCTGGCTTATCGCCACACTTTTATCGGAAAGGAATCGTGTATGGCACGGGCTACAAGTGCTGAACAATTATTACAATTTGGCACGAATGCTGAAAAACTGTCGGTAGTGGTGGGGCCTTGTCTCGACACGGCAGATACAGGGATTAGCTAATTGCCGGGCAATTAAAAAACTTCCGAGCAACGGAAAGCTTTTAAAGGGACGAGCTGCTCGTTCTCGTAAGCTTTTAATTGCTCCCATAATTAACGCTGCACGTGTGACAGCATGATATTAACACCTTCCTGTGAATAGATCAGTTCCATTGGCAAATATTCACCGGAAAATGGGAAATTTATTACTTCCCGTATTTAATGAAATTTGACTATTTTATTTGGTGAGTCAGTGCCAATATCCGTTGCAGTTTTTGCACTCCTATGATTTAGTCGTTGATAGGTGGTAACTTCATTAGGACAAGTATGGCAGCTTTGCAAATTGAGGATAAATTAAGAAATTACTACCAATACCCTTCGGACTGTGCCAAGTACAAATTCAATAAAAGGGCTAATTAAATTGCAGAAACAAGCTGTAATTAGAAATAGAGCCTTTAGGAATTAAATTAATTCCGATTTAATCCCAGAAAGGCTGTTGTTTTCTTGTAAACAATCAACAGATCATTTGGGTTGTTTCGTCAGTAAGTATCACTGAGAGAGGAAGCATATTTTGTTCGTGGGTTAATACCGATTTTGGTTTTACTTCAAATTTATTTTTTCTTCCGACCAACCAAGTCGTTTCATACTTTATAAATAATTTAGTACTTCGTTGCGAATCGTTGAGCTTGCTTGAAGTCTCCTTGCAAAGAGAAAAGTCGAATAAAATTAGACTTAGAAGGTTTTTTTAGTTCTGTTTTATTTGAACATTTTCTATTTTGCATACGCCGACCAAATTCATCTCATATATGTATGTTCCATCAGGCTATCATGGGAACTGAGGAAGTCTTTATAAAACGTGCCCTTCCTTAGCTAAAGTCGAAGTATGCTTCAAATCGTTATTCTTTTACCTGGAAAGTAGTTGTCCGAAATGTCCAACTTTTGTATATTTTTCTTGACATTTTTCCATTACTTAGTCCATAGTGGTGTCAATGAAGTGGAAGTTGCCCCCCTTGGCCGATATACAGCCCCAAAAACATTGCGGACTCTATCGTGTTTTACCGGGTTCCTTGATATTTTTGTTATTTAATTCGTCTCCGGGTTTTCGCTATCCATTGGAGCAAAGGGGAATTTAATTTGTTCCCATCGGTAAACAAAACTTGGTATATTACGCGTAAACAAGAATGTATGGTATTTGAAGCGCACACAGCCTCTTAGCCTACTTAGGTAGTCACTCAGTCTTACATCTCTTGGTGATGCACGACTTTTTTTTGTGGTAATTCGACCATTAAAGGGCTAACCCCATAGAACGCGTCGGCGCGTCGCTTTGCCGCGGAGCTTTCACCTTTTTAGCGCGGCAAGAGAGAGCCGAACCCATAGAATCCGTCGGCTTCAGGCGTCGCTTTCGCTATCGCTCAGCTGTTTATGACAATTCGAGACCAACCGCCAACTGGCGCAGTATGCTCCGAAGGTGAATTAACAAGAAATCTAGTAGCAATTCGTCAAGAAACTAGACTAATGAATTCGGGAAAAACTCGGCACCCTCCAGGAAATCCAAACGATGAAACAGGAAACCGAATAATTACAAAATCACCAAAACAGTGCACAGATATCAAATTCAAAGCTTACTTGTCAAATAAACAGCTGATTCAACGAATCCCAACTGGCCAATCGCAACTTGTCAGAGCTCTCTCAGCAAAGCTCTTATACGGCGCGTCGCTTTTGCCGAATTATTGCAGGTTCCTCTAAAATTGTCTCTCGCGACGCGCTGCCGCGGCGCCTGCTATGGGTTAGCTCCCATATGAATGCATGTATTCAATAGTTGTGCGACGACGCCTGAAGCGACGCCTGATGCCGACGGACTCTATGGGTTTAGGCCTTAAGATTGCTGCGACGGACAACTCCTGATATTTTCAGAATGGGCAACGAGCTTGGCAACCTGATGATAGTAAAATATTCTTTTGGTATAAAAATGTAAACTCTGTTGTTCTACGTAAATGTAGTGTTCGTTTTAGTTTTGTTCGTTGAGCCTATTATTAATGACCACTTGTCATTTTATTGTCGCCCTATTTTATCTAGAAACAGCATGGCTTTGTGAAAGCTAAATCGACGGTCATAAATTTAATGGAATTCTAAAATTCCTGTGTGATCGAATTAAAAATCATGAACAATTTCAAAGTTGAATTTTCCATTCCATATCCGTCTTATCTGGCGTGCCGCAAGATAGCCATCTTGGACCTTTGCTGTTCACGCTCTTTATCAATGACTTATTTCCTCTCATTCGGAATTATCAGGTGTTAGCTTACACCGATGATTTAAAAATCTTTCGATCAATCGAGACTTTGAAACATGCATGCAATAAATGATTGAAATGAAAACTCACCAACCATTAAACCGATTTTGATGAAATTTACAGAATTGTGTCTTCGTAATCTCGGGAGTAACGTGGATATTTGGTTTTTGTCAAATAAGGAGTGAAATCGCATTCAAAGTCTAAACTTCTCCTAAGTATATTAACTCTTTGGATTACATCATACTCGTGTATGCCATCTACTACTTGTGATGAAATGAAAGATTTAAAATTATACCATACTGCGAACCCATACATTGTTTTTATGATTTAGTTAACCGCTCAACATTTACATTTTTATCAGTCATATGAAATATTTCTAACAACAGTACTTCCAGTTGTATTTCCAACAGGAACAAATTAATATCTTCCCAAACGGCGGACTCACAATGTGAAGTTTATTTGGATTCTCAAACAGTTGGCACATTGGGGTTTTTGGGAGCGCTGATATCAGACAACTGAATATACGCAGGGGCTTTCGGGGTCACTAATTTGAATTTTACTATTATATATTCACTGTAGCCGTGTGTAATGACACACAATATTTATATTACAATTTTTGATCTTTAGATACTGAAAATGGCAACATAACTAAAAATAGCCTTATACCTGTTTTCTCGAGTATTCAATCATTGTTTGTTATATGTGGTCACTCTTTCTATAATGGTTTAAAAGCGCATAAGTTGCCCTCAACGGGATTTAGGTGCGTGCCTTAAAGCGTTAATAAACCAATTGTTTGTTGGAAGGCATAAATGCACTTTAATGTATCCTGAAGTACATGTAATATTCTCTAATCACAAATCAGTTAGAAACCACAAATTAAATTAAATTTGGCAACTGGAACTTTAAAACCTTTAAATTCTCTTAAATTTAGGGAAATCCCTACCTTTCCACAAGGAGCGATTTACTAACCAAAGCTCGCCAGTACACGCCACGTGTACAACAACTGGGAAAACGGACAACTTAAATGCTAATAAGTACATGGCTGTACAGACTGCACAAGTAGAACTCTCCGAATGTGCAAAATTTTTAACTCTGCACAACTCCACAAATCGTTCACTTCACAGAATTGTACCTTTTTTGCGTTGTTGAGACTCCTTAAAAATACATCCAAAGCCCCTGTACCGTGCTGGTGATGGAGGGAGGCCGCATTGTTTTTTTTTATCTGGTCGGACATTGGGAATGTTGTCCTGCTGACAGGCACCGCAAAGTTAGGTACACCACGCTATTTGCGCCAATGTACATTACGACTGTCAAGAAATAAATAAATCCGCCTGATTATAATCGCGAAGGGTTACATAGTAGGCTCTGTGCAAAGTCTGAATTTAGGCTGGGATGCCTGGTGACCATAAATTACGAGGATTTATTGCAACGATAACGGCCCTCTGAAAGAATTATTGCACCTACGTAATATGTGTGTGTGCAGTGGAGAACATGCATATCTCGTTATAAAACATTCCAAGACTTTAACCAGGGATTTCAGGACTGCATATCTCTGACCGTAAGGAATCTGGGGGTGTGCACTTCCCCCCGACGTACGGCGTCTTGGTGGAATGCCTCATGTGTAGAACACCGGTTAATCATATAAAGAATTCCAGAGTTCATGATTCAAATCACTCGCAAGTCGCCTGCCTGGTGCAAGTGGCAAGGTGCGATGGCATGCTTACTTTGCAAATTAAATGTTAAAAATATAACTGACCAAGGACCATTTGCATAATAGGTCTTAAATTATTGCCAGTCAACTCCTAAACAAACAGTCGACCGACAAAATTAACTTGTTAGAGCGATAAAGTGCCCTACGAACTTCTTCCTATGCGGTTCTAATCGGCTCCCATAAATATGATAATTAACGTCCACAATCCGGGAATTCCCGGAACGCAAGAGCCAAATATTTTACCAGCGATTAGGTGAAGAGCGGAATTAGTTTGTCCAACAATTCACGGCGCTTTCGAACCGTCGCGTTACAAACTCCAATTACGGTTCGAATTAACTGCGGCGCATGGAGCTGCGCTAAGAACACGATGCCTATCCAATTTGGCTCAGTCGAGTTAATTGTTGACGGGACCCAGACGTGTGCAATATGCTGCAGGACTTAAGGACTTGGCGTGAATACCCCAAGGGCCCGATTAACGGGTATTAACGCTTCATTACACCTTCAGCAGCCGGCCCAAGTCCAATGCCTTCGTGGCACGACACGACCCCACCAAGAACATCAGCTGCAAGGACTTGATTGGTTTGGGGCAGGTCTAGGTCTGCCATGACACCGCGTCATAATCCAGGCAGTATATGGGGTTAAAAATTGCCAGGCGACACGTAATCGGAAGCCAATCATTCCCACGCTTACCGGGGTACCCCGACAGCCGATATCGATCGATATGCACGCATAATTTCGGTGCGGTGATTAACTAAATTGTTTTGGGTCACGTGATCCCCGTCCAGGACTCCTCAGGCGTGGAGGCCTACGACTGGATCACAGCGACCTGATGGCGTTAACTACAAATCCAAAACAATTTTGTCCGCTTAATGGGCCATTACTCTTCGGGGCGAAAATTATTCAAACTCTCTTGGACTAGGATTTGAATAATGCTGTGTCGGCTCTGGCCTGAATGCCAATCAAGGGGATTTTGGGAGGAGCCCCTGAATCTTAAGTTGCTTTTTTTCCCACCCAGATTTGTCCTAACAGTGAAAAAGGATTTGTTTCACCGAGTTGAAAGCAACTGATCAATCCGGAAATGTTTTCATCTGTTTCCGGCCTATACATCTTGAAGTACTTCGGTTTGGGATGAAAGACTAATCGGGGACTATACAAAATGGGAGAGTAATAATTTGAAGAATTCAATGTCCTGAATTTTTATATATTCGACAACGGGTGACCTTACGCTGTTAGAGTTTTGCACAGTATTTTCGTAAGGTACGTTCTTGATGACGCATCTAACAAAAGTGGCGTCAAGGAGGTGTGCTTGCAACTTTTCACAATGGACATTTAGCGTAAAGACATAAAGCAGACTTATAAATTAAAAATTGTTTATGATAAATCAACACAAACACAAGCACAAACTGACGACGTGTCGGTGTCAGCCAGTGAACAGGGCTTGAGTTTAAAATTATACAAAAGATAGATAATATTTAAGAGGTGCCTCAATAATAACTTGGGCCATTTCCGTCTGTCAAATGTTTATTAAGTCTTATTTACAAATTCCGCGTTGCATTTCAAAAGAATGTTTATTAATTGTGGCGACTCATACAAAAATGCAGATGTGACAATTTGACACAGTTGTTATGCTTATTTTGGTTTGCATAATCATCCGTCGCGGCCCGCTATTGATAATAAAAACACGAAATTTGCAAATATCACTGCACTGAGTGCCAATGTCGTGGTCACTCAATGGCGATCGCTTTCGTGGCATATTAAAAACTTCATTTCGTCGAAATTGGGTGAAGTGGACCTAATGACATGTGATTTCAACAGGATGACACGACCTTCCACACTGCACACGAAACAACGACGTTCCAATGTCCCAGGTCGTGTCATCTCTCGTTTGGGAGACAAAAACTGACCGCCGCGAACTCTGAATTATCCTCAGACACAACTCAAGGAAAAAATTGAACCCTACGATTTTTTTAGGGTATGATGCCTGTTTCTCTGTTCTGTCATAACGATCTTTGTTTCTGATGATTGTGGGTTGCAAACAAAAGAAGTCTGACTACTTAAAATAACACCCACTCTACTGTAGGTATACCTATAATAAATATCAATTTCCAAATTATATTCGTGCACTAGTCCTAACTGTCAAAATCAATCTACCTAATTGCTTACTAAAATCAAGTTTGTCTCACTAATACCCATTTCGGATTAAGCAAATTAAATTGAATTAAAATTTAATTACACTAACTATTTTCTAGGATACGGTACGAAAGTTTTTGATTAATTTAGACACAACAAGATTCTAATTACTTAACAAATCGTTTTTTTTTTAGTTGAACTAAAGTTGTACAACCCAAAAGGAACACCAAGACCTCATATCGCCGGAGTCAGGATAATATCCTTCGGCATATTCCTTTAAAACTACATGGGGAAACTTAATTAGAAAAAGGGGTGTGAACAGACCAAGGCATGTTTTGCACTCTCAACAGCCTCCACCCTAAGCTTGGACTGTTGTGGAGTTTAAATTAGAAAACTTTTCCCGCCTGGGCTTGGTGAACGATTAAATTCCGGCACTTGAAACTGTTCTCAAGAGTTTCGATTAAATAAGTACATTGCCGACGTTTAATTGCGAACTTGCATATTTTCTGCTTTTTTGACAATAAACATAATTAGGTGCTTAAGATTAAATTCATGTGGGTATGCAGTGCAGGACACCTGGCAGGTGCATGAATAGTTCATCAGTTTTAGCAAGTGTACTCAGGAACCACAAAATGCACCCAAAATAGCACAACACTAGAGAATGCTTAAGCACACGCACACTATAACTTAACTTCAGGTTATTTGTACGATAGACGTTTGCTGAAAGTGTGCCATTATTTAGGATTTATTTACGTAGTCAGGTGAAACTCCCATAAATTAATGAGCAGGTTTGCCGAAAATTGAGCACGGTATGCAAAGAACAAAGCGGACACGTGCGGCACATAAAACAGAGACACAAAAGTTGTAATTTAATATGTGCCCAGCAACCAGCAGCCCATTCGAATTCATACATTACAGCCATTTTGCTCCACTTTGGTCGTCACCGGGATTACACATAATTGCAAAATGACCCACCTGACAAAAGCCAAACTTGTCAATTCATCGCACGATAATTTACCCTTCGTACACCTGTAACGCCAGCAAGAAATGGGGGCGTGAAATTGTTGTTTACATCTACTCAGAGATAACAGAAATGTTCAAGTCCATATTCCAGCACACCGTGCCTATGCCCTAATTCGGAGCCGAGAACGTTACTCACTTTCGACAAAGCGACATTCACCACAATTTAAAAAATTGGCCCCCCAATCAAAAGGGACAGTCAGTTGCGATAGCATCGCCGACAAGCCAGGGCACAGGCCAGCCACAGCAAAAGGTCCTTTTTTTCCCATGCTTCTTCGGGTTAGCCCCATTTATGGCTATCAAACTTGTTTGAATACCGAAGTACTTTGAGTGTACGCTGATGGAATCCATTTGAAAGTCCCGGGCGTCCCTCGATTATACGGTTTCACCCGAGGACATGTTTGTCTTTGGGACATGTGGGGAGCTGATAAAATCGAAAATTGATATTTGATTGACGTTTAGACCTACAGCGTTCCCGAACACGCTCCCAGCCTCGAATCTAAGGTCGTGTGTATCTCGTTCGTATGTAAGGTGGAGCAAGTACGTTCGCTCGCTGGTAGTGCCCTATTGCACTCGAGGGCGACCGTACGGGTACTGTGCCATCGTCGTGCAGTGCTACTGCAAGGGTTGATGTCAAGCCCTGCCAACGTAGACTTCAAAGGTAAACAATGGTGATTATTTGAAAAGCAAACTTTGGCCTATAACGAGCAAAACGAGTCAAATGAAACAGTAGAAAGAGTACCTTTGTCCTTAACGACCAATTGAAGCCAGGATTAAGCGGCCAGAGTACAGCAAAAGGCTTTCATCCACTTTAAACCTTTCAGCGGTTGCTTGCATGCCATGGGAAACAAAAACCTGCTCGTAACGAAGAAAATGATTTGTTTGTCACTGGCTAATGAATCTCGGGGAAGAAATGTGTTTCGTTTCCTTTGTGAAGAAATGAACATTTTGCACAGCAAATAAATTACACAAAATCATGCAAAGTAAAATAACTGTACAACTAACAACTGACCTAATAACGTTTTAAAGAATACCACCATCGGGCATTTGAAGATATAATAAAATCTAAATGGGGATTTCTTTAATTTTGGTCGGCAATGGATTATATTTCAGGAATTTCCCCAATATTTTTCAAATGTTTTCCAATTTTTTATGATGTTTTATTATTTATTCCTGAATGTATTATACAATTTCAATTATATTAATGTTCATCGTACATTATAGAAGGAATGTACATAAAATGTAAATAAAAGAAGTTGTGTTTGAGATATCCACTCCAATTTTATTTTATTTGAAAGAATATTTTATGGCATTACGTATGGAATATAACGTAGTTCAAATGTCCGCCGCGGCTTTGGTGGCACGTATTCGGAAGTTAACCAAAATTTCGCCCAAAAACAATCATCTTTAGCGACGAAGCGACAGATCGATGATAAGCAACTTCTTGTGGCCTACCGACGACATGTGATTCCAACTGGACGGCACTGCGTGCCACACAGTGCATGTCACGATAGCTATATTGCACGATCGATTTGAGCGGCGACGTGAACTGACTACCGAGATCGTGCGATTTAACGCCTATAGACTCCTTTCTTTGGGGCTATCTTAAATCACAAGGCTATACAAATAAACCGCAAACAATTGGTGTCTTCAAAGTGAACATAATGAACGCCATCCTGAAAATTCAGCCTGATTTATTTTGTCGGATCGAAAAATTGACCTCCCTAATACGTGCCACCAAACAAAGCCTCGGCGGACATTTGAACGACCTTATATTCCATATTTAATGCCATAAAATATTCTTCCAAATAAATTAAAAATGGGAGTGAATATCTCACACACAACTTGTTTTATTTACATTTAAGGGGTACCACTAGTGTGAAATTTGTAAAAATAACATACTAAAATTTCAAGTGCATATCGCAAATAGTTTTTGAGTTACAGCCATCTGAAGAGCAGCCGCTCATCGGTTCAAGGAAAGTCATTATAAAGGGATTCTGGCTTCTATTGTTGACCTTGAGGCGTTGAGTCCTAAAGGTAATTTTTTAAGAAGAGGAAAGTGCATTGTATGGGCCTGGAAGAGCAGATTAGCAGTAGGTATGATATTTCTCGATTTATAACCATGAAATCAGTAACTTGAACTTTAAACGTGCTTTTTTTCGAAACCACATTTTCAAATTTCCTGCAGTTATAACTTGAAGACAAATCATCCGATCGATTTGATTCTTGTTGCAGCTTCTTTTTTATATGAGTCAGCAGACCATGAACTTCCAGTTTTCTGATCGAATAAAAATGTAATTTTGGAAGGCCAAAAATCATCAAATTTTCGCGCGAAGTTTGAATTTTGTTTAAAAACTCCGCCATTTTGTTAGATTTCAATTTTTTGTTTCAATCAAAGGTCATGGTAATAATTTAATAAACTTTTTGGTTTTTTTTATTTGAGGCACTGTGAAGGCCGCTATCACTGCAGCCGTGGGGGGGAATGTTTTTTTATTGGAGCCTTGGGAGATTGCGAATAACTCGCTGAATTTTCAATTTTTTGGTTCAAAAATTATATCACGTATTTGATATATATCCAAAAATATATCCTTAAAACTTTAAAACATTCCACGTAGTAGTTTTTTTTTAAAAAAAATTCCACAAATCACCTTTTTTTCATGCGGTCACACTAGTGGTCCCCCTTTAAAGTCGAATGTCCTTTTTGAAAGACGCTGTATTTTCGACAACTTAATTTCTGATCAATCTATGAAATAATATCAATTTGTCTCCCTCTCGAAATATGAACCGATCTCTACTGAATTTACAATATTGTATTATTATGTATGTGTTTGTACTCTGTACTCTTCTATCGTCTTTTATTACAATAATTGCACTTCTAAGAAAAAGAAAACTCTCTTATATATATTTATCGAAATGCGCTGTAGGTACCTAATGTAATCTCTGTATGGACAAAAATCGTATTTTGCACAAGCCGGTGTTAGTGTTCAGATGTTTTTTTGCTCAAATTACATATAAGATGGATGAGAAAAGGGAAAATCGAGCAACAGAAAAAATCACTATTTTTCTAAATCACAAAATATGTAGAATAAAAATCCCACAACCTCATTGCGTCTGATGGGGTCCTATAAATTTTTAAATTGTAAAACATTCGGCCTACTTGATGAGATTCGGGCCAGCATCCGCATTCAGCAATCGGAAGGAAGCCCTCCAGTTAGACTGCCTGCAGCAATATTGATGCCTCTCGCCTGGAAAAGAACAAAAAAGCTCGTCGTCATCATTCATCTCTTGGTGGTGCCATGTAGCACCACTTTCTTTTGCATTTTCCGGGGGCGAGTCTGTAGAGTTATGCACACAGTCGAGGTGTGTCGGGCACAAAGGAATTTCAGTCACCGTGTCACCTCAGTTTAACGTCTTAATTGGAGCGACATCCCCCATATAAAGGTGAACCGGCGTTAGTTATGGGCTTACTCGTTTAATCGCAGCTTGTCTCCTCCGTGGGGCGTCGTTACATTTTTCTTGATTGCTGTCAAGAGTGCACACTTAATTGAGACTCCGACGGCAACATAAACTTAATGACAGTGCTCCTTAGGTGAAATCCTTAAATCACGCTAATTGTGGTAATTCTTTCCTGTTTTTTCTCTCGTGTGCGCTCGTTCCTCTTTGTTGGGCGCGGCTTTTATTTTTGTGCTAAATCACTCACAAAAAGCGTCGGTGCTTTTTAATTTTCATTACACACCGTGCTAGTGGATTCATAATTTTCATGAAGGCATCCAGATAAGAATCCCGTGATGGATGGATGTGACCGTAACAGCTCTCTCGAGTGCTGGTGAAATTTCTTAAAAGCGAAGTGCTATAGAGAGTCCTTTAGCAATTTATTTCATTAAGTATCTATTACGGCCGTTGCGTGACTGCGTGGCCCTAACATAAATTCAAAAATAATTTCGCTCGCGGGGGAGATCCAATAAATTTTTTGTTTACACTTAATTTTTTTTTCACATAAAAGCGGAAACGTTCCGATGTAAGTTTTAATTGCCAATGCAGCTAGGAATGCCCACAGCCATAAAAAAAATATACTCAAAACATTTTATGGAGTATTAAAGTAACAGGAACTCAGCAGGTGCCCTTGCATGTCGTGAATTCTGTCCTAATTAGTCTGCTTATAAGGGAAGTGCAATTACTCATTCAGTGATTTATGTTCTTGCTTTTATATGCGAGCCAATTTCGAAAAAATTGAAAAACATTTTTATGCCAAGTCTGCGATACGGCGGGTTATTACTCCATAATTGTTTCGTCCTAGTTAACTACAGGAAGGGCCAGTTAACCTAATTCGTAATTGGACATTAAATACAAGCCAGCGTGGAAAATTCGACTCAAAAATGTAAGACGCATTTATGTATGTGAAGGCGTCCACACGGAAACAGTCAGAGAAAAAAGGTTAAACCGCAATTTCATAGTGAGGTTTGTTCTCGGTTGAAATGAGAGAACAAGGATGAAGGAGAGTTTCCTCTCTGTCTCCCACCTCCCTCATCTGAATTGTTCCTTTCCCGACGAGAACAAATCTCACCGTGAAAACGCAGTCTAGGGAAAGTCAAAAGAAAATGCCTGGTATGACTAATACCACTAGTAGTAATGTTCTGTTTGCCAAACAATTTTTCATTCAAACGTAGGTGGATTTACAAATAAGTAATTTGTTTGCAGCTGTAAAAGAGCAAAATGAGCGCCCCTATTATCCTGTTATCTTCAACAAAACAGGCATGATTACGTGAATTCAAATTCTCTGGACTTCCGAGTTCAGTTCAGTGTTCTCGTAATTTTCCCGTACTTCGTAGAAATGTGTCTCGCAAGCCCCTCATGCAGTCAGCCACAAGCTGGGTCTACATTATGCCGATCGGCAACATCGAGCGGCAATTTCGATCAGCACCGTCGGGCTGTTGACATGTCCACATTGCTCAGGATATGTGGACGTCTCGTTCGATGCCGACCAGTACTGAAAGGAGAGGAACTGTATTGCGTCGAGCGCGTCGAACTTATTTTTGTTGTGTCCCAACTGACGAATCGAATCCACTAGGGTCGGTTTGAGTTTGGTTCCGGCTTTTGGCAAAGAATATCTAACAACAAGAAAGGACACTCGTCCGGACCAGACGTTTCAAGACAAGTAATATGTGAGAGCATGACACAAATTTGAGGGGAGGTGCTAAGAAAATTGCAACACTTCTACAGGGTGCATGATTTTATTTTGAACAAAACTTATTTCCTGATAGTTGTCCCTTGCAAAGCCACACACCAAATGCCTTATATGATGTGTCCCCATCATTTTTAAAACGAAAGAGCAGCTATTGACTTGATTGAATTTTAAAATCTTTCGAACTTTTAAGTTAATCCAAATCTCGCAACAAAATAACACCACCCTACACTGGCTCTCTAGTCGCGTGAGCGCCGCACTCAGTCGCTGAGAATCGGTAGAAATCGCCTGAAAGTGCACAGTGATAAAATGAGAGCAACCGCGTTCGTATATATCAACTATGTGTGCGCTATCTGCGTTCCCCCTTATTCATTCGCATTATTCCTATGCTTTATGATCACGAGGAGACGTAGCACTCAGAGTGCATGGTAATAGAGAGAATTAGAAATCGCTTGAATACTCCATAGTAAAAAAAACGCTGCATTTTGTATCTGACACCAGGAATGATATGGCAAAAAATTGAATTGTGCATTTAACGTATACTAAAGTGCACCAATTCTTACACAATTGTACCACTTTTTAAAACCTATTTCAAATTCGCGACTGGTACGGTACCTATTCATATTCTTAAATCCAGAAACGCCTTTCTTGTAAGAAAATTACAAAAAATCGATATATTGATACAAAAGTACCTATCTTCAGTTTTTTTAGTTATATGGACGAGATAAAGAAACAATTAGATAATCTTTAGAATAAACAACAGAAATGTAACAAAATTACTTTTCTTTTGGGTACTCTTACAAATTTTTAATAAAAAGCACAACTATAAACATTTATCATTTACGCATTCTTACATTTAACAGTAACGAAAAGGGAAAGAAAATAAAATATTTGGCATTCAGAGTTGTTGTGAAATTATTACATAAAAAAATGTATTTGGCACATTTACAGAACTGGATCTTCTACATCCTGATTTTTGTTTAGGTTTTCGTTCAGTATTTTATTATTTACATTACAATTATAGCAAGAAGTTGAAGTTGCCCTTAAAAGGTCTTTCGCTTTTACTGAAACTGTTTCTACTGCAAGTCGGTTCCTGCACTTTGTTTTCATTACATTTTAATAAGAAAAGATTCGCTCGAAAGTAGCTGATGAATGTTGCAACGATAATACTCTTTTCGAAGTTCTATGCACATATTCGAACACATTCTGACCTAATTCGTTTTTTATTACACCGACTTCGTTCCAAAATTCTGACATAGAACATTTTCTAAATTTTTTTATTTCTTCGAATTCTGCGAGGCATCGAAATCCGTCGTTGATTTGTTCAATACGTTTTATACCAATTAATAATTAATAGCAAGATACTACTAGTTTCTCCAGATAACATACTCTCGGGGGAAAATTTTGGAACAAAACTAAGCATTTCATTATTAAAATCGATTTTTTTGCGTAAAGTGTCACAGAAAGTTATGTAAAAGTTCAAAAAATTTGTTTTCAAATCAATTTTTGTAAGGTCAGGAATATTTTTATTTAGGAGAAGAAGAAGTTCAACTTCAGTTCCACAATATATTTGCTTTAGTTTTAGAATTTCGTTGTTATCGTGTAAATTTAAATGTTTAATTACAGTTGAATTTATGTATTGTTTTTTTAAAAAATTTCTACAGGATTGTTTGAATAATAAATAAATTTATTCTTGAAAAAAAATAGTGCATGCGATAATCCTTAAACTGCATTTCAATATTTAAATCGTTTATAATTTTCAAAACATAGTTTAAGAACATGAAGTGCAATTTAAATGCAGGGTGCGTTAGACAATTGAATAAGAATGAAATATTTTTATTTGCATAATGATTTTCAAAATTTCCTAGATTAAAATAATGCGTCAGAGGTTCCCATTGTTCTAGCAATCTACTAATAGCCGCTTGCCTGGTAAGCCATCGTTTGCATTATAACGAAGTATTGCATGAACCTCAGTCCCAAAGTATTCCTGAAATTCATTGAAATTTACCTTTCTGGTAGGACTATTGCAAAAGTGAAGGTTTACTTCTTTAATAAATTTCAAGTGGAAGTTTCGCAAAAGCCGCCTGTGAAGCAATATTAAGTTTGTGACAAATACATCCCCTACATTAGGAATCAGATTTTTTAATTTAGCTTGAACACCGTTAATATCTCCCATCATCACTAAACAGTTGTCAGCAGAAAAGGATAATATATTTTCTAGTGGGATTTCATGTTCATTTAGTGACCTCAAAATTGTTTTAAATAATCCTTGAGCTGAAACATCTGACACAGGTACTAAATCTAGGAAACGCTCACAACACTTCTTATCGAAAACGAATACGTATAACGATTGCCAAATGTTTGCCAACCCGAATTATTGTTAGAAGTGCCAGATGAATTCAAAAATTTTTCAAAAGAGCAAAGATTTTTGGGTGAACAATGATTTTATTATATTTGTCTGTCTGTCTGATCTAAATTTCTTTTTAAATGTACCAAAATTTATGTAGATGTACCATTGTACCTCTTATGGCTTGATTGTACCAATTTTGGTACAATTGTACGCTAAATATCATCCCTGTCTGACACTGTACATGCTGTACGTGAGAAATTTTTGCGGCTATGGTTCTCTCTCTTAATTGCTTACGGAAATAGGTTGGTACTCGTTCGTTTTTGTTTTAGCTAATTTTTCTGGATATGTTTTCCAGACATTGCATACTAGTTAGGCATTTTCAGGCGTATTAGAGTGTTGCTTCTTGTTGATAGATATTCTTTACTTTTGGCCTGTTGACCATGCATATACACAATAAAACGCATGCGCGGTACACCACAACGCATGAGTCCATAACATTCCGCTCCTGAATTTCTGTACGCTTGCTGGCTGGTGTCGCACCGCAAGGCGAAGGCATCAGATATTTTTGGTCACATTACCCATGTAAGAACCATTTGAATATGAACGTCTGCTTGTATTCAATGTATTACTACAGCTATAAGGCTCGGATGGCAGAACCCTAGAGCAAATCTTTCCATTCAAGTTTGTTCCGACTGCGAGTTCTTTATAGATTTTTATTTTTGGTTTGAGTATTCTATAAAACCGTTTTTATTTTATACTTTTAAATTGCTTTGGAAATATGTATTTTCAAAAACTTGTGCTTTTAAAGGTAATAACCTTAGTGGCCTATTCCGTTTTCGTTTTTCTGTGCCCATTAAGCAACTGATATTTCTTTTGGTCCCTTTTTTTTAACATTGTTGGTCGCAAGCCGCACGAAAATCATTACAATGTTCTAAATGTCGTATGACATGGCCCCACTGAATTCGCAAATAAAATATATATGTAAGCATGCATGTAATTGTGAACGGGCGGACCACGGCGTATATACCACCACTTTGAAATTTGAATATGTATGGTATGGTAGATGTTCAGCTTCAGAAATTCTCAACAAAGTATCCAAGGGGAATTGTACCGTAAAATATAGAAAACACCCTCTAGGGTACAGCACCCCGCTGGGATACATCCGTCGTGTTAATTCAAACCCATCTGCAAGTTGAAATATGCAATTAGCAGCCTTTATGTAGGAAGTTAGGTGTTCGGATGCTCAGTGCGCCAAACACCTCGTGCTAACTCTCCGAGATACAGCCGTCTTTTAATTGAAACGCAGACATTTCGTCTAACACCTCGTCCAAATTGCTTGTCATCTCCATGGAATAATCTAGCAGAGAAGTTACATGCATGTCACGGTCTCGAGGATTCCCAATAAATTTCAGACGGGCTCTCATCCGCGCCGCATAAAGCACTGAGTCAGCCGGCACGTGTCTGCTCTGCCAGCAAGCGTCGAGCCGCACCGGCCCCCATTCAATATCGTAAAAAGCCGAGCAGTAAACACTCCCCGTCTGTGATGAGCCTGTCAAGGAGCAATTGCAACAATATATTTAACGATCATTGCGAGATGCGTAAATAATGAAATCTGGGCGGCCCCATTCCAAGTGCCGCCGTTGCCGCCGCCGCCGTCACTCCTGCTGAAAAAGTCGAACGCCTGGGGTTCGAGCCGGGACCGGGACTGTGACTATACCGACTGGCTGGGGTGCACAAGTGGTTTGGCCAGGATGAGGCTGATTTCCATCATCGATGTGTGCACCGCTCAAGGATCCCCTCAGTACATAATTATGCAGGCATTTGCCATGACTTTGCCAGGCTGGAGACCCCAATCATCAGAAGAGGGTCGAAGTCAAACAAACGCAGAGTGTGGACGTCATAGAGCAACCCTTTTTATTTCATTAGGGGATGACGCTGATCTAGAGATTCAGCCGACTTGCTTTTGCATTTTGTATGCCCCCTGCCCATAATCTACCATTTTATCCACCCATTAAATAAGCCTTAGTTCCACTACCGTCCCGAAATCCATACAGCAGCCGGGCGAAATACCCATAATTGAAGGCTGGCACGACCACTTTGCATGAGAATTGATACCGGAACCCTCCGTTTAATTACGACGGCTAGGCTAGCGATTCCAATACTCTGGGCTTTTCAGCCGGCCTCCCGGGGTGGGCTTATGCACTTCAGGAATTTAATTTTGGGGCTATCTAGTAATTTCTGAATTTCAGGGTTTCGCCGGGGAAGAAAAATTGCACTCCGACCAGGAGGGACGACGCGGTGCTGCGCTGCATTGTCATCTTTCTAATAAGTCAGCCGTGGTCGCGTTACGTGGCGAAATCTCGTATGGATATCGGGGCACGCTTCGGTGTTCTTTATTACACTCACGTGGGATGCCATGCATTCCTGATATATGTATGTACGTAAGTATGGCTCGAGTAGAAGCATTTGCTCTGCATGCACTTGCACTGAGATTTACGACAGGTACGAATTTGCTTGCATTATTTGTTTACGTCTTTCCAAGCGAAAAATTACTTTGTGTCGCTTTGCGGGTAACAAGGGGAATAGCATACTAAAAGGCTAAATTTATTCTGTAAAAGAATTTTCGCATATTATCCTGCCAGCTGATCGTGTCCTCATCTGTCATTACTATTTGGGTTACAGGTAATACCTTCTACCATGAGAGCATTCTCGTTGTAAAATGTAACAAGCTAGATTTCAAGAGGCGGGTTGTCGCCCAGCACTTTGACCATGTGGTCCATTGTACATACCTCAGAAGAAGACTACCAACAATTACTCTCGTTGCCCGTCGGGAGCCGCTAGACGTTTGGTTCGTCTAACATACATAACTCATTATGTCGGGCAGCGTAATATTTAATAGCTCCGTAGGGTCTACCGCTTGGGCTCCGAAAATATCGGCTCTTGTACTGAAGTAGAGGGGACAATCGCACAAGAAATGGGTGACTGTTTCCGTCTTTACCTCGCATTTGCAGGTTGGTGAGCCAGCTACATATACTCATGGTATTGAGGTGCTTATTCAGCTTGCAGTGTCCCGTGAGGACTCTTACCATATGACTAAGCTGATGTAGCCTCTACTGTAACTCAGTAGCCGACTGCAATCTTGCCTAGCCTTCCATTTTTTATTATACTCATTTTCTGCCCACTCTTCTCGATCCGAGTGGTAAAAGATGGAGCCAGGCCCGTGTGGGATTCTGGTCCTAACATAGATGTAGATGTGCTGCAGCCCTCCCTGGCCAAAGCATCCGCTGTGTGTCCGCAAATACCGAATCCGGCAAGGTTATCTAACATACCAGAGACTCATCAGTGTACCATACTGAACTGTTCACTGGTGAAATTTTTCTTAGGTAATTCTCTTCCCATTCGATTCTTGTCAGAAAGAGCACTTTACAACTCCTGCTGGGGCAGATTTGAGGAGTGATATTATCTGAGATCATTAGAACATCACCGACAGATTTTCCAATGTTATCCCAGATCTTTATATGCCCAAGCCGCTGGCGTTTTGTAAGCCAAAGGTTGTTTAAGTGCAGACGGAAGGCAGATTTCATCGCTTCCTTTTCTACTACAATTTCAAGAGGTGCAAGTGATAATGCTATCTCAATAGCAGCTGTTGTTGTAGTTCTCAAGGCTCCGGGAATAGCTAAGCAAGCTATTCTTTGCATCTTTGATAAGGCTGTTTGGAAGTAGCTTAGCTTTGTTTTGTGCCACCAGATTACTGCTTACAGATATTTGACACTGTTTGTAAATTTTATCTCCTTGTCGAAAGTACGAAGAGATTGTAGAGATCCAACAAGTTTCCTCTTATTAGTAAAAACAAGCGCTGATGTCTTGTAGGCGTTCACCGAGAGACACCTATTACTGCACCATTTTTCCACTATGGAGAGGGATTGTTGTTGGAGCTCCTAGAGTGTTCTTAGGAAATTTTCCCCTTGTTAGGATCACTATATCATCCGCGTAGGCTATGGAGTAGTGCCCTTTGCGGTTGAGTGAGATAACAAGATCATTTAGCATCATGCACCACAGCAAAGGAGACAGTGTGCCCCCTTCAGGGCACTCTCTGCTTACCTTCCTTGTAGTTTCGTGTTTGCCAATTTTTCTCGAAATTTGTCTGCTTTTCAGCATGTTGTTTATCAGCCAGATTAGAGTTTGGTTCACACCATGCATTTGAACGGCGTTCGCCATAGCATCGAAGCTAGTATTATCGGAGGCATCCGCAATGTCTAAAAACGTCCCGATGGTGAAGTTTTTGTCGTGGAGTGCCTTTTTAGTAAAAGAAACGGTGTGATGGAGGACGATTCTGTGGATCTTCCTTTCCGATACCCATGTTGTGCTTCATGCAGGGGGAACTCCACCAGATGTGTCATTCTGCAGAACACGTCCAAAATTTTTTCCATAAGCTTCATAAGAAAGCTGGTAAGGGTGATAGGGCGAAATGATTTCGCCACCATATAGCTTACTCTGCCAGGTTTAGGTATGAAGATTATCTTGGCTATTCTCCAGCTTTGGGGTATATACCCGAAGGGCAAGATAGCTCTGAATAATTTGGTCAGAGGAGTTAAGATCGTACATACATAGTCTCTCGGAGGTTTTCGGGGTCGCTGATTTCGAATCTGCCATCAAAATTTCAAAATTCAAGGATGGCTAAACTTCACCGGCTACCGCACCTCAGACCTCTTTAGTTGCTGCGAAATTTCATACGGATCAACTAGTACTTATTATTATGTAAAACTTGGATCTCGAAAGCTGGGTTGGTGGTTTTCTTCATTGCCAAGAAATTGAAGTTTTGTTAATGTGATTAAATGAAACGTATGCAACCTGAGCTTTTTATCATGAATGAATGCCATCCCCAAATAGCTTATTCATTAAACAGAATTTCTTTAACTACACAAAAAACCGGTGGAGCTGAGACGACTGAAGTAACGGATTAACAAGCTACAAAGGTCACCACATAAACTCCTGTTTCCTGATATCTCTTATCTTTGAAATAAGAAATGAAGTCCATTAAGACTGCATAATGTTAAGACGAATTTCTGCTTCCTTCAAAGTCAAGACGGAATCGGAACAAAAGTCCTTACAAGAGGGCAGACGAAGAATTATACGAAAATCCGGACAGAGAGAAATCGTCTTACCGTCGCTGGAGCAGAGCAGTGCCTTAATTTAAATGATTTACCTTTGGTCTTAAATCCTGGTTCCTGGAGCAACGGGCGATGTCACTTATGGGCAAAAATGCTACCCTCCACTGCGTCCGACGATGCCAGGTATTCCATGTCATCTCTGATAATACAAATCCATTGCAAGTGGAACGCGTGCTCAGCCCCAGGGAGGTGATACATTCATCATAGGGTTTAATGCGGCAGTCAGTGGTCGCAGCAGACACACCACACCGGGTTACGCCTGGAGTTTTGCGAATGTGCTGAGACTTTAAGGCGACATTACAAATTCACGGCGGGCGAGCTCCGCCCGTAAACTCCCTATGCATTGCCTACACACAAAGTACCTGCAAGAGTATCAAAGTATCGTGGTCAGATGTTGAGAAGATTTCGTCATTAAGCAGGATGTGCATTCCAATTGTGATCAAGTGTCAGGAGAAAATTTATGTCATGTGACATATTCCTGCCATCCGAATATACATGGGTATGCAAATAGGGCGGTGTGGCTGGAAAGGTGCTCCAGATACGGCGCCCGACCCATGTCGGATTAAAGTCAAACTTGAGACAAGATTCACACGTACAGGGTAGCTTGAAATGCTGGAGATTACGAAGCACCGCACTGGATGTTCCTGCTTTATCCAGGAACTGAATTTAATGTGACACTTGTGTATCGAAGCGGATGTTATTTACGGTGGTGGAATTATGTCGCTAATGCCTGGACATGCATTTATTTCAACAGCACTGCAAAATAGGCGCAGCGAAGCGACTAGCCTGGGGCTGAAAGACTGACCTACAAATCGCTACACTGACTACTGCCAGAGCTCTGCTGAAGTAACAAACTATCGGTGGGCAATACCAGGCGGCAGTATTTACATTCCAGCATATCTCCACTTAAGCCCCGAGGAGGTGTCCCTCGAATGATGGAAGGTTTCTCAGATGCTTAGGATGGGACAGCGGCTATATAGTGGTCTTCCCATTTCGGTCATGAGTACTAGTTTTGAGGTCAATTTGCGTTTTGCGGGCATATCCGATTGTTCTCAAGGATGCTTTCATTAGGAAGTTCATTAAAACACAGATTGACCTCAGAATTATTACCTACTGCTGCCGAGATGACTTTATGTGGTCAAATCACCTTGTTCTAATTTTGAGGAACTCCATAAGTTCTTGGAAAGTTCATATTCGGACGACACAATTTGTTCTGACAATTCGTCGCTAGGTGTTGCTATTACTAGATGCACATTCAAGAAGCAATTTGGCTCTCCCATGCATAGCTCTCAGGTTCATAAGACAAAAAGGTTCTATCCACAGATGTTGCCCTGATTCCTAGCTTAAATACAAACAATAGAATGTTTGAGAGAACTGTGGTCATCTGGTCTATTGAATAATCCTCAATAAAGCAAGAGTGTTTTACTTGTAGCTTCTCAACGCAAGTATGTATGTGTATCTAATGAAAATTTGGCATAATAAAGGTTTATATGGCGATGGAGATACACTGAGAAATGTATTTGATGTTTTTGGAGTCCTGTTAAACATTTAGAAGAGGAACACTATTTGGGTCAGCGCCCATCTTGTAGACATGATGAATGCCTCAAATCGGTTTGCCTACAGCAGGGTTTCTAAACAATTTTGGAAACCGGATTCAGCAAATTTTCCAAATACCTCTCTACGCAGGGTGGTTGATTCATCGTGACGGCCTTTTTTCAATAGGGACTGTTTTTCACAAATCACGCGTGAATAGCGCCAAGCTGTCATTGTAGTTTGATTCAGTATTGAACATCATTTTATCTTACTGTCTTACTCCGGCAAAGCGCCTCCAAATTGTGGAGCTATATTACGATAAAATCATAGATAAATCAGCGCTCTAGGTATGAAACAAGTGAAACATAATCGCCAATGACACCTGCTATCGCGCTATGATAACGGAGAATTAGCTAACTATAATTCAATAACTGTGATGTCAGTGATATCTGATTTCGACAAGACGACGCTACTATCCATACAGCGCATGAAACAATGTTGAAAAATCATTTCGGCTGATTTCACGTTTTGGGCCGGTGAATTGGCCGCCTAGATAGTGTGATATCATACCTCTGGATTATTTTCTTTGGGGTTACGTGAAGTCTAAAGTCTACGTGGACGTGGATAAATAGATACGACTACGATTGATGCCTTGGAAGCAAACATTATTCGTGTTATTGGCCAGATTTCCTGTTTTGTTTTGTTTTATTCAAGTTCATCAATTACATAGAATTATACAATTAAAGTTTCTTAAAAACAAGTTACAGAGAAACCAGGCTAATTGAAAGAGGCTACACAAGTTAGGCTAACATTCACTAAGCCCATATTTTACTTGGGCTCTAGAAAAATTAAAATCCATCACATCATTATGCTGACTAAAGAGACGCGATATACCTAATGACATCGGTTCGTTCATACCGTAGTTGATATTGAGACCGCACTCCTTTTCGGGGACTTTTCAGCTGGAAAGCTTGAAAGTGCTCGAACTTTGCGCTTAATTTCAAGCTTATTTCAAATTTCCAACATATGTAGTATGCAGCTCTTCTCACTAACAATGTTTGGCTATCCGATATACCTTACACCTTTCAATTTTTCTAGTTAGTCTACTTTTTAGCTCCAAAATAAGCTGGTGTCATAATACCATTTGCTTCGTGAACATAGCAAAGAATCTTTGAGTGAGAAGCAAATAAAGATTATATCATTGATGTAAATGATGAAAAGCAATGGACCTAATGGCCTGCCCTGCGGTACACCGAAGATATTTCTAGGTAAATAGGATTCGATTCAGTTGACAAAACAAAAAGGGAAACCCTACAAGGGTAGCCTGAGAACATAAATTTTTGAATCTTACCGAGATATTTTCTGATTTTTCTGCATTTGCGAAAATTTTAAAAATTGTGGCAAGAATTTGCTACTTTTGAAGTCGAGCTGTGGAATGGAAAAACCTTATAGAATTCAATACAAATAAGTCTTAAAGTTGTAAAACTATGTTAATTGCAATAGTCAGCTAAGAGACGTTAGAATCCCTAGAAGCAGTCATAGTCCAATATAGACGACGTGTGAGAAACCCATGCAAATTCGTTTGCAATAATTTTTAACTGAAGGACATGGTCTATAAGTGCTTGTAAAGTTATGTTACATTATTATACTTTATCCTGGAGCACAAGATCTGGCCTCTGGAGCTGGAACCACGAATTTTTATTTTATCTCTTCTTTACCTTAACGTGAAAATTCTGTCCGAATGCCGTTCCTAGCCCAACTGGACAACCAACGGCTTTGAAACGAATACTTCATTTACTCTGTATTTACGTAGAATTGCATATGAGTTTGTCACACAGCAGAATCGCAGGCTGCCCCATTAAAATATTTGCTCCGGACACATTCCCATTTTCTAAATTTAGTATTTCGTGAACATTATTTGGTTTGTCTACGGTGTCTATTGGTATAGAACTACAGTAGCATGGTGGTCCAATTAGTACTAACAGGCATTTTAAAGCAAACAAAGCCAGTCAGTCAATTCACAAAGAATTTTCACGAGATGCAGTCAGAACATCAAAAGCTTACAAAGTTGAAAGTATGAAAACATATTTTATTACGACCGACTGCGTATGTAAGTTTCCAACATTTTCAAAAGCAGTAAAGTCATTTTACACAGCTTACCTCGCAATGTATGGTATGCTCCGGCAGCAGGACAAAGGTGTAAATGTACCTTAAAATATGCAAATACACCTGCATGCGTCAACATTATATTTTTAGATTTCTCTCGAGTTTTCCAAATTTATTCCATTCAGTTTGTGGCAAACTACTAACTTACGGCTGCTAATTTTATTCATCTAACAACTTCACTCATTCACTTTCTTCTTGGCATGTGTTTTCTGCATCTGGAGCCACTCCTGACAGCCTGAAATGCTTGCTTTTCAGGTATTATACAAATACGTAAGTGGGACGGGGCGATACAGTGCTTTACTAATAAGTGCACCAAAAATAGTAAAAAACTTTATAATTTCCTCATCAAAATTCCCTTCATGGGTGAATGAAATGAAATCTTATTACGTCGGCCTGCACTAGCACTCTGCAGTAATAGCAGCATCCTGCATCGTTTTCTGGGCTCGGAGATTTAATAAGGATTCCTTGGGGCGCTTGAGAAAGTCAGGGAATCCCTTGCTCCACACCATGTCTCAACTTTCAGACTTCCTTTCCGCGCTTCCTTCGAGAAAGAGGTGCTAATTGGGCTAAAGTTTGATGCAGGTGTGCGTTGTGCATTAGCAGAAATGGCAAAAATCGACCGAAAGATCCCCTGAACTGTGCAATAAGTGAGCTAATTACCTGAGACGGGCGCGGTTCATTGGGCAAAGACAACGAATTGATCTCATTTGGCGTAGTTTGAACCTCATGCACGTCGAAGACGGTGGAAAGGCACCAAGCCTTCACCTCGTGCCCGTAACACAATGGCTGTTTTGGCGCTAATTCGTTTTCGACTCGTTCGGACTAAGTGACTTGGCCGCAAACCAGCCTGCAGGTACCCCCGGTAGGTGCCTTGCCTTGTTCACCTCTGTCCATTTTTCTATTTTCAGGCTTAATGCGGGCAATTATTACCCAACGTGTTCGCTATTTGCGGCTATTTAATTCAGATCTCAAGCCTCAGATTGTGCCCCGTCCAGGGCCGGAGAACGTGCTATTTCACTTTCAGCACGAATGGGTCAGACATTACTCACTGGAAGTCGATTTTGCTGGCTTGGGCTTATTTATTTGCGCCATTCGTCGAACTCTGCACAAACACGTGTTCGCCAGTCACTCAGCACAGTGTGGAAGGCAAAATGTGGAGCACTGGGGATTTCTTTGAATTTCGCTTCCGCGTCTCGAAGTAATAACGTCAATCAGTTCAGGTCTTGCAGATGAAAGTATGCGAAAATGGGGCTCTGTTGGCTTGAATAACAACGAGGGGGGATTGGGGCTGTTAAGCAGATTAAGACGAAAGTAATGAATCCTTAAAAACGTTCTCAACCAAGGAAGACTGTTGAATGCAATCGACTGGTGCTATAAAGCTCAGTCGTGCTTGAAAATTTCTAAACGTCGACTTTAAAACCAATTAATTCTGTTGTCTTCTATTTTATTCGGTTAATTCCATTTGGATTTGGCGGAAATTTCGCTTTAGGTTTTCTTGCGGAGTAAACACTAGACACTAGACCGTTAAAATTGATAGCACTTGTAAACATTTTAATTTAAAATACTATGTAAATGTTAATTGTACCTATACCTATCATGTTTTTAACTTTTTTGATTTTTGAATAGGTACAAAAGTTCTGACTCACAGCAGGAAATTATATCGAGACCTATAGAGTTCCGTTTGAACCCCTTCGAGCACAAAGTACTAAAAATTACACTTTTTCGAAAAAAAAATAAACAAATAAATACAATTTATGGCATTTTCCATCACTCTTGCCTTCACAACTTCCGGCGATAGGTTCTCGCATTATTGACGGATATTCTCTTTGAGGGCTTCAAGAGTCTGAGGCTTGTTGACATAGACTCGTGACTTCAAGAAACCCAATAAAAAGAAGTCTGGAAGGGTTAAATCGGGCGATCTTGGCGGCCAGTGCAAATCACCAAAACGAGAAATTAGGCGACCCGGCAACCCTCAGAATTTCAGTTGTGGCTCGTGCAGTATGCGCCGTTGCTCCATCCTGTTGGAACCACATGTTCTCCAGTCCCAATTCATACAATTGAGAAAGGAGAATGTCGTTGAGCATGGCTCTGTAGCGCTCGCCGTCCACAGTAGTCGTTTGGCCCGCGGCGTTTTCGAACAAATAAGGCCCGATGACACCTCCAGCGTAAACTGCACACCATGCGCAGTAACTTTGAGCAGGTGTAATGGCTCTTCGTGGGATATACGCGGATTTTCGGTGCCCCAGGAGCGATAATTCTGCTCATTCACATATCCACTGAGATGGAAATGAGCCTCGTCGCTTATGATGATTTTCGATGAAAAGTTGTCTTCCTCGTTATCGAAATTCAGGACGGCTTGAGCGCAGGGTTACACGCGCTTGGCGGTCAACGGCTAACAGTTGATGCACTGTCTGCATTTTGCACATCTTCAAGTCTTTTACCAAAATTCTCTGTAAAGACCGCCGATTGATGCCCAATTGCGTTGCACGTCGTCTGGCCGATACTCCGAGGTCCTCTGCGGATATCTTGAAAAGTATCAAAAATTGCGAAATATCCGATCAATTTGTATCAAATTTGGACCACCCTGTGGAGGTTCAAAATTAGACAAAAGCTCAATAGCTTAGTTACCAATATACCTAATTATTATAACCAAACTCTATCACAGATTACATAGGATGTATGTTCCCATAATCATAATTTTTTTTTTCAAAACGGGTTTAAATTTTTCATATGTGTAGTCAATCTGAGTCATCTTGTATGGTTAGCATGAGCGGATTGAACTTGAATAAAAAAACAGGTCAAGTACGAGTCGGAATCGCACATAAAGCGTCCCGTACCACCGTACAAGATATAACACTATGTACTTTTTAAATACTTTTTATGAGAAACAAGAGAGGTGCTATAACATAATCCCATTTTTTTTTTAATTGCATTTTTAAATTCGCCATCTTAATTTTTCATTATTTGTTGTTATAGTGGCAATAGAAATGCACACTCTGTGAAAATGTCAACTCTCTAATTATTACGGTTCATGAGATACAGCCCGCTGACAGACAAGACAGGCGGACAGCGAAGGCTTACTAATAGTGTCCCGTAGGGCACCCTTCGGATACGGAACCCTAAAATTGGACGCAGGGCACTTTTTTGTACAAAATAGTCCGCAGTAGTTATCCTAATTAATAGGGCTTCAATCTATAGCTCTGAAAAGAGCACTCGGAGTGAAAACGTGGGGTCTGAGTGGCATTTGGGACCTGCGACTTTTGGATTAGCAGTCTAGCACGCTTACGACTTGATTACTCGCAGCACTGTAACTATGTGTATTCATAAAAGAAGCGTCCAATCATGTTTTTCATTATTCATGAAGCCAACTATTTATGTTCAAAGTTCCATTTGATTTGCGGGCATTGGTTCCCCTTAGGGTGGGTACAGGAAAATTTAGATATTTTATTTCTCGGACAAAGCATGTCCTCTGAAAAATTAATGCATATTGCCTTGATAGAATCATTTCAATAATAGTGATGCTAATCAATTCGATGTGTCTAATACTAGTACCACGCCTACATCAAAGTGGAATGAGAGTTGCCGGCATGGATGCACGTGTGCATTGGATGAGGAAAATATTATTCCCTCGTTATGTGTACCTACTTCTTATTTCGTATTCATTTAATTAAGAGGAAATGCCAGAATTGCGGCCGAGTTATAACCCTCCACACATATTGCTGCAGTGCTGGAGGTTACAAGAGGGCGCAGTCCCCTGGCGCATCGCATCACCCGAATGAGCACACTTGGGTCCTACCCATAACTCAGGGCAAAAATAATGCAATCAGCAGGGCAATTCCTCCAGCCACCAAATACCAATTAGGGTGGCATGCAAAAGGACCAACGAACGTCTGATCCGGTGCGTCTCGGTCTTTGGCAGCTTCCAGCGCCCGTCCGGGTGAGCCCCTTACGCAAACATTTATTTTATTGGGAATCTTTATCTACGGTTTTCATATCGAGTTTTATTATTTAATTTTTAGATAGGGTGCCAGATACCGCCAGAAAAATAAGCGCCGCAGGATGTAGAATTTCTCTCTTCTTGTCTCGAGAAGGCCAACAACGTGAGGCTGCATATCGAAAATGAAGAAGGGTCCTGGGTCCTCGGTCCGCTTGGGCGTTTCCACCCCTTAGACGAATCTTTGAGGGAATACTAAACAGGAACACAACTGCTCATTCACAAGTAACAAAGGGATGAACGCAAGTGCCTCGTTTATTGCCGAAATTGCATTTGCTTTCTCCTTCGCTTTATCTCTTGCTGACAAAATTTGAAACTGAAATTAAATTTATCGACGACAGTTTTTCTCCTTTGTTAGCTTGGCAATTTATCCTGGATGCTGAATTCACTTATATTCCTTCCCTCGGGAGTTCGGGTACACTAATCTGGTAACTGAAGCGAGAATGCACTTCTTGCGCGTCGCGGGAAGTACGCAACATTGTCTGCTTTTTTGGAGGTGCTTAACACCATGCTGGGATAAGTGCTATTTATTGCTAAATTTTTTTTCGGAATGTCTATTTTATTCAGATATCGTCGTAATGCGTCTGGAATTTTTTTATTTCAAATGGACCGTTAGAGTTTAATGAAATCTTTGCACTTCAATGCCTCGCAACAAAAAGGTGGGACGCACATTTATTTCTTTTCGAACAATCGTTTATATTTTCTGTTATAAATTTTACGTGGCGTTGCGAATAGAACAGGGGATGTAAAGTAATGAGATTAAATTGTATATTGGTTGGGGGGATTGAGGGCCAGCCGACAGACAAGCCGGACACCATCCCGTGGGGGGCGTCCATTAATTACGTGAGGCGTTTAGGGGGAGGGGATTGAGCCGAATCTCACCCAATCTCACGTGGGTGATGGGGGGTCTCGTCAAATATCACGTAATTTTATTTTCGCAAGAAACAGTGTAAAATATTGATATAAACTGGGTTAAATTAAGTAAAGCACGTTTTCCACTATTAGTGGAGTTATGTTAAAATAGACAATAATATTTATCGCGGTTATGCGAACGCAAGTGGCACAGTAGCCGCTCGATTGTTTAGCCACCACTGGCGAGCAAAACGCGCGACTCCACGAATGCCGCCGCTAAAAATGCGCATTTTGAAAAATTTCACGTGCGATGGGTCGGGGGGTGGGGGTCGAGCCATATCTCACGACATCTCACCAGGGGGGAGGGGGTCGAATAATCGACAAAATCGCCTCACGTAATTAATGGATCGCCCCTTAGGATGTCACAAAGAAGTTTAGAAGTTTTTCCACTCGAAGTAGAGGAAGTGGATAAAAGCACCGGAAATAAGCTTTTCGTCGATTTCTTGGCTTTCCTTCAACTTCAACTTTAATTTTAATTGATTATTTGATTTTAGTTTTCTTCGCAAATATGTTTTTTACGTTATTTTTCGTCAGATTCATATTTATCAAATTAATGACTGTGTAAAGTTGAGCAAAGTTACACGATCTGAAGATCAAAGCGCACAACTCTGGTGTACAATAACGTTTTTGAAAATAACTTTAAGCAGGATTACAAATTCTCTTAAATTTAAAATTATGAATCAGCTTCGTTACTTCATCCTGACGTTTGCAAGCATCCAAAGGTTGTTCCCAAGAATTCTTTGTCATGCCAATTTTCAAACAGTCCATAAATATTCTTTCTTGTTTTTATCTAAGGTCTTGGAACGATTGATTTACTACTAGATTTCCGAATTCAATATATTTTTTAGCAGTCAGAAGGGCTTCGTAAAAGACAGCCGTCTGAAGATATTAAAATTAAAGATGTTGATAGAGCTACAGTTCTTATATTGCTGACTGACTCTGTTGACTGATCATGAAATTTTGCTGAGTAAATGGAGATTTTCTCTCTCTTTTCTCTCTTTAGATTTTCTAGTGGGACAATTTCTTCGGTATGGAATTATATCAGTGTGTTATTTCTAATGTTTAATACTCAGAATATGTTGAACTCTTGTTGGGTGTTCCACAAGGATCTATTCTGGGGCCTCACTTGTTGCCAATATATATTGACGACTTGAATGCAATTGACTTAAACTACAATATACATATAGTTAAATATGCTACGTTCAGTTATACCTTTCAAGTACAAAGAATACTATTGAACTGCTTTTATGATTTACTCCTTTGCACATGATCATTCACTACATTACATTATTATTATAATTATATGAGAGAAGAAAAGATAAAAAATAGATTTAATACGCTAGACACTAGTAAACTGATATACGTATATACGAGCAGAAAAGTAGAAAAATGGAAAAATAGGCAGATCAGATGCATTAAGATGGTATAATAGATAGATATATCACAAATGAATACACCATATGTAAGTATATATAATTAAAAATAACAGTAGTTAATGCTATTGGGGACAGCCAAAGGAAAACAAGACAGAAAGATGTAATAAAATCCTTGAAATCGACGGACGAAAAGGATATGGCCAACCAAAAAGACAAACAGAATAGTGTGGACATAAGGTTCATTCGGTACGCTTTAAATTCAGCATTAATGCGAATATTATTTTTTATTCAAACGACAATCGTATTTCAAATCCTGAAGCTTTATAACGTGATAACTCCTGGAGAGTAACTAGAAAACGAATAATCTTAAAAGGAAAGCCCCGGAGAATACCAGGTGGCGCAAAATTCATCATCCTATTGGAAGATGGTATAATTTTTGCAAATAGCGGCAAATGTCAGTTCTGCTTTGACATTTGTGAAGTAAACAGATACAAATGCGACAACACGAGATGCTTCCAGGTCTGGCCGGCCCCGGAGCAACGATTCTGCAGGGAATATCGCGGCCTTGGCTCAAGATGTCGCAGAGGACCCCAGAGTATCGACCAGACGACGTGCCACGCAATTGGGCATCAATCGGCGGTCTTTACAGAGACTTGAAGATATTCCCTTACAAAATGCAGGCAGTGCATCAACTGTTAGCCGTTGACCGCGAAGCGCGTGCAACCTACGCTCAAGCCTGAATCTCGACCACGAGGACGGTGAGCGCTACATAACCATGCTCAACGACTTTCTTCTTCCTAAATTGGATGAATTGGGACTGGAGAACATGTGGTTCCAAAAGGATGGAGCAACGGCGCATACTGCACGAACCACAACCGAAATTCTGAGGGCTGCATTTCCGGTTCGCCTAATCTCTCGTTTTGGTGATTTGCACTGGACCGCAAGATCGCGCGATCTAACCGTTCCAGACTTCTTTTTAGGGGGTTTCTTGAAGTCGCGAGACTATGTCAACAAGGCTCAGACTCTTGAAGCCCTCAAAGAGAATATCCGTCAAGAATGCGAGAACCTATCGCCGGAAGTTCTGGCAAGAGTGATGGAATATGCCATAAATCGGGCCCGTATGCTCATCAATTCAGGCGCCGCTGGCTACTTGGCGGATATCATTTTCTACGGCTTAATGGAAAAAAAATTACAATTTAAAGCAGAACCAAAGTTTTTCATTCATAAAAATAATCACAGCCAAAGAACATCGGGTGACAAATTGTACGCAATTGTACTTTTATGTGTTCCGATCGAAGCATAGGTACGGTACGGAAGGTCAAAATTTTTTTTTAAAACTTACATTCCACAGTGATGTTTCGGTTGGCAGGAAATGAAACTTCAAAAGTTCCCTCCTATCTTAAGTAATTTTCGTGTAACCACAGCAGGTGCTATTTTCCCATTTCCTAAGCACGAGTGCTCCAGACTTAGGGTTTATCAAACAATTTCATTCAATAAACTTTCATTATAAACTTATGTTAAAAATCAATAACCTGCCAGCAGCAAGGACTTGTTGAATCTGGCGCAAGGAGCGCCATGCCTGTAAGGGAGGGAGTTATTTATTGGCCAGTGTTTCGGACAGCTCCAATATACTGCCAGGTTGTTTCGGTGCGGTGACAGGGAATCGATGGCTTAGCGTCCCACCTCACATAATCACTTGTCGAGAATGTCCTCCTAGCAAGCATGAGCGACGCCGCAAAGGAAACTGTTTATATTGTTCTTGGTGTTTAGCCATAATTTGAATATAAGCTACCGGAGAGCGGGGGCATGATGCGGAACAGCCCCCCCGACCGAATACGCTGGATGCGAGTACTATCATAAAATTTGAATAAGGAAACTTGAAAATTACACCGCGGAATACAGTTGCTTCGCAGAAAGTAAATCAGATTTGTTCAATATGACAAAGATGTGTTTCTTGGCCCGGGAAACGTCGAGGTCACGTTGGAGGGATTTTTAAATATTAAAAACGCTTCGCTCTGCGGGAACAGGCGGAAAGTGCCTTAGATCGAGTTATTTTGGTATATTTTCCATGATACCGCGATA
Source organism: Neoitamus cyanurus (assembly GCA_947538895.1). Classification (NCBI taxonomy): domain Eukaryota; kingdom Metazoa; phylum Arthropoda; class Insecta; order Diptera; family Asilidae; genus Neoitamus; species Neoitamus cyanurus. The sequence goes on from OX384546.1 coordinate 19,356,238, forward strand.
TCTGTAATCCTTTGACAACAGGCAGACGTACCAGATAACAAGTACTTTCTCTTGTAGCCTGTGAAAAACTCGACTCACGTGGAGTGAGGAGGCAGTTTTGAATTGAGAGACACAAGCGTTTCAAGGTGGTCTCAACCGTTGAACAAACAATAATGGGCTTTTGAAGTTCCCTATCATTTCAAATGTTTTCGTTGTCACAAGAGGCCATTATATTGAAACGTTTTCTTGGGAAGGAGCTTAGTCTTTTTATTATCAGTTGTTTGTGATATTACGGAGTGTTGTGATTGAGATTGTTTCTAAGTCTGAAGGCATTTTAAAATGTTATTTCAGGATAAAATAGGCGCACCAGGATTTTGGTGAATGTGAACAAAAAATACTTTACAATTTTTCACCGTTTACTGTAATTTACCAATAAAAATAATTTCCCTGAACCACAAACAATATAAAAAAATGTATTATATGTTTTTGAAAATTTGAAAAAATATTATAGGAACTCTTTGGTCCTCTTAAACGAAAGTTTGAATACTAATGTACAGTTATAAAATTTCGATTAACCTTTACACCTTTCTACGTTTTTTGTGGAACGAGTTTTTCACGATCTTACACTAGTTGTTCACTTGATAGTAAACATTTTTAACATAATATTCCTTTTCCTACTGGACACATAATAAATAAGATAGGATTTCACCTGTAGATCCAAAAATTAATATTTTTTTTTTTTAGTTTTAAACAAAATAGGGCTAGAAGGAAAGAAACTCGTGTTTTGGACTTTTTTAGCTGGCATAAAATATATTGAAGTGTTTTTGAAAGTCGGTAAGTTGATCATATAAAAACGCGTACTTTAAGTTATTCCGTAAAAATGAAAAAGGTCTAAAATTCGTATAAAACATTCCGACAACCTTAAGGGGGTCTACTAGTGTGACCGCCTCAAAAACGGTGATATTTGGAAATTTTTTTAAAAGAAAAATACTGCATGGAATGTTTTAATGTTTTAAGGATAGTTTTGTGGATATATAGTAAATCCATGATAAAATTTTCGGACCAAAAAATCGAAAATTTAGCAAGTTATTTGCAATCTCCCAAGGCTCCAAAAAAAAAAAGTCACTAAACGGCTGCAGTGATAGCGACCTTCACAGTGCCTGAAATCAAAAAAACAAAAAAGTTTATTAAACTTAAAGGTTTTTCCCGTACCATGACCCTCGGGCTAAAAAAAAAATTTAAATTTAACAAAATGGCGGAGTTTCTAAAAAAAATTGCAAATTTCGCGCGAAAATTTAATGATTTTTGGCCTGTCAAAATTACATTTTTGATTTGATCAAAAAACTGGAGGTTCATGGTACGTAGAAACATCTTTGAAAGAAGCTGCAATAAAAATCAAATCGATCGGATGATTTGTCTTTGAGTTATAACTGCAGCCAATTTGACAAATGTGGTTTCGAGAAAAACGCGTCTAAAGTTTAAGGGGCCTATATGGAAAATTTTCGATTTTTTTTTTATTTTGGTTTTTCTTTTTGTTCAACTATTTCCGACTAAAACGCTGCAAACTAAACTCAAATCCGTAAGAAAATAACGAAGTTATGCGTTTTTTTAACTTTTAGATGTGTCGTTAAAAAAAGTACTTCAAGTACTCTGTAATAACGGAAGCCTAATCGACGCGCTAAATCCGCGCTATTTTTGGTTCACAGCAGAGCAACTGCGTTCCCTGTGATTCTCTGTTGTGTTTGCTGTGTAAACAAACCTTAATCAGTGCGTTTCTAAGTAGCTTTTTCGTTGATAAACTTTATGTTTCTTCTGTAAAGTCAAACTTTAATTCGATTTTGCTCAGAATTCTGTTTTTTGACCGCAACTTTCGAACCGATGAACGGCTGCTCTTAATATGGCTGTAACTCAAAAACTATTTCAGATATGCACTTGAAATTTTAGTATGTTATTTTTAAAGGTATAGACTATCGAAATATGCAAAAAAAGAAAAAGCGATTTTTGAAAAATGTCACACTAGTAGACCCCCTTAACTTAAGTCGCGGAAAAAACCCTATTTGCAATTCAATAATACACTTTCGGCAACATACAGACACATCAAAAATGTTGACCAGTGAATTGATGAAAGACAATATTGCGTACATAACGTTGTTTAATTTTTATCTACAACTAGCTTGCCCGGACCCGGCGTTTCCCGGGATACTATTAAATTTGTATTCCTTAATTTTACAACGCCTCCCTACTGCACCATCGCGTCACCTATGTGACCTAGCGTTTGCGTTTTCCTATTTGCGTTTTGCACATGTTTTAGATATTTTCCAACAGTATTATTAAATTTAGTTTTCTTCATTTTACACCACCTCCTTATTGCACTTCCTCTCCTATATCACCCAGCGGGGTGGGGGTGGTCTCATATTTGGAAATTCGAATAGCAGATTCCAAATCAGTGATCCCGAAAATTCCCTAGTGCGAATTTTCAGGGAAATCCCTTGAAGTTTAACTTTTCGGTCGCCATATTGGATCCGACATCTTGAATTCCAAAATTTTGAATGCAAGCTCGAGATCTGCGACCCCGAAAACCTCCAATTGCCTTTTTCATAAAGATTCCTTGAAGTTGGAAATTCGATTCCTATACAAAACGGAAATTTAGATTTTTCCGGCTTTTCCTTTGGGGTCTCCCGAATTTTCTTTTTTTAAACCTCCCCTGTGTTATAGCGAACAAAACAAAAAAAAATTATCGAAATCGGTCAAGCCGTTTTTGAGTTATAGCGATACTAACGCACAGCAATCCATTTTTATATATATAGATCGATTTTCCGGCTTTTCCTTTGCGGTTTCCCGAATTTTATTTTTTTTTAACCTCCCCTGTATTAAGGGCGGGGTAACGTATTAAAAAATTTTCATTTTCATTTTTTTTTTATTTGAGCGTTTGTTGCTTTCATGTATACTACTCGATTTTCAGGTATGCAAAACTTTAAAGCGATTTTCTGACGCTTGTCATTTTTAAAACCGGTGAACAGTTTAGAGCAAAATCTACTCGACCGATTGTTTTGAAATTTTGTATACAGCTTCTTTACATAAATGACCAGGTAACGCTGGGAGCTTTTTTTGTTTTTTTCATAATTATAGATTTTACAATAACAAATAGGTTCATTTTTTAGACGAAAATCGGTGTTTTCACTTCTAAGTGTCAGCAAAAATTGAAAAATCGAAAACAAAAAATTTCCTCCCAGGAATACCTTTGGAAAGCGGTTATCTAATGACACATTTTTTTTTTTTTAATTCAAATGATCCACTCTTCAGTAATATTGTTCACCGACAGACAACTTTTTTTCGAGGCGCCTCCGAAGAATTGCTGCCGTCGGCTTAATTATTTATATTTTGTTTTAAAATATTAAGGAAAATATTGTTCACAGGTTGTGCTATAATGCTGCGATCGACTAATTAAATTTGTATTGCCTGTAACGTCTGGAAAAATTCTTGAAAAAGGGCCTTTTTCACGCCGAATTAACGTTACCCCCCCCTTAAAGCACACAAAACAAAAATAAATTATCGAAATCGGTCAAGCAATTTTGAGTTTTAGCGAGATGTACCGCACAGCAATTCATTTTTATATATATAGATTTAACGTCAATTATCACGAACATAACGCTTCCAATAAAATTTCCGTATTTCATTCCTTCGAATAATAATAAGGTATTAAAATAAAATGGTGAGAAAGAGGACTTACATTACTTTCATAATAAACGGTCGCGACCGTGTTGGGGTTTATAAATATTTCTACACACACTTCACTTCGAGACATTAAAATTACAGGACTGATTTCTGTAGTGTTCACAAAATATTTTAGAAAGAAAATATATAATCTTAAATTATTGGAGCTATGCAATTATAACAACAAATAAATGGATCAAATTTTCCTGGGCAGACTTTTCATAGCCCTATTTAGAAAATATGTCATGTTAATGCAGCTTAAGAAAGTTGAAGGAGTATTGAAAGGGATTTCTGAAGTATGAGGAGTAGTTGTACCTACCTATCTTAGGATGAACCCAATAACCTTGTCACACCTTAAATATTGGCATGGGAATGTTTGTAAAATACAATTTTGTGGCCTAGGGGTTTACCACATTAATTAGCCGCCCTTTTTTTTTATTGGATGCTGGTGTCACTTTTAATTCGTTCTGTGGGGTATTTTAAAAATACACGATCGAACAACGTGTTTTAATTGTAAAAAATTAAAACGTTTTATCAAAATACATTTTTGGAAATGCTCGTGGAACACCAGTAACTTTGAATTCTGAGCGATATATCAACACATGCTGCGGACTTTTTTTGCGCCGAAAATTAATTCGAACAACAGGATTTAAACAAGACGGTGCAACTGCACATACTGTGCGCGCACATAGTAACATATGTGTAGTTGCACGTATGTAGATAATAAAAACCATTGGCGTGGGAGATTCATTTCGAGATACCGACGGTGATATCGATTTGCTCCCCGCGATCACAGGATTTGACGGCTCTCTTTATGTTTTTGTATTTGAAGAGTAAAGTGAATGACCAGACACCAATTTAAATCAATATTTGTAACGAAATTACCACTTTTTCAATTACTACGACTAACATATTGTGAAAAATGTGATGAAAATGTTATCAAAAGAAGCCGCCTTTGTCGCGTCACCAAACGTTATTATTTTGCCGAGGTTAATTTTCACACCTCTGTAACTCCCCATAGCATGAATAAAAGCTGTGTATAACAAACAATCGTTTTTCATTTCCCAGTTTCGAAAAATGGCAAAGCAAAACTGTAAATCTTTTAGCCCATACACTCTGTAATATCAAAATGTTTTAAAGTAAAAACTTAAGGGTCATTTTTTTTAATTTACTCATTTTTCTACTAATCTACGATTACAAGTTCAATAAAAATAATTTCATATAATTTCATAAGGTGCACATATGCGAAAAGTCAATTAATTACTTCGGATTGTCAAAACCACAATTTTCTGTGAAGGTAATAGTACTTGATATTGATACGAACTTACATGAATCATAGCTCAATTCATTCATGGACCACTGAAATAATTTCTTGTCCATAAAGGGAACGGCTCGCGTACCCCAAATGAATGTCATTCACGGATGAGAGAAATATAAATGGGCTCACGATTTCTTTGCCAATTATCTCCACATGATTGGTATGGGCTTTACGTGATTTCATTGTTTACATTTACCCATTCCCTTGCTTTCTCGTAAAGCATTTCATTTTGGTGGTACACCCAAATAAATTAATGAAATGGAAATTCATAGCGATTACAGTTTATTGGATAAAAGCATTTTTTTAAATTAGTGGTTAGTTGCGCTTCGCCTATGAATTTCTCGGTTTTCGAGTATTGGGGGATTAAGTGGAATGATAGATTTGAGTATTTTCTGCACAAAAAGAGGGCTTACATTACTGAGGAAAATAAAACCAAATCGATGAATAAAGCGCATAAAGTAAAACGTTTCGTATTTAAACAAGTGGACCCTGTGGGATAGGTAACTATAAAAAAGTATACATACAAAAATAGTACACATATTTGTATTAAAATGTATCCATGATTATTTGTTGGTTGTTTTGACTTATTTAACTTTACTAAAAAACTATTTATCCATGTAAAACATTCGGTATCTCTTGAACAAAAAATGATTGAAGAACAAAAGTCAAATCAAGTCAACTTAAAGAATATATGTACTTGTCTTCCGCGTTTCGTCAACCCCCAACGTCCCAACGTTGACAAAAAAGGTCGAAAAGTTACCCATTTTCTGTTCAACTAATTAATCACTCTAAGTCGCATGATGTCGACGACAACTTCATTCCTATGGAAAGCAAATGAAAATTGAAATCACTATGCCCCACCACGAATTCTAAACAAAAACCTGCTGCAGCCTTGCGATTAAGGACATACTACTGAGTTTGCTGAAAAGCAACAAGAAATGACTGGAAAAAAGCTCGCGGAAGCAAATGGGCAAGCGATTAGCGAAAACCACTTAATTTCGAAATTTTACTGCCGGACATTTTCGCCTGATTTGTAAAATTAGTTCAAAGCGGCATCCAATTATATAAGCGAATACTCACGCCGCGCGCCGTCCGGTCGAGGAAGCTTGCGGAATTATTGCAATTACTGCGCGCCGGTCATTCTGATTTGCATATTTCCTCACTCGGCGCGGCGTGTCCAGCTCTCTTAATCAAATTTGTAAGAAATACTTTCGGCAAGTGGGCGATCGTAAAGCCGGCAGACGGAGGTATAAGTTAAAAATTATTGCAGCGGCAAAAATAAACTTCACTTGTCACCCAGGTGAGTAGAGAGGAGCCGAGGGCGGTTGAGTCTTAGGCATCGTACCAGGCCTGCATGCCAACTTGCGTGCTGGTGCACCCTAACTCTGGCCAAGGCATTGTTAGCGGGGTAAAACACCGCTGTCAACAATAAAATCTTAACGTTATGCAATTCGAAACGTTCTCGGACGGCGCTCTAAAGAATACGCTGTATGACTCCGTCCCATGAAACATTTTCACACGCAAAAGTACGCTGTGGGCTGTGGGTTGTGGCGCTGCGGCCGTGACACGGTGCAATGCAGGCCCCATCCCATCCCATCACATCCAGCACGTCCCGCACAATTCCCAGTTGTGCCGGGTGCATGTCAACTTCACTGCAAGAATTATCAACTTTTGATTGCTCTGACAAATTCGAGGCACTGTTCCTCCCTGGGACACCTGCACGCCAGTACAACCGCGGGTTATTGAGTTATCAACCTGGCTCCGAAGGAAGTCGGATTTAATTAAATCGAACGCTGGGCACGGATTGCATGGAGCGCCCTCGAACTCCACCCCAGGGGTACCTAATTGTTTAGTGCGCAGATTCACTCCGATTCCAATGGGATCTACCTGGATTTGCTCTCATTATCGAGTCCAAGGATCGAACGTGGCTCATTACCCATTAAGCCTGCAAATGACGCAAAGTAAACTTAAGCCCCCGAACGAGTGCAGCCACGCTCCTGCGAATTATTGTTACCGGAGGCACTATAAGGTCCGATAGTCGAACCCACCGGCACATCCCCGGCAAACAACGAAATTTTATGGAAATCGAATCTCTTTTGAGAGCAACTCATCGCAGTTTATGCACTGCCATTGATACGGCTATTTGCGTTTAGAGAATTCATTAAATGAGGCCGAAATTCATTAACCCGAATGGCAATTGTGCCCCTTCGAAATTTTAATTGCAATCACGCGCGCTGCCCGACCGAGTCAGGCCCGTCGATGCCCCTCTGCAGGGCAACTATTCGCGGACCCTAATCCACAGCGTAGCAGAAATAAATAACATTTTCCATTGAGAATATTGGTCTGCAATTGTTCATTTTTGGATTGCGGCCGGGTCTCGGATACCGGGCACATTTGAGCTTGCAGCCCGATAAATAAATTCGCCGCAAATTTGAGATAGAGGGCTTTCGAACAAGTGACATTGCTTTTCACGTTTTATTGTTACTCGATACTCGTTAAATTTATTTTCTAATTAACGTGCGAGGGTGTTAAAGCCCAGCCTGTGTTTCAACCCCTTAATGCTCCTTGTTAGAACCACTGTTTGTCCGCACTTTGTCCACAGTTTGTCACCACTTTGTCCAGTAACGGCTAAATAAAGTGATATATTCAGCACGTTTAGGTATTAAGCGGTTTTTCTAAAATAGCATTTGTTGATTTACGATAATCTTTTGCAAGAAATCACTGCAGAGTTAGTTTGTGCTTTTGAATTGTAACTATGTTTGAATTTCCATTGAAGGGATATAAAAATATTAAAATTTAGGTCACTTCATTGACCTCGAAAACCCCCTAGTGTTGATGTTCATGTCAATCCTTTGAAGTTTAAATCCCTATCCATTATCCATATATCCATTTTGTCAGCTGTCTTGAATTTTGGTCGTCATATTATATTTATTTTGGAAAATTCAAAATCAGCATAACCAAAACCTCCTAGTGTTGATTTTCAAGACATTCCCTCCAAGTTTAACATTTTAGGTAGACATCTTAGAACCGACATTTTGAAACCTTTATACGAACTCAAAACTATGAAATAAAAAACAAATTCTTTCTTTCTTTACTAAATTTAAATTGTCACATACATAGGTACGCTGATGTTCGGAGTATAGCAGTAGTCGTACACCATTTTGCCCTATAGGTGCCTACTTACACGAATACGTCATTACTACGGCATGCGATAATAGAAGGAAGGTAAAATTTTGAAATAATGTGAGGCATTAACAGGAAAACTAGCAGTTCTAAAACTTATTATAAAAGTGATGACCGTGTTTTACTACATGTTTACTACAAGCGCAAGTTTAACTAATATTTGAAAATATGTATTAGGTATGAGAAAAAGTAAGTTCCGTTTTTTTGTGAAAACAATTCTTTATTTACAAAATATATCTTTTTTAACATCATTGAAAGTATGCTCCATCGGCGTTTGCCCATCTTTCCGGCAACTTGTTGATTCCATCCCTAAAGAACTGCTCATCCTTCGAGACGTTCCAGTTATTGAGCCAAATTTGGATACTTGCAAAAGATTTTTACTAGTTGAGCTATATGAGGTCTCGCGTTGTCGTGTGAAAGTATTATCTGATCGTGTCGATTGTCCCATTCTGGTCGTATTTCTTCAAAAGCTTGATTTAAATGGATTAGTTGCCGCCTATAGACATCGCCAGTAATGGTATCAGTCTGGTTCAGCAACTCGTGATAAATAACACCTTTCATATGCAGAGCATCGAAAATGCCATCTGTAAACTCTCTAAACCGTCTTCTGCACATACTATCCGAAAAAGCGTGTTCACCGTATGCTTGTACTATACTCTACAAACTAGCAGCGGATTTGTTTAAATTATAGAAATATAACAATACTTCCCGCAAATGTCGATTATTTGCTACAAAACTCTCCATGTACAATCGCAAAAAAAAAACGCTGTTGTATAGTCACCAATTGATCGAGATATAATGGATTCTGACACTGCCATTAGATCTGTCAAATTCATGTCAAACCGGTTCACACGTGATATACACAATAAGAGTTACGCCATCTATTAGAAAATGGAATTTACCTTTTCTCATACCTAAATAATATATATTTTCATTGATAAGACAATTCCAACATTTTTCTTTAATATTAGTTAAGTTAATGAAAAAATAAATTTAACTATGTGATCTGATTGTCATGCAATTTAATAAGCCCATCCTTAGACTGACTAAAACTGTGGCAATGATTTATTTTGATATTATATTTTTGCTTTCTTTTTTTTTAATTCGATTTCCTGAAATGTCTTTTGAAAGTGATTTATTTTAACTGCTAAATATAATGCTTTCTCACTCTGAAATTCAAATGCACCTACGAACCTACACCTACATCCATCTCCTCACAACGCTTTAGAGCCGTATTTCACTCGTTATTACCTTTTTAGTGTGCCATTTCTAAAAGGGTAACCGTCAACAACTCAAGTGTTGGACTATATCTCTCAATAAAACCCAACCTGAAGAAGTTATAAAAGAGAAAGACAATTCCTCTAACAGTTATAAAAGCCAAGAAATAAAAAATACGAGCATAGAGAAAATGCGCCGAGTAGAGTGAAATACAAAATATTTTAATATGAAATCAAAAGGCGAAATCGGCCACTTCACCTGGAGTGCCATAAAGTTAAGAACCGATAAGAGCATTTCACGAATTCATCGTCCCTTTTCAGGATAAAGCACGGATGTACTGAAGAGAGAGCGCACAGTGTCTTTCGAGTGGCCATTAAAAGGAATTTGAGAGGATAAAACACACGATAAGAAATATTTCCAGAAAATTTTCTTTTACAGCAGTCCTTAGGGAGTGCGACTGAAAAATGTCAACGTTTACATTAGCTATGTACATAGAGCTGTGCGGAGCGTAGCCATGGGTGCGGGCCAAGCGCCTAATAATGAGATGCTTCAAAGATTCCTGATTATATTTGTCGCATTTATCTTTTGGTAATTAAATCAGTTTTAATGGAATCGTAAATCTCAGGTGAGTTCATTATTTACAAGACGCATGATGGATGCAAGAACACGCGTAACGCAGCACTTAGGGATCCAATAAAATTTGGGACTTATTTCGGTTTCCATTTGCATACACTTAAGTACTCTCAGTGCTTTTCAAATTAAATCTGTTTTCTTCAAAGTAAAAATTATAAGTGCAGACATTTACACTTATTTAAGCTGATACCCCTCCGGCAGTTACAGTTACATGAAAATATAATAATAATAATAAATTGCTTTTCTGTTAAGTATAAAATAAAATATTTCCGACTTCATACTCCAGTTAGGAGAATACAAAGACTCTCCACTTGAAGGATCTGAGAGGAGAGACATAATGAAGTTAAGAGGCAGACAAAAATAGAAGGAAGGATAAGAAAGAAATAAGAATAAGAGAAAAAATACAAAGAATCAAAAGAAAACGTGAAAAAATGAATATAAGTTAAAATTACAAAATTATGGATATCTAAGAGCTTAAATCAGGCAACGACCACTGAAGCTTGAACAGTATTTTAATTAAAAAGTTTGCTAAATGTGCTACTGGTCTCTGTGAGCGAGAAGATTCAACTCATGCGTGCTCCAGAAAAAAAAGAAGTATCCCTGCCGAACTGATTATAAAAAAATAATTCGTTCAAACAATATACAGAAGCAGTTGTTGTCTCAAATATTCCCCTAAGGAACAGTCAAGCAGAGAACTCGAAAAGATTGAAAGATGGCTATACCTCAACAACTTTAAGACGAATCATGTTTTAAGGGGAGGGTAAGGTATTCAAATTTTTTTTTTCGAATTTTTTTTTTAGCAGTTTAAGCAACTCGCTTATGAACGTTTTACTCTAAATTTTTTAGTGTTTAAAACTTTAAGGCGTTTTTCCCACAACTCATGTTTTCAAAGTCGGTGCCCCTCATAAGTTCAAAACTACTACACCGATTCTTTTGAAATTTTGAACACTATTGCTGTACATAATTTACGAGGTAACACGGGAGAGTTTTTTTCAAATTTGTTAATATTTTTTATTTTATAATAATAAATTATCCGATTTTCTTTGCAAAAATCGCGTTTTTCACTTCAAAGTGTTCCCAAATATTTAAAAATTTGAATTTCGAAAAACCCCTCCCGCGTTACCTGGGGAAAACGATTATCTAACGACAAAAAATTTCCTTTTTGATTTGAGATGATCCAGCACCGAGTTATGAGGGGCACCGCAATTCTATTTTTTTCTGAGACGCTTCCAAATAATGGCTGCCATTGCCTTATTTTTCAATATTTATACATGAAAATTTTCCAAAACATTCTTCAAATGTTGTACTGTGATGTACCATTAGCTTTAATGAATAGATTTTAACTGAGTTGTCGAAAAAAATTCACAAAAATGTGCCTTTCTTTGTACGAATTAACCTTACCCTCCCCTTAAGATTGTTTGATGTTGTTGTAATGATGCTGCCATAATTCTTCTTCTTCACGTGGAGTCTGGAGTGGCAAATGCTTACTTTACAGCCGTGGGTGAAATCAGGAGTAATTAGTATTTTGCTACCTTCATTCGCATAAAAACCGATTGCTCGTCAGCATAGAGGTGAATACTGGAATCAACCACGTCTACGATATAATTTATGTAGAGGTTAAATAGTAACGGTCCAAGTATTTAGCCTTGAGGTACGTCTCGCGTTAAAACTTTTGAATTTCATGACTGAGTGACTGATACAGCGGACTTCGACCATACAAATAGTTATAATTTAAACTGCTGTATTTCATCTAGTGCAAGTTTGTTTCATCATTCGGGAGTATTGCGTGGTGGTCGATGGAATCAAAGTAGTATCAGCATTTGTCAAGTTATCTTTCTCCAGTGCTTCGTGGATATCAGTTATTACATTACATATTTTTACCCTTTCACAGCTACAATATGTTTTGAATGATTGGCTAGAGTATACATAGTTTTTTTGTAGCACTTGCTTTTTACTTTACTGATTGGGCGGGAGTCATTCGGTTGAAAGGGTTTTGATGACATATTCCGTAAATTCTCAACTAAGAAATTAAAAACAGAGGCCCTATGCACAATGAGCGTTTACAAGAACTCTTCCGTCAAATTAACGTGAAATTTTTATGATTTTATTTTATTGTGACAAAACTACGCGAATGGAATTATATTAAAAAATGTAAAACACAATGAAAAGTGAAGTTGATTTTAAACAAATCGACCTCTATTGAATTCGCCTTATCATGTCCGACTGAAATGTAGAGAATCAGAGCGCTGTACAAGTGTAGAAGAACCAACAAAAGGCTCTCCTACAAAGCCGAATAGGTTTCTTGAACAAAAGGGCGCAGCACACTGACGTAGATATCCAGTCGCTGGCTCCGAATATATCAGAACTTATTATTAACGAAACAAAACATAATTTCAGCGAACAATTTACGGCCGTGATATGTGACTTTAATTAGTTTTTGTTGTGGGAGTAAATCGTAAATTTTCTACATGGGCATGGTACCAGTTGTAACCAGCCGCACACAGCTCCGGCACATCCTCTAGCCGAGCCGAGCCAAGTCGAGGTTGACTCTTTTGCGAGTTGTACCTCCTCAAAAGTTTAATTAAGCATTTAAGCGGTTTTTTCCAGGACTTGGAGGAAACGAGAAATTTGCTTTCATTTCACCATACTGACGAGTCACTCCAGCTAAACTGAAGGGACGAGGAGCACCGGGGCGTAGTAGAATGAAAACAGCAAACAATGTAATCCGAGCGCAGCACCGAAATTACCAAACCGTAACGACGAGGTACGGAAAAAAATCCATTGGGGTCTTTAAGAAGGCAAGTAGGTACTTCTCCTGTTGCCAGGTAGAAGCCCCATACTACGAACGATGCGGGGGTTTCCGTATTCCCAATGGTTTTTTTGGCGCTCAGTTGGCTCACAACGAGCTAGAATGATCTGAAAATCCTCCTTGGCCTCTCAATGGAGCTTTAATTACAGCACAATTGCAAGAACGTTGCGTAAGTAGAAGCAGACGAGCACCAAGGATTTCTATTATTTTGATGCTATGGTAACTGAAAATTTCCTTTTTTCATAAGCCTAGACAATTTGCCGCAAAGAGCAGCGTTGAGATCTGTTCTGCGAGTATATCTGTATTTGTACCTCAGAATCAAATTGAATATCTTAACCTGCAGTTGCCTCACCTGATTATTAAACTGAACAGCCAGGCAGACGAGTCCTTGGCAATCTCGTTAAATTGCATAATTGGATTAAGATAAGTGCAAACTCTTGTCTAAGTCTATTTTCTCTGCTCACATCCTTCAACAAATATGAAATGAAAACAGACTGGTTGCAAATTTCTTCCACAAGCGTATTTGCATATATTCGCAAGAAATAAACAAACATTGTTACGTAAGTTCTCTCTGTCTATAAGCCAAAACCAGGTGTTAGGGACTTATGGGTAAGATGGGGTGCCGCAATGGGCGTTTGAGTATTAAAATATTTCGTGTTTAATTTGGGTAGAAATTAGTAGAATTAGCTTACTAACTTTAGGCATACTCTAACAGCGTGAAGTAATATTTACTTATTTATAAAAAAAAACTCTGTCCTGTTGTTTTGTGTAGATATACATTTTTCGATTTTGCTAATTGTCAGCACTCGTATTTGAAAAATAATTACGGCGCACAAATGGGTGTTATGAGTTTTACGCCCCTATTTGTATGCTGTTCTGGCATTGCAGTTAATTTTAGGAAGTTTGAAATTTAAAAGCCTATATATGAGTTAAGCTCTGTCTGTCAAAACCGAATCAGCAGCTTCTGGAGTTTGTGATCGTAATATTTAGGAACCTCAAGTTTCACATCAAATACATAAACCAAAACGAAAACCGTGTTATTATTAAAGAAACTATAAAGTGCCTAACAGCGGCACAATTAAAAGCCGAGCTTGACTCGTCATTGACTAAACGATGTGTGCAGAAAAAAAAACTGCATAAAGGCCTTATTTAAAATCTCACCATACAGTAGTACGCCTGTCTTTTGCTGGCTCTCCCATGATCTTGCCCGAAGAGTAGGTAACCTACCGTCATTTAGCCGGTATAAAAGGTATTCTATAACCTGCCAAAACCCATAATTAGGGTTGCCAACTTTGGAAATACTATTTTTGAGATTAAATGAAAAAAATTCAGGACCAACAAGTAAAAATCGGGACTCCATAAAAGAACATTTGACTTTTACAAATCGAAATATCTCAAGAAATACGAATCGTACAAAAAAAAACAATGTTCATAATAAACACTCAACAATTTCAGAGGGGCTGTGCCAAATAGCGCCCGCCCCCACCGCTGTCTTGGGACCTTAAATAGAAAAGCCCAATTTTTTTATTGCAAATTCAGATTTCACGTGAAAAAATAGGTAACTTTTATTAGAAACGTACTTTTTTGAGGCGTGATAGATAGCGCTGTAATCGACGTAGATTAGTTAATTAATCTGTTTTATAGGAAATTGGCCCAAATAATATACATATTGATTTTCGAAGTGTCGCTTTGAAATTAAAGTGTTACATTTTGATTTAAAAGTAAAGACTTCAATATTGTAAAGTGGCATTTTTAAAATGTAGCAACAGTCTCAATTTTCATTTAAAAGAATTTTTGTAGCCACGAGCTAAAGCTGATTTTACATTCTAAAAGCCCCGGGTTCGAGTCCCACATAATTGAGTTAGATTATAAGTGTAGTAGATACGAAGTGTCGAATGAAGTAGGTAATGCCAACACGTCCACCCTAGAAGCCAGGCGTCCCGAGCTCGAATCTCATCGGAACCTGCACAAGGACTTTAGATAAAAAAATCTACTGAGATTCCGTTTCCCATGCAACTGTTCCTGAAATCAAAATAAAATTGTTTTAGAAATGTAAATATATTTTCACCTCATTTTAACATGTTTTTCTTCAGTGTACTATGTATTCTTCACTACCTTCCGAATAGTTGGGACAGTTGGCGACCCAAGGCATAAGCAACCAAAATGTCAAGTTTAATTTAAATGTCTTCAGCAGTTTCCGCTTGGCGCGTGCACAGACAAAGACAGACAGACAAAAATTGTAAGAATAGCTGTTTTGGTGTGCATATCGATAATAATGTCCACCGTTATTATAATTAAAAAAAAATATTTCATGTACAGATTCGGCCCCGTTACAGTTTTAATATGTAGAGATAAAAAATCTTTGCCGACATATTTTTTTTTGCGACAGGCAGGTAAATTTCCCGTGCTGCTGGAATGACTAGACGCGTACTCACAAGTAATTTTCGCAATAATATTTTTATTTGTCTGATATTCTGGGCAATGGAAAATTTAGTTTTTTGTGACTTTTGGAGACCGTTCATACAAGTACATTCAGCACGATAAATCAATTTTTTTGATTGTGTAGTGATATTTTACATTCTATATTTCTAAATTAAAAAGTACGGGAATAATAACGCTCGTTAAGAAAATAAAATAGATGGCAATGCCAAAAATCGAAGAATTAATATAAACACGAAACTAACAAGATCAACATCACAGATCGGTAACTATTGGAATAGTCCTCGTTGACTATCACTGCCGGGTCCCAGATTCAGAATGCATTGCAAGAGAACCTATTGATTCAATTTTTACTTCCATTGCAATGCAGTAAGGAATCAGACATCCGAAACGGCTTGATGGATTTTAACTTGAGAGGTGTCGTTTGATTCGTCTTAATTGCGAGAGTGACACTGGATATATCAAAATTATAAAAATTAAAATGGTCGATTTTTAGCGCATATTATATGTTTTCAAAAATTGTTTTCCCTCAAAACGTATCCAGTGGGCTTATTTATTTATTTATTTATTCATTTACTTAATACAAGCTACAAACAAACAAAAATATACAAAAGATAACTTACATTAAACTACAAGCTAAATAAAGGGGAAGAAGCCTAAGAATTAAGGATAACAGAAGGGATACAATATTTATTAAATTTAATATAAACAACAATAAGAAAGAGGGGCAACATACTTGTAATATTTTAGAGGTACGGTGCAGGATACTTCTAAGAGAAGATTTGGAAATCAAAGAAAGGGAGGGAGGGAGTTGGCTTTCCGAAGCATACGGGTGCGGGGTTCAGAAAGGCCGTAGTTAGTGCGGTGGTAAACAGGACGGAAGAGAGGGGCCGATCTAAGATTACGGGGATTGGTTTAGAGAGAAATCCGCTGAAGCAGGGAAGGGCAGTCAATGTCGCCAGAAACTAGCTGGTGGATGAAGGTAATATCTGCAGAGTTGCGTCGCTTCCATAAGGGCTCCAAGTCGATCAACATCAGGCGATTTTCATAGGAAGGAAGATTGAGACGATCAGACCAGGGAAGCTCTCGTAAAGCAAATCGAAGGAACCTTCGCTGAACCGCTTCAACCCTGTTGATGTTGGTAGATTGAGAGGGAGACCAGACTTGGGAAGCGTATTCAAGGAGAGGCCTGACGAACAAGACGTATAATGTAGTGAGTTCTTTGTTCATACAGTAATCGAAAGTGGAATCGGTTTTGACTCGAAGAATGTATTCTTAATTACTTCAAAATCTATTCCTTTCTCAACCGCCTTGAGTGGACAAACACAGAGTTAGCTCTATGTACTATTTACTCTATTAAGAGTATGATGAATTTTAATAAAATTGTGAACTTACAGTGGTGTAGTGTGTTGTGGTGATTCCTTCTTAAAATTATCGAAGGACATCTCTTGCGTATATTTTAAAAATCTCAAATCCGTGCTACCATCGTGTGCCCTTATTAATAATAAATGTGACTTTTCCTACTCTAAATCAGTGAAATCCCTTAAGACGGTCGTAATTTTCACTTCAGTAAACAAATTGAAATAACGTTTACACCTACAATTTGCACGTGCGGTTATAGGATTATTTTACCGCTATGGTTGTAATACTATCAAGCTCGTAAAATAAAGCTCAAAAGGGAGAAAATCCGCTTCCCGGAAAATCTTCATTCGCCATAGGAAGATACATGTAATTTTTTTCGCATGAGTAACTGTTAATTATTGCGAGGAAAAATGTTTGTCGAAAACACTTACCGCCTTTTAATATTGTTCTTTCATATTATTGCTGCCGGCAGTTGGGGGAAGGTTCAGACAGATCACACACAGCAAGAGTATGTTTTTATGGTGCGATGAACGTAAATCTTAGTTCGCTTTGATGATTTGGGAAAGGTTTTATGACATTACTCATTGCTGCAGAAGATGCTCCAGGATCCAATCCCGTGGAATTGGTGGGGGGTGGGTGGGGGAAGCAAATGTGCTATCTTTGCGACATATGGATGAAAAATGATGATGTGTTTCCCAGAAGTCCCCTGGGAGAAATCAGAGGATTTCCAGGGAGTGAATAAAGTGATACAACAGAGAAAGGTTCCCTGAAAGAAGGTAGAAATTGGGATGCTGATGACGTTTTTATTATTTTGCGATAGAAAAACATCAGAGCATCAATCAGCCTCGAGGGTTTGCTTAAGGGTGAAATTGATAGGGCTCTTTATCGTGCCGCCCCGCCATACCTCGTCCTAATTAATTTCGTTATATGGAACTTTGTGAATTTTGATTAATGCGGCACATGTGTGGAAAAGCGTGTCAGAGTTATCCCGCAGGTGAAGCAGCGATTTTAATGAGGAAATTAAGGGGATTCAGCGGAAATGATAAAATAATCGCATCGGGCCTTTGAGTGATGGATGAGAAGGTTTTTATTGCGCAATTTACGTGCAACAATTTTCTTTCCACACACTGACAGATACATAAATTGCTTCCTGGACTGTCGGCAAAGCGGTATGGCGGTAATACACCGAAGCGCGCCCTTATAAGCAGTTGCATTGCACTTTCCCTTGAGCAATTTCGTATTCAAGGATTAAGCAAAACGGAGCCCAAATCGCAACTTCAAGAAAATTATTCCGCTCGAAAATTGGCCGAAAGCAAGGCTCTCTTCCACTAATGAAGTACACAATAAGTCACTAGCAGAAACGGAAGACATTTTCATTTAATTAGAAAATGCCTCAACGCCAGGGCAATTTGCCCTAAGCCAGACAAGTTTAAAGCTGAACGAGCATCTTTTATTGCTTCTTCCAGGAAGCACCAACTCTGGCAACTTAAAGCAATAGTGTCAAGGGAAATGGAGCACAATTGCACCGCGCAACAAAAGGTGCCTCAACTGGGTCAAGTAACACCCTCCAAGTGCATAGTCTGGTCTAAAGGGGCTCCTATTGGCTTATGTGCATCCAAATGACACTTTGTTTATTTCTAAACAGTGAAGTAGAGCACTATGTAAGCTCTTTAGTTGGGATGGCACATGGGACCCTGGCTGAGAAGCGAAACCTGGTGCTCGCAACTCGCACCGGCAAGGGTTGTGCCCTACAAACTTGCCTCCTCGTAGCACTCGATAGCGCTCAGCAGCTAGAAGGAGACTCAACAAGTGGCGGAATCTTCTTAAGAGTATTTAGCGAAAAAAAAAAACTTAAGACGATTTGCTTCAATTGGTATTAAACTGATTTATCTTTTCCTACAGACACCGACAACCTCTTGCTTTCTTTTCTTATTTACTAAGTACTCGATACGGCGGAGAAGTTGCAGAATACTTTCACGGACTGTTATTTGCAGATATTCAAGATTTTTTTATCATGGGAACTTTTTAAATTTTTTTACATTCTTTAAGAGTATTAATAGTGTCGCAGAGAAAGTGGATTGCACTTTATAAGGAACATGATGACATATCAGCCAGAAAAGTTCAGAGATGCCGGCGTTGAATGGTTTCAAGCCTTACATTTATGAACACAGTCTATCATAAGCCTTCTCAAAAATCAGTAAACAATATGCCACATGTGATCTTTCTACTTCAAACGAGCGACACATATGTTACGTTATTCACTTCATCACGTCATTCGCATTCGCTATTGACTCTTAGAATCTGGCATAGTTTATCTAACGGTAAATATTTCCATTTCTTGAAATAAGATTTTCGCTTAAATTGTCTTTTTAATAAATCGATTGTTTCGGTCTCTGTATTGCACGTAGCACCGTCTTGTTGCAAATCGTCAGAATTTATGTCCCAAAAGTTTAGAAACAAAAAGTTGCGGATCAATGTGCTGCTCACCATTGACGGTTACACGTTGTCGTTACACATTTTTGATGTTGCCGCCGGTCGATAAACCGCACCAAGCAGTGCATAATTCTGGTCGTTTAGAATAACGACTTGAAAAAGCTGAATTTAATGAATAGGATTTCCATAGGAAGTTTTCATATAATTCAGCAATTAAACCTGTTTCGACTACATATATTCGTAACAAGGTACATTATTCCCCCTGCTTATTTACGTAGCAAACATTCGGCGCAATTGATGGTCATGCTGTTTGAATTCTTGCGCCAATATCCTTATGCAAAATGTTCCAAATTGTGGACGGAAAAAGTCCAAGTTCTTGCGCACGACTACGAATCGGAATATGCAGGTCTTCAAAAACACTGGCTTCAACAGCTGCGATATTTTCTTGGGAACGCACTGGTCTGTAACTTGTTGATGATGTGTTGTCATCCAGCGATAAGTTAGAGCGGAGATTTTCAATAAAACGTTCATAAAATTCACGAAATGCTGTTTAGTTTTTATAACTGAGGCCTGATTTCGGAAATAAGTTTCCAGAATCGGTTTGCTGTGGTATATAGCTGTATACACACACACCCAATAAACATGCCATTGACACTAACCTACAACAAATGACAGCTCATTTGACAGTTATGAGTTACCCCAATCAGAAATCCATCTTAAAAAAAAAAAATCTGATTTATTATCGAACTTTACCAAACACACTGGAACAATTGACACAGGTCGTAGTTTTTTACCCGACTACGGCAAAATCAAAGGGAGGGCTTCAATTTTGACTGGCTATGTTTGTATGTTCCCTTGTAAAGCTTAAACTAGTGAAGGGATTTCAACATGTGAGGTATCTTTGAATTTACTATGATCTCGCGAGTGTTATAGGATAGCTTAACAAATACTTTGAAAGAAATGGCGGCTACGGGGTGCAATATTATGACACCGGTGCCCTTACTCCTCAAAACGAAGCGAATCAAAAACAACGAAGTGCGATAGAAATGCTAATCTGCAAACGTCTGCTACACAAAACACGTTAGTGAGTGATGTTTGTGAGGGTAAACTTTTGAGAGGTGAGGGAAATTTAATCTTTATACGCAAAATGTGAAATTAATTATGAATCCTTGTGGCGATACTGTAACCATCTGACAATCGCTATCAAGAGTAGGCTATTTGGTACTGTTTCGTCTCGTTTCGGGCTCACATACCCCTGTACGCGCTGAAAACTTAGTCAATTTGAGAAATTATTATAAAAGTTATATGGTGAAAAAAAAATTAAATTGTTGATTTAACATTCTTTATTAACTGTTTAACTATAAGAAGAAAAAAGTGTTTTTTAATATTAGCATTATTTTTTTACATATATGAATGTATTACTGATGAAAATCATGGCACCTCCTTTTCGATATCACAACTTCGCCAAAAATTATTTAATTTGCAAAAATAAAAAACAATCTTATGAAATAATGTAGTAGTTATAGTCTGACGAAGGGATTTTTTTTTTCAAAAATAAAGAGATTACAGTATTTCAAACTTTAGTATGCATTAAAAAAAATTAGTGTTTGATAATTTATAAAAAATTGTCCAACCAAAAAATCAAAAAAGCGTCTCATCAGACTATAGAGAAAATAATTATCAGGATTTGAATAAAAACAAGTTAAAAAATATTGAAAATTGACCGAGTTATCGTTTGTAAAAACAAAATTTCGAGAAAAACGCGTTCAAAGTTTCCAGTAGGTACAACGTGAACTTACGGCTAGTCTCCCATTCCAGATTCGTACTGTACACTTTCTTCCTCTTGTGGAAACACACGAACTATACTATTCAAAGACGCCAATATGTTATATCCTCATTTTCGAACAAAAGAAATACGAACCGCAGCTGTCGAGAGGGGCGAGGCAGTTAGCCACGTAGCCGTCCCAACCCGATGTCCCGGCACATTTATTGCTATAACTTTTTAACGCTGTGGAATTTTCTTAAATTTTTTTTTCAAATTCTTAAAAGTATATGTAATAAAAATCTGTGAAAAAATAAATTTGGATATTTTGAAAATTTCAGGAGTATGTGAGCCCTTAACATCTCGTTTGCAGGAGTAAGTCGCCGGATTTTTATTTTATTTTAAAAACTAGTCGTGATGGGTATCAAACTAAACCTCATTACGCGACGAT
Organism: Neoitamus cyanurus; assembly: GCA_947538895.1. Lineage (NCBI taxonomy): Eukaryota > Metazoa > Arthropoda > Insecta > Diptera > Asilidae > Neoitamus > Neoitamus cyanurus. The sequence goes on from OX384546.1 coordinate 19,377,539, forward strand.
TTCAGAAAAGTATATCATTATGGTAAAATGAGACAAATTTTAAAAAAAACAAAAATATGGGCGTTTTCATAAATTCAACCTTGTTGAGGGAGATGACGGGCGACGGCCGATTGTTTAAACAAGGCGCTATTCCGTTTCAAGCACACGGGGTACAATTGAAGGCTGAAGCAAACCTGAAATGCAAGGGTATCCTAATATATACTAAAGACTCCAATCATTTCCTCAGTGACTTACATCGTAAAACTACAATTCTTGGTAACGGTTTGTCATATCCGCTGATATTTATATATACATATGGATGCCTGATTTTTTGTGACTGTGAGGTGTTGTTCGTGGCCTTGAAACCAAAAAAATTAAGAAAACAATGGCACAAGTTGTTTCAAGCATATTTATTAAAACTATAGTGCACACATCACATTAAAAAATCCACCAGGCAAGCGACTCGAGGATTACGTAGAAGAAATTTTGGGCGAACTTATCTAAACTAAATCACAAGTTTTTTTTCCCATTTACACTTAGTGTTTTCGAAAAGCATATTCGGTGCTTCGAACAAAGGTAAAACAGCATATATCATAGTAAGTGCCATTAAAAATGTCATCAAAGCTGTGATAAAGACAAAGTTGCGGTCATCGAAAACACTTACATAATATATGATTGGGGTGAACATAATTAATTCCTGTTAAATAGAATAGAAGATTTATCATGTTTTATCATGTTTCGTAATTATCACTCACTACAAGCACGGCCAGTAATGTAAAACAGGCACCCGCCTGAAGAATGTAAAACTTTTTCGTTATGCAGGATGCTATGAGGAGGCTAACAGCAAAAACCCAAGCGAGTGATCGGATTGTGATATAAGCCAAGTGATATCTCGCGGATCTATCGCCCTAGAAGAAACAACAGTTTACTAGAAATATTGTTTGGATGTGCATGCATAACATATATACATTTAACAGTACTCCCAAAAGATTTGCAGCAAAAAAAGATGCAACTCCAGCACCAAATGCTATTCCCACTGTTACTATTTCAAAGAGGGCACAGAATGGGGAACTGGTAAATACCGTGATCTCGACCTGGAAACTGTTATAAGCATATATTTTATCAGTACGTAAGTATTGCTCACGATTAGAGTTGCCCATATTTTATCTACTGGATGTCTTCCTAGCGGAGCACAACAAAAAAATTGGCACAGAAAAATAAACTGAAGAAGTAAACCAATCCACACAATCCAACTGTATTGCCTGAGGAAAGTTCGAGTTGTCTCCCTATAAAAATTGTAAGTAATTATGCATAAGAAAATCTGAAAATAAAATATTTTATATTACACTAAAATCAATGGTACGATCTGTGCCCAGGTTGCTATAAAGAAAACGATGAACCATATTAAAACCCTTTGTGTATTGTTATGCCTTCCTCTTGTGGAGTCACTGTCCACTGATGAAGTTTCATCGTCCATTTCTAGTGAAACTAGAGAACCTCTACAGTGATGAATTGATGAATTTTTTTCTTAAAATTAAATGAAAATTTTTTGACATTTAAAAGACATGTTTCAATTTTGATTGAGTATGACGTCTACGAACTGGACTGCTCCTTCAGTGCAAAATTGAATTGAATTGTTTTTCGGCCCATATGTTAGTAATGATTCTTTTTTATAAATCGATAGATGCTACTTTTGCGCTTTGCAGTGAAGCTTGTCATATTGTTATACCTCCTTCCCCTTTTCCTCCGCGTTTAAAAACTAGTTTGGAAGTCTATGTGTGTATAGATGCTCTTCTGTTCCTTCGTAGCTCCTAAACTGATCTGATGAATAGGAGGGGTCCTATTCTAGGTAAAAGTTAACAGCTGCTAACCTGCTATTTGCTCAGATAGCATAAATTGCTATTCTGCATAGCAGAACTGGCAGCTGCTAACTACAGCTGATCTGCTAACTTGTTTGGAGACTTAAATTAACAGATTTTCGTATTCTGGTTAAGAGGAAAACAAATGGTTTTAACCCTAAATGTCTATTAAGTTAATCTATCTAATGCTAGTTGTCTTGTGTCAGCTGTAATACGGTACGGTATCATCTTGTCATTCCAATTCATTTGAAGTCGCCACAAAGGATAGCTTTAAATTTAATTGATTTGTGGAAAGAGCACGATAACGAAATGGAAAGAATATCTAATTTAACCTACAGGAACAGATGATTAAACAGCAGCTTTTTGCGGAAGGGATGCCGGCAAACAAATCTTTATGCAATAAAAAGTTGATATAATCACAGAAATTTATTTATTTTTATTTAGTTATTTGCCACTAGATACGTTTACCAATAGTTCCAAAATTATTCTTGATGTGGCTACGAGTGATTTTTACGACATTTTATTTTCCTCTGTCATGACCTATGTACCTTTATTAAGAACAAATAAAGCAGTTTCTAGTCCTCCTTGCATGTATACTTCGTTAAAGCACACAAACAGCATTATAAATAAGGTTTGGAAATGCTTTTATTCCTCAAGGAGTGCATCATGTTTCCGGAATTAATACACTGAGTTGCTGCTGTCAAACGAATTCGAATTTTTGAATCTATCTTGACAAGTCTCTCGCTTGCTAGATCTTATATCCTAAACATTCTCCACAAATCTGCTATCCAGAATACCGATTCTTTTTGACATCTGCTATCTCTAAAATTAGCATCGTTGGACCACCATAAGTCAAAATGTCTAACAATTAAAAACACATATCACCAAATCATATTAATATGGGTATTAAATGAAAGCGTTAGATGAGCACAATACGGTAACGAATGTGATATTATTCTAAATCCAATATGTCGGATGCCCCAAAATGGCATTACATCTTTCTTCAAAAATGCTTCAATATGGGTATCAAACGAAAGGGTTTCACGAGCAGAATAAAACAAGGCATATGACGTCATCCCAAACCAAATATGAAGAAAATTCAATCCGCCATCTCGGGGCGTCCGCCATATTGGATTTATAATGACGTCACATACTTTTAGCCCCCCATAGATGAAGCACACTAAACTCCTATGTTTTATCGAGTAGACTCTGAACTAGAACTTATGAGGAAGGTAAAAAATCGTAAATTGATGAGGCAAAAACAAATACTATTACAAGGCAAACTAACCAAAAATTAAGCTCACGGAATTCCCTCAATATACAAGTAAACAATAATTACCCAATTCCAGTCTGCAAAATTATTTTGCTAATTGAATGAAATACATTGTCAATATGTGAGAGAGTGGGAACACCTTGTACATATTTCCAGGAAAACCACATTGACCGGAATCGATTATTTGTTCAAATCAATCAAACTTGACGACTATTTGGTTTTAACGGAATGGTCCCTCCATCTCCCATAAAATTTTTGCATATTCGAGTGTTTTTGTTCTATATTTCCGCAAGGTGACAGTATGACGTAAATATTGGACCTGCAGGACAATATTTTTGCGCCTGAAATTTTTTTACCCGGTTGAAGTGTCCTCAAAAAATAAGCCAAATGTCGCTCGAAATAAAATTCCAACAAGCTGCTGGATGAGATGGCTGTAGGGTAGAGGCTCGTCCCACAAATTTCATATTCCCGCCAAACACTGGGACGGGGCTAGATAAAATGCAGAGAGGGCTACAATTTTTGAAAATACTAAAACTAACATTTATTCGCGCCAACCGGACTTTTATAAATGGAAGTCATCCCGAGCGCGCCTCAGAGCTGTGACGTGACAAATTTTCCTCCTTGCGCTCATTGAATTCACGGAGCACGGCATAGGGTGTCCACCCTGTCATGGGCCGTAATCGAATTGGGTTGGCTCTGGTGCATTTTTCGCAAATTCCCTGATTCAACAGAAAACTTGCACATTTGGGGGGCACAGCAAGGCTTTTAATAAAACTTTTTGCATGTGTCCCCATCGGATGGCGATTGTTTTTGTTTTTAATTTGCAAACGAAATCGCTTCATAGGGAAAATGTGCTGAGCCCATTAGCATGCATGAAAAGCAGCCGAGCCGCACACGGGTTGTTTTACATTCGGCCAGGCGGAATGCTCCTGAAAATATTCCCAAATTCGAACGTTATCCCCGGGTGCGATCCTGGCGAAGCTCGTGTTCGACTACCTCACCTCACCTGCTCTTTCTCTGCCTACTCTGGCCACGATCGTGTTTTACATTTTTCACTAATTGAGCCTCGGGTAGCACTATTCACATTTGCATAATTTGTTACATTGCAACACCAATTCGCCGCTCTCTCCATATGGAGGTCTGGTTGGTTCCAGACAAAATCATTACACGAGCCAATCAACACTTGGTTTCCTGCTGATTACTGATCAAAGCGCAATGCAATTTTAATGGTTTCCTTGATTATTTTAATTCCACGAATTGCACTGGGACGTACGCGGACGGACGTAATGAACAGTTGCAGCCGGGGCTTCTGCTCTGCACTCCTTTCAAGTGAATGGGAAAAACTACCGCATATGTGCGTGCCCGGTATTTTGCTACTAAAGGGGAAATATGATATTCGAATTATTAATGCGCAAATGGTACTCGTGACGCAGAGGCCGAGTATCAGACAAAAATGCTTTTCTAGATTAAACCGATTTGGCGTATATAAGTGTGGCATAATTCAATCAATTATGTTGTTGGATAATGGATAGCATAAGATGCCTCAGAATTCACTAATCAGGCGTGCAGCTTAACATTGGAGTGGAGAGAAATATCCGTCTTTGTTCTACTATCACGTATAAAAACAATTTTATAAAATTACTTTTAAATATTCCCAAAGAGCTATCATTTCAGTGCCCATTTTGTTGTTCGACGGGATTTTGTTCTCACGGTTAGGCTTACCCAAAGAACAGGCACGAGTCGTATGTTCGTCTTACAGTCTTGCATGAAAGTTTAAGACCATTCTGCAATTTACCTCATTCACAGGCTTTGAGTGCGTGTAGCTCTTTAATGCGCTGCAATTGGAAGCAACTAAATTAGGTATACAAAATCCTTAATATGTTTGTAACAAAATGCTATATTTGATTTTTCATTATTCCAGTAAAAACAAAAATTGTGAACTTAAATATACTTCAGGTACTGCATGAAAGCTGGTATTCCACTTATAAAAGTATTTATGAAAAATATTCTAAGCCTTAAAATAATATCCTTTGACCTTCAGACAGGCTTTCATTCTTTTCGGTGCCGAGTTCACCAAGTTTTCCGCCATGAGTTTCGTCATATTTCCCCACTCTTCCAGGAAGAAAGCCTTCAACCCGATTACTGGGTTTCCGTTGTGAAACACGATGAAGTGTTTTCCAACAATTTTCTATTAAGTTGAGGTCAGGACTGGTTGAAGGCCAAGGTAGGACGTTAATACTATTTTCATCAATCCATCGCCGGGTATAGTTGGCAGTGTGTGGCTTCGCGGTGTCTTGTTGAAAAAGATTTCCTCGCAAGGGCATCTCCTCTTCCATAAATGGCAAGAGATATTCATTAAGAATATCAACATATTTTTCTTTATTTATTGTGCCTTCGATGATACAAAGTTTCGAGTAGCCGTACCAAAACATAGCTCCCCACACCATGACCTTACCTCCGCCTATTTTCACCTGCTTCTGAACAACAATCTGGTCGGTATTTTTTGTTTTGTAGTCGGCGAACATATTTCTTTGAGTTTGCTATTAACTGAAAACTACTTTCATCTGACCAAATTGCACGCTTCGATTGGTCAACTGTCCAATGACGTCGTACTTGACATCATTGCCTTCTTATGGATGCGTTTCGGCGGCTAATTAAGGGTTGTTTTGCTGCTGGATGGGTCCTATAATTCAAATCACGAAGAACTTATCGAATGCGGCCAGCCGTTATGGTTTAGTTTCTTATGCCCAGTAAGTTCTCTTCGATTTTGTTCTTGATTTCCCGACTTCATGAGAATCTGTTACCACTTACAATTTTTAGAAGCTCTCTTTTAACCCTTTTTCTAAGATTGGTGGACGTTCTGTCCTTGATGGATGCCCCACAGATCCAGTTTCTTCGTACTTTTGAATAGTGTCATGCACACAAGTTTTGCTGACTTTCAAAAATTGTGCAATTCCTCTTTGAGATCGACCCTCAAGATTCAAAGCTACAATCTTTTCAATCAGATCTTTATTATCTTCAAAGCAGTTTCAAAAAGAAATAACATTTACCTGCCAGAGGACACTAATATCCACTGAGTTTTTGCCCTTTGTATGAAATTTTTGTGAAAAATGTTAAAACTGCCGTAAAAACAATACTTTTTGCCATTGTAATAAAAAATTGTGGTGTGCACTACAATACTATTTCATTCGTTCGTTCGTCGTGTGATTCCACCTTAAGCTAATCCGTTTGCGTACCTCCACGCTGCGTATGCCGTTTAAATGTTTGGTGAGTTGCGTCGTCTTATAATACCTGAAGTCAATCTCTCCTTGATATATTTTTGATAGGCGCTTCGGATATCAAACCTTGTTGGTAAAATTTGTATTAATTATGAAGCCCCTGGTATGCCCGTGTAATTTCATAATAATTTCAATTTTATTTATTTACTTTTTTATTATTAATTCATCAGTTATTGACGATCCGACATTACAAAAAAAAGAGAAAATCAAAAAGAGAATTTGTAAACAATAAAACGTTTAAAACGTAGAAATTTAAAAGCCATACTAAATAAGTTAGTCATGTAAAATGCGTTGTTTCAAAATGTTTCTACTTAAATTAAAGTCAACTAAATGACAGAAAGTATAGTACTTCCTAGACACGGCTGATTCCTGGTTATGCTGATCGGAATATAAAAAGTTTTGTCCTCTACTCATTCGAAAGCGCGAATTAATATTGACTCTGCCAAGAAGATCGGAAGAATTCAACTCGATTGTAATAAGATCATGAATGAAAACTACACATGTAGCAACCCTGCGCGTGGAGGGAGTTACCATATTTAAAAGTTTCAACCTATCGTTATTAGGAAGGAGATGATAGAATCATTCCACGGGAGTTGACGAAGGGAAAAACGTAGAAATCGCTTTAGAACATTCTCAGTACGTTGAATGTGCAATTTATAAATGCACAAAACACGGTTTTTAAAACATACGGGTCAGTGAGATCTTTGGACCAATGTTTAATAAATCCAAGAGTAGAGTTTGTATGATTGATAATATTGTCAATATGAGGTCCAAAAGTAAGCTTTGCATCAAGGGTTAAACCTAAGTTCACAACCCTATTAAGGCGTGATAATGGGTTCTCATGTATAGTATATAAAAGCTCAAAAATAGACGGCTTCATTGTGAACGAGATAACGCTACACTTATCACTATTTAGAATCTGTAAGAACTGAGCATCAACACTCGATTCAACTGATTTAAATTTTTTTTAGATCGTCCGCATAAGCCAAAACATGGGCTTTCTGAAATAAAGGGAATAAGTCATAAATAAATAAAGAAAACAACAAAGGGCCAATATGGCTTCCCTGAGGTACACCAGAATTGACTGAGACAGACTCGGAGAAAAGGCTTGTTAGATAAGATTCAATCCACTGAACATGATTATATGGGTAGCCAAGTCTCAAAAGTTTAAAACTTAGCACTTTATGAGAAAGTTTGTCAAATGCCTTACTAAAATCTGTATAAACACAATCAACTTGTTTCAGCTTATCGAGGGACTGCTGTAGAAGTGTTTTGCACTTATTATTTCTTGTAGCACTTTTTGACATATACACAGTTTATATTATTGCGGAATAGATAACAGATAGTCAAGAGTTAACCCTAAACCAACATGATCTCGTCATCAACGTCATCTCATAAGCCATGGACCCCTGATAATATTTTTGCAGTTGATTTTAATGAAGACGTTCATGACGAGATGGGCAAATACCCCTAGGAAGCTTACTACCCGCAGGACTTTCAAAAGTGCTGTCGTTACAAAGACGAATATGAATCGAAAGAGCTAGAAAAATCATGCTGCCAAGATGCATACCGCTGATGGCATACACTAACTCAAGACGACATGACAGTCCCCTCTAGCTAAGATACTTGCACAAAACTTTCCGATTTATGGTTTAACTTACAGTTTTTAATATAAGCTCTCTATGGTCGTTGCATTGCTTTCAAAACTGAAAAATTCACGGGGTGAGGGATCATTTGTACGTGCATCAGAAATGTAATATACATTTTCTGATGTAGTGAGGAGACCACTGTATTGCTTTGCACCGGCTCTGAGGAGTTTATAGTTGCTATCTGAGCTGCCTTAATATACACTGGTCCGCATCACGTGCTCAAACATCAGAATATCCATCGTCTTGCCCCAAGTCAATTTTTTACAAATTTCCGTGCGTGCTGCTTAAGTTTCGATTATAAACAAAAACACGCTTCAGCCGGATGAGATATCCCAGCATCCAGAGCAGATAGGTATCGGAGGGGGAGTTCAGCACGCTCGGTCGACTCAATCGATTACGTCTTATAAATAACCCGTAGCGAAGCATACAAAATCCTTGATGCATATAAAATCATGATGTGATTTTCTTTAATGTTTTGCTATGAGGGAGCAGGACTGAAGAGATGGGTTGGGACGGGTTGGGATGGGTTGGGATGAGTCGCAGTGCAAGGTAAGCGTCGGGTGGATTTCATCGAAGAAGTCACAATTTACAACTCCCGGACTGTATTGCACGTGCTGGTGGATCAAGTCGGGTTTATTGGCGGCGGGGTATTATTTTTATTTCCAGTTTACTATGCAGAATATGATCACGGCCTCATAATGGAGGGTGTCTGACCCACAAAAGTATCTTTTATATGTTCCCCCGTAATGAAGGAGTGTGTCCTTGTTTGCTTATCTTCTGCGTTTTATTTGTACCGTCGGTTATATTGCTACATACTTTCAGCTATATAAATGTTGGTTTATTTTTAGGGCTGTCACAACATTGACGAGAAGACCTATCGTTTCTTTTCGTCCCCTTTACTGTTTGTAAATTTTAAGGATTATGTAACGTGTATCTAATTTCGTTGATTCAACCAGGAAATTTAACTTTTGGTACGTTTTTAAACGCAGGCGGAGCAGCGCTTATAAAAATGTTGGCAGTCATTGTAAGCAAAAAAAAATCGTTCCCTATACTGCAGAAAAAATATAACAAGTATCTTTCTTTTTGCTTACAAATCTTCTTGAACCAAGCGTCTCTTTCCTTTATTTGGAATAAATAAACTTTTCATTAACTGTAATCGGATAAGTAACTGCAGCACATCCGCTGGTAACCAAAGTGTTCTCAGTCCACTGTAGATCTTTTATTTTTATATTTTATACAAATAGTTCACTTATTCAGCATAACCCCGAGACTTAACTCATTGTCAGTTAGAGCAACTACAGGCAAATCTGCACTAGGTATTGATGAGTGAGTATGAAATGCAATGCTCTGATACTTTGAGGGATTAAGCAGTAGATGGTTTTGATTGACCCACTTACTAATCAAGGTTCGGAAAAATTCATTCGCGAATGAAAAATAATACATTATTTTCATTTACATTCATTCGCGAATGAATATTTGAGTCCAAAGATTCGTGAGAGAATTTTTCCTGCGGAGAATTTTTGAATACATTCCATTCGCGAGAGAATGAAAATGAGAGAATATTCTTCAGATACAGAAAAAGAGTGAGAAAGAATGAAAACCAATCATTCGGAATGAAAAAGAATATTCTCATTTTTCATTCTTGTTCTAGCGGTTAGATCGAGCGGATCTTTAACTTGAAAGAGAGTGATATTTGGTGAATGGTTTATAAATTTTACAAATTTGCAACTATGGGTCGTAAATCTAACATAGATAAAAATAAATTTGTGTCTTATGATAAGAACACTGATAGTTCGAAGTGCTTGTTATGTGACAGGGTCTTAAAAGGACAATTATTAGGAAATATAAAAAAAGCATTATATAACTGTGCACAAATATAATTTTGGTGGTGATTAATAACGCAGAAACTTCGTTATTAAGGGAAAGAATTGATGTATTTGCAAGCAATCGTCGAAGTGGATCCAATACAACATTGAAACTCAACAAAAGTGAATTTTTAAAATGCTGTGTCGGCCTTGCTTGTGTTAAAAGTATGCCATTCAGAATTTTTTATGATAATACATACTTTAATAAAATAATAGAACCATATTAGCGATCGTTCGTTAAAGAAGAAGATGGTGTGTTTAAAAGTTAATGTTGCTAATAAAAAAGAAAATAAAAAAATACTCTAAGCTTATTGTCTTATTTTTTCTTATTAATGGGAATTTTTCAGCACATACATACATATATATTAAAAGTGTGGCAATACGCAGTAGAAACATAAATCAGCAAAAATTGTCCTGGCACTAAAAGAATGCAAAGGAATATTCTTTTTCATTCTTTCTCATTCGCGAATGTAAAAGATGTGGGAATGAATACTTTCATTCTCTCGCGAAAGAATGAAATCGACTTAGGCACATTGCGATGCATTCGTTCGCGAGAGAATGAAAACTCAAATTCTCCGAAGAATATTCTTTTAAAGAATGAATGAAATTCGAATATCACCCTGTTACTAATTCTGTTAAGCTCATAGTGATTCCTCGCGACACAGTCCTCATCCAGGCCAAGGGGTAGACCGTTGAATCAAATTTATTTGCATGTCAGGGGGAGCATTTCCATAATGTAATATAGCAGTTAGATCATTTATAAAAAGGGAAAGTAACAGAGGCCTGAGAATAGAACCCTGTGGTACTCCACTTCACAACAAAGAATTACTATATAAGGAGTCACCAACGTTAACCTGTTGAGAACTGATGAAAGCGAGTGATAAAAGTAGCAAATCTGCAATTAAATTGGAAGTTTCAGTTTCACAATTCAAAACCTTTTGTAAAAACCAACATCACCACCATCCCACTAGGCCCACAATTTACCGACTTCCGATGATCTAAAGTTACCTAGACCATAGTAGACGTAATTGATATGATTTTACACGTCAAAATCTTGAAGACCGACTAATTTTTCCAGAATCTTTGAAAAGAAACATAAGAACTAATTGGCTAATAATCCGAAACTGGTAAAGATAAGGTCATTTTAGGCATGGTTACAACAAGAGCCATTTTTAAAGACTGAGGAAAATCACATTCGGCAAAAAGTTAAAACAGATCGAGATATTTAGATGATATCATGGTCTTAGACCTAATTTCTGAATCAGCTTATTGATTTATTGACAAATTAATTGCAATTAATTTAATGAAACTAAAAGGTTAATTGCAGTGTGCTTTAAATTTAATTGCAATTAAATCATTTAATTTCCGCTTTCTTTAATGTAATCAAAACTATTCATTATTTCAATTGCTAATTGTTATTAATGATTAAGTTGTAAGAACCCACAATTGTAATTACTTAATTGTAATTGTAGATGACACATATAAAGTTAAATAATTTTAATTGTTATACACAATGAAATGTGAAAACATAATTGTTAATTATTCAGACACTTAAGTTTTGCTCAACATAATTAACAATTTATCATAAAGGCTTTACAAAACGTAATTCAATGCTTTTAAAGTTTTAATTTTCCATATGCACCTCATTAGCCTCCAGGTGGCTTAGCTACATAAACTTTTATTCAAATAAATTTCCTTAGTAACGACAACGTAACAAGACTTCAAACTATTTTTGAGGTATGCTTGCTGTGTGAAAGTGTCCAAGCAGAAGAAAGGGATTAAAATAGGGCATCCATTTCCAAATCAATCAATTTTCTGCTAAAAATTTCGCACTTCCTTAAACTCTTTCATTGGATGAAGCTCGTGGAAACTTTCTAAAATTTAAGATGGTTTTAAGGGAAGCTTGTACTTCGGAAGGAATTTCATTTCACAGAACATGAAAGAAGCACTCTTCGGGATTTTCCAATTTGTCAGTGAAACCCCCCACTTCTCCAACAATGGTATAACAAAAAATGTTCAAAGCGTTCTCAGGGTGAGATAATTTTTTGATTATTTGAAGTGACATAAAGGAGGTGAAACCGTACAAAAACAATTTTAAAATTTATTCGTGGTTCAATCCGAGACCAACCGCGTACCATCGTTTTCCCGTTTATCCTGGACTTCCCATTCAGGCACTTTTGTACCCACCAGTTGAATAATCATAAAGCAGCGCAGAGAACAGTAAGACTTCGGGAAGCTGTCTCCAATTACATAATTTATGAAAAAGGGAAACATCTCGACGTCGTCTCTGTGAGGCCACACTATGATTGTACGTCATAGGATTTGAACGGGTCTTCCTGAAAGGGCACATGGTGGAGAGGAGCTCTCTTCTGCACGAGAGATCTGGGGATTGCTCGATAGTGTCAATGTCGCTTCATTAATTCAATCTTATCATCAGTAGCCAACGAGTAAGAGGAGTCCCGGAGAACTTATTTAACAGCTTTTATTCCTTCTGGAGACTCTCGAACAGCAATTTTTTACCGAACCGGAAGGTGGCCCTGAAAACTTTACCGATCACGCCCTCGACTCGACAAATTAGATTTCATCTCGACACAGACGACCAGTGTGAAATACAAATTTCCTCCAGGAAATCATACTCAAAACGTGCCCATAACTTTTGTTGTTTCTAGCCTAAACCTGGTCACTGTGTGTGTGTTATTTACGACCTCCACCAAGGTCAATTCAAGTGCCAAGTAACTTCGGACACATATCACTCCCGGGCTGTTTGGCTCTGGGACATAGGTACTTAAACTTATCCTGCAATGTCAATTTTGAGTGGTAAACAAATCGTCGAGTGGGCTCGTATACGGGTCTGGTCTGGGGCTTTCTCCTCTTGAAACACAATTTCTTTGAATACGACTGTTTGGCATGTCATCCCTTACGTGAAACAAGGCGCTTAGTTAAAGTTCGGACAATTGCTGAGATTTTTGGTGCGCCTCACACCAAACAAACAAATCAGGAACTCCCCGTCCTGTCATCCAATCACTCGACAGCTGTTGTTGGATTCTTTGTTTTTGGACAATATTGTTTGTTGCCAGAACTGGAAAGGGAAATTAGTTTGCTGTAAGGGTGCTCGACTATCATGAGGACCACAGGTCAAGTAGTTGTTCGGTGGCTTATTATGCAACGAAAAGGACAATATCTTTACAAGAGATTTCCATAGACGATTTTTTTGTCGAAAACTTGAAATTATTTGTTTTTCAGTTTCATTACTTTTTTGGTTCAATTCCTGGAAGCCATGTTGTTTCCGTTATTTGCCCCCTTGTTTTTACACTAAGGCTATTTACAATATCTTGAAAGTTAAGGGTTTAAGAGGGGTTTATTTGTAAAAACGGCTGCACTTTTCAATTTTATGTTGTTTTATTTTATTTCACCACTTAAATTAAACAATATGTTTTGCGTGCTAGACTGTCGATCCAAAAGTCCCAGGTTCGAATCCCACATGAACTGATAACATCTTCCATTAGATGAATAGGGTAACTAAGGTAAATCTGTGTGTCATCTGCATAAAGGTGGATAGATACATCTCTCACAACCTCAGGAAGATCATTGATAAAAAGGGAAAATATAACAGGGCCAAGGATGGAGCCTTGGGGTACTCCACTGTGAAGAAAGACAAAATTATGTAGATAAGCTGTTTTCGATTTTAACGAATTGGCAACACCTCAATAAGAAACTTCCGACCAATTTAACCACCGAAGAAGAGAAAGCGAACTATTCTGAAAGTTTTTTCAATAGTTTTTTTATGGCTAATCGCTTTAAAAGCCTTCCTAAAATCACGAAAGGTAGGAACAGTCATGTTATCCTTTCTGCTCAAAAAAACTCGATCTATCATGAGTTTAACAACAGAATTTTTGTCTAAAAAATTAATTATAATTATAGTTTCCCATCAAATCACATAGTAATACAAACACAGTCACACGCATGAATACACAGGTGCATACGTACTTATAGAAACGCGTGGCTGTTGGTAGACAATTACCAAGTACATTTTTTAAACGGCCATATCTAAGTACTTCAGAACACAGACCAGTTTGAATTTACCTCCATTAATTTTCCCGAAACCTTCTTGAACTATGTAGTTTAAATTACTGTAGTAAAAACCCAAAATTTAAAGGTTTACCCTGGACAATACAAAAAAAAACCGTTATTTATTTTAATCTTATAAGAACAGAAAAGTTGTGATATGGCAGCACGATGATTAAAATCTGCGGAGCTTAGAAGAAAACAAACGTCAGGAAAATCATCAGGAAAAGAACCAGGAAAAAATGTAATAGCTGAGGAAAATTGACAGGGGGAAAATCGGTGGGGGAAATTTGACCACTTACCTCAGTGAATACATACAGATAACGTTAGATGAATAGATTTAAATAACATACAAGATCTACGACAACATTTTAGGAAGCAATCAATAAATTTAAACGCCACAACAATCTCATCTGTACAGCTCATAAAACTAAAGACTATTAAAGATCTAATCTCAAAGTTGCCAAATAATAAAGCACGTGGACCGAATGGACTTCTCAATGTATATATTAAAAATTTTCCTAGAAAAGCAATTGTCCTTCTGACATTTGTCATAAATTACTGTCTGAAGCTCCAGTACTTGCCAATAGCCTGGAAGGAAGCAAAGGTCATACCTATACCAAAACCACAAGATTATCCTGGGAGTTGTTGACCTATAAGTTTGGTTAATACTTTAGGCAAAATATTCGTTAAAATTTTATTAAAGAACAATTATCAATAGTAGTTAGCTCTGTGAACAGTTTGGGTCAGGAAAGGGCAGACCACCACTTACCAACTACTTAAAATGACAAACGACACAAAATCGGCGTTCTTTCGTCAGGAATCAATGGGTATGGTGTTACTTGATTTTGAAAAAGCTTTCGATGATGTTTGCCAGTATGACCTACTTGCAAAAATGATTATATTTAACCTTCCTTCCCGGTTGATAGGAATAATTAGAAGTTTTCTAAAAAATCGGAAATGTGCAATCCATGTAGGCTTCGAAAAATCGAATACTTACTCTATACCTACCGACGGGAGTACCTCAAGGTTTTAGGCCCCGTACTGTACACAATTTTCACCCATAATTTCCCTAAGCTTTCGAACGCTAAATTTGCCATGTTTGCTGACGATACTGCAATTTATAGTGCCTTGCAAATAATAACTAAATATTGTAGTAAGTGGAGTAGAGTGGGTAAAATTAATGTTGAAAAAGTGCAGGCAATTTATTTTACTAGAAAACGTAAAGCATGCTTCCTGCCCGACAAAAATCTGTGCTTAAACCATAATGAAATCGAATGGCTTCCAAAAGTAAAATATTAAGGAGTGCATTTAGATAGATAAAAAGCTTATTTTCAACCTACATATAAAAGAGACCATCACGAAAACAGGCACATTTATCAAATTGTTATAACCGCTCTTCAATCGGAATTCCCACCTCAATATCTATATACATATATATAAAAATGAATTGCTGTGCGGTACGTCTCGCTGAAACTCAAAAACGGCTTGACCCATTTTGATAACGTTTTTTTGTTTTGTTCGCTATAATACAGGGGAGGTTAAAAAAAAAAAAAATCGGGAAACCCCGAAGGAAACGCCGGAAAATCGAAAAAATCGAAATTTCCGTTTTGTTTAGGAAGCGAATTTTCCAACTTCAAGGAATCTTTATGAAAAAGGCAATTGGAGGTTTTCGGGGTCGCAGATCTCGAGCATGCATTCAAAATTTTGGAATTCAAGATGTCGGATCCAATATGGCAACCGAAAAAGTTAAACTTCAAGGGATTTCACTGAAAATCAGAAGATTTGTTTTTGGTTTGGGTTTTTGGGGTCACTGATTTTGAATCTGCCATCAAAATTTTGGAAATCAAGATGATGGATCAATATGGCGACCGAAAAGTTAAAATTCAAGGTATTTCCCTGAAAATCCGCACTAGGGAATTTTCGGGATCGCTGATTTTGAATCTGCTATTCAATTTTCCAAATATGAGACCACCCCCACCCCGCTGGGAGATATTGGAGAGGGGCTGGAATAAGGAGGTGGTGTAACATGAAGAAAACTAAATTTAATAATACTGTTGGAAAATATCTAAGACATGTGCAAAACGCAAATAGGAAAACGCTGGGTCACATAGGAGAGGCAGTGGTGCAGAAGGGAGGCGTTGTAAAATTAAGGAATACAAATTTAATAGTATCCCGGGAAACGCCGCGTCCGGGCAAGCTAATCGATAATAAATTAATACTGTACAAAGTTACATTTCAAGCAATTATGCTCTATGCTTCCGCTGTTTGGTATAACTGTGCCAAGACACATATTAATAAACTACAAGTTATACAAAATAAAATTTAAAAAATAATACTCAACCACCCTTGGCACTATATATAGCACATACAACCTCCACCAGAGAGCTAATGTTGAATTCATATTTTTCAGAGCTATAAAACTCTCAGATAAATTTTTTAAGCTTAGTGCTAATTTAAAACTAAATTGGTACCTAACTAATTCGGTTTATGATAGGATACGTTTAGGATTAAGGTCAAGTTAGTAGTTTAGGGTAGTTTAGGTGGAAAAATCAAAAACTCTGTATGACACCTAAAGCAAAACAAGTAAATTGTAGAATTCTTGGAAAAATAAAAATAAATTCAATTCAATTCAAAATTCAGGGTAATTATACTCCGAAGGGCTTACAAAACTAGCGAGTATATTCCGCCCAGCCAATGTATGCGTAGAATGGGATCATTAAATTCGCTGATTAACTTCTCGATGCCATAAATAGCACTAACTAACTTGCGGTAAGGAACCTATTGTGTTGCGTGCTTATACCCCACAAGTTAATCAAAAGTTGTCATACGCAACGGAAAGTTCGTTTCGCCAGAGGTAGAAACAGTCAATTTCTGCTCCTCGCAAAGAAACCCATGCCCTATTAAATTTCCTGTTTATATTTTAACATCAATGGGATTTAAGCTTCCCAGCAGACCTGACAGACGCTCCAGTGGGACTCGTAGTCGTGGGCTGAAAATAAAAGCGAAACAGAACAGCGAAAAAATCCGCTGCATTATTGAAGAGATTTCCAATGGTCCCACTGGATCTTTATTGGGAACGTCTTCAATAAAGGGCTGTTTATTTGGTTGTCGACATTATGAACACTGTGCCTGTTTACTGAGGACTTATTCGTCAGGATTATTGCTGACCCCTCGGAACGAGTTCTTTTTATTTGGCTTTCATCAATTACGTAAGTTCATAGGCCAATTGTATGGAGCGCCGGACGACCCATTTGGCAGTCATTTCGACATCTTGAACAAAATTCATGAATTTTTTTTTTGGGTCGAGCGCCATCAACTTCCCCCAAATTGCATAATAACTTACGTCCAAGTGACCTTGAATGGGGTGGTCCTTCCCATAAGAGGCAAAAAATCCGACGAACAAGGGCCTGACCGTTCGGTCTCTGAAGCTGGCGAATAACTCACTTGAAAAATTTTCGAGTGGCTCCCAGTCGTTTCAATTTCTCGCCTTCTCCAGGACCTTCATGCCCAATTTACCGCCATGTATACGGCTCTGTCTGATTAAAGCAAGAGTCATGTATTTTACGACTCATTGCCCTTCACAGTCGAAAGGTGTCGCAAATATTGCCTAATGTAGCAAGAGGACGATAATGTTGGAGTGATAACACAGAGGCAAGCGGCGGCGGCGGTGTCATTTGGGCAAAAATAGGTTTACTTCCTGTACACGGTACAAGCATCCTTCGCTGTGCTACCAATTCCAGAATCCCCAAAAAGTTTTACTGCAATGGGAAGTTACACGTCGCTAGGTATGCGTTTTTGCATGCGGTTCTGCTTGCAGCTTGGTCTCCCCGTGACCACTTCAAAGGATTCGTGTGCTCCAAGTGTTGGGGGCAATTAAGGTTATCTGGCTAGATAAGACTAAATTGTTTGGGAGCCACTCGAGCATGGAACACACCTGCAAATAGCTTTGTTGCTGCGCCCCTCCTATGCTCTAGTATTCCCAAAAGCCTTGCGGTTTTCTTGTAAGTGAATCCTTGTCTCCATACTATTATTGTGAGCATTTCAAGGATGCGGTTAGTGCACTCCAGTTGATCGGTTCGCACGCATGTACAATAACTTTGGTTTCATCACTTCTACTTAATTATTTTCTCCAATAATTCAATTCTCTCGCATAAATCAAAGCTTATGCAATCCGAACTGCGCACTTGCTGAGTCTCCCCATTTTGTAGGGAGTGGCCGGCTTGGTGCAAAGGTACATTTTAATCTTTTCACGGGAGTGCCACATAAAAACTGGCAATATTCCCAAATGGTCCCTAAAAACTCTGATTTACGGCTGCAGCAGCATAAACTATAGCATTTCCAGAATTACAGGTTTCACATAGTGCGAGCCACCAATTGGTCGCAATTTGCATAAAGCTAAGGAAAGAAAGCTCACCAGCACCCAGCGGAAGTAATTACTCACAGCAAAAAAAATAAGAGTGCCTGACACAACTTCCTTGTTCAATCGCGTGACAAAAGTGCTTTCCACACACTCGCTGCGGGGCGACTTTCAACCCAAGATGGACTGACTGTTGAAACGTATTGAATTGCACTTTATTCTCCACCCCCGACAACCATTCGACCACAATCGATGGATGGTGGGGTATGCGGTGGCGGCATAGAGCGGAAACCTGCGGAAAATCAGAGAATCACTTCAATTTTTTTTGTGGTTCTTGCATTATGCATTGCATGGCACTAGGTATAAGCCTCCAGCCACACAGCCTTTGGATTACAAAAGCTGTCGATCGAATGCGCGTCCATCAGTGTCAATCACAATCAAATGTCGATTAATGCAATTCATTTGCATGCTGATAATTTTGGGGCGAATATTAATGAACGCTGGCTGCACCGTCCGGTCATGGGACTGTCGACGAATTCCGTTGTTTTATAAACAATAAGTCATTGCCGGAATTAATGGCAGTTAATTAAAATCGACTCATTACATTCGACCCTTCTGGGGAATTGGGGAAAATGAGAATTAACGTTTTGTGGCGGCTGGAGAGATGAATTTTTAACAAGTACACTGAAATTACATTAAAAAGAGCCAAAGGCATAACAGCTGTGTTTGAGCCTCTTGTTGAACTTCTGCACCTTTTGTCCCTTACTTCGATTAGGGCAGACAATAAATAATTCGTGAAGGGACTCGTCCTCTAATTGCTGTAAATTTCAAAATCATGTAGTTTTATGTTGTGTGCGCTGCTCCTCTCATGAAATATGCAAATTTTCTTAAGGGCTCACATCTGTTTAAAATAATTTAAGTGTTAAAGTTTAAAGGGAGGGACAGTACATTAAGAGTAGCATTTTCTCGAAAATTAAATCGATCGGGATAATTGTTTGCATTTATTCCTTAATAGCAGACCCATCTCCGACCTTCTCCGCGGGTTATTCTATTATTATAAAAAAATGTTAAAACATAATTGGGCCATATTGGATCTTCAATTAGAATTCAAACATTTTGAAGGCAAACTCGAAACCAGCAACAACCCGTTTGGGATCCACCACATTAAATTTCCAACATATGAGAGTAATTTCGAAATCACCAAATCTGAAAACTTCTAAGTAGCGCTTCATTTTTCCACTATGTTCTATGGTTCAGATTTCATATACAGGATGGACGGAAATTTTCGCTCTAATTATTTTTCATGACATCTAACATACGTTGCCTACCGAAAAATCTACGGAAAACGGAGTTTTTAAAATAAAATGCATTCTTATTTTTCAAAAAATTTTTATTAGTAGGACGTATGCAGTCCATTTATTTCTTTACACTGCTTTGTGTTATTTTTGAAACTTTCACAATGACGAGAAATTTGTTCTTCTGTCATGCTCTCCCATTCTTCAGTTATCGTTGCTATCAAACTCACACGATTTACTTACTTGTCGCGGCTCTCTAAATACAGACTCCTGTAATCGCGCCCTCAATTGCAATATAGTGTTTAAATCTGGCGAGTTTCCTGACCAGTCTGTTCACACATCTTCAAATAAAGCTTTTGCTGCCGCGGCAGTATGAAACCTCGCTCCATCCTGCATAAAAATGGCTGAACTTCTGCTGCTAAAATACTGTCGGTTCAAGGCGTAGTTGCCGTAAACTGGAAGTATCCTGTCTCTATAATATGAACCGTTTTAGTTTTTCCCTTCATACTGATTCCAGCAGCGACCATTTTCAAACTTTTCTTGGGACATAACATACAATCGGCGCAATACTTTTTGGATCTGCCGTGCGAACACAGGTGCTCTATCTATTTAGGTGAGGATACAACATGATGAGAAATTGTTTTTTCGCTGTCCCCAAATACGACTCCTGACATAATCCTTTTCTTTTGTCCTTAGTTTTTTGTCTTTCTCGATAGCTCGATGATTGGTTTAACAGTTTTGCAACTGTTCGAGTTCCAGGACCCTGTATATCCTTCAACAGTTCCTTTATTATATTTTTAGCCCCTGGAGAAAGAGCTGATGGACGACCACTTATGTTTTTATCCTCAACATCTCCTACTGGTTTATTAGCACAACGCCTTACGGTAGTCCTTGCTACCCGCAATTGCCGAAAAATTGATTACTTCATTTTAGGACTTGTTACTCCAAATGCACAAATACAAATGATCATTTGATGCGCTGCGAAGGCTCTACACAACCCTCTGCAAAGCTTGCAATATCGAAAGATTTTTCTTAAAAGTGGAGCGAAAATTTCGGACCTGTAGATTAGCCCAGTGAAGTAGTTTTTGGTTATGTACTTCAGAAACCCTTTGAGCTAATAAGTTTTTATTTGATGCGCTGGAATAACCCTAGTTCCCGAATATCTAACTCCATTTCGTATCAAATAATTTTCCGCAATTTCGAATTATTCGCGTACCCATTTGGTACGTCCCGTCAATATCCAAATCTGGCTTTAGTTTCCCAACAGAAGTCCTGCGTAACATTTGGAACTCACCTCAATTTTCTCATAAAAACTTTGGCTGCACACAAATATTAAACGCAAGCTTTAACATGACATTATTCTTTCTGCGAACATGAAGCACACCATCCACCTTCATTTCCTTGATTCAGATCAAGAAATGTGTGAAATATCAATGCTCATCCCTCCAGCTGACCCACTCAGGGTCTTGAAAATGAGACAGTGAAGGAGCGAGCATCCCTGAGGACGGTCCAAATGAATATCTGATTCAATTATAGCTCCACGGCGAAAATAAGAAACGCCAGTTAAACATCTTCGCAGCCAAGGTATACTCGACTGGAGCAGAGCCCATAAATCACTGTCAGAATTGTATTCAGGAGGTAAATGGGAAGTGGCACTGGAAATGGACGGGGAGCACCCTTATCGCGAGAAGTACGAGAAAACTATTTAAAACTTTTGGAGGAGTGGCTGCCGTTCGGTTCGGTTCGTTTCGCCTAAGGGCTGGAAGCTGCTAAAAAACTACTTAGTATTAGTGGTCAAGTGCTCGAGGGGGGCTCGGGTTGTTTCCCATGGAAAATGCAACCAATTCCAATTTCACGGGGTTATAACCGCCAATCTGCGGGCGAAGACCAGCTTAACAAGGAGCAGAGGCATTCGATTAGAACCCATTTTCGCGCGGCCCCCAGTGTGTGCCGAAGTTTATTAAAAAAGTTTAATTGGGTGGTGTGGCTGCATTCAGCGGGTAAGCAAGCAGCTCGGGAAGACTGAGAAAAGCAGGTACGTCTGCGGGAATTATAGTTGAAACAGTAATTATATGGGAAGATGCCCGTCGCGCGAGGCACATGCATGCAGCATGTAGTCCCCGGGCTCTGCAGCTTGATGAAAAGCAAATATGTGCTCACTGAAGTGTGCATTTGCTGTTAATAGAAAAATAAGTTTAACGTTCGCCGGGATATTCGCAATGATAGCACATTTTGAGGTAAACCGGTGCGGTGCGCAGCTTTAGTGGGGAGCGAATGACTTTCAAGAAAATTCCACTTGAAACACTTTGAAAGTTTCCCAGCGATTTTATTTTGAATTAAAGGATTTGATCCAGGAGGAGGCAGAATAATTGATATTTACGTCACTGAAGTCGCTGCACCCGACTGAGGGGAGTTCACCGTTAAAATTAAGAGTAGACTAGTTCCTGGGGGAGCGGAGGGCGGGGCAATTGTTATTAAGATTTCACAAAACTTTGCCGTCTATAAGAAGCCTAATGTGGGTCAATGAGCACTTGTTTGCCTAGTGGCTCAACCCATTTCCCGGTTTTGTTTTCAACCTCATAAAGGCATGGATTCATGTCAAAAGAGTAACTTTTATGGTATTTCTCTAATTTTCTTCTTTCAAATTTTTAGAAAACCGTCACAATTTCAGTACGATTCTACGCGGCACATAGCCGGTATGTGTTTCTCAACTAAATTACAAAGAGTTCGTACGTTCTTCACTGCGATGTTGAAGTTTGCTTTTTGAATGTCCGCTTCATCGTTCGAGTTCTTATTAAATTTTGTCTTGCTTGCGCAATATTCGTATTTTTCAGTCTCTTGACGGCGTGCTCCTTTAAGAATTAAAAGAGCTTGTGTCGTCCTCAGATATTTTCAAGAATTGCCTGAAATTTGGGAATTTTAAATTTATTATTGCAAAATGCAAATTGATGACGCGATAATTGTCCCTATTCCGTTCGCAAAAGACTTTTTATTTATTCAACCATTTCCAAGAATATGTACAGCACCCAAACGTTTTCGCATAAATGAGGCCCAATTTCTCCAATAACAGATCGATTTTCCTTATGGGCATGAATCATTTGTAGAGCATTTGCAGAAAAGTTTTCCTTAACATCGCCCCAAAGAAAAATTTCAAACAAAAATGTGTGTACGAACACAAATTGTGACATTGCATTTTCTGAATTTTTGTGAATGTGTTGCATTCGAAAATAATGAAAGTAGCTTCTCTAGCCAAAAGCAAACAAAACAATCAGAATTTTGGAAGAGAGAGCGCAGGGAAGAAGGAAAACGGATCAATTGCGTCACACCGATCCAGACCGGGTATGACAATAAAGCATCCGGCGGCAGTATAACCCAATTACATGCACGTCGTTCATTTCTTATGAAGCGAACCCACTGACACTCCTATCTTAGCAATCGTCAGGTTGCGTAGACATTTGAATACCAGGTAAATGAATTAGTTTAGTTTTGTTCGAGCTCGGGCCAAATAATTCAAAATTGAAAACCGGTGTCGGCCACATCTCCAAGAAAAGCGCCGTGCGCGCTGCGCTGCTTCTGAAGATTTTAAGTTGTACGGCCTCGGAAGGAAATAGATATTTCTGAAACCAGTTATTGCAATTTCACGGAACTTCTGATACACTGACTAACTACAATGTTTCACGACTTGTGTGGGACGTAGCACCATCCTGTTGCAAATAAACATAATCTAAGTCCAATGTGCTGATTATACTCGTATACCGCAAATTATGAGTTAGCATCATGAGGCAACAAAATCCATTCACGGTAACGGTTTCACCAGCTAATTTAAGAAAAAAATCCAATCAGATAGATAGCATATAAGAACGAAAGGAATTTGAGCGTTTTTGGGTCAATCGCCCTGCTGGGTAATTTTTTAATTTCCTCTGTTTTTCCACAAATCTGGAATATGGCATACCGATGTGTTGAATAATACATATATCTTTGACAGTGTTATATTTGACAGTTTAATACTATTTTGTTTTTAAATAAATAAATAGTGTATTCTGTTGAGCTCACAACTCTGGAAAAAACATGTTTGTAAAACTTCTTATATTTAAAATATTTAATTAACCTCCTACTTGCTTAGTTTGTTTTGTATCCCGTCCATTAGTGCCAAGTCTCTTAAAAATTAAGTAAGCTTTTAAAGACTTACTTTGTATCCCAATAACTGCTACTGAACTACTATGGAATGAGAATCAAATGGCTTAACGATCAAATTGTGCCGGCAGCCATAGAACATCAATAGATTTCCCATGAAGCATTCGAATAACAAGTTCGATTCGAATAGCAGCAATCAAGCTTTAAAGTTTGAAGGGCTATTGCACACTAAATCTCCGCTTTTACAATTTTATGAAATGGAAAAACCCCTATAGGGACCTACACCCTATGGTCGTGTCCTTCACGATATCAAATTCCACCCAAAACGCCCGCCAAATGGCTTCCGACTCGATCCGCTAACGTAACCGAATTGGCCCCACAAAAAGTTCAAGCTTTCAAAACATTATGAAAACTGCCCAGCCGCATAGCCCACATCACAACACACACACACACACACTAGTTTTTATGCCCATTCGCCCGCAGGCCATTATCTTACGGAAAGTTGTCGGCCAGAAGTCGGATCGACGCAGCATTGGAGTTTGGAAAGTTTCACCACTCGAACCACCCGAACTCCGGCGGCAAAAAGGATAAATTCCGGCGAGGACCAATGGCACTCTCGTCTAGTCCAACTCCACATGGCCGTTCCACGCCGTAGACGTGTCCTTTTGTATGGGGGAATTTGTCATAATCACAAATTCGACGTTCATTTATCACAAGCACTCTCGCCCAGGAGACGGGCAAACCCGCAGCAGATAGATCCTTAATAGTCCCAAGGAAAAGAAATGGGGAAAAGGCGCTTAATTGAAGGAAAATCGATTTTGCGACCAGACCCGAAACCCGTCCGCATTTCTGGATGTTTCTGGGTCACATGAGCCCCGAGCCCCGAACATAATTCATCCGTGAGTTGTGAAGTGGAAGTCCTGCAATTGCCACTATTACGTTTGCTCACCACTCGAGCGCAGTCCCCTTGATCAGGTTAATGAAACCTCTGGTCCGCAGGACAGGACTCTGGTGGAGCTCGATAGAATTCGAGATCTCGTTGCGCCCCAATATCAGGGCGATAAGGCCTCGGAGCCCTAGTTATCGGGGCTCTCATCAAAACACCATCGAAGCTGCCGAATCTCGAAATTCCTGGAACACCCGTCGCCGAATGTTGCCCGTTTGTTTCCCTTGCTATTAATCATGGCCCCTTTTCGCTGTCTATTACCTTCAGGGTTTGCGTGTCTCTCGGCAGAGCAGGTGTTCCTGAAAGATAAAGCAAAGTAGACATGTCTCCGTCTTAAAAAATGACTTGAACTCTTCCAATTCCCTCCTTTGTTGTGAAATCCCCTTTCACGGTATTCAAAGGGCTCTTCGAGTAAAAGGCTGTAAGGAGCGGCGGACATGGGTTGAGGGGTGAATTCTAGAAACTTAAAAATCTGAAAGCGCCAAGAGGTCAATTAACGGTTGCGCTCTTCACAGCCTCTTAGGACGAGGCGGAGGAGCTTTTTGAGGTGCGAATGCAGACGATGGCTCCCTTTATCCCGGGGCTAAGTCATAAGCGCGCCTTGGGGGGCTCACAAATTGCACCACTGAATCCACTTCGCCAGCTTCCGACAATTGCGCTCTGGTCATTAATCTCCGCTGCTTTTAATTACTCAGAGGTGAATTAAATACTTGCTGCAACGGCCCTTCACCGGGAATGCCATCAGGGAATTAAGCCCGCTCCAGCGGGCCCGTCAATAAGGCGCAATGACAAATGGCCGTCGCTAGTAAATCGGTCGGGATTACCATTTGTCACACGGAGCACTTGAGAGCTGCTTTCCCGCAGATGTTTAACCTCATGGTGCCCCTACCCCGAGTGCGCCCTGCATGTATTTGCGCGCTCGTAAAGGACCTCTCAAGGCAGAAAAATTCAATTATCAGCGGATGTCGCCACCTACAGCCCTCCGTGTATTTGCTGGCTGCTATTTGAGGCTTTAATCTCCAATTGCGCGGATCGGGGTGTAAAAACCCGGCAGTGGAATGGAATGGACGACTCAAGTGCGCCACCGATAAAAGCCCGCAGACAAGTTGCGAGTCTCAGCGAAGGTTTACGCGACAACAGCTTCTGGATGCGAATGGGGTTGGTATTTAACTGGCTTATGGCTGATTTATGCCTTCAATATCTTCCACTTGCAGCCGGGCGCCCGCCGCGAGAGGTGCAGCGCTACTGTATCTGGCTGCAAAACAAGCAGCATTACGTCTTTCAGCATTTAAGACGGAGGGTGAATTGTTGACCAATATGTCTCGTGTGAGTGATGCTGCTAATATTCGAGGATGCCAAAGATTCATTGCTCTCCATATCCTGAAGCGCTCCTCTTAAATGAGAGATGACAAGCTTAGGGTGCACCCTGCTTTACAGATAGTCCAAATTAAAGGTTTAAGTAGCTCTACAACGTCTAACGTTTTAATTGAATGTAATGCCGCAATCGCTTATATCTAATTATCTTGGCAAGTAGTCTATTTACAAAGATCAGGAAAAGTGATTTTGTTAAATCTCTGGAATTACTTCAAGTTATTTTAGTGTGCACTTAAAACAAACTCCTTTAAAGCCCAGCCCTTAAAAAGTGTACCCTCACTTATATGGGAGTTTTATATTTTGTTTTGTTTTTTCATTTATTTATTTGAAGCCACCAACATACATAATTAATATAATCTGACTTAAGTACATCATTTGCAGGCGAGAAACATATGTTTTGCTTTGCCTAAATCGAAATTAAAATCAATACATTAATAGGAATATCTGATAAAATGTTAGGAGAGTCTATCAGTCCAATCAAGACTTTATGTACAAAAAGACACAAATGCAACTTTCGTCTTTTGAGAAGAATATTCATGCCAAGCAATCTCAAGCGCTCAGTATAGGGAGGAAGCACAAGTCGACTACTCCATGAAAGACGTCTTAAAACAAAACGCAAGAAAATTTTTTCTACAGATTCAAATCTATTATTTAAACACTATAATATAAGAGTTCCAAATTTGGGAACCATATTCCAACATATAAAGCTATAAACAACCACATTACACTTATTAATACTTAAAAATAAATTATTATGTTTACACCACAAGTTAAAAACATATACGTCACTCTGTAATAAAGAGTAGTCATTATAGTTGTGGATCTTCTTAAAAATCTTAACATCGTCAGCTTAAATTAAAAGTTCAGAATATTTTATCACATATTAGAGGTTATTGATGAATAAAATGAATAACAAAGGACCAAGATGACTGCTCTGAGGAACACCAGACTGAGCGAGAACTACATTTGATAAAGCATTTCTGAATACGACTATAAAGCTCCTACCACTAAGATATGATGAGATCCCGCTAATCAAGAGAGAGGGAAAACCAAGTTTAGAGAGTTTAAAAGTCAACACTTTATGAGAAAGCTTGTCAAATGCCAATCAGTATAAATGCAATCATTTTGTGCCTTCTTTTCCAAGCTAGCAGAAATAAGAGACGCAAAATATTATACGTAAGATTAGTTGCAGTAGAGCCTTCTTTAACCAGGCCGTGTTGTTTCAAACTTATGAAGGACTTGCACTAAAATGTTAAAATATCACATATAACATATAAAAATTTAAGCAGTGCCGACAACTTTGCAAGTGGTCTATAACCAGATTTTTTTTTCCTTTCTTGAAAGTTAGGATTCATTGGGATCATTTGTCTACAGCGCTTCCGCTTTTAATCTCAGACGACATGGCTTCACTATGGGAAAGCCTACAGTTAGAAATCTTCTTGAATATCACCACTTTGTAGCGCATGCTTTCGAGCCATGTATAGCCATTCAATTCTCTTGGACAAAGTGGAAAAATACGGCTTGTTTGGATCGCTGTGGACGTGGATATTATCCTATCTATCCGACCGCAGATTGCATATCCCTATGTCTGGTGTTCCACAAGGATCTATTCTTGGTCCGCTATTATTCCTGTCCTGTTATTTATTAATGACTTGACTACGAATTTTGCTTCCGACTGTCTTTTATATGTTAGCGATCTCAAGATCTTTTGAGTGATAAACTGCGAAGAAGACTGTGATATCCTCTAGCACGATCTAGTCATGGTTGAAGACTGATGTACTTCTAATTGTCTATCTATAAATGTCGGTAAATGAGCAGAGAAGAGCTTTTACGTAATTGGAGATTTTAATGTCTGTATAAAGGCTCATTGTAAATAAATAAATAAATATCTGAAGTTTTCAAAGCATCTGTAAATACGCCTGAAGTTAGGGATAAATTAAATTAAAAGAGCAATGGATCACGAAGATAATTAAAATATTCTAATTGTACTGCGAATTCCATCTGGAACTGTGGAAAAAGAATAATCAAGCTCACCAACAAATTTACGCAGTAGAAATATATCAATGTGAGGCATGTTAATATCACAGGGAGAACAGTTAGGAAAACAACACGACAAATATGAATGTTAATGGTAGCATTATTGTCAAGATTAAAAGAGTTAGAAAATAAATTAACTGACTGAGTTGTAAATTTCTTTAGTTTATTCATTTTTGAAAACGGACCACAAACGAACGATAGCATACAACGTTTGCATAAAATATTGATATACATACATTTTTAAGTGACAAAAATAAAATCATCAAAGTTTGAATACATGAAAAAAACAGAAGTACACTGCAAGGACCGGCAAAGCGACCGAAAATAAGGTTGAACTTTGTTAAGGAACATTCAAAATATACCGTTGAAGACTGGAAAGGGGTAATTAGTAATATTGTTTTAAAATTACATTAATCAGGAAGTCTTTGAATGAAAATTCGTAAATTTAAAATTTATTTTACAGGTCATATTTTCGAATACCAGCAATGAGGGAAGCTGGCACCTATGTTTGAAGAAGATCAAACGAATGGTTTCACCAATTCTGTATACAACAGATAGTAAAGCATCGCCCATCGGTTATGGTTTGGAGTGCAATTACAGCAGAAGGACCTGGACCCATTTATATAGTGGAAGGTACCATGAGACTAGATCAGTAGGTACATAAGACTTTTGGAAGCAGTTTTATTGCCATATATGGACGAAATGGGATTCCACTCTTCATCTTTTAAGTTTATGCAAGTTGGAGCTCTTTGCCACACTGCAAAACAGTAAAAAAATTTCTTTCAAGCAAAAATGTTTCTCTGTTGCCTTGGCCAGGTAATTCATCTGATCTAAACTCTATTGAAAATGTGTGGTATGTGTTAAAAAAATTAGTTAATCAAAGGCGGACCCCACTCGCGAAGTATTAATTCCAAATATTAAGGAAGTGTGACAAGGAGCTCCTGAAATTAAAAATTTCATTAGAGCTTGCATAGAGAGCATGCCCAGACGAATTCAGGCAGTTTTAAAAGCGAAAGGTGGTAACACTATCTTCTTCCAAATAACAACTATGTTTCTAATATCTTTCCATTTCCTATGACTTAGCGCACATCGCAACTGAGAGTTTATGAAATTTCTATGGTGGTTCTAATTTTTTGGCCAGGTACTGTACCTACATATTTAAGTGATAAAAATAAAATCATCAAAGTTTGAATTTAATAAAAAATATAAAAGCAACGAATGCAGTTTGCAATTATTTTTAAACCAAAAGTACTAAAACGGGACAATTTCAGATAATTATTGCGTGGCAGTGTCTCTAATGCAGCCCAAACGGTGGCAATTTTAAGTGGGACGTTGTAATTATTATTCTATGGGCACGTAATTGCTACAATTAATAAATCCCCTTTCGGAAAATAATTACTCGAGAATTATCTATTGAAAGCCAACTTAATTTCGTTTTGATTTTGTCGTTAATTAGCAGTAATTTGGCAATATTAAAATGAAGCAGTCTATTGATTGCGCTCGTTAAATTCGGCTGATGTGCAGAATACTAAACAAAATCCCGAAAATGTGCAAAATAAGACTGAAAGGGGCAATGCCGAACGAACACTTTCCTCTTTGAACTCGTTGAAATTATTTTAGCTGAGTTATCCCTAATTAGTAAACATAAAAGTATTGCGGGTATTTAGGAGGATTTAGCGGATGGGATTAATAAAGCGAGACTCAATGTGTCTAACGTCGTAACCTTGTAACCTTTGCCTAAAAACGGTATATTTTATTAAAACAATTAAGTCTTTCCCACAGGATTTCCATAATTCCGCAATTGTATAGACAACAATTACTGAGTATTTTTTACTTATTGACAGAGGATACAATTAACACCGCTTCTACGAGAGGGAGGAAAGCTGCTCTTTCTTGTCCTATTAGAACTGAATCAAAAGTTGAATGTTAACTGAAAGTGGTCCCCGCAATCAGATCAAAACCGCCAGAATAATTACGAACACGATCTGATGGGTTCTGGAAACAATGCTCGACACGAAGGCGATTCTCAACAACTTCCCACCCAACAAACACTCGACCTGTCAGGGAGTGAGGCTCTACGTAATAATTATTGTCCGCTCTATGATTTATGCATTAGAGCTGACCAAAGGAAGAGGCGTTAAGCGCGACGCAAAGCCGGTGCCGGTACAGGAAAGGCGAGGGTAATCATCAGTCAATTTCCGCTTCCCGGCCGACGACGTCTTAGACTTAGAGAAACTTGTGAAAAAAGCAAACAAAACAAAAAAAAATTATAAACAACTCTCAAAGACGGTGACGAACCGCTGACTGTTTGTTGCCTCAGACGACGAATCTGCTCCGTCACGGTGTATGCCCTGGACATTGTCGGAGGCGCCTTGGGAACCCACAGGTCTTTGTCTTATCCCCCAAGTAAATTTCCTCCCCAGGTAATGACCAAGAACAAGAAGTTTTTCCCACATTAGGGAGAAGCTTGTCCGATTCGTTTTTTTTTATATCTTAAGAGAACCCGTGTTTATTGCTATGCGACGACCGCTGGATGGTTGCTTCTTTTCCCTGTATCCTACTGCTATGAACCCTTGACCTACTGCATGTGCGCCATTGTGCACCTGTTCTGTTTTTACAGACTTGGAGGGTGGTTGCGTTCAACACGTGATATGCATTCAAACCCCCTCAGAAGTGTTCTTTCCATTCGGTTTTATACAACCTTGTATCGAGCTTAGGGGAGAGAGAAAGGATCTCTCACATAAAACGTTTTATAAAAAGGTTCAACTTGCGTTCAGGGGCTATTAATGGAAATTGATTTGGTAAACATTACATTTTGGAAAATATCTCAACAAGTGAATTAATGCTGTCATCGTGCTTTTCAATTTGGATTTAATTGCATATGCCAGGAGTGAATTAATAGCTGGCGAGTTGCCTTTTAAATTTATTTGATTACCTTAGAGGTGGAACTTTTTCTTCAAATTTAAATGGGACCATCCTTGAGTTATAGCCTATTCAATAAAAAAAGAATCATTAAAATCGATTCACAATCGATGAAGACATCGCGTAACATACACACATAAAAAAACAAACAGTCGAATTGGGAACCTCGTCCTTTTTTTAAGTTAATTAAAATTATTTTGATAATACAATTAATTAGAAAAAAATTCCTAAATAAAAAGTTCACAAATCGAGCATTTGCAAAAATTTTTAATCAAGAAATTTGTTATTCTTACTCCTCGCTATTCTGTTATAATCCTAACGCCTAAGCACACAAGCCAAATACTACATAGTTTGGTCTGGATATCCTATTCCGAGCGACACTCCGTCCTAGCCAGGAAGACCTTGTGATACTTTATTGCGCATTTAACAACAGGTCATCATACTCTGGTCCTGGATTGGGCTTGAGGAGACAAACTTGAAGTTGCCTAAAGAGGCCCTGATATATCCTAAGATTTTGCCTGAGATTATATTATCTAGTCGGGCGTGTTTCAGATCAACATTATACAGACAAGCTAATGCTGTGAATTTTTATGCACGAATGGGCGCTGTCTTTTATGGAAATAATGAAATTCTTTAAGGGGAGATATACACCTAGCCTGGTCGAACAAATAATTTATTTTTTTTTGCATTTTCTTGAAGGTTGAGGTCTCAAGAATATTTGGTAAAAGACTTACACTATGGGCCTGGTATTGATGATTCAATGTAAGTTGACAAATTTCATTATTTATTCATTCAAATTTTCAAACGCGTTTTTCTCAAACCACGTTTTTCGAATCGGTACCCAAAATTTTTCGAAAACCAATGAACCGATTGCCTTGAATTTTTTTGTGGTTATTCTATACACCATTATCTAGTACTTGTCATAGGATTTCTTTTTTCG
This sequence comes from Neoitamus cyanurus, assembly GCA_947538895.1. Taxonomy (NCBI): domain Eukaryota; kingdom Metazoa; phylum Arthropoda; class Insecta; order Diptera; family Asilidae; genus Neoitamus; species Neoitamus cyanurus. The sequence continues at coordinate 19,409,515 of OX384546.1, forward strand.
TTACTAAGTTTTTGCGTTATAGGGAAAATAATAACTAATTCTTGGTCCAAAAATCACCATTTACGTTCAAACGTCTGTCATTTAGTCATAAATCGATATTTTCAAAATCGGCGATGACAAGTACTAGATTATAGTATCTAATTTAATAATCTTTTCAACTTTTTTTTTTGAAATGATTTTTGCAGAAACGCCAGGTGGGTACCGTTTAAGCAGATTTTTTTTATGACGTTCCAAGGATCATGCAATATCCTTGTATATTTTTGATGTTTTTAAATAGAAAGAATTAAATATGTTTCTGAATGTGTACACTTTTAGATAGTTAAACTCCCAATATGAAATTTTAAATATACGTCGTTTTCCTAGAAAAAATGCACAAAAATGACCTTTTTCCGGCCCCTAGGTGTATATCTCCCGTTAGTCGATCTAAATTCATGATTTTTTTGCGATATACGGAAAACAAGTCAATAATAATATGAAGTAAAGCAGAAGTTGCTTCCCGGCACTTAGGGTTACTATTTTATGTAAAAACAAACCACCATCTGATTGTGATAATAAATATTATCGGTTCGCCATGTTTCGTAAAAAAATTTTTTTTTTATTTGAAAACGTTGTAAACTCTGTAAATTTTTAATTAAAAAAATTCATTTATCAGAATCTACTTATACACTACTGATAAAAAAGGGTGAGTACATACTTATTATTATTTCGTTTCTTACTTGTACGGAAAAAGGGGAAGCAAAAGATATAAAAGCATCTATTTTGAATGTCTAGATAATAGTTTTTCATCGAAGGTGATAGGAAGTGGACAGCAGTAAAATTAAGTGTCCTAACTTTATGAAAAAAGCAAGAGTTGTATCAATTATTTTTGAGATTTGCTCCAGGGAGACGGTGAGTGTTATTACTTTTTTTTATTGTAATGATAAATAAGGACAATTATTTAATTTGAATAATGAAACTTTAAGTACCGTACCTTCCTCATGTTTATTTTTCTTCCATTTTCTTTTTTTTTTTAAATGAAAATAAAAATATTATTATTACTCCAATTGTAATTCTGTGCCTTTGATATGAAGCACATTTTAGTTGATTTCACAAGAAACAATTGACTGAAATAAACAAAGGATACATTATTGTGTTGCACGAAAGGTCAAAATCCCAACGTGTCATCAGAGATGAGATGAGAAAAGAAGGTGTCTTCATTAATACGCGGAGCGTTCACAAGTTCAGGTAAACCATGAAAACTGTCGCAGAGAGATAGCCACGCCTTAAAGATGAATGTATTAAAAACAGGAGATCAATATTTGTGGAGCTCGTAGTAAACTTTTAAACAGCTTCAGGATCTCAAATCTCAAGTCAGCAGTCATACACGACGCCATCCGGAGATTAGATTTCGAAGTCAAGTAGGCGAGTTCTCTTACTTAAAACGACTCATAAACGAAAAAGGATCGAATGGACTAACGCAAATCAAAACACGGATTGGACAACAATTTTATGATCTGCTGAAGTTTTGTCTCTCAGTACGATCAGTACGATCTTTTGTGCATTCAAACGACAAACAAAAGAAAATCTGGGAATAATGGTGCTGGAATGTATTTCGGCAGCAGGTGTTGGAAAACTTATACAAATGTGTAAAAATAAACGCGAATATTTACACAAATATCTTCGAAGTAGGTTTAGTTCCCACTTCACACCTTCCAACAAGACAATGCTCCATGCCATACTGCCCGGAAGATGAAGGCCTGGTTCCAAGAGAGAAATTTTCAAATAATGGATCAGTGGCCTGCTCAAAGTCCAGATTTTAACCCTATTGAGAATTTATTGGAATCACATTGGTCGAGAAATCCACAATGCCCACGTCGGCACAAAACAACATGTAAAAGTAAAATTTGGCTTTTACAAAACGTCTGTGGTCTGAAATTTGACTTTTTGTTGTGTTTTGTGTTGATGTGGGTGTTGTGTGATATATTTCGCGGTATTCGGCACGCGATACACACATTACACACACGGACCCACGTGAGATGCAAAAAAGACACTGCCATCAAGCATTTGGGTTGGAGAAACGATATATGTAAAAACAGGAAAAAATGTGAACTTTTTTTTCAGTAGATAAGTCCAGGTCCCAAGGTTATCTCTCCTTCCCTATACCTGTAACAGATACGCCGTTACGATGACCATTTACATTTCGGCATTTCGAAATGTCTTTTCCTGGCATGACGTGATCCCTTCAACGGACGAACACTTAAAATTAAGCAACGCCTTAAGTAAACTTTTAAACTTCCCGTTTAACTTCAATCAAGTTCTTATTATTGCCGTCTTATCGATGAAGTTGAGTTTTTTCGTCCTCCTCAGTGCAAATACTCGTCAAGTCCCGAGGCGCCTCTAGGGCTTGCAGTCAAAGATTATCGGGGAGCGAATTTTGTTTGGGCGCTAAACATTTCAGGAAATTTTCATTAAGCTCCCAGTCAACAACTCTGACAACCGTGTTTGGAAAATATACAAATCTTCAAGGGCAGCTAGGGCACTCTCGGGTGATGATATTCTGAAACAAATGCCCACCCGACTAGCTGCCCGGTTGAGCTTGAGCGGACATCGCCCGTGGATTTATCTACTCTCGTCCTGGATGCTGCAAGGACTCCTTAATTGGAAAAGTTAAATTTTTAAGTAAATAAATACAGAGGAGCTCCAGACAGTTTACATTCTCATGCTTTGATTAGCTAACTCCCCGGGCCTGAAGGGGATTTTAAGGTGTTTGCGGGAATTTGATGGATTTAGACCAAGTTCAAAATATCCTCCTTATCTCCGGCGTCACGACTTAGTAAACGGCTCAGATTTAATTCAAAACGATGCTTAATATCGAGGTGCTCGTAGCACAAACACAAACACTTCTACTACTCGCCAAAGTGGGCTAGGGCTAGAATTCTTGGACTTGCTTGCTTTCAAACGGGATTGCGTTGGGGTAACGACTTGTTTGCAATTTCTTTTGTGAGTGGGCAAACTGCCGGGACTTGAGGGAGAGAATGAAAAACCTTTCCCCTGACCTGCTTTCATAACTTATTCTGGGACCACTTACACTTTTATTTGCTGCTGCAATATTTATTTTTACATTAATGGAGGGCTGCTGTCTTTGACGGTTTTATTCCCTTGAGCTGGCAGTTAGCCGAGTTTGGGTTTAAAGCTTTTTGCGGGATATGCAATTGGAGTTTAAAAGGATTACCTTTGTGAAACACAAAGTCAGGGATTGCGTTCTACGGTTTTCTGTTTTTTTTTTTTTTTTGTTGACTTACCAGAATGGATTGAGGATATTTTGCAAGGTTCGAATATTGTACAAATGCGGCACTGAAATCGTTTTAGGAACTGATCCTACTCAGTCTACTGAAAGGACGAATAAAATCAAAACTAAATTCTTACTCGGGTGGAAACAAAACTACAGCATTGCACATAGAATGCACGTATGTATCTATGTGTTGAACGATGATAGATGGACATGGTAAATCTCACCCATCACGTGCTAGTTGATTTTCCGGGAATCTTTCCACCCTCTCTACGTGGCTCCCAGCCACATTGCATCTTACGTACATATCTTCCTTACTGTCAATTTTTCCAATTTATCGCAATAATTCCCCCACAGTTGCTTCTCTTGTGTAAACCCCATTTTTCCGGGATTTCATTTTTTGCATGAAAGCCATTGATCTATGAGCTTTCAATTGATTGCGTCTACCCTTCTGGAATTCGTATATGGGTCCTTCTCACAGCAACTATCGGATGGTACTGAAAGTCTGGGTCGACTCGCCCGCAGAGACACAACACAAAATATAGTATGTGTGCTGTGCTGGGCAAAAACAGAGCACTTTAAGGAGCTTATTGGCAACAAGGCTGTAAACTCTTCCCGAACTGGGTGCTCTGTTGCTGGACAAACAACCCCTAGCAATTTGCGCATAAATCAAAACTGTGGGCGAGCTTAACTGGGTGTCCAGTGGAACTTAAACAAATTATTCCCTAATTATTGTGTTCCTTTATTCGGACCTGTGACATCTTCGGCTATAACCATTACGACCGACTTCTGGGGTTCTCCCTCGGGCTATTGATGCTGCCTTGTAACTGGACTGGCCCTACATACACAATTTATGTTTTCTTCTCGTTTCGCCTTGGGACTCTTAGGGGGCTTCACTTTATGGTGAAATTAATGCTTAAACTGCCCATAAATAATTTTAAACCCCACCGTTCAGTTTTCGAGAAGGATTGAGTCCTGGGGTAGGGCGACCAAAAACTGCTTTATGTCTTTTCTATTTGGCAACTTTAAAACTATTTCGGACTGAGCGGCATAACAGATGGCGGTCGGGAGAGATAAATTGCTTTTAAATGCCCCCGATCTTCTTAGAGGTTACTTGTGAAGACAACAGACCCCCGGATTGAGCTCAGCTTGTTCACCCGCGTTATGCAGTTGCTGCTAAGTGAAATAAAAATGGCTGAGATGAGAGATCTGCGCTTCCTATTGATTTTTTTTTCGCCCCACTATTGGAATAATAGTTTAGACGTGTAACAGAGCAGCAAGGCCACTTCTGGCACAATCGGACTTCGTAATTGTGCCCGACAGTCCATCAAGGCCCCAAGGTTCATCGGCAGCGGATAAGTAATGGGGTGCTGCCCAAATAATTCAAAATAACTTTCGGTGTCTATCAGTCCAGTGTCTTTCTCACTGGATGCTCTTCAAAGTGTAAAATTGCGTCGGGGTCCTGTTTTTCACTCCCCTGGCCCCGAACTTAGAGGACTTGACAAACCACGACGTTCCTCTGACAATTGATAAATTGGCCCAATAAGGCTTCGTATAAGAAATAAATTTCTTGGGGCTACGCCCGCACTTCTGGGCTTCACCCCGATTCTAGGCGTCAATTTGTCACTTGAAGGCCCCCTAGCTCCAGTTAAGCTATGCTAGGGCAATGGTGTACCATACCGGGGGTAGTGTGATGACAGAAATCAAAATTATTGATTCTCAGTCGGGTGTAGCGAAATTTATTCGATGCTATTCACGGCTTAATCCAGTCATTTATTTGGCTAATAAGGCTATTTGTAACAGATTTGGGGAGAGAAATTCAATTGATCATAGGCTGTCACAGCGACTCGCTCCTTCTCGCTGCTGAATTCGGGAATTTATAGGCCTGTTGGGTATCCAATTTCTAGTACTTCTCCAGCTCCATTCATATTTCCTGTTGCCTATATCAATTTTCGGCGATGATTTTCCCTTTAGTACGACAGAGTGCCAAGTAAAGTACGAAACAGATTTTTGAAGTGCTTTAAAAAAGCATGTGGAACGCATCGTTGATTTTGATGTAAAGAACAAAAAACTTAATACGAATACACAATTTTTTTTTTTCTCATAACTTCATAGTATAATCCAGTAAGAACATTCCCGTCGAAGGTCAAGGTCAAAATTTGAGGAATTGACGAAGTTTTAGTCGTAACGAGTTCATTTCTTTTCTGGATATTCCTAATTGGCCATATTTACCGACTAGCCATATTCGACGTAGGTACCTTATTTCTATAGATTGGAATAACCTTTTGACGTTTTGTTTGTGGCATAGCTTGCGTTCCTACTTTTGGAAAAAGTTTTAACTGTGCTGAGCACCAGAAGTCCTCTTATCGAAACTTTTATCTTTGGGCATTCCTTCTAATTTCCTTGGTTGGATAACATCGTACCTAACTAATCGCTTGTAACTAATTATTTATAAATCAGCCTTGTCAAGGAATATTGTGGTGGTACGTCTGGTGTCCCACAAGGAAACCACTTAGGTCCATTATTATTTATTTTACTTATTAATGAAATTCAAGATGTGGTGACTAATTCGAAGCTTCTGGTTTTTGCTGACGATGTGAAGATATTTAAGGATTTAAGGTTTCATGTCTTGACCATACCCGTTTTGTAGATTGGTGTGATCGTAACCATCTCCGTTTGAATGAAGATAAATGTTTTTTTCACGAAAGATTTTATCGATAGACTTTAATTATGTTTTTAACGGATTTCCTTAAACAAAAGTAGATCATATTGGATCGAAAATTAGATTTTAGGCTTGGCTGGTCTCAAATGTTCTCATATAACTATATGCGGGACTGGTTAGACCATTTATTGAGTATGCGATTGTTGTATTGTCACCATACTACTGAATATATATCCTTGATATCGAGTCAATTCAAAAAATATTTCTTCGTTTTACTTTGAACAGTTTTCCCTGGCTGAATCGATTTGAGTTGCCTTGCTACGTGAACAGACTAAGGTTGATTGATTTGCAGACATTGGAGTGTCGTCGCGAGATATTTAAATTGTTTTTATACATTTGGTGCTCACCGGCGGCGGCGAGGTTAACTGTCCCGAGCTTTCGTATATGTTAAATCTATATTTAAAGAAATAAGTCTATGAGAAATGGATGCGAGTCGATGCCGCATATCCATGTCCTGATAAAGCTCATGCTTGTTTGACGCGTTACCTGGATCGCCCCGATTTGTGTTCGAAAATAACACATAGACCATCAACAAGTGCACTTTTCAACTTTTCTCTAGGAATATTTTTGACCAAAATATACTGTGAATTTTTAGGGTTCCGGGCTAGAAAGTTGCCCTAAGGGACTCCATCACTAAGCCTCCCCTGACCGTCCGTTCGTATGTCAGTCAGCGGGCTGTATCTCATGAACCGTAATAAGTAGAGAGTTGAAATTTTCACAGAGTGTGTATTTCTATTGCCGGTATTATAGCAAATAATGAAAAATCAAGATGGCGGATCTCAAAATGGCCGCCATGCAACTTGGGAAAAAATTTGTTCGATTTTGTTATAGCGCCTCTCTTGTTTCTTTTACCAAAGTATTTAAAAAGTATATAGTGATATATCTTGTACGATGGTACAGAACGCATCGTGAGCGAGCCCGACAGGCTTTTTAGAAGATTATGGCTAACCGGGTTGAGGGTCAAATTTACCCTGCTGATTTTCTTTCGGTAAATTTTCCCCCGGTCGATTTTCCCCTTCTAATTTTCTACGGGCCCCTGTTAAAAAATCATCTGAACTCTGAGTATTTTCATAATAACATTAATTCTGCTATTTGCTGCTATTAAGCTGCTCTGATGCAAAATCGAATTTTAACCACACTACCTTTCGGTTACTGTGCCATAAATAACAAAATTATAAACTTGAGTACTTCTTATATAAAATGCAACAAATAAGTTTTGATAGGAGTTTGGTACTATCGTCGCTATAATAAAACACTTGACCCACATAGGACGAACCCTCAATCCCCCAAATTGTCGAGGTTATCCCATTATATCTAACTGGTGTATGACCGAACTCTGACAGTATAAAATATTATCAAGTTCTTGTTTAGTCAAACCCTGAATAAGTTGCCCTGGTCGAGCGGCTCCATGTTAACTAGAAGGCACATCTCGTGCGCCAGCTCAAGGAAGTGGTCCACTTAATTTGCATAAAATTATTCAATAAATCTTTAGTTGATCTTATAATGAAGCAGTCTCGGACACTTCCCATCTGACTGACGTGCCCCAAGTAAATTAAGTTCCATTTTATCTGTGGGTTTGAGGTGTCAGAGCCAGTTCCGCATCGGAGGTAAATATCTGGAATTACACATTAACAAATTTCCTTTAGTCAACTTAATTTGATCCGTGTCGTAGCTGGGTGTCATGCAGGACTGTGATGAATGGGTGCACTCCACACCCTCCACTTAGTCAAAAGCTAAGAATACTTCCGGGGCAGTATATCATTTTGCTGACTTGAACTACGATTTCTTTCCTTGCCTTTGTCATATGAGCACCTTTGGAGGTGTCTCATTTATCACGCCCGTGCATAAAATTCCTCCGCCATGTAAGCTCTGGCTGAGGTGGCGTACAGCCGCACTATCGACTTGCCACCGAGAATCCCCGAACACCGAACACTGAACAGAAAGCGCTTGTTGAGCTCCATTTTTCTATTGCAGCTTGCAGTCCGCCCGGGCGGAGTTCGGAACTAATGGGACGCTCACCATGCTGAGGCCGACAACTCGAGCGCCTTATGGGCCCACCTACACGGCGAAATCACAGGCCCAGGTATCCGGCATAGGCCCTGAGTTATTATCCAATGTGCTAATGTTATGAAATGAACCCGAGAAGGAAGTGGGGAGTATCCTGTGCGCGGGATCAGCATAATTCACGTTTAATGCAGCGAACGCAAAATTACTTTGAAAAGTTGTAAATTCACTCAGTGCCGCGATGTATGTGCTGCCATCCGTGCACGTGCGGCCCGTGCAAGTGCTACGTGCTGCATGCAGAGCAGCCTGGTTGCATGCCCGCCCCACGGAATGCAATCGGGTGGATTTGCCTGCGAAAAGGCTTCCTCGTGATGGACGGCAATGAAATGGGCATGGCTTGAGGGATAGGATAGCCCTTGTGGTAAGGGTCGGCGCATCGCCGATGAGCGAAGGTTCGCGTGTCAGACTGACAGACTGTCAACACTTTAATTTGGCGTATTGACTGCAATTACATCACCTGTTTGAATCTTAATTGGGAGCAGTCGGGGAAGTCCCGGGTAACTTACGGTCTTTGATGATTCAAGGAGGCGATTATCAAAGGGTCACTTTGTGTACAGAATTTTTTGATGCCGATGTCGGGACAGATTGTACGTTACGTATGTTGTTTAAACGAGGGCTCTTTATTGAAGGGCAATTAGTCCTCGACGTTTGACAGAGGTTAACTGTGAATTATCAATCAGATCAAAAAGATCTTGTACTGTCTAGGAAATTGACATTTTACAGGCATGTTGCCCACACTGCAAAGGGGTGCACGAAATTTGGCGACTTCATTTATCTCTGGAGCCTACTCCTTAACTTATCTCTAATACTGCTTTTCACAGTAATATTATAAAATTGTAATGTCTGCCTGCACATTTAATATAGTGGGCTTAAATTTGTAATCGTTTAAATTTTCATAAAAATTTGCCAAAGGTGGTTTTTGGGGTGGTTAATTTTAAATACGGTGTCCAATTTTACAAGCCCTGAAACAAAACATTGCTTACTCTTAAAGACAAACAATTTGTAATGACTTTGAACTTGGAGGTATTTATTTATAATATCTTTGTCTTGTTTGTCCTTTGATTTGTAGATGTGTATGCTCAGATTAGACTTCAACACCTCAGCTGGAATGCCTAATCATTTTGTAAAGAGTTATCGATGCCATCTGCTGTCCTCCGACGTTAATATTTAAATCTTCACTCAATGAAGGAATTTTCATTGAAGCGCGCTAATGAGGCCCCAATATTTAAGAAAGACGACAAATGCTAGGTAAAGAACTATCGCCTTATACATATGTATACTATGCTGCTTCATTACACTATTGGAAAAGCTGGTATAAACCAATAATTTCCAAGATAGGTCTACCGTGAGCTTGAGTTCCATGAGGTGATGGGTTACAGATTTTTCCAAAACATTTGTTCAAGTATGCCATTCGATCCTACTGTACAAAGTGAGGATATATGCATGCATGTATGTTAACATGAATCTCATCCTACCTAACTCTTCTTTTGAATTTGTCACCGTATTTGATGTTCCAAAAGGGTCTATTATGGGTCCGCTCTTATTTCTGTTATTTATTAACGATCTTATTACAAAAAATTATTCTAATTGTCTTTTATGATGTCAGAATCTTTCGACTGATTCATTCGCGGTCTAATCGCTCCGAAGGACTGAAAGTACATCGTTAACCATTTGTCCATAAATGTTAACAAATGTTTTAAAATTACCTTTAACTTTAAAAAATCTCCTGAACTTGTCGGGTATCATTTAAACTCAGTGGCTTTGCTGAAAGTTGGACTTGGGCGTAACTTTTGACAATAAATTAAGGATCGATGCTCACATCGACGACATTGGGTTGGATGTTTCATATAGGACCTCTAGTTCTTTTTTAAAGCCACCGGAATGTCATGTCATAAGGAGTGATAATGTGGCAGTTGCCAAAGTTGTGGAGTTGCTTATGATAAATCATAATGTGAAAAATACTCAATAAAATTGTTTTTGTTACTGTTTGTTGAAGATAAGTCGAGAATTATTGATTTGAGAGAAAAGTTGAACGTAGACAAATGTTTTGTATTTTAATTTAACACAAAAAAGGATAATTCAGAAATTCCAATCTGCATTATTATTGTTGCAAAATAGCAATTATTAACGAAAATATGCAAAAAGGCGTTTTGTCATAATTATTTTACGACCATTTAGATTTTACGTACAGTCACGAAACGAAAATAACCAAATTTCCAAATACCAAACTTTATTCTAAAAGTTTTTCGTGTAATAATTTGTGTTGTCACTTTTGAACTAATGTGCTGCCAATTTTTTTACGCACTTTCGAAGATGTCGACTATATCTCAGTTTTAACACTTTAAACAACATTTAGAATTTTAGATTTGCATTTGTTGATCGTTGGAGTCTGTGATCAATCCATTTCTATTATCATGGTATGTCATTGTCCACAATTTTGTGTTTTGAGAGTATCTAGCGGATATATATATACACAGCGGGACGCTTGATTACCCTCACTTGAAATTTTCATGTAAGTCGTAATGCTGTTGAACTACTTCTTGGAAACAATTATCACAGCATTTAGTATTACCTCTTGTTACATGGTACCAGGTACCTGATGACGGAAATAAGTAATTAAAATACAGGGGAGGTAAAAATTCCCATTTTCAAATTTCGGGACATTTAAAAAGGGACAAGGAATCAAGTGTCCCACAGTGTATATGTGTCTTAGACATTTGTTCATGAAATCTTCAATTTTGTGTGACTAGCCATAATTCGTTTACGTACAGCAGTACTGACTTAACGCAGTTAACCTATTTTAGGTTAAGTTAGGAAGCTGATGAGATTTCCGATTGTTGACTGAAAGGGAGAAAAGGAGAGGGATAATATTTAATAAAAAACAAAAATTCTCTCAGAAACTTTAAATTGTAAGAAAAAAAAAATGCCTTACGGAAAGTTATAAAGGACGGAATGCGATGGAGACACTTACAAATATGCAAAATACAAGATCTGAGAGCGAGTTCCGTGCTCATTTCCCTTTCGAGCTTTCTAATTTCAACCAATCAGATAGATATTTTCCATTGTTGTTGTTGTAAATAGTATATTCTATTTGAGCAGCACGTGGTTGCCTGCAATTATTCTCAGTATCATTGAACATATTAGGAAGGCCTAATGTGCGTTCATTGAGAAAGGAAGCAACATTGACTGAAAATAGGTCAGCAGTCGTTTCTTGGAAATGTGTTGTGGTAAATTGTAGGTCGGTGAGTCCGGGGGTAAAAATGTTTAAATTTGCGAAGTTTGTCAATACATGTACATAAGCATTAATCATCCTAATGCAAAGGTTTCTAAAATAATATTTTTCTCTGGCAACCCTAATTTGTCTCTCAATTTGTGCAGAACTTTTTGTCTTTTTTACTCATCCAGAATTTTGCTGATGTGTGGTATACTGATACTTTCCTGATGCATATGAAAAAGATAGAATGATTTACCTATGTTTCTTTCTCATACAAAACACAGATTTTAGCATGTTTTGTTCCTGTGCTACTTAACTTTATATAACTTTGAACTTAACTTTGACGCAGGTATTAAATATTCTAAGTTTCGTCCCCTGGCAAAGTGAAATGCTTTCCATACCTCTCTATGATTCTTCTGAAGGCTGTTCTTGCTTGCTTGTGCTTCAGTCTAATTATTATTGTCTTGTCTGTTTAGTGTCTTCTTCCGCATCTCCATTTGTAATTATGATACTACTAGGGTATTTGAATTCTGCGACATCCGCTTCGTTTTACGTGTAAATATTTTCAGGGAAACTTGTCATTCATATTCTGCCAGGGCATTAATCTTGGCTTGCATTTCCCATCGGGAAATTTGGTCAGGTATTCCAACGGAAGCCTTGTGGAAGCAAAGAAAACTTTTCACTATCAATCCCAGGTTAGTCGCATGGAAGCTAGACGGAATTGATGGAATTAAACGGTCTAATTGAGTTCTTTCATTTATTTACTTTAAATTTCCGAAATTAAAAATACAACCTAGCCCTATAGGAGGCGGTTACATACCGATCCCACTTTGATTCCGAGCCATACATTCTTGGATGCTTCTGGGGAAGCGGTAGAACATAGATTTTGATTCCAAACAGATCTCATGTCCAGTCAATATGACGCATTCCTTATTGCTCCCATGGAATCTTGGGGGAAGCAGAAGAAAATCTTTTTTTACTGTGCTTCCTCTTAATGATATGTTAAAATGAAATGAAATGTCCAACAAAGAGTCATGCATCCATGCCTCCTAAGGGATGGCTTCCGCTTGCATCTAGGATTGCTTATTTTCCCGCTGGGTTTGTTGTGCGTGTGAACGAGGCGATGTCGTCTGCGTCCATCTTATTCCTCATAGTATTGAGGTTGCTTGCTTCATTACCTCATCTAATACCATGTTTAACAGCAGGAGGGTAAAGAGACATCCTTATTTAACCCCAAAATTTAGTTTTATTCGATCGCTCAAATTGTCGTCGTGGTGTGTGGGGTATCGTCTGGAAGCTTGACGATTATTCCTGTAGTAGTAGAAACTCATTTCAAGCCATTTTTGATGACGCGTTGACAACAAAGGGCCTGTATCGTCAAGTGCTAGTATAATGCGTAGTTGATTCGGCCTTAACCCTGCTTAGAATGCCAGACAATTATTGTTAGCAAAATCGGATCTGTCTGGTACTTACAACTCTTTGCGAATAAGCAACTCTTTCATAAAATAAAAATACCCAGCAATAAATGAGAGAAGTCTTTCAAGGGGATTTATGCGAAAACGTTTCTTTCCCATAGAAACCTGATTCCTTTTGGGACGGCCTTGTAAGTGCATCAAAACAAGTAGATATGTATGTCTACTCGGCCAAGCCGAGTCATCGCCTTGAAGTATGCTCCAGCCAAGCACTGTCTTATATGGTACAATCGGCCGTTCCAGAAAGCTCGAATTGCTGATATTAGTAGAAGGCTTCGGTAGAGCAGCATCTTGTCATTAAGAGTAGCTCTTACAAAGGACTGCTCGGGTTGATGTATAATAAATGCGCTTTCCAGCTCCAGGCAGCATCGAGCCCTGCGGGAGCGGGCCAGCTCCGCCCTTTCAACTCATTTAATTGCTGCATAATTCCCAGCAGTTCAACTTTTCCCAAACAATTTTATTTATTTGCGCCAAAAATCCCCCGGCAGATAGACTTAGCTCGAATATTCACGTCCATTATGTTTATACCTAAAGTAAAACCGCTCCTGGGAGCAGTAGAATAAAACATGACCAGCACTGACATGATGGGGTGGTATCAACCTCCACAGCACCCCAACCGACGACGCCAGTTTTACGATCTGAATCAAACCGCGGGCTGTGCCACACCTCGACGGCCCCGGACAGGTCGAATTTCTAGCACCGCCCCCGCCCCGGAACGGGCGGCAGTAGGGCTGGATTGCTCACATGCTGACAAGAAATTTTTATTCGCGCTCAGGGACAAAAAGTTAGCGGGCATCAAGCAAATGCCAATTCCAGGTGTTAAGTTCGCGGACAGGCATTCCGTGCTTTGGTGGGCAGGGCGGCATCAAAAATTTATCTGCAGCGATCCATTGATTCCTTTGTCGTACGGGATTACAGCATTTCGCCTCGTGTAATGTGGGGGGGCCCCCGGCACACGGATGGGCCGGACCCTTGTGGGGATATCTACATGAGAACGGAGCATTCCCGGAAATTACACCCCCAGGTAAATATTCATAAAATTTAAAGGCGACGGTAACGAGATGTGGTTTCTATTGCTCGAGGCCCAAATGCTGCGGAGGAAGCGAATTTTCTGCGCCTTTCATGTTTGATATTTGGCGACATTTTATGTTTCTCGCTTTAGTATAAACTCCGCCCGAGGAATATATTAACAAAATTTCAGCCGAGATTGGATTTCCGCACTGATACACCCTGAACCGCCGACGCTTTGGACAAGGCCGCAAAATACCTGCATATACGAGTAGAAGAGCGCCCCGGTGTCCCCGGATCCAAAAAGATATTACGCAGGAGGCCCTCAAAAGCACCGTTATTTGCCATGAATTACCTGCAGATATATATCGCTTTAAGTGAGACGGAGGGATTAACTCGGGGTTGGTAAATGGCAGGGAGCGGGGCGCCGCATTCGGGTCGGGCAGGATAACAATTAATTTTAAGGCAGCTCAAGTGTGTTCCTGTTATTTATGGGGCATGAAACTGAATTTTTATTAGATATTCAATTTTGGACTATGGCCTGCGTCTCGAGGCTTGAGGTCCTATCAAAAGAAGGTTACACCCCACATAAAACCGCATGTGTAAAGTGGCGGCGTGCAATAAAATCGAACGGACCTTCTCGGTGATGGGGAACGTATCGGTTTTCCGCTTTTACTAAAGCGATTTCCACCGCTTTTCATCTGGTTACAATAAAATTTTATGCGAGCTACCAAAAGGTACACACGAAATTTCTGAAAAGGCGCATTTCGTTTTACGTATTTTTATCTCGAAATTATTTTGTATGAACATTTTGAAAGGATTCGATCAGCGGTAGGCAATCGATAGGGCCAGGCACTTCCCGGAATCTGTTATTTAGCTGGAGAAAACCTACGACTACATTTTAACGTAATCGCTGTGATGTTTCGATTGATGCTTACAACTCAACGCTACTTTGTTGGGCGTGTGATGGACAATGTTTGTAGTCACACAATAGACATGAGTAGGTAGGTACGCACCGCTTTTCAAAGGAGACGTTTCGATAAGGCCTCAGTTTGACCCCAATTTACTTTGATGTTTTTTTTTCCTTTCTTTACTTAATTTTTGCTCTTATTCTGAAATCTGAAAACATACAATTTTGTTTTCCCTAAAGGAAATTAAAAGGCAAAAAGCCCTGTGAAAATATTTTTCAATTCGAAGCTTGAAACACGGTGACGTTGAACAGTTCTACGTCAACCCTAAATAGTACTCCAAGAGATTCCCCATGATTTTTTTGTTTTAGTGAAGCAAACGTAGAAATAATAATTAGAAAATTCAAAAATCGCATTTGTGGAAAAAGAAATATTAGAAAGTTCGAACGAATGCTTCTTTCCCTCAAAGTATTTCAATTCTAAATAGCTATTTCGGAAGCTATGCATAGAAGTTTCGATTTATTTGTGATAGCATAAAAGAAAATTACCGTTGTATATTAATTATTCATTGTCTGAAGTCTGAACAAAGGATACTACTAATTGCGTACGAAGAATAAACCTCCCCACTTCGGCACTTCATCTTTTCCATCGCACAAAAAGGTATTGTAAGAAACTTTCATAACTTAATTGAATTTATTATTTTTTAAATGTTTGTAAGCGCAATAAAGATTATTTATTTACGTCCACCGAATGCACATTATTGTGTAAGTAACATACATTGCCCGGCCTTACCAGTCGTTTATGATTGAGCTTTCATTAGCTCATAAATAGGAGTATACCCAAAAACTATTTCTTGTGCCATATCAACCAAATTGTTGGATTGTAAAAATAATCTAGGAACTGACAATTGCAGATATAAAGGCGGTAAAAATTTAACAGCCAATACTTGGGAAATGTGTAAATCCGCCACTGATAATATGTAACAAACTGTTTGTATTTAGTAGGTCCAGAGTTTGAATTAAAAATAGCTTTAATCGCAATCGGGATATTTTCCCACACACTACAATTTTGTTTAAGGACTCTTATGAATCTTCTAATAGGATAAGGGACATGGTGGTAAGTCAGTAAATTTTTAATGGACCGTATACTAAAGGGTTTCATATAATATAATCCCATCAAAAATATTTCATTGAAAAAATGTAACCAAGTCTCGCGACTCTTCTTGCACTCTAAAAATGTTGTTAGATCTCTTGTAGAGCGAAGTCTATTCCTCTTACGAACTCCAACACTAATTCACAGATCACTCCAAGTCTCTATATATTAGTTTAAAATTATTCCCGACTTGGCCATTACGTAGCACGATACGTTTACATTTATTACTGAAGTTTGTAACTATTTATCAATATAATAAGTGAATATAAATATAGGAGTTTGCCTATTGTGGACATAAGTTTACTTAAGATCGTGGGATTTAATAACATTTATGCGTGATGATTAAGCAGTGAAAAGAATATTTCACCATTTCTAATTTTTCCCTTCTTTTTAAGCTGAAGACTAACTGAATATCAAATTTCAAGTTTCTGGGTCTGCTAAAAGTACCTTAATCTTTTTTAACCCGCAGAATTTGCATCTCCCCCACTGTGAGAAGTTAGAGGGGTAAAATAACACGTTTTATTTTTATTTTTTCATAACTTGCATCCTAAACTCAGGCTGCATACCAAATTTCAAGTTTTTAGGTCTGCTAGATTTATTTTATATTTATGATGATCGATCAGTGTGTCAGTGACGAAAAAATGAAATTTTGATTGTGGATATTTTGTAAACTATAATAGTTAGAAACTTCTAATATGGATGTTTCGTTTATCACATTCAGTACTCTCGGAGACAGAAATTTCAGCCTTTTCCTCTGATCCATAACAAAGATACAGGAGGCCTTCAACGTTCCTTGAGTCGCTTCGAGAAAAGGTAGTATGGCCGTGCCCCCAAATAGTTGCTTCTATAAAACTGGGGTGACTTCAAGGTTAGTTAATCTGATACCACCATTGGCAAATTGAGAAAAAAACTCAACGGCAAAATAAATATTTATAAACTAGCTTTGAGGAAGGACGTTGAGAACACTCGGACCCAATATTGGATCGACCATCTTTAATTTCTAAATTGCGATAGTAGAATCGAGTTCAGCGAACCCGAAAACATAAAAACATCCGTTTTCGTCATAATCCTTTAAAGTTGAGAATTTTGCATCGCCATATTGGAACCGCCATCTTTAATTTCCAAATTTCGGCGGTAGATTCGAAATCATCGACCCAAAAAACATAGAAAAACCCGTTTTCGCAGTAATCCTCTGAAGTGTCACCTTTTCGGTCGCCATATTGGACACGTTTTTTCTCTTTCGAAGGTTTTATTACTAATGTTCGATATATGTTGATAAGCTTTCGATTGGTGTTCGAGTCATTAAATCCGGCGCTGAAATAAACTCACAAGCTTTTGGTTAACATTTTAATTATATAGATAATTAAAATAAAAACTTTGATTGTAGGGGTGGTGTTTTTTTGTTTGCTTAGTGGGGGATGAAAGCATATGATTAGCACGTGATTTTTTAGATTTCACCCCTAGTTTCGGAGTAATAGAAATGGTGGTGCTAAATTTAATAGAACCTAATTTAAATTTGTGATATCTTAAAAAGAAATTGAGCGCAAAATTTTTATCATATTTGAGTTGTTAAATAACAATAAATTAATCCTGCAATTTGAATATGTGCTGAATGAAATTTAATTAATTTATTTATTTAAATTAATTAGAACCAATTGCAAAAATGAAGATTTGCATGTTTTGACTATGTATAAGCTGAGATATGTGAATTAATTATATTAATAAAAATAAGAAAAGCAAACTTAACGTAATTAGTGAGAAAAGAAAAGGAACAATAGGAAAAGCAAAAGGAAAGAAAAAGGAGAAAAAAAAACTAGTGGTAGATATACAAAGTTTGCTGTTTTTCTATTTTTTTGGAGCGAGTAGAATATGTAGTGGTGCTTTTTCTTGAAAAAATAAATAAAACCTAACCTAAACCTAAAACCCAACCGTAGGGGGGAAACTTGTAACATACGGCAGGCACAAAAAATCAGTTTGAATTAGTACTGCAGTGGTTTTTAATTAGAGGCCGGCATTTAATAGTTGTAGTAGTAATTTTAAAATTGAAAAATTGTCTTTCAAAGGAACTGATTTAATGAATTTTTT
Organism: Neoitamus cyanurus; assembly: GCA_947538895.1. Lineage (NCBI taxonomy): Eukaryota > Metazoa > Arthropoda > Insecta > Diptera > Asilidae > Neoitamus > Neoitamus cyanurus. The sequence goes on from OX384546.1 coordinate 19,427,408, forward strand.
TATTGCTATCTGTAAGTCGCCAGAACGAAAATATCTCTAAGCAACATCTGTGCAATGTAATAAGTTTTACTTAAAAGGTAAAATTTAGACAGCTTGCTTTTATGCACTTAAGCTACATTTGCGTCTGACACTGAAAAAGTCTTTTAGTCAAAAATTCCCGGCTCATTTACTTAGGTCTAATTTAATTCCATTTAAAGGGCTTTCAGTCAAATTCACCGAATTCTCCCCGAAGCATTTAAAAGTTTCAAGCAGTGAAAAAGCACGCGCAATCTTTGAATGCTCAATTACATCTCGAGGAATGAAAAGTCGAAAATAAAAAAAAGGTTATTAGGCAGAAACAAGAGAGGTCTGAAATGCTAACAAGGAGAGATCCTTTCCCTTTATTCGAGCAATCAACGTCAACTCCGATAATTGCCCTTTTAAATGAACGAAGGTCCTTAATGTCAGAGCCTCATGGGTGCACGGCTCTTCCACCACCATGTGCACACACTCTATTGGACGTTCACAGCTCAGTGCTTCTTCGAGAGCTGCGGAACCAGAAAAAAGCCACAGAATCCCCTTACTCCGGTGGGTGGATACCCGGTATACCAGATACCCAGTTCGACTATCGGCAGGGCGAAATGCCGAGAAAGCACTGCAAGGTCCCCCGTTCCGGATAAAATTTTTGAAGAGGTTGCTAAACGCTTTGCGTCAAATGATTTCCCAGCAATAGTCAATTATTTTTAACTCTTGCCGCTGCCGGGGACACACTTGAGATTCTAATTAGAGCACCGCATCCAGCCATGAAACTTCCAAACAATTTGAACAAAGTAGTGCTTGTCCCGATTTTTTTCTTTTATTTGTGTGGTTCGACTTCTGTGACCGAGTCGAATCCCTTCAAGGAACTTCGGGCCCTACCTAATAGGTTTGATGGATTCTGCACCAAAAGGAGTGCGACGAGGAGGCCAGTTACCCGACTCAAGTGCTCTGATTTCACTTTCCATGGCATTGAATTTCAGTTTCGCTTCAATGTTTTCTTAAACAGCTTTGGTAACTTCTAAGGACAAATTTGTTTATGGTTTGCTGGGGCACTTTTAAAATTTTTTGTAGCTCACGACGACAGGCTAGTCTGATAAGAATACAGTTTTACGTCCAGATAAAGGCTCCGCGGCTTTCTGCCTGTTTCTTTCTACGGCTTGTGTCGCTGCAAACCGCCGACGATAGTGTGTAGGAGACTTGAGAGACGGGATTATTTGTAAAGACTTTCAAAAGGACAAGAGTGGGTTTGATCGAATGAATACCCCTTTCGGCATTCTTTCATTTGATTAAAATACATTTTCTCGTTTTTTCGAATGTTCCCCCACTTTCTATCAAGAATAAACCAATTTCTCTCCGACAGCCAATTAGACCTTTGCCATGGAAGAGCAGACAATTAATAAAATTGCGGCAATGGCTCTGACTGCTAATACATGCATTTCGTATAGAAGCCATCCTAATGGTTGGCTAGTTCTATAGGTCTCTATCTTTGTGGTAAATTGGATTGTGCATGGAAATAAATTTGAATCATCCCGTGCAAAATCCGGCAAGTGCTCCTTTGGGATGTTGTAGCAGTTTGCGTGCCAATTGCCTTATATAGAGAGATGTGGGACATTCGCTTATTGCCAAAACAACTAACGCAACGCTATGCTACTATGGCTGCGGTATAAATACACTATGCCGACGATTATGGGCCACTTCTTGGATAGGGCCACGAGCATTAAATGCCTGTATGAAACGATTTATGATCTACTGACTGGAAGTGGAACTCGGTTAATTTGCGTGTTTTTTGTTGAATGCCCGTATAGTTTGCACGCTTAGAAAATTCAATGGGAGATATGAACGTGTTGTGTGGCTGGATATATGTGCATTTCTCTCTACAGAATAGGTTGGGATTTTTGCTCTTATGTACCATATTTTACGTTTGCAGTTACATTTCAACTTTAGTGTGCAGTTTCGTATATCGTATGCTTTACGTGCTCTATGAAAATAGCGCTTTGTTCGAATAACTCGAAATTCTGCGCATAATGAAATTCATCCGATATGTGGCTTAACACAAAAATCCATAAGGTTATTTTATAGAATTTTAATGATGCAAATAAATACATAAACACTTTTCAGTGCTGGTTTTCATGATAATAATAAAACAACGGCAGGTATTTTAGCGTCACTATGGTTGCCAAAAAATATATATGTAGAGCCTCCTGCAGTAGGTGCATCGTTAAAATTCTCATAATCAAATATTTCATATTTTTCTATAGTACCTAGTAGGTATGGTCAAAATAGACACTTTCTGTCTGTGGAAAAACTTGCATAGAGCTGAAAATTCGTACATACCTTAAATACACTATTACAAATCAGATATCAAAAGTTCGCACGAATCCGACTTGGGGTAAACATTTTATTGCTGAGATATCGCGATTTCAAAGATCGAAAATATGTTACTAATATGCACTCATACGCCCCCTACGACCAAAGTTATTACGAGTAAACTTATTTTACTTGGAGTGCCCTATACGCTGGTATCATCACTTTCGCCGTAGCTGCAAGAACCGCCGAGAAAATGGAAAAACCAATCTTTGCAATTGTTGCCCCTCCCCCTGGTCCGCCGTATGAGTACTGCAAAAGTCGAAAGAAGCAAAGTTGTTGCGCTCTCTACACTGGTATCACTTTTGTGTTATAGCTGTAATAGAACATGACCAAATTGAAAAAGTTTTTGGTCATACCCGGTCTGGATCTGGTAATATCTCAGGGAAAAATATGAACGGATGCATCTCGTCACACCGACGGCGGTTTAATGTCAGGAAATTTCTCTCGCCATGCCAATCTGGTTTTCACAGCTGGGAAAAGTTACTGTGGACATTCATGATGCTTTGATAATGACAAGCTTACAATTTTGACCTTGCCTGATTCTGGTAAGGCAATCGACACAATTGATCGCTCAAGGTTGTTGAGTAAGCTTTCACGCCAATTCATGTTTTCGACAACTGCAGTTTCAGTCTTAAACAGTTACTTGAATGAATACTTTCTCCGCTTTGAAATATATTTTAATTGGTGTGCCTCAAGTTTCGATCTTGGGTCCTCTTCTTTTCTGACTTTGTATTAACGACCTTCCTGATGTAATGAGAGATGTTTTTAAGTTGTCCTATAGGCTTAAGTGAGAATTGGGTATGTTAATGATGACCTAAATCGTAAGCATAACTGGAGTGTTCTTAATGGCTTAGTATTGAATTCATAAAAATTTCGTGCTCTTGCCAAATATTTATAGAAATGGAATAGATGCTGATTTTTTGCTTGATTGATAATGTTTCATTCCTTCTGCAAGCCTTCGTAAACGGATGCCTGAAATTTAACCATCACTAGACGATATGGCGAAAAGAAGGCAAACTGTGACTTTTAATGATGTATTGCGTTTTGTATACCAGCTGACTAGACATAGCGACATGTTAGAGCACTGCACTTTACTCCTAGGCTTTCCTCGGTACACTTATTTTAAATATCGCAAGCTCAAACTTTTGCATGTGTTGGTATATGTGCTTTCAGCAATCGTTGTATCTTTTCGAAAGACTGAAATTTCTGAGCTCATATGGAGGTCTAAATTTTTTAATTCCTCAATACTAATCTCATTTTGGTGAGCGTTTAATCTTTGTCCAGTGAGCGCGGGACTAGAATATGCTGCCTGCCAATACACAGAAAAACGACGTCCAATGGATCCTTTTTTAAACTTCTTCAGTCCTCTGACCTCTTTTAATACAATAAAATTAAACTGTTTTGAATTTTGTTAATTTTGTTTGCCAGTCTACAACAAATTTAATATAGGAATAACTTCAAATGACATACCCCTAAGCACCGTTTAAATAATAAAGGACTCTGACAGCAATACCTACACTGGAATTCCGTGTAGTAATAATTTTACCAGCGCAAAGAAAACTATCCCAGGTTAACTTTTCAGCGAGTTCGTAAATTCCTCAATAGCTGCTGCCTTCCCGTGGGTACCTCTAATTTCCATGCATCACTATCTGTCGAGCTCAAATTATTCAAAAGTTGTGCACTGTCTGGGCATGAATTTTGCCTCTTCAGTTTGATTAAAATGTTTGCAAGGACACGAGTATCTCGTGCGATATGGAGGAAACGTGCAGATTCGTTAAAACGTCGTTATAAGAGCTCCCGCCCGTCTGGCTGTTCTATGCGAAGATGAGTTTCTGTGAATAATGAAATTTTTTTTTCGGATTTTTCCAGAGAGCGGAAGAAGAATTTTTACGAACTAAAAAATATCCTCTATAGCAAAAATGCGGAAACAGGAGAAACTGTGAACTATAGATGCAGCAGTTAGGGGCGCCCAGCAGATAAGGACAAGTCCCATCCGAACTGTACCCCATTCCAAAAATAGCGTGGTTCGAAACAAAAACTTCATTTTACAGTCGACGAGCGCTGGAGTGGCAGGAAGCCTCGCCCGGCAAATCCTGAATTTTTGCTAGTACTACCGTCCTGTTGTTAATGTTTTTTTTTTTTTGCATTCAACTCAAACTTTACGAAAAAGCAGAACAAGCTAAACAGAAACTACTGCCGGTAGCAAATTAAGACAAACATTACGCCGTCTGCCCGGTCGCGCGATAGCGCCCAGTTTATCCACTTCATTATCGCCTAATCCTTTTCTGTTTAAGTTAATTTGGAAGTGTAAGATGTTTCCGAAGAGTTCAGCTGTCAGTGGTTTATTTACTTTCAGTTCCCGAAGCTGCCAGCCATATGTGCGACGGATATGTCCGGCGCGGCGCTCACAGCTCCCTGACTAAACTGAAATCCAACACTGCTTTCACTCAGCATTCCTATCCAGAGTTTTGGGATTAGTATTTTCGTCTGGCATCGAGATTAAGAAAAACAAAGGCAGTGTATTTTAAGAACGTGACCCCACTGTACAAGCAATTTGATGAAGCGACCCATCTCAATCATCAAAACATCATTAAAAGTTTCCCTTAAAACTTACTTTGCTTCTTCGCCTCAACGTAACATCACATAACATATAATGTGTAGTCTGAGTGTCTGGAGACGTGTAAGGGATACGTCTGCACATTTTTTTGACGTGGTCTTGTGGGGGAGAAACCACATAATTCTTTAACGCAACTTATTTTATTTGATTTCAAATTGCTCCTCCCCTTGCTACTACTTAATCTTACTGTTTGCATGGTACGCTTGTTATTTATTTAAAGCAAAAACTTGAAAATCAGTTTAATCACGGTCGATCGATCACCCTTTAGGAAATCCATGCTGCCACCATTAAAAATAATTTTTTTTCGAACACACATTTCTGTAATTCTATTTTCCTCCCAAACTGAGAGAGTACAGAAATGAGAGCATCGCCTGATTGAAAAATCGACATGTTTGCACCCTTGCATAGCACGCCTAATGTAGAGTCGGCTGATAGTTGGCACACTTTTTAATTAAGGGCAGGGTAAGGTTAATTCGTACAAAAAAAGGCACATTTTTGTGAATTTTTTTCGACAACTCAGTTAAAATCTATTCATTAATGCTAATGGTACATCAAAGTAGAACATTTGAAGAATATTTTGTAAAATTTTCATGTAGAAATATTGAAAAATAAGGCAATGGCAGCCATTATTTGGAAGCGTCTCAGAAAAAAATAGAATTGCGGTGCCCCTCATAACTCGGTGCTGGATCATCTCAAATCAAAAAGGAAATTTTTTGTCGTTAGATAATCGCTTTCCCCAGGTAACGCGGGAGGGGTTTTTCGAAATTTAAATTTTTAAATTTTTGGGAACACTTTGAAGTGAAAAACGCGATTTTTGCAAAGAAAATCGGATAATTTGTTATTATAAAATAAAAACTATTAACAAATTTGAAAAAAACTCTCCCGTGTTACCTCGTAAATTATGTACAGCAATAGTGTTCAAAATTTCAAAAGAATCGGTGTAGTAGTTTTGAAGTTATGAGGGGCACCGACTTTGAAAACTAGAGTTGTGGGAAAAACGCCTTGAAGTTTTAAACACTAAAAAATTTAGAGTAAAACGTTCATAAGCGAGTTGCTTAAACTGCTGTATCTTCGTTAGTTTTGCTACGATCCGTCTCAAATTTTCACACACTATTTTTGAAAGATTCTTTAGATTTAGAAAATCAAATAAAAAAAAAATTGGAAAAAAAAAATTTTAATACCTTACCCTGCCCTTAAAAGAGAATCGAGCCGATTTTGAACCAACGATTAAACTGTCGACCGATCTAAATTCTGCAGTCTGCAGGGGCCTAAAAGATGTCCGGAATATATCTCTACAGTAGTCAAGTGAACTTCGAGAAATCTCAAAAAAATTCTAAACCAGTTCTTTCACCACGTTGCCAATCTCGTTTCGGAGAGCGCTCTAGTTTTGTCAAAACATCTCATCAAATATTCAGTGGAGTATTTTCACGACTTCTTAGCAACTTTAAGGCAAATCAATAGCACTTAATGGTTACATTCATTTTATTACCCGACAACGGAAGAGTTATGTGTTTATCGGTCTATGTATGTATATATGCTTGTCCGAATGTTACTGACCAGAGTCCCACTGGATTTATCGATTTAGATAAGTGATGTGTCATTAGAATCGTATCAATCCTTCGGGTGACATATGTAGGTAATATTACATCACAAAAAAAAGAAGCAAAATGGCGGCTATAAGTCAACATGTCTCACAATAAACAACAAAATTCACCAAATATCATTAATATGGATTTCAAATGAAAGCGTTCGACGAATAGAATACGATAAACTATATGACGTCATTCTACACCCAATTTGGCGGATGTCCCAAGATGACGGATTATCTCTTTCTTCACAACTTCCTCGACATGCGTATCAAATGAACTTCTCGTTTTATTACCTACTACAGGGTGGCCCATTTAAAAATCGTCGTAAAAACAAACGGCTCAATATTTTGCAATGGTTGAACATTTATTTGAAAGGTTGTTTTATGTAATTTATTTATGAAAATCAATTTCGGTCAAATGACCACTACGGCAGTAGTGGCAGTAGCCCATTCGGTCCACCCAATTTTTGAGTACATTTTCGATTGTTTCGGGCCTTATTTTTTTTTTAAATTTCTCACAGTTTGAGTAGACCACTTACCACTTTGGAAACAAGTTTTTAATATTTCCCAACTTTCTTCAAGCGAATACCGTCCCATTTCGTAAATGTCCAATCTTAAACTAAATTTCTGTCAAGTCGAGAATGACATATTATCAACTAAACTTCAAATTACCGGTAGTTCAAATTCCAAACACTAGATGGACCACCCTTTACATACTTATTATCTGAGACTACAAATCAGTGAAATAAAAGAAAACAAAAGGTTATGTGACAACGGAAAAAATGACAAGTACCTATGAAACAAGAAAATATTCCTCCTTTCTTTACTTAATTAAAATCGATATATAATACCTGTAGGTAGGTATCATATTTGTCATTTCTTCCGTTGTAGAGTCGTAGAGAGATGAGTGACTTCCCTAAAAAAAAACAAACAATAAGCGGTTCAGATTTATCAACTTCTAAATTTTTACTAACAGTTAGTACCGGCTTTTAATCGCATAAAATCATCTTGATTTAATGAAACCTCATCCATTCCCCACAAAAAAATTACCATCTTTTTTACACTCTTCGCATTTGATATTTTTCCCAGATTCTGCACGATTCCTCCTTTCTTCTGATACTTTATTTGTTCATTATATGTACATACATATATGACCCCTAGCGGCAGAGGTCGCTCTGTAATTGTTTCACCATAAACTAAGTTTTTTTCAATTGTGGAAGTATTAAAAAACAAATCATTGTACGAAATAAATTAATAGGAACAAATTTGTAGTGCTTTTAAAAACCTTAAAAACCATCTTCTAAATAATGCTCAAGCTTCAACGGTTGACGAGTTATTTGAAAACAAACCCATTGCCACCCGGTAACATATCCATAACCTGATCGTCTCAAAAACCAGTATACCTACAAACATACCCCGCACAATCCCTCAAAAGACCGCCAACGTCGCATAACTTTCAGATTGATATGACAAGATTGAAATTTCGTTCCCTCTACAACCCTTTGTTTTCGAGACTTTAAAGTGTGGAGGGAAGTTTTTGTTAACCATTCCTGCAACTCAACAAGTAGTAGTTATAAATTAAAACAAAAGCCGTGGAGATTCCTTTCGAAGCTCCAGTTGATCTAAATTTAAGTGAGCATTTACATGCAACGGTTCCTTTCTGGCAAAATTATTTATGAGTGTTTAAGTAAATAATAACGGTGGAACAAATTAAAATAAATGAGACGCGTTCAAATTGCAAAGGATCCCAATTTTTCTCCGGGAACTCATAAGAAGTGCGGTGATTCTCGGCCATAACTCAGCTTTGTCCAGTGTAAAAGGCTGCATAAATTCCCGTACATCTTTCTTCTGCTTTCAGTCTGGGCAGGGCAACCAACAACAGTGAAAGCTGTCTGATGCCGCCGCCGCCCTGACTGGCTATTTTTCAGCTGGGAAAATTCTCTGCCACCAGGGGAAACAAGCAAAAGTCACCAGGTACAAGGATAGGTGTGTAGCGGCGAACCATGTGCGATAACCCCGGCTCGTCTGCCTTAAACAAACGGTTACATCCCCACAACATGATATTTATACCACCGCAGTGCTGTAACTCTTCCACCCTTAATTCTTTGCTCTTACAGTCTTAGGGTAACCAGCATTTGTTCGAATTTGATAACCTCGGGGATGGGGGCAGGGGATCTCTGCAGCTAATTGATGGCCGTGATGGCACACATTCGTTACAACTATAATTACACATTTCGCGACTTCAAGACTTCCTGCAGGAATTTAAATCGCCCTATTATATCGTTCGGGAATATTTCCGCGTTTATATTCCCATTTTCCTTTACCGACTCGAATCTGTGTCGAAACATCGAAATTACTGCGCTTACCGAAAAGTTCATGAAAACAGAAGCGAAATTACCATTTCGCGCAATTTAGGCCATTCATGCTTTGTTACTTTGTCCGCTGCGAAATTAATTCGGAAAGTTTTTCACTTTAATAACTTTCCAAATGACGCAACAATAAAAGGAAATTTTTCCTGAAAACTCTCGTGAAGTGATTATGGGGGAAAGTGAGACAAATTCAATTGATGTCGATTTAAAGTTCTTACTTCATTAGACTCGGTACATAGGCACGAGAAAGGAATCGCCGAACGAGGTCGTTAAGAGTAACAATCACAGCGAGACACCGCGCCAGAGCCGCCGCATCGATCCAAAAACGAAACCGTCTCGGTGTAATCTAGTTAGCTAATTGAGCATCAAATTCCTCAAATGAACTGAAAACATGGTAAAACAATCGCTTGCCATCGGCGATGGGGCGACGGAAGACGTGAACAAAAATTTCTCTGCACAAAATCGCCCTGAGCTGGTCACCTGCTCAATTTTATTTTGTATGGCGAATGCTCACTCTTTCGGGGATTATGGGGAGGGGGAAGTTGTTTGTTTGAAATCTTCTTATAATCATCCTAATTTTGGCTAAATTGCTTCAGGTGGCGGAATTGTGGATGACACATTATGAAGATTCTTCTGCTCGTGTTCATAAAAAGATATTACAAATTTGTCATTAATCACGTTTTAATGTCTTGTACCAATTAAATTTGACAAAAAAAATTTGTTTGCTGCCTTTGAGGGTATTTTCAAGCTATTCCGGGAAATATTTAGATTGCAGGCTCTAGAAATGCGCAAGTAAAGTGTGTGAAACAAAACGACAGATTGGCGCATTACTGAAAAAAATATTTTTTTTGAAGTAGTGTCCATAAAGCCACGAACGGAGCTAATTTGCTTCGGGATGAAACACAGTTGACGAATACCTTCCCTCGAAGGGGAAGGTAATTCTAAACTCTAAATATGAACATTTATTAGAACCGCCGCGACATTTTATCAAAAATTATTAAATCAATAAAAGACTGCTACGGAATGCCTTACTAAATTCTGTATAAACAACTTAACCTTCTCCGTTTAAATTCTAACAAAGTTTATATCCCAAATCTATACTGACGAAGTGGCGGATAAAAGGCAATTAATTCCAAAACATTCATTTACCTTTAGAACTTTTGGCCGCCATATTGAAGTTCAAAATGTCGATAGCAGAATTTAAATCAGAGTCCCCAAAAACCCCTCTACATACAATTACACGGAAATCCGCTCAAGTTGAGAATTTTCAGTCGTCATATATGGTCTACCATTTTGAATCTGTTATTCAAGACCAGCGACCCCTAAAACTCCTGTGTGTAACTTCGCATGCACAAAGCTCGCCTCCTCCTACGGGCAGGGGTTCAGACACTCTCTGAAACTAATACTGGGGCCATTTAGCTAAGGTCTTTCTTAAGCTACATAACTATATAAAGAATTTGCAAATATCACTTTTTTCCCCGTTATTTGTGTTATTGAATGTTTATGCAAGGTTTCAAGTAAATCGGATAAACCTATAAACTCCCTAGCCCTCCCTCTAATCACGCACTAAAAATAATATTAAAAAATTATAAAGGAAAACTTCTCTCCAAACAAATGTTATTATTTCCAATTCCATATTATATCTAACGCCTAGTATATGTAATAAAATTACGTGCTAAAGTTTATAGTAAATTTTCAATACTGTAAAGAATTTAATTAAAGAATGTAAATTTCCTTAGTCATAGTAAACATTCAGTAGTTAAAATAACAACAGGAAATGTAGAATGTGGGTCCAGGCTCGGGACACGTTGGCCTTGATCCATTTTGATACTCCATATCTGCTACATATACTATATTCTGACTCCATAGAAAGCAATACAATCTTATTCATGTGAGATTCGAACCCGGGACGTCTGGAACATTAGCTTAAGGCTCTCGCCGTTCAAGTTAAATGTAATTTTGGGCATGACACTCTATGACTTAGTTTTTTATAAATGTAAATGTTACAACAACACTTGTAAAATTAACATGACGCTTTCAATTTAACATTGTGTACTATTAACTAAACATGTAAACGTTATAACTGGAGGAACAGCAAAAAGCATTCTTGCATTCTTCATTTTCAGCCCAGCCAGAGGTTTATGGTCTGTTAATGGTTGTGATTAGGCCAGAGTTAAAGGTGAAGCTTAGTAACCACCAAATAACCACAAATGTCTGCTCTACGGTGCGAAGTCTCGGCCAATTTTACAACAATACAAAAAGGAAAAACGGTACAATTGTTTACCGTTTGTTTGAAAATGAATTTTTTTCTATGATATATCTACGGAATCCCAATTTCATACGTGTCCGACACACACATTTTTCAACTATAGAAATTCAAAATTGTCGAAAAAATATAAATGAAATTTTATTTCATTTCGATAATAGATAAATATCAAAGGCGAACGAACAAACGGCTTCAAAACAGTGGAATCCAAATAAAATCATGGAGATTTAATTTTGCCTGTATACATATACAATATAGTACATATGTGCAAAAATTCGACGATAGACCGCAATCGCATCCACAAACACCTTCAATTGCTTTCGACGATGCATTTTACGCTTTCCTTCTATCCAATTTGCAATTATCTCTTTCGCCTCCTGGTCCGCCATCGCCACTTGGCATGACAACCATTTTGTGTGAATTTATCACAAAATAAGAACCACCAGGTGAATTTTTCTCATTAACGTGCAAATGCCATTATTTGCAGTTTGCAGTCCTTGCCGAGTAGATTCAAAACAAAATTTGCATTCGCACGCGTTCGTGCCTTGCAGTGGCTCTTTGAGAGTTTTTGATTATTAAAACAATTACCATGTATTGCATTTGTAACGAAACAGATTACGGACTCCCACAACTCGCAGCATCCCCCGTCGAGCCCTTCGCGTGCAAAACTCTGGGAGCAGGGCAAAACAGGCGAACAAGTGGCTCTGGACCTCAGAGCCAGGTAGGTACATACATTGCAAATTATGTGATATTACGTGGATAAATAAAGGCAGCCGCAGTCTGCTCTTTCGTGGCACAGCCACAGGCTTGAATTTGTCCATTATTTAGATGCAATACATAACGTCCCTATAAATTCGCTTTTGTCGGGCACCTCTTGAGCCGAGCCTGAAGGCATGCATTATTCAGGATCCATTCCTTAAAATTTCGGGCCTATTATTCACGTGCCTAGACCAGCTAGGCAAGGCTAGGCACTGGTCCCTTTTGATTTACATAATTCGGAAAAATTCCGCACTTTTACTCAGAATTATGGAGCCCGAACGTGCAGTTAAGATCCCCGAGCACGTGTGCCCGGCTCGGAGACAAAACATTTTACATGTGATTCAGGCCCCTGAGCAGAGCAATTATTCGTCCGAGGATTTCGCTTTCTTCCATTGGATTTGTTCGTTATTATTGGTCTTGTCGCATTTGCATAACCTCTCGAGGCTAAGACAAAATCTAATGTTGGCTGGAGACCCGCTGCCCGACGCTATGTGCTTGTACCTCGCACCTCCGCCCCGTCCCCCCCTCACCATCACCACGGGCGGTCTAGTGGTGCTGCAGAGATATCATCGACTTTATACTTTTCCTCTGTTTACCCACTGACGCCAGGCCGAAGGGACAAAAGCTGACTCAAGTAGCTTCTGTGTGTGAATTATGATATGCCCACTCAGGCGTTGGGGCTTCCTGCCTTATTGGATGCCAAGTAAATCCGCAATAACTTACCCGAGCCCAATAAAATCACTGAGTTAGTCGGGCAAATTTCACTGACCTTAAATCTTTTCTGGGGCATTAGTATGACTGGGAGAGTAGAGTGTACCCCGCCGACTTTGGCTTTGGCTAACAATTTCAAATTTTGTACGCCCAAGCACCTTAAGGTGTGTTCACCTTAGCTCAGGCGTAAAGATAAATTCCAAAGTTGGATAGTGGCGGACATTTTGGGGTGAGTTTAGGGAGATATAAGACAAATAATAATGCGCACCTGGAGGGATGTTAACAGAAACTTTTACGTGATCTTTAAACGTTTTTGCAAAATTTTATTTGTTGGCTATTTATTTCAAAGTTTTAGAAATATGATTTGGGTTTTATAGGAAAGTGCGCCTCGTTATTGAAAAGGTTAGAACATTTTTCTTTTCTTTTATAGCAGCCCCCCAAGTTACGTAAGTAATGCGTTCCGTTGACCATTACGTAATTTCAATCTTGTGGAAATCGAATTTGTAAAATTCCTAATTGTGTCTTCCTAAGGAACTACACAATTTATTTTTAAAATACATATGTAGATATATGTGTTCCGATAGCGCATCAAAGCATTTTCAATCGTCTTCACACCGATAAGACAGATCGCAAGCGTTCAGCGAGCAATGTTGTCTTCAGTTACAGTACTGTGAACACATGTGAATGCATGCATTTAAGCACTTTTAAACACAATAAAAAGGCACAATAAATTGACTAAACCGTTAATAGAAACTGTGAAATATTATCCAATGATTTACACCAAGCAAGGGTATAAAAGTGTTCAAAACAGGGCGGAATTGGATGGAATGATAGTGACTTGTGGTTTCCACAGGATGGTGCGACACGCCACCGCATCCAATTCAATTTCCCAAATAATTTCATCTATCGTTTTGGTTAGATACCATAGGCAAAAGTGCGGATTTCTAAATTATTTCGAAAGCATGGATGGAGAACTTGTAACAATACAATGCCCAAGCCATACTGGCACTTACATACTTTAGTTACTTGTATTCCCCTATTACCTATTGTTGATGCCGGATGCGGAATATAAATTTGTATGTGTTGATGTAGAAAAAATAGTACTTCCAAAATTTTTGACGAATTTTCAATGTGAAAAAAGTTTGGAAGCTTGCTCCTGGTGAGGATTGCCATCTTCATACTTTCAGTCATATAAGTACTTTTCCATTCGAATCTAATTGTAAGATTTTTGAACGCCTTCTCCAGTTGCAGATTTATGATCTCGTTGAGGGAAATAATTTATTGTCTCCGAACCAATATGGGCTTCAGGAGGGGTCATAGTATCCGAATGCTGTAGAAAGGGGTTGGATGGAAACGAATTAACTAACCTGATGTTGTTAGACTTCTCTAAAGAATCTGACTCCGTGAATTCATTATTTTGCCAAAAAAGCTGGAAATGCGCTTTGGATATTCAAAACCAGCGATTGATTTGATAAAAATTTATATTTTCAAAATTATAAATAAAAGGCAGATTTCAACGTGTCGAAGTTAATGGGCATTCGTCTGGATTCAAGAAGTCATCTTTGGGTGTACCGCAGGGTTCAATTCTAGTTCCTCTACCGTTTTTGCTGTACTTGGTTGATATGAAGCGCGCTAAAATTAAATTCATCTAGCTTTTGATATGCTGGTGATGTCCAATTATATTTGTCTAATTCTAAATACATAAATAAATAGATGTGAAATAAAATGTCTGTCAAATGGCCACCGCAGCTCCGTTGCCAGGTGTGCACCCTTTGGACGAAAATTTAGAAACATTTTGAAGTAAATGTGGCTGTATTGGACGAATGCTTTCGATTTCTTCGTAGAGCTGGTGAATCGCCTCAGGACAGTTCGGATAGCCATAAAACCAAAATAAAAGAAACAAGTTAAGTTTTGGTCTTCAAAACGATAGATGGAACGACCTGAAACCTTGGGTTGCAATAACGTTATTGTTTCGCTTGCGGTGTGGTAGGTCACGCCATCCTGTTGAAACCACCTGTCATTCCAAAAAACATCTACCACGGACTATTATTCACACCAAAAAGTAAACGTAACTTGCGAATTTTTGTAGTAGGGAAAATTAATAAACTTTCTTCCGAAGTGTAACGCGGTATTATCTAGCACCTACCAAATATGACTGACTAAACATTGGACAGACGAATATGGCGTGGGATTCAAAATTCAAGTTATTGTTAAGATACGATTAAAAACAAAAACAAACTGCATTAAACCGACAATTCCATATCAAATAAAGTACTCGAAATCGTTCTGGTTCTCACTCACTTTGTTGTCACCTCACTTTCGTAACATATGTGTGTGTTATTCCGCAATTAAAAAATTTCGTAAACAGGAAAACCTCCACAGCGAAGAAAATTTATAATGACAATAATTGCCATCTCTCATTTTTGTTACAGATTTCAAATATGGGCAAAACTACTTCTAGGGTACTCGGAAATCGCGTGGAATTAAAAATTGCCGATTCCTTGAATAATTCTCCTAAATTTCATCGTCCAAACGTACGATAATCTGTTTCCCGTACAAATCGGGCCGTTCAGGAGGTACGAGTACAATTTCACGAAAAGGTATGACGGTGGCGGCTGGATACCCCCAAGCGATAATTGCTCAAACAGAACTCATGAAATCAGAATAGCCGGAGAGGTCATGCATAATAGAGGCACTTGGTCACGACGAGTACCGCAGATTTAGATGCATGCATAATTATTCCACCAAGCACACAGAGTAGCACGAATGTCACTCTCCAAATAACCCCCCGGGTTGCGTTAAAGTTAGTGGAAATCATTTAAAAGTTGTTTAAGCGAAACAGCCAGTGCCGCAAGCCTGGCAGGAATACTGCTGACCTCAGGTTAATCAGGTGAAGCCGGGGTTATGGCGAACTGGCGAACCTGCATCCATCCATGTGTTCATTTCACAGTTCGGCTTTTACCTGCTGTACCAGACGGAAAGTCCCGTGGACGGACAGCCTGAGAGGTTCGATTATTCGCTTTGTTCTCCACTACCGTCCCGGTACTATTTTTTCCAGAACCAGACGAATAATGAGATGTTATTGCACGATAACCATTTGAAGATACGGACATGATACAATCGTACTCTCCGGGAGCTGGATGCAGCGTGCGCCGTGCAGGGCACATATTCTTACTGCACTTAAAACAAGTTTTTCCTAGATAACCCACAAAAGGAGGAACACATTAATCGGATCAAACAAAAACTCGAATGCAGCTCAATGCACATACTCGTACAACCGCTGGGAGAGCTGCTTTTCGAACAAGAACCAGAAGACGACGGAGGACGTGGAGCAGTCGTATGCCCGTGCTGGATGCTGTTGCGACTGCTGTACCAATACACCAGAGAGGCCCCAGGTTCACTGCACCTTATTGGCGCAACCTGAAGACGTTTTGTGTTGCTGCTGCTGCTGCTACTACCCAGACCCTGCTAGACGTTCGCGTGGAACTAATTTCTTTATTCGATGTTTACGATACTCTCTATGCAGCATCCAGCATCAACCATCGTCGTCCGGACTATACACCAGTTGTGGCCTGATGTATTCCACTGAACTGGGCCAAATGCTCCAGATAACGAGAACAGTAAAAAGTCATTAAATTAAAACCCTTGTTGCTTAGAAAATTATAATCTTTATCTCTGAGCCCTTAGTTAGAGTACGCTCAGAGAAAATTAAAAAAGGTTTCATCAAAACCCTATTAATCAACTGGAAGTACTTACACGCATACAATATATATGATTACGGTATTGTTAATATTTTTTCTATACATGTGCTGCATAGAAACAGTCATGCTACGTATAAGCACTTAACAATCTCCTTAAGCGTGTTTGTTAATTAAAAAAAAAAACAAATAGGACAATAACATCTTCACCTTGAGTTACGTAATTAAGATTGACTTACGTAATTAATTGTTCACTGCGATCGATACTGGTTTCTAAGGACACAAACTTTTTCGAGATGCTGAATAATATTTTTCCAACTGATTCTTTTCTGATTCCAGATGGACAATTAATTAACGAAAAGTGTAAGCATTTTGATTGCCTTGTTATACAGATCCTGTTGTATAAATAAAATCAGACATGTTCGCAACTGTATGCGCCATAATTAGCTGGAGTTGTCTCGAGAGGAGCAACCTCAGACAGTTCTTAGAAATCTTTATAGAAATATTATTACTGTGCGATGATGAATCAATATTTGTTGAAATCCCTAATATCCTTTTCTCATTTTATCGCTTTTAATGAAGATAATTTTAGCGAATTTATTAAATGAAGATGGGTTCGCTTTATTTCACCCAATTAGTGATACTTTGCGCCGCCCGCGCCGTGTTAAAGGAAGTGCATGTTTTCATAAGACTTGTGGGGTTGTGGACCTCCTCAAAACATTTGAAGTGATTATTTTCGAAAACAGCAACGCAGTCTAATCTTATCTTACTAATATTATAAATGCGAAAATTAGTGTATTTGGATGTTTGCTACTCAATCACGTCTAAACCGTTTGGCTTGTTAGGTTTCATTTTGTTGCCACAAAGGTAGTAAGTAGGTTCTACCACAGATAAATAACTATACAGATGTCGCCTCGGCATAGGAAAACGAGAACGCATTTCTGTTCCTGTCGTTATAAACAAGTTCGGGTGAAAATGTTTCAGCAATATGAATCGAAGCTGAAGCCTCTGCACTTGCCCACTTGGTCGAGCGCCAGGACACGAGAGCAGCGAGGTGTTCGGTGGAGCCGACTTGAATGAAAGTGAGGCGTGAGGGAATGCGCAAAGGGATTATTCACGGCAACGACGTAGAGAAATAGCGAAGCGAACGGGGAAAATAGTTTCCTGGTATTTCATCACGTTTCAATCCGCAGAAGTGGACTTATTCCGTTTTTGGACTGCGACTTGTGAGGATTTATTGTTGGAGCGTTTTGGGTTTGCGATATAATTGACGATTTTGGATATTTTACTTGGCTTTGGATTTTAGGATTTTGATATTTGGATTTATTGACAATTTTTTGATTACTTACGTTGACGACTTTGGCTATTTTTATTGATAAATTATCAATTTTGGCACAGATATTATTCTTATTGACGACTTTGGCTACGTTTCAGGATTTCGAGTTTGGTATTTGCTTTATATCTTTTCCTTGGTACCAATTTTTTTATAATAAAAATGGGTAAACCTTGGAATATAAAATGTTGTATAATATCTTGCTTGGCAACGGCAGATAAATACCCTGACAGGCGGTTCTTTCTGTTTCCCAAACCCGGTTCTGACAAATATAAAAAATGGATTGATATTTGCGCTGAATCTGCTTCCGAAATAGAAACAAAGACAAAACCATATTTGTGTCATATTCACTTCGCAGATATGTTTTTAGGGAAACAATTTTTAAAAAAGAATGCTCTACCGACACTTTTTTTGTCATTTTTGCCACAACACAGCTCTTTTGCCGCTGATTCTGAAGCCTTGTTAGCAGAAAATAATATAAAGGTTTACAAAAGACAGAGCTACAGTAATATTGATGATGACTTAAATTTTGATGAACTAAATAAAATGTCTACTTTACCAATGACTAGAAGAAGTTCAAGTGCATCCCCAATTTCAATGTATGCTTGAATAGTGTAAAGCAGGTAAAAGCTTTTAGAAAGAGTGTCGTAAAAGTTAAAAAACAAAATTTAAACCTAACAAGCAAAGTAAGAAAACTACAGACCATAGGGAGAAAACAACGCTGTTATATTAATAGGATTAAAAAAATGAACGCAGAAATGAAAGAATATACTAAAGATATTTCTAAAAATATAGATAGTTTATCTAATGTCAACGGAAATTCGAAAACATTTTCTAAAATGATTTTGCAAAAGCCGCGGGTATATTCTGAAGAAGAAAAAAAATTGTGCCAATTTTTATTATATAGATCTTCTGCCGGATATCAATTTATGCGGAATATACTACAGTTCCATTTGCCACATGCAGCTTCTTTGCATAAATGGGCCAAACTGAAGCACCTGTCGCCAGGTATTGATTTCGAAATTTTAAACGAAGTTAAAAACCAAGTAATGAATATGCCATTGAAGGACAGGGAAGTCGTTTTAGCATTTGATGAGATTTCTATTGAGGAATGCCTTATCTATGAAAATTTTTCTGATGTTATTGTTGGCTATCAAGATTTTGGATCAAATGAGAGATCAACAGATTTGGCGAAAAGTGTAATGGTTTTTATGGTGAGAAGTTTATGTGGCAAATTTAAACATGTTATGCATTATGTGGCTTGTTCCTCTTCTATGAAAAGCGAGGTGCTATATAATGAATTAATGAAATGTTTGAATGTATGTCATATGATGGATTTAAATGTAAGAGGAATAACATGCGATCAAGGTTCACTTAACCGAAAATTATATAAAAGTTTAAACGTTTCAGAAGTAAATCCAATGTTTTTCATACAAAATAGAGAAATCCATGCTATGTATGACGTGCCGCACTTATTTAAAACATTAAGAAATCGTTTGCTTATAAGCGATATCTGTACACCTGATGGAACAATAAGCTTTGATGTTATTCGATTTCTTTATAACTATGAAAGAGATAATGTAACAAAATTATGTCCGAAATTAACATTTTATCACATAAACCCCACAAACTTCCAGAAAATGAGCGTTAAATTAGCTTTGCAAGTTATTAGTCATAGTGTTTCTTCGGCTATTTTGAGTTTGCTCGCTTTAAATAAATTTTCTTTTGAATTAAGGGAAAAAGCCAAAGCTACCGCAACTTGTTTTCAAAACTTAAATAAACTCTTCGATATATTAAACGGCAAACCTGCTTTTACTCGGAGTTTTATTAATATCGAATTTTTACAGGAAATGGAAAAGTATGTTCTTAAAATGAAGCCTGTAAAAGGAACTTCATTTTGTTTTAATGGGTTATCTATGACAATTAAATCTATTATTACTATTACACGTTCAATCTTTTTAAAACATGATGATGTGTTTTATATATATGGACAAAAGTTTAATCAGGATTGCTTGGAAAATTTGTTTTCACAGATAAGAGCACGAAATGGCAACAAGAGTAATCCCAATTTATTTGAATTTAACCAGCTACTTGGTAAAGTAATAAGTTTAAAAATTTTTTATACTTCTTCATTTGCCAATTGTGAAAACGATAGTGACGAATATTTTGATTTTGATTGGTCGGCTGTGCTAAATATTCCAAGTTCTGATAAAAATATACCACCAGAAATACATGACTATGGAGAAGGTACTAGCTCTTCTCAGGAAAATATTTTTGATGGTGGTAACGATCATGATGAAACTATACATTTGCGAGATGAAGATGAGATTTTCAATTTTCCAGAAAATGTACAAATTGGAGCAGATGAAGCCGCATTTAAATATTTTGTGGGGTATTGCTGTTTCAAGATAATTAATAGAATGAAAACACCGTGCGAAAATTGTTTGAAAGATTTAACGGAAGGAGGAAATAATGATGATATGTCAAATATTTTAATAAAAACTAAAAGCCTTTCTAGCATTAATAATGGTCTTACCACTCCCTCGAATCATTTATACAATATTTGTAAAGTTCATATAAAAATTTTTGAAGACACTTTTAAAAATCGTCCTCACATTGCAAATATTAAGAAATTCATCATTGAAAAATGTGTAATTTCAACGGAGAATTGGTTTGCATCCAACGAATGCTATCCTCATCGAATGAGTATTTTAGATTTCATGCTAAAAGTGTTATTAAGAAAGCATTGTTCGTGGGCCGTCGACCAATACCGTGCTAAAAAAAAAGAAACAAAGCATTCTAATACAAAAAATAAAAAATTCAAAAAGTATTACGTGTAATATTAATAAGTTTTGTTAATATACATATATCTGGAATACAATATACCTTTGTCATAATATTACACTCATATTGGTAAATAAATAAAACTTTGATGCAAATCAAAATATTCATTATATATTGTGATATTGCTTATGCGCTTATTTGTGACAATAAATTGCTGAAAAGGTAGCTCCTCGGAGATTCAGATTGAGCCAATACTTTGTGGACAATGTAAAATAAGAATATATTCTAAAAGATTTGTAGCGCACGTTAATCGTTTTCGGAATATAAAATCTTTATTAATATTATCAAGGGGTTTCTGTATATTTCCATTTCTTTCGCTCCTTCAGGTCAAGAGACATAAGTTTCAATAATACCCAGCAACCTACTTGGCTGCGATTTGCTGCGCAACATACTTGGTTATGAATCTAGCTACAAACTTGGCTATGAGAACGATTTACTTGGCTATTGGAAATGTTGCTACCGTGCCTCTATTTTAACATGGCATGCGACATCTGTATAGTTATTTATCTGTGGTTCTACCAAAGAATATATAACATAAAGAAGTTGCACGAGCCTAATTTGCCACTCAAAAATATTTTCCGATCGATGGAAGAGAAGGAACGGTGTCAGGGCAGGGAAGTGATTCCTAGAAACCGCGGCTGTGAACACAAATGTGTACCAGCCAGCAACGCACAGAAGTTCGGGCGCAGGTTATTCATATGGGTTCATGCGTTGGGGTGAACCACGCTTGCGTTGTCGGACGATGTGCCTTCTAGCTGAAGGCAGACCGATTTCTATGAATGAATGATATTAGTAAAAAGGCGAGAACCCAAAAGAATTTCGTCTGCGCTTGTAATTCTCAACTTTCCTATTTCTTGATTGTTGTTAAGATTATATTAGGAGAAGCGAATACATTATTATTTATTCATTCACTCTTAAGAAGATGGTAACTATCATTAATTGATTAATTAATTAATTGCATATACACACATATTTCTTGTGAATTATAATAATGTTAAATTTATAAGATCGATAAGCAATTATTTGAAACAGCAAATTGTTTTTATTTTAAATAATTAATTAATAAATATCTGTGCTTCCAAAAGGTAAATGTAACACCAACGTTAGAAGTGAAAAGTATTGTACAAGGTTTTCTTATTTTAAAATAGCAGATCCGTCCGGTCCTTGCTCGTGCTTTTCCATACTTGTAAATAAAAACTTTTAATTTTCATAGGAATTCATGCGCGGTTAATTTATTGCATTTTTCCCGTAGGAACCCAAAATATTCTGAGCTCAGTTCAGAGTTCTCGTAATTTTCCCACACTTCCTAGAATTGGAACCGGCGAGCGCTCATACAGCCCTCAACGCGTGCTTGGAACACCTCATCGCAAAAGTCCATCAGAAATTTTTGGTCACACTTCCGATGGAAGAAGTGCCTGAATATGAATGGTCGCTTGTATTTATTGTACTACTACAGATATAGGGTTCTGCTGGCAGAACCCCGAAACAATATTTTTGATTCAAGTTATTTGTTCCGACTGCGACTTCTTTATGTTATATATTCTTTGGTACTACATAATACAACTTAATATATAGGCAATTTTTTAATTTTGAGAAAGTACAACAATTCAAAATGACGGTCCCAAGAAGGCAACCGAAAAAGTTGATGCTCAAGAAATATCCCAGAAAATTAGCACAAGCGGGTTTTCGGGTTCGCTGATTTACAATCTGTCATCAACATTTCCAAATTCAAAATGGCGAATCAATATAGAGCTACCGAAATTCCTCAATTTTAAGCAATTTTGATGAAAATTGATACGTAGACGTCTTTGGGGTCACACAAAACGAATCTACCAAAATTAAAGATGGAGGATTCAAAATGGCTACCAAGAAAGATAAACTACAAAGGATTGCCATGAAAATCAACAATGGGGCGTTTTCGAGGACGCTGATCTTCAAGCTACAATAGAAATTCTACAATTGAAGATGGCGCATTCCATATAGCGACTGAAAGGGTTCAATTTCAAAGGATTGCTGTGAAAACGGGTTCATTTATGTTTTTGGGGTCGCTGAACTCGGATATCTCTGGGATCCAATATACCGACCGAAAATTCTCAACTATACAAATGTTCGTACATAAATGTTTTTAGGGTCACTAATTTACAATATAGCGCCCAATTCAATACAAGATGACTATCGGCCTAGGGGGGGACTCGTCGAGGATTCAAGTTACTAATTTTCTACCTCAGCTTTGGAAAGTTTCAAACAAGTTTTCTGGATTATTGGTACCGTGCAAAGGGGGAGGGTGATGAATTATGACGATGTAAGCAGGAAAAGTTTACTTAAGAATATTCAGATATAGTAATATCGAATCTGCCTTCAAAATTTGGTGATGCCGACCAAAATCTTAAGAAGTAAATTGAAACGGTTTTCAGGTTTACAGATTTCGGGTCTATCTTAAAAAAATGTGAATTGAATGTGACAGACACAGTATGGTGATTACAATAATTAATAAATATCTATGGCGACGTATTTTTGTTTTTTTAATTCTGAAAAACTGGTGCTCGGGCTGCTAGGACATAGTTGGATAAATGTGATATTTCTTTACCCCAGCCCATCAATTGTATTCTCTTTATCTTAATTCGCAATTTATCCTTCAGAATACATTTTTTATAAAATATCTCACAAAACAATATTTTGTGTGTTCGATACGGACTTTCTTGACTCAGCTAATCTAAAGAGCCACCTACTTACTTAGGCCAAATTAGATGTTATCATCTTCGACACTCGGGACGTAACGAAAATTCCTTCGGTAGCTAATCTGTTGTCACCGCTGTAAGTAATGAAACTTGAAGAAAAAATGTCTCGTCGGCACTCACGCTACGGTATACCTTTGGACATGTCAATTTAGAAAAGGTATTAGTAGGGTAAGTGCACGCATCGCACCAAGTGGAGTCTTACCCGAGACAGGAAGTTTTTTATAACGTGTTTTGGAGTATACAGGAAATTTAATAAGCCGGTTCACGGAAGGCGGGCACTGCACCCAACATTGTCTGCAGCTCTTCCACCCCTTTTGTATAATCACCAGCACATACAGTGGGGGAGTTTGCAATTTACCCCTATACGTTCCCACATAAATCAGACGCAAGAGGTCTCAAGTTCGCTGATATATTGACACTCCCCGGCTTTGTACTGGGAGGGGAATTAAGCGATTATGGAAAGGATTGAACCTTCAGTAGTGTCAAAAGGCCGTGAGTGCACTTACTGCTTGTGTTTCGAGCGACATCACTAATGAGCTACTTTTCGCAGAGGTAATTGGTGGATGCTTAAAACCATGCAGAGCCCTCTTTCGCTGCCAGAGATCTTCCCAAGTTTTCCGTATCAGAGAGGTGCAAGCGCCTGAAATTTGATTATTCCCAGAAACACTAAACTGCCGCGAAGCGAACATCGTTGTTCACGGCTCAGTAATTTTTATTAGCAACTCCAGGCAACTAGGGCGGTGTACGGTGTGCAGGGGGAGTCAAACTTACTTTCCGCTGTTAGGGCTATGACGATGCCAAGCTATGTAATGTAAGGCTATTTTCTTACCTGTGAATTTCCACGGTGAGACGCTTCACCTGCCGTTGCCGTTGCAAGTTTGGCGCTGAACCGGAGACAACAATTGTTTTCATTAGGGCGGACACGGTCTTCCGGTGCTTAGCCTTGCAACAGGTCAACAACTGACAAATTTGGATGAGTCACGGAGGTGTCGCGTCGGTAACTGACCTTTTATGCGCTAAGATTTTGTTTACATGTCTATTCGTAAGATTTATAGTGATTGGGAATTGGGGCAATAATTCAAACCATTCGTTCAGGCTGATAAATGGGCGGAAGCCTTTCTATACGTGATTTTGTCGTTGTTTGCAAATGTATCCCACTCACTGTAAAATAGAGAAAGGAAGGAAAGAAGAAAAACTAAAGAAAAGAAAAGAAAGAGAAATAAAGGTGAATACAAATTTAAATGTACACACGCAATGACGCAACTGAGCTTCTCACTACACTTGAGGTTTAGATGACATTAAACAAATGATCAAATTGTAGGTTATAATTATACATACAGACCCTGTTCATCGGATTAGGAACACTCGTAATTTTGTTGAAATGTTCTTTTTATAGATTAAAAACGACATGAAGGAAAAATAATATAAAATTAAAAGTTCACTTTTTACAAGGCTATTTTCCCACACATTGTTTATATTTTTCCTCAGAACTGCTATAGTAGGATTGGGGACTCCAAACGTTCTCAATGGGATTAAGGTCAGGCGAATAGCCTGGACAAGGAAGAATAGGGATACCAGAGCTGTTCAATAAATTTCTGATTGATCGAGCAGTATGACAGGGTGCACCATCGTGCATAAAGGTGTGAGACATGTCGCAGGATCTTAAATAATTATAATGCGGTATACAAATGTCCTGGAGCACTTCCTCGTACAAGTTCTTGTTCATTCCATCGACAAAAAACAGTGGTCCAGGTCCATCGGCAGAGATACAAGACCATATCATCGTGGGTAGTGGGTGTTTCACGGTTCTTGCAACGCAACCTTCATTGTACCGCTCTCCTAGCCTCCTCTGGACGAATTGAGGGTTCTCCGTAACAGCTTCCAGCCTACATTCGTCGCTAAAAACTATCTGAAAGTAAAAAAATAATTGTTTTATCAGACATTGCAGGCCGTCTTGATGTTAGGTTCGCTTCGTAGAATCGTCTCCTTAAGGTCAGTGCTGTGCTGACATTTGAATTCCTTAGAATTAGAATTAGTTAGGGACGTTAAACGATTTCCGCAGGCTTTTTGGATGATTCTACGGTCTGTTCGAGGTTTCGTTTTCTTTTCCGCGCCAATTATGACGCCTACTGGTGATATCCTCTGGATTTTCCTGTAGTCCTTTTGATATTCTCATAACAGTTTGAGGAGATACTTCCTCTTTTCGTACGATTTCTCGAAAGCAAAATTTTCTTATCTTCAGTAGGGCAATGATAGCTGCTTTTTCTTGCACTGCTGATGTCTTTAGCCTTTACCATTTTTTCACTTTTGCAAGAATTCCTTGCAGAAATTACAGCTTCGCAACTGTCCGCAAAAGTTTAGCAAAAAACACCTCTTCCGATTCCTTTAAAGTGATACGCACAATCGTCTTTTAACGCACAGATAATCACTTGCCAAACACTTTTCGAAAACAGCCATACAAATGGTCAGTAAGAAAAATCGTCCTTAGAAACGATTAAGGGAGAATATTGTGTACTAATTATTTTATGTCCCGTTTAAAACATTAATGGGATCAAGAAACGATCTCTCTATCTCAACGACTTTCTTAGGACAAACCCGCAATTTAAATGTGTTTTTGGTAGATATTTCTAAAAAATACGAAAGTGTTAGTGTTCCTAATTCGATGAACAGGGGCTGTATACAAAGTTTAAATCGAAGACAAATTATTAACAAGAAAAAACCCGAATGCGCATAAACTAACAAAAAACTAACTTTGTTGGTGACAGTAGTGGGGTATACGATTGTTCATAATCCCACTATGTTAATTTCTTGATTGTTTTGTGTTCTCATTATACTCACCATATTTCTTATCTTCAATATAATTTATTAATTAAATGTTCCGTTTATGATTTTGTGTGTGTGTGTGTTACCAGTGTTCTATTGGCCACGAAATTCGTTGACCATCTCCGAAATCTTCATTTTGTTATAGTTGGCTATTGTTGTTATTGGTGTTAGTTGATCGTTGTTTCAGAAGAGGCTCTTGCTGTTGTTGTTGTTGAAGAAGAGACTCTTGTTGTTGTTGTTGATGCAATTATTACTTCCAGGCGTGTCCGACGATATTCTGTGTCGACTTGGCTTAAGGGAATGCAGGAGTACCCTTTGCCGCTGCACTTGTTGTAAATTAAAATATTTTTGTTTCATGTGATGTTATATTTTGTGGTTGGTGGGCTGTTGTTTAACGATTGCTTAATCAAGCCCCATATTGTTAAAAGTGTTAAATAAAAAAAAAAGTTGTTTGTTTGCAATTGCCAGATAATTTCGATGGTCGCACGTACCTATGTACCTACCAAACAATACAGCAAACTGTTTCCATTAACTTTAAAACAAGTGGACTTTGCTGAGTCGTGTGACACTGAATTTTTCTCAACTATTGTAATATGGTCATATACATTCATGTGTCATATCTTCCTAAAGACGATCATAATATAGCTTGCGTCACTTTTAATTTTACACTACTTTTCTCACAGCTTCCTGTTGTTATGTTTGAATCGCCATCTTAAATTTTTTAAATTAGACACCGTATTAAAAATTAGAGACCCCAAAATCCTTGTGTGCTAATGAAAATCTATAGAAATTTGCTCTTTTTATTGTGCCTATGGAAGACATCTTTAAAGCACTGGGCTGGGAATCACAGTCGCTTGATTAGTTTTGTAGATCACCGTACACATACAAACAAGCAAACTTACGTCCCATATAAAATAAATCAATTAAATTATAAACTTTTACTGCATATTATCCCACCAAAATAAAACGACGAAAAAATTTAAAACATAGCAAAATGCGCGGCATCTCTGACTTTGTGGTCAGGGTCATCCACGTTGTTCCCAATAAAAATGTAAATCACGGGAACCCCTTCCACTAAAAAAAAAACTTCTGAAAAATGATCATCGAATTCACCTTCCAATAAAACTTTCTCCGAAAACTCTAATGGTTTGGTTGAGAAATTTTTCGTAAGAAGGACATTGCGGGATTAACGTGAAGCAACAGTCGGAAATGATAAATTGGACAAGAGAAATTCGCTTCCCCCGACCATAGTCACTAAGAAATAAATTGTTCGCAAACAAGGATGGAACCCTAGAAATGGTTTAATCTCTTCACACAGATCAGTGTTATGGTCCTCTAAATTGTGCGCACGAAAAGGTAAAACGGGCTCAAAGAGCAAAATGTCTCAAGCGGTACCGACCTCCGAGAAGGAGGTTTTGACCCACCCGGTTAGTTGCCTTGCATGTTAAAAATCACAATTTTCTCCCTCTCTGCGCTTGTTGTTGAAAGGATGGAACAAAGCCCCGACAACGGTGTACCGCCTAAGCCGGAAGGATAGAAGGAAAGTAACGAAAAAGTCCTACACCAGGAGTGCATCTCTACGGACACGGTTTTCACATCGTGTGTCTTTCTGGAAACCTTTTAAATTTTTCGGTGCCTCGATGATATCGGATGGATTCCCTGCAGCAGGGGGAATGGATGCATATCAGCCCGAACCCTAGGCCTCATGATTCTGCAATATCGGTTTTGGCCTCGTGCCAACGGAGATAAGTGAGCATTTCATTTGCTAGTAACCTACTCTTTTATGTGCAAATTTTACATTATTGCCCCGGGACGTCCCAGCTCCTGTGGATATAGATTTTTGGTAGCTGGTTGCTGGGTCGGTTGCATCATCTTAATTTAAAAGAGTTGCTCCCTTGCTGAAGTTATCCCATTAAACTTTACTGAAATCTTCCAGTTCCCCCAAGTCACTGTAAGCTTTAATGCTTTTAGGGGCGAAAGTTTCATATATAGGTGCCCTTTGGACTCTTGTATGTCCAAGTTTATGGATATTGCTGGACAATATTCCTTCTACAAAAATTGTTTAAAGGGTTTTTCAGTTAAGGAACATTCCTAGCACTTAGCAAAAATGCGTGTAAATTCTTTTGAAAAGTAGTTTCCATAAAATACGTCAATTTAGGCGTAATCTCGGTTGCCCAAAATCAGAAGGGGAGCCAGTCTGGAAACAAGAAGTGATTTGAACTGATCCGCTTTTTCCCGCTTTTAAATTCATGTGGCAGAAAACATCATAGGGATCAGACTTATCGCACTTTTACACTCAGGCGACAGGATTAAAACGGTGCGGGAGGTGCAGAAGGATGCCCCATCCAAGCGATTTCAAGGTGTCTTTCACTAGTTTTGCTGTGTGAGACGGCGCGTTGTTGTGTTGCACTTGCAATGTCTTCTGGCCCATTCCGGTCGTCTTTCGATTAATGCGTGGTTTAAATTAATCATTTGTTGGCGATAGCGTTGTGTATTAACAGCTTCACCGGGCTTCAAGAGTTCATAATACACAATACCGCTCTGGTCCCACCAGACGCAGAGCATGGTCATTTATCGAGTTTATTGATCTTCTCCATTGCTCATAAATGTCTGCTGATTGTTTCTTGTGACACATGTAATGCTTCTGCTACTTGCCCTTGAGTTTGAGTTGGGTCATCATCCAATTGCTCGTCTTCGCATTTTTGTGGCCTACCAGAGCGCTCACTGTCTTTCACATTGAATTCACCACTTTTAAGTTATCGAAATCATATCTCCCATGTTCTAATTGATGGAGCGTGTTCACCATCAAACGATGACTTTCAACAGCCTTTTTCTTTTGATTAAATAAGAAAAGCAAACAATGCGTGCCCCAAATGTTCTTTTTCAGGCACAAAACTCGACATGATCACTGACTGAACGATAAAACAAAGACGCTAGGTTTTGAGCGACTGAACTTGGGTGTGTTTGTAGTTAAATGTCAGAAGAACAAAATGACGTATGTATCAAATTAATACGTTGCGTACTTTTCGCTGGCGCCATCTCATAGTTAAACCGGACTTAAATTACTAAGAATACACCGGCAAATAGAGCTGCCCAATCCAGAACTTCTATGTTGCTGTGTGCAAACTATGTTTATCCCTTTTTCTGTATGGCGGGGTGCGTGGTCTTGTTGGAATATCCATCATTCCATCATTGACCACTGCACATTTCGTCAAAATTAAATTTTTTTGTATTTCCATTTCTTCCATAGAAAATCTTGATGTTTGCTGACCTTCTGGTCAATTAAGTCTATTGTGCCATAAATCGAAATTGCAGCGATAAACACATTTAAGATTTCCTCAAATGATGGAACTAATGCGAATGAGAGCGACGAAATTACAATCTGCTAAGTTTATTACAGTGTCATTGAAGTAGTAATGTCAAGCATACTTTCGTATCTGTCCAAAGTGCTAGAAAATCTATACAAAAATATAACAACAGATAACTGCATTCATTGACGTTAATTAGTTTGAGTTATCTCCCTGCCAAAATGGTTTTCGCAAAAGTCACAGCGCTCTGATTGCTTCACTCAAATAGTCTGAAAACATTAGAAACTATATGGATTAAGACAGGGCTAATATGGTCGTACTTCTAGAGTTTTCTAAGGCATTCGATTCTGTGAGTCACGAGTTACTTCTGTCCAAGTTATAACTTTGTTTTGGTTTTTCCACTTGCTCAATCAACTTGTTGAAAAAAAACTATATAACCGACCGTTATCAATGACGAATGACGACGCATCTAAAGGAATAAAAACTTAATTTGGCGTCCCACAGGGATCAATTTTATGGCCTCTTTTGTTTTCGTTATAAGTACATCGACGATATCACCTGTTGAACTTGAAATCTAGTTTAACAAAATATGCCGACGACGACGCATAGTTTGACGCCTGGGGATAAAATCTGTGAAACTATGTATATGTGATGTGAATCTAGACTTAGAATGCGTGTGTAATTTGAGCCTTAAATGATATCAAATTGTATCCGTGATGTTATCTCTGCTCCTTAAAAAGTGATTTGAAGTCAGCAGCCAGAAATGCTCATAATCGACCCACCTTGTGCCGTTTTCACGTACTGGGTGTTCAACCATTACAGATATAAGGTGGTTAAAAGTTTGTATATTGGACCTCTTACCAAAAAGAGCACCTCTTCTGGCACTGGAAATTATCATACCAAAAATTGAACAGCCAGGCGAGAACTCCAGGTGTGTTCCGCGTTAACATCGGCACCGGTTGAAGCCTCTGAATTTCATGTACCGACTTCCTCTCGGGCCAGTCGACTTTAATAAGTTCAAGTCCACATTTCCTCAGCATTGCTACAGTCTCCCCCTAAAATAATGGAGCAAAGTAGTTGGTAGTCGGTAAATTAGCACTTCTGCACAGTGCGCGCCCATTCCGCAGGAGAATTTCCTCATGAACCACGAGGAGGAGGAAAAAGAAGTACATAGTTAATCCGGGCCACTCGCTGAACCAGCCCACCATCAATCTTGGCACGGTAGTTTCCCAAGTGGCCATAACTCATTTCCTTTTAATTAATGGAGAACTTTTCCCGGCAGCAGCGGCTCATTGTGATAATGGGTGAGTGCGAGGAGTCTTCAGTCGAGAAGGTATCAAAGCCGAGCTCCTCCGGCGTAAGGAGAATGCCATTTCTTCCACTTAAAAGGGTTAAAGTGGGACATGCACAAAAAGTTCCCAGTTCCCAGTGCGACATGCAACCAGGCTCCGGGAATGTGTTAATGTGTCGAGGTCAACTTCGGCAAAAGCGGGAGGTATACTCTGGCTGCCGGGCTAATTTAAAGCTTGCGCTGGTGAAAAAGGGTCACCTCACCCGGCCTTGTGGTGTGGTGTGTAGACGACGCGCACTGTATCGTCCCGAACGACACCCGGCAGCGCAAAGGCAGGGCTTTATCGCGTCAAAACGGGAAACTTTTCTATTTGACCCAAATCCGAAAGTTCTCTGTGCCCGCAAAGTTGCTAACCGGCTCGTTACGAATGTCAATTCGCCCGACGATGATACCCATCCCCGGGCGCACTCGGAACGGAAGCATTAAGGAGCGCCCCGTATCTCGCAAGTTTATCTCGTAAGTGGCCAGAAATGATTTTTGGATCAGTGCATCGCCACAAGATGCCATTTGCCTGCCATTAAGGTGCATCTCGAATCTGGCAGTGGTGGCTAAAAGTTCGGGGCCCCAAGAACTTTATAATGGGATGGGCCCTGCCCGGCAGGGAAATCTCCTTTGCCAGATGGGCGATCCAGGGACCGGAGAGGTCTATGTATTACGGTCGGGCCAGTCCTGGGCGGATGGTTCAGGCTCAGGCCCGGACCCCCCCATCATTAATATTGCAGCAGTCATCGCCAGGCAATGCACAAGGCCCTCAGAGATGAGAGCTTGTTATGTGGGGGGGAAATTAATTAAATTTCTCTGCGTACAATGGCGGGGGTACCGACGGCCCCGAGAGCCATAAAATAAATCAGCTGAACGAGTTTTAATTAAATGCGAAATAAGATCAGAACTGCGCCGAGATTCCTTCTACGGAGAGTATTCGTGGCACAGGGCACAGGCAAATGGCCCGCCCGGCGCAGGTAAGCTGCTCTGGATGCTGCAGCAGCAGAAGCACAGTCGATCAAGGGAATCCGGTAACGTACTCCTAGAGTCTCGGAGTTTCCTCTAATTAACTGGTTTATAGGGATAATTGGCTCCGGTATGACTGGATGCATCTTTATTGAAATTAATTATCAAGCGCTTGTCAGTAGATGAGCTCCAACGATATTTACTCCTGGTTGAGGCTAGCAATTGTCACCACTGCACAGGTACGCGAAAGGGGTGACTGCAACAAAAGGGGCAAACAAATGAATCCTCGTCTTCCATTTGAAACGGTCTGTCGTCTCGTCTACGGGGAATTGAATGCAGGTTCAAGTTTTTCCAGAATTATATTTCGAGCTGCTCCTTTCAAAGGGAAAACTTCTAATTAATTAATACCTGGAACTGCGGCGTTTCCATATAACTCACCTAATTTACCATAATCGCTTGCTTCGCGCTCAAGCTCTTAAGTCCTTTTAATTGGACGCATCCACATCGGAAAAGGCTGCGTAAATCTCCGGGTATTGTGATGCGGTGAGCACGCATCTGCGAACAAAAATCAGCGATACGCCCTTTTTGAATTGCTAATGAGGTATTTTGCTTTAAGCTGCAATCAAGACGTGGATTTATTTACTCCTTTCATTTCACTGTAATAACTTGAGCAAATGAAAAAAGTTTCCGATTCCCGGAATTTCGTGGGTGAAGTACTCTGCTTCGAATTGGTTACTGAAAATATTTCCTATTTAACTCCAGTTACAGTTAGGAGCACAGGGCTTCCACAAAGCCTCTCCACTTGGTTTTCTGTCTTCTAATTGAAATGAAATTGCTCTTCGAATTGAAGGAAAATCATTGAAAATTCTTATTCACCTGACCACCTTACCTTGTGATTGCCTTATTAAAAATTATGACACGTCATCGCATAATTTACGGTAGTCGAACACGTCCAGTGTGAATTTTCACAAACTTCCAACAAGTGTAAAACATAAATGTGCCTGATTGTGAGTAGAAAATACACAGCACGACTTCCGCGTACGGTGAAAGTATTTCACGCAATCGTGTCACGCAGAGAAAAAAAAATTTGAAGTTAAGCGCCTCGTAATTGTCTCGGAAAATGCCGTTCATGGTGTTTTCTTGCGCCAAACATCACCAGAGACGAAAAATTGCTGCAAACAGGAAGGGTCAGACAGGTCAATTACTCTGAGAACGCATCTGATGAGATATACCTTTGCAAACGTCAAGACGACTATGTACGATCACTTTTCCAATTTTCTACCTGGTTTCAGATTTAGACAGATAATGCGTTCTCAGGTAATTTTCTTTGTTTTTTCTTCTCTGTTTTGATTGCGATCCCTCGCATTTATACTTTATAGTGATCTTGTGAAGAAATTAGCTTGACATGATCTCGTCGTCTTGGCATCCGTCGTCCATCGTGAACGTCTTTCCAACTGCAAGCAGGTGGCTTAAACCTCATTTGACTTTCGGCCGATCGTGCAGGAAATGTGGCAACGTCGTCGCGATCACGTTAGGAATAAAAGAAAACGAAGCCAAGATCTGATCACTATCGTACCTGGGACAATGTTGCGCGCCAGAATAGTATTCCCCTCTGCACGTCTCAACATATAACCCCCCGCTCGGAAAATTATACGATTCGCCGAAGTGTACACGATCGTGTACGCAATAACGCAATCGAGTCTGGGCTGATTTGTCTTTGTGGTCTTTGCCTACTTTACTCTGCCATATCCCAAGAAAATGCTGAGGTGCACCTTGTCCGGTGTTTGTGTTTGCTTAAGGAAATAACCGGTTTGTGTCGTGTAACTGTTCTCTTGCCTGCATCTTAATGATGCTCAGCCATCTTTCTTATATGGTCCCTCAAGAATCTTGAGGCTGCAGAACAACTTGTGTCAGGTTAAGCAGAAAAACGATTTAATTGGGCTAATTACTCGTGGCCAAAAGCGCACTTGAGCGCTTTTCTAAGGAGCATAATTACGCCATTCGGTTAGATATGCCAACACGATCACTAGCCATTATTTAATGGGTTTGAATTCAGGGGAAATAATGTGTTCGGGGAAATAGCGATGGAAATTTATGCAAATAGTTTGGTCGCGTCGTGTTGAACGATTCCGGTTTTTCCACGTAAATTGTTGCCACTGATTGCACTGAAGACGATCTTGCGCCATTGGCGATCAATAAAGAAAAAGATGGAAAGCCTAGAAATATATGAAAATCACGTTCTTGCGGAATCCTCGCGATGTCTTTTATATTTTTTTATAATTTAATGGCCATGATCTCAATATGGGAAACTGTTGTATTTGTTGTGTTCGTTTTAAAAGTTGTTCTAAGAAATCCCATATAATAATATTAACGTGATAACCCCACGAATGTCCTATGCATTTAATTCAATTTATTTATTTTTTGTGCTGGTACTAAAATTGGACGTAGACGCAATTGTTTTTTTTTACTTTCATAACTTATTGGAATTCCAAATTAGTAGTAAAAAGAAAAAACATAAATAGGACAGCAACAATATTGCCGCGAAATCATAACGAACATAAGTTTTGAAAAGGTCGGTTTTTGCAACAGTTTTTTGGGCCTTCTGGATTTGTCGCCATTTTGTGCTTATAAACAGCCGCAGTTTGGATTCTTCTACTTTTGTATGTTGTTTTTGTAGATACTGTTGTCCCGATTTTTTTTTAAATGTATTGGCCTGTCGACCAATAGTTCGCGGTATACATACGGTATATATGTATATATATTGTGTCTTACATCCTTCTCGTTCAAACTATTGCCGATTTGTCGCATTGTCTTACTGAAAGACAAAAGAAATTCGACGATATTTTCTCACGTATGTCTTAAGATTAAGTCGAATGATCTTCTGGTACTCCACACAATTCATTCTTGAATTAATCTAACAAAAAACAATAAATTTATGATAATTTCAGTGCATTACAATTTTCCATTGCCGATTTCTGTTGGTACGCGTAATCTTTTGCATTTAGTTTTATACTACCAACCATATTGTGAGCATGATCATGCCATGTCGACCTGTAGTATCAGTATACATAGGAGATGCATAATGGAAAAATGCAAGATCGAACAACATGTTCCGTTGAAAAATGTAAATCACAATAGCTCTCATCCTAAAGGTATGACAAATCGTTGCTAAGACTGAAAAATTCACAAATCCACCGCACATAAAGCTTACAAATTATTTGGACATAGCAATGATTTCACTAATTTTAAAAGAATAAGAAGGGAGTACGAATTCTTACACCGGTTCCTATATAAACAGTACATTTTCTCGGTTGAGCTTAATATATATAAAAATAATAGCAGTTCATTCTGGAGTTATGTTAATGATAAACGTATCTCTTCAAATCTTCCAAATGTTATGGAATATAATAATAAAGGATCCTTCAGTGTGAAAAAATCTTGTAAGCTTTTCGCTGATTTTTTTTTGTTCAGAACGTAAATGGTGCTCACAATGAATCAATGAAACTATTACCCATGAATTGCTTGATATTGGTTCATTAGTATTGACAGAAGCAGATATAAATGATTTATGAATGGTAGATCAACTATCACGAATTTGTCCTTGTTCACTATTTCTTCAATAACTATATGGAAAACGGATATCAGTTGGATGCTATTTATACTGCTTTTTCTAAGGCCTTTGACAAGGTAAATATTTCCGTTCTAATTAGGAAACTGCAGAGACATGGTATTCATTCATCTTTTTTTAATGTGGATCAACTCCTATTTGCTAAATATGTAGGACACAATATGTTTTAATTGATAATGTCACATCCAAACCGTTCGTTGTTAAATCGGGCGTACCCCAAGGTAGTCATTGCGGCTCGGTATTATTTCTTCATTTTATCAATGATATTATCAACTGCTTCTCTTATTCACAATGTCTAATCTATGCTGATGCTTTCAAACTCTTTCTGAAAGTCAGTACTTTAGATTCCTGCATCCGCCTACAACACGATCTGGTTAAGGTGGTCGAATGGTGATTTTTAAATGACCTACATTTAAATATTTCAAAATGCCGAGTCAATACTTTCTCTCACTTTTTAAATCAAATAGAGTATGGTTGCAGTGTAAACGATTCTCCATGGGTTAAAGTTCAGGAAATCACTGATCTTGGGATGATTCTTGACACGAAGCTATCGTATGTAAAACTTATTGAATTTATTTGTTTTAAATCTTTTAAAGAATTCTCCAATATTTTTGCCATAAAAACTTTGTATGTCTCTTTAGTAAGACCCATTCTTGAATACGCTGCTGTCATTTGGTCTCCAAAATACACGTCTCACTCGAATAGGATTGAATCGGTGCCAAGATCGTTTACCCGTTTCATGTGCTATAAGTTAAAATTTTTTAAAGATAATATTCCATCTTATGAATCCAGACGTTTACTAGTTGGACTACCTAAACTTAGTTTTCGTCGTGATGTCAGCTGTGCTTTACTTGTTAAAAAAAGACCTCTCCGATCGAATAAATTCCTACACACTTCTTCCCATAAAACTAATTACGGTTTAAATAACGTGGTAACTAGAAGTATCAACAAGTTTAATTCTTTCAATAGAATAGAAACCAGTAGACTGAATAAATTAATAAAGATATTGTTATATCGCTTGCTAACTGCGTTTACGTCACTTAAAGAGTGTCCGCCATCCAGCCACCACAATGGACCAACTTAAAGACGAAATTACTTTAAGTCCGACAACAATTGTGCAAATGTGATGCAACCGTTTGGGAGTTATAGGATGATTACTAAACTCAGGTTGCACATTTGTCTACATGAGATATCACCCCATTCCTTTTTTCCCCGATAGATGAAACACACAATTTATTGAGGACGAACGTTTAAAGATTTTACGCAATCACCCTACTTTAAACGTTTTATTAAATAGAAACCTCGATATTCATAAATTTCATTGATTGGCTCTTCTGGAATCGAAACCAGCTGAAGTGCCAACGTTAAAAGGAGCATGCCCA
This sequence comes from Neoitamus cyanurus, assembly GCA_947538895.1. Taxonomy (NCBI): domain Eukaryota; kingdom Metazoa; phylum Arthropoda; class Insecta; order Diptera; family Asilidae; genus Neoitamus; species Neoitamus cyanurus. The sequence goes on from OX384546.1 coordinate 19,464,156, forward strand.
CACAAAAGTGGCTCCTTTCAAGCCAGAGCATAGGTAGCTGGTAGACCAAAGTGATGCGCTGCCTACAATAAAGCAGGGAACAATTATCTTAAGTCTTTGGCGACGAACGTCGGTCTATTTATTGGCGAAATTGTTACGGGGAGAGTTCCTTTCTTCAATTTATTTGCGTGAGGATCCAACAGCGCACTTCTTTACGCATAAATTTCCGGCTGTGTGTGTTAATACTTGTGAAGGCACAAAATCAAAAAGGAAAATGCAAACGCAATAATTTCTGAATGGCTGGCTATCTACTGCTGCTCACCAGGTCACCCTGTATCCCAAAATGGGGCAAAATTCAAATAATACCTGGAAATGAGCAGCCGAAAGGTACCCAGCACGTTTCAGTGTGAGTTGTATTCGTGCAATGAAATTACGGCTGTCGCTCAGAATTTAAAAGCCGGAAAGATACAATCTTGTGCTGAACGTGCCCTCTTTGATTTCGTTTGGGTTTAGAAGGTGCAGGAGGGGGCAAAGTCGGGGGCGGCAAACCTGCAAACTTAAATAATTCCGCCCCTCTTGATTTGGGAAGATGCTTATCTCGCGATGGAATATTATTAATGCCTTTAGAGAATTATCACAATGCCTGCAGGAGATTAGGCTTCTACCACTTACAATTAGTGATTTTATATTCGTTATGTGGGGAGGCCTATGTTAGGATAGGTCAATTTTTGAGGTTACTGGCTTAGATTCAAACTACATATTATAGGTAATTAACTTGTAGTAGTCGTAAATAAATCTAGTTTTAAACTGTGTGTCAAAAGATTTCCTCGGGATGTTTTTGTCGATGTTATTGCCGCCAATAGTCTGTTTTTAATAAATTGAATTTCAGAACAAACTTGAAAATGTGTTTATTGTTATTTTTTCACATTCCAGGTATAATTGACCCCGAAGCACTTTGACAAAAATAATTTAGCAATAAACTGCTCTCCTAGGATTTTCTACTTGAAATACGAATAGGTGATACCTATAGAGTTTCTTATATTAGGTATGATAAAAAGTAAGTTCCGTTTTCTAATAGATGGCGTAACTCTTATTGTATGTATCACGTCTGAACCGCGTTGGCTTGTATTTGACAGGTCTTATGTCAGTGTCAAAATCCATTGTATGTCGATCAGTTAAAGTGTTTACAACAGAGTTTTTTTTGCGATTGAACATCATTGAGAGTTTTGTACTAAAGAATCGACATTTGCGGGAAGTATTGTTGTACTTCTATAATTTAAAGAACTTCGCTACTGAAAGTCATCGTTTGCTAGTAGAAAGTAGAAGCACACGGTGTACATGCTTTTTCGGATAGTATGTGCAGAAGATGGTTTAGACAGTTTAAAGATGGCATTTTCGATGATGACGATATGGTGGGATATGAAAGGTCTTATTTATCGTGAGTTGCTGAAACCGTCTGAAACCATTGCTGGCGATGTCTACAGGCGGTAACTAATGCGTTTAAAGCAAACTATTGAAGAAAAACGACCAGAATGGAACAATCGACACGATAAGATAATACTTTTACATGACAACGCGAGACCTCTTATAGCTCAACCAGTGAAAACTATTTAGAAAGGCTGAACTGGGAAGAGTTGTACCACCCGCTGTACTCATCGGACATTGCTCCGTCCGATTACTATTTCTTCCAGTCGATGCAGCCAGCCCTTAGTGGGGAACGGTTTCATTCTTTTGAAAGTATCCAAATTTGGCTCAATAATTGGATTTGCCTCGAAGGACGAGCAGTTCTGTAGGGATGAAATCCGGAAGTTGTCAGAAATATGGGCAAACGTTGTAGCTTCCGATGGAGCATACTTTTAATGATGTTCCAAAAAGATATATTTTATAAATAAAGATTTGTTTTTACTAAATAAACGGAACTTTCTTTTTCACATACTCAGTACTTCCGCAAATGCAACACTCTACAAATAGTCTTAGCTTAGTCGGCGATTGTATGAGGCACTTAGATTTTATTTCCGTGTGAACTGATCTGTTCTTTTGTTTATCGTACTGATTGATTGTGAAGTGCGTTAAGTTGGCCCAGTGCCAACAAGTGTTTTTTTTTCACATTTTGTTGAGCAATAATTTGAATTGAATGATAACTCCCCGTTATTTTTTCATTATACCGTTACACGTATTTTCATCACCATATGCAGCCTTGGCCAAATGTATTAGGGATCCCCTGAAAATCGTACTAAACAGTTTATTTCCGTAAATTAGGGGAAAATAAAACTATAGTTAGGTTTAACTTATTGACCTTTATTCTTACTATTAATATAATGTCGGTCCGCCCTTAGCTCTTATTACCGCAGCTATAATATTTTTTTCGGAATTGTGCGTACAAGCTTTATCCACTCTTCAGGAGAAATTTCGTTCCACTCTTGTTGGATGACTTGTTTTAGTCTTGTTTTGGATGTGATGTTGTGCTCCCGTATCTTCCGCTTCAGTATGCACCAAAGATGCTCAACTGGATTGAGATCTGACGACTGTGCAGGCCACTCTAAAGGTCAATATTGTTTTGTTTTAAATATCGCCTACTGGTTACAGATGTGTGGCATGCCGCGTTGTCTAGTTGGAATTTTATATTGTCCGCATTAGTGCCACCGTAAATCTTCGTGATAGATGGGTGTAGAACCTCTTCCAACACGGCAATATATTTTTCGCTATTCATGCGTCCTTCACAAATAAACATTTCAACCACTCCAAAGGACGCCATACAACCTAAATCATCACGCTGTCCCCTCCATGTTTAACCGTGGACACGACGCATTCAGGAAGGTAAACTTCAGCTACCCTCCTCCTCACAAACGTGGAACCAGGGGTGCCGAAAACTTGAAAAATTAAAAAAATTTAACATTATTTTCATTCTTCATGAAATGTTTTCACAAACGGACTGATTACGATTCCACCATTATAAATAATTGAAATTATATAAAATAAAGCTTACCTCAAAGTTTGATTCGTCGGACCATATCACGTTATCCCAATCGGCCTCCGTCCAAGATTGATGTTTTATGGCCCATTCAAGACGATCTTTTTTGTTTTTTGCTGAGAGCAATGGCTTCTTCTTAGCCTTGCAACCTTTCAGCCCTGCCTCTACAAGTCTTCTTCTTGTTGTTCGAGCATTAATCGTGCTTCCAGATCTGATCAGATAGACCAGCAGCGAGCTCAGAAGACGTTTTTTCCAAATTTTTGAGGGACTCTCGAATCAAATTTCGGTCATCACGTTTCGAGCTGACTCTTTTTCTACCTGTTTTTTGTCTATTGCTGTGTGATCCAGTGTCCCGAAAATGTCTAATAGCACTTTGCGCCGCAGAACGAGATCATTTCACCATTTTTGCTATTTCAACTTGAGATTTGCCTTGTTCATACAAAAACCGAATTCGCATCCGTTCTTGCCCACTCGTTCACGAACGTTCAAAACACGTTCCCTTGTTTTAGGCATTTTCTCACTATTAGTAACCAACACTTCAAACTCCGTTAAAAAACCAGCAATATTTAGGCACTTGCTTGCACTACGAGCAGTAATTGCAAACTGAAATTTTTTTTAAAAATCCTCAAAATTACAGATTTTCCCAACCAGACGCTTTATGACCCTTCTAGGAAAGGGTTCATTACATTAATTACCATTAATGATTGTTGGGAACATATTGACAAACAAGATAATTCTTTCTAGGAATTATTTTGTAAGATACCTGCAAAAAACTAGGGTGCCTAATACTTTTGGCCAAGGCTGTACATACTCGTAGGTACAGTTGAGAAATTTCCACCACGTATGAATTATTCAACTTGTTTGTTTTTCTATGGGCATTTTGTCGGTTTCATTCGGGAACTGGATTTCTCTATTAGCATTTTGGTGATTCGATAGGGGAATCAATTGTTGTTTATCAATTAAACATACGTACATGCGCCAAATGAAGCGTTATATATATATTTCCAACAAGGAAGAAGCACGTGTTGCTGAAAATCCAAGATTTAGAAGGATTTTGTAAAGCTTTGGGATTTTTTTTTGTATATTTAGCAATAGTTTAAGCTTCAAGCTTTCGTTTTAGGTGTACATCGTCTTTGTATTATATTAGGTGTACAAATAAGTTTCCGCGGTTTGTCAAAAGATGGCCCCACCAGAAGGTTATGGAGAAATTGTCAGATGTAAAACGTAATATCCCAAGTTTCGTCATCCGGCAACACCATAACCTTAAAGTACTAGTGATTCCGTATCAGCATCACGTAATTTTTTTCGTGCAAAAATGTCAAGTTTTGTGCCGAATAAGCATCATTTGCGGGAACTTTTGATTTACTTTTTTAATTTGAAAAAATCTGCAGCTGAGGCGCATCGATTGCTTCTAGAAGCATATGGAGAAGCTGCTTTAAGTGAGAGAAGTTGTCAGGAATGGTTTCAAAAGTTTAAGAACGGTGAGTTTGACGTGAAGGACAAAGAACGCAGTGGAAGGCCGAAAGTGTACGAAGACATGGAATTAGAAGTACTATTGGAGGAAGATTCGTCCCAAACGCAAAAAGAACTTGCACTTACATTACAAGTGACTCAACAAGCAATTTCACATCGTTTAAAATCGTTAGGAATGATTCAAAAACAAGGAAATTGGGTTCCATATGAACTAAAGCCGAGAGACGTTGAACGCCGATTATGCATGAGTGAAATGCTGCTTGCCAGGATTAAAAAAAAGAGTTTTTTGCATCGTATAGTCACTGGTGACGAAAAATGGATTCACTACGATAATCCAAAGAAGAGAAAGTCATGGGTTAAGCCCGGCGAACCATCAACATCGACAGCTAAGCCGAATATTCATGGAAAAAAACTCATGCTGTGTATTTGGTGGGATCAGCTTGGTGTCGTGTATTATGAATTGCTGAAACCAAGCGAAACCATTACTGGAGCTCTCTACCGAACACAATTGATGAGATTGAGTCGGGCACTTAAGGAAAAACGCGCCCATTACTACTCCAGACACGACAAAATTATTCTTTTACACGATAATGCTCGTCCACATGTTGCGGCGCCGGTAAAAACATACTTGGAAACACTCAACTGGGAAGTTTTACCCCACCCGCCGTATTCACCAGACTTAGCCCCTTCCGATTATCACCTGTTCCGGTCGATGGCACATGGTCTGTCTGAGCAGCGCTTCACATCATATGAAGACACCAAAAATTGGGTAGATTTGTGGATAGCGTCAAAAGATGAAGAGTTTTTTCGACGGGGTATCCGAATGTTGCCAGAAAGATGGGGAAAAGTAGTGGCAAATGATGGAAAATACTTTGAATAAAACGTAATGTACTGTTCCTTCACAATAAATTCCTAATTTTTTATAAAAAACCGCGGAAACTTATTTGTACACCTAATATAATATTTGATAATTGTTTTAAAATACGGTTAAAAACCTCCTTTTTGACTTTTTAACACTAATTTTCCCGAAAGTCTTACGTGATAAATTTCTTGTTGATTAAAGTGTTATCAAAATCATCCATAATTATATGAAAAGGAGAATAAAAGTATTTAAAAAATGCAACCCAGTGAAATTCGAATAAGGATTAAACCTTATTGAAATAAAACTTCCGCGTTGCGTTTTCAAAACATAAAAATGTTTTTAACCTGAGATACAAAGCAAATTTGAGTTTTTCATGTATTACACAACTTTTGGGATTATTGTGGAAGACTAAGGATCAGCCGAAAAGGAACAATTTACTAAATTGTGGTGCCCTCTCTCAACCACCGTGTCCTCTGTACAACACATATAACCCCCATAAATTTGCTCGTCCAAGTCTAATCTCTTTTAGAAAACAAGGCTGCAAGCGGCTTATATCTTTAATTCTCCCCAGGAACGGTAAAAAAGTTCATCCCTCCGTTCCTCTGGCTCAGAAGCCGCAAAATAATCCAATAACTCCTGGTTACGTTGTAGCCTTCTCGAAGGTTCAACCAGTCAGCATAAATCCATTTTTGAGGCAATCAACACCAATTTGTGCGACAGACAATCGGACAATTACAAATCAGAAAAGTTCCTCCGGGCCGTAAATATGACACTTTTAACTCGATAGAGGCCGGCCCGCGCCAAGACGTCGAGCACCCGGAGACAGCAAATGAAAGTTTCTTCCTGCCGGGGAGGGCGGGTTGTGCGCCGCCTTGTCCGGAGGTCAGCTCGGCTTGATTTATGGTGATATCAATCGAAATCGTCTAATCGTATGCTAACATAATCAGGGAGTCGCAGCATTTTCGGAGGAAGAATTATTTTCTTGTCTTACGGTAGGCAAGCTATCATCGCAATTAGGCAGGGGGGCAGAGGTGCGGGCCCGAACACCAGGTCGAATCCGGCCGTAATAACCACCTTTGTGTCTAGCGAAAACACGAAAAGAGTTTAAGTGCCCAATTTAGGTAGGTTAAGGGTTTGTAATTTTTGCAGTCCTGCCGGGCCCCGCCTAGGACTCGAGACATGAGATATGAGGTGGCAGACAATGGGGCCAGAGGATATTCTTCGTTATGGACAATTTATCTTCTGGGCACCCTCCCGGAGCTGCCCACCAACAACACGTTATTAATGGCATGATGTTCATCAACGGTCTGCCACTAGGGCGGGCTGCCCCGGCCGAGGGCTGGAGATGAGCGGCGGCGCCTGGCCAACAAACAGGTGAGTCCATTTACATATCAAGCAATTATCCTTATCTGCATCTTGTGCGAGTGTACGTGCCTCCTTAATGTCATCCTATGTGTGCGCTGGGGAATAATTATCCTACCCTAGGGCTTCCGATGGGTGGCATTAGTCGGCAGTGCGGTGCGGTGTCCCGATTCGTCCCGTGACTGCAATCTTGCTAGGAGGGCGCGCGCAAATGACTGATTTCAGCCGTCTGACAAGGTGGTGGAGGACTTCCGCTTTCTTTTCATATTAACCCCCGACAGCCTTTGGGGCTCTGATGCTTGTGAAATTATTAAGAAATTCCGAGTTAAAGGCGATTAGCACTAATTAAGAATAATTAATGTCACGCTGAAACGGAACGGATTAGGCTGTCGAGGAAGTCATTGTGAGTTACAATGTGACGCGGACGATTGGCGAAGTGCGCTTTACCACGCTACTAGGTGGGCCTGTAATTCAGGAGTCAATTAGGGACATTCACGCTCAGATGCAGAGTTCGCAGTTTGTGGCGCACGAATGCATAAGTTGCACTTTTGGGATGATTGTCCGATCTTGCCAGACCCCCCGCTACGGGTAGAACGACTAACTGCAATGACAACTTCGTCCTCCCACCCTTGATGGGACCCATCGTCTGCTAAAGGGGAGAAGTCTATAAACCTAACTGTCGTAAGTAGGTTAGTTCTTGGCGAAAAACAAATTCAAAAGGAAACAGCGAAAGATACAAAACCTCCTCGGCCGCATTTCATGACAAACGGCCCAAGACAAGGAGGACTCTCCGCAGTGACACAAGCTGAGGGTTATTCCAAAGATTAATTGCGCTGTCTTGCGACGGAGGATAAGTTTTATTAATCTCAGCAGCTGTCCAACGGCGAAATGCTTCTTTTTTATGGAGTTTAAAGCCAAAATCGATTTTAAGCAAGTTGCCGGGGAAAAAATGTGAAAAATGTAAAAAATTTCAGCATTTTTGGAGGTGATTGCATGGAGAGGTAGCCTTGAGATAATTGCATGGAAAATATCTACTTCGCGCGCAGGGATATTTTTGCTAGGAGGAATAGACGCATTTTGGATTACATGGACTTATGGTACTAAGCCGTGAAGAGGTGCAGTAACCGACTTAAGTCTATTGAAAAGAGAAGCGAGAACGGCTTAGGTGTTTTTCAGGGAGTTGACTGGGTTCACCTCTATTTGGTGTTTTATTACATTTAAAATATAATACATAAAGGTTCCTTGGATAACCAATTTCGCTATTACACAACCTTCATTTTTTCTCACAGCTTTTGATTAGGTATCTGTTTCTTTTTATATAATATATTAGGCCAATATGTATTAGAGCGAGAGCTGACTGCATGAAAGCTAAGCTGTCAGGGCAACAGGATCGTAAATATTTCATCTTCTAGACATGGTAGAGGAAAAAATTGAAAACATTTTCTTAGATCAGAAAATATTCTACATATTTAGTAAAAGATTTGCGAATATGCTCGAATGGTGTGATTAAAAGATTTTCAATTGATTTCAAAACTTTATAATTTTAATTCAAATTTGTACAATGATTTCAAACTAGCAACGATTTCAAGCTCTCGGACTGGGATTCGAAAACGAAGTGAAGTTCCTAATCCCGGTTCAAACTCGTTCTCCCCTTAATCGAACCTTCTAGTAATAATTCCATATTTGGTTACATTTCTGCGTAGCATAACTGCTTTCCCTACACAAAGAAATATGAAATCGGTACTTTCCCCTGATTACAATCATTTGTCTCGTCTGCTTTCTATTCTTTGCTTTTTCTATATGTTCTAGTACAATTTAGCAACAAATCGAGAATCGAGCTAACTTGACAAGTTTACTGACAAATGTGAAGTGCTAGAGTGTAAACAAATAGTGTGATGGTAAGTATTCTTGATTTACGTAAAAGTGACTAGTGTTAAACATTTGAGAATGTTTCACATGGTATCGTGATGTCTATTGTTTGTTTGTCTAATTGTGCTATGGTGTTTTACATGTTTTTTATGTGAGTTTTTGTCCTAACTTTTTCCTACTTGGTTGGAAGTGTATAATGATCTTTTAATATGTAATTTCTTTTTTATAATTTCAGGGAAAAATTCTTCGGGCTCTTGACGAGGTTGCCGATGACTTTGGTGATGATGTCGTGTCAGATAAGTAACTTTATGATTCTGAAAAGACCTGGTCCTTTGTGTTTTCTCTCTTCCAGATATGCGACCCAACATAGAGGACGAAACATTTAGTTATATCAAGTTTTTTCGTAAAGTTAATACTTTTTAAGTTATTGTGCGAAAATGTCACCAAATTAGGACCACAATTGGTTTATCCGCATTTATCGATTTGGGTAACTCATAACAAAAACTATATCCATACAATATCTGTAGAGCACAGAATTCAACACTGCTTCCATATATAACATTTTTCGCTGCGACAAAAGGTTAAGCCTCTGGAGAGGCACAAAGCTGCAAAATCGGCGCAAAAATTGGTCATAAATGCTTCCGATTTCAGCCCATTTATGCGGCAAATTGACCGCAAAAGAAGAAGTGTACCGAGTTGGTGGGTAATATTTTTAGAAAAGGTTCCACTATACTCTGACAAACCTAAATTGAATAGATTTCCTCCCCCTTTCCTGATCCATCTCTCCCCCACTTCTGACGTTCCGATGAGGGAAGTGGAAGTTTACCTATTTTTTTCAGAAGAGGATTTCAGCTTTCATTTTATCTCTACTCCATTCTTCTACTTCAACTTTTTTTTTTAATTTAAAAAAACAAACCAAGAATTTGGGGGTCCCGTAAGCTTCATCTGCTATCTAATGACCTCGTGACTTACCTTCTTCCCATAATTAACAGCCATGTGCCGATGAAGTTTTGCGAAGGATACATATGTCTCTTTAATTCGCTCGGTTAGTTGAATCCTTTAAGTTGGTTATGTACGGTAAATTTGCATCTGACCATAAAGAATACTCTGTTCCAATGGTTCCAAGTCCGTTTAGTTAGATAATTCGCCCCTCTAGGGCAAAGAAACTTGACAAAAGTACTCAAAAATCATTTTTATTTCACGGAACATCGTCCATGGAAACCCCACTTCTGAATTTTTATTGGTTTGGTGTTAAACTATTAAAACTAATGATGTTACAGTATACATTTTCTATTTTTTTTGTTATTGTTTGGAGCTGTTGTTTTTGTTTCTAGCCGGAAATATTTACTTTCAATATTGTTGAGATTGAGACTCTTTTTCTTGGTATTGATTTTTATGAAAAACATTTTACACTTTTGACTATCTTTAAGTTATTACTACTGAAGCAAATATTTATAACAAACAAGTAAAACTTCTGTTCAATTAGCAAAAAGGCCTAACCGATATATTCATTTACTTTTCATTCAACTCCAGGAAATAAACACAGTTTACCGTTGTGCGGTTTTTTTGTCCGATGATGTACAAGGGTGGATCAATAATTATCAGTGTTAGAAGACAGGTGATGTTGCTGAGGAAAATCGGCTTACCATTTGAAACTGATTCATAGGTTAGTTTATATTTGGTAGCTATTTGTATTAAATCGTGTTTGAACAACTTTCAGTTTCTGGAAAATATTTCATAAAATTAATATAAATTTTTTCCCGTCAGTGTAGATAACCAGAAATCAATTCTTTTACCCTCAACTTCATACGTGAATCAAACTCATACTCAACCGGTTTTTTAAATCTATTTCATCTAGTCCTCTGAAACCCAAATTGTCTATTTATAGTTTTTTTTTTATTCTTTCTCTCCACCAATTGCTGGACGAGCCATTTAAAACCCATAAATCAGAGAGCGCCTTTCTTCAGAGCAACTCCAAGACCCCAAGACTTAACGCAATAAAAGTTTTTGCATTGTCCCCTAAATTGCATTCAAAGTCAGAGTCAGGATTCACAGCCAATTAAGGCGAGTCAGCAGCACCACGACATTGTCTCAATTACTCATCTTTTAAAAATGGACGTCTCCGGGGCAGATGAATTCATCCCCTATCTCCGCAAATACAAACAGAAAATTTGTCATCTTCTCTAATTATGGGGGAAATTCAGAATTGTGGAAATCTTCGCGGCGGTACCACAGTGCAGTGATTTCGTCGCAAATAAAATTCACTGCAGCAGCAGTGGTGGCAGTAGCATCCCTAGGCAGCTGCGGTCGGGTCATGGGGGTAACCACGGACGAGATAACGAGGAAACGAAACGTCACAAGGGACGCGGGGGCGGAGGGCAGCAAAATAAAATTGCAAGGAGTCAGGAAGTCATTTGTCAAACGCTCTCGTTACACGGCGGCTGCTGTTACCGTGGCGTTCTCAGCTTGCCAACGCACCCCCCCGACCCCTACTCTAGCGAGCATTCCGTTTTAGTTTATTTTTCAGGTGACTTTTGTCGTCGTGACAGAACCGCTGTGTCGCAACGAAAAAGCCCTTTGCTGGAGCACGCGGTTAGTAGCACCCGCCCTCGAGCAACGCCACTGCTGCGCCGCAAGAACAGCAACAAATGAGTGCATAAAGCACCTCGCAATGAGCTCTTCTTGACTTCGAGAACCACAACAAAATGGGGAAACTAATTTTCCATCTGTCACTCTGCTGCTGGAGCGCTGCGCCCCGCGGTCCTGATAGGAAGTTTTTTAGAGGCAAAATGCGCTGCAAAAGTCACATTCCCCGGACTATTCAGATATTGTTTTCGCGCCAATTGCCCTCTGCACCTTCACTCCGCGCAAAGTGTTGGTGATCTAAACAATTTTCGCATTTCACTCTATTTGGAGCACTTCCGCGGAAAAGGAAGGCATTCTAGATGTGCACAATGGGAAAGTGCCTTACTTACGCGCTGAAAGCAGAAAGCATACACAGGAACCCTTTGCAGAAGTGACTACGGCCATAAGGGTTTGGAATTCAGGTGACGCACGAGTGGGGCACTAGTTGATAGCACCCTTAAGACGGCTTCTTTACTAACGCAATAATTTCGCATAACCTCAAAATGTAGGTTCGAAAAGGGCCCTTCGCCCTTTCTTTGGTTACACTCAAACACTGGATTTTTTTTAAAGTTTGTTGAAAAACGCTTTAAGGTATGTTATGTGCTTGCACATTTTTTTGAAGTGAAACTTCTTTACGCACGGTAGAGAAAAATGAAATCAGGTGAAAGAAAGTGAAACTAATCGTTACATCGCTGTAACGAAAAACTGTGACAGTGAAACTTGATCGGATTTCCGTGTAAATTAATATATAAGGATTTTCAGGGTCGTTGATCTCGAATCTATTATCGGAATTTGGAAATCAAAGATGGCGGATTCAATACGGCGGCTGCAAATTCAAAACTTCAAAGGATTCGAATGATGCTTGTTCTTCTACTTGTTAATTTTGTGATGCAATGTGAATTTTGCGGAGAAGTTCTACGTCTCTAGTGTCTAGTATAATATACAGAATAATATTTGATTTCGATGGATGAACAGCTGTAGGTATTGCTATCTTTTAGGTACCTAATTGATTTTTTGATAATGACGATCTTGTTATTTTGGTGATGTTAAACTTCTCGAAGGCGTTTGATTCAGTTAACCTTTTCAGGACAAGCCCCGACTACAGTGTTTTCCAATCGGAGTATCTAGATTTCGTAATTATTTCATCTAGCAATTTATCCATTTCATCATGGACGTGGGTACATGCAGTTGTACAACGGCTACAAAATTCGCGTTCTGTAAATCTTAGGTATCGCTCGTTACGAGATATTTGTAGTCACCTTAATTGCCCAAATGAACGCTACCTCACTGATAAGTTTGAGCCAACTGGTTCTCAGCCAACGCAGGCGCATCTTTGTTGCGTCCAATCAAACAAAATTATTGCCGCCGTCCAAATTAATGTGCGTGATAATCCAAACCTCTCGATTCCTCGTCATTCACAAGAGGTTGGGTTGGGACCTCGGCTTGGCGAATTCTGTGACAAAATTCCTAGTTATACGAAAGAGTTCCTTGTCTCGTGTGAAGGCTCTTAAATTTCTGATTATTTTATCTCTGCGCTCTGGTGTTTTACCTATCATTTGCAAAAACAAGTTTTCGTTTGAATGAGTCCGAATCTGTTGGAGCTTCGTTGAAAGATGTCCATAATTGGGGCTTAGATGATCTTCTAAAAACGGATGATCTTAAAATATTTGTAAATACAACATAAACAAACATCTTAATTACACACTTGTACTGCACAATACTTTCCACTCTCAAAGCAAAAGAAAACATTACATAACATCACACAATTTTCGGTAACTTTTTTCGGACTTATGGAGACCCGATCGAATAGGAATCACACTTCGATTCTCCGCTGTGACACAAGTGGGTATTGTAATCATTGGTTTTGTAATATTGGGGGTACTCTAGTCTAGGAGTACAAATTTTAGGTGTTTTTTAAAATTCGATAAAAAAAAACTAAGAATATTTCTAGTAACCACTTTTTAATTAGATATTTATTAATATTTTAACAAGGCAAAAAAAAATTTCTTTAAACAAAAATTTTGAAAATTGAAAAAATTACAGGTTGGTAAAGTGGGGGGTGAAAAATAAGGGTGGATCACTTCTGGTAATCTGAAAAAAAAAAGATTTTTAGTCAGTAAGAATTTCGCTATCGTCTGAACTACTGAAATTCTTTTCACAAAATAGCGGCTGTTTAAAAAAAAGTGATTTTTTGCCCTTTTTTAAAATTTCTGATTTTTTTTAAAATAGTTAAAAACAAAATGTTCACATAATTATAGTTCCAACGATAGAGGGACATATAAAGAAGTTCCACGCCAAATTTCAAGTTAATCGATTTATTAGAACATGAGAAATCACGTCAGACGTGTTGGGAATAGTAGTTTCGAAAAAACGCGTTTAAAGATTTGAGCAAAGTTTTTACAGACTGCCTCTGTACTTACATTTCGTTAATCGGCGATTCCTGCTCCATACATTGGTCCTTCTTCTTCTTCAAATTGTTCATTTTCTTCACGTTCGAGCCGTTCTAGCTTCTTTAGAAGCATCAGAAGCTCGTACTAGCGGCTATTAGTAGATTGCTAGAACAATGGGAACCTCTGACGCATTATTCTAATCTAGGAAAATTTGAAAATCACTATGCAAATAAAAATATTTCATTCATATTCAATTGTCTAACGAACCCTGCATTTAAATTGCACTTGAACTATGTTTTGAAAATTATAAACGATTTAAATATGTATTTAATTGCAGTCTGAGGATTATCGCATGCACATTTTTCTTTCAAGAATAAATTTATTTATTATTCAAACAAATCTGTAGAAATTTTTTAAAAAAACAATACATAAATTCAACTGTAATTAAAAATTTAAATTTACACGATAACAACGAAATTCTAGAACTAAAGCAAATATATTGTGGAACTGAAGTTGAACTTCTTCTTCTCCTAAATAAAAATATTCCTGACCTTGAAAAAATTCATTTCAAAACAAATTTTTTGAACTTTTACACAACTTTCTGTGACACTTGAAGCAAAAAAATCGATTTTAAGAATGAAGTGCTTAATTTTGTTCCAAAAATTTCCCCCGAGAGTATTTTATCTGGAGAAACTAATAGTATCTTGCCATTAATTATTAATTTATTTCCTTCAAAAGAAATGCAAGGTATTGAACAAACCAACGACGAATTTCGATGCCTCGTAGAATTCGAAGAATTAAAAAAGCTTAGAATATGTTCTATGTCAGAATTTTGGAACGACGTCGGTGTAATAAAAAACGAATTAGGTCAGAATATGTTCGAATATGTGCATAGAATTTCGAAAGGAGTATTATCGTTGCAACATTCATCAGCTACTCTCGAGCGAATCTTTTCTTATCAAAATTTAATGAAAACAAAGTGCAGGAACCGACTTGCAGTAGAAACAGTTTCAGCTTTAGTAAAAGCGAAAGACCTTTTCAGGGCAACTTCAACTTTTTGCTATAATTGTAATGTAAATAATAAAATACTGAACGAAAACCTAAACAAAAATCAGGAATGCCAAATACATTTATTTTATGTAATAATTTCAAAAAAACTCTGAATGCCAAATATTTTATTTTATTTCCCTTTTTGTTACTGTTAAATGTAAGAATGCGTAAATGATATACATGTTTATAGTTGTGCTTTTTATGAAAAATTTGTAAGACTGCCCAAAAGAAAAGTAATTTTGTTACATTGCTGTTGTTTATTCTAAAGATTATCTAATTGTTTCTTTATCTCGTCCATATAATTTAAAAAAACTGAAGATACTTTTGTTTCAATATATCGATTTGTAGTACTTTTCTTACAAGAAAGGGTTTCTGGATTTAAGAATATTGTATTATTGTATTGTCGCGCGATTTACTTGTGTAAATAAACTAGTACCTATTTAATTGAGTAACTTAATCTGCTAAGTTTAATTTTTTTTTAATTTCAGTTTAATTAAATACTTATAGGTACTTACGGAAACCTCGCGACAAGCTTTTATGATCATATAAATTGTGTATAATGAGGTTATAAGTTCATAGTTAAAATTTTAAAGGAAAATTTTATTTTCTTCTTTTTAGAGTATTTAAAAAAAAAGCTTTTTTTAAAAAAAGTTTTTTTGCTTTTAATTTAATTTTTACTTTTTAGTTATCGCTGGCTAGGTTTCTGAGTCTGTTCATCTCATTCAACGCATCATTGTTGCAAGGTCGTTTGCCAGTTAATTTCGAACAGTCTAAGCTCTTCAATAAGGAGACCTTCTAATGATTTTACCCTACTTAAGGCCACGTATGCTTGACCAGCAGCAAAGAGCTTTGAGCCTAAGTAAACAACGGCGTGGTCGACAGTACTACCCTGCATTTTGTGTACTGTGCAAGCCCAGCATAATACAATTGGCAGCATTCTTCGTTCTGCGGTTCCGTGACTATATTTTGCTGGAAATTGCATAGACTTGGGCTGAATGAGGTGAACACCGTCTTTATCGAAGTCTATACGGACGGATGGTATATCAGTGTAAATACATTTGTGCTCTTCGGAAGCAGGGCCAATGGCACCGTGGATTAGAGCAACGGAGCTTATAATCACCATCTTTTTTTTAACCTGCCTTTTTATTCTCATTTAATACCCATAGTATAAGAAAGCATAAAAAACCCTAAAAGTCCGCCATATTGGATTAAGAGTGACGTCAAAATATTTTTCTAAATTTTCTTGGCAAGCCCTTTCATTTGATACCCATATTGTAGAAATGCATTAAAAATAACTATTCCGCCATCTTGGATGGTCCGCCATATTGGATTTAGAATGACGTCACACAGCTTATCGTGTATTGTCATCCAAACTAAACGTGTATACAAAATTTCAGCTCAATCGGTTGAAGATATCTGCTTCAAAATTGAGTAGCAAGATTCCACCCGAACAAACATACATACATACATTGCAAGTTAAATAAAAGCTTTTAAAAAGTGGTACAATTTAGTATGCATAAAAGGTACAATTCAATTTTGTGCCATATCATCCCTGACAGTGTATAAAAGACTTTCTGTAGGATAATTCACCCACAGGTAGTCAGGGAACGTCTACCGCCTATTGTTCGATTCACTGTGGCAGGTCCAGTTTAGTCGCTGTATAACTAAAATAGCTATAACTCTGTAAATATTTCAAATTTTAAAAATTACTTTGGAGGATATATTGTTGAAGGTCTCATCTTTAAAAATATGCCAAAAAAATAGATTTTTTCAAAATTCTAGACTAGAATACCCCCTTAAACATCCTTTGGCAATATGGTTAATAAAGCAATCAATATACACGTTGGTGTTCTCAAATTAGTTTAAACATAAACCAAAAAAAATAATTAAGTCGATTACCATTCAATTCTGGACGACTGAAATTTCTACCCTAAAATAAGCCAAGCTGTGGAGGATTTTCCACTGACATCCTGAAAATTGGCCGAATAGCCCATCCAACGGGGAAGCAAGCTGCTCAAAAGCAACGTTCGTAGCTGGTGCGAATTTAACGAGAAAATTCGTCGACCATAGAAGGGTACCATTAGCAGCTGTAGCATGTCTCCTGCGAGGTCCCCGGCCACATGGGATCGCTTAATATCATTTCGCAACCAATTCACTGGTCCTGGCCGAGCCGAATTGTCAATTTTCACATCAGCAAGCGTGTCGGGTGCATTCCATTTTGTTGCAGGCAAATTGAGTCGAGGAACGTCGTCAGCGATGCACAGGTGACGCGGGACATCAACATTCTTGCAATTTCACGCAGCACCACCGTGGCGTGCCTGATTCCGAGAAGTTCGCCCCGCTTTTCCTGGATCAAGTGACAACCCACCCGCACCTTGACGTCGACGTAACAACAATTTCTCGAAGGGCTGCCATGCAAATAGGCCCCACTAATTAAAATCCGGGACATTGCAGCGTTTCCCGGATCCCGGCGGGTGGATGCCTTCACCCGGGAATGGAGCGAAATAGTTTCACGATGTAGAAGGACACCACTAGGGTTGCGGAGACGAAGCCGCAAAAAGGGGTTGCATAATATGCAGTCTCTTGAGCATCAGGTGTCTGGGAAGCGGCTGCAAAGCACTGATTCCTCGAATTCTGAAACTCCTCTCGAGGTATTTTTTTTCTAAATTTTCGCAGTTTGCCTTCAGGAAATTTCGCTGCTTCATTGGATTCCCTCCCGGAGAAGAAAACAAGCGGCGCTTTTTCAGCAGTGACGTCACAAAGCCTTTAATTCCACTCCATCGAGGCTAGCTGGCTGCGACTGCACTTTTCTCGTTTGTTTTGCTCCCAAACGCGCAGCTGGTTTCGCGCCAGATTTAAACGGATAGGTGACGCCTGTCTGCAAGAAGTGTGGCAACGACGCAACCACTTAGGGCCACGATCACGTCTCCTTCTTTCCGTTGCCTGTTTATGGCGAGATCATCGGGTCGGCCCTCGGCAACGATCCAGTCAGGTAGGGTGGACATGTGTGGCGCACACAATACCAACACGGACAAACCGGCCTACCTGAGCCCTTGCACTATTCCCTACTGCGCCCTCGCTGGTCCGGCTGCGGGTACCCGACTTCACCTCGACTGACCCTTCCGTCTTTAGTCAGAACTGGCTTCCTTCTTCATCACGTCTCTGCTTTTTTTCAGCTCGTTGTTCCTCGAAGGAAGGGTACGTCTTCCTTTATTCCGCGCACTGTAGGTCTTGAGAGTTGAAGAACCCTCGCCCTCGCATTTTCTTGCCGGTCTTGCAGCACTATCGCCGTGCTCCGAGGACGGCGCAACATGTGTTCGCCTTTATGAGGGCTATCAAATTTTATCGGGCCGAAAGGAGCCAAGGGGCGGTAGTGACGATGGCAAACAGCAGAAAGAATAAGTGGGCTCTTCGATGACTGCGGGTTAATTAATAGGACTTGCAGGGGCGTCAGGGAATGCGGCACTTTCGGCGGCTATTGCCCATGTGTCCATGCCCGTGATAAATTCGGAAGACTTTACGTCCTGAGTTGAATGATTGGCTGCATTACGAGAACATTGCGAATAATTTTTTTTTCTTGTTGTTGGCGTTATCGGAACAACCGTTATTTTGGATAGTTCGACGCAATCGCAGCAGCAAATCGCTGTAACGTTTTCAAAATGTCGTTTGCCTTACTTTTTTACGGCAAAGGCCTTGCGACGGCGCGGCGCGGCGCAGTGTTACGAAAGCTCGGTAAATATTTGCAGAGGTACGCACTTTCAAAGGCATGTTTCAGTCATTTGCGGTGATTGCCTTTTCTCAAAAGAGATAAATTTCCTCAGGTACTGGTTACTCGATACTGCTGGAATGTGCAACCTTCCGGAGTCGATTAGTGGTAAATTTTTTTTAGCTGCCCAGCGCTCAAGGGAATTTTTGTAGCTGGTTATTGAATTATAGAGGGTGTTCACTGTTCATATACTTATTACTTTTTTTTTAATCTCAATCATATGAGAATTTGGTTTTAGTTCCTTTTTTGCAAGGCTTTCATCTCTTATGGTATATACAGAGTGTTTCAGTTAAGGATGAACAAGGTGCGAAACGTGATGGGGCCAAGATGAGAAAAACATGTTATGAGGGGAATTCCTACCTGTTTTCAAGGTAACAGATATTTAATCCTTTTTCAGCTAATGGAGTGCAATGTGTTGATTTTTTGTCATATTTTAATGGGTCACTCTGTAACCTGAGAACTGTGCACTTTCGACGTACAGTGTGTTGTAAAGCAATACACGCGCACCGCACCATGCTTTAGTCATTTTAGTGCGATATCCCATCTTTGAAGCAATAGAGAGAATACTCTGTGTTGCCAAAAAAATATCGTTGCTCTTTCCATCACTCATTAAAAAAAAATATTTACCGTTAGAACGATATTTGTGAAGTTATTCGATAAGTAGCAGTGGGAGCTTGTAAATTATTATAGACGCACCCACCCCTGGTGAGTATTTTAACAATTTTGCAAACATTTCCGTGTTATTTTTATGTAATTTCTATTTTATTTTTATAGGTGCACACGCACAAAAATGGCAAATCGGAAAACCATCGAGTGGAAGCATGAAATTGGACTCAAATGAAAGCTGAAATACTCTACAGTAAAAAAAAATATGTTGCTTTTTATCACCCTCATCAGAACGCCCGAAAATGGGGAAAACAGGGTGGGGCCCGATCTCAGAGAGGAACCAAACTATGCCAGTTAGGCTTAACCATAGATAAATAAGACTATATATATAAAATGAATTGCTGTGCGGTACGTCTCGCTAAAACTCAAAAACGGCTTGACCGATTTCGATAATGTTTTTTTGTTTTGTTCGCTATAATACAAGGGGGGTTTAAAAAAATAAAGAAATTTCGGGAAACCCAAAAGGAAAAGCCGGAAAATCGAAAAAATCGAAATTTCCGTTTTGTATAGGAAGCGAATTTTCCAAATTCAAGGAATCTTTATGAAAAAGGCAATTGGAGGTTTTCGGGGTCGCAGATCTCGAGCTTGCATTCAAAATTTTAGAATTTAAGATGTCGGATCCAATATGGCGACCGAAAAAGTTAAATTTCCAGGGATTTCACTGAAAATCCGAACTTTTGTTTTTGGTTTGGGTTTTTGGGGTCACTGATTTTGAATCTGTCATCAAAATTTTGTAAATCAAGATTCTGGATCAATATGGCGACCGAAAAGTTAAACTTCAAGGGATTCCCTTGAAAATCCGCACTAGGGAATTTTCGGGATCACTGATTTCGAATCTGCTATTCAAATGTCCAAATATGAGACCATCGCCACCCCGCTGGGAGATATAGGAGAGGGGGTGCAATAAGGAGGTGGTGTAAAATGAAGAAAACTAAAATTAATAATACTGTTGGAAAATATCTAAAACATGTGCAAAACGCAAATAGGAAAACGCTGGGTCACATAGGAGAGGCGGAGCTGCAGTAGGGAGGCGTTGTAAAATTAAGGAATACAAATTTAATAGTATCCCGGGAAACGCCGGGTCCGGGCAGGCTGGTCATTCGAACGCTATTTCTCGTTTTACCTGATTGCCACCCAAAGCAAGAAAACTAACTTTAAGTTAAGTGGCGTAAACGGCAAGATCACGTTATCGGTTGTACACTCCCAAGCAAAAAGATAGCACGAGTAACATAAAAATTAAAACCACATTTTTTTTTAAAATCAGAAACAAAGACATGGGCCGTACAAAACGGTTAAGTGAAGGATGAATGGATGGATGAATGAAAAAGTGGAGAAAAATTCACGTATTACTTTCACGAATATTCACTATTGAAAGAAGAAGTAATATTAACTCGTGGGCAATTGGGTGGTGGTTCTGTTATGTTGTGGGCTGCGATAGGCTTCAACGGAAAGACTGAAATAAAGGTTATTTCGGGACGACAATATTTCGCAGCCAAAAATATCAATATTTTGCAATAGCCAGCCCGAATTCAGATCTCAATATCATAGAGAATGCTTGGGGATATTTATCACGGTTTGCGTATGAAGGTGGAAAACGATTTATTATTATTGGCTATTTAAAAAGGCGATATTGGCGTGTTGGCAACAAACAGTCATAACAAATTGGAAAAAGTAGAGCAGGAGTTTACAAATATCATATATTTAAAAGTGTGCTATCTTTTCGCTTGGGAGTGTATATACCTAAGAAAAGGAAAAGCCTTCTTCCACTGGCCTTATGAGCTACGAGATTTTGTGTGTTCCATATTATTATGGGCTCATTTTACCAGCGGATGTATACTTTATGTATGGTTTACCCGGAAATAAGGAACCTTTTCTGAAAATTGCGTCGCTCCTCTCGATGGATTCCCCTTTTCCGGTTGTAATTAAATTGATCGTGTTTGAATTTTTCAATCATGATAATTTTGATGCAATCTACATCTAATTCACAATTCTAATGTTCACAACAATTTGTAGGTGGTTTTCCCGGAAAAAAAGATGACAACAAATTTATAAAAAAATCATATATACATATATGTATTGATGAATTCACTTTATATACTTTAGACCATCACTTTGTAACTCTGTGCTAAATTTCAAATTTTTACATCAAACTGTGTCAGAGAAAATCGCCTGCGACAGACGGACTGCCACCGAGGTGATTGCATCTGAGTTCCGTGTGTTGATACGATTAGTCGAGATAATTGAAGCGTTGAAAATCAGTCTAAGTCGCAAAACTTTCATTCCGTGGGAATCGTTAAAATTCACATAAAACCATTAAAACGTTTGTATTGTATGTGACAACTAAACGTTGTGTGGTTGATGCGATTAGACAATGTGTGGTGACGTCATAAACTATGAATGGTTCTGTGGTATAAGCCTTGCAGAAGTGCAACATGGCATAGACCCGTTGGAGTTGGATCTTATGCCATCTTGTAAGCGCTTTAGGAACTCACAGGTTCTCACATGAAGCCTTTTGATTGTTCCTGGTACTTCCATATAGATCATATTGAACCCAATAACTCGAAAAAAAGCCTATGAAATTAGAATAGCGCCAAAAGATTTTCCTTTAGTCAGTTTCCCTCGACACACAATTTTTCCAACTCGCGACAAAATCACAAACTCCAACAAATCCCGCCCTATACCAACCCCAAAAGGAACATATCCCTAATGCAGGTGGGGAAGTGGCACATGTTGTCCTAGCCAACTCTCTACTGCAGCCATTCTCATCTGGCAAGTCGCCTGCAATAAAGTTTACCCTTTCTCTCAACATCTCCCGCCTGAGTCAGCAACTCAGCAGCATGCCAAGTTTGCCAAGAGGTGCAAACTGGCAAGCAAAGAATTCTTTCGCATCCGATCCCGCTTAACACGGACACAGTCTCGGCGGAAAAGCCTTGTACGACGGCCATCACCGCATACCGTTTCGGTCATTGTGTGAGTGCAAACAGGTTTTATCTTGCAATGGTAGCGGTAAATTCCAGCAGGTATTGCTAAACATTCTCACACCGATGGTATATTTCGCGTGGAGTTATGTTTGGAGATTTGTTGCAAATCACACTGCTCTCTCTGGACTCTTTTAAATGGCAGCAAAGTCGCTTGCAAACATGTTGCTATGCATAATATCCTGTAGCAACTTCTTTGCAAGTCCATGGAAGTGCTTGCAGGAATATTGCTAAACTTTTGCAGGTACAGTTAGTTCATAAGGCCGGGGACGTTGGGGGCAGCGGTAAACTTGGGGTTAGTCGGAAGGCAGGAAAGCCGTTCAGTAGCCCCAACCGCCTGGAAAGCTTCCGCCAGCTCTGAGCTCCAGCGCAGCACTGGCAACAGGGAATGTGGCTAGCGGCCGCGATGGTGCAGCTGGTACGCGTGCTCAAAATGTATCTCAACAGCATGCCACACACACAGGTCGGGGTTGATGTGGTGGCGCTGTCGTAGGCGCTTTAGTTTTGTGTTCGAACTCCGTCTGGTCGGAGTGGCGTGTTTTAGGTGCGGACCACACGAGTCGCGTTTTTGACGTTACCCAAAATTTCACTAAACAAAAAGAGGACGGGCTATCCTTTACATTGCAGGCATCCTCCTGTGGTGGATCCGTTGTGCTTTTCTTGCGGGTGGCTATAGGATAAAAAAAATAAATCCGAAAAAGTGCCGACTGTGGATTATCTTGCCCTCCGGTCTGGGCGGTTTTCCTGAATTATTCAGAGGGCCGTCGTGCCGTTGCGAGTGCTCTGGAATGTCCAGGTGATGTGATTAGGCCCGCGCTACCTGAGTGAACCAGCGATTCGGGATATTTTTTGATACTCCTGCCGGGCACAGTCCCGTTGAATTTTGCAGTGCCCGAAGAGTTGTAAGTGCGTGAAATAATTCCTGGTGAGGTCCCCCCCCGTTCTGGCAGGGAAAATGCCATTTGACCGACCCGTACGACCTCCGCTATCAAAAAATGCCCAGTGCCCGGTCGCGGGTTTCTGGTGAGTTCCGTTTAAGTTTCGAGTGCGTAGGGCAAGATTGAGCCACCGAAAAGGGCGAAGGCCGAAGTGTTAACAAGTAACAAATCCGAGGAGGCAATTTGAGAAGATCCGTTCGAAGCAGTGGTTCTGAGTGTGCTCGAGAGTGCCGCGATCCGTCATAGGCGTCGCGCGTCCCGCTACCGTTATCTACTATCATGCCAGTGCCAGTGCTTGTGATCAACGTGAAATTGCCCGAGTGCTTATAAGTTGACTGACGGACGCACTCCTGGATTAAATGTCCGACAGTGGAGTCCACGGCTAGGATTAATCGAGTCTATTCGTAGCGGAGCACCTGAAAAGAGCCCCCCCAACAGACATCGGCCGCAGGCTCGTCTCGCCATCATCGTAGCAACCACTGGACCGCTGCTCCCCGCAGCCGTTAAGCCGACTCGCACGGGGACCAGACATTTGAGACGCATGGGATTATCCGCAAATAGACAGCACTTCCTCTCAATGGATGTGATAAAGCTCCTCTTGATAGGTAAGCGATAAGCCCCACTCGATAGAGATCCCCGTCCGTACCGCACCGGGCTTTGCCCGGCGCAGCGGTATCAATTAGCGTAATCACTTAATGGGCCCCGGGATTCGCAGGTATATCCTGACGCGGCGTGGCCCGCCGCTTATCTGCCGGATGTTTTTATCTCGCCAGCATCCACCGGTTTCTTATTATCCCCGGGATATTCCTTGACGTACCTTTGATTGATGATTGCGAATATTTCGGGAAGTTCCTTTCCTTGGCTGGAGCTGCTGGTGTACTGCGTGGCCCAGGGAATCCTCCCTTCGCCCGTACGACGGCATGGCATCGGGATGGATGGGCTGCGCTGGAAAATTATCCTGTCGGCGTATACCCAGGTGGTGCTCGGGGGCTTCGTACATTTTTAAAAGATTCGCCTCCGGAAATTTATGCCATGTCCTGGATATTTGTCAAATTAGCTGCCTTGTGGAATTGCTAAAACAAATTGTGCGGCGGGCGGCCGCCCGATCCTGCTGGAGGGGATTCACTTAAGGCGGGGGCATGGGAGCAGTCCCCTCGCCCGGTGATTGATTGGAGCACTCAGAATAGAATTAAAAAGTCTTTGGCGGTTCATTCATACTGCAGCGGAGGAGGCCCCAGATAAGCGCTTCCCGCGACCCTGTTGCTGTTCATTCGTTATATTTTTTTTTTTCTTACATTTTCCTAGAGGGGGGATGTTCCGGGTAGAGGAGAGCAATCAATGGCTTGGGCTTGAGCATTTTATGTGTGGAGACTGGAGACCGAAGTTGAATTATTTATTAGGCGCTCTGGTCTGTCTGCTGGCGTTTGGGGCTTTTCTTGAGCAATTGATTGATTCGCGACTCGAGCTGGAGACTGCAGTGCACTGTGACTTGGGTACAAAAGCTGATTTACGAGTTGCATGATATTTCGCCGAGTCGCAGTCGTTGCAAATCTGACGAGGTCAAAGCGAACAGCTAGAAGGTGCTGGCCTTTCGCTGCAGGCAGCTGCAGCTCCAACTCCAACCGGTTTTCCATTGATTGACTGATTTTTTTCCGAGCCATGGGCATCACGTACACGTACTCCACAGCTTCTTGGGCTCCGAAGAAATATCGTTCGTTTGGTTCTGGAGATCCACTCAATCCTTTCTCATTTTGCAAACACTTCTTTTCTTAACTTGGGCGAGTTTTATGGCGGTAAACTTAAGTTCTACGATGAGGGGGTTCTAGAATTGTGTTTTAAACCCTTCCCGACGATTTCTTGTTTTGAATTTTATATTTTTAAAGGTTGTAGGGCATTCATTTTCAGACTCAGTTCTAAAAAAAACATAAAGAAATTAAACCGCATTTTATAAACTGGTTTACATATAAGCGACCGCTTTCGCAACTAAAATTTTCATATTAAGACGAACAATTGCTAGACGCAGCAAGCCGACATCGATCAAAAATGTGCACCTGTTTCGTTCTAAATCACTAAACTGAACTAAACAATGTCTGTACATTGAAATGACTCGTCGATTATAATTTTAGTTCGCAATATTAAACTAAAAACACACACTTCGGTGAGTCGGTTTGTTCGACATCGACTTGTTGTCGACAAACAAAAACGACATGTTAATTCTTATTGTGATTCACGAAATTTAGTTAATATAGAACTTGTCGATGACGTCAGCTGGCGTGAACTGACCCCATAGAATTTGTTAGATTTTTTTTCCTCGACGTGTTCTTTGGTCAACTGCCTGTATCGACAAAATCCTGTACATACTTATGATGTACAAGTGAAAATGTTCTCTGAAATACAACAACCATTGTAGCGCGTAACCCTCGTAATAAAAATTACAGAAGAAAAAGACATATGAGGTATTAAATATAAAACATAAATAAAATTAAAATACATTAAAGCAGCCAAAAAAATATGTTCGTGAAAATTCGATATTCCAGCTTCCTTAGAAGAAACCAGAAATCGACTTCACAAGCCTAGGTACTCTTAACGGATAAAATAGTAACATCTGAGTAATACCACAGATAATACGATACCTACAGATGTCCAGACGCCATAGTCAATTGTTGCCTATTTATCATTATTCCCATTTTCGATTGTCTAACTTTTTTAACGTGAAATACGTTATGGAGGATACATAAGCGATTTATAACCGAACCAAATAAACGAAAAACAATATTTTCAATTTTTAATGTCTGTTTGTTTCTGATAATGTAAACTTCATTGCGCATGTAAAGCATGGTATAATTTCAAATTGTGCATCAAATGACGCCTTATGCGCGGGTAAATACTTACGGATTGTAATTAAAACTTCTGAGGCATACCACTAGGAGCTAGAAACTCGACATTTTTTCAGATATCTTGATATGTTGGGTACATTGGAAAAGTGAATGGTGGTTTCGAGAAAAATGAATTTATAGCTACATATATGGTAGCCCCACTCATTTTATATGACTTGCAAATTTTCATTGGCTTGTAGGTATGTTACTGTGCCAACGAAATTCAATAAAATAATTATTATGATATATTTTCAAAATTCTTGAATAAAAAAAAAATCGAATTTTTCAAGGCCAACATAAAAAGGTATAACGCATGGGAATGTTTAAGGCTGTGCTTTTGGTTGGTCTCAATTTTTTTCAAACAACAGTTTTTTTAACTTTTATTTTTTTCCATGTCATTCATTTAAAATCAGAGAAACTTGATTCAGTTCCTTCCGTGCTAAATTCTGAATCTTCTGGTATTTTTCTATATGTCGAAAAATCCAGTTCATCGTCGTCGTTGTTATCATTAAATACTGGATTCGATTGTAGGTTTTTTTCCCGGTTTAATTATATGGTAGGGACGGTTTCCGATTTGAAATACTATTATTATCTTCGATTGGCTTGTTGCATAATGTATGAGTGTTTCCTAATTTTTATGGCATTTGGTGACTATATTTGAAACAGAAAGCCACTGAAAATATTTTTGAGAAACAGTTAGGCAGCTACTACCAAATGAATAGAACTACGGACAACTACAGCAAAAACACAACTATAAACCTAAATCTATTCTCAAAACTAGAGAAAGAAAAAAATCTACAAATTACTAAACCTCAAATATTGGAAGAAAAAATCTTAAAGATTGCATGTTTCACATCATCTGAGGAACATGTGATTCCGCCTATCTATCTCTTTTCAGACATTTGAAGGGCCGAAGTGTAACAACACTTTACAATCCAAATTAGATTTCAAGAAAAGCAAATTTTAGAAGTTTTCCAAGATGTTTATCAAAAACTGCGGACATATTTTATTATTGCAGTAAAAGTTTTTAATGCACTGAAAGAGTAGTACAAAATTTAAAATTGCAAATCATTACCTTATCCTCTTCTGATCTCCCCTGAATGAGTGGAGTAAAGCGGTTTCCCTCAGCATATCGCTTTTTTTACGGATTTAAAATAGTTCTACCCCAAAAGTGAATGCACGTGTTTATAGTACTCGCCGAAAACCACAAGATGGTGTCATTATGTCATTTTCGAAAAAAAATTTGTTATCCGTCGTTTTACATATGTACCTCAACCGAGAACTGCTAGAGCCTAGCGCGATTAGAACACACAGTGAAGGAAATAATAGTAATTAATAATAAAAGTAGTCGCAAGAGCAATCCCGTATAGTCAAAGTAAATAATCAAGCAAAGGCATAAATAAAGGCACTGCAGTAACAAATATAATCCAGTAAAATTATTTTTACTTTTTTATAACTAATAGTGAAATTGTATAAAAGGAACGTTTGCATTTGATATTTCTATCAATTGATACAAGATGCCTCCACTCAAAAAATATTTCTGGTTAAACCAACAATTTAGATTCGGATTTAGTGCCCAAGGAAAAACAAAATTGCCATTCAATCATTCCAGGTAGAATCGATACTAAATTATGTATTGAGCGCCTAGATTCCGGCGTATATGAAGAAGCTGAAAGGAATTCCTGTTGTAGAGCTGAACAACTTAATCAATGCCAAAACGCGTATTTCAGGCAATTTCAAGTAAGGAACATTATTCCGTCGACTGTAGGAACAATTTGTTTTTCAGTCAGTTGAGCTATTTGTAACCTTGTTCTTGAATATTACATTATTTTCTCCATACACGTTGCATATCTGTAATCTGTTTTTTATTGTATGTGGTAATATTTAAAAAAAAAAAAAATAAATAAATAATAAAACGTTGCAACGGTAACACAAATTTCAAAAATCGCTAAAACCTTCAGGCCCCTAATTCGTTTATATTTTCCAAATTGTCAGCGAGTTGCTTTAGTTTTTTCCAGCAGATTTTTCTTATTTGTAAGATACTTGTCGTTTATCTTTAGGCGAATTAATTTTAATAGATGTTATTCCAAAGCAAGGCATGCATTTTTTATTATTTAAAAAACCAAGCCTTGTTGTGTTGATTTGCTTGAGTTTTTCCCAACATTCTATGTAGGTATTTTCTTATGGGACTGGTTTGAACACGTGGTAAACATTTCAGCTTAAAACTCCAACCGAATGCAGAGTTATAAGTGAATATGTAAATACATTTTCGTACATATGTATATTCTACTTCTTAATTAGCTTTCTAGTCCGTGAACTGGGATACACCAGTTTCATTCATTTTTAACCCTTTTTTTAAGGTTTAAAGGTAATGAAAGGCGTAATTTATCAATTTCTGTTTTTAAAATGGTTGTCATGTTGTTGGAAATAGTTTTGTTGTGAACATACCATAACATGGAAAAGAATAAATGGTCCTCTTCTAAAATACATTTATTTGTGAAGTGGAACTTCTTTTCCGGCGGGTCTTACCATAAGATGTAATGACGATTTACGACGACAAGAAAAATCAAAGAATATAAGCTTTCCACTCTGGGTAAATAATAGCAATGGCATTTTTCTGTGTAATTGTTCTTACCGAATGAATAAAAAAATATGACTAATATCTGAGACCAGTTCACGAAACAACACACCGATGTCGACTTGCAACTGGTTCCAGATATTACACAGCAAATGACAGAAATTCCAATTAACACCTGCTTGTTCTTGAAATATTACCGCGTCTCTAAGCAACTCATTATTGAGTTGAGACAACCATTAGCGATTGCTTTGGCGTTGTTTACATTTTTCACGCGTCTCCACGTACAGATCCATAAACAACCTCCCCGTTTGCAAAAGCGCAACATTCTCGCATTAAATTTGGCAGTTAAATCATGCTTCCCATGTCCAGCAAGTCATGCTTATTATTTTGCAATTGATTTGCCAATCAAAACTACGCCCACTAAAGTTCAAGATTACCCTCTCCGGAGCGAACATCTTAAAAAATTTCCTTTTGGGTGTGCCGAGCCGAGGCCTCTAAAACGGCTTTCCCACACACCCGCAAGCCGCTCTTAAGCAAACGGTCTTTTGGAGCTCGGATTGTTTGGATTCGGATTGCTTTGCTTGGTGTTCTGTTGCTGTCTGATAAACAGTTTTTCTCAGCAACAAAAAAGCACGGAATGCTCCCATTTCAAGTCGTTTCGTTTCAAAGACGCGGTCGAGTTCTGTCGCTGGCGTTGTTGTCGTTTTTCTCGAAAATATTTACGAGTCGCTTGTGCGAAACAGAATCCGTTCAATATATTTCCAAAGAACGCGAACACCGCTGCTGCCCGCACGGAATAAGAAAGAAAGGCAACCCGACACCACGTCCACAGTCCACTCAAGGCTTTTTGCAGTGCAAGCGACTGCTCCCATTAAGCTCGACACGAAAACCGGACTGCCGCGCCGCAAACAGAAAAGCGAGTAGGCGAACGTTACAACACCCGCCAGACTCATTAAATTTTCGTAGTATAGTAAATGTTTCCGGTTTCCTCATTAGCCCCCCTCCCTCTCCGCGATTAAATCCGATTCCGCGCCCGCACACTTTTTCGCTGTGCCTTTTGTTTTGATTTTCGTTTATGTAATTAAAAGACAACTGATTGGAGCGATTATCGGGGCGCGCACTGTCGAAAAATTGATCGCTGGGGCACCAGAAGTCGCCGGGATTGACCACAAAGTGACGCGGTGGCCGCCCCGGAGAGCCGTGCACGCTTGACTGCCCGGCACCCTCATTGCGCCGCGATAAGTGAACTTTTTAACGTTCCTTCCGTCCCCTCGGCCGTGGGTGATTAATTGGATTAGGCCTGGCATTTATACGCTTGAAGTGCAGGCTTCAGTTGGGATCCATTAGGGAGATGAGCCTGGGCCGCCTATCTGGCAGGGGAATCTCTCCTCTGTTCACTTAAGGAATCCGAGATTGATCGTGAATCTTTTTTAAGTAGTTTAGTGTCCCCGTGCGCACTTCTCCCTGATTTAAGATTTAAGCCCTAATGGAGTTTTTTTTCCCTTGCCCTCTTTAAGCCATAATAGGACTTTACCCGGAGGATTAAGATTCCAGGGGTAACCGTAAACTCTTTTTTTCCTGTCACATAATACCCATCACGACTATCAGTGGATTTTAATGAAAACAATTCATTAAAAGTACGCTGGCTCAAAAGTGATGATTGAAAATAATCCGGACACCGACAAAGGAGTGCATCCCTCACTCTGAATACCCCATCGGGCCGGCTCATCAGGATTTTCCAGCGTTTACGGGAAATTAATGGTGCAATTTCCATCGTGAGGGCATGTATCAGTCATTCACCTCGAGAACGCGAACAATTTTTCGAATTTTTGCAAAAAATGAGATCATTTAACTATGAAACCAATTAGAATTCAATTAAGCTCGAGAAAATTGAGATTTAATAAAATGAAGGCGGATGCGCTTGTACTGTATTTTCCGCAGGTGACCTATGATAAATGCGGTAGTTTTTTTTTTATTTTTTTTTGTTTTGGATAAATATATTTTTTAATGGGGCTTGAGGTGTTTCGAATCAAGTACGATAAAACAATGGGAAGAGCTATAATTAAAAAAATTCGAAACTCTGAGTGCAACGCGCTCTATTTTGTTCGGCAGAGGGTTTTGTTTCGGTAAAATCGTATTTAAATTAGTAACGTGTAAGTTAATTCACATGAGAAATTAAACCAGATTTCAGTTGATAATTGCAATTTTAATTTGCGAAACAGATATCTGCAAATTATCTCATTCATTGCACACCGGGTTTCGGCATACTTTTATTTATTTATTTATTTATTTATTTATTAGTCAACCAATTACGTAATAATTTTACATACTAGACATTAAGATTTGTTCCAAATAATATATTTGTATAACAAACCTTTATACCGCAAATTCAGATCTTGGTAAAACGAAGTCTAAATATTCATTGAAAAAATTTTGTGGATACATCTCGTTACGACTTCCTGCAAACCATAATTAGTCCTGTGCGAAGGAGCGACCAATAAGTTTCTTGACGGGATTGGTCTCCCTAATGCATATATTTTTACTAGGCAAAGTAAATCAGGGCAATTTATGTCATTACATAATAGATCTTTTATAAAGAGAGCCCAACTGCAATCACGCCTGTAATGAAGCGTTGATAGCCCAAACAATAAACTTCTTGTGTCATAAGAAGAAGCATTCGTTTTCTGCCAATTTAATTTGAAAAACAGGAATCTAGTGAACAGTGTACGTGGGACTCCGATGAATATTCAATAACCGACCTCACAAAAGAAACATACAAAGGTTTGCTAGTGAATATATTAGAAAATTCTTTAGTATTCCTTTTAATAAAACCAAGTGATTTGTATGCCTTAAATATGACATGATCAATATGCCTACAGAGAAAAAGCTTCTTATGTGATCTAAAAGATCTAAGTCGGTAATTTCGTCAACGCGTTCCAACAACTTACCCTCTATGGAGTAGTTACATGTCAAATTAGTTGAATATCGATAAAAAGACATAGCACGGAATTTAGACGTATTTAGTTGTAAACCATTTCTGGCACATCAATTGGATAATCTGTTTACGTCTTCTTGTAGCTTTATGTAAACAACTGAGAAGATCATGAATCTCAAGGAAAAGTTTTAAGTCGTCCGCGTAAATCAAACATCCTGCATGCAAGAAACACTTAATTACATCATTAATGAACAATAAAAATACAATAGGACCACAGTGGCTACCTTGTGGCACCCCGAACTAGCAACTATAATTTTAGAACGCAAGTTCTCAATTGAAACAATTTTTTTCCTATTCGATAAATAAGAGGAAATCTATTTAAGAAAGCTAGAATGAAAACCAATCTGGTGAAGTTTATTTATAAGAATACATATGTTTACCTTGTCGAAAGCTGTAGAAAAGTCCGTGTAAATTGAATCAATTTGATAACTTTTTTCCATAGAATTCAAGCAAAAATTTTTGTACGCTGCATTGCTATTGAGCTTGAGGTATTCCCCATTTATATTTTTTATTATTCATCCATGGCTTACATTGAAACCAACTAAAATTAAAAGTAGCATAATCGTAATTTATATGCAGAAATTAAATTAAATAGCTTAAACAATTTTATATTCTATTCCGAAATTACTGGACAGAGAGGATAGAGTACTATAATAACAACAGTCAATCGTCAATCGAATTTTTTCGACAATTAACAGGAAAACTTTCACATTGATAGAATATCTGTTAAATAAATAAATTTCGGCTTTTGTTTTAACTAGCATGACTGTTGAAAAAAACTGTTAAATCAAGAGAAGTGGTTAGTCAATACAACATTTCAAGCTGTTGATTTTCACTACTACTCATAACTAAGTGAACAGTAAACAGCATTGCCTAAATAGTTCAGAGGACGCAATAGGCATCTATAGCCCAGTGGTAAGTGCGCTGGACTACCACCTCGAGGTCTACGGTTCGAATTTGAATCTATAAATGTTCCTCTTTAGCATTGGGGTCATTTTTTTGACTCAACAAAAATTTGACGAAAGTGACGTAACAAATATCTCGAAAACTATGGCTTTGATGTTATCCAGATCCAGAAAATGGGAATATAAATCTAAATTAAAAAAATCAAAATATCTACGCAAAACACGAATTTAAAAAATCACTGTAAACAAATGTTCAATAAATCAAAAACACCTGTGCATATGAATATAAAAATGTTTTTGTGCAGAGGATTCGAATATTTACATTATGGTAAAATTTACAGATGCTGCAAATGGACAACAGTGTGACGGCAACATGCCCTCATTCACATAGTAGTCACAAAAATCCGTCAGCATGGACACTTTGCTGTTATCTTACGTAAACGATTCGCTTTCTTTCATAATTCAGCTAGTGTTTCTAAACGGTGGAGCGACTGCATAAATCACAATTCTTTTGTTACCTGTGGCCGTTGTCAGCAGACCCTTGTGGTCAGCAATATGGGAACTCTCTCATAAAAATGTTAATTCCCTCGGCTGATGTTATTGAATTTTAAAAGCATGTTGCCCGGCCTATTGTGCATCCAAATTATGCTTTCACATTGATTCAAAGCGTGCAAGATCTCCTCGTTGATAAATGTACCCTCAGGCGGCAGGGCAATTTAGTAGAAGCTGACTCAGCCCATGCCTGGCCGAGTGAATATATTCCTCTCGTCCGGGACGTGATTGATGACGGCGTTGGTGGAAAAAAAAAACAATTTTAGGGTTCCACGGCTGCACTCGGTTTGGCGCCTATTCGTCCCTCTACTGGGACGGCACGTTTTCCACCGAAAAAAAATTTGCTAAATGATCGCAATTTGAAGTGGCAAGCGATGCAGAAACATTTCCGAAATCAATTCAGTAAAAACAACACAATTTGATAAGGTTTGGATTTGAAGCATTTTCTAAATTGCTCGTCGCGTATTTGCGCAAAAAGCGTGGAGTTGCAGAGTCGCCCTGTTTCTGCATAACGAGCTCTCGTCGGGAAATAATCGCACATGAAAATTTAATAAAATTCCCATCAATTTAGCCTCGCTCCAGCGGGGCGCGGCCATACCCACCCGAAAAGTTGCAACTACACGAGAGTTATTGTTCATAAAAAATTCACAATTGTTGGAGAATAATTCTGTCCTTTATCTCCTCTGTGGGACGAGCGTCCGCCCTGCCCCGTAGAAGGCGAAGGAAAATTTACTTATAGCGGGAGGGCGTTGTCATGCAGGGAGCTGACGCCAGGACGATACTACTTAACAAGCTTTTAATGGACGCTTAGGCGAAAACTTTCTGAAAATTCTCAAACTCATTTCCGACTTTTTCGAATGGCAACTGACCCGGAAACGGGCAGAAGCCCGACGGTAGAGACACTACGGGACTCCATGGAGGACACAATTTCCTGGCCCCATGGGTACCTAATAAATGGATGCATGTGCGGAATTTTTACGGAATTTGTTTTATTAGTGGCACTGAATTAAGCTGCCACTGTACTCAGACCTTCTATTCTTAGGCCAAAGTGCAGTTCTCAGCAATAGAAAAGTTCGACGTGAATCCCCCACAATACTGCCGAAGTCCGCCCGCTCTCTGTGAGTTCATTTTCGTTCTCTTCCATGTTGTTCGACAGTTTTACCATATTTTGGTGTTTCGGGGAGTGGGGGAAAGTATTTTAATAGAATATGGAGGTAGAGGTAGTCAAGGCTCAAAGTAAATATTTGCTAGTTGTTCTTAATTAATAGGTGAGTACGTGTGCCTTTTCCCACCACCATACCTACAAAAATACTGAAGATACTCGTATAAAGATATGAATTGGCCGTCACAAACTGAAAAAAATGAAACTCTTCTTTCGACAACGAAAATGCAAAGGTGCGTCGAGCTGCACCTCCTATGCTCACCAATTCGAAACAACATGATAATTATGTGCTATGTATGAGCTAATTATGTACCGCAAAATAAAAGTTACACTACACATTAAGGGTATTTTTAAACAATTTAAAATGGGGGGGGTCTAGCTCGAGCCACATCCCCAATGGTCAGGGTTTTAAAAAAGGAAGTGTATATTCACACGGTGGTGAACCCAATTAGTGAAATCCGGGGTGCAGCTCGACACTCCTACACGTACAACTTTTGAGTATTGTTGGTTTATTTGAAGCAGGCATTTCCTAAAATCAAAATTGCTATGATACAAAATACTCGGCGGCTGAATATCGGATTGCCCTTGGTGGGCTTTTGAAGCAGAAAATGAAAGTTTTATTTTTAACCTTTACCGTAAAAAATATGATACATCCAAGAGAACAATTCGTTTTAAATAAAAAAAAGGTCACTTGTGTGGTAGATTTAGTGAATGGTGAAAAGAATTTTGCATTTAAAATTCGAACAAATAAACGGATGGTCGCTGCATCCCTTAAAAAGACGACCATTACCTTTTCGCATTAACAATAGACCGATTTTTATATACCTAACCATTCTATAGTACTTTACATTTCGAATTAAAAAAAGAGCAAGGTGAAAGGTCTCGCTACCATGAATTCTTCATTTAAACCCATAAAACCTACCTAGAGCTCGTTCGAGCTCTTGCCGTAGTCAACCATTGTTCGTCGAAAAACGTTTGTTCTGCGGCGAGCATTACGCTTTTCAAGACAAAATTAATTCAGGTTTTGAATGTTCGAAAATTATGGATCCTCCTGCATCTGGGACGAATCCGTTTGCTACTTTAAACTCATTATATTTTGCCCCTCCCCCCCTCGGCTTGTTATTGTTCCATCAACTCTGCTCTATGAAAAGAACGTAAACAACAGTTCTCTCTCTCCCTCCCCTGGCACTCTTGTTCCTGGGCAAACAGCAGAAAACCCCGACCCAAATAAAATTCGATTCACTTTTCGCCCACTAATTGTTTTCTGGGACAGCGGCTTCCGTAGCAGTGAAGTTAGCGAGCGAGTAATTCGCCCAATTTTTACCCCCACACCGTGTTCTCTCCCAATTAAAAGCAATTTTCCGGCCCTAAAACACATCATACAAAATGTTCGGGTAAAAGCAAAATATTATTCAAATCCTCCAGACTAATTTGCGCTTGGAAGGGAGAAATCTCGTTCGTTGTAATTCAATTGAATTATTTGCGCTTGAATTAAATTACTAAGTACACACAACCCGCGCCTGTGGTGGAACGGAACGGGGTGCAATGGGGACCCATGTTGAATGGTGGGCGGACACGAGAGTACATTTATAAAATGACATTTTATTTGCAAAGGGATTTTGTCTGTAAATCAAAACGGCATGCCGCAGACCATAGTATGCATTTTCTATTACTAAGTTTGCCTAGCTTAAAATTCCGCAAATTTAGCACACTTTCGGATGAGAGGGCGAGAAGTTGGAAATTAATTTTATTTAGTTGGCTTTCCCCTATTCCTCTATCCCCTTGCAAAAGAGTACATAGTCTACAGCGATGAAAGTGACTAAACAAAAATGGTTCTAGTTCTGAACCTACAGGCACATCTACACATTCGTTCGGCACTCGGCGGGCTTTTAAAAATTAGCTCATTCCTCTAGCCTACCGCTGATGAGTGACTCTTAACTTCGGGCCGCATTGCCGATTTTTTTTTACTATGCAGTCAACCTTCCCGGTGAGAAAGTACACATACTCTGCAAACAGGGGCACCGCACGCCTGAGTGCCCACAGGACGTCCTCACAGTGGGCCTGGTCGCGAATCAATCCCTTTCCAGGAATAGGCATCGCTCGAACAGTCTCTATACTATACGACAGGGATAGGAGCCCAGACAAAATGGTTAAACAAACACACTTGAATGGCAAAAGAGGAGTCCCGGCCAACAAGCAGGACTTCTCTCGGGGTAGTCACCACTCAATTCCGATTTCCAGAGCGAATCAATTCGTAACATGTTCACGGCGCTGTTGACAAAGGTAAGTGGGATGCTGGGTGAGAGGGCGGCAGGCGAAGGCGGCACAAAGGTGTAATTCGTGTATACCTTCATCATGTGACAATCCATGTCGTTTCTGCACGACTCTGATCAAAATCACAATGTTAAATGGAATTTGCACAGGAATCCAAAAAAGAATGACAAAAGGAGCATCAGCCCCGAATTTGTGCTGACAATCCCTGTGACTCGACGGAAATCGATCTCACCGCCACCGCCGCCGTCCGCCGGGCGCCCTCTAAGGTTAGACGAATGACAACCGCCCAAAGGCTGAGGGTGGGTGGACCAGACCACGAAGCGTTTTTACCTGAAGCGTTCTGTGGCTCGAAACTATTTTTCTATCACTTCAAAGCCTTCGCAGAAATTATCCCGCAAATCCCCAGGATGTATACTTCAAAGCGGCCGCGGCAAGGGGGTCCATGAGCACCTCCCCTAACCTGAAGAGCACAGTACAGGGCTCTTACCTGCATAGAATTTGCAAAATCGCGCCGCAAACTCTTTGTTTGCATAACTCCCCCGTCGGGTGTCATATTGAGTTTAGATCAGACCGGAAGCCGCCCGTCGTTGTCGACTGGGACCGGGAGGGAAACAAGATGATGGGGCTCCCATGATCGTCTTCGTCAGGCTTTCAGTTCCCGGAATCTCCTCGTCCGGAACAGAAGAGCGCAGAGACCGACTGCGGCGGAGATGGGAGGAATTTACCTTTCCCGAACTTGAAATAAACTCAAGCTCAACAATTTCCCAAAAGTCCACCGTTTTAATTGGTTTTCCCCTGGATGGCACAGCTCTCCGAAATATAAAGGGCAAGGGGGCTCCGGGACAAAGCAGGCGGATCAACTGTACCCTGAAATAACTTCAGAGAAATGCTTCTTCACATCCCGTTCAGAGAATTCGGCCAAGATGTGACCGTCAAGATAAAAGGAACGTGAAAAGTCATTAAGGATTTTGCCAGTGCCCGTTTTTTCGTTGATTTACATCGTGTTTCGTCCTAATGGGAATTGTTGCTGACTATTCAAGGCTGTGGTCCCCCGATCTGCCCGTCTCTTCATTCAGCCCTCCTGTGCAGCTTCTTAGAATAATCTTGCGCTCGATTGCGGCAAGGAGAGAAATCGCATTTTTTAGCGCACGATCCATCCGCGGCCAACGAGGCCAGCCCCAACCGAGTTGAACCGACTTATCTGGTTCGCCCCTCAAAGAGGGCGATAATAAAAACACGGAAAGTCTCAAGACGGACCATCCTCAGCTCAGCGCAGCAGATGGCTTGAGTCGAGACCCAAAAAAAAAAAATCCAAAAACGTAAAAAACCTCAGGGGGACAGATGTTTGGCGGCTTCACGATCGGCAAACATCTCAAGGTGCTGCGCCGCCAGATATGTGGTAGCGCATGTAAGTAGTGCGGCGACGCCAATGTATCAGGTTCAATCGTCGGCCCACATATGCGTCCAATTGACGGAGCCCCCAGATAGCGGTTACGTCGCCGATAAGTGGCTCCCAGTTGAATGAAAGACGCGCTGTGCACCCAAAGTTCGCGTAATGCGAAGAAAGTATCTATCTAGGCGAGCGGGCTGGGCGCGATTTTCTTGCTTGGGTGAGTCCAGCTAGAGCCGGGTCAGCGACAGGGTTACTGGGTTATCGCCCGGATTTCAGTTGTAATGAGCTCACCCATTTTGCAACTCTCGGAGAAGCTACGGTTTTCCCGGACACACACGCGGCCCCCGCTGATAAGGGCAGCTTTACATTTTAACACACCCGAAAGGGGCATAAATCGCGCCCAGGCAATCGCATGTCAATTATTGGTGTAATGCTGGCATGTGCCCAATTTATGGGTCTCTTTGTGCGCTTGGACCAAGGCCGTGGCAAAAACAGCAAAAAGTTTTTCCAACTTTTCCGTCTCCATTATTTTTTTCTTCTTTTTTTTTTGTCGCAAATACACGTATCGATCGGCAGCCATTTACAATCGCGAGGTATGCGCCCGTGCGGTACACTTGTTTAAATGGACAATTTTATTGGTGCTGTCTGTCGCGTCGACATTAATGTTTTCATGGTTCTAGGCCGCACGGTGTTATTGTTTTTTTCGGCAGCATCCAATTTAATTTCGTTAATTTAAATGTTGCAAAATCAAAAGAGTTCACTTTAAATGAATTTCCAGGTGATCAAAACCTTGATACGGGCGTCGAATTCTGTATTTTCAATGGACCTCGTGTGCGCGTACTTTTCCCCAAATGAAATGTAAATAAATAAAAAAACAAGTAAACAAAAAAAACAGGCGCGTGCCTCTGACGACCGTTGCAATACTTTACTTATAATTAGGGAGAAAGGTTTTAATGGGGGCGTTTGTTCGCAGAATTTTTTTTTATCGAGCTACTGCTGCGGTTGGATGGGACCAGAGAGGGTTGTTATCGAACAGCTTAAATCGGGTTGGTATTTTGGGGCGTTCAAAAGATAAATTTGTTGCGTAATTCATTCTGTGTTCGGATTCCAGATGTGCTCTTATATGAGATAAACGAGGTGAAATTAAAGCGGGCAAAAATAAGCTTTAACTCACTTTTGGCTATCAAATTCGCTGACATGTTTTTCGTTTTTACGTCAATACATATTGTATATTGTATACAATAGGTACCTACTTGTATTCGCATTTACATCCGAACAATTATAGTTATTCCAGATAAGCGCCCGAAAATGCCTGGCATTAGCTTATGCGGATTCCCCCAATGAAGAAAATATTTTTTTCCGTTCTGATAATGAGGGGAAAAAACTAATATCAGTCAACGTACGATAAGGAAAGATCTGAACAGAAGGTGTTCTGGATTTTTATTGAAGAAATCGGATAATGTGTAAGAATCGTTTGACCGCAATTCTGAAAATTGGTGGCTTAAAGTAAAAACGCATTGAACTATTATAATATTCTGCTTTTGTATGGTCCCTTATATCGTATCTCCAGCAAGAGAACTGCCTTTAAATGGTCCCAGATCACGTGCTGACGAGGACAGGTTCGATCACAATCTATCACTTTTTCTCCCCCAGAGCAAAGCCGGCTAGGTTTGCGTTACTTATTCACATTTTTCCAAACCTTTTTGTTTTATCGGTAACCGCTCGTTGCACAAAATTGTGACAATGCACAACCATACTCGTATATTTTGATATACATATTATTTGATCTTTCTTCTCCCTTTATTTAACTAATCTCTACAAACGCTGACCCCTTCATTAGTTTTCATTATAAAGTCAGGAACGAAAAATCGTTACAATCCAGCAGAATGCCTTCAATTCGAATTTTTATATGTTTGAAAAAAAAAGCGATTTCCGTACATGTCGTCAACAGGGTGTCGCGGAAAGATGGTCCTGTTATCTATAATATAAGAGCTACAGAGATGAAAATTTTTCTTTTATGCGACCTATGCACTAGACTAAGCCATTAGAAATGAAAATAAACTGGAATCAATCAATAGTAAATGTTACAACTTCCTGGCATATGATAACGAACGGAGACTGATTTTGATAGAGACAGCGAAAATAACTCATGCTCCCCGCTGCTGCCCTGCAGCCAAAATATGTGCTTGTAAACGAATGAATTATTTGTGAAACTATTTTTGTTGGGCGAGAGTTTTTATTTGTGTTCTGTTTCTGGTGCACGCGACAATTAAGTGGCTTCTATTGTGTCGTCACTCTCTTCGGTATTTATTTATTTTGAATGCTAATAAAAGTCATACAAAATACTGGAATCCTATTATGCCATAAAATTAAAATAAAAAAGATTTTTTATTCCAGTTCAGAATTCGAATATCGATTTCGAATATTTTAATTAAATTAAAATTAAAATATTTTTTCTTTTCATTGTTAATTTAAAATTCAAACAAAAGTTAGCTAGCGCGAGTTATATCATCCGATATCACCCGCATCAAATAGAAATAGCAATAGCGCTAGTGCAACGACTTCCTGAAAAACCCAAAGCCAGCAATTTCGACACCTTCCCTAATCCAATGTTCACCTGCCGCACCTGTTCACCTGTCCAGCGCATTCAACGTTACCACGGTGACCGCCCCGTGACCGGCTGCAGTCTAGACCTAAGCCAGTATTTTTGTCAGCAATTGTAATTATCAAATTAGGAAGCTACGTTCAGGAGATTCATTACTGTTTAAGCCATTCTTGAATAAAGTTGTTAATTTGGAGTTCTTAGTTTTATATTTTTGGCCTTCTTCGGAGTTAGAAATATATTTCGCGACTTTTTGGAAATTGTGTCGCAAAAATTAAGCAAATTCCGCACTATATGTAGTTTTGACATAATAATTATTTATGATTTTTTATTTGTTCGTTTAATATCGTTTTGGCCTCCAAATATACAAAACATCTTGAACTTTACGAATATATTTTAGTTTTCGCTAAAACACCATTTTAAAAATATAGATGGTAACTACTTTTACACATGGCAAATATTCTCATCATATCACAAAATATTACAACTTATTCTGGACGAGTATACTCGTCAAAAGCAGCAAACTGGGTAAAAGCGGCAAGAAATACTTTCGATTCGAACGTGTTTGCTAATCACAAATGACTTCACACCCAATTTCATAATAGGTGCTCTACTATTGTTATATTTTATGAGACTTTCAATCAAGGGAGATTCTCACACTACATACATAGTTTGAAATATTTTTCGAACATCGCCAAATGGAATACAAATGGAATTAAATTCAACTAGCGATATAATCAATATTGTTAAAAAAATCAGTTTTGAAGCTGTAAAAATTTATAACGTTCGAATAGACAAATAAGCAGAGCAAACCAGAAGTAAGGAAAATCGACTGTTTTTCCTTAGCATGGGAAAAACGCCCTCTCATGTGTGATGCCTTTTTCCCATATCCATACTAAGGGATAACAGTCGGATTTACCTTTGTCTGTTTTTTTGTAAAGAAAATAAACAAAACCAGCAAATTTGCCTCACGTCTTTTATTTCACGGAAAATAGAAGAAGTTAAAACATCTAAATAATGCCTGTAATTTCTACCCAAAATAATAATACCAACAAGTCTTCTTAGAAAGAAAGAGAAGCTTAGAGT
This sequence comes from Neoitamus cyanurus, assembly GCA_947538895.1. Classification (NCBI taxonomy): domain Eukaryota; kingdom Metazoa; phylum Arthropoda; class Insecta; order Diptera; family Asilidae; genus Neoitamus; species Neoitamus cyanurus. The sequence goes on from OX384546.1 coordinate 19,505,508, forward strand.
ATTCCACTTCACGAATGCCGAGCTGAATAAAAACATCATTCGACTCATCGTTTTCGTTCCACGTCGCCTTATACAGCAACCCTGAACACAAGACAGTAATTTTCGTCGTTCCGATGCATTTCCTAACACTTCTCCTACTTTTTACGTATTATCAATTTTTTCCCTCACTTATTGGAATAAAAAAATTATGCACCAATTTATCCCAAATTGAGCGGTAAATTGACACACAACAAAAAACGAATGTTTCTCTCCACCGACAGGTGTGCAAAGTCTGATAAAATGCCACCTTACGAATATTTCGAGCAGAAATGCATCGAAATGCTTCCGAAACGTTGAAATAAGAGATTTAGTGGCAGATGCAGCTGCATATGAGAACGGTGGGTAAGAGCCACATCCTCTGTGACCGTGAAAACGTGTAGAATGGGCCACGCAGCAATAAAGCACAGAGGCAAAGCGACAGGTGACGTTGGAAGGAAACGTGGATGTGGGTAGCATCCATCCATTACAGACGTATGTACAAATGTACGACGAAGCTGCAAAGGATCTAAAGCGCAACGCAACTGCTGCATAAAAAAATTTCTACAGGTTTTTTTTATCGATCTTTTTATTATTTGCGCTTTTGTTTTTATTTTCATTCGGAGAGAGGATGTCGTTAGTGTGCATACGAAATAGAAATGGTTATTAATGCCAATTACCTCGAAACATTAATTTTAATTACGAAGCTATTATTTGGGGTTGTAAATTTCCTTGCGGAATAGAATTTGAAATCTGTTGGGATTGGCTTTGTAATTGGCATTTTAACAGGCAGCCGTATCGGATTTATGGCACAAAAGAATCAAAATGGCTTCTTTTGCAAGAATAAAAAAATGTTGAACAGCTCACTTACACTTTGTTTTACATAGCAGTCATAGGCAATATAAAGTAAACATACCACTACATAAAATATTTATTAGTTCTTAGAACGACGAGTATACACGCCAACTGTACTGACATAAAATCTTGGATTGACGTGCATACACGTCGAACGCGATTAACTGGTTGAAAATCTAAAAAACCTGTAGGTATGTAGGGGAGACTTAACAAAATGTCATGCTACGTTTCATCTATTGAATAATTTGGAGGTTTTGTAATTTTCTCTAAATGAAGTGACTTTTCAGCCTCGAATTTTTAAATGCGATATGATAAATTGATTACAGGCCTAATATAACTATCAAAAAATAATTATTAAAACAACAATGACAGTGTGACTTTTTAACGCATGTAATGATTATAAAACGTTAATTACTATAAAAATTAAAAACAACAAAATTTTATCAACTTTAATTAATTTCCTTTTTTCCAGTATTGTGCGATATTTTTCTCACTAAATAACCTACATATTCACGATAACGAAAGCTTGTAATTTTTGGACCAGTGACTGCGGCGCTTTAAATGCAATTGCTTCAATTAATTTATTCTAGCCAACACTTTTTGCTATAACTACATATATGAAAATATATCAAACCATCAGTGTTGTAAAAAGTTAGAGTTTCAAATGGCGTTGTTACGAGGTTCTTTTTTATTTTTAATGAAAGCATTGTCGAATACAAAAAATTATTATTTGAATATTTACCTTGAATGCGTGGATAGGCAGCCATGCGAGCATCGTGATTTTTAATGATTTTCACACGTTGTGACTTCAATTTCTCTTATGGCAACTCAGATGCTATCTTTTAATCTCAATGGAATGATTTGCAGTTTACCGGTGTAAAATTTACTTTCAGTTTACCTAAAGAGAGTAATTTCACTGGTTTCTTCAAATGTTTTTACTTATTTCACAACATTTGCGATGACTTTTCTTAAAGCTCATCTGAATAATATCATAATAATAATATCAGGATTATCCAAATCGTAATACGAACAACACAGTCAATTGTCATTTGTTACCAAATATTTCGCGGCATATTGTCAATTGAAAGTCTACCCATTAACACAATGGATCGTTTATTCATCGCAGTGTGCATAAAAATCATACAATTGTACTACGAAAATCTCACACGGCCGTACTGCAAACATTGATCTTAAAATGCTGTATACAAATTGTTGTCCAACAGAAGGCTGTTGTCGCAAGCTGGATAAAAAATTTGAAGAATGTTTTAGAACGCCTGACACTTGAGCATCTTCGTCCATCCCGAACACGCAAAAATATTACTGCTGTACACTAAGAAGCCAAAAATGAATCGACATTGACACGAAGTTTGTAACAATTTGGTTCCGCATTTGATTCTTTATGGCGAATTTTGCATAAAGACCTTCAACTATACCTACCCGTATAAGATACAGTTCGCGCAAGAATTTTAACCTACACACCGCGAACAGCTTCGTGGATTTTCCAATAGGTCATTGGACCATTTTCAGTCATAAGGCAATTTTTTCACGTTAATTAGCAAAACTGCCATCATTCACAAGTTATCCAAGAGATATTGTTACAATCTGCGCGAAAGTTACTGTTTGTTGTTCTTTTTGTGTTGGAGTCGTCGTATTTCCACCAAAATAATAAATAGCAACCGTTAGAGTCAATAGCGTCTAATAAGTAACAAATAACTGAGTTTATGTGATCGGAATTGAAAATCTTCTGTTTACAAAACAGGTGGTTTCAACAAGACAGGGCCACATGCCATACATGTCGTGAAATAGGACCTATGTTGGGTGGAAAGCTCGATAATGACTTTATTTGGCCACCAAGATCGTGCGATTTGATACGTTAGACTTCACGACTTTCTTATCCATGGTTGCCAGGGCCAAGACTGCTTTGAAGGAACAACATATGTATATGCAATGCCAAGACCACCAACCACAATTTACCAGCGCTGAAATCGATTTGTGTTGATTATTTTTGAATTTCTGTAGCAGATTTCAAATCAGCGTTCACGTTAAACATTTCAGTCGCCATATTGGATCCACCATTTTGAATTTGCAAATATCAATTACACTTTCAAAATCATCGACCCCGAAAATCCCTTGTATTAATTTACACGGAAATTCATTCAAGTTTGTTATTCCAAAATTATACATAGTGCAGATAGGTACTCCCCAGAAATGTCTTCTGCCTTATAAGAGAATCAAGTTGCTTAACGCCCTGCATTTGCGCAGATTGGCAAATGCCTTATTATCTCAAAAATGTTTATTTGAATATTTTGTGCAAATAAATACCCCTACTGCTCTGGGAGGGAACATTACTTCAAGGTGTGACACACGCTGGGTAATTAAAGCCTCGATTTCGCTCCCCAGTGATTGCAGTTTAACAAGGTACTCGACGCCAAGGGCACTGTAAATATTATGACTACGCACTACGTACAGTGATTCTGTTAATACCAACCTATAGCGAGAAAATATCCTCCCAAACATGAAAACAGGACGTCAGCTGCACACAGCGGTAGTCGTCACCCTTTGGTGTAGCCCCAGGCTGGTCGTGCGATATCCAGCTAAGGAAACAACATCAGCCCGAAACAATGGAAAAAACAAACACATCCACCCCATCTCCCCAGCCTTGAATCGAATGCTATCATCGTGAAATATGATCCGGTAATTGCAACCTACAGCTAAGAAAACAGACAAAAAGCCCTCAAAATCACATGCCCTCATTAGGGATTTCTTGTTAACTTTATCACCCCAATTGGAAGCGCCTCCCCTGTCCGTCCCGGAGCCCGCGGGCTGGCTGTCCCGTGCCGGCCCGGCTTGGCTACATTGATTTATTTCACTTATACGTGAATTTTCAACATCAGCTCAGCCAAGGAAGCCGTCTTTGAGTCCTCGAGGACAAATCGAAAATGACCCAGCCGCTGATGATTGTTAATTTTCTTTTGGCTGCAGGCTGCATTTCATCTCAACAATAGATGCGTTCGGGGGATGCCCTGGCCTGGACCCCGTAACAGTTCCTGCGGCGGAAGGGTTCATTGAAAACTACTCAAAATAAGAAAGGGGGCAGGACTGCCCCCTAAACGGATTCCCTAGCTGTGCCAGAAACCTCTTGAGAAATGCACAAGCCGGATGCTGTTTACTTAAAATCACCCTTCCGCCACTGTACCGCTTTTGTTCTATTTCGCCGATTATTTGTTTTCTCAGCCAAAACACAGACGAATCAAAGTCACAGTAGCATCTCCTTTAAGGCCCCCCTGTTTTTGTTAGTTACCGCGCTGGATCTCTTGAATTTCACTTGTTTACCCTTCCCTGCATTCTGCGCTAGTAGCTGTGCTGCAGCCAATTGTTTTCCCGGAGTCCTTCCGCGACGGGCACGCTACAATGATCCTATCCTTGGGGGACTTGCTGATTAAACATTTTCTGTTTTTCCTCCATGTCGTCGCTCTGTATGCCGTTGATGATGTTTTGATTTGCCGGCAACTCCTCCATTGTGGTCGCCCCATGATAATGCAGAACACCCCTCGAAGGTGCACTTGCTGCCTGCCCTGCCTGCCTGGCTGTGTTTCCGGGCATGGGGCTCATTTCGGTATTTTCGTAAGAGCGCTATGTGTGCTCTGCGAAGGATGCTGGGGACAGGAGTTTATTTTTGTGAATTCATTCATGAAAATTGCAAAGATGCGAAGAAAACAGAAAATCACTGCAACAGATTTTCCTGAAACTCGCCTTTCCTGGCGAGGTGAGGGCGGGAATTTGCAGGATGTGACTGTGCAGGAAGACATCTCTATGCAATCTATACGGCAGAATTGAACAGAAGCACCCGACGAAGAGGTTTTATTTGCTTTGCGACATATTTGCGACAAGTATTGATTTTGAAATCTACAAAGTATTATTTTTGAAGAAAATTTGCTCGACGAGTTAATATTGACCAGATGTCGATATTTTCTAGAAAAAGAAATTGTGAAAGTAGCTGGTGACAGATCCGATGAGATGTTCCATTCGAGATGCCAATCTGAAATTAATCCAGGAGTCGCAGAAGGGTACTCCGATGGAAAGTACTGAAATAGTTGGAAAGTTTTCTGCTGCACGAATTTGGCAATATTAGGTTTTTTCTATCATTTAGTATTAAACAGCTGATCTGTTTCCTCTCAAGTTAAAAGATACTTAAAATTGTTTCGAATTTTTGAGTCATCAATACGGCCAGAAATTTTACATAGGTAGGATTTCAATCCCCATAAATCCGACGAAAATGACTTTGTTGATGGATATATTGTGGCACATCTCTCGTACACTGTGTAGAGTTATTTTTAACATGTAAATCAAAAACCCGTTGCCTCTATGTAAGCAGTTCTCGACAGAAATATGTCGACAGTCTTGGTCACTCATATTTCAGGTACCTTATTATAATTGCCTTAATTTGCTGATGACAAGTACACAGAAATTTTTCTTCGGTCATATTTTTTTGATTTCATTCGATTTGAATACTTTTTCGTTGTTGATGTGATGATCGTTCGTATCGTTGTCTCCAAATCAATTCTCAGCACCTAAATTTAGCTAGACATAATACGAATAAAATATTAAGTGTTGTTTGTTACTGCTGGACCAATATATTGTATTAAAAGGAAAATGTGGTGATAATAAACTCATTTAAAGAATGTTTTCAAATACTGCCGCATGACAACGCAAGAGCACATACGATGAAAGCCCTCAAACACTTCAAATATTGGTTGGGTTGGGTTTGAAAGTTCTCCCTCACACAGCTTGTTCATTTAGACCTGCACTTCCCAGTCAGACCACTTGTTTCGATCACTTCAGCGCCACTTCGCACTTCAAACACCCTAAGGGGTCGATAAAAGTATTGTCGGTTTTCCCTCAGATGACAGACATTAAAAAGGCATAGGGTTATACCACAAGAACTCCATTTTTAATTTAATGAAAAATTATGGATTTGTTTTGAAAAGTTATGATGTCATATATACTCGTATTATTTCTTAAAGGTGTTGTTTTTGTCGGTACGCCATATCTCCCTTAATACCTCATCAAAATTACTGATTGAGATATCATTTTAAGATTACGGTCTCCACTAATGACTAAAAACAAAAAAAATAGTTTAGAAGTAATATTTTCGTTAAAAGACTTTATTTTAAAAACTTTTTATAAAAACCGTATTTCCATAGAAAATGTAGAAGGCACCATTTGTTCACAATAAGCTTAACTAACATGTACGACAGCTGTTGGTTGTAGTACACTTGGCGTGGCGATCACAAAAAATGGAGTGTATCGAGTTGGTAAACATTATTTTCAGGAAAGGTGTATCATGTTCGGACGTTCCTATCAATAGCATGGGCTGCCTTCCCCACCCTCTCAAGACGTCCCCTTCCGCACTTTCGACGTCCTGAGGAGGGTGGATAAATGTCAACTTATTTTATTTCTGAAAGTAGAGTATTTTACCATTATTTTTTAACTCGAAGCAATTCTTTTTTATCTAAAAAACAAAAAAAAACAAACATATGTATGAAGAGATCCCGTGGTCATCTCGAGATCAGTACCATACGCGTTCTAGAGTCTGTAGAAGTGAGGGGGAAAGAGCGCATAACCGACGACCCACATTGGGGTATTTTGCCATAAAAAATGCCAACAAGTCAAAAAAAGTTTTTCGAAAAATCATCCGTCATATTGGATTCGCCATTTTGTTTTTGAAATTTCTAACAACGGATTCGTGGTGAGTGACATAAACACCCCTGTATTCAAAATTTCAAATATATAGAACAATGCGTTATACATATTTAGTTCACTTTTTTCAAATCCCGCTAGTTCTGTGGATTAGAATTTTCAGTAATAGTAGGAATAACAAGGTGAGGAGACATAATGCGATAGCACAAAATATTTCTTATAAATAATACTTCCGCGATTTTCTTTTCGGCTTCCAAAGTTTCAAAGCGAGGAAAGAAAAACTAGACCCTAACCTGCAATAAGGAATATCTAAAAATATTTCACTAAATCTACATGCTGTTTTTTTTTTAAACCAAAAAGTTCTCAAACGATGCACTTCAAGCGAATAATAACCATGCCATCAAATTACTGAAGCGCAATCAGAATGCCTTGAGCAGAACATCATCCAAAAAGAAAAAAAAACAGGTGGAAACTCAGAAGTAAACTTTTAACTAATCCAGTTGCTTGACAAAAATAAGGAAAAAAAGGCGCTTTTTTCTACAACAAATAAGCACTTTCCGGCACCATAAAACCCTCGCAGTAGAAGTGAATCGGGCAGGGAAGTGCAAGAATAATCCGAAGTTATCATATTTCATTAAAAACGCCTTTTTTTTGCGCAGAAAACTTCCTCCTTCTTTTGCAGCAAAATCGCCGGGTCTTATCCTCATAATTCGAAACTCGAAAAAAATAAGTTTTTTTTTCTACGACTCGCATTCCAACTCACAAGTAGTTATTGCGCGAAGCAATCGAGAGAAGTTTCCTTCACCTTCAGAGATGTACGTTAAGATCCCTACACGGGAATATGACAGTTTACCCATCCATTTCGTCGGTTGTGTCCCAACTTAAACTCGCACTCACCGCGAAGGATGTGCTGTACTCGTACCGTCTTCCGTAGAGCAGGGCTACCCTAACAGGACGGGATTTGCGCGGAAAAATGACAAAAATTAAGCAGAGCGGAGGACGCGTACTCCAAACTGCATAAAAGTTCGTTTCAGACAAAAATAAATAAGAGAAGGAATCCTGACAAACTTTCACCATTATTTATGTACCTACTCATTTTTTAAAGAAAGAAGTTTCGCCCTCCTGCCTCACCTGGGCATTTTTCGTACGCCCCGACTAGGGGAGGCGGGCGATGCGCGCAAATTGGAATTCTTTCGCGCCATTGAACTTATGATGAAATTCACTGAAAGTTGTTCCTCGAATTGATCACAATTTGAAAATTTTAGGAGAAAATCAAATTCACCACCGCTGCGGCGTCTTCGATTACAGTATTAATGCGTCGTAATTAAGGCGCTTTCATCTTAAGAGAGTCTGCAAGTAATTACGGGGGGATGGGATGGAGGGACAGAACGTCTTAAAAGCAAGAAAAGAAATCATTGCAGAAACCTTGGGGGATTCTCCGCTCCCAATTCTTACAATCTTACGCCTATCTCAAGCACACATCCAGCCCTTGTAACAGGAATGGGGTCGGAAAACTTCCCGGGACTGACTGTTGAACGCGGGCAATGCTATCAAGGGAACCATTCCTTCGTCCCAGCCGGGACGGCCCTTCCTCCTGTTCACATCAGCCGTGAAACTTTCAGCAGAATGAGCTCAGCTGAATCTGTTTGTCGTCTTCGCACCAAATGAAGTACTTCTGCACAGCGCGGATGATACACCCCAAACAATGGGTTTCTAACTTGTAAGGCAAACAAAAAGCATGTAATCACCTTTCCGTTATGTGTACACCTTCTCGCGCGACGGGCCACTGGCCCATTTTAATCAGTACTGGGGCCTTTCTTGTTTGCCTTGCCACTGCTGCAGCGCACAGCATCCACATCTCGCCAGATCGGCGGCGTCTGATGGGGGCCGGGCTGTGTGCCCGACTCAGCTTTTAATCATAGCGCCCGCCGGGTCTGAATTTTAGGGTAAATCCCTTTTCCAGCGGGAAGAAGGTACATATCTCTACGGCTGAGGGAAAATCAAAGCAACAGCTCCTGTCGAGCACACAGGGCCAGGCAAAGCAACGCTACAGGGCTGGGCTACCTCTGTGCCTCTCCCCCGCGCGGTTGTTTATCAGACAAAGCACAATTGAAGAAAAATAATTGCGAAAGCCCTCCCTGTGCCGCTCGTAAGGACCCACGTCACCCAGATACCCGACCAAAGCCCCCACCTGGCCCTAAACATCGCTGATTGAGCCCCAGCCTGGCCCGGCTAAATGAACGTGTTCGGTGCGGTGCTCACTGCCGCGCTGCTAATGGTGGCCTTCGTCGAGCGCGATTTCTTTCCACCTCACTTTGAGCGCTTGAAACGATAATTAGAGCTTGAGTGCATGAAAGCAGTTACGGGGGGCGGGGGAAAATGCTAAAAGTGATACACCACTCCAAAATTTGAATCCATTTCAAATTACAGAGCAATGTTCCTTGCGATCGTAAACCGTGTTGGGGTGCCGCCTGCGGCGGGAAAACAGAAGCTATCACACGAGGCGCGGTGCGGCTGCTTTGTGTCCGCAGGGCGCAGAATTGGGTGCAGCCTGCGATTGGCCTAGGCAGAGGCACAGGCACAAGGCAGCAGCTGTCAGGAGTGATTTTTAATGCAATTTGATTTTTTGCCATGAATCGATAGGAAACGGTGTGCCGCTTACGGCGCAGATGAAAGTACGTCAATTGTGCACATTAGGTGAAATTAGGTGTAATTGGGCGGTATGTGCTGGGATGGGAGAGGAGAAAGAAATGCGGGCCCATAATGTAACCTTGTGGTACTCCATGTAATTTGCGTAATCGTGCGAAGTAATGAAAGGTTTGGTCGCAATTAAAATTTAATTTTACTTTTGAAAGCCTTACGAGTGGTATTTTTGATCTGAGGAATTTTAAAAGGGTTCAATGTACCATATCATCACATTGCGCTCCTATTACATAATACGAGCAATTAATTTTATTTGTTTTGACTTACGAGTTACGACCATGAATGTACAATTAGTTTAAAAGTAGTTTAGGATATAAGGGGTTCACTTAATTATTAAGCCGTGCAGAAATAATTACAAAGCCAAATACTTGTTCAAAGACTGGGGTGTACATTTTTTCAAAGATTATAAGCTTCTTTCTTCAAAAGATGAAGGACTTTTGCATATACAAATTTTATTATTTTTCTTGAAGAGTCGATCAACCTGCCTCGGATTTTGACTCCTAAATTTGCCTACCACGAGTATGTCTTTTTAAAGCTACGGTCTTTCAGCTAAACAAACTTCAATGTGGCGGTTTATTTTTAGAAGTGTAGGTATATTTCGGAATTGCGTATTATTCGAAAATTTGAATTATTCGAGTCTCTTCGTTTATTTTTTGCGTTCTTAACTTCCTGAAGGCCTTGGAAAACACAGTAGACAGAAATTGAGCGCTGAGAATATTTTAAATTCATATGACAAAAAACAAAAGCCCGCATCAGGACAGGAGCGTAACGAAAGTTGAAAAGTTACTTTAATTTAATGTACCAAGAGTAGTACATTTAAATGGCACATAACTTTCCAAGTATAAATCTGTGAGTTGGATTTTGTATTTTGCCAGCAAAAATGGCTCTGCTCTACTGTTCGGTGCATAAAACTTAAATTAACTCTGAAATAATAAATCCAATGAAAAACGAATTTACGATAGGACGATATTGCAACATTCGCATTCTAGTGTTAAAACAAATTTTGGTTTAATCTCATAAAATGAAGAGCAAATAACGAGGCCGTGCCAGAGTTAATGAAATTTATAACCGAACGGATTTGACTAGCTAAAACTTTTAAAAGCCATTTTTCCAAATTGAAAGGAATGTAACCTTGGGCGCTTTTATCGTGTGGTTTGCATTTAAAATCACATAAAGAATTTATTCGGGAAAAATACGATCGAATTCACATGAATAAATTCCTTTCGGAAATTCTCGGAATAAAGGAAAACCGCAGAATAAAAAATTCTTCTCCGCATATTTCATGGATACATTTCTGTGTGGTGCACAGAACGGAAGTTGTCGGCATTATCGTCTAATTGTGAGCTAATTTAATTTGATTCCATTTTTATTTGAAGTTGGGTTCGGGGAAGTTTGGGAGCCAATCGATTAGATTCTAATAAAGAATGGAAAAAAAATGGGCACGAATGAAAGATGTGCCTAAATTCATGGTGATTGCGAAAAACTGAAGATGAAAAAAATGATAAAGGAGGCAATAAGCAGACGTCGTCATCTTGAGATAAAATTTGATCCCACTAATCCCTGGGAAATTAAAAAGCGGACAAACCTAAGCTGACTAAGAGCTTCTTGAGCCTCCTCATATTTCCAATAAAACAGCCCAAAATTGATAGCGAAAGCCCTAAAATTTTTCTCTTAATTCCCTAAGAAGACCCATACCAGCGCAGGAGTATCAAAATGGCCAGTTTTCCTAGAACTAAGCTCTTGCCAGGGCAAGGCCGGACAGTGGCAGGGCAGTATCCACATCCACTCCCACTGCCGCTGACCAGAACATCTCTCGACAAGGAGATAAATTCGCCGAAATTATGATCCACAGATTCTGCCCAGTGATGTATCTGCAGAAAGAGGATTACTCCCCTGCACTCAGAGCTGGACTGAGTGTTCGTCGCCGTCCCGTTGGTGAGGCCGTGTTCCCACTGTGCCGGTATCACATAATAGCATTTGCCATGAATAAAACAAAGCGAATTTCGGGATAATCACTTTTAGTAGCCATCAAAGGAGAGAAGTTTTATCTGGTCGGGGGGTGAGGACTGGGGAGCAGAGAAACAATTATTCTCCGGCGGAGCGTCGCAGCTTTAATGAAAATCGATAAAATTTAAGGAGTCAAGCGGAGGCCGGGGTGTTGTGGGCTGAAAATCAAAATTTCCCTGGACAATTAGCAGCCGGGGGACAATTATAAATTATCGCAGCTCGCTGGGGGTGCGCATATAGAGTTGTTCTGTCGGATTACCGCCGTGGATGTACAGCGCCGGCACTATCTAGCAGAGTTTACCGAGGCTTTTCCTAATTAATCCCTTAAGCAATCGAATGGCGCTGAATCATGACGTGCGATCTTAGATAGGAGGACTCGGCTCCTCGAAGTACACTCAGCCCGTATTCAAATTTTAGCAAATATCTTCGAAACGCCCTGCCGGCTGCGGTAAGAGTAACAATCCTCCCAGCCGGGGCCATGCTTTTCCAAGCATTCTCCTTCCGTATCTCACTCCGGTACCAGGATAACCGGATCAGAGACGACCTCCCATAAGTGCTGCATACATATGTCAGGCAGGGACGCACAAGAGCCAGCCTGGCACAGCATACAGCATCCGATAAGTCCCAAACTATCTCTGATAAGTCGGCTCAAGTTTCAAGTTTCAAATTCCAATACGATTCCATGTAAGGCAGTTACGTAACTCAAAACGTAGCTGGAGGAGACTGGTTCGTCCTTGTAATGAGAAATATTAACAAGTCACTTCCTCTGCTGCGAATGAGCCCCAAATCCCCAGCAGAACCCGGGAAAGATAGCGGAAATCAGGGGGCAGGCAGGGGAGATGTTTGTCGGCCTGTCCGGGGCCAGTGTTGTTCTTAAAACTGAAACTGCCCTTGTCCACATAATACGAATCCGATGTCCGATAAGCCGCCATTATTTAAACTTTTATGGACATCCTGGGAAATACGAGGAGGGACCCGTGTCTTGTGTCCTATTTTGCTGTGGAGGACACCCACAGGGCCTCCGACCCTCACATTTACTGCCGTAGATGGCCCATCATAACTTCATTAGGAGGCAAGTAAAACTTTCAAACGGCGAAAAATTTAAACTTGTCCCGGGCAATTTTAAATGCAGCATCCGCCTGGACCAATGATGGAACAGACGGCCGGGCGGTCCGAAGTGGGTGGGAGGGGGGGAACAAAAACTGTCATTTGCCCTGTGCAGTCCTTGCTTGTTTCACCTCTTGTTTCTGCAAAGCAGCCTTTCTTGCTAATGGCGACTGCGGGACGTGACTTGCAATTGAATTCTGCTCCGGAGAAGCTGCCGCGTTTTTCCTTTTACCGGTCCACAGTTCATTCTTCTTCTTCAACCTCCTGTTTATGCCAGAACCGCCACCCTAAGTACCCAACCTCCCCAACTGTTGTTGTCGCTTCCTTTGTCTCGGCCGGTGTCTTCCTCTTGTTGCTTCTTGCTTTGAATAATGCAAGAAGGAATTTTAATAACTATACAGCACAGCGTCGAGCATCCCCCCCTCCCCGCATAGCTGATTTCTTACAAGTTATGTCGGCGTACGCTTAAGACATTTCACATTCTGCTCCTGCCGCAGCCCGAGGTGTAGCTGGAGTAACTCGACGGGCAGTTTTATCTCTGCTGCCATTGTTTTTTCCTCCCCTGCTCAAAAAACTGCCGAGCTCGCGCTCGTCAGCGACAGCCCAGACTCAGCGGAAATTTCAATTTGACTCGTTTCTTTTTCCAAAAATTATAAAAGTAATATGCTCGCCACCCCCTTCCAAGTAAACAGGGAAAAAGTTTTCCGCTGTGCACACGTCGTCCGTGCACAGCAGCCCGTACACCTCGTCCTCACCCGCGCAATTTTTTTTTTGCTATTTTTTGCGCGATAACTAGGGAATTTACATGAATGCAGGGGATTTCGCTGTTTTGTTGCCGCTTTCCGCCTTTCATTGCTTTTTTAAACTTCATTTGGAGTTGAAAGTTGCTCCTTTATTTACAGAGACGCCAGTCGACAACGGGGCAAGTTAAGTGATTCCAAAAATGAGCTGCAAACAGAAAATGTCTGCTTGAAACGGTCGTCAGTGCCTGCTAAGGATTTTAGTAACGGGCACACCAGTGAAAGGATGCCGAATTTTCTCAGAGATTTTCCATTTCCCGACGCCCCATGAATGGCTGAAAACAATGACGATGAAGGGGATGCAATGTTGAAAATGTTGCACAATTTTTGCAAGCACCGTTGAACGCAAAGAAAGTTTTTTTATCACTGTAATACGTGAGCAAACTGTAGCGAAGGCGGCATAGTTATTTTGGGTTTAAATGCCAACAGTGCTACGTTTCGAATAAAACTACCAGATCGAGTTGGATTTCGTTCATAAAGCGCTTAACCCTTTCACTCCCATTACAAAGAACTACTCTTTATGCAAAAATTGGACTTCCTTAAAATAAATAAAAAAATTTGACTATTTATTATTTCGGTTAGACCCAAATAATTTAATTCGATATGAAGGTTGAGTCGTATATTCGATGAGTCGAATTATTTGTGAGTAGGTACCTATGTACATCGAAAAATTCGAAATATGTCGAATAATTAAGAAAATTTCGAGTAATTCGAAATACGCAACTTTTGCTACTTTTATTTGTCAATATCGTGAACATCAGTAGAGCGTGGGAGATATTTATCAACTTGTCGCACAGAAAAGAGTTCTTTGTCGCCTACAACAATTCTATTTTTAAGACTGTTGTGAGTGTGCCTTTTATTTATTTATTTATTTTTATTTATATTTTATCCACATCATCTGGTAACTGTGTACAGTTAAGTACAATATGACTTCTAAGCTCTGAGCAGGATTATAAATATAAAACTATACAGTCAAGTAAAGCCCACTCTAAATTAAGACTGTAAAGTTTATTAAAGATTAATAAAACAGATAATCAAAATAAACCAAAAAAAGATTCTTTATATCTGCAACTTTGTCTTATTTCAAGGGGCCACATATTTTACCCTACAACAGCCCTAACCATGAATTGGCGCTCAGTAGAGGTACTATTAAATTCAGGAACAAGTAGAGGAGAAGCTTGCTGTAAATTTAGAATAGATATTCAGGTTCTCAGCTATAAACTATATTGCGCCGCGAAGGAAAAAACGTAAAAACCTCCGTTGAGCAGCTTCAATCCGGTTACATGTTGCTCATCAAACGGGGCCAATCTGCGCTATCATATCGTCCCCTTTGTGCGAGAATATCGTAACTACAACACACAAAAAAATCATAATGAAATTGTTCTACTCTATTGTGTAAAAAAAATTTGGAAAAAAATTTAGATACTAGGTTCACGCAGAAATGGGACGATATTCAATAATTGGTCAAACAAATGTACAATACAAGAGTCGAGAGGTAATCCATCTCCTTAAAGTCTTATACCATCATCAGTCCAGAGCAGCGTTGGCTCTATTAAGAAAAATGTCGATTTGACGCTCAAAAAATAAGACAGAGTTAAGTATAACAACAAGATCTCTCGTCTTGCAACTCTAATGAGGGACGAACAAGTTTATTTAGAAGCATTCAAAAGAAGATGATTGATTGAGCACCAAATATGTAAATCATTGTTTAAAAGCTGACAGTCACGATCATCAGAGATTGAATGAAAAAGCCTCACGTCGTCGACATAGCAGAGAATTCTTGAACAAATAGGTATAGGGAATAGATAATTAATAAAAGTGGACCAAGATGCCTGCCCTACGGAACACCCGATGTGTTTTCCAATAGTTCTGAAAGAACGCCACGAAAATATACGTTGTGATACGAAGAATTCCAACTAACCAAGTAAGATAGGAAATCCAAACCAGTTAATTTATATATTAGAATACTGTTATTAATCCCATCAGAAACCTTACCGAAATCTGTAAAAAACAATCCACTTCTTTGCCAGATTCGATAGCTGATGCATAGACTAAAAAATGTGAAAAGATTGGTAGTAGTCGATTTGCCTACCAACCAGTTTTGAAAAAATGTCACAAAAGATATACAATAAAAATAGAGAACCTCGCAGACCAGGGTTTGAAAGAGTTTTGAAATGCAGCATAAACTGACAATAGATCTTTAACTGCTGATGTCAAACTTGTTGCTCATTTTATGCAAGGGAAAAATCACAGATGTCTTCCATGGCTTTGGACAGATACCAAAACAGAAAGATAAATTAAAATAACAAAGAAAAAAGTAATAACAGAGTCACATCTACGTAAAAAACAGGACCGGATGCCAATAGGGAAAATGGAGTAACTGTAAATTAGAAATGTGTTTTAGAATCAAATATTAAGCCGTCAGGTTGAAGGATCACTTTGGTTTTGGAAAAACTAGTTTCGAGAAAAGGCATTTTAACGTTTTGATTGAATATCTTACAGAAAAACAAAAAGCTGTCCTTCTGCGGACTTTGTGGCTTGAAAAAAGATGCTTTAAGTATATATCGATTTTTCCTAAGTAATTTGTCTCACGATTATTTATATTTTGTGAATAAACAGAGTCATCAAAAATATTCAGGAGTGGGGTTGAGAGAATTTTTTAAACATATTTTATTTGGTCTAATGCGTTGCGAAGCAAATACGGTCGATCTGGGACAACCAGTATCTGCTCTAGCCTTGGAAAAAAAACTTCATAAATCTCCCAAAAGCTAACCCAAGAGGGATTGTCTGCAGTTTGCTAAACCACAAGTTGTTATCCTTCCACGATGTCCTACTTTTTGCTAAAGAAAGAAAAAAAGGAAAAGAGAAATCTTCGAAAAACTTTTGTTCCCTTCACCGCTGAAATTTTCATACATCCCAATTTGCGCCGCAGTACGCAATTAGGTCCCAGCGTTGCTGTGCCATCCTGCAGCATCCATTTGAGCACGTGCCGGCATCGTCTTTATTATCTTTCAAATTACCAGAAGGCCGCTAGGCCCCATGGGGCAGCTACCGCCGCCTTCAGAGATATGAAAAGGATGGGAACGCTCTCAAAATTTAAATCACATAAGTTTGAAAATGAAAAAGTGTCGACCGCGGAGGGCCGTGTTCCTTCTGCTATTTCAGCTGTTTTCTCTTCCAACCCGAGACGAGCAAACAATACACTTTACCTGGCGTAGTGATGCCCGTGCATACCTTAGCAGACAAAAGCGAATAATTCGGTTGGCTCCTAATTCCCCGCTTATTTCTCTACGCCAGATCCATCCACCCTTTGGTCCCCTGTTGACGGAGCTTACATCCTGGGGATTTTCGAAGGGAACGCAGAAGTCATGAGAAGCATCCCCGTGATGTAAATTTATTTTCCTCCTTTACAAATTCACGGAAAACTTTTATGAGATTTCTCTCGTATTCAGATCACAGCGGGCCCGGCCCCAATTTTCACCACCCTGTCATGCCGCACGCGAACCATTTTTCGACTAGAGCCCGGTGCTGCCGGGCTGGCCAGCCCCACCTCGTTCTGCCCGGCCAGGAAAAAGATGTTACTCATGCATTAAATTTAAGACCTAGGAAATGCCAAAGTCATCCTTATGCCGTTTAGCAGTAACAAGAAGGATTAAAGGGTTACGTGGAACGTGCGTGTTGGGACGTGATTTCTCCTTTTCGGAGATCCACCCGGAATTCTTCCAATACGGACGACTCACTTTTCTTTCATTTACCACGGCTTACTCGGCATTCGGGGCGATGTCACAAGTTTTTCGGGGTGGCCTTTTCAGGCGGGGCTCCATTCAGCCTCGACTCGTATGCTCAAAAATCCGCCACTGTATTATAAGGGCACGCACGTCAGCTAGTCAGCCGGGTCCTTTGTCGGTTGTACAACAAGACTTGGCTAAGGGCCCTCTGGGGCTGATGTGGGAAAATAGAAAAAAACGATCGCCCGGCCGCCACAGCTGCCGTCAACCTAAACTGATTTCCCCGACCGTAGCCGCATAGTTCCCGGCCACAATACCCGGATGTTATGACTTGACATGAAAAGTTTAAAGGGAGCCGGGCGCAAGTCGGGTAATAAATGAAAGTTTCGGCGGTGATTTATGATTTCGATAAAGATGTAAATTTTTGTCTTATGCCGCTGGCGTGCCCTGTTCAATTTTAAATCTATTGAGCGGCAAATTCGTACGCAGCGTGTGCTCGGCCGCCCGCCCGCCAGAGCTTAAGCCCACGACCCGCCCGACCCGGTCGGGCGCTGCGAGGACTTCTAATGGAGGACGTGAGTTGTGAGTTTTTCATCCCGTTTCGGGGCTAATTCATGCGTTTTTTATTTACTCTGGCGAATCAATTTTTTCCTTGTGCCTTCGGGCAAATATTACTCCTCCACGGAGTGTTTACTTACCATCCTCCATGCGCTCGTGAGGAGATTTTATATTTTCCTTGCGAAAAACCCCGAGCATGTTTTGATGAAGTACACGATTGTGCTGTGATTAAAAATGCTAAGCGCAGTCACTGCGATCCGTCGCGGAGGATGGATTGAAATATTCTTTATGGCCCTGGATTTGGGTGGGAACAGCCGGGTAGTGGGTGCCATGCATCACCGAGTGATTTGATTGATCTCTTACTGGAGGATGGAGTGTTTGGAAGTGAAGGGTGCCAAAAAGCACTTACATGTAGACCTTACGTGCTGACTTATGGCATGTTTTATTTTTTCATCTCCTTACGGGAAAAGAGAAGTGCAATTTACATATTCCACGAGAAATACAATTGCATCAAAAGGTAACGAATTGGAAGTTCACCTCTTAATGCCAAAGTGCGCAGAATTTCTGTGTAAATTACGTTAAGGGCGGATCTCAGAAGGAATATATAGAAATAATAAAATACATACTCAAATTCCCATCACAAAAGTTTTCCCAACCAAAATGAAACATGTTATTGCTAAAATAAATATTCTAGATGAAAATAACCAGTAAACCGGAATTCAGTATATTAAAGGTACCAATTTGAAATCATACTGAATTTTGTTTAATTTTCATAAAATCGGCATACGAGGGTCTTTGGGGTCGTTGACTTATAATACGGTGCTCATATTCAAATTGAAGGTCTTGTTCAGAGAAGTAAATATAAATAAAAATTGCCAATAAGAATAGTCGTCGTGAGATCGATTCTGTGCCTCAATTTCTTGTGTCTAAGTAATCCAGCTGACAATTTTCGAGTTGTCCGCAATGTTCAAACAAAACCCACCTTATTCATTAATCATTTGTTCAACTCATGTAGGCTTCCTAAATACATAACATATGCGATCTGAAAACAATCTCAGGATTTTGATTAAGGAACTTGGGACTTCAACTAGTGTAGCCATCATCAACAACAACAATATACAACTATTTAAATATACTTTCAGAAAACAATATTGTTTCATTTTACATTTACATTGCGTGCTTTGTTTCCAACGGTTGTTTTGTCGTGATAAGAATGCAAAAGATATTTGTAAAGATGTTTGGAGCCATGTGTGCAATTGTTTTGATAATCCACCCTGAAAATAATCTCTAAACATTTTAAAGGCCTTTTCTTAACATTTTTTCTCTTTTTCTTTTCAGGTAAGTGTGATAAAATCTGTTGATGGCTTTAGCGTAAGTACATACCAGTTTTCTCTTTAAGTAAAAAATAAATAAAAAAATGTGCTGCAAGTAAAGTGAACGTCAATTTAGCGTCAACGTTCTAGCCCTATGAAAATTAGTTGTGAAAGTTTATTTAGAGATTTTTATACATTTTTCATTTAATTTGCTGGTCACCTACTGAGAGAAAACTACTCTAAGTCCGTATCGGAAGATGCTATAATATAATTTTTGGAAATGGCGGCAAATGTCAGTTATGCTTTGACATTGAAGTCACGAGTCTACGTACGTGTCTACGTCTACGTGTACCTACACCTTTTTAATATTTTTTATGATTTCACTGTGGGGTGTGTTTTTTTATATACTATCTTTATATATACCCCAAAATACTTTGAAAAAAGTTGTAAAAGTAATAATATATCATTCATACAGTATCTTCAATATTTTTATTCTAATAAATTGTATTTTTAAATAACTTTACCAGAGTTTTTCCAAAACTTTTTTTACCCATTACACTGGGTTTAATAAAGTAGGTGCCGTTAAATTATTAATTTATTTAAATTTTAATTAATTAATTAATTTAATTTCAGTTTTTAATTTTTGGTTTTTGGGGTCTTACTTTAGCAAGCTGCTGTTTCCTTTTTCAATGCACTTAAGAGATAAAAAATTCACTGAACAGAGTACACTAATATAAAGTCTTTAAAATGTTCACGCAAAAAAAGGGGTTACAACTGTAAGAAGTTTTTCAAAAAATGTAATTTGCTTTTCTACATACTTTCATATATTAGTCCTTTAAGGACTACATCCATCTCTAGACGAATGAAAATAAGGATCGAACTTTGAAATGTCTTTATTCGGGGTTTTTTCTGATGAATGCTAAAGCAACAAATTTTATGAAAATTGAAATGTAGCTTGTATGTTATTTTGCGGTGACCCTTATCCTCCATAAGGCAGTCATCTGAACTCAAAGAATAATACGGTTTTAAATTTAATTTATAATCAAATGACGATAGCGTTTTCCGATGGTGTTCTTCTTTAAAAAAAAAGATTGGAGCATAACTTCTCTACAAACTCAAATGTAACTTTAAAGCGGTTAATAACTATCTAGTTGTCATGGACTGGGACACTATTCCAATCCATGGTATGTTGATTGCTGTGTACCGAGACCATATCATCTATCTCTAAATACATTCCTCTGCGCACACCAGCAATACAGAAAAATAAAAACAGCCAGTCTGGTTGACTATCGAAGTTCGGAAGGCAATCTATGTTATGTAAAAGAGCACATGGACTACTCTATGAAAATAGCATTTCTCCTGGGAATTATATGGTATTCTTCAAAAGAGGTTGACAGTTTGCAATTTGGTTCTCTGGGTTGTTCAGCTTATTCCACTGTTTTAAACGAGATAACTTGTGTAATTCTTTTTTTCAATTTTTTCATTCTTATTCTTATTTGTTGACTTCTTAATAAACCTCCACAACTAAATGTAATTGGGAATAATTTCAGTACGTAGCTATGTATGTATGTATGTAATTAAAAAAAATACTAATTAACAGGGAGCCTACTCTATAGAATATTAAAAAAATAATCATCAAAACCTGTTCACGCATTACGAAGTTATTCGGGAACATGTTTTAAAAAAGCACAGGCGAAATTCATAATCTCTCTTTTTTGAAGTCGTTTAAAAATCACTGAATTTTTGAGGTTGTTGGTCATCGCTCATCGCAATTGTGTTTATAGGATTCCCGTTTCTATTTTTGCCTGTTTTTATTTTACTGCTTGAAGTTAAGTTGGTTTGACGCAAACAATTTTTAACGTTAGTTTTGTTCAAAAGTGGTCTACGAGTATATCGAAAAATAAATTTAAACTTAAACTTTGTTTTATCATGACGGTTGACACTAATTCTGTTACTTGTTACTTCATTTCGACTGATTTCTACCCTATGATTTAATTGAAGATTCCTCGTTTCCGATTAAAACATTTGACGTCGACGCACTATCGAAAACTTGTTCTTCTAAATTTAGTTTCGTTTTATTAACGTAAATAATAAGACGTATTTCTGTCTTATACTTGTAATTAATATCATAATAATTACGCAGATAGGTTTAGAAATAAAAAAGTGTTTCAGTTGAAGCAAATCTACCGTAATTTCTACTGCAGATGGGTAATAACGTATGTAGATGGAGTGATCCATAAACACAACAAGAACAGGCACAAAGACGATGTAAAAGTATCTATTCGCAGCTTACATTTTCATACCGTTTGTCACCGGCCGGTCAAACATTGTCGTTCCATGGAATTTATTATTCTCGGAAAACTACCTACACAACATGTTTCTGAGATCGGGATCTTCTTTCAAATTGCGGTTGCTGATCGATGATCTCAAATTGCATGATCTCAAGCATAAATTGCAAGAAAAGCCGTTTTTCCTGCTTATCATCACTGTCGTCATTCATTAATTTTGCTCCAATTGGCCTTTTCTCTTACCCCTATTCCTACAACATCTCTGCAAATTGACTTGGCTAAGCGCATTCCCCAGTACGTCTCACCTCATGTGCGACGTGGCATGCAAGAAAATGTTCTATTCACAAATATTTTCCGTGCCATTGTATCGACACCACAAAAACCGTACAATGGGGAGGGGGATTGCTCCCATATAACATCCTAGACATCACCATGACATGAACTCCGTATAGAGCTGTGTCGTTTCCGTGTGCATTCAGGCTCCGTTTCCAAGGATTCAAACGTGACCAAACACCAAACCTACTATAATTGCAACTAAAAAACAATAGCAACTCTTGAGGAATGATCCCTGCTGTTGTGGGCGGATTTCAAGGGGGCTGGTCACCGCTGTATCTGCTGCTGTTATTATTCCCAGAGCAGTCTTCACGTTGGTTGGTCCGGTGATGATGAAACTTACACCCTGCTCTCCCCCACATCGCTCTTAATAAAATTTCTTGGAAGCGTAGAAGTGTCGACGTCCTTCAAATTTGTACTTCGCCACAAGTATTTTTCTAAAGCATTAATGGATACAAAACTTTTAATGAAATAATATCTCCCCACGCTGTCACGGAGGTCCCCGTGGGCACCGCACCTGGGCCCGCTCGAAACACGTGTATTTGTTGACTTTATGGCACGACGATGCAGGGGATGCCCGTACTCTTCACCGCCTTGCGGGAGGATGTTAGTACGTACCACACTCGAGCCGTGCAGATACAAGCTTTGCACATTATCCCGGCATCCCGCCCCGACATCCATCTCGCGGAGTGCCCCGGTTTGCGTTAACGAGGAATTATCCGTGTATGCGCCCAGACCTACGGGGCTAATGATATTAAATGAAACTAAATAAATCCTCCGTGGGGCATGGCGAGATGATTGCTTAATCCTTGCAGCTACAGTTCAGGTACGATAGAGGCTCGGCGCCTGTCGTTTGCTCCGTCCCCGGGCGAAAGCCCAGCAACAGCCTGCAAATGGGCGGATGTGTCTGCGTACCTGAGTCGCATTCTGGCCACGGAGTACCGCATTCGGGGAGCAATTAAACATTTGATCAAAATTCAAATCATGCATTTTTAAGATTTTTCTCCCACTCCCTCCTGTATATAATTATTGCGGGACCTATTGGGACAGATCTTGGCTGGCTGTGGCTAATTTTGAATGCAGGTGCCGTTCCGGCTAGTGCTGTAGTTCGTGCATAGCTGCTGCTGCTGCACCCTCTGCAGGAGGGCCCCTGTACCTGTAGGTGTGCGCGCAATTCATCATCTATTTTATCGTCACGCTCGTATCTCCCGTGTACCCAAAGTCTAATGATAGTCATATTGTAAAATTATTTTAACGAGTTTGCCGCCAAGGCGTGGAGCCCCGAAGATTAGCACGTCGCACTTGGCGGTTTCTCCCATAGAACGAACGGGCTGATTATTATTGCGAGACCGAGATGAATTCTAATTTCCACTTTGGCGGCGTCATATAATTTTGCTGCGGCTAATCCACCAGCAGCGGCAGTGAGCTGTGCATTGTGTGCACTTTATGTGCTTGATAACGAAAAATAGGCGAGTTCGGAGCATTTTATGGGAAACTATTTTGTTTTCCTTTGTCACCCGTTGCTTGTGGGGATCGAAGTTTTGTTTTAAATCGCATTTATCGCCATACACGCATTACGGAGTAATGTTCCAATCTTTTTGTTATCAACTGTGCAGTATGCATTTGCAAAGACTGTTGGACACCTTGCTTTACTACGAATACTTAGAAGTGCATTTCAGGTATTCCAAAGTGGTGCGACATGCTTGTCACACTTCGTGCAGACAATAGGATATTAATTTATTGAAGATTAGTTAGGATTGACAGAACTACATATCCACGGCACATTGAATCAACAACAGAATAAATAATAGTTTTTCTTAGAAAAGACATCATATATGACTACTGTCAAATGGGACTTATTACCATAATTTACAACTTCTGCTAAATTTATTAGGCGCCATAGAAAAATAGGTAGGTACTCTACAATTCATTTGGGTGTATTGTAGCAAATCAATATGCAGTTATCTTTAGTTTCTTTTCATTTCTACCTATCGGGTATGTACAATGCCTATGGTGTATCTCAGGGAAGCCACGTTGGCCCACAATTGTTTATGATTTTCGTTAACCATTTATTCTTGTGTCTATCATCATCCATTTCTCGTTGACAATGTCAAAATTTTGAATTATGCACCTACAATTAAACTCGTCATAGAGTTCGACAACCTCATCAATGAAGTTCTTAATAAAAACCAGCATATCTTAGTTGTGTTCATACATATACTTCAGCAAAGCATCCTATATTCTTCACCATAGCAAAATGAAATCAGGGCTATTGAGAGCAGGCATTGGAGGATTATTATTAAGCTGGATCCAAAATTGCTTAAGCTGTAAAACCTTCCGAGTAAAACTAAAACATATATATATAGTAAAGACAAATAGAGCTTGGAATATCACAGGTATCAAAATTGGGTCCTTTATTGTTTATATTATATTATACACGAATGAGATGCTTCGTTTATATGAAAAAGGAAAGCTTTTAACGACCCAAACATCTATCAGATTCACCTCTCGGATTGGAGACAAGTTTTTCCTTGCATCAGAAAAACGAAATTTGTTATGAACTACGAATAAAAATAAAGTTAAATGAATGAAATAATTTAAAATGATAACTGGAAAGAGGAAAATGAAAATTATAAGCTATGTACAGTTAATCCAATGCTTAAACGCGCAAACATCTAGACGGTTAATTTAGTTCATTATAAAATAATCTGCCTGACGTCGTCCGTTGTATTTTGACATGTAACAGATTCTAATCACGCGCCAACTGGAAAAAAAACTCTGCATAAGTTTTTTGGCAATGAGGATTTGAGAATTTCAAAGGTCGAATTGTTTGCAGAAATGTCAACTTTTAGAAAACATAGGTCGGCTGCTGAACAAAACATAGCTGCCCGCTGGAAGAATTTAAGCTTGCGGTGTTTCAGATAGGTCTATGCTTCGGTAATTTGAATATAACGCGTACCGTATCATTAAAAGCCACAGTAAGTCGACATCTTTTATCACATGCGGGAAGTCATTATTGTAAAGGCAAAATAGTAGTGGGCCTACAATTGATCCCTGAGGCACACCATTGAATATGTGTTCTGTATAGGATAAGGTATTGTTAAGTTTTACATATTGAACTTATCCGCTTAAATAATTTTTTAAGAGTTTGATAGATATCGTGGAAAGTGAATATTGACCCGCAAGTTTAGTCAGGAGCCTTATGGGTGGTCAATTGTGTCAAACGCTTTGCTAAATGCCAACAAGATGACGATTATGAACTGATCCTTATCCAGGGCTTTATGTACATACATATGTAGCGGTACGAGATGTCACTTTCACCATGGCTATTTCACAACTATGTATAGTACTTTTAGAAACCAGATAATATCCTCAACGTAAAGCAAAACAAAGAGCTTTGAAGCCCATCCGAAAAGGATTGAAGAAATCATTCCTTTTTTGCCCGTGCAAGCGAATACTCCCAAAAGTGAGAATCTTCCATTTTAATATTTTATTGGTTTTTTTTTTGTTTTCTGAAACCCCATCTTTAAAGCAGAAAACTTTATTGTGGCCATATCATCCAAATTAAGCGCCATACGTCCAGGTAATGCCAGTAACAGGACAAGAAGGCATTAATAAAGAAACGAATCGAATTCTAACCCCATTTGTGTTGCTAAGTCGTATACAAAAGATAGCGTCCAAAACAAACTCGAGGAACCCAAATAGCTACTTAAATAAAAAAGCGAACCAAATCGCTAGGCTCACAGATTCACTTCCCTGAGAAAACAAAGCCGATTCTTAACCTAACAACGCCAAGATACAGATAAATCAGGCACCCGTGACTCTGTTATGCCTGTTGGTACGAAAAACTGCTTTTTATCCCACTTTGAGAGCGAAAAGAAAAATACCTTTCACGATTTCCTACCCGAGAAACTGTTCATGTATTCCTCCCTCCCATTAAAATTCAGTGACGCTGAATCATTCCGGCCATCAATACTACATACGAACAGGACGACCTTTCCTGGAAAACCTTTTGTGCTCTGACGAGTTTATGCCAACAATACGGATCACCTTACCGCCCGAGCACGCAGTGCTAATAGGAACCAGAAAGTCTATCCGAGCTTGAGCTATTTTGAGGAGGATTCGCAGGCGATTTTCTAGCGAAAACACCGCACTGTCGATGGATTGATTGTTCCTTGGATGGACGGAAGAATACTTGAGGTTGGGTTTCAGAAGATGCCCAGCATACCTGGCAAATGCTCCAACTAGACCTAGGGATATCCGAGCAAATTTGCTTCCTGCTTTACATTTGTAAGCCAAACCAGTGCAGCAAAATGGCTTAAATTCCAGAAGTCGAGTTTGCAGACGCCTCGTCGCGCTCAGGAAGGACTCCAGCTCTGACGTCAGGACAAAGTTTGTTTAGGGTAATATCGATGCCGTAACGGGAGGACGTCATAACGGTGGATTAGCAAATATAATCTCCACATGTCACTACTGTTGAGAAGGGACAGATTACGGAGTCAATATCGCTTTTTTGCGTATTAGAAACAGGAGCAAGCAAATATTTGCGATGTATCGAAATTGGGATTACCCATAGGGAGCGTGCGATTCTGTCCCGGCTGTGTGCGAAGTTTGTACAAGAGTGCAATGGTGGGGCAGTAGCATGGTATGGCGCCACCACCGGGCAAACTCCGAGCTTAGCGAACTTCTCAGAACGAAGCCCGGAATCCCCATAAATTCCAGCTGTCTCTTAGCCCGCTTAAGGCATGGAATCTTCCCGAATAAATAAAATCCTCGGAGGACACCAAATTTAAACGGCTAACGATGACAAATGGCCCGGATCAGAGACAAACTCGTAAAAAAATCGAATTTATTACCCATAATTCCACTATCGGGTCATACCCAGATCCTCCAATTAATTCCCCTCCCAATTCGTTACAAATTATCCGTATGACTCGGGCCGTACTCCCGGTGCTCGAGGAGTGCTGGAGGGCCGGCAGAGGACCTTGTCTTGATTTTCGCTCCCTTCTAAAGGGCAATGTACATATAAGGGATAGGTTCCGGCCCATGCTAACAATGCAATAAGAGGCCGCTCGCTCCGCTGCTGAAGCCTTTCCGCCCATGGCTAGATCTGGAGTAGTGTTCTCAACCTCCCCCGCACCGGGGCACGGCCCAGCGAGGCGTTGGGTGACCGGGCGGAATGACGAACGGATTACATCCCGGGCGGGTGGATGCTGAATGCAAATATCTTGAAGGTTCACACATGTGGAATAAATTGATCTTTGCAGAGCGTTTTATCGAGAGGAATGGAAAAATATGAAAATACAAAACAGGCAGGAGGAGCCCCGGCCCCGACCCGGCTCCGAATGGCAGCTCCAGGCCGGGAATTCTCAGCGTTTCGTCTTTTATGGATTTTAACAGGCTGTTGCGACGATAATGGAGAAGTGTTGGCAGGAGCAGTTCCGGATTCTGGATCTGCACCGCTCGGCGAAACGTACCCGGGGGAAGCCGTTTCTGGATTTTTTTTTTTAGTTTCGCCCTCGCACATACTGTTGCTCAGCGGTGGGGGCCACATGGTCGGGCCCCAACCCGGCCCAGCTCGGCCTGACTCTTACGTGGAATAACACTTTTGAGGCACGGGTTGGTGCCAATTGATATGCTGGGCGGGAGTATCAGAGCCGGAGCAGTACAGTACATTTTGCCAGCCTTCCTTCTATGTACGCCCGCATGTAGGACTGCTGCACGGCTGTTCTCCTGTACGGATGACAGTTAGACGTGCCATGAATAAAATAAAAACTCCTCTAATAAATAGAACAGAAATTTATGATCTCGGGCGCCGTAACTGACTCGAGGAGCACGGAGCAAAGAGCGTAAGGAAGAAGAATCGCCGGGAGTAAATCACTGTGCAGGGCGGCGCCTCCTCAACGTCCCGTCCTTAATAATGCTTCAGAATTCAGCGGGAGTCTTAAGCTAATTTAAGAACTGCTGCCAGGACATACGAGGAAAGTAATTGCGATATTTATCTATGACGCCTTCATGCATCGCTTCGAAGTAGGTGCCCCAAGCCCCAAACCCCATCGTAACCACCCCGCACGTCTCAAGTGGCGACTGTAAGGGAGCGACATGCTTCGGCAAACAAGTGCTTATTTGGGGGATGGGCCCATGGAACAGGATACGCTCCATCATGGCAATAGGGGTGAAGGTAATTTGCGAAGAAATTTTTTTATCCTTTTCTACCGATTTTATCGTGACGTCGAGTAATTTCCCCCCCGCGGCAGGTAATGCTTTTCGATGGGCGCGTATGTTTCGCCCGCATCTCGAGAGATTTTTGGTTTTGTACACCTACGTTTTTTTTTCCCACCCCTAAATCTGAAAGTAACGTTGATGTGAACCGCTTCGGGTGGTGGAGCACCCGTGAGCCAACCGGGCTTGAATTACTGTCGCTTCCACCTTTGGGCGCAATACGATACAAAGTTAGATGGATGTGTTGCCCAGGTATAGTGGCTGTACATCTTCCCGCTCTATACTGCTATGATTCGTCTGAATTTAATTTTAAAGGCTTTCTATAGCGGGAGCATTTATTTCCCGAGATGAACACCCCACGCCATCGTCCTTTAAGTGTATTTACGGGGAAGGTTAAGAGGTAAAAATACTATGGCAGCTGCCACACGCCAAGGCTGATCCTTGACGGATGCGTTTTTATAAAAAAAAAATACATTTTGTTACTGTACCCCACCCATACACAGCCAGGATTTTATTTGTGGAGCCATTGCGGGACTGAAAAAGGCATTTACACTTCTTGAGCAGAGTAACAGCGTGGAAATTGAAGTAGGTGGAATGTTTTTAAAATTCCTTTTAAGTATCTTCTCGGGATGGATAAATTTATTTTTAAAATAGCTCCCTTAAAGTTGTTGGTTGTGAGGATGACTGCTACTTTTAAACGTATTTAATTACCCCGGTACAGCTGCTGTGTCGATGTATCGATTTAAAATAATAACACTTACTTCGCATTATATTTAGATTCAAAAAAAAGGAACTTAATCAATGGACATAGCAGCAAAATCCAAACTGGAGTCATTTGAGTACAAAATCTATATATATATATGGTAAATGAATTACTGTGCGATACGTCTCGCTAAAACTCAAAAACGGCTTGACCGATTTCGATAATTTTTTTTGTTTTGTTCGCTATAATACAAGGGAGGTTTAAGAATATTCGGGAAACCTCAAAGGAAAAGCCGGAAAATCAAAAAAATCTAAATTTCTGTTTTGTATAGGAAGTGAATTTTCCAATTTCAAGGAATCTTTCTGAAAAAGGTAATTGGAGGTTCGCAGATCTCGAGCTTGCATTCAAAATTTTCGAATTCAAGATGTCGGATCCAGTATGGCGACCGAAAAAGTTAAATTTCAAGGGATTTCACTGAAAATCCGAACTTTTGTTTTTGGTTTTGGTTTTATTTTTTGGGGTCACTGATTTTGAATCTGCCATCAACATTTTGGAAATCAAGATGGTGGATCAATATGGCGACCGAAAAGTTAAACTTCAAGGGATTTCCCTGAAAATCCGCACTAGGGAATTTTCAGGATCACTGATTTCGAATCTGCTATTCAAATTTCCAAATATGAAACCACCCCCACCCCGCTGGGAGATATAGGAGAGGGGGTGCAATAAGGAGGTGGTGTAAAATGAACAAAACTAAATTTAATAATACTGTTGAAAATATCTAAAACATGTGCATAACGCAAATAGGAAAACGCTGGGTCACATAGGAGAGGCGGTGGTGCAGTAGGGAGGCGTTGTAAAATTAAGGAATACAAATTTAATAGTATCCCTGGAAACGCCGGGTCCGGACAAGCTAGCTCAGGATAAAAATTGATCTATCTCAATATTGTTTAGTTAGCACCTTGTAAGGAGGTTTTTTTTTTTAACAAGAAGTACTCTTAAAGATTGGTTTCATTCAAAAAGTGTCTCATTTTCATGTTTTATTGTTGGTATTATAATAAGGATTTTCCACTAAGAACAAGCAAACAAAAATTATCACATATGAGATAACTAAACAAGCAGTCTATTTGTCTATATGCTAGTGATAGAAATGGACAAATTTACTGAAGCATTTTTTTCGCGTTTAACTCTTGGAGGAAACTATTTAAACTGATTTGCAAAAATCGCATCGCGCCTGTATGATGCGGTCTAATTGCGATCGACATCCTGCACGCTAACGCAACCGCAATCGCAAACGCGAACTCTTTGGTGTGGATCGGCCTTAACTATGTTAAATGCGAAATTTTATTAGAAAACATGCAATATTTGAATTATTAAAAAATAACAAAAACCGGACTACAAAAAGCAAGGTAATTTTAATAGGTACATATTTTAAGTAAGTAAATACCAAGTAAGAATTACAGGTAAAGCAGACGGGACCCTTTCGACATCCCAAGTGAAATAGTAAATACAATGGGTCCCGTCTGCTTTAACTGTAATAAAAATTTAAATAAAATTCTTACTTGGTACGCTCCTTAAAATATGTATTAAAATTACTTTACTTTTTGTAGTAGTTATTTTTTATTTTTATTGACATCTTTCATAGTTCCAGATAACATGATAACATGAACAGACAGCTCGTACTCATATCTAGTAATTCTGCATAATATCAAGATGATAACGTCGCATAACTTATCGTATTCTTCTCGTCAAACCTTTTTATTTGATACCCATGTCATGAATGTGCGTCGAGCTATACCTCCGATTTCGCTAATTGGATTCTAAACCACATTAGATCTATGTGCTATTTTTGTGCTGATTATGTACCTCAAAATAAAATTTTGGGCTGTAAATTAAAGGGTTTTTATTTTTAAATTTTCTGCCGTCTGGGGTGCCGTGCGCAAAAAATGTGTGCTGCAAATTAAAGTGTTTTTTTTTTTAAATTCCACTCCTGTATGAAAAGACACTTCGTTTAAAACATTTATCGAACCACGAAAAATGTTTTTGTCCTAATCGCGAGCACATAATTCCTGTGCTTCATATTTGCGAGCACGTATTTGTTGATTACTTTATCACATAAGTTTTAAGATTTCTGTTTTTGAATTTTGAAATATAATCGTTGAACGATTCAATACATATAAATAATTAGGTAATACACAAACAAACAATTGTGTAATAATTACGAGTAACTCAGTAATTCAAATTATGGAAACAGTATACAATTCTTGAAGTAATCTCGAAATTGTATTGTATGTAACTTGCATTGTCAGTTGCAAAAAGACGCCAATGGTGTAATTTTGTTTTTTATTTAAATTCGTCAACTCCCATTCGTCTAAATTCATTTTGTTATGTAGAAATCGAAAGAATGTATTATAAAAAAAAGGCAAGAGCAACGTGAATCTTGAATCCATTGTATGCTGCTGCCGTAATTGTGTGCCTCCAGGATTCTATTAGAATGATACATTTTCAGAAGTATAGACCAGGTGAATAATTCCATCTATCAGATTGGATCTGGGGCTCGTTTTAAAATCGCCCCATTCTGCGTCAACAACTTGAGATTGCTGTGCGCCCTGCTGTGAATCAAATCAGAAAACGTGATAGGATCCGTCACTAAGGTAATCCAAGCTACCAATGGAAAGGACTTTGCCTGGGACGAGCGAGCGGTGTGTTATTTAAATTTCACAGAATTTCAAGTCAATCCGAGTTCCTTTTGGCCTAAGTAGATTTGCATCGAAATCAGCCATAATGACCAAGTTCAATTACATCCGGCACTACGGCACTTCATCTTGTTTACTTGCCCTTGGACAGGCGGGAGGGAACACATAGATCGATACTCCAAATTGAATATTCTAGAAACTCCCTCCGTAGGAGCAAGTTCGTAAATTATTCGCCCGTATTAGCCAAGTCAGGTGCTGCTTGTTCTTAAGATAGATCCGCCCAGAGCGGTCCTGTCTGTCCTCTGTTTTTCACAACTTTCGGGGGGAAAAAAAAGTAAAAAACGGAAAATAACAAAGTTACGAATTTAATGGTCCGCATGCCGGGGGCTAGCAATTTACATAGAACAAATTGCGTTAAGGGAGGCCAGGTCTGGCGCTCCTATCTAAATTTAATCTGAGTCGCCTATGGGCATCAATTCAGAGGTAAGCGTACTCTCGTTTATCTCCGAAATCGTTAAGCAAATCTTGTTCTTATTAGGAGGCAAACAGCCTCGAGATTTGTGCCGGCACACCACCCAACGAACGCGAAATATAAAGAGGTCTGGCCGAACGTCTTCACGGCGGTACACCTCCAATAAAAATGGATTCCGTGAGAAGCATCGTTTTCATTAACGTGCTGAGCTTATCGAGCGCCAGTTCCAAGAAGCGTTCCCGAGTGTGTGTGTGTTAATGCTGCCCACATTTCCGTACGGAAAACCCAGAAAATCCGGCTGAATCAGCTCCCCATTAGCCGAGGAATTCCGCTGGAATCGGCTGCTGAGCAGTGGACCAGCCCGAGCGTTGCCTCGCAAAAAGACCAGCTAAAACTGAGCCAGGTATGAAATACCTTGTCGAGCCCGAAAGCTCCATGGAACGGCAGCAGCCCCATCAAAATGGCGACAAGCAGATTGTAATTCGCATGTTGAACGCGAACCTCAGGCTCCACAGACTCCTCTTGTTGCCACCATTGCGAGCCCCTCGTACAGATCGTACCCAACCCGAGGCCCACGCGCACTCTTTGCTTCTTTGCTGGTTTCGGGATCGGGCTGGTTTCCTTCAGCTTCTTGTGCCCCTTTTTGCTTTCGTCTGGCACTGGCTCTGATGTAGTGCTCTGTTTTGTGCCACGTCTTGCCTTTTTGCCCGGGCAGAACTCGCTTGCCTCCCAGTATTTATTGAAACGTACGCATTTTTCCATTATTGCTATTTGTTTACCTATAGCGGGGTTGAAGGGACCACGTCACGGGCACAAAGACGGGCGCTCTGCCAGCCGGGACGGTACGCTCGTGGTACGCACCGCCAGCAGTGGCATGTCCCGAGCCCGAGTCCGGGACCTTTCGCTCTCATGAAGGGAAAACGCTGATGAATGCCATTGAATTTATTTATCCAGCCTAAGGGATAAGAGAGGTTTAGAGCTGATATTTAAATGCATCTCAGGGAGCTCATGAGGACGAGGAGAATTTTATACAATCCCAACGCGCGGGTGTGAGGCCCCATCTGTCTAGGATTCCAGGACTGTGGGCCCGGCTCGTGCCCGTTGCCGCCCAGTCTGCCTATTCATTTCAGGGCTCCAAATACAATCGCACACATTACTGGAAGCATAAAAGTCCGGAAACTTATAGAATTGTCGGTGCTCCTTGAACCCATCGCATATATACCAGCTCGAATGAATAAAAAGCCGGCAAGGAAATCGTTCATGACGGCCCCAAGTAACTGCTGAATATACTCGGTGCCTTCCTTCACGTCGGAGGACTTACTGGCTTGGATCTGCCCCGGCCGCCCTGCCAGAGTGGAGCACCCCTCCCGGCCGGCCCCTGACGTACATTGAGGGACTCAACAGCTCTTTTGCCACATGATTTATTCAGGTGGGTTGAATTCAAGGCACACATCAATAAATTTTATCTGATCGCCGATAATGTGCTTAATCGTCAAATAGTTGGGGCCCCCGCTCCTCGAACATCCCAGAAATTTTCGGCATTTCACTCTGGTTCGGGGTTGTTATTATGTCCGTTTGCGCCTTTTTGCGTCCACCACGTTCCCCGAATACCCACTGGCACTGCCACGGGATGACAGCAGTTGTCCTTTCAAGGGAATTAGATTTGTTTTGGGAGAAAATTGATGGCTTATAATTTTACGGGGATATTTAATGACCGAGATTCTTGGCGTGGCCATTCAAGAGAGCTTCAAGTCAGCCGATGGATCCGGCTGCTGGGTCCAGATTCCGAAGATGTGTCATTTTAAATTGCCCATTTAAATTATTTTTGGCCGCTTTCGCTTGTACCCTGACCCAAACCACGCCCATTTAAAGTTAGAGAGAAGAATGTAAGAGGCGTCTTTTGGGTTTGGGTAGGTCAGATAGTGATAAAAATGTTTAATGTTGTCATTTCGTAACTAGACAAAGGCCAGATTTAAGTTGGAGATGATCGACCCACCCGCCAGCTATAGTTCTCGGAGTTTCTCAATTTCGACTTGTTTTTTTTAAAGTTGTTTCTTAAATTATGGACATTCAGAGAAAATTTCTTTTTTAGACTTATACACAATTTCAACTTCCCCTCATCAGTTATTAGGTTATTAAGCAATATTCTATCGAATAAGGTACAATCTGTGAAGGTTCAAAACAATAATAAAAATAGTAATTAACTGAATTTGTTCTTTTAAAAGTGGGCGTTCCTCAAGGCTCAATCCTGGGACCTTTCTTGCTAAGTTTCTCATTATATACAGATTAATCTCAGAAAGTACATCAGATTGATTGATTGCAGAATTACTGACGAACTTGCGACGAATCCAAGAATGGGCTGTTGTGAACAGATTGATATTGAATCCATTGAAATCAATTTGCCTGGCTGTCAGTAAAAATTATCTTGATAATTCGAGCCTACCACCAATAAGACTAATTGTAAGTAACTCAGTTATATGCTATACGGACTCTGTAGAGGTTCGGTATCCGTCTGAACTCTTTTATTAACACATAAAAACTTTCAAAATTTGATACTAATAGTGGAGTAATTTTGCCTTTTAATTACCGCATTCCGATAAAAGGAGAAGGTTTTTCTTAAAAGGACAAGACCGAGACCTCATAAGAACATAGAATATATTTTTACAGTCTATGCATTTCGGGGCACAAACAAAAATATTTGTATGCGGGGTATCTCCTGAGAGAAGCTCACAAATTTTTTCAGAATTTTGTGTTCTGCAGTTTTCGAAGTATTCCTGAAAACGTTGTTCAAAAAGGTCTTCCCATCCTACTCTATCCCCTCTATTAATGAAAGTAGTGAAGCATCATTAGATATACCAACAGTTTCTGAAAATATAAATGAAATTTTTAGTTTCTAAACAGCACTTAGGTATTACCATTTGAGAAGTTTAACGGTATTGAACCTTCGGCGCCCGTATGAGAATGCAATTTTTAAACATTCATCATAAGTCCAGAGAGAAGAAAAACTCTTGGCAATGCATCTTTTAATCTAGACCTAGAACCATGCTTCGATGTTGTTAATTGTCATGTCGACTGCTAACAAAAATGTGTCGTTGTAAATAAATTTTCTAAACTGAAATGAGGCTAAACTAGTCGTATTTGTTCGGTGTGGATTTCCGTACAATTTTTCATACGAAATGAAAACGATATGCGATGTGTCGGTGTCGCTCGATATTGGCATTCACAAACATTCCCATGTGTAGAATCTCTGAATCCAGGACCAGCTTACGCAAATCGATGTCGAATGAAAACGACAAGTTAATTCACGAATTTGAGTTGAAAAGACATTGGACACAAGTCGACGTCGAATAAACACGATGTGTCAAATGTCGTTCGATTGAAACTATTCGACCACAATTTTTTTATTTTTTCGACATTGCCTTGCGCATTTGCAATCGTCGAAAAATAATGTGTGTTCCCAAACCATAAATAGTCTTACTTTGTTCACTTCAACCAGCGAAGACGCAAATTGTCGTAGTGTTTCAGCTTTGCATATGTGTCGAGTCGACCAAATTCGACATCCATAATAGGACCCTATATTTGTTTGCTTGTCATATGCATTCGCTTCAAGACGACTTCTGTGGATGAAATCATATTTTGTGATGTGGCTGCAGTGGGAGGAAAAGTAGACACTTTGTCGGTGGGAATAATGTCAAGTGAAGACGAGTTTTAAATTGACACAAATTTTACGTACTTCTTTTTCCTGAATTCCAACACTGGCGTCTGTGAGTGAGGCGAAGAGAAAATGTGTCAGATGGAAATAAAATGAAAATGTTTGTGATTTTCAATCAAAGACGCTTGAGTCGTTTAATATTAAAAAAAAAACAATCTCATCTGCGTAACGGATACTGTGAGATATCGCACATTCGAAATGTGTAGGTGCATTGAAATTTATAATTCCTTTTCTTTCCCATAAACGAACCAGGCGAACAGAGGAACCACTTGAATTTTTCCAGGAAGATCAAAGAGAAGCAAGTAACGTACATAAAGCTGTCCGTATGCGAACGACAGCCTTGCATGCAATGGTAAGCGGAAAACAATTTGCACTGCGCGCCGCAATCCTTCCAATTCCCTGTTCATCCATCTTCATCTCTGCACCAGCCTTTGTCGGATTGTGTCCTCAGGTAATTCCGTAATCCTTCTCTTAGCACCCACCGACCGAACGATACCAGAAAGGTTTTTTGCTTCCTTTTCCCTTGTCACGTTTTAATTTATCAAAGAAGCCATCGAGTGCGCAGAAAGCAAACAGAAACTCCAAGGCGGTTATGTTTACCTGGAGCGTCAACAACAGGGGAAAAAACTCCCTTCAAAACAGTTTGGTCAGCAGTAAATGCAGCACCGGTAGATACTTCTCCGGGCCCGATTCTTTCTCCGGGTGGCCGGTCCGCATAAATCACTCCGAAATAAATCTAAACTAGGAATCATCTGAGCAGACCCCCAACAGCTTGGCGCTCCGCCCTGGAATTGGTGCAGTGCTGTGCAATGAGGGGTGGCCGGAAAAGACAGGGGATGATCCCGGCTGGGGCTCCTTTTATTCAGGGGATGTGGGAGGGTTACAGCCGGAAACGCGTTTGCTGTTTGCTTTGCTTACGCCCGGAATGGCCACGTTGGTTGGTTTCATAATTCAAATGGTCATGGAGTAAGTATACCTGCAGAAATTAAAACCGGGACAAACGAGGCACCGTTTGTTTATCCAGTGGCCCGGGAATTCCTTTATGTTGGGTCTTATTCGGGAGGAGCTAGTGACCTTTGGCTGTCCCCGGGAATGATCCCGACGTCCGCTCGCTTCCCGGGTACCCAACTTAAATCACCGTGAACAGTGGGCCGGGACTCGTCTTGCTTATTTTATTTCGTATTTGGATTTCATTTACATTGTGTTGCGAAATCAACAGCTTTTTCATGCTCTCCCGAATCCTCGAAGGGCCCTGTGCTCACTCACTCGTCCCGGGACAGGGAAGGGTCTGCCCACACAGCCGAGCGACCTCTTCACAGGAGCGTTATTCCACTTCAAGTTCCACTCGATGTTTTTTTCCTTTTTTTTTCGGGGACTCTTTTGATACCGAAAAGAAAAGGACTATAAACACTTGGTGTGTTCTAGTTGAATGGTTCCCCCCACGCGTCCCCTCTGGCTTGCGAAGGAAGCAGCTTATCCAGGAACATTTTCCCTAGAAATGTGCGGCCTTTGTTGCCGCCATACGTGGAGCGGATATGTGCAACTTGAACACTTGTGGCAACTGCAACTCGGTCATATCCAGAGCAATTAGGGAGAAACAGGAACAAGTGGTTCACCAGGAATTTAACTTTTCAAGAATTTTATTTATGTCATAGTGCGCTCGCCCATTCTTCGCCCCCATTCACTTTTGCTACTGTGCACCGTGCTCCTGGAAGAACTGCAATTTGTGAGCAGTTCGTATGCCTCGGACTCGGGGGGTACCATGTGCCGGCACCACGGCCTCTCCGAGGAGCCCCGGCGAGGACGTTATAGCTTTGTTTACCGTTTTAAATGGTTGCACCCGCCAGGGGGCTGAAATTAAGTTTTTGCCCTCGTTTTCCTGCCATGTCAAACAAAACACGAAAAAAACAAATGAAAAACATATATATGCCTTAAATGAGGTACGTCTAGCAAAAGGGTTACACCCATAACGGCATTTAGCCGTTCTTGTCCCGGTCCCGGATCCCCCGAGTAACTCATACGCTATTAAAACCCATTCAGAAGCGCCAGCCCGACTTACATACATACGTGGGACGTGGTAAAACCAGCACAATTTATTGTGACGGGATTTAATAACCATAAAAATAGTATTGTTCTACGGCGAGGGGAGCAGCCACATTTGTCAGTTGCCCGGCGGGTCGGGCGGGGCCCTTGATGGACAGGAGGGTGGTACTCGCAGCCCATGCTCCAGATTGTATTGTGGCATATGCAAAAACGCTCAAATGCGCTCGTATTCCGCTGATGTGTTTCCAGTTTTCATCGGACGCCTTTTTGCTGCTTCCCTTATTATATTCACAGAGATATTTAGGTGTGCACCTGGATCGTTAACTCCGAATCTGATTATGAAATGCCACAAACTTTGGCTAAACAATGAGCAGCAACTCCGGGATGCTTCCAGGGAGTAGAAAACTTTGCTGGCTGGGGCCCTGGACACACTACAGAGAGCCCCGAAAACTATTAGCATTAAATTCAAATATGTGCTGTAATGGGGGTGGGAGCACAATGCGCCCTGCCTCATGTCATTCTCTTTATTGGAGTTAATGCCATTAGCTTTTTTCAGACCCCGGGACGGGAACATCCGAATTGCTAGTTTGGATAATGAGAGGGAAACAACTTAATTACGACGCTCGGGTGATGTTTATGGGCATTTCGGGCCACTAAATTGGCATAATTCGCCCCGCGGCCCTGGGATACCTACATATATTCGGATGGGCTCGAGCGGGCTCTTTGAAAGCTTTTACACAAAAACTTGTTTTGAAATGCTCCCCAGCCACCGCCTGGCTGAATATCTTATTACCTGGTCGTGCCTGTAGTAATTGTTGCTTTGCTCCCCGGTGTTTAGGTGCCTTTCATCGCCGTCGCACAGGGAAGTCTTTTGGAGTGAATCGATAAATTGCATAATGGGCGCTATATTGTGTGGTGGAAAGAATTGTTCTCAAGTCATTTTGCTGGTAGTGGAAAGGGGGATTGTCTGATATTGTGGTCTATAGAGAAATAGGGCCAAGCTTGCCTGGGTTGGTTGGTTGATGGTCACACAAAGAACTAAATTCTGTAATGTGGTGGAATTCCTGTCCAAATTCTTAATAAGTTTCCATTCAATTGGGTCAAGAAATTTGGGGAATTAATGGAATGCCGTTACACTTTCAAAAGGGAAAAGAAGAAGAAAATCATTATTCAGCGTGTGCTTGAATTTATTGTTGCCAGTGGAGACTTTTGCCCCTCTTTCGGCCTAGACATTTTAAAAATGGTTCCAAAAAAGGAAATCGGAAACATGGAAATGAAAAAGTTACTCGGCTATTGAACGTGCCTCCCTCGGGTAATAAGTCGGGTACCTTTTTATTGGGTTGCTTGGAATAATCGAAGATGGCGTCCTAGGATAGCTCATGTTGGAGGTATGGCATAGGAGACTGCAAAAAAAATGGTAACGAATGAGTCTGGTTCCAGTTCAAAATTATTCACTTTTATCTTTTATTCCATAAACACAATTTTGGAATTTTACTGGACAATCCTTAAAACATGTCTGATAACATCAACGAAAGTTTTCGTGCACTCATGTCTCTCTACCTCTGCTCTCCGTACGTTGACTGCTAGGGCTAGCTTATTATTGTTATCTCATCACTACAACGAGCCGGTCAAGTCTTCAGTTGGATTTGCTAATTTCTCAAAAATTATGAAATTCATAGATATCTTTTTAGTTTTTTGTGATCTTTATCCATTGCGTTATCTGTCAAAAAAGTTTGAACTTTTTCGATCGAGAAATGTTTTTGATAGGGAGCGGGAAGCAGGCATTTTCAATGATTTCTCTTAAATGGGGGTACGAGCATTGAACAGGTAGTGCATTGAAATGTCCAAAATGAGCCCATTTGAGGGGGTATTCTGGTTTAAAGGCCGACATTTTAGGCTTTTTTCGGACTAGGATAAAAAAAAAAATTAAAAACATTTTTACCATAAATTTTTTTTACTAGATATTTATTGAACTTTCAAGAATACAAGCGACAAGCTTGCAACCCTTGTAGTCTTCTGAAAAAAAATATAAATATTCTTGATTAGTGAAAATGTCACTATGGCTCAGACCTGGAAACAAAAACATTTTTGCGCAAGTTGGCGACTATTTGAAAAAAAATGGTTTTGCCCCTGTTTTTGACCATTCTGAATTTTTTAGAAATAGCAGGAAAAAAAATATTTTCTAAAATCCACGCTCCCGGCTATAGAGGAATATATGTATGTACAAAGAAGATTTCCCCCAAATTTAAAGTAAAGCGCTCAATAAAAGAGCGTTTAAAGTTTGATACAAAATTTTGGCAGTGTGACACATATTATGGTACTTAATACTCACATTTGGTTAATCGGCGATCCCTGATTCATACATCAACTTTCTCGAGGGGATTCGTCCTCAGGTAGTCGTCTATTGTTCGATTCGCTCCGGCCGACCGGTTTAGTTGCCACGTAACAAAAATCGCTGTAAATCCGATCCCCCTTAATGGTGCCCAATTAAAAATTTGTGTTGCCACATTTGGACCCTTAAATAGACAGATAAACAAAATATTTTTTCACGGAACTCTCTGACTATGTGTGGGCGGGCAAGCGAGTTCTACAACTGTGCCATATTTGGTGTCGATCACTTTAAAAAAAGACGGTCTGTATGTCATAAAGAACGGACAATGAAGCCTCACTAAAATGACTCCGTTAGTACCTTTGATGCGGAACCCTAAAAACACTTCTTTACACGGGATCACGAGGTACTCCAATACCAATGCCACCTTTTTCAGATACTAATATTATATATAAGTTATAAGATCAATAAAAAAATAATAAATTGCCTGTATCGAGATACTAGAGAATTTATTATTCTACGACCACGTGAAACATGTTTTTCCACCAACGCAACAGTCTTGTTTTCTGAAAACAAGAATGCGCTGACACACCTCCATAATTTGCTGTCTTATCACTAGACTGCGGATTATATGCAACTTTATTATTTATACCTATTGCGGAGACTCTCATGATGCGACTTTGAAAAATGCCTACTTATCACATCCAGACTTGGTGTGAAACGTCTGTCTACGTTAAGGAACAAATTAAAAGCAAGTAAAGCTCGCAAAGGATTAATAAAACAATTTTTCAATTTCTCTCCCGGTAAGTGGATCATGCTATTATCGTAACCCTTTCATCTGCTACTTTCAAAGTACCCCACAGCGTTCCTTTTTTGCTTCGACAATTTTTCTCGCGGGAAATGGCGCATTTTGCTAATTATTTTTAAAATTGTTTTTGAAAGAATTTCACGCAGAATAAGCAGAAGGAAGTCGGCTAGATTGAAAAATGGCAAAAAGGAAAGTCCTCTCGACTCTGGAAAACTTTCCTTCCTTCAAGCTGCAGTGCGATA
Source organism: Neoitamus cyanurus (assembly GCA_947538895.1). Taxonomy (NCBI): domain Eukaryota; kingdom Metazoa; phylum Arthropoda; class Insecta; order Diptera; family Asilidae; genus Neoitamus; species Neoitamus cyanurus. The sequence goes on from OX384546.1 coordinate 19,546,139, forward strand.
CCAAGTGATAGTAAACAAGTGAAAGCAGGAAAAAGGAGCTTTTCAGAAGTTTTCTGGGAGGCTTAAGTCTCTCCTAGCCCCCATCCCTCGCCCCATGGTGTTCTCCTTCGTCCGGCAGAAATGAGCTAAGAAAACGACAGGAAAAATGTCGAACTTTTCGTGCAATCTCAACAAAAATTCCCTAAGCCTTTTAGGGTGCCCTATTCGATTGGTTGAGGACACGGCTCGATTCGACATTTGCCGAGGGTACTTTACAGGGCCGCTATTAGTCCTCCCCTATTTCAGCCTTGTTTTACATTTTTTTTCTCCAATTTCCTTAAAAGGTTTATTTTCCCATAAATTTGTCGTGTTGATGTCATCTCAGAGGCGATTTACTTTCTTCCGCACGTCCTCGTTCCGTCAAAGCAGCAGATTGCAATCAGGCCAATCGAGAGACTCACAAAAAATGTACATATTATTTCCAGGGATTTTTCGGGGGCTGAATACTGGGCGAGGGATCAAAAGGAGAAAACAAATTAACTTGTCTAAAACGAAAGATGAATTTTAATCAGATCTCAACTTTGGACTCCCACTAGGTATATCACGCCGAGAGAAAAGGATTTGCCCTGTTCCCCGGGCCGGGAAAGGTTTTATCCTCCTTTCGTTCTTTTTACCACTGTCCTGGCCCGGCCTCGAGCTGTGTCCCGTACCTCCTGGATAACAGCCCTGGAAACGGCGGCGTAGCCGCAAAGCCCCAATAAATGCAAATCAATTTGGCATTAAGTAAACAGGGCCCCGGCTCGGCATATCATTTAAATATTTTAGCTGACAAATACACAAAAATCTACTCGGAACACTTTTGCGGCCCATTTCGGTTATTGTTCGACTGCTACGGCCGGGCTGGGGCTCCCACGCACCCCATTAGCAGGGCAATACATCCCTTAAGTGTTTACAGCTGGCATTACCCTGGTTTGTGTTGCAAATATATGCCGTGGACCGGGGCGGGGATACCACCAGCTGGATACTACTGTACGTCCGCGGAGAACGGGAGAGGGACACAAGACCATTTAATTCCCGATAATTTGAATAGCGTTAAAGGAACAACGCAACCACCCGAGCACCTTACGTCCCTTCGTCGTTTTTCGGGGGGGTGACTGGTGAGGCGTTACGTAAACGCAAACGTCTTGTATGTGCCCGACTATCAAGCGAGGGCTAATAAACAGCTCTCAAGGATGAATTGTGCGCCTTCTCGGAACCGGGGCTCCCCGGTGAAAGGATTACTTTGAGCCTGAAGGTGGGCGTCTGCTCTTCGGTGCCCCAGCTCCGGGTCCCTACTACTCCAGCCAGCTAGGGGACTTTGTCCTATTTATTCATTTCATTTCCTAATTCGCCCAGCTCAAGTCTGGCGATGGAGTTCATATTTGCGTCGCCTTTGAATAGAATGTTGATTCAGAGGGCTTTGCAGCTGGAATTTTAATTAGAATTTTAAGAAAATTAAAACCAGGTCCCGTTTTCACTAAGTACGCTGCTGGAATGCTACAGCTATTCCCGGAAAGATGGGTTTTTGCTGGAGCAAGTCCGCGACGCGACGGGGAAGGCAACGACAACGAAGATAGTGGGAAAATATGTTTTTGACCATTTTCATATTCTGTTTAGTGTCGCCAGCAGATTTGCTTCACCTTCGAATGAACACTCCCTTTTGCATTATGATTTGTAAAACCATGTTGGTGCGACGGTTATGAGAATTCTGGGGCGATGTGCTAACTAGATGTGGTGGAATTTTGTGAAAAGCCAAATTAATTAAGGATTTAAGGAATTAGATACTTTTTGGTGGCAAAAAAAAAATAACTAGTGTGGTGGCATTCGAATCGCACAGTTTTGGTATAGATAATAGATAACACGACCTGAGAGCTTGGTTTTCAACAACATCAATGCTTCGTGTGCAGTGTGGCAGGTCGCGCCATCCTGTTGAAACCAGGTATCATTTATATTCAGTCTATCCAATTTCGGCCAAAAAAGTTTGTCAACATGTCTCTGATAATCCCACTCAGTATAGTCACAACAAAATACAAAAGTGAAAAGTGAATGATGAGTGTTCTGCCTCTTCCTCTTGACTAATATATGTACAAATTCTAACGAAATTGGCCAGCTGAGCGTGTAGTCGGCGAATTTCAGAAAGGAAAGGAAATAGTTCAAAAAATGATTGGGCCCTGTAAGTGTTCGAACCGGAAATCCCATTACACAACGACGAGATTTGTTATTTGCATTTGAATAAATTTTTCGTATACCCAAGGTAGGAGGGCACGGTTAAATGATCATTCACGAAGAATGATTATCGCCGTTGTTGTGTATCACCAACAATGAAGTTCTTGAGTGAATTTTTACAACTGCATTCTCATCTTCGTCAACGAAGTTCCAATAACTTAATTTTTAGCGAACTAAACTAGAAATGCTGGAAAAAATAACCGATTTCGAGTGGCAAATGGTTAAATGACAGTTTGAATTGAATTCCAAACATATAATCCTTACGATTGTTTCCGTAAACTTAATTTTGATATTAATTTCACCGATTCACTTGTATCCATTTTTAACTGTCAAAAATTCTCGAACCGAATTAAGTTCGTCATCTATCTTGATTCCAGTGAATGACCATTTGTCGGAATTGTCATTTAAACGTGCGTCTGGTTGCGGAACCCTCAACACACGGCACGAAACAATGAACATTAGATAGAAATGATCATTTATTTTGTCGTGTGCCGCGAATGATGTTTGAAGTAGCATCCGTATATTCATTCATTTCCTACTTAATGAAGTTCAGGGAATTTCATTCTTTAGCCAATTATATTGGAATTACTGGAAATGTCAGTTTCCAGTGTCAAACTGCCCTACGTTTTATCCTTTGAAGCGCAAATAGGGTTAGTTTGCCTATGTCGACTTATTTGCATGATTATGTTGAAAAGTTGTACAGAATACATCTTAAAAACAAATGCCACAGCTGACATTTCCAATTAATTTGCAACAATACTTTTATGAATGCGACGCAAAAAATTAAGTACCATTCAAGTGAAAAATTTAATTCAACGAATGATGATTCAAGCTCCTCCGTGTGTCGAGAGGGCGTTACATTTGATTCCACCAATTCGAAATTCGAACAAAATTTTATGACATTTCTAAGTCTGTTGAACTATTTAAAATCGTTCGAATTTATCGATGCATTCAAATTATCAAATACCTATGAGGTGTTTATTTTTATAGTGGCGCAAATTATCTACATAGATACATGACGTATGCCACTTTAAAAATAAACGGCTCATATTATATTCCGTTTTCAATTCGAATAATTTTATGTCAGAAACGTATAATCCGAATCGAATTTGCACCTAGTACCAGTAGAGCCAAGAAATCCATTTGATTTCCTATAAAATAGCAACAGGCCGTGTTAATAAATTTCACAACAATTCTTCGAATCTTACATGTGTTCATTTTGTGGAATTGTAGCGACATTTCAATGATTGAATTAACGGGAAAACGTTCAGAGATAATGTCCATAAAGTGACTCATTAATTTCCTCTCAAAGCATCTGTGAGGCCATTAACTGGATCCATGAAAAGGGGGGCCCCAGTTGGGCATTCTCGATCATACCATGCTGATTTCCGATTAAGTGCAATTACCTACCTTCCAATTAATTTAACCAATGGATTCTGCACGCCAATACGCTAACGAAGGTTTGCGCGAGTGCAAAAAAAAAATCAAACTCGTGGCAGCAACAAAAGGCCTTCTCGACCAGCTGAGATTTCTCCGAAGACAAGACACAAAGGAGACCTTACAGCAACTAGAGAAATAACAGAGCGCTTTCTGACGCTCGAAATTGCGTAGTCATTTTGCTAGCGAACGCAAGTCTGTCGACAGCGTTTGACCCTGGCCATTATGCAGGGAAATTACTTAACAAAAAAAAAATGAGGCAAAGAAATCGCACGCCCACAATTAATTCAGTTACCATCGTCGCCATCATCGCTGAAGCATTTTAGAAATTTCGAAATTCATTTCCAGTTAAATCACAGCGGTGAAGTTAGAGTTAGTCACAGGCACGGCACGCTCTCGCTGCTGCTGTAGTGATGCTCTGGGTAATTCCATTCGCGGGGATGGGGGCGGAGATCACATCGAATGCTGCTGGTGCTGCTGCCGTCGCTGGAGCATTTTGATGACGCAGACTGGTTGCACTGAGCAGTGAGCATTTCCAAATTTCACCAGGCGAGCAACAGTGCCCGCAATAACGAAAAGCCCCCCGAGTGATTTCAGGTGAATTGATTTACTCATGTCATTCATTCTTTGACGATGGCATTTCAATTTCCTTGCCATGTACCATCAACTTTTGGCACAGATCGACATTCAGCGGGGGGTGCCGTGCCGTGCCCCACAATAAAATGATCCCGGTGCTTCGGGGCAAATGCCGGCGGGGTAGCTACTCTCGAAAACATTGTTTCCGCGGAAGTACTAAGAAAAATGTTTTTCACGCAAAACCTGCAGAAATCTTGGGGAGAGTTTCAATTGCGTGAGCTAAAAGGTGGATGGGGGGTGAATAACTGGATACCCATCCGGCTGCGACCCGGATCCGGAGCTGAAATTTAAAGTCATCGACGGGAGATGAGATTATGGGGTACCGGATGGCGACCCTAAGCTGTTGTGCAAAGCACGCAAAATGGAAACCTCTCGAAATTAAATGGACGGTTATTTGCTTAGGACGATGGTAGATGGGTCGTCTCGGGCACACCCTTTGTTATCTTAATGAGGGAATTTCGCATGAACCTTTGCTCGCTGGGGGTACGTGCAGGCAACCTGAAATATTAAGCTATCGAGCTGGCTCCAGGTTGGGCCATCGCAAATGTGATGCACTGCGGTGCATAGGAAGAGCCTTCAAACCTACAGCTAAACAATGGTTGCTCCACCTATGACCAGCTTTTGGGGGAACCAACCAGCGCCATGGACCAACCTTGCAGCCAATAATTCCCCATACCTGGTCGTAGGTGATACCCACCCTGTCAACAGTCGCTTGGGATTCTCGAAGAAAAGTTTTACTGTTAAAACTCATCCTACGATGGTGGTGCTCATAGTTTGCAGGGTGGTACATCCCGGCCGGATACACATGTAAAATTTGCACTTCCGGGCAAATTCCTGGCTCTCCTCCTCGTAAACGTTTTCACGGAGTTACCTACGAACGTCCGAAGACTGTGGGGCTTAAGGTGGTTAATTATACGTGCATGTGTAATAAGTTATTCATCCATTTCGATTCGGTTAGCTGAAACGTGGGCGCTGCTCTATTTCGAAATTTAATCACCGTCCCGGCCAGCTGCAACACACAACTTGGACCTCAACACCAGTCAGCCCGGCATGCATGCGTGGTGGTGATGGTGCACAGTTTATTTGCGCTCTTATGATTTCGGAGGATAATGACGGACCCTGGGATTGTTTTTGAATGTTTAATTGTATTATAATGAAATACCGGGATCTACCCGGCCCCACTAAGAATCCACAGAAGCGAACTGATAATCCTTATAATTACATATAAACTGCGAAAAGTAAATGTTTGGCATGCACCAATTTTGTCCGCCCTTTTCGTTAACTGGTTAATGCAGGGTGTCAATTGCTAAAGGGAACAACGCTGCATTAAACCTTTCATTCAGTTATAATATGAAAAACAAAAAAAGTACACTTTTCCATTTCAGGTGGCAAATAGCTGGCATAAAAGAGCAGCGAACCGGCAAACGGATTTAATATTTACCCACCCGTTGAAAATTTGCATTTGCGATTAATTTAAATGTAATTTTCGAAGACTTCCCTTTAATTGACAGGCAGCAGTTTCGGGGGAGGAGTAGCCAATAATGTTTTAATACCAATTGGCCTCCTCTTTAACTCTGTTTTTGGTTTAATTTAAATTAACTAACGCCCACCAACTTTGCTGCTTTCATACATATTATTAATTATGCAGCTTTTACGCGATTTCAATGTTATTTTTCGCGCGAAAAGCAATCAGGTATATTTTTGCTTCAGCTTTAAGTATTATGGCAGGTTGGTTCAACGTTTGGTTGGTATAAATAAATGTTGCATTTCAATCACCACATGCACGGAAAAATAAATAAAGCGAATGGATAACAGGCTTTGTCAGGTGAACTCACATATAATATCCATGGAAATTTGAAAGTTTATAATTACTAAAATTGACCTATCGGTATTTACCAAATCAGGTTTTTTTAATTTTTTTCATGAATTCCTAATAGAGGATCAAAGGCCGTTAAATATCCACAACAATACCAATTTTCCAGAGAATATCGAAACAAATTTAAAGCGGACGTAGTTTGATTTCATAACAGTTTTCGTGAAACGTTTAATACCTTACAGCTAGGCAATATCTCGAGTGGGTACATACTCTGAGAGATAATCCACATTCCAAAACAAGGATAAATTTATTGCTTACGAAATTTCCTACTTGAAGTAAGAACGAACAAATTTAATAGAAAGTACGGGCTGAAGTGAACTTCATGACCTTTCACGGTACTGGAACGATAAAATATTTTTTTTTCATTGTCATGGTTGAAAATTACCAAAAGAACTGTGGCGGCCACACATGAGATAGTATTTATTTCAATTTCTCTGAATTATTTTCCTTCAATATACTTCGCACTATAGTAGTTCAAATTATAGCATAAGTGATAACTTGCTAGATCACAAGAGGTTCCACTAGTCCTACGGGTTGAATTGCTTAAAATAAGCATACTAACGTATGATAATAGTAGATTATTATAGTAAGACAAGCTTACCTGGACCCGGCGTTGCCCGGGATACTACTAAATTTTACACCCTTTTCCTACTATACCCCCTCTCCTGTATGTCCCAGCGGGGTGGCAGTAGTCATTAAATGAAGTATAAATTCATAGATAATACTCCTAAATGTCACTTTAACCTATTCCTAATACAATTTACTATAAATAAATCAATTTTTTCATTTACTCCCAATCTTCATGCAGGGGTACCTAAACTTTTTGGCGCTTTCAAAGAGTGTCCACTTTCAACTTTTAAATTTGGCACACGTATTGCCTTGCATATTTTCTATTTTCTAAGGTTATTTTCACATACTTCTTCCAGCCTTCTTTTCGGAAAAAATAAACAGTAATCGCCAACCGTTTTAAGATATTTTTCAGCAGATTTATTAAATTTATTTTTCTTCATTTAACACCCCTTGCCTACAGCACAGCCTCTCCTATATGTCTCATGGCAATCCCTTGAAGTTTAACTCTTTTGATGGCCATATTGGATCCGCCATCTTTAATTCCAAAAATTTGATCAAAGATACCCCTATGACCTTCTACAGACGAAATAACGAACGAAATAAAAAAACAATTAAGCAAATCCATCGTTATGGAAAGTCGAACGAACAGCTTTTTATTTCATTTAATATTTATGGTAATTAAGCGGGTAAAGATATGCGATATTAGCACCATCGTGTTCCCCGCGCACAAAACGGAGGTTAAACATGTTTTATCTTTACCCCCTAACATTCGGAGTTTTTACAACTTTGGGATGGACTAATTGTTTTAATGTCAGGGAATATTTTTGGGTGTTTAAACCCACAACGCGATATTGTCACCGGTGGCCTTGAATGTCATAATGCCTTAAAATGCAGCTATACGAATTAGAAGCTGGCACCACCACTTTTACTTGATAGCATTTGAAAAAGGGGAATTTATTTTCATATAAAAACGTGTACATTGGAGCGTTGCACACTTTCGAAATTAACTGTCCCGAGACATAACTTCAGCTTCCTGCAGTAGCGGACGAGAGGGCTCTCTTCCCCGAAGGGCATATTTCGCAATTTCTTTGCCCTCTCCCGCCAACCGGGTGTATCGATCGCACAAATAACGAAATAAATTCCTTATTTTATTTAATTAACTTTTGACATCGCCAACAACAGCAACAAATTGAAAATTTAAATTATCCACCCAAGCCAATGTAGAAGAAAAAAGGAGTCATTTACCCGGGGCCCAGTGGCGGGTTCCATAGCCCAATCTTGCCGCTCGTAAAATTTACGAAAAACAAGAGAACCGCACAATCGATTTCTGCTTGGATAAGGAAGGCACTTTCTTGTCGAAGATTTAGTTGAATGGGATAAGGAGTTCCGCAAAAGTTTGCGCCCCATACCCGTGCTCACGTTCTGCCGCATGTTTTTGCTCGTGTGGAGGAGGGCGAGGCGCACAATTGAGGATGTGCGGGGCCCAGTTTAGACTCCTCTGAATTTTTTGGTGGGTCAAAAGGTCATTTTCTGTCAAAAATATGCCAAGAAGGGTGGAATGCCGATAACCTCTTTAAATTATATCCCTTACCCCTGACATGTGTCTAATTTGATAAGGAGCTAGTGTCATCTGCCAAGTTATGGCATGGATGTCCACCACGTCCATTCCCTTTCGCTTTTTATTTTTATTGTATTTTTTTCCGGGCTGAGGACACTTTCGGTTATCCTGTCCAACTGACCGCAGGGACTCTCTTTTAATTCGGTTCGAAACCGTTTTCAGTACTAATGATTTTTCAAGTGCTGAGGGTCCTGGTAGCCAGCACATTTCTTCCTCTGTTGCGTAAGTGGGGGTATTTATGAGAATGCTTGATTAGGTGACCGCAATTAAGGTGACAGAGTGATTTGTGGCTGTGATCCTATCACACCCTCGTTTATAAGGGCCACACATACAGAGCAAGAGGAAAAAAACGCTGAGACCTGGCTGAAGAAGTTATGCAAAACAGGGCACGGGTCAGTTGGATTACGTGAAAAAGGGTCTTGTCATGAAATTATTGCTCCAAGATGTATGAGGGGACTGCTATAAATAGGATGGCCTGTTGTGTGTTTGAAGTTAAGTGTTATGGCTTTGTTTGCGCTGATAAATAAATCACAAGAGGAATATGCTTAATTTGCAGAATTTCTCTCGGAATTTACTTTTTTTCTTGACATATCGAAGGGAAGGTTCTGTTTTGGAGTATATGTCAAGTGTATTTAAAATTCGTATGAATCACCCTCTTACCTTGAGTGCGATGAAAACATTTTGTTCGTTTGGCTTCTTGAATTCTCTAGTCTAGATAGTGCCATGTTTGTGTATTTCTCATAGAACAAATAAAAAGGAAAACAAGACTTTTCAAGGAAATTAGACCCATGACTTGGATGTTATGGCGCAAAATGTTTTCTCGTGATTTTTTTAAAATCTCCAAGATGTGTTCTGTCGCCTAAATGCAAAACCGATACAACTTGGATCGACTTAGTTCTGATGCCGGCAATAAGCTTGCTTTCGAATAACTATTTAAATCAGCGGCATGTTACGGCTCCATGGAATAGGTGTAAGTTTTGCTTTGAAGATATTTTTTATATTATTCTCTTTTTGAAAGCCAAAAAGGTGTACCCTGCCATGTGAAGACAACACTTAACTCAACGCTTAACTGATTTCGATTTTAGATTGTTTGGAATAGACAATGTTGAGGTATCGTGGCTTATATTATTATGTTTAGCCAATCAAGCTAAGTGACGCTATACAACAAAAAAGAAGAACCATACACTTGAGGCAGATATAGATATCCTAGCAGATATGTTTATCAAGCTTGACATAGACAACAGCTCCAATGGAACCTTCCTAAATGGATCAACACACGACAATATTTAAATAACATGAGGCAACGAGTTCCATAACTGGTAAGGTACCTATCTTTTCCGCATGGAAAATTTCTATCCATTTTCATTGAGATTGAAGTCAACACCTGTATTTGGGAACTCGAGTAGTCGTTTAAAGAACAACAAAGCTCCACGGTCGGAGAACATTTTTTGCGAGTTGGTGGGTGGTGTAAATGAAATCCATTATAGCCCAACCAAATTAAAAATTATAATACCTCTGGGAGATCTGTAAAAAACAGTGTGAACTTTGAGCCCACATACCAAAACCCATTCCAGAATGTTTGTAATTTTTATTTATTTTATTTTATTTGCGGATTGGCCTAAGAAGGGATTAGAATGCTCACAAAACCTTTTGCGATCCCACATGTTCTAAGACAAGGTTATAGTACTGCCACAATGTTATTTGATTTGCTACTCGAATATGTTGTGAAAAAGTTAAGCCTTGATAAATGACATGCTTTTGTACAAGTCTTCTCATATCTCTCTTTAAAGCAAATGTAGGGAATTTAAAAAGCACTTGGAATATTTTGCAAAAAGCGAAGAATATCTTAAAACCTCACTATACCCTCGAAAAGGCAGCTTAAACAACACACCAAAATTATGAAAAAGCCAATTCTCTGTTGCGGCTGCCAACCTTAGACTCTAATTGAAAATACAGCTAATTGCCTAGGAAGGTTCGGTAGGAAAATTCTGCGTCGAATTTTTGGATCGTGACAAGGACATTAGACAAAATTGCAAGTTATTGCAATTTATTCATTTGTGGATGACGGCAAATATCAGCAATATGCAGGATATTCATGTATACAATGTACACATGGGCATCGAATACCAAAGAAAGACAAGTTGGGAACCCAAGTATTCTTTGGGTAAAAACAGTGACGAAAGATGTACAAAATATAACATAATCAAAATCAGAGTCGAACGAGGTCGTAGCCATAACGAGAAAAAGTTGAAATCAAATTCAATATCGACTCGCTTTGTTTTTTTTGTCTAGGTTGGTATTTTTGAATACTATCGAATTGAAAATTGTAACAACCGAAGTCGCTTTTCGTTTATTTTTTAATTTTTAAAAAGGCTCTACTTATCTTTCACTGCTACTGCATATTTGTATAATATATACACAACAGTAGCCATGGAGGATGAAACGAACAGTTGGAAATCAATATCGTGTTATCAATTGCCAAAATTTCGATGTCGACTAAAGACGAAATCAATATTCAATGATCGGACCGAATTTCCATATATGGGGGCTCAACGGACAAAATATCTAATCACCAAAATGTAATCAAACTGAGTGTTCACCTTTTTTTCTTAAAATCCCAAAATATATACATTTGGATGGTATCAATTTCGACGAATGTATGTATGTCTGTCCCACATAGAATTCAGGAAAAAACTGGAGCGAACCGGTAAAGAAGATATTCGATCGCTATTTTATGCACTCGAAATAATCCCTCTTCATAGAGTCTACCAGCGCATCCCTTGCAAAAAATAAAACCCCCCGGAAGCCAAAAACCCATTCTAAAACCATTCATCATGGGGGAGACGAGAAAAATCGCTTTATTCTCACAAAAAAAAAAAACTTTCGCTTCCTTAAACTAACAGGATTCGCTCGTAAATGAAAAGAAACCACCGCGCGACGCGCATTATGCTTGATTGATGATTTTACCTGCTGCGTCCGGACCATTATGGCGCGACGGTCCTCGGCTCATATTCATACAGCAGCAGGTGTGCGCGGGTGGGAGGGAAAAGTTGTCCTCGAAGGCTCGTAAGACACATTTGCGAAATCACTTGCAACTTTACAAGTTTTGTTCATGTTCACCGCAGCATTGACGACGACGACGACGCGTCGAGTCTCGGCGGCACTATAAGATTTATGTTGCCCCCATTAATCTAGAATTACGTAAAAATTATTTGGTGAAGTTTTGAGATCAAAATTCCGTCGAGTGCTATCAACGGGTGGTGGGCCGAAGTGGGGGTGGGAGTATTCTTCGACGTTTGAACTCGTTTCCCTGAACGATACGAGCATGTACATCCGTGCGTTCCCTGCGAAATAGCAACAAGCGCGCGAAAAGTTTTCCCACTTAGGTGGGCGATATTACTTTTACCTGTGCGGCTGACATCGAGGCGAACATTAAGCGCGTATAAAACATTTCTGGTGGTTTTATCGCTTCGTGCCGACAAGTGAGCGCACGTAGCACTTCCTCAAGATGAAATTGTCGAGCACAAGTTGCTCCCCAATAAACAGATCCTTTTTCTCCTGCACCGCATAATGGGGCAGGGGCTCTCAACATCTGTCGCCTTAGCACCCAAGTCTAATTGCGGGGTCGCTTTAGGTGCGAGCATGGCTGCAAAAACGGTTCTGTCGCAATTACAAGGAGCGAATTTTTGGAGCTTTTTGTGACAAGGTGAAAATAAAACTTTTCGCTGGAAGTGAAGCCTAGTCATCGGGGGCCTCCCTCATCCGCAGTCAGACAAATTCGACAAAGCGGGAACGACGGCAATTTCCAGCAGAATGTTCGATAATCGCGAAATTAATCACGGGGAAACAAAACAGCTAGTGGGGCCCGTCGTCGTCGAGCAGCTATAAGCAGGAGGAAGGTACGTGAATGCGCGCACTCAGCGAAATTCCATTACGGTGATTTACAAATGAAAGTGAAAATCCCAAATTTCCGATTAGGCCCGTGTCCCGGCTGCAGAAGGGTGGAAGACCGCCCGCGCTCCTAATAAATTTATGAAAGTTTATCCACCTCAAAAAATGGTATTCATTTGTAACACACTCTGGTCGATATCTATCTGCCCCGAGTCGCAGCACCCCCGCTAAATAGGCGCCCGGGCAGGCTCGGCCCACGGCCCCCTCCACCCGGGCACAATGCAATATGGATACAATTTGTACTTTAACTCTTCAGAACGGCACTTTGAGAATTTTATCTTTTTCCATAAATTTTACAGCCTTCGCTTCCAGGAACCGAAGAAGTAGTAGAGGGAGAAGATTAAGGCGGAGAAGGTACAGCCCGGCCGTGGCTGCGGTGCCTTCCTCTAGGGCTGTGTATTTATTTGCGCCGGCTTTACACATTTATAGGATATTTTTGGCTGATGGGAGATATAAAATCAGGGGCGGCGGCGGGGGTGCCGCTTTGTAGGCCGCCGCGGGGGCCGGGGACAAATTATACAACATCGTAGCATAAATTAGAAACTTTCCGTACATAACGAAGCCATTAAGCGGCACAACTTTGCGTTACACATTTTTATGCGTAATTTAATGAGAGCTGAGTGCCTTAAGTATTTTCATAAATTGAAATTTAATTTGCATTAAGACAAAAGGAAGAACAATCTTCGGTAGCGTGTGCTCTATCGTCTTAGACGCTGTCGTCGTTGTCATCGTTGCTACCGACAACGATAGAAAACGACGGAATGGCGTGTACTGGTTTCCTACAAAATATTAAAGTAATTAAAGTATTTCAGGAAGTCAGAAATTTCTCAGCGAATAATTAAAGTGACCGGCAATTTATTGAAATATTTCGGTAATTAATTTCTGTAGGAAACTGTTGGAATTTTGGAAACAATGAAATGCAAAAGTTTAAGGTGGGTGGAGGAGTTAATTTTCAATGGTTTCACAAAGCTTAGGGAATATGCAGGAATTTTGTGAAGTCGAAATTAAGATGGTTTATTCCAGACATCAAACTTACTTTTACGTAACTATGGCGACACAGTTTTTCTGTTTGTTTCTCTATCTATTTCGGTGTCAAATTGTATGTTTGTGACTGTCTAACTCAAAAACGCTAAAACAAAATTAGTGGAAGTCTGGACATATGGCGTAAAGCTCCAACATTCACATTTATTTATTTCTTTGAATTTTCCTGTGTAGATAAAGAAAATATATATCTATAATTTACATTTGGGCGTGTCGGACTTTTACAGTTTCTTTCACGAACTTTAAGGCGAAATTGCATAGAATGCATTTTCCAACATTTGTTTCAATGTCCATCCGGACCTTCCATGCCTTCAGTTTAATTTGGAACGTACTGCTACAACAAAACTTGAAGATCTAGTCGTACATGTTTACCAGCGTCATTAGTTCTGAAAGATCTTACTTTTTCTCGATCTATTCTATATCAGTCAATTTCATGGAGCACCCTCATCAACCTTTGTAGGAAATCCTATTTCACTTTGTCCCAAATCCTGATAAGGATACCCAATGGCAGTGATGGGTTGATAATATGTTATTTTGAGTTTTTCACAATGCTATATAATAAGCTGTGTTGTTTGCACAATAACATTTTTGCCAGTGTAAATTTTCACTGTATAGGGTGCAATTTCATTAAATTTACCTAGTGTGCTTTGGGCAAGAAAAAAAATACCTGCCGTACCCAATTCTAAATGATGAGAGACGAAATCTAATTTAATAAAAGTATACAAATAGGCAGAAAATAATATATGTATAATATGTTTTTTATATCTCTCAAATTCAATTATTTCTTCGTTTCTGCGCAACTCATTGAAATTAAAGTATGCTTCGTAAATATCACTTGCTAGGTTGTCTTTTTGTGCCAACAGTGCAATGTCATGGATAACATACATTAGAAGAACACAGGTTTATGTAGTGTCGCTCATGACATCAAGACAAATATAAAACAACTTGTAGATCAAAATCGGTTGAGCCATTTGAGTATTATAGTATAACAAACAAATGTCTAGACATAAACTCAAATTTGTCAAATTTTCAAAAACATACGAATGAATTTCAGGACTCTCATATTGCATAGTTTGACTTGCTGAAAGATTATTTTCTTGTTAAAGTTCAATGTTTGCAGTCACTTATGCACAATTTGTATTCGCTATGATATAACTAATATTCTTATCTATTTACGAACAAAACGACACCAGAATTGTTAAAATCAGACAACGCGATCACTTTTATCAGCATCGACGTGGACTGACCGATCGTATTTGTGGCATTTCGTGCACTCAAGGCGTATCAGCCCCCGCGAGCGTATTTTGCAACCACCTGCAAAATATATATAGTTCTGCCATTTAGCTGACACCTCCAGTGAGCTAATGTAACCAAAATATCAAATAGAGTTCACAAGAAACAACAGAGGATAGATAAGCTAATTTTCGTAACGATAGCATTTCGTATATTCTATAAAATATTTAAATAATAAATTACTTTGTTATTATTCCGAAAAATGCCCCTAATCTATTCCAAGGTACATTCCTTTATTAGGGGAAGGATCCATAACATTAGTTTTCTTGGTTATCATTGTAAACATATTTTATTTATACATACTTCACAGTGAACAAATTTTCCTCGTAAAACTAATTTTAATTTAACACGTAGGTACTTTATTGTGTAAAAAGCTGACACAATATAATAGTCGAAATGCAATACTTAAATTTTGCAGTACATTCTTACATGACTTCTTCAATGCTCAACTTTGTAAGAAGTGTTGTTGGTTGGAAACTCTCGAAAAGTGAACCCCACATCTGACACCAATATTAAAAATAAAAAATAACAATCATGCATTAAGTTGATGGGCCTGGAAAAAGGAAAAAATGAGATCGTTTAGTACCATATTTAGGCGTGTTTACCACCGGGTTAAACTAACATTGCATTCCTAAAAAAACATTTTATAGAGAGTTCGCGAATTTAACAGTCCACGTAGGAAATAGAAATCGCATCGATGACTCACTCACCCCGATCTTGATTAGGTAGCACAAATACGATTTTAATAGGGCATCAATCTGGATACAATCAGTCATGATTTTATTAGTCTCAGTGATACCTTGCAAAACAGGCATTTACATGATGAAGAAGGAAATACATTAACTCCCCTTTCAGGCTAATTCAGAAAACCCATAAAACTCCGGGAGAATTACAAATTTATTGCTCTGAAAATTTCATCGAGACGGCAACAATACCACGAGCGGAAAGGCCCATTTCCAATCACATTTATTTAATTGAGCAATTTGTAAAAATTGCACCCCCGGGTAACAAATTTTAAGCATCTCTCACGTGAGTAAGCTAATAACGTTAAGTGTTCGGCGCTCGCCTCCTTTTCATTCTTCCTCTCTGCCGAATATTGAATTCAGACAGGTGTCACTGGCGTTATTCCAGTCACGTATTCGTAACATGCCCACGTGCCTCGACAGTAGTGCCGAGTTATTTTAGTTTCACACAAAAGCAACTGCCATTCCTCGACGCGCGAGTGTTTGATGCAATTTCGATAATGAGCTCAAAGGGCCTTTGCAGATTTCAACCCGCGCAACCTAAGGGAATGTGCTTCTGTTGTTTATTTCATGAATTCGTTTGTTGCTGCCCCCAAAGGTGGACGAATTCGGAAATTTTACGGTCGTCTGCCCTGTGCTGGACCTCATCGGGCCGAATAAGAAAAATTACCCCAATTGGTCGCCTATCTGACTGAAATCGCAAAATTGAATTCCTTCGGGAAACAAATTTGCTTCTGTGGGCTCACCGACTGAATCTAGGGTTGAAATCATGAAGCTGGAAAATATCGAAGGGATCCCTGCTTGTCACTAAATCCATTTGGATATCTCAGAGTTCCGCAATTATTCTGACAAAGAAACTCAAAGGGGATCAATTCAAGGGCCCGAGCTCGGGCCCGTGCCGGGCAGATACGGTAACAATATAAATTTAAGGACTCCCGGGTGGGCGGGACGACGATGTGCGAATAGTTAGCTCGTGACGGTATAATGAGAAGTTATAAATATGGCATGGGTCGGGATCAGATGCGAATTCTTCGGTCCACGAATCCTTAACCCATTAATCCTCGGGTCGTTCGCTCAACCCTTTTCCAAATTATTGTAACGGATAACGCACGTATGGCTAATGAAATTTGCGAGGCAATTTGATGGAATACCTCGGCAACGAGCTGTCTGCGGGCGGATGTGTGTGTGTGTGTGTGCTCAAAACCGCTTTAAGAAATTAATTTACAATACTTCAAAGGAAAGGGTTCCGTGATCTCGGAGGGGATTAACGAGCACGAGCTTGTGTGTAAATCTCGCGCATTTTATTTTGTGTTTTCGGCTGAGAGAAGTAATTAATTTTTTATTCTTTCTTTCTTTCCAGGTAAGCGGAAAACCAATTTCTCGGAATCTGTTCGTGAGTGCTACTTTTAAGGTTTTTGAAAATTGCAAATGAATTTTTGAACAGCTTGAACAGCTGTCTGATGCGATCAACTACAGTTAAGGGAATGTGACAGGCAAATTAAAAATAAATGCAATTGTGAGCCTATTGACCTTGTTTCGTGTGCTTTACACTCCAATTTCATTTTTCAATTATACCGCTCCTGGAAGTGCGTAAATTGATGATTTCTGCAATTATTGACCTCAATGTTATTTACCGATTTCTTTCGGTCATTATTCGCGATCCAATTCGGTCCATCTATTTTCTATGTTTTTATATTTTTATTTTTTTTTTGTTCACGGTTCGTGCTTTCTACCAATTACTTTTTGTGTGTTATCTTTTTATTTTGACTAGCTGGCTAATGTAACGGACCTTCGTCACTCAGCGTTAAATTTAATTAAAGCCCATTCGTCTAAAGTAATCTTTTTTTCACTTTGTTACGACAGAGCAGAAGCGATTTTTAGTAAATGATAGTTAATTTTTGCTCGATGAAAGTAAAATGATAAAAAATTGGTGAGGTTAATCGAATCAAGCCAAAGTTAGCGGAGTTAAACTGGAATAATTCGAATCGAGCAAAATGAAGGTGAAGCAAACTAGATGATGATAAAACCAATAGCAGCTCAAGTGAATATGTCGAATAGATAAATTTTTTTGTTCTACTATTTTTCTCACTAATTGTATTTAGTCTGTGAAAGTATGAACAGGTTTTGCAACAAAGATTTGAATTTTTAAAATAAAACTTAAGCAAAATAATAAACGTGCTAAATAAAAAACGTAAAAATAAATCGATAACATTTTTTGATGATTAATATTTTTTTACTTTTACAAGTGGTATAGTGCATAAAACGTCAAAGCTCGATAGCATCTGGGTCCTAAGGTTGAAGTTCAAAAATTGTGTCCGTAAGTGACTCCACTATATCTCGCGGATGATATACTAAACGCACTCATATCCTTCAGTGTAAACTCAAAGTTTACCTAGGAATACCTGTAATCCGTGAAGCACGTAGCAAGTAGTGACAAAATTATAATTATGTGAATCCCAGGCTACGGGAATCTATACAAGAAATGAAGTAGTCGATGAGATGCAAAACAAAAGTTTGTATCGCTGGTCCTTTTGAATGGAATGGATGTAACATGACAAGTGGGTTTAACAGGATGACGCGACCTGTCACACTGCGTGCGAAAGAATGCCATTATCGCAAACCAAGTTGCCAGGTTGTGTCATCTTTCATTTTGCGATTTAACCTTTATGGACTTCTTCCTTTAATATACCTAATGTTTTTTGAAAGGAAAGATCTGTGTATATGAACCACCCTGAGATGATTCAACAACTCAAGGAAGAAGACAAACGCAATATTCTTACAATCCAGTCATACTTACTCCAAAACGTCTTCCAAAATTTCGCCAAAGGGTACACACCTGCAAAAGGAGACTCTGTGGTCTATTGATTGACATTTTATTTCAAGTTCAATGTTAACAATTTCGGCGAATTTGCGTATATTTATCAATAAAACCAATCTGAATCAGTATTGCGGGTTATTGGGTTTTTGAACTTGCAAGGCATCTTTAGGGTAAATAGTCGAGAACGGTATCCAAAACAGTAAGAATTTCTACTAAAAACATCCCCACGTGCATATAAATTGAAATGTTTCTTCCACGACGAATGGTACTATGCGTGCAAACTTCATATCTATTACCAGACAAAAGTGCTTCATCATCCGAATCATCTCATGGTTTCGCATTCCTCACGGTGAATCACATCATTTTTCATTTCCCAAAAAACAAGAAGAAGTCTTAGAGTCGGAAGAGCAGTTACAAACAAAACAAAAGATGACATCACTGGCTCGTCTAGCGTTGCGATTATTCAAAACTTTCTCACCGTAAAATTGCTTCTCATCATAAGCGTACTCCAATTCATTTAAATTTTTCGCTAAGATTCGCAGGCTCCGGCGGATTTATGATAATGCCGTGACTCGTAAATCTCCATGCACCACCGGATGCCGTTCCAGCCAACGAAACGTCTTGGATCTCTTCTTCATCGAGAATTCTTCTTATTAAAAATTAGCCCGCCCGTTCTCATGGCATTTAAATATCTCCGGGTTCGAACGGTGGCGCTGTCGAACATGATGCAAAAAGCACGCCGTGACCCGATTCGCAAAGCATTTTTAAGCAAAACCCCTTTTTTTTTGCCCAGCAGCTGGATACTAATTAGCTCGCGAACAATTCAAGTGTAAAATTTATTAATGCCTGCGACATTGTTTCCCGCAGTTCTCTCGGTTTTTTGTCAGTCTTAGGAGTGATTTAACAGTTACGCCGCTTTACCGTAGAACCCCAAGCCAGAGTAGACCACAACCACGTGGTTGGGGCCACTGTGACTATATCCACTGCTGGTTACTGGCTGAGCAGAGTTCGTTACATAAATTGTTTATTTGGTGTTTGTGACCGAACTCCGGCAGCCGCACTGCTCGGGCCGATCAACAAGTTCGCCACCCTGGAGTTTGGAGCCCCTGGAGCAGTACACCACTCCCCATGCATTACAAGTAGCTCCAATTTGTTTACACTATTCGAAACTCGGTCTGCCTCCGAGCAGTGGTGAAATTTTTTGCACAGATTGTGGAGCTGCACTGACAGAGGCACCGGTTGTTGGGCGGAGAGCCTCTTCCTAAGCAAAATCAGCACTTCTATGGAAACCTTATCTTCTCACAGGTTTCGAGTTTCGCTGGAAAGCAAAAAAAGTCTCATTAAGTTGAAACACAAGAAATTCCCGCTAACTCCCATAGCCGTTGATTGTGCGGCCAAGTAGAGGACTCGCCTCGTGCTCACCTCTTTGTACCTATTCAATGGCCATTCGCACGGCACACCACAGTCCGCACAACGTCTTGAGATTTCTTCGAGCAGCAGTGTGCCTTGGTGTGCTGGTCGTTTGCCGCGAATAAGCGGAGATTCCTGCTTTTACGACAACGCTGTTAAACGCTTTAAGGCCGAAACCAGTTTCTGAAATCACTTTAAAACGTCGGGGAAAAAAACCAAAATAAAAAAAAAGAGGTAGGACAGCACCCAGTCGTACTATGGTAGTGCCCTGATCGGTTCCATGACTACGTGCTCTGGGGGGAATCGAAAGAAAAAAAATAAGAAGAAAGAAAAAAATAAGAAGAAAAAAATAGACACAACAGCATCTTGCTTAGCTGATCCAAAGACCTTTCATTTCTGCTCTGAATTTGGAACCAAAGCAAACCAGTTAAAGGTGGAGGGCAATGAAGTGGAGCTGAACTGAGCGCTGATACCCGCGATATACACCGCGGGATGCTGTGCGCTGAAGCTGGGCAAACTCGCGGAGCATATTAACCAGAAATGAAACCAAAAGAAACTCCGCGTAGTCCCGGCTGCTGCTGCAGCAACAGCAGCATCACCAGAGGCAGTAACCCATGCGATTTCTCTAGTTCAAACACGGCCTGATTGGGATCGATCTGCACTGCCAGAAGCCCACCCCGCTACGTCCCACCGCCCCCTCCGGCAGTAAAATCTCTGCAGAAGCTAGAGAGTGTGGACGTAAAATCATTCGCGGATGATTGGGTGATTTCCTGGAACCAAAGAAATCTGCGGCCAGGCCAGGCCACACACATTTTCCCGTTAAACGCTAGAACCGGAAGAGCAACTTCACGCATTTTCCGTAGAGGGCAGAGCCCCGGAGAGCCCACACAGCACAATGTCCCTTGATTCTTCGAAGCGCCCTCTGCTGAGCAAGCCGCCACAAAGTCCTTCGTTAGCGGAACTGTTTGTCGGCCAATATTTGATTGGGGTGACTCCTTTCACTGACCCCCTGGCCGGCCGACCCAACAATGACCCTTTAGGGTCTGACTAATTAATTTAAAAAGTTCATCTTCGACAGATGCCCAACGCAATATTGGAGGGCGGAAACTTTTTCGGTTCACGCGGCCCCGCCCAACCTTGTCGCTGCTAATTGTTTCATAATTACTCACTCCGAGCAGATTGGGTTAGAAGTTGCTAAATTAACTTTCGTTTCCGTATTTTTCTTGCCCCGCAGATAATGTCCGTGTATTTTTCTTAGGAACAATGTCGGAGAGGTTGTTTTCCTCCTCTGGGGAAGGCGGGTATTTGTGGCAAACCCACCGAGACCTCCTTTCGGATATTTTTGTGTTTGCGGCTCCTGGTTTTCTCTTAACAAGTGGGTTTCCCCAAATTTGGCTCATCCTTTGAACAAGCGCTTTATGCAGAACGTTGTGGTTCCTGCTCCTAATTTTAGGGCAATATCTGATTCCAGGAAATATGCCCTCTACCTCCCAGTCTCGGTCAGTTTGATTGCCAATGGCGTGCTTCCTTGAGCTGACCACTCGCATTCCCGGAGGTTCTTTCACTTTCGCAGTCTTTTGCTGTAGGCGTTCGATATATCTAAAAGAAGAAAATATCATTCTGTCATGTAATTTAAGTACAATAACATTTCTGTTAAAGTTCTCGTTAGCCAAATTGTATATATGCAATTGTAATCAGTGTGAGAGTCTAAACCGTTCGATTTCTATCAGCCGATGCGCCTATAACAAAACGCTTATCGAGAAGAGAGACTGATGCATTTCGGGAGGTTTGGTACTCATTACCGTTTTTGTTCAAATTCACTTCGAATAAAGCGCTGCAACTGAACGGATCGCTGTGTTATTGTTCAACCAAGTTCTGAAAGCCTACAAAATTCTCAGAAGTGGGATATTATAAAAAGTGGTTTAATTCGTTTCGCTTGCGTTGTTAAATTTTTATTTGCTGTGTGGTTCACTATTTTCACGCGAATTAAGCATACATTGTATTTCACGTGTTGAACTTAGATATTATGATTACGTACGGTACTGAACGGCACGTGGTGCGATAAGTGATTTTTGTAATCCGTGATAATCTGGACCAATCCTTATGAAAGCAGATAAAGATCAGGTGAAAGCGAAAAGAAGGCAGTTTAATTTAATTGACCAAAACCAAATTTTTCCCTCATCCTGAAATTTTTTGCAAATTTTTTATGTAATTGATCATCATGGCTAAGGCACGAGTTGAGAGATTTTTGCAGAATGCAACAGTGCAAATTTTGAAGGAAAAGCTCGAAACTTTCGGATTAAATACAGTGGGTGTAAAAGCAGTCCTCAAATTACGACTCGAGGAATATGTTAACGGGCTTTCAGATGCAGAACTTGAGCAACATTTCCCAGTGAACGTTCTGGAATCTCTGAGTGGTCAGGGCGAAGGTGGTGGCGACGAGAGTGATCAACAGGATCTGAGTTCAGAAACAAATTCCTATAATTTACAAAGAGAAATCGATCTACTAAATGATACCATAAAGAAACAGGAGGAAATTTTAAGTTTAAAGAAAAAACTCGCATCTTTGCGCAGCGCTGAAGTTGACATGCACGGCGCGCAAGCATTTAGCTTTAGAGACGTCGAAGAAGCTTTGCCTACTTTCTCCGGAGATGACCACTATTCGATTAGGCAATGGATAAGATCCTTCGAGGAAGCTAAAGAAATTCACAGATGGAACGATTCTCAATGTTTTATTTACGCAAGACGACTGCTGACGGGAACAGCGAAATTATTCCTACGGTCATCTACCTGCAGAACGTGGAACGACCTAAGATCAGTCTTACAAAGTGAATTTCACCATGGCACAACACCAGCCGATGTTCATGACATGCTGAGGAGCAGGAAAAAGCGTAAGGATGAAAGTATTCACCAATTTGTCCTATCTATGCAGGAGATTTCCTCACTAGCCAACATCGATGATGAGGATCTGATTAATTATATTATAAAAGGCATTCCCGATCCAACAGTCAACAAGCACATACTATTCACGGCGAAAAACATACCTGAGCTGAAACAAATTTTGAAAAAATATGAGAAAATTAAGACATGCAACACCGATATTCCAAATTCAACCAGTTCAACGTCATCAGCGGGACCTGGAAAACAATACATAAGACCTCAACTTCATGTTCCATCAAAAATCAGATGTTATAATTGCAACGAGTCTGGCCACGTGGCAACAAGCTGCCCCAAACCTAGAAGAGACCGTGGAACATGTTTCAAGTGCGGGAAACATGGTCACTCCATAAGGAATTGTGATCAAGCTGCAACAACATCGTCAGCAACTTCTGCAGCCCCAGTTTTGCTTGTACAGGACTCGCTGGTACAGCACGATAAAGCTCCTCATTACGACGGACCATCAGGAAGTCATAAATTAAAACATTTGCAAATATCTAACGACTTCTTTCGCAAATTTAGGTATTCTTTTACTGATGAGTCATCAGGAGAAGTTGTGACTGAGCTCTGGGCAAACACCATGCTCGACAGCGGAAGTCCTATTAGTTTCATACAGGAGTATTATGTGCCTCCTTATGTAATATCGCCAATCGAGTCAGGATGTCATGGATACACTGGAATCAACAACAGTAGGCTTGGTATCGTAGGCAAGGTACAATGTGTTGTAAATGTCAATTGTAGTAATGTAGATTTAATTTTATATGTTGTTGAAAATGGCACAATGAGTTGCCCTGTAGTACTAGGAAGAGATTTATTAAATAAGTGTAATGCAAAGTTTGTTTTCGATTCCAAATTAAATAATGAAGATGATACTAATTTTTATAAGGCAAATAATGACGTTAATTTTCTAAAAGAAATTTTGAATATTGATATGCATTGCAATGATAATAATCCTTACTTAAATATAAACGAGAAACTAAACTTTAATGAGGAAGAGAAAGTATGCGAAATTATGGAAATGGCATTTAAGAGAGGCGACAACGTAAATGAAGAAAGTCCATACGAAATGAATATTTCTTTGTCTGACACGAATAGTATTTTCACTCCGAGAAGGTTGCCTTATGCACCTAAGGTAGAGCTACCCAAAATTTTGGACAATTTACTTAACCGTAAAGTTATTCGCGAAAGCAACTGTCTGAAATATACTCACTTTTCGGTACCATCAGGCAAAAAAGAAGGCACGCTGCATAATATTCCAAAAGGTGACAAACCTTTTGAAACTGTCCATGTCCACCACTACGGTCCTTTACCATCTGGTCTTAGAAATTCCAAAAAATATATCTTTCTATTGGTCGATGGGTTCACCAAATTTACAAAATTATATGCAGTCAAAAGTACCAGTGCAAAAGAGGTTATTCAATGCCTACAGTCTTATTTTCTTAACTACAGCAAGCCTCATAAAATAATCTCAGACAGAGGAAGTTGTTTCACCTCTGAAGAGTTTGCATCTTTTTGCTCCGATAATGATTTAGTACATATAAAGGTAGCAACGAGCACCCCCCAAGCAAATGGTCAGGTTGAGAGGGTGAATAGAGTAATAACCCCCATGTTGTCAAAGGAAAGCGAAATCGAACCCGGGGAATGGACAAAACATTTGTGTAAGGTAGAATTCGCCATAAATAATACCATTAATAAAGGTACAGGTTCAACACCTAGTGCATTGCTATTTGGCGTTGAGCAGAGGGGGATGATTAGCGATAAAGTTCGGGATTATTTAGAAAATAATGTAATGCGTGACGATTTAAGAAATTTAGATAAAATTAGGGAGAAAGCAAGTGAAAGTATTGTTCGTAAGCAGGCTGTAAATAAAGCTTATTTCGATAAAAGGCATAAGAAGCCACACATATATAAAGTAGGC
The DNA here is from genome assembly GCA_947538895.1 of Neoitamus cyanurus. Lineage (NCBI taxonomy): Eukaryota > Metazoa > Arthropoda > Insecta > Diptera > Asilidae > Neoitamus > Neoitamus cyanurus. The sequence goes on from OX384546.1 coordinate 19,570,631, forward strand.
GATCACATAATGGTGAAAAATATCGTAACTACCGTCGGGGTAAACAAAAAACTTCTGCAAAAATATAGAGGTCCGTATCAAGTCGTGAAAGTCTTGCCGAATGATAGGTACTTTATAAAAGATTTGGAAAATCTTCAAATTAGTAGGATTCCTTACGAAGGGGTCGCATCCCCCGAAAATATGAAGCCATATGTGCAGTTCGATTAAAGCGTATCAGTATTCTTATTTCTATGCTAAATATGTATAACTACAAAGTAATATCTGTGTTACTATATATGTAAGCACTTTCGATATTGTTAAAAAAATTCTATGTGTTTATATGTTTATAAATGATCTTTTAGGAATTTTAATTATTCTGAAAATTAAGATTAGGAAATCGAGACGATTTATTGTCAGGATAGCCGAGTTGTAGGCGTTCGATATATCTAAAAGAAGAAAATATCATTCTGTCATGTAATTTAAGTACAATAACATTTCTGTTAAAGTTCTCGTTAGCCAAATTGTATATATGCAATTGTAATCAGTGTGAGAGTCTAAACCGTTCGATTTCTATCAGCCGATGCGCCTATAACAAAACGCTTATCGAGAAGAGAGACTGATGCATTTCGGGAGGTTTGGTACTCATTACCGTTTTTGTTCAAATTCACTTCGAATAAAGCGCTGCAACTGAACGGATCGCTGTGTTATTGTTCAACCAAGTTCTGAAAGCCTACATTGCAAACATGTTTGGGGATTCGTTCCAAACCAGAAGCTCTTAAGGCATAAATATTAAATGCGTCAAATTTATTTTTCTGAGGGGTTAGGGCATAAAAGAAGTAAAAGGATTGCTGCCAAACTGTTAAAGAACTCAATGTCAGGACGTTTCTTTATTTGAAATGGGACGTCTCCAAATTAGGATCCGTTTTAACAACTTGGGAATTTATCAGGAGTGACTCCTATTTGCTTATCCACTTACTTTGTCTGCCCTTAGATATTTTTTGGATACTTGAAACTCATTATCCCTAGCGTATCTCCTCGAGAACTACAGTTTTCCGGCATTCAATTATCACCGACCCGAAAATGTTATTGGATACCTACATATAAATTTTAATATTTAGTGCTTCGACTTTCTGGTTATGCTGCTGCTTTATTGTATTGCATTCGGTATGCTTTGTTTTGTGTAGTTCCTCTGCCTATACCTTTTGGTTTTAAGTATGCCCAAAAGTTCTCTATTTAATTGCATCCCGACTATTGCCAGAGCGAAAGAAAACCTGAACTTCCCCAGGAATCTACATACCTGCTAGCCCTCAATGTGTGACATCTGATATTTAAAAAAAAAATACCGTCCTTTTTTTTAAATCTGTTGTGACATAAATATCCAGTAAGCTTTACCATTTTGTTATGGATGGTTAACAGTTCAACAACGGCTAGGAATTATTCAGCACTGTTACGAAAATGCACGATCTGTAATTCTTTCGCTCATTACGTGATAGTTTTGGCTGCCATAATCGCTCAAACCTAAACGAACATTATATTCGCTGTCTCGTTGGAAAGCTTAAGTCAACTTGCAATGTACTCGAGCAACCAACGCATGTGCATCGTCATAGCGCTCGGTTAAACTAGAATATTGCTGCATGTGCATGACAGTCCAAACATCTCGATTTTTCGTCGTGCACAAGAATTTGGGCTGTCACAGAACTCAATTTGACGCTTTTTGCTGACTTGGGTTGTCCATCCGTATAAGTTCCAGTTGACAGTTGTGTCGGTTTTGCAGGCTCTTTAGAATTTTAGCTGCCTAAAATCCATTACCAGTATACAGGCATATTTAAATTAATGTGGTAAAAATCTAAAAATCAGGTTAGTTGTTCAAATAGTTTCTACAAAATTGAATTAACGCCAACAACACAGTTACACTTATTTTAGGGTCACAAACAATTTCAGTCCTCATAAAAAAAAATCGTACGCGGGCTAAAAATAAAAGGTTAGGAGTGAGGTTCGCTGCCAACTAACTTCAAGCCTACGCCGGATTGCAGCCCTCAAATAACCAACAATAACTTTAAATTTCCATTGTTGGGTGCCAGTTAAAACTTCGTAATTGGTTCATTACTGCACTAACAATTGTCGCCGTAATGGAACATGTATTGAAAGTCTAGATCTATTGTCGAACCGAATGCATGTTCCAAGCACAGCTCAAAGCCTGCCAGAACAAAGAGACCCCACGATCCAGAAACTTTACAATTTTACAGAAATGCGCTAAAGTACCTCCGAGTGAAGTGAAATCCTTCCCACTCAATACACCTTCACTTACATTTCCATGCACACGGCTCCTTCATAACGGGAAAATGAGGAAAATCCATTTCAATAAATGCATATAAATTCCGACAATCAGCTCAATTCATTTGCAGCACTATTCCGGCCCTCTCGACATCTCGACATTAGCGGCGCAATTTAAAAAATTCTGTTTGAGTTTCAATTCTTTGATTATTTCAAACATTTCCCAGGTCTTTTGTTTGAATTTTCCCGTTGGCTCCCTGGCGGCCGGGGCGAAATCCCAGTCTTCCTGCGAAATTATGCAATCTTAAAACATTTTCAGTATCCGGTAATATATACTCTCTGCACAACCTTGGTGTGGAGAAAGTAAAGCTAAAGAGGTCAACGAAGTGGGGCAAAGGGTGCACCGCGCTGGGGGCTCTTTTTAAACGCATGTGGGTATGTGGGTTACCCGCTGAAATGAGGGCAAAAAAAATTGATTTTAAGTGTCCTTAACCCCCCCGAAGTGTCAAGCTAGTTTCCCACTTCCTTTGTCTAAAGTTCCGCCACGGTGGGTTTTAACTAAATCACAAGGTCGGACCGGAAAAGGGTTAATGGAATTAAAATGCAAATTTCGCACTCTGCTCAGTGAATTTTGTTCCATCGCGCGGTCATGCTTTGAAAGGATTTACGCCCTTTGTGCTCCTCAGCTCCGTTCCATTTGTCCGCTGGGGACTGCTGCGGGTATTGAAGTGCAGGCGAATGCTACTGTGCGGGGCTACAACAAAGTTATCGCTTTTCATTTACAGCTGACTTGAAGCTACCGCGATAGTCCAACAATAGGTACTACTTGTCGGCAAACTAAATTGTAACAAAAGGGAATGCGAAATTCTTGCCGATTCCTACACAAAGGCTTTCGTCGATGTAAATCCAAACATTTCTTCATTGGTTTAGGCCTGGCCGTCCCTTAAGGGGACTGAGCATCCAAAGGGACACAGCAGCAAGTATATACATATAAGCTTTTCATTGGGTGTGCCGTTTGTCATCTGCTCATATTGCGATGTTGCAGTTGCATGTACATACTCGTACTTAGAACAAATTCAATTTCCGAGCGATTACTTTGGTTTTGCAATTATTATTCTCAATCCAGCGAACACATCATCCAGCTCCTAGTTCCTTTCTAGTTGTAGAATAATAACAGAATTGCTCCGTCCTGCTGGATCCGAATGTCTGTGAGATACTTGTACTGTAAACGAAGCCATAGGGTATCATAGGCCGACATCTTTTACTGTTCGCCGTAAACAAAACTGATGAAAGCATAATATGCCCACTTTGTTTATAAGAGATACACCTGTTCTCAAAACTGAATCCAAAACTTTTGATTTATATTTAACTAACTTGCCCGGATCTGGCGTTCCTCGGGATACTGTTAAATTTGTATTCCTTAAGTTTACATCCCCTCCCTACTGCACCCCGTGTCCTATATGACCCAGCGGGGTGAGGGTGGTCTCATTAAATCAAGCATAAATTCGTACACAATAACCCCATACATCAACCTCTCCTTCACTATTATTTTTTTTACTATAAATAATCAATTTTTTCATTTATTTCTAATCGGCGGGGGTAAATTTGGAGGTGACAGTAGAGCCCTAAATAATTACAGGTGTTCGATACAGTGAAGAAATTTTGCTTAAAAAAATTAGCACATATTGGAATAAAAAACAAAACTCTTTCATTCTTCTACTCATATCTTTCTAAATGGACACAAGTTGTTAGAATCAAAAAACCATTAAGTGAAACTACTATTGTTAAATGTGGAATTCCTCAAGGAACTGTACTTGGTCCGATTCTTTTCCTCCTGTATGTAAATTCACTATGCAACCTTGATATGTCGGCCCTTGGAGGTCACATAATAGCTTTTGGTGACGACACCGTGCTCCTCTTTAAGAATAGTAGTGTAGAAGTGGCATACCATAATGCAAAGATAGTCTTAGGAAACGTGTGTGACTGCAAATATAAATTAGCCAGGCTTTTTCAGTGTTTATGGTTATGCCTGGTCGCCAGTTGTACACTTCCGCACTTCTCAAATTTGTATAGACAAATATCTCGCTTTTTGATAACTTCGATACAAAATATCCCACCAGTTTGCAGTTTTCTCATCCCCTTACGATCCCAAGATGCAATAAAAGCCAAACAAAAAACCATAGTACAGTCTTAGGTCCTAAATTATTTAAGGCGTTTCCATTGAGCCTATCTGCAAAACACTACGTCCAATAATTACAGAGATATTTCCATTTTTTCAATCTCGAAAAAATTCATTTGCAGGGGTAAATATTTTTCTTCGACTTTCTCCAAATATTTTCTATTTGCGTTTTACACATGTTTTTAGATATTTTGCAACAGTATTTTTAATTTCATCTTAATTTTACACCACATCCCTACTGCATCCCCTCCCCTATATCTCCCAGCGGAGTGGAGATGATCTCAATCAGTGACTTCGAAAATCTCCTACTGCAAATCCCTTGAAGTTTAACTTTTTTGGTCGCCATATTGGATCCGCCATCTTGAATTCCAAAAATGTTTTTTCAAAACCTTCACCGGCGAACTCAAAGCAACTCGTCAAACTTTTATCGTAATCGGATGAATGGTTTAGGAACGCATAGAACACGAACAAACAAACAAATAGTCATTTTTATAATTTTTTAATATTATGTACGACGAGCCCAGCGTTTTTACGGAAAAATTATACGCTTATTTTTTTTTTTATTTAAGCCGAGAAAACTTTATCGTGCCTTGTGGTGGCAGTAAAAAGAAAACAAAAAAACCAAACATAAACCTCCAGCTCATCACTGCTTCGAGCAGCTTCCAAATTTCCGCCTAATCACTCTATGACGGCATTAAAAATTCGTGTCCTCGCTTTTTTTTCCCATGAATAAATCAATCACCAGTTCAGAACTGAAGATATTTGTAAAGACCTCCTGGCGACAGTCGGGGACTACTCAGCTTCGATGTCGATGGGTTTCCTGACCTTCTTGTGCCGCCAGGAGCATTTTATGATTAGGCCCCGTAACGTCTTATTCCGGGGAAGTTTTTATTGACAAATTGATGTGAAATAATCGGCGGAAGGAAGCTTCCTGGCAGCGCAGTCAGCACTTTTATGGAGTTTTAAGAGCTGGCTCATGACATTACGCTTTTTTTTACAACATCCCCAGTTTCGTCCTCTAAGGACTCTCTTTTCGCCGGCCCAAAAGTATCATGCTGCAGAACTGCCGTAAAGCGGGACGATTCGGCCGCTTTATAACCTTTCGCGTTTCGGAAAACACTAAAATTCCCTATTAGCGGGTTAATAGGTGTGTCGTAATACGGACTTCATTTGCCCGAAGGGGCTAATGCCTCGGGATTACTCCCGGTCCTCGGTGGAGTTAAACGGGGATTAGCGCCAAAGTATATTTCCTTCAAAATTTTATGTGGGCTTTCGTGATAAATTAGAAATGTATCTAGCGGCGCCAACATTGCGATTGCCTTCCGTTCGCTGCCGGCACCCGTATTTACGTATGCATCAGACTGTCGCACGGTTCGATATTTGAATAAAATCGTGACTTTGCCGCGGGATCGCGTTTTCATGCGGCCGATTGTTGAGGTTAAGGAGCCCTAAATGGCTTTATAAATGAATTTGCCTCATTCCGGGCGGCGCGGCGCGTTCGGCTGGATGACGGCCAGAATTTTATTATTCTGCTTTTTCGATTTCGATCGGATAAAGCATCCCCCGCAAATCATGTGCCAAACGGCTTTTCGGTTTGCGAGACGTACTGGGATTATAAATGAACTCGAGTTGGACGGATTACCATGAATTAACCTTTTCCCCGCATAGCAGTCAACATTAAATGATTTTTTTCGTTCGAGTGCTATTTACTTTTCCAGTGGGCCACTGATTTGAACTACGACGCGACGCTCTGAAAGGGAACGTTTTTCGGTGTAACGCGCTTTTTATGCTGATTGAAAATACAAAGCTGTCGTCGAATGCATTATTAATGATTTCGTTATTTGCCGTCCCCAACACATCAATCTTCTATCTCAGGCGCCGCGTAGTAAATTGTAAATCACAAGACCTCTAGAACGTGGAGAAAGTACAAGTACAAAGGCATTGCCCAACTATTGCGCAGTGTCTCTCTTTTCAAACGTGATCGGCGTTATATTGCTTTACGAACTTACCGTACGCTTTATCGTGCAGTGCGATACGATTCTATTTACGATATGATCTACTTTTACGATGTTATGCCAATTTCGTATCATAGACTACGATCATGTGTTAACCGTAGTAGTATCATACGACTTATGGTATATTGTACGAATAATCGTTTTCATTAATAAAAATAGTAGGGGGAAGTCGGCCATGGTGGTGGGACAGTGAATTTTCTCTTTAATTTTGCACTGCCAACTTTTCTACATTTTCGATAGTTTTTTAGAGGCGTCCCACCGTACCCGATATTGTTTTGATGGGCTAAAAAACGTTCGTCGCAAAATTGGCTGTACAATTTGTTTTTTTTTTCAAAATTGTTCGGAAAAAATGTACCATAGGTATAGACATTATCTTTGGAACGGTACGTTTAAATATCGTTTGCTCTTCCATGAAATGTTATACCCCAAAAACAAAACGTCGCTGCACCCCGGATTTGAAACTTTTAAATAAGCACTTAAATGTGTACCACAAAATTTTTTCTTGTGGTACATAATTAGCACATAAACAATATGTACATAATTCTCATGTGTTTTCGAATCCAATTCATGAAATCCGGGGTGTAGCTCGACGCACCTCAATTATAGTCAACGACCTTATGTCAAAAATCTATGGTATCGTAAGAGACAAGTGACAATTTGCGTGATTGTTGTTGTTGTGATTTGCAGTTTTGTCAACAGACATAGTGCACAAAACACAGCCTACGAAAAACTTGTCGTGCGTATACTTGTCTTACGGCCAAAAACATCGTCTCACAAATTTGCCGGCGCATTTGCACGCATTGGACTTTTTAAATTGATTCTGTTTATTAAAGGAAAAGAGGCCAAAGGGAAAAAAAAGTCGTAAACCCATTTATACGCCCTCACAAGCAGACCATGAATGGAGTGCACTTCTGTCCGCCACAAAACCAATAGTGGCATTTCCGGGGCATAAACCCCAAAAACTATCAAGCGATTTAAAAAGTTGGAACAGCTTGTAAAGAATTCAACGGCCACTCAATTGAAGTTGAAGTATGTGCGGAACTGTTCGACTCAACGCGGCCGAGAGCAGTTTACATGAAAACTTCGGGACAGGAAAAACAGTCACTATAAAACTTACTCAGAGCAACATTCCGGGACGGGAGGTGGTGAAAGGAGCATCGAATCCAAGTCGCACGTCTTCATAAAGTCGCAGAGCGCCTCCGGGTCGCAAGCACATTTCCTTATTACGCGACACGGGGCAATCGCAATAAAATTGACTTTATTTCATGGCAAGTACTCGGAAACTTCTATTAACGTCCATAAAAGCATAAATCCCTTTCGTGGAACTGAGGAACTTCGTCCGCCCAGTCGAAAGTTGCAAAGTGGCGCTAGCCAAGCTCGACCCGGGTCCGGGAAGATTCCGGGAAATGGGCGAATCGATTCCTCGGCATCCCTGTGCAAATATCCTTATCCTTCGCTTAAGTTTTCATGGCCGCTTTAAAACACTGTTAGAGTTCGTATTTATTGCACCGTACGTGCTTGAGCTGGAACGCGGCTGGCCACCCCCGCCGCCGGGTCGGGCGCAATTTGTCTCCGCTTTAATTGAAATGTGCCGGGGCAGAGATTTAAAAGTCCTTCAGGAGTGGAGGAGTTCACGTCGAGCCTCGTCAGGCTCTCATCCCGGTTAATTACTCATCGCAGCGGGCCGAGATTTGCACTTGCAGGGTGGTCGGGCCCGTCCCTGGCGCTGCATATGCTGCACTTCCAGCCAAGACAATATTAACACTTCCGTCTAATTAAAGAGCAGTCACAAGACGGCTAATGACAGTGCAGGACGTCTGAAGGCCCCTTGTTACGGCGTGTTTGCGGAGCGGTCTATTATCATAATGAACGGCCCGGAGTAAGGCTGCTGCGACACAAGTAACGAGCACACGTACTTGCCGGCTCTAATGGAGCGTTTCGACAGGTATTCAGCTCAGCGCTAAGTGTGCAATTAACAATGCGTTTAGGGAAATTGGGGTATCCACTTTGCGGCGCTCCCTTTAAAATTAAGTCTTGAAGGGGCGCTTAATTACCGCGATGGAATTATGCCCTGATAAATCACGGTAATCGACGACAAAGCGACTTTTCGCATTAATTGCTCCGGGAAAGTGTTAGTGGCTCGAATGATAGTAAAGTAATTGACTGCCAAGTTTGCGGTGTTCCTAACTTTTCCCAACTTTTTGGGGGGACGCTAAGACTTTCCGTTTTGGGTTATCTTGAAAGTCACATTAGTTTTGATCAGATCTCAAAAAATACCGTCCTGGCAAATGTTGAACTTTGCGTTTAGTTGAGAAAAAAGAGAAAACTGTCGCCCCGGCAGGACTCCATTTAAGTCGTTTGCGCAATAGGTGCACATATTCGTTCAAATATTATAAAATTATGTAAACGGCGTCAATGAATATAAATGAGGGTAGGCGGCGGAATTTTAAGTTTTTAAACACTTCAAACTATTTTTACGTGGAAATACTTAATTAAAAATACTTTGAAAAATTCGGGGAAATATTTATGTGAAGATCTTGGTCTACACTCGTATAAGATCCAGTAGTGCAGGATTTAAAGGAAGGTCGTTCATTCACTACGAATTCGTTACGAGGCTCATTGTTGGCTAAATGGGTATATGCTTGCCTATTCGCTTCAGAAGTAATACCAGCCAACAGGAATCATTCAATTTATCAAAAAAAATATCTACGAAAAATCGTAGATACATTCACCGGCAAAATTAACCGCCCAGGCTTCTTAAGTCGTCTAGCGTTGTTGATATGTCTCAAAATTTATCATGATGAGTGTTACATGTTCAGTAGCATTTCCATTGAAGAATAAAGTCAATCCAAGTAAAACCCAAGCTATGATTGTCCTCTCTAAACGAACGCAAGGTCTTTACCTAACTGTAGCCTTAATAATACAAAAAATAAAAGATAAAAAAATAAGAAAGTCTGCGAAGTGCCATAGGTGTACCTACCTGTGATAAAATATTTATTTTTTTCTAAACACAATACATCAGTTCTCAATAACGCAGTTCGACTATCGGCATTTCTTGTCACCCTTAATGGGTAATTTGGCTAATGTTATACCCATAACAGATTCTAATCTATTTTTGCGGCAGTTTTCCAGCTGATTTCCTTCTGGCTCTGCTCTCTTTTTATATTTTCTGCTTCTATTGTGTTTTTGTTTTTAATATGAAAACTGGTTCATAATCCGTCTGCCAAACACATCGGCAAAAAACAATTGTGTAATTTTCCATAAAATTTACAGGCTGTAGTTGTGTACTTTTCGCGCTGAAAACTCTTGGCGCTCGACCCCTGCGGGTTTAGATACAGCAACCAGTAAGCCCTCTGCTCGAGCAATTTGCAGACAAATTGAAATTTTCGTTAATTTCATCTCATACCCCTTAAAGCGTTGGCAAACCCCTCTAATTGGGGCTACTTATCATCGTAACTGTAACTGAGATACATTTTCGCGGCGGTGTAGAAGAATTTTTCTTCGTTTGGTAAAATTTCCTTATTCGCCGGTAATTGGCAAAGCCCACCCGTAAGCGTATAATAGCTAAAAGAGAATTATGGGGCTCCATTAGATGGTGGGCATTTTCTCAACCATTTGCAGCAGTTAAAATAATAATAATAAAGTAGAGAAATTGCAGAGGCAAAAAGTCTAGGAAATGGACCCGCGCGCGCCTTCATCACGGGAGGGGACCCTCCTGCAGAGCCACCGTTCAGGGGCGACCCAGCAAAAAAAAAAAAAGTTGGGGTAACAAATTCTAAAGTTAATTGCATTCACTGCCCCCTCCGTAAAAAATTACGATACGATGATGACGGGCAATCAAAAATGAATTAGACTTGGCTCGAAGCTGCTGTGCCGTAATTTAGTCCAGGGGGAGCGGAGCAGGTCGATGCCCGGTACTGCCGCCGTCTTCCAATTGTTTATCTGGCTTTTATCTCTAACGGCACGAAAGGGTAATAATCATTCGGGAGAAGCCCTGATTTCTTGGGGCGTCTGCTCGGAGTAGTAAAAGTCCCGGCCGTTGCCGGAACATCCGCCCCGTCGTCGAAGCTGTACTTCCAGACGAGAGTTGGGGAAAAAAAAAATTATTCTTTTCGGGATTGCTCTCCAGCGGGCACAAGAACCTCTTACAAGTCAGCCGTACTTCACCGGAATTTAAATGTTTCACCAGACCCGACCGAGACGCCCGGGCGCGGCGGACGGGGCATTGCCTGGTGTGGGGCCTGTAGAGATTCCCTTTAATTTCTCCGTAAAATTAAATCTGTCCGAGGGGTATATCTCAAACTAGCACACGTACATAATTATACCGGGTGTTCTGGGGGCGGCGGCAAGCCAGCACCTGAATCGAAGGTGGTGAGCACAGAGCAGGGCCCATAATATTAATGAAGATCCATATTCTTGGCGTGCATTTGAAGTGGCATTTAGGGCCCAAAACTGTATATGTTCCGGGGGACCTACGCTATGTAATTGGTGTAATTAAGGTAATGACGTGCCGCATTCTTCATGTACACCTCCGCAAAAACTTCGGGGCCACTTAGGGCGGAATATGAGCATACACCGAAATGAGCACAAGGCATATCTCGGGTAAAATGGGCGAAAGCCCTGTTTTTGCTCCGTCCAAGGACATGACGGAAATTACCATCGGTTTGAGGGAAATTAAGTGAAAGAGGATAATTCCCCCGAAATTCGGTGGGCTTAAAGTGCTCCCCGGGGGTAGAAGGGAGGCGCACGAATTGTTTGTCTTCCGCTTTAATGAGAAACTTGTTTTTCGGGGCTCGCGCGCTCATTACGAGCGCTATTAAGGGCGTTTTTGCAATCACAACATTTCCCACGTGATATTCTGCGAAGACACCACAAAAAAATTGCCGTAAACATCATCAATACTGGGCCACAGACTGCAGTGAGATCCCGTCGTAAATAATAATAAAAAAAGCGAGAAATGGGTGCTCCACTGTATCGCAACTCGCAACAGAGTGCCGTGCAGTGTAAACACAACAGTCAGAGCATCCGTGCAGCTTCTCCACTTCGCACTGTCAAAAGGATGCCTTCTTAGGGAAAGCAAGCACCCGCAGAACAATGGGGAAAACACAATGGTCGCCCCGGTTCGTAGGGCTCCACCGCCGGCGCTTCACAGCCGCCGGCATCCCGACGTCCCCGTGTCCACCCCACCACAGTCAGTCGCGACACTGCCCCGCCTTATTTTCCGGGCCAAGCTCCATAAAACCAAAACCAAGTAATAAGGACTAATTGAAAACATTAATTAGAGCATTCATTGGAGCCCATTCCTTTCGCCAGATTAATGGCTGTCATCAATAATTTTTTAATTAGGTTCGCTGGCGATATTCAAAGGTGAGCGAACGCTTTTTCAGGGGTTTAATGAAACGTGTAAATAATCGACGGCGGAATAATGAGCTCGTGGGCGGGGAGAGAATAATACTGCAAAAAGGAAAGAGAAAAAAAAACGACATTGTTTCAGCGCGAATACTTTGCGTTGGGGTTAAAATAAAAAGTTTGAATTGGCCATTCATTTGAGGTTCAACAATGCTCCACTGAGGGGCGCTCATTGACAGTAACATTTTCTGAACAATCGGGCACAGTGCAAGATGGGGCAAGGGTTAAACGTGGGGAGAACTAAAGAATTTTTTTTTCCCCCGTGTTCACGTGGAACAATTCACAGGTGGTTGACACTGCATGTTAAATCAGTTGTTTTGCAATTTGACCTTTGACTTTCTTTGTTTGTTCTTTGCTTGAAAATTTGTAGCGGCTTTTAGTTTTTCCGTTTGGAACGCTGAAAAAAGAAATCGGTTATGACCCACTCTGGGGTTTGGTTCCAAGACGTTATGGACCCACACAGTTCATAAGTCCTTAATAATTTAAAAAAAAAAAACAAATAAAAGTTAAACAAAAAAAATAAGCCGGGACAAGGTTTAAAAGCTCAATTTGATATAAATCAATAAAAAATCAAATCCAACATCAGATCAGTTGTTAATTTAAATACTAACATGATTAACCTTTTACAGACCAGACTCTTTAAGAACGTGAACATTTCGTAGCATTCTTCAAAAAATGTTTGACTATACATGTAATTATAGCCTATCTGGACCAGTAAAGTGTTTTGATCTGTCCGCAATAGTGTTTTGGTTTACCTCACCAATTCAATCTATATTTGAATGTGGGTGTATGCACAGGTATATTCCACAGATTGATCGGTATGTGACGGATCTCTTTGTGAGGAGGCAGTGTGCGTAAGGAGCGTGGTGGCTTTTTATTTTCATTTATTCTATTTAATTTCGCAGTATTTATAATTTAACAATGGACTTACAACATTTTCAAATCCTACTGTTTACTGTTGGAACAGCACACATAAATTCTTAATTTAAAATTTTTTTTTCGTATACAGTACACAAGCTTTAAAGTTCTTGCAAGCACGAAAGTAGGCAAATATTGTGGAGAGGCCTTAGTAAATAAATTAATTTCGAATATTAATGTTTTCAATTGCTTTTAGTAGGTTTCCTTATTCCTTATTAAAACTCGAAATCCACAAATATCCTCTCTTTGAGATGTTCACACACTCTAATTCCGACCTTTACAAAGTCAAGGTTCCGTTGTGATATCCCAAGGTTTACTGTCTTCACAGCAACGTACTTTCGTTCGATACGATAAAGTTCAGGGTAAAACATTTTTTTGTTATTGAAAGAATAAATGAATTTATTTTTCAACCTAAGGGTTTGTTTTCATATTCTCAAGTTCACCATTAAATCGGGGTTTTCGGGCTGCAAATGTTTTTTTACGGCATAATCTCCTTGCCTTTACTTTTTATAAATAACTGAATCGATTTATTTTTTTTAATTTGAAAATAAAATTGCGGATAAAGTATTTTTCGCTTAAATATCTTCTGTATGATGGTCTTTAAAGAGAAATATAATATAATATAAGCCAAAAGGCTTTGTTTATAATATTTTTAGAGATTTATAATTATTAGCTTGGAGCTTCTATCTATATGCAAACATAAGTTTGCACGTGGGTTGAAAATATTTATCCCCTTGGCGGACAGAATTAAGGAGTTATACATTTGATTTATAATTTTGAGTGATAAGTTCTATCAGTAAGACACGGAATCAGAAAGCAAAAATACTCCAACATGTAAGAAATAATTGTGATAGTGGTCTAAGTCACTTTTGGCGAAATTGAGTGAATAGTTATTTGCATATATTTTTTTACATTTAATCAATTCTTTAATTATTACTATTTGGCATTCATTACAAACTTTGTATTTTCTGTAAGTATTGTATTATATTCCGCTCACGCCAATTTTCGATGACTCTGTGCACCATTTCGGCCGGTATCTCCGCTATGGCTTGGCGAATATTCTCTTCCAATGCCTCAAGAGTTGTAGGATGGTTGCTGTAAACCTTCGTGGCCCCAAAGGAAATAATCCAAGGGAGTTAGGACACACGATCTAGGCGGCCAAGCGATGGGACCATTTCTGGAAACCGACCTTACCGCGCAATAAGTCCATGTTAAGGGGTCTACCCTCTTTTCGGAGGGAAAAAAATGGTTAATTTCAATAAAGTTTTCGATAGGTTTAAATTATGAAAATGGAAAAAAAAAATGTTACACTCAATAAATACACTCTCGAACTATATCACAAAATTTTTTTTTATTCATTTTTGTGAAATTTTAAGCATGAAACTGCTGGTCGAAAAATGATCCAAAAAACGAGAGGGGTGTGCGGCGTTGATGAAATCTCCGAGATGCATGGTCGGGGGAAAAAAAAGCAAAGAGTTTTAGGTTCAATATATTAATAGCTATAGCGCATCGGGGGCGATTTTTGATTTTTGCAAAATTGAGAAAATGGCGGACATTTTTTGAAAAACCACGAAAAAAACATGTTTTTTTTCAACGTTTTTGGCCAAAAAAAATTTTAAAATCAAAATTTTCAAAAACCCCCTCGATGCGCTATAGCTGCAGTCAGAAAGAATGTTTGGTAAAAATTTGGTGGGAGTCGGTTCGGTAGTTTCCGAGATTTGATCAACGCGGTGTCGAAAAAGTTATTTTGTGAAAAACGCGATTATAGTTTTGTTAATGGCATCGTAAAAAATTTCACCTAAGCCTAATCAGCGATGCCCGGATCATACACTATGCCTTTTTCTTCCTCAAAATGTACATATTCATCCAACGTAGCGTTCCTGCGATATGTTCTGGCTTTCTTGGAGGCATCAGTGCTGCGTCGGCTGCACGCCGCACTTCTTGATTATAAACAAACGCTCAGAGATGATGTTATATCAAAATTTTAAACTCGACTAATTTTGAGACAAAAATACAGTTACACTGCTCCGATCTTTACAAAATTTTAATATGATATTTCTGTATATATATACTTTACGAAAATGCAATAAAAAAAAAATCGATTTATAAAGAGGGTAGACCCCTTAAGTCGGGAAGTGTGAGGCGGTGCACCGTCTTGTTGGAAATAAAGGTCGTCCGCATCCATTTCATCAAATTCCGGGGAAAAAAAATCGGTCAACATCGTGTTATTGCGCTTGCTATTAATGGTAACGGCATCTCCTGCCTCATTTCGAAAGAACTAAGGTCCGATGATTCCGCCATATAGATGCGATGGTGATTCATGAACCACTCGTGGATTTGACTAACTCCAATAGCGGCAATTTTGCTTGTTGAGCCAGAAATGAGCCTCATCTGAGTAGATGATTTTGCGATGTAAATCGCCGTCGGCTTCCAACATTTCCAGTGACCAATCAGTGAACTGACGACGAATGTTGAGAGAGGTGTTTTTGAAGTTCCTCATTTCGAATTTTCAAATAAACAACATTTCAGCAATGGCCGCGAAAAAATAATTTGGTGGCCAAAACAGTGGTCTCTATGATTGTGTTTCATCACCCCTATATTCAATCTGCAGATGTTTGCAGACCAGAAGAAAAAACAAATTTGAGACTTTAGTGTTTAAAAAAAGGTCAAAGAAATTCGCTTTTCGACTCAACAAATTAGCAATACTCCTCAAACCTTATAAAATAATTAATAACAAGAAGAAGCATTCCAGTCTACAGATTTAAATAATTTAGTAATTCCGCACATATAGTCGCAATCTTTGCACATTAAGTAAACAAAAGAAGGAGGGTATAAATCAGAACTGATTTTCTTAAGAGGTTTCCTTCCACCAACTAGGACGACCCATTGCCGGAGTAGCCTGCTGACCGACTATGCAGACACGTTGTGTAGCCCCATTAACTTAGTTCAGGCTTAAAACCCATTTAAGTATCTTTTCGCCGTGCCGAGAGCCGTAAGTCTCTCTTACCTGGTGCTCGCTCCCGATCCTATTTGCACATTGAATTTAATTATATTTGCTAATCTTATCGACCCGCTCCCATAGCCTACTTTCTTCTGCTTGACTGATTCTATTTTCCGTCTATTGTTCGCGCAATAATCCCCGGCTTTCTCTGCCGCGCCGCCGACAATCACCCGGGGGGCAATAATCTGTTGTAATAAAATATTTTATATAAAAGCCTGTGAGGATTTCTCTGCTGCCTTTCGATTTGTTCCCAATGCAGAACAATCTCCCCCCATTTTCCCCTCTGTACTGGTAGGTATACGGCGCGAAATCTACCCTAAACCGCACTTAAGCCCCCCACCGTAATCAAGTGATTTCCCCATCCGAACAGAAAAACAATCCTGCCAAAGCTGGCAAAGCCGGGCTCCCCACCTTGCGGGAGCTCCCACTTTAGCTACGCATTCGCATTTCAGAGCGGATTAAATTCGTCAAAATAAAACTATCAGGTCGCATCTTTCGGATTGATGTACAGTACTTTCCGGCTTTGCAGAAGGGATCGCTCCGGCGAACGGGCTGCAAAAAGGGCCAGGAAATTCGTGTTGTTCCTTCCGTCTAGTTGTTTCGCAGGGTGATGTGCTAGATGTGGGCCTTTTGTGTCAAGGGAAGAGTGCCCGGGACCGGCTCGCGCTCCGGGATCGGGTTAACAAAGCTGCTTCACAAGGAGCTAAAGCCAACTATCGATTTTCTGATTTGTTTTTGAAAAGTTTACAGCTTTCCCATTGTATGCTGTGAGGGTGGCCCGGTCCAGTGTTGCGATGCGGAGCGCACGATGTACTCGTACACGATTATTCCGGAAGTTGTTGCCGCTAATATTGAAAATGAGTTTTCCCAGCATACTGAGGTACCCTCGATTCCGCGGGGCTCCAGACCGAGTGTTCGATTTCCACCGGAGCACAAAAAGGATCCAGCAGCATCGGCATTCAAAAATTCGCGCTTGCTGCTGCTAAATTTAACATTTTCGAGCGAATTTATGAACTTTTAATTATTTATTGGGTCGGATGGAATAAGCACTGTCTGGAGATTGGTTTAGTCAAAAGTAAACTTTAATGGAGTTTTAAACTTGCGGCCGGGTTCATTTGCAGCAGTTCGCGAGGCGGTGGGCCGAGGGATTTTCATTTCACTTTGCCGCACTGTAGTTCGGATAAGATGTTAATTATCCTTGGACGGCGGCGGGGAGGCTTAATTAGTCATGGAAACGGTGCGAAATTAGGCTCGGTTGGAGAATACCCGACCGAAAAAAATTCCGCCATGGGAATTTAACATGACTTTGTGCTTAGGCCAGGCCACCTAATGGAATTAAAAAGAAACATTTGGGCCTGGTTCTGAAAGGAAAATGCTCAGTTCTTGTACTTTGAAATGTATCCTTGTCTAAGGTTGAACTTTAGCTAAATATTAGGAGTTACCTAGGCACATTTTTCATTGCGGTAAAGCTGTAAATTGCCTTGGTGCCGAGATGCGAGGCTCGTTTGCTGGATCTGGGCAAAAATAATGAAAGAAAAACGATTTTTTGAAAACATGAATTTGATAATACAGGGACAGGAGAACAATTCGAGTTAGGGATACTTCAAGTTACAGAAACTCTAATGAAAACAGAAGTGACCTCAACAAGCCGGTCGAGACGTTCAGAATCCTTTGTGCTCGTTCGTCCATTTCGAATATCATCAAACAACTTCTAAATCAGTCTACTCGGAGGATCTGACATGCTATACGTATAATATTCATCAAGTTTGAATTTGCTTTCTATTGAGATTTGGCCTCTTATAAAATTATTTAATCAACAAGCTAAACTTAATTTCCATTGAGATACTGGCACAACATGCGCTTCAAACCTCTTCACAAAATGAGTTGCATATCTTTGAAGTATGCCTGATAGGTAAAACTTCAGTGCGATGGCGCGCCAACTCTCAAATTTTGCATAAACATATCGAAGGACCTCCTTATTACGGTTACGGTGCATGCTCGTTCCAGCAATTCCAAAATTTCGTGGATGGATGTTAACCAGCGTAACCGGACCCCTCATACCAATTTTCCAAGAACAGGGCAAGGGGCATAATTCGGTGAAGCCCAGTATTGTATGCTTCGCCATGAAAGGTTAAGTAGGAGAAGAAAATCAGATTAAAGATGGGCGGCGCAATTATTTTGCCATTTGGAGCACAAAATCAATTTCTCCCGTAGTACGATGAATCGATAAGTAGGGACCTAGGGAGGGAATACATTTGGGTCAGGGAGTTCCCTGCATTCTGCTAATGTGTTAATTGCAAATCCGACCATTGTTTGGCCATAAATCGGAATTTATCCCATCTCCTGTGAATATACGCCAGGAAGTAGATAGTAGTCTCTCCGCTGATTCCACATTAGTCCCAGTCCTCCTGCCGGCAGCCGGGATTTCTATTACTTCCCAAATAGTATTCCATTCGGTAGCTCTGGCAGTCGTTTCACATACCAGACACGACTGCCGGGATCCTTTTCAATTAAGCCGAAGGAAAGCTTCTGGCAGCAAGAAGGCGCATTTCTGATTTGGGAGCTCTTGCGGAAAACGTGAATACGCGCCGCCCCATCAAATATGTTTCAAAATTTCATTTCCCCGGGCCATGTGTCCGCTCCTGTGAGCATTTCTAACAAAATTTATATAAAACTCTCCAGAATATGTAAATCTGCAGCCGAAACGATATTCACGAGGAAAACAATAGAATAATGCAAAGAAGCAGACGTATTCAGGGCCTCTGAAAATATGCAAATTTCCGAATGCTCCCGAAAGGAAGAGGGACTTAGGCGCTTTTTGAAAATGAGCTCCACGCGAGCTGTCTAAGAATATTCAGCACAACTTGAGTCAGGCTCTCGGGCAGGGGCCTACTTTACGCAGCGCAGAGGGCACCGCTGATCTCAACAAAAACACAAAGCGAATGAAGGCGAAGAAGAAAAATTGAAATTCAAATACTCCCAAAATTTATTCTAACGCATCTCATTAGAGGGGCCGCTCCGCTTACCGCCTCCCCGCGCCAAAAGCGCCGCTTATTTTATTATGCAAACCCTGGCTCCACCCCTGGCCTCAATTAAGTAGCAATTTATTTATTTCACCCCTCCCTGGCCCACCCTTTTGAGGGAATCGCCGGGATTGCATAAATTAAAATCGGTCACGCCAAAGATTTTGTGAAAATTCTCGGGCTTATCGGGCCGCAATTTGAATAATCGTTTTATGGGTGTAAGGGCGGGAGCGAAGCGCCGCCACCGATTTTTGGGCGCGCTCTGATAGATACGCTGCCCACCCAGAAAAATGCGATTACCCTCCGCTGTGTGAATGGGCCCATAGGGCTGACGACGGTAACGCCGCCGATGTCATTCGAAGGGATTTAATTGGAGCGGTATCACATCAATCGTGCCCTTTAATTTTGACGTACCCACTATACGCGGTGTGTGTGGTGGGCCGCTTCGTCAGAAATTCGCGCAATTTGTCAGAAAATCCATTTTGCATTCATCAAATTTTGACCAGGTCATTATATGAATTTGATAATTTCTCATGGGAGTGTTTTCGGGCATTTCAGATAGACTGGGGCCCGGCCGCGGCCGTTTTCCGGCGAAAATTCGAATATCACATTCCATATTTTGCCCGAAGTGCCGATTTCCGTAATGACCGTTATGTGCGGCCCACTGCTCTCGCCACAATTATGTGGGCAAACGCAAATAATAATAATCGGAGCCGTGCCTGTAAATAAATTTCAAAGAATTTTACGGGTCTGCTTTCAGCTGTAAATGCTGGACTGTACCACACGAGACATAACTCCAGCGTAGTGAAAATTGATACCCTCTTGCAGTGGGGGAATAATAAATTGGGAGCAGCTCTGTGCAATGAAATGCCATACCGAGTCCCGATATTAAAAGGCGCGAATTCAGCTGGGATATATTAAACGATAACCGGCCCAGCTCACCTGCTTATTGTAAATGCGTTTATCCTGCTAAACATCCTATCTGACGGTAATTCTGTACATACATTATATTGTAGTGATACGAACTGGGTCATCGAGTTTTGCGTTTGCCATACACTGGGGAAATTTCGGTTTCGCGTTATAAAAACTTTCTGAAGATTACCCTAGTTTCACTTATCTACGGAAATTTGTAATATTGAACTGCTAATCTAAATTCAAACTCAAATTTATAGTTGTGTGAATAATCTTCAAATCGAATTGAATAATAGTATAAGATCCGCAGTGAAAATAATATACTTGTTTGTAATTCCACAAGTGAGACAGAATATTTTTAAAGATGTTACTCGTTCACTTTGGTGTATGAGTGTTTCGACCCGAGGAAGCTAAGCTGGTCTCAGCGCAGCGGTGCTTAGCTCCTCTGCCGCAGACACTTAGACTTAGACGCGGATTTAAGACCTTATTCTAAGAAACCAAAGCCTAAAAGAGCCAAGCACTCACAGAAGCTAAAGCTTGTAGATGAGTGCTGTAGTGATAAAATTTAATTCGAAAAATATTTTTCTCAGTCTAAAGAGCCCCATTCAGAAATCCAAAATAAATAAATAAATTGCCCGGCAGGTTTTAGTCTCTCATAGTTTTAAAAAAGGGTATTCCAAAAGTACTATGATAGTTAACGGTTAAAAACTGTTTTAATTTTACTTTATAATTTTCATTATTTAATAAATTTTTAAACTCACTTTCTAGGCTATTAAACAATTTGGGTTCGAAATAACTCGCACGTGTCTGACATAGAGTCTTTCTATCTTTCTATACATAGGCACGGTAAGGGGACTACTTAACTGTCTTCTCGTCAAATGGTTTGTTCTATGTAGAGGAAACATTGCTAAATTGCTGTACGTAAATTTCAACAATGTTATTGTATATCTTTGTCGAGCATTCATAACGTTTAAGTGCGCATATGCTGGTGTGGTTACTATTTTATTTTGACATCTTGCCAGAGGTGAAGTCGTTGTTGTTCCTATACCTAAATATAAAGTTCCCAACCGTTCAGGATACATTGGTTTGCACCTGGCTTAGATACATTTCAAATGCCCACTTGATTTGTTTTATATTCATATTTTTCCTTCTTTTCGTGTTAGCGTTCTGTACCAGAATGGTATTAGTCTCGTTTCTACGAGTACCTATTTATGTCCGTCCATCTATCACATCGTGTAACATAACCTAAACTAGGTACAATTATTTTTGAGGTACTTGCAAAAGAGTTTGAAAAAAAATGTGTGGCATGTGTGGGATATCATTTAATAGGTAGGTCACATTGAGTAAAAAGGCTGTAGTTTTAAAAATTCTTAAATCTGAAATGAGGGAGTGACTAACATAAACGTCATTCTCCACCTGCAATGTTTCTGAAATCGATAAAATTTAAAAGTCATAAACATATTTTGAATAAAGGCGTGTTTTCGGTCTTTCTTTCCATTCGTATAATTTTTTTCATACATTATAATTTCAATAAAAATGAATAAGTGTTTTTTGTAAAAAAAGTGTGTGGGGTTTTTAACGTAATTTTAATCAGAACATTTCAATATACAAAGCCACCGTTGCGCATGAATAAAAAAACTTAAATTTTAGGTTTCCTCCGTTGCTGTGATACAAAAGCAGTATTAATAAAAGTGGTAAATAACGAATTTCTAGAAAAGATATAGACTAATTTTCGATAATGCTATAAAGAAACGGTGCCATGAACTAACCTGACTGGAGATTGGAATGAATTTATTGAGCAATCTATTTACCTAACAAAAATGTATAACCCAGCATTACGAAAACTACTTTTTTTTACTACTAACAAGGTTTCTATGGTAAATATACTCGGCACTATATTTCCCTGTTCAACAGTTCGTCACAAATAACATTACTTTTACGACTAAGAAGTAGAGAGCAGATTACTTAGAGAGATTAGAGCTACGACGGGAGGATGTTCGATTAAATTGCTTTCAATCTTGCAAGTAACTCGATTCTGCAGAATCAATATGACACCTCATAACGTCTATTCCCATTACCCGCAATTCCATCTTGTCTATTCCTTGTGAGATTTTTCCCGCTTTCCCGCTTCTTTACTTCCACACTCTTTCCGTCCTGTGATGTCGTCCCATCGGGAAACAAAGCCGATCGCAGAAGTCAATCAGTTTCTCGCGTTTTTTTCCTATAAAAAGGTTCTTTTCATTTACCCAACACTCCCGACGTCTTCTCTGTCAGCACTAACCCCATCCTTGCGTTAGTCCTGCCTGTTGGAGATCCGCTGTGGCGGCTGCGACAGCAAAGGAAATGGGCAAATATTGAATTTTTTTTTGTTATCAGGAAATAACGAATGACGTTCATTACTTAGGGAAAACAAAATTAAAGGAAACGGGAGAGGCTCGCTGGGACCACCGCAAGGTGTGTAGTGGAGGCTCCCATTACACAGGGTGTGGGCCATTATGCCGAGAAACTTACTCCGCCAGGTAACTGGAAACCTCTGCAAGACCGAGGTGCCCTTGATCGCACGAGACTACCATGGGTGCTCTAAATGTTAACTGAACATAAATAACTCGAGAGCTTAATTAGCATCGATAGCGCGAGATAACTAATCCGCCGTGCCCAGGTGTGGAGAATTCGCATGGGTTCCGCCCGCCAGCAGCTAGCTAGAGGTGCTGCGGGAAGCCGTGCCACGGGAGATGAGAACTAGTTCTTGGCAGCGGGAAATTGCTTTCTTCCCGTTTCGTGTCATTCGCTGGGAAAAATTATGCTCATATCACGGCAATACTGGTGTGGCTAATTGCCGCGCACATAATCACAGGAAGTGCATGGTGGTGCCAGTAATTTGCTAAGGTCGGTCTCCCCGTGCGGTTCGAGGCGCCGCTGGCGACCGAGTCTTTGATTCGATTTTCGCCTTTTGGCATTTTTTACATTTCACCCTAATGGATGGTGCTAGGGAGCAGGAAAGGGTGAGCTAATCTAATTAGGCTCCGCTTTGAGCGCAGTAATCGCAGTCAGGGAGTGAATAATGCGCGGATGGGGCGACACCGCCAGCGACACCTCCGCGGGTCTCCCAACGGAGGCATTTCACCTCATTTTTAAGACACGACGAAAATGCTTAATAAAGTTAACACCTTCATTAACCTGATTAGCGGCAGCGGTGCCTCTACCTGCTCCTCCCACCGTCGCAGCTCCTGGCTTCTGTCATTCACAGTCTTGGGGAGAATCCATTTAGAAGTTTCCCCAGTGTTGACAGAAAAATGCGTGCGCCCCCCGCTAAAGGGTTTACTTCTTTCGGTTATGCTTTGACTAAGCGGCTATAAAGATTATCCTAATTAGCTCAAATTGCATTTCGGATTTGCGCTCCGGCGTGCTGGCCCGCTTTAATGGAGGAGGGGCTGATTAATTGGGCGGCGTATCTCAAGCGAAGACGACTGCAGCCAGACACGACTAGACTCTTGGAAACAGCTTACCCATATCCCACAAGTGCTGCCGGAATGTGGGTGCTGGGGTCGGCTAAATTGAAACGAGTTGGCTGCGATTTTCCCCAAAAGTTAACGAGACGTGCGAGAATTTGGCTTTTGCTTTGTTTTCGGGGTTTTGGTTTTAAGAAGTGGTGTGCCGACTAACTCTGGCCTCTGGGGCATGTGCAGGGATGGCATTTTGTTACATTTCAAGCGATGCGATTAAGTGCTGCAACTTTGCATGCGTTTAATGGAGCTGATGTCATATCCGCAATCCCGGCACACATGACTCAATTTTGGCATGAGCTCTGATTTTGGTGCATTTGGAGGATTAAAGGTCTTGTTACAATGTATTCAGTCAAATATACAAAAACCGCAGTACCTTTTATAATTTTTCTTACATTCAGTACAATTTTTCAGTGAATTGATTGCAAGATCGAGGAGAGGACAGGGTGAAAAAAAACTCTAAATAGCTAAAATTTGCACATTTTTGGGCGCATGCAAGGTAAAACACAAATAAAAGGTAACTCTTGACAAGTGGGGCTCTTGGCGTGCAGGCGAGTGGTGGTTGATTTTTGTTGTGCCTAAAAACTGTGATGAGAAATCGGAGTTTCTGAGTTCCGCTGGCAAACTTTGAGAGATTTCAGTTTTCTAACTTAACTGAAGTGGGATATTTATCTTGCCATGGGGTCCATTAAATTTAATGCCGTTGGATTGGATGGTATATTTATCCTAAATTTATATTCATCCTAATTCCGATATTGCTCCCCTTTATAACATATTTATTTAATTCTATTATTTCTACGGCTACTTTTCCATCATCTTGGAAGAAGTCTAAAGTCATATCTACTCCAAAAACATTTTCAATCAACTCTCCAGAATACCGTCCCATTTCTATCCTCCATTTTCTTTTAACAGTCCTTGAAAAAATTCCTATATCGCCAATTATTGCCATATCAATCAGAGTTTAGCCCCAACCACAGTTGCACAACAGCACTGCTTAAAATTGCTGATGATATACGAGAGTCAATGGATGCAAAGCTTTTTATAAAATTGACCATCAACTGTAAATCCGTAAGATGTGCACTAGATTTGATTTTTATAGTTCTGTTAGTAGGCTAATATGGTCCTAACTTACAAATCGACAACAGAAAGTTTTCTGTGGTGGTAAATCATCTACATTTCTTGATGTATCCCATGGAGTTCTTCAGGGTTCAATCCTTGGCCCTCTTTTCGTCGAGATTTTCATTTACAATTTACCGCGGGTGTTGAAAATTAATAGGTTTCACATGTATGCGGATGACTACCAGGTATACCTGTCCAGACCCATGGCTGTAATGAAGACCGCTGGGTGTCGATTGAACTATGACCTTGAGCGTTTTTCGAAATGGTCTTCAAAAATTCAACCCTTTGTTCTTAACGCACATCTACAGGCACAAACTCAATGCTTCGTTTTACTCTCCTATTGTCCTTAATAACTCCAATAGGGGATTGCGACACCGTTCGGAACCTGAATGTGACCTTTGGCACCACATTGCGCTTAGCTGATCATATAAGTGGTCCAGCCAAATGGTTGATTATATTTAGGTTCCCGGAGGTTATCCGTTTCAGTAAATGTTACGCCCTTTTTCTGGAATTCATGAAGATTAAAGTATGGTGTGGTATGGTGTTATACGGGTGTTGTAAATTTCCATGAGATGGCACCACAAATCAACCTGATTTCCCAACTCAGTTGCAGGTAGAGAAAAAGAAGAAAGGGCAAAGGAAAAAGAGGAAATGGTTTATCTGACTTTAGTTCCTACCTGCCGCCTCCAAAAATTAATAAAGCAAATATAACTTCCCTGCAAATAACAACACTGCGACATGGCACAACATAAATAAGAAATTATGTAGCATTCGAATACGAAGTCATTGCTCTCCGAAAATTTCGACGACGATGTGGCAAAATCGAAGCGGCATACAGCGGAAGCCCAAGCCAAAACTATTAATTATGAATTCACACGCTGGCACTTCCCACAAGCCCTAATGCGGCCCTGTTTTAACGACAAATTAGCCCACATTCGAATGAAAACATCGCCCCGAACACTTCCTCAAAGTCCTGCCCGAAACATGCCCGTAACAGCATACAATTGCGCAATAAATCAAAAATTCTAGCAAGGACCCTCCCCGCCCTAGACGGGACTTTGCGGGGTGGTGAATTTTACAGCAATTTCCCAAGAAACCCTTTATGTCACTAGCATTACACGCATACCTTAAATAATTAATTAGGGACGCCAAGCCGACTGCGGTGGAGAGCTGGGATCGGGTCGTAATTCCCATGTGCGAACGTATTCGATGTGCTTAATTGATGGGGCGGTTGCGGGGAGGGGACAGATTGCCGGGAAACTTTCTTAACGCCCCAATTCTGTAGGTACAGCAAAGGACGCGGTTGCTCGTCCTTAGTAGCTGCGAAGATTTCGGGAGGTTGATTTGCATGGCGCTGATTTGGTGTCTCCGCCGCGATTTCGCAAATTCATTACGGCTGCCTTCAGCTGGGGGGACAATCCCAAAATCCGAATGGAAGGGGTGCCCCTTTCTACGATTGTTTGCAGAGAAGTAGCTTTTTTCGATGGCCCTTTGGGGCCTGTCTTCGATTTGATTGATGGCTTACGAGTTTCCAGATTTATTTTCAATAAACGCGCGGGGGCTCTGGGACTGACTTTTTATTTCCTTTTGTTATTGCATTGCTGATTTTCCCCCGCACCCGGAAATTTATGGGCTTTCTAAGGATTAAGTCACTGTCGCCCTGCGAGGCGGGTCGATTTGGCGGGTTTTCTCGTTTTTCGCGATTAGATTTATCTTGAGTTGTCAGGGGCGCATAGAGCAAAAAAAACCTGCCATAAAGTGGGCACGTAGCCAAAATCAGTTATTGTCGTACTTAGCGAAAATTACTCCCTGCCGTGCACGGGCTTACCAGCGTGTCGCCGATTGACTTCTTTATGATGTGGGAAAACCTTTTGAAGTGTCGCTTGCGGGGGGAATCCACGGGTCGTGAAACCCGGCCGGCTAGTCGGGGGAAGCAGCTTTTTATGGCCACTTCCAGCAAAGTTAATTAGCTGGCACCTCCGGTCTTGTAAGCGGGGGTGGGAAAAATCCCGAGTCCCAGTCGGTCGGCCTCCAGTTCCATTTACGAGTAGGTCGCAATCAAGCTGCTCAGCGGCATCCTTACCAAAATTATCCGCTTCTATTGCATCGATTTTTTTCACCGGAGCGGCGCGGCGTGCCGTAACGAAGAGGCCAACGAAAATGTTTTGGCTTCGCCTGGTTTTTTGTTTTTTTGTAGCGTAAAAAAGGAACGATTGCAGTCGAAATTAATTGCTTCATGCAGAGCTCTTTGTTTCATTATTGCCTTTTCTGCATGAGCAGATTGTTCCTGGAGTTACCATGCATTTGGGAGGAGTACACTTTTTTTAGGTTTCATTGGACTCCCCGTCATCCCTTCCCTGTTTTGCCTACCCTTGCTTTTTTTATTTTACTTTTGCTCACATATCCATGCTGGCAATGCAATTTTTAGTTGAGATATTTTTACCCAAGTATTGCAGCTAAAATTTATTCGTCTGCATTTTGCGGCGGTTAAATGGTGTCTCCCAGTGGTGCAGTTGAGTACTGTTCCTACTGCCTAAAACCCCACGTTTCGCGGACATTTATATGCACCGAAGAGATATTCCGATGGTGAAGTTCATTGTGGGAATTTTTTTTCGTGAAATAAAATTGTAATTAGCCCCACCTGCGGCTTTTTGTTTAAAAAAATCTTTTTTATTCGTTTTATAATTTTTATAAGGTATTTCACCACACGGGGCCGTGCTGGGGCTTCGGTTAAGGTTAGCAAAGCTTTTAATCTTTTTGAAGTTAGTATAAGGCGTTGCTGAGAAAATGTCCGAGAACCATTCTTTAAAGACGATTAACTTTGTTCGGACAGAAGCTCCTACGTCCGTTACAATAATTAATGAATTATTTGATCAAACCTTTTTTTGTTGCGGTTGCCACATTTTGCGATTTTTAAAATCACCATCCCCCTGTCTCCTCTGAAAACCCTTAATTAGCCTTCGGTGATTTTTAAATCTGTCTTTAAAATTTTGTGAAGAGAAAAGGTTGTCCACTGTAGAGTATAAAGAGAGCATTTTGGAATGACGACTCGACCCGACCTTGTCAAATATTTCGGACAATATATTGACTCCAACTTTAATGCACTACAAGATTGGTAATGAATGTTTTTAACGTACGAGTGATCGTTACCGCGATAATTTTCAAAAACCATTCTAATAGGCGGAGATGCGACCGCTTAAAGTGGAGTCCATCAAGAGGAGCGACGGGTTTTTTTTTCAAACTGAAAAACAAATCATTAATTTGGAGGCCCTCAAATCATGGATTCTTTTTTTTGTTAAAAAAAACCGTTTGGAATAACGGTTTAATAATAATTGAACAGAAAACCAGAAATCGTGGAGGAGGAGAACGATCAAGGGGGTTAGGCAACCAATATTAGTTAGGTTTCACCGAGCAAAAGGAACCTTTCCTGAAAATTTCGTCGTTCTTCTCGATGGCCTGTGACAGACGGACAGAACCACCGAAGTGATTCCCTATTTTCCCTTTTAGACGTTAAAAAGTAGAGAATTTTATCCTCTACAGAAATTCTTTAAAATTGTTGTCATTAGTCCACTTGCCTCCGTGATATTTTCCAAAATGACGGGTGAAGCATTATGCCGTCCAACCGCGCTAACTGTTATTTACACTGAGGAAGAGGAGGAAGAGGCCCCCAATTGATTACAATTTAAAATTCATTGCAAAAAAACTTACAGGCAAAAATTATATGTAGGTAATGTAATTGTTTAAAGACATTTGCAGAAAATTTGTTTACAGATTGCCATTTTGAACATTCGACGTAACTCGTAAGATATCGATCTTATGGAAACAATAACAATTGTAGAAAACTATGTGCTATACAAGTTCTGTAATAATTGTTTTTAGTATTATAGGATTCAGTGTTTACGAAAGAAAAACGGTATATAAAGTTTGACTCGCTATATCTGGGTAAATATGGTTTTTACAGAACAATGTATTGAACAGATGCGATGCCATTATTCTGAGTTTCACGTCACTTTAAGCTGAATTGCGTGCTTAAGTTCCTATAAGAAATTTTCTTTTATTTTTGGCTATAAGTCACGTCACTTAAAATAACGTGACAACCAGAATAATGGTCGGAAAATTAATTAATCTACAAAAGAGGTTATGTCCATTTTCGACGTGACGTTTACGAGTTATGGTATTAAAAGTATATTTTAATTACTGCGTGATATTTCCCGTGCGGGTAGCGTGACGATACTGTGAATTTATCATCAGAAAATAATCTAAAAACTTTTTTTTGGCCTCAGAACGATTGATACACAGAGCACGTCATGATTACTAGACCCTTAACACCAATCACACTCCCTACATACCACTTCAACCCTAAACGTATCTCTCCTGATCATCACCATTGGCATCCCACTAAAAACTGCCTATTAGCCTGAGAAGGATTCAAAGCTTTGCAGCTCAACAGTTCCGAAACTCGAAAGTTTAGTTACTTATTTAATCTGAGATGGGCCGCGTGAACCTTACGCACCCAAAATCCGTCCTTAAAGTCAAAACAAACTGAAAGTTTTCAAGCCGAAATCCTTAAAATTGCGAAAAAGCCGAACTGAAAAGAGCACAAAACATAACAGACAGCGAACGAGCATAAATTTTCGTCGGTTGGCTGAGGAGGGGGAAAAAAATTAGCAAATCCAGAGTAGGCAAGGAAGGATGTGCCTTTCAGGAGCCTAACCCTTGTAATCATGGGAACAATTTTGAACGTGCCTGGAGCGCTCCAGAGCATGAAGATATCTTCAGCTGGGGGATTAAGAAGGAAAATAAACTTCCCAGAATTTCGTGTGCACCTTAAACCCTTTGCCGAGAAATTAGGCATATGTAGGCAGTGAGGACGGCACATATGTACGTGATTTAAATTAATGTGATTTAAGGTGATACCTGGCCAGGGAAGCGTGATGCGATGTAACTGCTGAAAGCCTCCGCTGAGCCGGGAAGAAGGAATGGTTGGTTGAATGCTCGATTCGGTAACTTTCCTGAAATTGCAGCTTTCCGTCTCCTCACAGAGTCCGTCCCTTCAGGTATGATAGCCAGCCGTAGATAATTTGTAAAATCTTCAATAGCTCGTCACGTAATTGTCCCCCGACCAGAGCGCGGCGAGTGGACCGGGAAAAAATCAACCACTCTGCAGTTTACCAGATTACGAAGGCAATTGAAACTTGTGCTTACAAATATTGCAGGATATGTGCAGGGCTGCATTCTACAGCTGTCGGGGAGCTGGATAGTCTGCAATTTATTCCCATGAAGCCGGCGATCCTCCGTGTAACCCCCAATTGCAGGTAACGTAGACGACATCAGCCCCTGCGATTTGTCATTGCAAGTGCTCATTCCGCATTCTCAGCTACCTTTCTATTTGGAAACAGAAGATGCATTCAGAATACCTACAGCTCCCCGGGAGCTGCCTTTTGGCTAATCCAATTCAGTGCAGGGATCGTTCGCCGCTGCTCCATACACCCTTTTTTCCCCCCTTGAATTTTTCACTCGATTTATTCTTGCGAATGAGAAATTGCCTTGGTGCAAGGCAATCTATTGGAGGCCATCCCTCATCCGCAGATTCCCAGCTCCCGAAGTGCATGCTGCATCCGCTCAAGATGGAACGATGTGCAATTGTAATCCGTGAAATCCATCAAAGTCTATTGATTTTCAGTGGCGTACACCCCATTGATACGGATAAATGTCGGGCTCCGGGCCCATCCTAATGGAGATGTTTGGGGCTGCTGGTGCTGCAGATAGATGCATTAGCCAATTTACAATTACCAGGGATACCTCCAGCAGAATTACTCCCAATCCCGAGGGCCTAATAATTGCGGAGATATATCAAACGAGAGTCGGCCGGCCCGGGGAAGATATCCATCTTGGCCAAACCCCGGTTGCGCAGCATGCGGTGGGGCTCTGCCCGGGCCGGCCTCCGGTGGCCACTCTCCCGGGCGCAGCGCAAGGGCCATTCGATCTGCTCCTTTGTGGAAGCGACACTTCTAATTAAACTATTTCCACGGGCACAGCCTTTTGTTTCGCCCCTTGAATGCGAGATGTGCCGTGCTTCGTGATTTTTAGAACCCATTCACGTTGGTTGTGCTGTGCGGCAGGGAGGGGGCAGGCGAGATTCCTTTTGTGGGGATCCTCCCACGACCTGGTTGTGGCGCAAATACTTCATACGCGGCCCACTCCGGGGGGGGGGGGGGGGGGGGGGGGGCATAAGTCAATAGCTTGCGTGCTACATAAACTCTGCATGGCCGCGCACCACACGAAGGGATGAATAGCAATGGAGCTAAGTAAACAAAACCATTTGTATCGGTGCTCCGGATTCTGCAGGAATAAATTTTTTTCGGGAGTTTTTTGCATATTCAAAGCGAATCCGCAGCAATGCCGGATTGATACAGTCGAGTGAGCCGACGCTTTTGCTTTTGCTATAAAAACACTCCCCAAGCCCTGCTGCTGGTGGTGTTGGCAAACAAAATGAAGAGAATTTCGTGGTTTTCGTGGCTGCGGGAATATTTACCTAATTGTGGAAGGCATTAGATGTATGCTTTGTTTTTCAAGATTTCTGCAACCGAAATTTGCTGCGCTTTGTGCGGAAATACGTGAGGAAAACCGAAATTTTTGTGAATAGCTAAATGCGGTGGGTGGACTATTTTCATTGGATTAAAGTCAAATTCTTTTTTTTGTTTTCACTTTTGAGAGAGTAGAGGTTTGTTGTCGAAATGGTGTTTTGGCTCATTTCCAGGACCTCCGCTACAGGATTTATTGATGAGCAGGGAACTTCCTAAGTTCCATTTCAGTTCATTCATATGGCTGGATACCGGTAGTAAGGTGACAGAATATCATACACAATAACTGCAAATTTTTGATATATGATTGTTTACGTTTAAAGCCTTTCCCACTTTACATTCCTTATAAAACTATTTCCTGGTGAAAAATTGTTGTGCAATTGAACACAGAGAAAATACATTGGGAGAAGCTAAATGCTTCGACCTCTATTGCGTTCCACATGGATCAATGCTAGGACCACTACTTTGTATTTTGTATAGCTGTAGCAGCATAATGGCCCTTATTAATGACGTACAGTGATTTCTAAAAATCAAAATATTCCTTCGTAATTGGAAATTTTACATTAGGCATTTATACAAACTTAAATGCCTCAATTAGACGCAAAACACAATGTCTGCCAAATGGCCACCGCCGACTATTTGGACAGACCTTAATCCGTTTGCGATGCACGTTTGAGTTTAGCAATATTTTATGAATTGGTATCATAGACTTTACGTATGGTCACGGAACCGTTACAGAGAATGAATTTCTGGTGAACGACTCGTATCGTCATATCCTTGTGTCAACCCGTACAAAATTGCATGAACAGCCAATTCCTTCGTCAGAAAACGTCATTGAGAGAGGCCCAACTACTCTGAATGACAGCGAAATGAGAGCTTTTGAGTTCAGAATTTTTCCTTATATGTATCTTATTTCTACGACTACGGCAATGAACGTTCTCAATTCGTTGACTACGAGGTAAGCACATCTTTGGAAAACTAAGTAGTCATAATTTATTTGTTTTGAATTTATCTAAAAACTTTGACAGTAGATGACTCCGAAATTGTCAAGTTATGATGTAAAAATATTTAAAATAATTTAAATTCAATTCCGGAGGTAGCACCGCAGTTAAATATTCGAAACCCCTTCTATATGTTCATATTAAAAGGCTTTTCCAAAAAAATGAAAAATATTTGAGTTTGCGTATGTAGAAAGATTTGAATGACTTTTCTTATGCACGTCGATAAATTAAATACAGGTTTTAATCATTTCTCTTTTCTTTTCCAGGTGAGTTGACTACTATGAATCTACTATCAGTGGCGCTGTGTGAGTATATAAGAAAATAATACCGTTTTGCTCTGGCTTGAGTTTCGGTGAACGTTTAGACCCCATTTACACATACGAACTATTATGCGACTAACTCTTTAATTCTGCTTTAAATTTTCTTAATTCCTCTTTGCTCGGTCTGCCCCTCTCATATCGAGTGTCCGCCAGCATGAGTTCGTACTTGTAAATGGATAGAATCTTAGATGATGAGATATGTTGGTCGGCAAAAATCTGAGGAAAATACAAAACGCAAATCACAAGTGGAAAAAATCTGGATCACCGCTACACTCAGGAGTCAGGCATCGGCCATCTCTGCTGTCTAGCATACCGGTAGCTGCTACTACCTTTATGCCTTGAACGTTTAGTCCAAAACAAAATTTTTACCAAGCAAAGAAGAGGCAAACGTGTAGATTGTCAGTAGTTAACTGCCTCCATATCGAACACAGATTTTGCTCTCTACTGCACATCTCGCGACTCATAGTTCTCGAGTGCCGACAGGCAAGAGTTCTCTCGTGTAAATGGGGTCTTAGCCAGCTGTAATGAGTATTCTTATTTCCAGACAGAATTAAAGCATACCTACTACAGTTGTACAAATTCAAATTTCAGAAACTTTTGTAAATCATTTGCAATGGTTCAAAATATTTTTTAAAGTAAAAGGAAAAAAGGAGGCGATTTTTCAAAAAAAAAATATAGTAGCACTTTCTGATTTTACTTACTTACCAATACTCCGCCTTGTCCAGTCTTTTCCACTCAATCGACATCGAAAGCATATATTCATCAGTTGAATGAAAGATCAGTCAAGAGAAATAATTTTCTCACAACTCACGACCGCAGTGAACATGTTCAGAGCTTGCGTCAGAGCTTTGGGCTTTAACTTACGACTCCCGACCGCACAATTAATGTATTTACCGCTGAATGTGTACTATACAATTAATTCAGCAATCGGGGGTTTGAACGAATCCATCATCCAGAAACGTTCAGCGCTCATTAATCGTAGGGTAGTTATGTTTCATTGCGACAACGCGAGACCACATAAGTATGTATGGATATTTCTCATCAAATTTGCAGAAATCCAAAGTTTGACTATGTAAGAATAATGGTCTTCCATATTTTTGTTCATTTTCAATATAGGTAGTTATTATGATATTGTATGACAGTAGGTATGACGAATACAGACAAAAGCTAACAAAACACAGACACTTAACCTCAATTTGATTTAGCATTTTGAACTATGCATTTTACGCCCCAGAACGTATTGAAAAGAATTAAAACATTTATTTATACTAATCTTATTTTTAAATAATTTGAACCAAATGCATTCTTGCACAAACCAGCGGCGGAGATCGCAAAAAAAAAATCACAACATTGACATAATAAGAGTGTTGCCTGATTTTCAAAACTTAAGTTGCATTCACAGACATAGACGGACAAAATTTTGAAAACGTCCAAAACTTCGAAAGTTATTAAATTTAAATAAAATAAATAAATTTTTTAAATACATAATAGAAAATTACTTTTCTTTTGTTGAATATGATGAATGGAACCCTCGACGCGCGACTTTGATACGTTAATTCCAAAATGTGCAGACAGCTGCTGATTCCATTTCTGATGTTGGGATAAAAATAATTGTTTTCCAAAAAAAAACTAATCTATGAATAGAGAAGAAATAAAACTTTTCCCCATGTTACTTAAATAACAGAAAGTTGTTAATGATCAGGGTCGCAACTTCCGGTATAATTACGAAGCATTAAAAGTTACAGTGCGCTACTCATTTTAGTAACAAAACTCTGTCTATAGGTTTCCTCTCAAAAAAAAAAAATTTTTTGTTTAATCCCTCAGCACGCAGTTGCTCCTCGAAAACTTTTAAAAGCCCCACACTTAAACTGTAATTCCCTGTAAACTTTTCGTGGAGAAGAAGGAATTTTTTCTCCAATTATCCCCATTAGGTCTCATGAAACCCAAAGCAGAATCGTTAATTAATCATTCCACGGAAAAACCGCCCTCGTTTTACTAGTCATTAATTTCCTAACAGAGTTTTAAATTTATTACTTCCAGCCCCTTGTGAAGAACAAATATAAAAAAAATTGTTGCTAAGCTTTGACAGAAAAGGGAAGAAAATTAAATTGCACCTCGAGAGGGGTTGTTTTCGCCTTGCAATTTTGCACTGCCGCCGCTGCGGGGAGCACTACAGCAGGCAGTGCTGCTACTGCCACTAGGGCCATCACTTAGCTCTGGATGACATAAAAGCGATGAAAAAACACTTCAAAAGCTTTTTTTTGCACAACACGAAGTAGTAAAGTTTAAAATTGCCAGTAAATACTTAAGGGATTAATGAAAACTTTGTCGATTCTTTTGAGCTATTTCAGTGTTGACAAAAAGTTGGAGCGATTCGAGCGCGGGAGGGCGGCGGGTGTGATGCCATACAGCAATCCGGCGAGATGCTGGAAAGAAGCTCTTACTTTGAGCTGGCAAACTTCGAGATAAACTTTGCACTTTAATAGTCTAGACTAAATGGGTGCATTTATGCGGAGGGGCTCCAGGCTCTCCCGCTGCAGCACTTTTGCAAATAAGGAGTATCGGTGGTGGAAATTCGTTTAAACGACGACTGTACCTACCTCGGGCTCATGGCTCAATTCTAACGTGCTTTCATTGTAGCGACTTTATTCACATTGTATCGTTCTTTTTCTGAAGTAGTTAATCATGGAAATGGGGAGATGGTTGCGACGATACACGAGCTTCATGAGCCAACTGATTTGCTACATTCGCGGAAAATACGTATCCTTCGTAGCGTAGATGAATGCAAATTGCAAGAACATTATTTTGTTGGTGCCCATAGTGTAATAGAGCTTTTAAAATAGCTGCTCTTAATTTTTGTACTTTTTCTTATTCAGGTAGAGAATTTTTTTTATTTGAATAATGAACAGTTCAAGGTTTTGATTTGCTGTTCGGTGTATAAAAGACATTTTTTGATTTTGTTTGTATCTACCCAGTGCCTGCTCTAATTTAGCGCAAGAGCTATCTGGATTCGTCCTTTAAGTGGTTGACGTTTTCTTGGAAAAGAAGGTTGGAAATGAAAATTCTTTATTCAATAGTTCTACAGGGTGTTTCGTATAACGCATGCAGAAATAAGAGGGGGTGATAGATCTCACCTAACCAAACAAAAAATTTTACAGAAGGGGAGCATCTAAACAGTTTTCGAGTTACAGGGTGATTAATAAATTCGGGATGCACTTTGTATAATTTTATTTTCATCTTTTGTTCTAATTAATACAGCGACATCAAACAGCACACAACTACATACTTTCTTAATGTGCTTTCCAAGACTGTCACCAATGTGGATCTTCCTCTACCACTGCAGGTACAGTCACCTTCGAAAGTCAAAATGCTCTAAAATTCCCTAAATTTCACGTTTCTCCCACAATTTTTCCGAAATTCATGTAATTAATACACCTCTTTTTTATTTTTATTGAATTGCCCATCCTCTTGTCTTTCCAAAGAGGTACAACGCGTCTACGTAGAGAAATGAATTGAAATTTATACGTGGAAAAACTTTCGCGGAATATTAAAAAATCTGAGTTTCATAAAAATTTTTTTTCAAATTAAACGTTTGTAACGTAATCATTGCTCTGAAAATCAAAGCCTCCAAGGTAGACTATTATTGTCTTGGCTGGCATTTTATTTATCTGACCGTAGATTGCATATTGTGTTTTGTGGCTGTACCTACGTCCTTTGAGTTTGTTCCCATGTCTGGTGTCCCACAGGGATCCATTCTTGGACAGCTATTTTTCTGATTTTATGTGCTGAGGATCTCAAGATATTACGAAAGATATAGAGCCTTGTCCTGACTTTCGCACAAGACGACGGCTCATGTTCTCACATTAAGATCTCAGAAGTTAATCGCTAAAGCTTTTATGGTAGCTAAGTAATGAACATTTTCATATTTTGTTCACATGCATCCCAAGCAAGCATATCTACCAACTTGCCCAGTAAAACTCGTAATAGCTAGTTTAACATGCCAGCGAATCAAATTCAACTAGAAACATGTGCTCCTTAAGAATTTCGTTGATCATGTGCAGGTGCTGAGAAAAGCTTTTTTGCATCCTGTTAACGGGCACTCTATGCATATTCTACCTTCTGGTCTGCTGTTGCGGGAAATTTTCGCACACCTTCCGGCTCATAACTACAATGGTACCACTTTCTCTGATTAACCCATAAAAGTCGGAGGTGCTCCCAGAAAAGTTAATGCAAATTTCTCCATCTGAAAATGTCGATAGAGTTATCAGCTAAAATCCCCCGCAGTTCAGCAGGATCGTTAACAGCAGCAGCAGCCGGAGAAGCAGTAGTCGGAGCTCCTTAGGGGCGGGCTCCCCGATAAAAAGTGGCCAAAATGTGTTAAAACCGCATCTGCACGGCGCGGCGCTTTCTGCGGAAACATCCTTTGCCGCGTTATAAATGCAAACGCGGCAATAATTCCGCCTGTTCATTTCGCTAATAAAGGCAAACTGTTGCCGGCGGTAGTGGTAGCTCCGGTCCATCGTATGCAGAGCAGCGAATTTCACTATTTCGCAACTGCCAGCTTATTTCCATTTATCTGTGCAACTGCAGGGCGCTGCTGCAACTGCAATTGACTGCGACCTTTTCCTTGTTCGCCCATCGTTACTGGGCGCCCTCGCTGCCCGTCGCCGCCCTTCCCTGCTACAGCTCCCGAAGAATTTCTCAAACTGTATAAGTCCGCACGTGAAGCGGATTCAAAACAAGACAGGCCCGAGCTGATATGAATGCACTTCGCCGGGTTCCTCGAAACATGGTTGAATTAATATTCCATAAAGCAACCGTTAGCAGCGAGTTGAACATATACGTAGATGCGCCCGAAGATGGCCCGTCGGCCGGCAAGTGATATTAAGAAACTCTCGGGGAGCATGCGATGAATTTTTCATTTCACTCCGTTGTCCGCCATCGCTGCCCCCTGTCCAAGGGGTCTCGGACACTTCGTAAGTCTGCATGCGAATAAAAGGCGAGTTGTGTTCTCAAAAATCGCAATAAAACGATGTTACACAAAATCCTCACGTAATTGTTTCGTGAGAACTTTAGAAATGCGCGGAAACATCAGCGGACGAAAACAGCAGCTGCCGGAGGACGGACGGGACGGGCACTCGCTGGTTTTTACCTGGATCCGGCTCACTTAGCGGTGGAAGAACAATAGCACAATCCGCACAATGATGGAAAAAGACGTTCTGGCGAAATGACTGTCGAGATAATTGCTACAGCGGGAGCGCAGAGTTTTATTTCCGCCGAGAGCCTATGCCATCCGTACCGCCAGCATCCAGCCACTTAGCGACCAGGCAACAACTGCACAGCGACAGCCGCAAGCCGACGACTCCCCGGCACGCGCAGCATTTCCTCTTTTCCAAGGCTTTTTGTTGTTAATAATTTTTTTTTGTGTTATTATTTCTACGTTTAGGCTGCAGGAAGTTGCCGGCAGGCAAGCATCAAATGTGGGAAAGTGCTCCCGATTACCCGGGACTCGTATGCATGACGGGGCCGCTATGAGCAGCAACTCAAAAGACACACTCCAAAGGCCGCTCGAGTCTCGGGGAACCGCACAAACAGCAGAAACCACACAATCCCGAGGATTTGTACCTCCGCCCACCCACCCGCAATCGAGGCACCACCCATTGCAAAAAAATGTCCTTTTTACTTTCATCTCGTTCCCAATGTGCAATAACAGGAGTTGTGCTTTATCACTTGAAAAGCCCCCCACCCTCCCCACCGCATTCTTGTTCACCTGAGCACTTTTCCGGGAACGGATGGCTTCCTCGGGGATATTAAGCTTCTGCAGCGAATTTGTCGTGTTGAGTCAATTCTGGGCTGAGGGGGGATTTCATTTAACACAAAGACGAATCAAAGTGCCACTGGATGTGCCATGTCGAACAGAAAGCAACGATTAAAACTGTATGTCCATTGTGCCCGGGGAGTGTGGGAAATTAATGCTCTCGCGCTTGCCAGCAGGAAACCAAATTGTTCTAATTGCAGTCTTTCTATTATCCGAACTGATTCAAGATGCTGAATGAGGTGACCGTTTTAAGAATAAATAGTATTTTTTGTGCTTAGCTTCGAGGTAAAATTAACACAAGTGATCAAATAACCAGAGAGAGCTTCGCCCTGTCCCGTATTTAAATTTAGCGACCCCAAAAACTTCCTTGTTTCTACTTTTATGAAAATGTAAAAGGATTTTGATTCCGCCATATTGCAACTGCCATCTTTCTTAAATGTCCCCAGATACTATGTATATATGCTGCTGAGTAGCTGAACTTATTTAATAAATAAAAAATACAATAGCTATGCTCCATTGGGTCTGGCAAACTGCTTGCTAGTACTTGCGACTGCACTGAACTACACACGCCCGTAGATTCAAGTAGCTAAGCACAAATTTCACAAGTAGTTATGTAATTTTTTCCCCCCAGGATTTTTCAATTCATGTAATGCCCGGAAGATGGATTGAAGTTACTTTTTAATAAAAATGAAATTTATTTGAAATGTTCATCAAAATTACTAGCTTGCCCGAACCCGGCGTTGTCCGGAATATTATTAAATTTGTATTCCTTAGTTTTACGCAACCCTTCTTTCTGCACCCTCTCTCCTGTATGTCCCAGCAGGGTGGGGGTAGTCTTATTATATCAAGTGTAAATACATAACACTTTTGTATATACTCTTGTATCTACATTTATTATTATTTTCATCCCAAATTTGATACATGTATTGCCCCGCATGTTTTCTATTTTCTACAGTTATGTTCCTCATCCCCCACCCCATTTTACTAAAACACTATTATTCCTTAAATGTTGATGTATATTCGAAATTATACTACTCTCCAAGGCACTTACACTGAGCCCACCCATAATACACTACGTGCATTAATTTAGAGATATTACAATTTTTCTCTTCAATCTCGAAAAGATCCATTACTAGGATTCCTTCATTTGCACGGGTAAATAGTTTGTTCACTTCCTCCAAATGTTTTTCTATTTGAATTTTTCACGCATTTTTGGATATTTTTCCCCATTTTCCCCTCCCTATTGCACCTCTTCACCTATATGTTCCAGCGGAATGGGGGTGGTCTCATATTTGGAAATTTTGGTGGCAGAATCGAAATCAGTGACGCCAGAAAGCCCCTAGTGTGACTTTTCCCTTGAAGTTTAACCTTTTCTGTCGCCAAATTGGATCCACCATCTTGAATTCTAAAATTTTGAATGCAGATTTAGGATCAGCGACTCCGAAAACCCCCGGATGCCATTTTTCATAAAGATTCTTAAATGTTGGAAAATTCGCCGCCATATTGGATCCTCCATTTTGAAATCTAGAAAATATTTTCTTGTTAGAAACCTTCGTGGATCAGCGCACAACAGTTCACCAATGATTCATCGCAATCGAATCAACGATATAGGAACGTATAGAACACGAACAAACAAAAATTAATTTTTTTATATATATACATATATAGCCAGAGTAGATATTTGAGAAAAACAAACAAATTAATTTATAATTAATGGATACGTACGTTGTGAAATCTTTAAATATTTTTTTATCAAACGTAGTTGCACTAGGCTAATTTTAGATGAATCTTTTTAATGCTGGAAATCCATCACTATCAGTGAAATATTTGCGTTCAATTGAACATCTATTAGCCAGTACTTGCGCGTAGTTTTTCAGGTCCAATGGAACACACTGGCTTCCTAATAAAACTATATGTTAGATAACACATCACTCAATAAGTCCCAGGCCTAACACACAGATGACGCCACCCCATTTTTTCTAGATGTAGATGTCACTATCATCATTTTTTTATATCGTGACAAATTTGATGCAGCTCTTGCATCATCATCTCCATCAACAGCATTTCTTGTTGACACCCTCTTGATACTCTTCGGTTATAACGATCTTGGATATAACGAACAGCCATGTTCTCGGACCCGTTGAGTTTGTTGTAACAAGGTTTTACTCTATTTACATTCTTCGCTAAACTTTCGCTTTGAATGTCAGTTTGCAACGCGTGGATACAATAAAGTTGCAAAGGTATGCCATCGTAGAGATATTAAAATGGATTGTTGCACACAGGTGTCGTTTTATGGTAAAACAAAGCCATGTTGTGGAAAGAGCGTGTTAGGATGGGTGTTGGCTGGTTGGTGTGAAATCTCCTCTGTTTGTGGCCCCACCCTCCAGATGGCTAAGTCAGTACAAAATCAGGAGGCCGTTTGCATTCATGAGGCGTCGCTCTATCACAATCTCAACGAGGATGACCTCCATTTAACTAAACCAAGAAATTCAGCTGCAGAGAAATTCGAAAATACGCGAGAATTGTGGGCGGATATTATGCAAAGTTCTGTTTCTGCTGAGCAATCCCCTGGCGGAGCATTGATATCCCGAAACCATCAGCTGAGGATATATCAGTCACGCGTCACGACTTGGTGACAATTCATCGTAACAACTGAGAATTTGCGAAATCCGCCGAAGCACTTCAGCTGCACGACCGCCTTAAGTCTCATCACATACTGGAAAATCTCCGTATCAATGTCTCCTCGAAGCTGTTCGCATTCGAGATCATTCACATCTTGCCGGCACTTTGGTGCCTGGGGAGGAGGAGGACACCTCCGCCTTTCTACGCTTTTGTATCAATTCAACGTCTTCCGAATAAACCTGAGGCTTCCCATAGGAGGAGTTTCGCAAAAATTTTACGCAGAGCGCCGCTGTTGTTCTCGGGCCTTTTATTGTTTCCATAAAAAGCAGCTGAGTGAATAGGTTTCGCAGAAGGGAAAATATGGGAAAAGCGGCTCTTGCGAGGTATTACAATCCATCACGG
Organism: Neoitamus cyanurus; assembly: GCA_947538895.1. Lineage (NCBI taxonomy): Eukaryota > Metazoa > Arthropoda > Insecta > Diptera > Asilidae > Neoitamus > Neoitamus cyanurus. The sequence continues at coordinate 19,611,710 of OX384546.1, forward strand.
GCGGCGGATTCCATAAGAAAGTCACCCGCCTTAATAATTCACACGCAAACGTTCCGAATCATTTCTGCAGCTCCCAGCGGAGTTTATCTCCATTGTGAAGGGCTGAGCACTTCTGCGGAGCGAATGCGATTGTGAAAAGAAACGGTCCGCTCACAAAGGAGCGAATCGCTTCTTATTTTATTACATTGACACAATTAACTCGCCTCCAAGGGGGTCCGTCGCCCGGCTCATCGGGTTCGATTCGACGGTCGCTCACCCGGACGGCCGCAGATTTCCGAGTTTCCAATTAATTGATTGACTCATAGAAGAAATCCAAGCGGCTAGCAGCCAACAGTCAGGCGGGCGGACATGTCGGCAATCAATGGTCGACCCACCACCTTCGCCCAGCGTCCGCATCTCATTAGTAAGAAAGCGAAGCAAGAGAGGCAAGAAGCCACTGGCCGATGGAAGATTATCTGCGCTGATGCTCTTGAGGCGCTCGAGTGTCGTGACGAATGGCTGGCTCGTGCGGAGGGTGAAAGTGGCCTCCCACTCGTCCAAAGTCCAAACCGTGTCCGAGTCGGGGTCAAAACAATGAACTCTGGGGCCGGTCTTAAGACAACCGAAAGGCGGTAGACAAAGGAAACTCCTTGAAGCCCACACCGCACCGGGCCGACCGGCGGAGTCAAACGATTGGGGCTTGCTCGGAAATTCTTTCTGCTCCAGTAACAGGCCACACATCTGCCGAACCCTCCGAGGCCCGTAAGTGGTCATTCCAACAAGGTTCCGAATGTAGTGCAATATTTCAGCTGAAAGGGGCAATGAGTGCGATCCGGGGCCAATGAATGACCGCGTTGAGGCCAATACGATGGGTCCCAACATATGGTACATTTCACTTGACGAACGCTCCTCCGGAGGCGGGTGGACACCCTGCGGGCATCAGTCGGCAACAGAGCGACTACAAGTGACATTTTCCCTGCCAATTCCTGACATGGTAGAGGCCTGGTACCAGCCGGAGCTCGGAACCCAGCAATGCCCCTTCATGATAATTTACAGCGCCCGGCAGCGATTTCTGCATTATCTTACCATTCCAATTCGAATTTCCGTTACTTATCGCATAATTACGCGAGGGAGGGAAAAAGGTTGATAGCGAAAATAGCTTCTATCGCGGATGGAAGGGTGGAAGGTTCGACGCCTTCATAAGCTGCAACTGCAGGACTTAAAGGAGTTATACCTCCCGGAAAACTTTTTAAAACAAACGACTTGGGAGTGGAGGAGTGGGTGCCATCCCCTTGGAACTGTCGGTGTGGATCGGGTGGTGTTGTTGGGGATTGAATAATGGGCTGGACGGGCCTGAACTGATAATTACAGCAGTTTCATAGTTGCCGCCTTATCTGAACACGATGATGTAATCGGCCGGTCAAAACTTCTGGGGCAAAAGTTTTTTACAGCGCTCCGCTCCAAAGTTTCGACTTTATAATCCCGGACAGAGAGATGGAGATCTTCAGCGTAACACAAAAAGGGTTAACGCAAATTTATCTCAACACAGCGGGCGATGGCGCAGCACCCCGGCACCCCGGCACCCCGGCATGCCGCCGGCACCCTCGGGCTATATTGGACAACAATCGGACGAACTGGGGCGAAAAGTAAAAGCTTCAAACTGGAACGTCCTGGAAATTATATTTAGGACTTGTTGGGCGGAAATTGAATAACAAAATATTTAGCATAGTTTTTCTCCTTCCTCTTTTTTCGGTTGAGACGTCTTTCCGGGGCCGTCTTTGTGGCACGGATACTCTTTGTTTCTTTCCGCTCGGTCTCAGAGGTCTCTCCGGAGTTTGCACACAAAAACGATGACAGAATTTCTTCTCGTCGTCGTTGGGTGATCCCCTTTGGGGCCAGGCAATTAGCAGAGGATACAAGTTTGTCAGAGGCTCCTGACTGCGAACATGTTTTATTTATAAGAAAGTTTTCCCCAAATTGGGGTTCACGCTTTGTGAGTAGTTTTGCTTTTCATAAACTCTGAATCGAATTGCCTGCTCCCAGCAGGAGGTCTCTTCAGTCTACTCAGCAAATTGCTTATTGGCGCTTTAAGACTTTGAGCCCTTTCTTGAAGGGAGCCCAAAAACTATCCACCAAGTTGGGCAGGATTCGTCCCCAAACCCGTAACTCAAGTGATTAATGCTGTTTGCCCAGTCAGATGAGCGGTGGAACTGTGCTCAGTCGAATCGCATTTTTAATGTAATTAACGCGTCTCCTGCGAGTACTTGTCTAATTCTTAATGAAATCCGCCAACATAATTTTCGCTTTAAGCGGAGGCGGAGCAAACAGGCGCTAACAATAATTCATGCAGCGCTATTACATCCCAAACAGCTCCTGGGCCATGCCACCGTGCCGGATAAACGGGATGATCCACACGCAGCCACACACAGGGCATCTGATCCGGCACAAACCGCACACACACACGCACTCACACCCACACTCGTCCTCGAGTTGGTCTGTTGATTTTCAAATGAACTTTCCAGTGAGAGTCAGTTTTAACGTTGATTTGATATGGTTGCCTTAGTCTAATTAATTAGCTGTTGGACAAGCAAATTTACCAAGCAAACCGAGCAAATGAGCAGAATGACAAGTAATACGTAAACCAGGCGGGGGAGGGGTCGCCCAGGCCCAGCAGAAAACAAAGGGCTATCTAGGCCAGCTGGGAAATGGCCCTGCAATGGGATACCTCTGCAAGCCGAAGGGACACAGAGATGACTGTGCAATCGATCTGCTTGTGGGCACTCGAAGCAAATGATTGTCACTTAAGGCATCGACTGATGGCTGGAGGAACTTATTGCTTTGTTATGATCCTTGGATCGGGCTCTCCAGGAGCTGCTGAGTCATTGAGGTGGTGTGACTTGCAACATTGTACACTGCAGGTGGAATGTTAGTTAATTGAGAAACGCGTGGAGTACAGCAAATCGCCAATATCAATATTTGCAGATTACAGGAAGACATTTGATTCAGTAGTCGTGCATAAACTACTTAAAAGCTCCCCAGAATGTGGTAGAGGTTAACAGTGTCCAACACTCCTTTAAGGCATCGATATGGCTTGCAAAGCTTAGAGCAGGCAGATATGCTTAGGTACCTACCTTTGGAACGTGTCGTCATTAAAATTGATGTGGAATTTGTGGTAATTGAATCACAATTTGCTCTTGGGGGTGATACTGTCCAAACTTTGTCATGTACCATTTAGGGCTTCATGTAATTCACAGTATTTCTGGTTCCTTTTAATCCTCAATCTGGTGTCCCAATTTGTAACGCCATCGAACCATTAATTATTATTAAATCAATTAAAATAAATTTTGGAACGAGAGTGAGCATGTAAAAATTAACATTATTTATTTTATTACTAGCAGACCCTTGCCAGGCCTTCCTTTCTAGAAAATCACAACAAACCGATCACAACTAAAAATTTATTAATCATATTCATATTGCGTTCGCCGCACTCATTTTTAAATTTGCAACCCTGAAAATCCCAAAGTACCAATTTTCATTAAAATTCCCTACATCTGAGAATTTTCTTTAGTCGTCTGAAAGTCCCAAGTTTTGAAGCAAATTCGAAATTACCATTCTCACAATACCTAAGTAGTTATTCGTGTCCCCTCATACAATTTGTTTTTTGTATTTTCCATCCAGATGTTTAAAAATAAAAATCCCACATGTGCTAACTATTATGAAAACCTGTAGCAAAGTTGAGTCAGCCTAACTTGTATAAATCCTGTTGCAAAAATACCCATAGATTCTAACATAGAGTTTAAGTCTACACTTGTTAATACTAAGTATTAAAGTTCGACATTCTTCGCCTGATTTGTCCTGTGTACAGTATCATTATTCTGTTTGTAAACAAAATCTTCCTGTAAATTTTCTTCTGCCTTTTCTAAAATTCTACTGCCTAGGAGTGACTCAACTATTGAAGATATTCATTGGTTGCCCACGCTATTTTTGGGTATGTGAATTGAACATACTATACAATTTTTACAGACGTTAGCCAAAGGGTTATTTTTCGATGAGTATTCCCCACCCTGTGCAGCTGTTTGACTTCTGCACCATTGATATTTTTGATAGGCTTCATCTGAAGAAATTTTGAAATGTTGTTGAAAATGTCACAAAACGCTCATTTTCACATTTTCTACTTTGCTAAACATTCTTTTAATCTTTGTTTGCTGTTTACCTTCAAATTAGACTTATCTGGCCAAACAAATTTGGGCCAATAGTCCTCAGTCTAATCCTCATTCTTTTTTTTCTCTTTCGCATGCCGTAATAATAGTGTATTTATGTAAGTAGTGCAAAGCGACATGTTACCACGGCTATAGTATGTACCTCACTGTACCTACCTATGTGTCGATTTGAATTAATTAAAGAAAGAAAGAATATTTTCTTGTTTTATACTTTTAATATATAGTATAATATATACGTCCACAAAATATCTCTGTTGCCCTATGGCATTGACGTCACATAGCTTGTCGTATTCTGCTCGTCAAACCCTTTCCTTTGATACCCATGTAAAAGTGATTGTGAAGAAAAATGTGATCCGCCATCTTGAGATGTACGCCATATTGAGTTTAGAATGACGTCACATAGTTTATCATATTGTACTCGTTCAACGCTTTCATTTGATAATTATATTAATGGTATTTGGTGAACTTATTTCTATTGTCGAATAATTTGGCTTATGGTAGCCGCCATTTTATTTTTTTTTGTGATGTATAATAGCCAATGTCATCCGGAGGATACACAAACATACATACATACATCCATAGACTGATAAACACATAACCATTCCGTTCTCGGGTAATAAAATGGCCACATATCGAGCTTTAAGTTGAGACGCCTTACCACATCTCTAGACGTGTTTCGAAAAAGGAGAAATGGCGGTATTTCAAAACCCCTAAAGTTTGCACACCCTAATTCACGTAAATTCAAACTGAACCGACTTTCCAACTATTTTGCTCCAAATTCACTCAATCCCTAGATACTCTTCCCAACTAAATTATAAGCATGAGTAGCCGAGCGAAAAATGAAAGGCCCTTGAGTGCGCCCTGCAACTTGCGAAATAACTGCAAGATGAAATCCATCATCAACAAGTGTCTCCTGAGCTGCGGTCTCTTAAAAAATTTTAAAGAACAAAAATGCCCTGAAAGCCGGATCCACCGCGAACGTCGCGTCGAGTCCACCAGCGCCATCGGGCCCAGCCACCTGTTTAGATTTATGTACCTCCATCCAGAATTCATGCGCCCTCAAAATTCCTTCATAAATTCATTGGAAAGTTCAAGTGGCGGGGGATATGGGGAGCCGCAGCACTGAAATTAATGATCCTATTTTCTAGACCTCCGGAGAGTACTTCTTGTGTCATTATAGCTTGCAATATACATCAGCGATTTCCTCCCCACAGTAGCATCATTGGGGGCGGATTTTGTACTTTATTGGGTCCTTCCGGTGCCACCAACCCTTGCCCATAGTTGACTTCTTCTGACAGAGTATCGGAAGAGTTCGAACTCATTTTTTTTTTTTAGCAGGAAAGATAAATTCACACTTGAAAAATTGCTGGGGCTCTGCGGGATTGTCTCGCAAACAGAGACAGAGCAAGCCCGGCAAACACACGAGAGCTGTCCGGGAGGGAGGAAATAATATAAGAAATGTATTCAGGTCCAACTTCCGCATATATCATTAGGGGGACTTCAATAATAAATTTCTCGAAAATTCAGAAACAAAGCCCCCCCAGCAGCTGGAGCGAGCCACAGGAGGGACAGACGCTGGGTACGGGTAGGGTACGGTACAGCGCGAGTCGGATGAGTGTCCCCAATCTTTCCCGGTGCTAAACTTCAGAAATCCCAACAGGCGTGCAAAGCGTGAAATTTCCTTCAAACATTTCTTCCCTGGCAGCTCCAACTCCAATTCAAATGCTCCTTCCTGGAGGAGTTACATACATCTATAAATATCGGACGGGAGTGGGGGCAGGATGCAGCAAGTCGGAAGACACCATAAGCCGCGTTGCAAGCACACTATAGCCGGAGAAAAAGGGTCTCCCGTTTTTCCTTTCCTTTTTGCTGCACCGCACCACACTCCGCTTCAGGGAGTCATTTTTATTATTTCGAGCTCCGGGAGTTTTTCTATTTCTTTATGCAGCCAACAATATTATGCGCCGGCTCTGTGGCAGTGAAACCGATCTGGGTTTTGATTTTGCATACGTCAAGGGACAACTTTTCTGCGGCCTTCTTGCCGCTCCGCAACGGAGTGCAGAATGCAGATAAACTCCTTGAAAGACAGTCGTCGTTATACCGGCGGTATTGTACCGAAGTGCAAGTGCAGACAGATTCTGAGGACTGCGAGATAGCAGACTCCGGCTGTCGTTGGGGTCCTGTGCGGTATTACGGCGCGCGAACACTTCCGATGCACGGGCTAGATAAATCCGGCTTATGATAAGACATCCCATGACATGCTCAACAACGGAATCAGGCGGGCTTAATAAAGATGTAAAATATGCGAAATGGGCGGGAGTCGTGAAATTTTCAGTTTGCGACTTGTCTGCTGAGAAATTTCCGTCTCAAATTTATTTGTCGGGCTGCACTGGCAGTCCTTCGATTACAGATGTACCCGATGCGGCTGGCTGGAGCTGGAGCTGGAGTAGTTTATGGGCACTCACGACTCTTCGGGGGGACATTTTTCATGTTATGAGGGGACGTTCGTCCGTGAACTTTATTTCCATGGAATGAATTTTCGATGTATGACCCAGCAATATGAGCTCGATTGTGCAGCGGTCGGCAATGTGTTATCGCCCGGCATGGCGACAGCCAATAGTAAGTTTTATGTCGGCTGTAGATGGGTTTCATACTGAAGGGGGATAATTCCTTCAGCTTTTCAAGAAACGCCAAAAGTGATTAGGTTCATTCGAGAAATTGAAGTCGTTCTTCAATTCTCGTTTTTAGCAGTCTTAGCGCAGCCCAGTAATTCTGTTCATTGACTGTGGCTATAACCTTAAAATTTGCAGGAATGGGAAATGAATCTATGAAATGCGAAGACATGGCTCCAGAGTTATTGATGATTTTTAGATGCACTTACTACTTTCTCCTACTGATGCTAGTATCTCTTAAAAATGTCATAAAACAAATAATTTCATTTCAGGAGCAACTACTTTTAAGTTCGTAGTATTTCTTACTATTACTACTGCACTTTACGACAACTGAATATCACACCCCTACAAGAACACTTTTTTGGAGTACTTTTGAAGCGGAGAGTTGGCAAATCTCATTTTAGAATTTCACTTTGATTTGAAATTAGAGTCTGACATGGGAAATCGCTGGGCGTTCATGACTCTGCACGCTGCTACCCTCGAAGTATTCTTTGACCTTTCGAACTGTCTGGATTGAGGTGTTGTCTTGTTGATAAGTGAAAATGTAGGAACTCCCAAGCCTACTGTTTACGGAATGGACATCATGGTTTTATTGGAAGTTAGTACGCCAATGCCCTCACCTCCCGATAGCGTTGCGCAATACTTGAACAGCCCCTAAACGGATTCCTTGAAGGAAAAAAATCGGTTTTTTCGACTCGATCGGTATTTTTCGATACCTTCATGAGAACTACACCGCTCTGCAGAAGGGGCCGGTTACATAAACCAGAATTCATACATGGAAATCTGAAGGAGTAATTTCTGGTGAATGTGTTTAGAAGTTCATAATAAACAACACCCTTCTGATCTCATCAGATACACAACATAGCCTTTGGACCGTCGTCGATATTTCGATTTGACGTTGATTGACCTGGTTCACCAGGGATCACCCATTTTTTTGGTCGTGTGGGGTCATCCCCAGTGATAATCTGATGCAGAAACCCTTCCTTTTCTGTCGTTAATAGTAATCGAGCTAGAACTTTGCGCAAGTGTTGTTGGCCAATATATTTGAACACTATTTTGCTCGCTTGTAGTATTGATACCAACATGTGGCTCATGAATGTTTTTATGAAGTTTCTAGATCCATATTTCCCCAAACAAATACGACTCGTATTATATTTTTGTCGTTTGTGATTTACTTACAATACGCGATGAAGCAATTTCGGGAAGTGATTGTAAAAGAAGAACAAACTTCGGGATCAAGCGTGATTTTGTTATGTAAGAGATCCACGCAAAATACTTTCATAAGTGTGCTTGCATGCCACGCTTACAAAAAACGTAATGTTCATGGTGTTTTGGACGCTTAAAAAAAAAAAGGCTAGAAAGAGCAAACCACGATACTTTCCTGGCATGCTGGTGATGAGTTTGTATTTTCGGACGAGAAACTCTTTGTCCTGGAATATCCTCATAATACTCAATATACAATAAATAGAGCCAGAGAAATGGTCCTACATTTCAAGTGCAACCTTGGTAATTGTTTGTGGAGTAATCTGTAAGCGCCATAAATTTCCTCTGGTATTCATTGAGAAAGAAACCAAAATCAATGCCGAGGATTAAGAAACAGAATTTTGGAAACAAGATGGAGCACTAACCCACACAGCAAATGGGCCCAAGCTTAGTGTTGGGCCAATTTGACCTATTTTAAAAAAAAAGTTGCTGCACTCACTGTTATTTTGCAGTTTTAAAGTCAATTATTTTATAATTTTTATTAATGCGAATGCGAGTGTGTCGCCAGTGTAAATTTAATATAAACATAAATAACTCTAATTAAATAAAACGAAACCTGGACAAGCGTAACACGCTCGTAAAAATGATATTGAATGAAACTATTTTTAAATTTATAAATTTACCTCCCAAAAGTAACACAAACATTTTTTTCTACTATCATTTCAGTTGTAGTGATTTTCTCTACATCGAATGCGAATGAATCCCTCGACACACGAGAAGGTGAGGACGTCACGCTGAGATGTCGATTCGCCGAACAGCACTCAGGTGGTGACTTCACATACTACTGGTCGCGAGAGACATCAAAATTTGAAAATGTTGCCATCCGGGATGTCCAACTCAACACGAACTACAGGTAAAAATTGAATTTTCTACTTTTGTTCCACAAATAGGAGGAGAGAGTTCACCAGATAAAAATGGACCTCCGGTTGCTCCCTGAACCCACAGGTAAACCTCGGTAATCCCCTGAGCCTTTCCCAATCGGCTTTTCCCGCCGGTGCAATAAATGGAATCAATGATGATGTTCATGATGATGATGGGGCGAGTGTTTAACGGGAATCCGAAAAAAGGGGGGAAAACCTGTAAATGGCCGGGACGTTTACGCACATTTATCTACACGACACTTAGGAGGCCCACACAGGGCCCGGCCGGGGTAGAGCACATGAAGACACAGCTTGACACAGCACCCTAAGGGAAAGTGCCCCAATGGCACAGTTAATCAGCTCAATGAGAGATAAATTAGGACAGCGTTATCCCGGTCGGGATGCTGCCCGGCCACTCGGGCCCGAACGACGGTTCGGGCGCGGGACCGTCTTTTCTTGATTGTAATTTCATTTTTATCGGGCGCCATAAATTGTCACATTTCCTCCGTGTCCCTGGGTCTGTGGTCTGGTCATCCTTTACTATCCGCCTCTAATATAATTTTCCGTCGGATTTATTTTATTTCTTTTTCATTGGCTCCATGGATGGACTGGACGGGAGATCATAGCGTTAAGAGGGACGTTCGCACACACTTCGCTCCTCCTGACATGTTTTTTATCGCAAAGGACTGCACGGGCCCTTCCATCCGAGCGGCACTTTTTTCGGGTTATTATTGATTTACTGTCGGGCGAATGCTATAGACCATATTTCGAAAGGATATATCGACCCATTTCCGGGATTAACTTAAATGTTTGATTGTGCTCATCTCTGCTGCCTACGCGCGCTGCCTGATGAAGGACACTTGCTCATCATTTGGGGAGTTGTCGGTTCTGTCTTTCTTATTTTTATATTTTTGTTCCGCCCCTGGCATCTAGCTCGTAATAAATTGCTGATAAAATTGATTGAAATAGGAAATAAAGTGTAATTTGGCCTTACCTCGTTGCTGCTGGAAGTTGTGGCTAATACCGGCCGTTTCAGGGAACATAAACCACCCCCGGGGGCCTGTCGCAGCATAAGTGATGAACGTATCTGCGCGCAAATTATCCGCAATTTGTCGCAGCGTGTCGCATCTTTGTGGGAACATTTTGGGAAATTGAAAAACAATGGGATAATTCGCGAGAGTGATGTTGGTGTTTGAGGTGACGCATATTTTGCCTCTTTAAGGGAAGTTTCTTGTCTGAGTGCTTGAAAAAAGTAGAACAACAAAATTAGAAAACAGCGTTCCGACAGCTCCTCTCAAAAATTGCTCTATAGACTCAAAAAATCAAAAGTACTAGAATATTTTAGTGCTTTTAAAAGTTAAATTTTTCAGCGTATAGGGTCAGATTGGCATAAATCTCATGCTTGATGCGTGTAAAAGTATTTTGCATTTTTTTCATTCATTGAAAGCTGCCATGAAATGACCTATATACAATAGCGACAATAGCGACAAGTGTGAGCAATGACCAGTAAAAGAGGAATAAAAGCGACCAAGAGATTAGTCAATATACGAACATTTTTACTGGTCGGACAAGACTTGTCGCTTCGTAAAATAGGGCCCTGGTTAATTAACAAGGAATTAAAGAATTAGTAGAATGTTTGAAAACATGATGAAATATTCAATTCAATTTTGCATTTTGTTGTGCGGCGAAAGTACATGGTGGGGTTAGTTGGGCACTTGAAATCAAACGACTACAATTCAAATTGTGGAAAGGTGTGGGCGGGGAGGCCATTACTGAATTATCAGTTGCCCCACTGAAATTGAGCGAGGTGCGCAGACGCTTTGTTTATTTTCTAATCAAAAAGTTAAAAATAAGTTTCTCGTTTTTTTTTCTTCTGGAGATCAACAATGAAAAACGATTTCGTTCGTAAATTTAACTTCGAACTTAGCGAACCAAATTTAGTATTTTAATTTTAAAAATATTGGCACCAAAATGTTTTTATCGATTAAACAAAAATATACATTTCGTATATCGAATTCAATTTTGTTCACCCCTTTCCGTGACGTTACTTCGCTAAGTCTATATCAACTTAGCGAAAGATCGTCATATTTTGAAAAAGACTAACGCGACAAATTTTTTTCTTTCACGACTAATTTATGAATAAAAAAAGGCAATTGATGACACTATACACAATACGGCACGCAGATGCTGTTTCGCTAACTTAACGTACGTGCAGTTTTCCTGTTATCTACACATTACTCAGTACATGCTAACTCTCATAATATCGTTATTTTAGCTTTAGGAACCTAGAAGATCAGGGGGGACTGCATATATGTATATGCACATTTTGAGCTGTACTTATAATCAATTCACCAAAAATTATGAAAAGAAACATATTTTCGGAATCCTTAAAATCCTTTCAAATGATACCCTACACCATTGTTTCCTAGCCTGTGGTCCGCGGACACTTTCGCTTTTTTAAATATTGTAAAATCATAACTAAAATATTAATAAAATCACATTTAGGTGGGTATTCCAAAAAATGCTTTTTCATAGCCGAAAGGCCATCATTGTCTAGTGGATATACCTGGAAAATTTCAACTGCATCTCTGCAATGGTTCAGTCTTATTGCGGTGGTCGTATAATTGTATTTTAAAATTTCCGGTAAAATCCGAGGTTTACTCGCGCACCGAGGGTTCCCTATTTTGTTCATACATTTTGAGCCGTGCAAAATGAGCCCTTTCAAATGAAACCCTATTCGATTGGGCAGAAACAAAAATTTTGTTTGACTTCTTTCGGCCCTCTAAATAATCAAGCACACTTGGACTAGACACTTTGGTCTGTTGACTTCACTGACCCCCACACTTTAAAAGTTTTATTTTGTGCTTTTGTTCGCCCAATTTTGGAATATGCTTCCGTAGTGTGGAGGCCTCATTATAATATGAACATAAATCGAATCGAGGCGGTACAAAAACGTTTCTTACGGGTTGCTCTTCGTCAATTACCGTGGAATGACCCCTCCAATCTTCCTCCATATGAGGACAGATTAAAACTGTTGGGTTTGTCGTCTCTTTTAAAACATAGAGATGTTGCTGGTGTTATGTTCATGCAAGATATCGTAACCGGCGCCGTAGACTGTCCTAATCTTTTAAAACTTTTGAATGTTAATTCACGTCCCCGAGTGACTAGAGGACAAAATTTTCTTTATGCAGATAACCACAGGACCAATTACGGTTATTTTGAACCTTTGTCGGCTATGTCTAGAGATTATAATGCCTGTTTCTCAGTTATCGATTTTCATCGTGATAAGGTTGAACTGAAAAAACGACTATACAATTTTTCTTAATATCATAATTCATTTTATACTGCTTAGCATAATTTCTTTTTATTTAATCTATGTATCTATCTTTGTAACGTCAGATGGTTTGCACCTGTTGATGAGTAAATAAATAGATGCAAGTAAGCAATTTACAATATAACAGTGCCAAATTTCGGGACGAGATGCAGCTTTAAAAATGGCAGGGATAATCGACGGTGACATGCAAATGGACGGATAGCAAAGTTTCACCAATGGGGTTCCATTTTGTACCTTCGGTACAAAACCCTAAAAACCATATTATTTTTTATTGTGACACTTGGAAAGCCTTTACATTTACATACAAACTGTATAAGTCGAATTTCAACAACTTGCAACTGAGCTTGTGCTCGTCTTATTATACACGCTCAATTGTATAAACTGCGGTTGTCCAGCACAAACCCATACCCAAAAATCAAACAGGAAAAACTTACAATAGAATCCTTTCAGGTGCTCCTCATGTCTGAAGAGCCCTCAAATCAGCTTAGCTAGAGAATACCGATATCGAACAATCTGAAGTTATTTCGAGAAAACTTACCCGTGAAAAGGCTTCCCACCAAAGTAGCTCAAAGTGTATGCAAAGCGGATCTAACCCGACTCCTAAAATCCGAAATATTTTTGTTCCTAACAAGGCGAGTGGTGGGAGTATTTCCTGCGAATTAATTAGGCTCTAATTATTTGCTAGCCCTATGGGCGAAGTCTGTAGTCGTAATAAGTTTAAGATTTTATAGGACTTCATCCGGGGATTAAACTTATCCAGATCCACTCGGCCGGCTGGCGGGTAGTACGGTACGGCACGAGCACACTAAGCCGAGATGAAAAAACAACCCTCCCCACCTAGAATTCCTCGAAGACGTGATTTTATTAAATTCCAGCATCCCGGGATTAAGCACTTCATTAGTCAAGCAGATAACGGTGTTCCCGCTTTAATCTGTCGTACATTCGAAGAAAGTAGGTAAGATGCTCTCTGCTGGCGCCGTGCCGCTGATGTGCACACTATCCCGGCTGTGAGCGGTTGAAAGTGCCTTTGGTGGCGCAAGTTTATTCTTACTTGCTTTTTATCAATTACGTAAAGAAGCGCCGAGAAATGAAAGATCCAGGGGAGATCCCTGGTCGAAGTATTACACACAGAGGGAGGGATACGCGAAGGAATTCGAAGCGATTCAAATTTCTCTCCGTGGATTGGACTGATTCCAGAAGGGTCCCTCGCCACCCCCGCTGCGACAGACCCTACCTGGCAATGCTGTGGCAATAAAAATTTAATTAAAGAAAATTGAAAAGCTTTTAGATCGAGTGAGAATAAGAAAAACGGCTCCCAACCATCTCAGGGGGAACGGGGTGATGCTGGGGACATTCCTCTCTGTAAGGGCCTTTGTTAGCAGTATACAAAAGTCATTCATTACACTGGGATTTGTTCTCCTATCCGTTGAGCAGAACGGAGCGGCGCGGCGGCGGCGGCGCGGCGGCGGCGGCGGCGAGGAGGAAAATTGCGCTGCTTCCCGGCGACAAAAGGCGCGATACCACGGCCACGTAAGTATAGTAGGTACGTGGGTGGCTCTGCTCTAAGCAAGTGTACTAGGCTGTGAAACAAAGCCCCATAAGACGATTTGGTGCAGCCGTTTTTTAGTGCTGCCTTTTCACAATGCTATCAAGTGCAATATGAAGTGCTGCGCTAAAGCACTGGGGAAAATTAATTTTGCCACCCGAATAAAGTATGGTACCGCATCTTATCCCCCATCGATGGAGGGCATCTTTTCTAATTGAAACTGCTGCCGTCCATGGCAACAAATCGTGCAAAGTGTGCAGAATGACGCCATTGTAACTACAAGTAATAAAAATATAGACAGCTTTATGACTCCAACCGATGCATGTACATACATACATATATGTATGTAAAGCTAAAAGCTGCGGAGTTATGCCGGAAAAGTTTTTTGGGATGTTTTGTCTATGCACACTGCACAGGGTGTTGTTACAGTACGAGGGAGAAGTTTTAGAAAATATATCAAGCTCCAGTGCACCAGTTTTAAGGGTTTATTATTCTTTTGAACTGGTAAGTATCATGGGCTGTTCAGTACCAATAAACCTTTCCCGGTACAAACATTTAACATATGTATGTAGCTTTAAGAATTTGCTAACAAACTTAAAATTTTAATGAAACCTTTGTAGAGTCCAATTAAAATTGACATTTAACTCCGGAAAAATTCTTATAGTGCTGAAAATTGGTACATGTCTTAAATGCACTATCACAAATGAAATATCAAAAGTCCGCAGTGATCCGATTTGAGTTAAAAATTTTATTCAAGGCCAAAGGTCAACGATATTGGTTTTTCGCATATTTATCGTAAACGGTAAGAGTTATCGTTAAAATAGTTCATTCGAAAGTTGTTGATCTTGCAATTGTTTATAAAAATGGTTCATACACTTTGTTTTCTAAGACTCACCATTCCTGAGATATCGTGATTTCAAACATCGAAAATACTAATTTGCACTCATACGCCCCGGAGGTCAACCATTTGCAGTTACGACAAAAGTCATTACAAGCAAACTTGTAGTACTCGGAGTGCCCTATATGCTGATATCATCATTTTCATCGAAGCTGCAAAAATTATCGAGGAAATGGAAAAACAATCTTTGCAATTGTTTCCCCTACGCTCGGCTCCGTGATCCGGAAAAAGTCATAATATAAAAAGTTTTTGTGCAAGAAGCGCCCTACGCTGATATAATCAATTTTCTCATAACTTTAATAAAAGCTGAGCAAATTGGAAAAAAACATTGGTCTTACCCGGTCTAGATCTGGAACTATTGTAGGGGAGAAGAAGAACGGATGCATCTTTTATTAAAAAATCATACTTCCAAGATTTATTGAACTACTTACTTTTTCTGGTGCCTGGTTTCGGCCAAAAAAAAATACCTGAAAGTTTTGTCCTTCCCCACTTAAACCTCGGCCAATCTAAAACTGCGTCGTTTCCTTGAAATTACTAATTACTTCCCAAATTTCATGAATGCTTTTGAAATTACATTTAATTAAATGTTTGTAGGCACAACAAATAATACAAAAATCGACGAATGAATATTTTCGATGAAAATTTCCCTTTTACAGTCTACATTGACAGACATGTAAATTTTGGCTCATTTCATTTATTTATTTTCTGAGTTTCAATATCAAAGTATTACTGCATGAGGCAGATAAAATCCAAAGGGTTTGGTAACTCAGTAATTAGTTAATTTAATTTAATGAAGTTGATTTACTTGCCGACTTTTTCACAAACCAATCACCTGATAAGCAAACATAAATACCTATACGGAGAAAATAAGAAATAAAATTTCAATTTGCTTTTCTCAACTGTCGATATGTAGCTATAAAGAGAAATATATTAACTCAAAAGCATCCCTTGTTGATGCATTTACCTTCGGTGGGATATTCAGCATCTTAATCAAGTTACCTGCAAGGCATGTTTTCAATTCAGATACCATCGCTAGTGCACTTTCAGTTTAAGCAGACTCACGAGTGCCTACACTAAATTTTCCTACCACTCCATATTTTCAGCACAGCTATGTTAGAATGAAAAACTATTTTGCTTCAAGAACAAAAGTTTTTTAAATGTATTTATATAAAACTTTATGTGCAAATTCCTCAATAACTGATAGTATATGTACGTACATTACATAGCCATTGTAGGTATCTAATTCTCATATATGTATTATATATATAGAAAAAAGATGATAGATAATGAATAATCCCCCGATTTGAATTTGTAAAATTAGGCACCGTATTTTAAATTAGTAAACGCAAAAACCCCATGTACTAACTTTCGTGAAACTCCGTGGATACCGGGAGTCGACTATGACTAGTTAATATGGCGAAAGTGGATTTCCAGTGACATTTTTCTATTGTATTCATCAAGTCTATTGCCATTTCGTTCAGGATTTAGATTTAATATGTGCATTGTTAAAACTAGATCCATTAACTGTGGAAAATTAAGAGCTTAAAACAAATTCGTCTTGAACATCGAACCAAATAAAGCTCATGTTTATTTTAAATGCTTATTAACTTATTTATTTGCTATAGCAATACTAAACTTCCCACAAAATGTAGTTGCCGTTGTTAATGTAATTTTACCTTCCATCGAAGGCGTCACAGCTGTGACTCATTTGGAATTTATTATTTATTATTTCACTGGAAATTTTTGTTTTAAAATTGAAAGAATCGATCGGCTTACGCGATAGAATCGACAAAAGTCGAGTCGATTCTTTTGACATCGACTCTCGCGATAAGGGCCTTTGTACTAACTTTCAGGAATATCTGATCAAATTTAGTATTTTGAGTACGCCATATTATAGTCGACATCTTGAATTTGTAAAATTGGACACCCTATTTACAATCAGCGGACCTAAAACCTCCATATGCGATATAAATCTTTGAATGTGACTAATTTTCGCATCTCTCCAAGTATTTTCCGAGATATAGGAAGTTAGATTAGCACACGAGACTAGCTATAGCTAATAGTTGATGGAATCTAAGTCATCACCTTAGCTATACTACAGGTGGACAGAGGCAAGTCAGCACCTTGCCTGAGAATCGTAACAAGCAAAAATGGGAAAACTTTTAAAGTCAGCACCTTTGATAGTTTTTCGGGAAGGACAGAAGCTCTCTATAGCTAAACACATTCATTTAATGCATTGCCCATTTTTAGGGTTATGTACCCGCAGGGTACGGGACCCTATTACTAAGCCTCCGTTGCCCGTCTGTCTGTCAGCGGGCTGTATGTCATGAACCGTAATAGGTAGAGAGTTGAAATTCTCACGGAGTGTGTATTTCTATTGCCGCTATAACAACAAATAATGAAAAACCAAGATGGCGAATTTCAAAATGGCCGCCATGCAAATGAGAAAAAAGCAAATTTCGATTATGTTATTAACAGCGCCTCGCTTGTTTCTTTTACAAAAGTATTTAAAAAGTACATAGTGTTATATGGTTATATCTTGTACGATGGTACGGAACCCTTCGTGTGCGAGTCCAACTTACTTTACTTATGTTACCTTTGGATATATTTCAGAAAATGTTGCAATAATTAGCAAAAGTTCCGCAAATATTCGCTCTAAATTTTGATAATGTTTTCTTTTGTCGTTTATCTCCCCTCGAGTTGTCAATTAACCTCCCAGTGACTGACATTTAAAAACTCAAAATATGGGGGTAATTGGTGGCCATAAAGGCGAGTTTGTGACACTCGTATGTTGCTCTAACGGCCAGATCGGGCCGGCCATTAAATTTGATTTACACTGCAATTACAGTAAAGCGCAGTGTCGCCCCGTAATGACATAATTTTCGCTAACAATGGCAAGCGGCAATAAATAACCCGCCCGTTACAGACTTGGGGAATTTTAATTTTTCGCGCCCTTCCACCTTGATGGGGTGGAGGAATTTTTGCATATAAAATTGCTTCAATTTTCGACGTTACCCACCCGTCGTGTCGTCGCCCAGTGCACTAAATACAAAGCAGCAGCACAGCAGCAATTCTCGAGTGGGTCATAGTTCAATTTTCAGTTCACTGACGTGACGTGAACCAATTTCGCACCGGCGACGTAATCACCTCGAAGCCAGCGCCTGTATTCCGGCCGGAGTGCTCATTAAGCGAAATACGGGCAAGCTTCAACTAATTTGAGGAGGAGCCCCAAGGCGAAATATTCAAATTTCGCCCGTTTTACGATAGGTGTGCAGGCTCCAACGAGAACAGGAAGCCCAAAGGCAACCGGTGGTATAAAAAATTTTTAGTATTCCATTCGCCACTCCGCCGCCGCCACCGTAGACTTATTTCGCGGAAAACGCGAGTAGGCTAGGGTGCGAGCGGGGCCACGGGGCTGCGATGGTGTCATAAATTATCCCCAAAATTACACGAGTTTTATGTTAATTACACGTAAATGTTAAGGAGAGACGCTAATGTACTCGACTACCTCTATGGTACGGCTCGGATGAGCAAAAGAATATAAAGGCGGCATTAATGAAAACTTTCGCCGAAATACCGTTAACCTAGAAAGGGTTGAACGGGGCCAAGACGGTCGTGGCGGGATGGCATAGACACGGGAGTATCGCGCCAAAAATGGGCTAGCAGCAGCAGTTTCCACCGGAGTGCGCGGTGGTAACAAACCTGCTATAGTCAAAATGGGAATTTTCTCGTCTATAACTTGATGGTGGGTAAAGTGCGGTCTATCCGGGAGCGGGCTGACTCCTTCAAGGAGTAGAGTATTGCGTACACAAGGGAGCAAAAGTGGGGTCCCGGGGCGAAATGGAAGTTATTTTGATTTTCCTGAAAAATAATTAAGAAGTGATGATGAAAGTGAACGTCGAGAGGTTGCCCTTCAGGGTTCATTGCTTGAGTGCAAATAATAATAAAATAGGAGCAGGCACCTGTCACGATTAGATCGCCTAGAGGCAAATCAAATTTTCAGTTACGGAGGCAGATAGGCGCCTGAGAGTGTGGGGCTAAGTCTTTGGTTGCTATAGTCGTCGTCGGCGCTGGAGCTTTTACGAAGATAAAATAGAAACTGTCAGATCCCTTAATTAATTAGAGATGGATCTCGTAAAACAGGCAAAGCCTTTTTAATTGTAAGGTGCCCTACCTGAACTCCATTAAGAGAGCTTGGCTTATCATCATGTTAGCCTTTCCAGAAAAGTCACCTTGAAAACCGTACTTAGTAGCTCTCAGCAGCAAATACTGTAAATTAAATAGTCTCGAATTTGGACATTTTCTGACATTGTGTAACTCTAATATTGAAGAAGACAGTTGCATGGGCTTATATGGTACATGAGAGCCCTAAGTACTAACCCAATCTAATTCCATCTCTCTCCAGCTCTTATAGAGTCTAATATTTTGATATCGCCATACTGTAACTGTTACGTGACATATTTATTTGGGAATATGAATGGTGAAGGACTTTTGTGATTTTTTGATGAAAGAAACATTTTGATTTGAAACAAAAAAATTATTTTAATGTATTCAAGATATACTCCATCGAAAGCCACAACTCTGGCCACACTTACAGGTAATAAACGGGTTCCACGCTGCTAGAAATCTGATTGTTTTGAAGCTATTAAGTTCTCAAGCCTTGAACAGGAACAAATAATAAAAAATGATATCTGGTGTATACGGCGGATAAAGTAGAATATCCCGGTTAACTCCTGTTAGATCATTTTTGACGATTCATAGTGATGTGGTCTGGCGTTGTCATGTTGTAAAATTATTTTATCTTGTGTATTCCCCCATTCCGGTTGGTTTTCTTTTACATTTGGGTTCAAACGTAGCAATTCATACCTACATGGTTATTCTTCTTTCATTGTCTCTTCTTTTCAATTTGTGTGGCACCCAATTTCCTGGTTTTATCATCCAAATTAAAATACCTTTTAAACATGTTTACATGTATGTTCTTGGTAAGCTTGCACTTCACTTATATGTAGAAAAAACTAATGAAATAAAACTTCCCGCAAATTAATATTTCCTGGTACAAAATTCGACATCTTCAATGCCATAAATATTGTATATTAGTTGTTTTCACTTCAGTCAAATAACATGCACTTGCTACGTTTGCCAACTTCAACATAATGACCGCACCACAGCTTACGCCATGCCATCTATTAGAACTCCATAAAGTCATAATTGTACATACAATATAATTGTCAGTGACCCGAAAAACCTCCATGTGCCAAATTGTATGAAAATCTAAGGAAATTTAATTTGGACCATTAACGGGGACCCGACTGTGGCGGTATTTTGACTTTGCCATATTGGAGTCGTCATCTTTAAAGGTGGAAACCCAGTGAGCGCTTCAGACGATTCGACAGCTTTGAGATCGTCACAAAATTTTGTCGCACAACGCTCGCGTTGAAATCCCAATGTACGCTTCATATGTACGTTAAGTGGTCACATATCTTTACGAATTACATTTTATGTACATATCTTCAAAAATCATCTTAATTCCGGCGGTATGAGACACAACAAACAACCTTTACATTATTTGCTTTTATGAAACATAGATCGCATTTTCAAAGCGTCTGAAGCGTTCAAAAGTTGAAAGTTGCTCAACTTCACGCTTTGAACGCTTTGAATTCTTTTCCATCGGGTCTTGCTCGTACAAAAGCAATGTATTCAAATTTATCTGTCAAAAGTGTGTAAAGCTCTCAAAGCATGAAGCGCTCACTGGGTTTCCGCCTTAATTTGTATAATTGGATACCAAATTTAAAATCAGCTACCCTAAAAATGCCTATGTGTAAATTCGGTATTATCTTAAGGATGGCGATGTGGCGAATGAACCCAACAGTGCATGTTCTAGCCTACCGAAGAATTTGTCGATCAAATTTGGTGTTAGTATGTTGAAAGGTATTGAAGTGTTTACCGAACAAACATATAAACATAAGAATCATAATTCAAGTCAAACAATTTCGTGGCGTGATTTCTTCAATTATCGAAAAGTGAACCGGTGCATTGTCTTGTAGAAAAGAAACATTTTCTTTTCGCCAAATGTTGTCGATTGACTTCTACTATTGCATCATTGGGCAGTAAAGATGTATATTGTATGTATATATAGCTTTAGTTTGCTGTTAGACCTTTGATTTGTTTTCCATAATACAAATATTAATATCTTCTTATATATTCATTTCTTTTCTATTATTACCAAGATTTTCGCAGCCACGACTAAGGCGCCACAAGTCACGTTCTATAATGTGCCTTCAGTTTTATTTTTGGCACAGTTCGTCTGAACTTGATTAATAATGATAAATTGACTTAACTGCGTACGTTCGTCTGTATTTCTGTATTTTGGTGGGTGGATGGGAATTGTTTGGTACATTGTGGAAACCAATTTGCGAAGATCTTGAAGGATTAGGTGCCGCAGCATAGATGACCTTACGTTATAACTTAATTATTAATAAAACATACCTATGTTACAAGCAAGCATGCAACGTGTACGTGTGGGCGCCCAAAACAGCGCAACCCGGCACGATTTAATGCTCCAAGGGCTCTAGGCTATGCGTGTATACCCTTTGGACGCAGGGTATAAAATTCTGGAATCCTAGCTACATTCTGCTATTATTATTTTTATGGTGTAGTAAAGCCCCCAGGAGTTATTATTCGTTTATTAAGACTTTCGGGTTCGTTACCCACAAATAAGAACTTTATTGTCACATTTTAGTGGCGTTTTGGTGGTCAGGGCAGAGCAACGTTGTAAGACTGCATCTAGTCAAACAATTCGGGAAAATTCTGAGCTGCAAGCAAGCGTCGCTCAAATCACTTTTCTCCATGAAATTCGGGTGAAATTTAATGAAACAATCCCCTTGCGACGGGAATACGAGGATACGTTAATTTAATGACGAAAGTACGAAAGAAGTCCTCTTAAATTTCACCTAGCGCTCTCGAGGTCTTTCGAGGGGTGGTTCAGTCTACTACGCCCAGACTTTTCGTTTTTATTAAAACAAACACCGAAACATTTCCATTAAATTACTTTGGGACTACTTCCTGAGTAAGTTTTGATGAGCCTCTTCCGGGGCTGCTTTGTGGCCTGTAAGATGAGCAATAACAATCCGTTTGGCATGTATTTCCAAATGTGGGGCTCCCTGGGGCTTCATCCCCATAACCGTAATTTGCAACTAACCTTGTGCTGCCGTGCCGCCACCGCTACTGCCGTCATCTTCGTTGTCGTCGTCGCCACCCATCTAATTTCATCCAAAGTGCCGGGATGGCTATGTGGCCCCCGAAATTGAAGAAAGAAGCAACTTTCGCCGTAAAACAAATAAAGTCGTCCTCCGGAGCGAGCAGCCACTTCATCATGCTCCTTCCGCAGAGCGGAGCTTTATTAGTGCCAATGGGGGCCCCTGAGAGGACAGGCGCGATACGATGGCAGCAACTGCAAGGCGGCACCGTCAGAATTTAGGCGATATGGTGCAGGTCACGGATGGCAATCCTAATTCCGATGACTTCTGGGGGGAAGCATTCAAGTTCTTGCTCCAGAAACCGAGAAGTACGAAAAAGTGCCACACATGAGTGCCCTTGGCGCTGACAGTTCCTCTTAGTTAAGTTTGCAGAGGGCTCCTTTAATTACAATGCCCTCGCTGGGGTTCTAGGTCCTAATTCCAGCCAGATGACGGCCCTCGCGCAATTCTCTCTCGTATGTAAACTAGTTTGCTCCATTTATGGGATGTTTTCCACGTTTTTCAGTTGTTCTACGCCCACCCCGGGTGGGTGCTCCTCTCTGTCACCGTTATAGCGCCCATCGCTCCTACATAGCACCCACCGCTGTGTGCACCGACACCGAGGAGTTCCCTACTCCAGCCGGGCGCTGTGCTAATGAGAAGAAAAACTTTTACGAGTTATTTTTCTTGGCTTTTAGTGGGAGCAATATTTACAGGCTGTTGGGTTTCCTCCAAGAGCCATTTGGTGGCTTTTCCCTGATTGTCTCACAATTCATTATGTTGGTGGAGCCATTGAAAGGGACTAGGAGGCGGCCCTCAGCTGTGACTGGCTAAAGTTTTCCTTGTTGTCTGGATAGCGCGAACAAAAGAAGTGAAATGTGTCTTATTAGGCGGAATGCAATAATCTTAAACTCGTAACGCTCCCATTCTGGGACGGTACCATCGCTTTTATGGTGCACAGATGACAGCGTGCTTTCATTCTTGCAATTTAAAGCTGCTCCACTGTGAGGAGGGGTCTTTTACTTGCTTTTCATGTACCCACAAAATATGTCATGTTCTCTTCTACATTTTTTTTTTTTCGGTACGTCCTATTGTGTGTTTTCCGTGGAGAGTCTCCGAGGCGGTTTAGGAAAGTCTTTCAGGTGTTGTCTCTAATGGATGCGGTTCGTTGGCTCTTGTGGTTTTTTAAGAATTGCGGCAGGTGAAATAATGCTAAGTGGTTCTAATCTACCATGAAATTATCAAATTCCCCTGGATACAGGACAGTGTTTGGCCAAGTGGAGTTTAAGCTTTTGTACCGTGGTTGTTACCATTTTACTGCAGGGATGCAAAGTTGTTGACCAAAATGAAAGACACAAAATGGGTCCTATTTTGCTTTTCATACGAATTGGAACTCGTGTTAAAATGAAGACTTCAATCTCAGAAAAGAAAATTGTATGAAAGTCTATTACTAACACTTTCAAACTGGGAGGGATATTGAATCTCTTCAAGACAATTTAAAACAACTAAATCAAGAACAAGACGCAAACTTCTTTTAGCGTTGTTTTAAAAGTTTAGTAAATTTCCATAAGATGTCGCCACAACTAACGAGATACTAAAGGGAGATCACACTGCAAAATTCAACACCTCCGCACAGCAATGCCAGTAATATCTCCCGACACTTTTTTTATTTTATTTAAAATATTTATGGTCTTCTAAAACAAAACAAAATTAATCATCAAGCCTTAACGTCACATTTTCTAAGGACTGTTCACTATTTATAGATCTTCGCGAAAAGTTATCCGATTCAAAATATAAAATCGAAAGAAAAAGAAACCCTGTTTACATTTTTTACCATTAATGGCCACTGAGAAAAAACTTTATATCACAAAGAAAAATTTGTTACCTTATAAATTGCTGATCCTTTTTACAAAATCATGGAAGAATGGTTCGTTATAAATTGCTCGAGTAATTAACCTTGTACGTTATTCCAACAATACCGTCAGAAAAGAGAAAACCCAGCACCAAATACAATAAATGATTGGTGTTCAGTTAAAATGACCACGGATGTTAAGAAGTGGCAACCTTCTGAGGAAACGATGGGTCAAAAAGGTTACCTCAACTCAAGACACTGATTTAGTTTGGTGACCTGAAACAATTCTTCTTTCACGGTTTTTTTGAAAATGATACGAAATTTAGTATTTGGAGCCCATGTTAAGTACCATGTTTGAAATCAGCAACCCCAAATACTTCCGTTTCTGTTTTTCGGTCGTCCAAATAGAGTGTTACAATTTCAGCCATGGATATCACTAGTTTTGTACTTTTGTAACTTTACAATTCAGACGCGCTCTCCTGGTCAGCAGGATTGATGTGGATCCTGCATTTATAATCCACACGATTTTAAGGATCGTCTTTTGTTCTGTGCGCAACTTTCAGTTACAGTGTACATTTCAGAAACTTTTTTTTACCTTCATCGAACCAACCTGAAATGTTAACAGTCTATTTTTGAGAGAACATATGTTAAAAGAAATCAGTCTTTTGAAGATTACAACTCTCTGCGAAAATGTTGGACACATAAACATACACACATGCATACACGTATGACGAACAGAAAACCTTCTTTTTTTAGTTGGATAAATGCCGCTATAATTAAAAATGGGGTCTCATCTAAAAAACAGACTAATTAATGTACTGCTTGCTGTGCATGCTTTTAATCAAAGGAAATTTTTTCTGATTAAAACTCCGACCACACAAGACCAATATTCAATCACATGTTGCGGTCATCAACTCTCTGCAGCTCCCTTTATTGAACTGTATTTATGTGGGAATTCCCTTTGTGTAGCTCCAATGGGATCATTTTGAATTAATCAGAATGAATAATCCAAAAAAGTTCATTTCAAGCTAGCTGGTAGCTAATTACCAATAGCCTGCGCAAACATGTGTGTTATGTACATCATATGAAAAAGACCACATTCCTTCTTCCTGGAATTTAGGGGAGTCCAGTAATAAAATCCGGCCAATTGTACGGAGCTCTATAACTCTTCCTGGCATCCAACGCACATCGGTTTTGTCAATGTAACCGGCTGTATGAATCGCATTAAAAGGTTATCCCGTTCCACGAAATAGGGCTATACCCGGCCGATATAATCACTCGGTGGTGAAGAGGATTATGCCAGCTGTCATCGTCATACTCAACAATAGCGTTATCAAAGCGCGTAAGATACTAAAAATTTTATAGAGACTGTCACATGCAGCCTTATCTCCTCTGGACTGTCACGTATCCCCAAAATAAAATAAACAAAAAAATCAACAAAAAAGCTCCTAGAGAGGCTCAGTCACAGTGACGTGTGGACTCAATTGATGCTGTGCAAGTGCATCGCGGCGAGTTAATCCGAAGTGGGTCATTGCACTCGACGCTCGACGCTATCTGTCACAGAGCCGCAGAGCAATTTCTCAAAAACCTCGAGCGGCCGAATTTTGCGATATTCATTTTCAGTTGTCTCATTTTAATGACGCCGTCCCCGGCTGTAATGAAACGTCAATTTTCCCACTGATTGGATATCCCGTGAATCCCTTTCCTCCCTTATTGCCCGGGGCTTAGTGTGTGCCGTCGTCATCGAAGCCCAGTTCTGCAGCGGAGATCCCCTCCCTTCCCTCAAATAAGCAAATGCTGAGCCGACACAAGCATTATAGCTCCAATCAATTTTGGCCCACATCCTGCAGAGCCGTGATCCATTCACCTCCGACTTTAGGCCTTAGCCGTAGGGGCAGGAGGATACACGCTGCGGAAGCCATCACCCGAAAATGATTTATTCAGGAGACACCCGTCGTTGGGGCTTTCCTTCGCCAGATCGGCCTGTTTAGGTATTCAGCGCGACGAGGGCGCATTAAGCGATTTTAATAAAATTCTAATCCCCGACTGACACCTCGACTAACCCAATCCTTTTTTCTTGTTCCTTGCAGGCTCGACTTCCGTCCGGAGCGCGGCATCTACGACTTGCAGATCAAGAACGCCTCCTACAGCCGCGATAATGGACACTTCGAGTGCCGCATCAAGGCTGTCGGGACGGGCGCTGATGTCCACCAGCAGCACTATAACCTGACGGTGCTGACGCCGCCCCAGCCGCCCATGGTTGCACCCGGCGCTATAGCCGTGGCCACCGAGGAGAAGAAATTGGAGCTGACGTGCAGCAGCATCGGGGGATCCCCAGATCCGACCATCACGTATGTGGAATACACCTCCGATCCGCCGAGGAATTGATTTTTAACAGTGCCCCCCATTCCATGTATTTGCAGATGGTATCGAGAGGGCAGCCCCGTCCCTCTGCAGGCGCCCCTCAACCGAGGTGGCTCAAAGGATTTCCAGACGACATCCACTTTGTCCATTGTGCCCCGTCGGGAAGATGATGGTGCCAAGTATAAATGCGTTGTTTGGAACCGAGCCATGCCCGAGGGTCAACGTTTGGAGACAACAGTTACACTCAGCGTAAATTGTAAGTTTTTAGACCCATTTCATTTGCCTTGCCCACTTTCCGAGCACTCGAGCGCGTCCTTTTTTGCATCTGCTCCCCACAATTCGGCGGAGATACGGAAGAGCTGCCGGAGCCGCATTTGGGGCTCCTATGGGCGGCTTGGCCATTCAATTTGTTATCACGTGTCGCCCTAGCAAACACGGCCACTTCGAGTGACAGTTTCGGGATGCAGCTACGTCTCGGAGATTTAAGACATAGAGGAGGAACACTACTCGGGGGGCCGACACTTTTCCGCAGTTGCTGACACACAGTCGTCCTCGGGAGTCGGGGAGTCGTATGCCGTTTCACCACTTTTCGTTCCCACTGTAAGCGCATTACGAGGGATTCCCGTGCTTTTAATGGAAACGTTAACCAACTTTATGGCGTGATTTTGTATCTTAGCGCAGCCTCGAGGATTAGGCAATAGTTTAGCAGAGATGTTGTGGGGAATTATTCGACGGAACAAACCTTTATTGGACTGCTTTATGGGACTTTGTCAGGGGCATCGAGGTGACCCGGAAAAAAAATTCAGGCTAATCACCCCATAACGGCGGAAATTGGAAGGGAGCAGTGAGATTTTTGGCATCTGATAGTGCAGCCGCTGAGAAATAGGGGCTTTGAAACGCACAGAGTGGGATAGGTACCAATTTGGATAAAAGATTTCTCTTCCAAAATTATGGGATGGTGGTGATGTTTTCTGTGAATTTACAATTAGGAACAGCATTTTGCATTCTGGACTTATCGTTTTTTTTTTGCGGCAAAATCTTGAAATTAGGATAAGCAAATCCAAACTCGTAACAAGACACATAATTCCAACCTTCGCCTTTTCACCGCACTTTTAACTACTTACTGGGAATATATCCTTCAAAGTTTGCATGATCTCACATGTGGCACCATCCTGTTGAAACAATATATTCTCCATTCCTTGTTCATGCTCTCTCTCTCTACATTTTCGTTTCTCTAATTGCTTTATGGCATGAAAATTCAGCGAGTTCTTTAGGGGTGTATTTTTCCGTTATAAATGTCACATGTGTACACTACATAACAATTAAAACCAAACCACTCATAAATGGCATTGGAGAAAACATGGAGCGTAAACCAAAGTACAGCTCGTTCAAGAAGCCGGGCGATCTGCCACAGCATCATGTTTTCGGTGGATGGGCCTTGGAAAAGCTGGATGAAGATCCGGTTTTTTACCAAAAATTTGTTTTCAGCGATGAAGCCAAATTTCCGTATTTGGTCCGATGAGCAAGCAATACAAGAGCTGCCAATGCATCCTGAAAAATGCATTGCTTAGTGTGGTTTATGGGCTGGTGGAATTATTGGTTCGTACTTTTTCAAAGATGACGATGGGAACAAGTTTACCGTAAATGGTGGCCGGTATCGTGCAATGATTTCCAACTTTTTATTATATTATACGAGCTGAATCTGATTGACATGCAGTTTCAACAAGACGGTGCCACATAGCACGCGAAACTATGGACGTATTACGAATTGAATTTGGTGAGCAATTAATCTCTCGTTTTGGACCAGTGAATTGGTCGCCTATATCGTGCGATTTGATACCGTTGGACTACTTTTCGCGGGTGTACGTCAAATTTCTTGTTTATGCCGATAAACCAGCATCGATTGAAGCACTAGAAGATGACATCACATGTGTTATCGGTGAGATACCAGCGGCTATGCTCGAAAAGTCACTCAAAATTGGACTTCTCGTATACATGTATTTCCCATGGCCATAAGTTATTTTATTTACAAATAAATCAAAAACTCTACCGGGTGTCTTGCTTGGCTATTGACTGTTGCTTGACTGTTGTTAGGCAGATTTGGTATCTCGCTAATGGTCACTGGTTTGATGAAAACAATCGTAGAACATGAAATACATAGTACTACATCTTTTTGACCTGGTAGCATCTACGGAACTACCGAATATTAAACTGCCCAAAATACTGAGTTATGTTAGAAAAACCACACGTTTAGCGGCAACGAGATTAATCTTGATGGTAGACCTTTTTTCAAAGGCTGTACAATGGACCCGTGATCTAGGGACAGGCCATTTCCGCCCTCCTCTCAATATGGTTTTCTCTTCAAAAAGCCCGCCAATTTGGAAAAAGAAACTGAACTAAATAGCACGACTTTTTGACAATAGATACTATCCGATGAGTATGTCAAAAAATTACATTAGCTTATCATGTAAGAAAAAGCCTTTCCAGCCTCCACTGCCCTCTTCTCTTAAATCGAACTTCCTTAACAATACTGCCGTACTTTTGCCACATCATCTTGCAGAAGAGTAGGAAAACTCCCCCACAATGCCAAACTCCTTAGAGCCCTGAGCCTGATGTCCTTGCCTTAGCTTTTGAAACCGACCTGCTCTCATTTACTATTTTTGTCAGCAGCTACTAGTCGCCTTCGCCTTGTGAACTGGGAAGAAAACAAATTTTTTTTTTTTTTTGGCGCTAACCTAAATGCCTTAGTGGTGGAAATATTGAATAGAATTTCATTGAGGAAAAAAGAGGCGACCTTTTCCCTCGCAGAGTCCTCCAGAAGCCCTCTGTCTGTCGAATAAGTTATTGATGATATTGCGCGTTCTGGAGTCCGTCGTTATTGAATATTGCAACATCCACACATAATAAATCCCGAGCATCACAGATGGGAATGAATGGGGCTCCGGGTCCCCGCCGGTGTGCTGCTGCCATTTGTTTATTTCATTAACTTCCTTCTCGTGAAAATAAGGTAAATATTGATTGGTCCGGGCGGCAGCTACTATTTTTATGGGTGACGCGACGACATGAAGAATTCATCGGTCAGAGAATGGCGAGTAGTGTGGGGATCTAATTAAGCTCTTTATTGTTTTCATGGAAGGAAATAGACGGGAAGGTTGCCCGACTTTTGACGGGTAATTAAAAAGTTTCCTCGAATTTCCGAAAGCCGATTAGGGAAGGGATGCTGTGACTGGCGGTTTGCTGCAGTCGTTGCGCATCCATTCCCGGGGTAATTGCGCGGAAATAAGCAAGGCCACCAGCGAAGAGGTTTGATTGGTTATTTCCCCCACATTTGACCGATAATATTCAGCAAATCGGATTACATGGTCACATGTTTGACAGCATGTCTGTTGATGTTTTGCCCATTTCGGGCAAATTACCATTCAATTTCCATGGACGATGGCTTGGATTGGACTGGCCGGGCACACTCCAGCAGAAATATGTCGCATGGAGTGGAGCAAACACTCCGCTGTCCATTTTCCAATTTTCTCAATCTTGTTTGACATGTGAAGCCTCAATAGTATTAATTCTCTGAACGTTGTTTGTTGGGGCCAGCCTCGGCTCCCCTTTCAAAAGATTTGTGGGCCTCGAATTGAAATTCCAAAGATTCATTGCCCCGTAGGCCGCCTTTGTTGGAATGTAATCCAATTAAAGTGTGCAATAACACATCAGTTTCGGCCACGCACCAATCGATTATTCATGCGGCCCCAGATACTCCGGAGCATAAATCTTGGTGATTCTGTCCCCAATGCCCGGCTAGAGGGATTCGAGGGATGAGGAGGTGATAATTTAAAATGATGAAAAGTCCTTAAAAGTGGCACAGTGACGAAAGCAACCACCCGGTCACATGCATGGCAATAATAAAGCAAAAAATGCAAAAGCAGGGCACCGCTCCCGTTCGGTGTAAATATTCGCGCTGCGGCCATGTTTAGAGTTTTACAAATTACCGCAATTACTCCACGTTTATGGGGAAAGCCACTAATTTTAAATCCTCGCGCTCGTTTTTCATTCGTGCAGTGAAAGTGCTTTAAATGTTGAAAAATGGGATTTCATTTCTAATCCTCGGGGAGAGTGCATGTGGGCCACTAGGGGAAAATATGCAGTGCGGATGGGGACGTCCGCCGTGTACGCCCCGCGAGTAATTAATTATTACAACTGAGCTTTTTAATCATGAAACGATTTAATCAATGCACGGGAATGGACCACGGCCGCCAGCGAATGACGACAGCGACAGAGCTGCAGAAACTCGGCGGTCGATCTTGTTGTTTCGCAACTTTAATTTTCTCCCGCGGAAAACAATGAGCACCACACACGGGTCGAGCCGCGAAAGGGTTGAGATGAGGCTGACGTGTTTGGTCGTGAAACTTTCCTGAAATTCTAGCTGGCAGGCATATCCTTCAGGATTAAGTCGTTAGCGCTTTGAAGCATGCCTTGATTGCATGTTGAGGAAATGAAGCGGCAGCAGTAGACGGAGGCGCGAAAGCTGGTAAATTTTATGATAAAGTGCGGTAGAGGCGTGGGTGCTGCCACAGCGATAGAGGAAAGTGAGAAACTCATATGCAGATGAGTTGATTAGTTGCTTTCTGTAATTAGGCGGAAAGTCGTTTCTCCGTTATTTGTTCCTTTTGTTGGAACAAAGTTGTCTTGGACTTTTTTATACTTCCAGTTCCATTTTATCAGACGAAAATTTTGAAACCAACCAAACACAAATAAGATCAAATTTATCGGTTGAGCAATGAGCGACCTGGCGTTGTCGTGCTGCTAAATAAACTTGTCGTGGCGATTCTTCCATTCCGGCCACTTCTCGTGCAGAGTTCGTTTTATATCAGTTGTATTTTTGACGGTTTCAGCAGCTTGTGATACAATAATGCGTCAAATTACGTATCCTCAAATTTTTTTCGGTTTCATATGCAACCACCCAATACTTGCACATATGTAGGTACATATGTATGTTAGGGTTCCGTAGCCGAAGGGTTCATGCTACGTGTTTGTATAAGATCGTATAAGCTCAAATCAAATGTGGAAGTTCGAATATATCCAAAATAAAAAATTTGAAAAAAAACGCCCGACTTACATATATTGAAGATCTACCACGATGCCTACCTACATAAGAACCTTCCGTATAAAATATACTTTCATTTTAAAAAACATGACCGAAAGAAATACGAAAGCACATAAATACAAACAATCATGTCAAGAACGTAACACCCGTCCTCTTTTGGTGTCGGGAATTCAAAATAGGTTGCTACAGATTTGAATCTGCTCGCAAAAAAAAAGCATGTCAATACATGACACTTTGCCCTTATTATTTGGTAACCTATTTCGCATTTTCTGGAAATTCCTCACGTGTTTAACTGCTCCCCTCAATGTGTACATATGTTTGTACATGAAATTAGTTTTTCCAGAGTTCAAGTTCTGAGAATTTTTAATAAGGAGCCGTCTCGTTTACGAAAAGCTCCATAAAGTATGTACGTGTGTACATACTCTGATTCTGAGGCGCATTAAATTCACAATTATTCGGGAATTGTGCCCTAATGATTCAGTGAAAATGCCAAAGGCCTTAAATTCCCCCCAAAGAAAAAGTCCTTCCACGAATATCACAGCGAAGTCGCGAAATGAAAGAAGCATCTAACGGGAAATTGAATTATAAGCTTTAGTACGACCTTTTTGCTGAACTGATAACACCATTTAAGTGCTTCGAAATCAGAGGGGAAAGTACTCCTTTTGAGGGCCCTAATTTGCAGAGGTCTCAGTCGGTTGGAGTCGCTTTAAGTGCGAATTTCAACTCGAGCCACTTGGAGCTCAGCCATCCGGAATTCCTTCCGAAAAAACAGCCCAAGTGGATGAGCGCTGCTGAAGACACTCAACGGGGGGTGGCGGTGACGACGATACCTCTAACCTCTGCAAATAAATTTTATAATTGATATTCGGTGCCATTAGTGGGGAACAGCAAATTCCAATTAAACTTTAAATGCAATGCAAAAACCATGTCACAGGAAGTTACTTCCGAAGAACAACTTCTTCCATCAACACATGAGGAGTGGGCCGCAACTCTCGAGGCTCAGGCTCCGGTTGGGGCATTTCCCCAAAATCCGTGGGATGAAGAAGGGCTCACCGAGAATTTCGGGAGGATCCGAATAAATTTATTTGCCTCTCGACTGCCATTTAAGGGCAGTTTAAATTTTCATAAGGGAAATTTCCTAGGAATTCATTACGATGAATACATTGTGCGGGTAGTCACGGGAACGTGTTGGGACAGGGCTCTGGACGGAACAGTAGCATGGCAGTGTACACAACCTGCTCGTGACACATTAAGTTGTCATAGTTTTACGTCTCAACAGTGGAAAACAAAGCACCGCCGCCATCGCCGTACCGTACAGTCGTAAATCGCTCAAAGGCGACACTCATGACGAGAAGAATAAAATCATTCAGCGCAAAGATTTCAAAATTTTAAGTCCCACGCCACACCGTTGCGGGACCGGAGAAAGTTCTGAAGAGTTATTGAACTACCGGAGTGCTTCGAGCACCGATTGCCGCTGCCAATGCACAATTTCCACAAAACATGTGAATCAGTCCGGGCAAATCCAACCTGCACATACGGTCGCAGCAATGTGAAGGGAGATCCGGGTGTAATCCCTGGCTGAGGAGTATAGTTCCCCTTCCGGAATACCAACACCGTACTGCTCCTGCGGTTGCAGGAAGCGAGGCACCCAGGGTGCGGACGTGCCCGGCTCCACCGTTCCATAAATCAAAGAAATCTTTTCGCAATCACGAGACACATATCGGCCTTAAATCAACAATTTTCGTAAACGCCAAGGAAACGAATGGGAAGCCCGACACAGAGAGGCTCCTGTCGCTCCTGACGAGTGACGGAGCACCTCGCCGTATGATTGCCGAGTTTTTGGTTTGAATATTGAAAATGTTCCCGTCATTACGATTATCTAGGAGGGAAGCCGCTCTGCACGTAATTGGGGGCTGCGTGTCAAGTGCCCGCGCCGGTGTATTTACGCCCCAGGAGCCGCTAAGAACCCGCTTCCTATCACTAATTAATCGCTCCAAGATTGGGCGCTCTGGCTACGCTATAAGTGCTCGCTCCGCGGATAGTGTAAATATTTACCTGAGTGCTACAAATTCGTTTCACGGGCTGGGTAAAATCAGTGGGCGAAGATTTCGAGCACGTCTCTTCGTAGCGGAGTGTGCTTTGATCAAAGTCGTTAAAATGTTGCAGAATCCGGGAGAGTTTACCGGCGTACAGCGAAGTGGGACACATGGCTTCGGAGTATTTATAGGACAGCTTGCTTGTGTTTAACAAACAACTCCGGTTAATGGTCCCTTCAGGTTTACATTGTTCAAAAACAGCACGGGCTAGTGGGGGTTCAACGAAATGAAACCCTAAGTGCATTTGGCGCTCCTAAAACGTACATTAATTTCTCGCTCTGAGATCTCTGCAAAATCACTAATTTTCTGGTGGAGCAATATAATGCAACAATGGTGTGGGCAACACCTTCGTCTAGTAGAAATGCAAACAAAGAATGACACATCCCAGGTCCCCCATTCTTCCAAACGTTAAGGAATTGCAAGCTTTTTCAGAAAATCCAAGTTAAATAAAATCTGTGGGGAGTGCTTCAACGCTTGAACTAACTTTGGTTACGCATCCCTATACAGGGTGTTTCACCTAACGTTTGCCACGAATTGGAGTGATGTATCTCACTTAGACAAACTAAAATTTTTATGACATGGTGGGTGCGATTCAACCGTTTAGGAGTTACAGGGTGATTCATAAATTCGGTATGCATATAATTATTTTATTTTTGTTGATCTTCCTCTACCACTGCTGGTACAGTCACTTTCTCAAGTGAAAAAATGCTCTGAAATTTCATGAAATTTACGTATCTTCATGTAATTAATACACCTCGTTTTTATTTTTATTGAATTGCCCATCTTATTGCTTTTGCAAGGAGATATAACATGTCCACGTAGAGAAAGGATATACCAAATTATATAATACGTAGAAAACCTCACGTCCCGATTTCGATGAAATTGAAATATCTCACATTTAAATAATGTCATTCTGAGGAAATTTTGTGTGGCTGGACATATGGTGAGGAGGCCTGCAGGAAAAAAGATACAAGCAATTTTATATACTTGTGTATGCAGAAAGGGGCTTACCCCCATAACTTCAATAAAATTGAAATATGTCATTCTGGGAAACCTTGCCCTTTGACGCAAACTTCGGGAACATCAAACTGCTTCTGTATGAGTGGCTGACGAAATTTACACCAATCTTTGATGAACTCTTTATGGTTACGAAATTGTTGTCCTTAAAGTACCTTTACTATTTCTCATCGGTTTTCAATGAGATTAAGAACTGGAGATTGGGATGGTTGTTTGATCACATTGATATTTTTAGTTTCAGACCAGTTTTTTTTTACATTCGCAGCCGTATGCTTCGGATCATTATCTTGCCAAAGTCACCACCAAGAGGTCAACGCGTCCTCATCATAAGACATACCATTAGACTAAATCATATTTATTTTTTTATTCGTCAGAGAAAAGTAGCGTTCTCCATTTTTATAATGTTCAGCTTCTATAGGTTGTGGCAAAAATCATTAGAGAGTTCCTATATTTAGGCTTCTTCACAGGTCGGCTTAAACAAAAAATTGGGCTCAGTAGTTCGTCATTGCATAATCTTTTCGTGGATATTTAAATTATTTTCAGTCACTTAAGGTCTCACGGACATATCGGATTGAGTTTTTTGTTTTCTGACCATCCAAATGTCTTTTGTCTGCGTAGTTTTCCTGTCTCTAAAATCTTTATGTTCGAGTAATTTACTATTTCAGTTTTTATTAATTACGGATTTATTTATTGCGTATTGTTCACTTTATTTATTTTTTAAATTATCAATCATTTTAATTGGTTCACGCCATTTTGTAAAACCCTTAAATCGCACGCGTTGTCGCCATAATGATCAAAGAGAACTATATAAATTACCCATTTCATAATATTCTAAAAGGTGAATTACCGTTACTTAGCAAAAACCTGATCTTTACCTCCTTCGACCGATGAAGTTTTCCATTCAGTTTCTTTAGTTTTGTCCAGTCTTAATATGGGTGAATGCTCAATATGTTAGAATTTCCCAGAAACCATTATGAACTTTGAATTCTAAACAAAAAAAATACTTTTGAACAATAAGTGCTTTTCTGAATTTAGATAGACATTTCGTACAGTCCAACGTGATGTGGGTTTGGCACAATTAATGGAAAATTTTCAACGATTTCAACTTACTAACGACATGGTATCTTCCATTTCGTATTCATACAAAACAAAACGTCAAAAAAAGTGGAAGGAAAGCCACAAAAAGGATTAAAAATAAATAAAATAAAATAATTAAAATATTTCACACAAATACCAACCAATAAGTTTAGCTATTGTGGATGACTGCTTTAACGAAGTTCTGAAACTTTAAGTTTAGAAGGTTTCTGAAATTGTGCCTCAGGGCGGGAATGAGGGAATTTGTAGGAAATTCGTTTTATTTCTGTAACGGACTCACAATAAAAGTTTCAAGGCGATCCCAATTAAAAATATAATATATAAACGTAGGAAAACTCTCCAACCAACGCCAACGTAGAGTTCTGTGCTTCATTTCCCCATGAATTACTTTGTCGCGGCAGCAAAATTAATAATTTCACTTACATTAGGCCCGACATTGAGCATTTGCATCGCATGAAATGATTCAACTTGCAATTAGCTCCTTTGGCTCAGACCTGCTCCTCTAATTGGCAACCAGCCTGAAAACTTCCTGGCGACGGAGCCGGTTTTCCGACTATATTTATCGGATTCTCCCAAAATAGCTCGAAATCATTTAAAAAAACTGGCGAAATTCCCTCCGGCTGGTTGGAATTCAGCTAGGGCTTATTGAAAAAAAACGGTTTTAAGCGCCATTCAATAAATATCCGGAAATTGTAGGCTAATTCCCTCAAAATCCCACTTTTAGAGCTGAGAAGCCCTCCTTCCGCTTTCGGCGCGACGTGCCACAGGAAAATAATGGAGCCGCACTAATCGCATTATAAAGCACCCGCACCAGAAACCACAGTAGAAAATGTCCCCGCTAGTAAAATGCCGTAAATTAGCGTAGTAAAGCTTATTTGAACGAGTTTCCCAACAAATCCCATTCCAAATGCTAATAACATTTTGTGAACTTTTAGAGCGGTCTGAGGCAGCACCACGCATACTAATTCCCACCGAGCGATTTAGTTTGTCGCGCGGTCCTTCCGCAGCCCTGGATGGCCCTCACCCTCGTCCCCGCCCCCCTGAGTACAGCGGATTAGGGCCACACACGTATTTTCATTGACGCAATTGTTTTCGCCAGACATTTTCACCTGAACAAGCGCAGGAAAATCCATTTCCCTTTGGCTGCAACAATTTCCATTTATCCTTCTTTCAGCTTTCATTAAAACTCCCACAGGAAAGTGCTTTTCTTCCATCCAATTGAAAGTTCTTCGCTGAAGCGCGGTGGTTATGTGCCTAAATGGGTGGATGACGACTTCAAAGTGCACATCCCTGGCAGCATCACCAGCATCAGAGCAGCAGCAGCAGCAGCATCTCTAACGCCGAGATAAGCCAGGATGTGCGGGCGTTTCGGCCCACAAGTGTGAGTCCGTGTGAATCCGCTCAGGTTCCGGGGACTCTTCGGGCCCCCCCCCCCCCCCCCCCCCCCCATGAGCCCCAAAGCGATCGCCGAGCTTGGGGAATGCATGAAACAAACAAAATTTAGAAGATTTGGTTTGGAAAGCCCCACAGCTCACGGCTTTGCCGAGTGCACACTCCAAATGCATTATATTTCTTTGCGGGGGCGTTCGGAGTTCCATTTTAATCAAAATTTACCATAAAACTTGAGCGTCGCGCCGGGGCGAACTCCAGGAGAAGATGTTGCGGGCTTCCTGCAAGGGCTGATTCAATAATGCAATTCCGATTGAGGGTTCTGAGGGATAACGCCGGGAGGGGACTTATTTGCTTTATGTAGCTTCTTCGGATTTAAACTTTGGACGCTGCCAGATGGTAAGTTGTTTCTTTGCGATGTTCATCCCGAAACGAAACCGCCACGTGTTGGCGCAGATGCAGACCCAGTCCGGGATGCACGGGATAAAGTTTTCTCAGTTGTGTAAGCGAATACTAAATTCGGAATATTTTATGCATTGGCCCGATGCGCGCCTGGGACAACACTGGGAAACCGACAAAGCCCTGTTTACATATTATTTGGTTATTCCATCAAAATTTCAAATGGACTATTGGCCGGTGCAAAAAAACTGCAAAATAACCACCGGCCAGGATTCGACGACGATGGACGTTGGAATGATTAGATGCCCACGGCCGCGTTCCTGTTTCGGCTAATGCATGGGCGCATGGATCAAATGTTGCCACAATAACGTGAGCCGAGCAGCCGACCAATTGCAGTTTTATAGGCGAAACTGCTCTGTACAAAGTAAACAAAATTCAAATGCCTAGAAAATTCCACACAGCACCCCCGCACTCCCACGGTCGATACACTTTGAAGGCGCGGATAGGGTGGCTGGTTTATTGTGGAGCAGCTCTCGACATGGAGTTCACCGGAATTGACAGTATACCCGGCGAACTGGCATTGCTTACGTAAACAGCTCTAGAACGTGAGGAAAATAATGCTCCCCCAGCTCATTGTTTGCGTGCTATTCCCTTTTTCGGAGAAAATTTACACATCGCTTCAGCTAGTTGCCTGCTGCTCCCGGCTGGATTTTCCGAAGAGAGGTCTTGGCTGCTTCGCGCCACAACAACTGTTTCAGCAGTCCCTGCCTCCTTCATGGCCAGGGAAGTATCACTGCCTTTTCGGGCTACATGTGCACTAGAGCACCATATCCATACTCACTGCACAGACCTCTCCGGAAAATTGTTATTTTGTTATAATTCGCAACTATAAGTTCAGTTGCGTGCAAACTTTTCAATTTGAGAGTGCTCCAGTCGACCCGGCAACCACAGGTGCTGCCCATCAGGCGCACAGGTGCAGGTATTTTTGTAAAAAGTGAAAACAAGGAATAATTTTAATTACGTTCCTACAAATAGTTATTTCTTCTGCTCTGAAGGGCTCGACTGCTTTTATGCTGCCGCTCGCCGTTCCAGTCGGAGCACCCTTTGTGGGGCTCTAGTCGACTTCTCCCCCACAACTTTTTCGAATTAATTTGGAGTGAATTTCACTTGTTGCTGCCGCCAAAATGTTAGGGGCGAAAACAAATATTAATTTAAAAACGAGCTGATTGAAGTGCTGACAGTTTTCGAAATTTAATTGACAAAATTGCACCTTTAGAACTTCCAAAATAAATTCCCTTTTAACGAATCCCACTTAAGGCCGAACCAGACTCACGACGTGAATTCCCGTGAATATCGGTGAACGTGAATGTATGTATGGTTTTCACGGATTTTGCGTTTGTTTCCTGATCAGTGTCGGAACGGGTGGGTGCAACGTTCCCCCCGCCCGTGAGTCTGGATCGGTCTTTAACAGTATTTTCGTGAGCAAAAAATATACTGAAATTTATGTGGAGGGATGGGAAATAAATGAAATGTTCGTAGTGAAATGTTTTTTTTTGTTCTAAACCGAAAATCTATTATCTAATGGACGAGTGGATATACGAAGCAATTACTCGCTTCAGATCATTTAATGACGTAGCATCAAAAGAATTTCATTACATTTATCTTTTTACCTTTGGCGTTGTTTGTATTCCCAAAAAGCACCACATACTACTTTCCTAATAGTGTTCGAATCTAGTACATAAAATATCAATCATCAATCAAATCAATCAAATCAATCAAATTACCAAGCGTGTCTACAAGAGCAAATCAAAAACCGAGCTCTACACCAACGAAAGATTCGTCGAGAAAGATTAAATGACTTCTCTGTTAATGTCCATGAGAGCGTAGAATGTGTGGATTAGTAAATGTATGTGAAATCAACGACCCCCAAAACCCCCAGGTACAAAATTCATGTTAGATAGGCAATGATTTTCTTTTTAAGTAACACTGAGTGAGTTTATAGGATTGAGGGTGTTGTCATACGGCCGCCATTTTAAAAATAGTTTTGTAATTAGTTTTTATAATTTTTTAACGTAATTTGAATAATAAATGAAAGGGAACAAGGAAGGATAAACAATTTTAAGGTGATACATATACCTCTCCTATCTGATAATTTAAATTGACTTATTTACTTTAGAGTACCGTACCAAAGATACCAAACGGAACTCTACTGGCGAGACATCACTGTCGGTCCGTTTAGTTTGTTTAGGAGGCCGAATAATAAAAGTGGCCCAAGATGGCTTCCTTCAGGTACACAAGAGGTATTAATTATCTCGTTAGACAGGAATCCACTAAATGATACTCTCAGAGTGAGTTCTGATCCTAAGAGCCGATCCAACATACAAACACTGACACTGCCGCTTTTCTATGTTCGACTGTATTACATAGCAGAGTTCAATCAAATTTAGAAAATTCAAAATTCTCACTACAGTTTTTTATTTTTGAGTCAAAGCGCCATTGTACAGGCTTAGTAATGAAATCAATCAGCCAATTGCATATGCGCCAAAATCCTTAAGCGCTAAGTTCATTTGTACCTGCCCAGAAAAATTAGTTCCAAGCAATCTTAATCTCCAGCCGCGTTTAATTGCAATTTTTCGCAGGAACATCATGAAACCTTCAACAATTTAAGAATATCCCCGCCGTCAGCCAGAGGCAGTGGGAAGAATAAAAAGCCGAAGAGCAAAAGACGATTTTTAATTAATTCCCAACAAATCTGTTTCCACTAGGAGCTGTCGAAGCGACTTCATGGTGCTTGGAATCTCCCGTCTGAGCCCATTGTTCGGCGGTAATCTTGCGTGGTGACAACCTCAAACAATTTCTGCTGTCGTCGATCGTCTGCCCACCCGCGTCCGCAGCCGCACCCGCTCCCGTATTCGCTCCAGACACTGCAGTAGTCAGCGGGGCTCTAAAAATACTCAAGAAGTGAAAATAGAGAGACTCGGAAAAAAGTAGTCTAAAGACAGATTATTTCCGACGGTTTCCATTGACTCGAAGGGATTAGGACGGACAAGCACGACGACGACCTGTAAGCTGGAAAAAATGTGTTTACGTCACGATGGAGCAGGAATAAGATTTTCCCGGCCATAAATCACCGCCGCTTGTTGGTGCTAAGGAGCAGTTTTATTAATTTGAGCTTCTTAAAAGCTAATTAAAGGGCAAGAGGAGCAGAGCCTGCGGGTGCTGGGGAACGTTCGTGGCCGCTGCACCGCAGATGCCTGCGACTAATCTTAGCAAACAGCCGTTTCGGTGCTTCTTTGTCCAAGGTGATGCTTGGCTGCTCCTCCCACGCCATTTCATACACCTTTTGATCTGGACGGCCCCAGGACTGGAGGAGCACTTCGTTCCGGCTAGTTATTTTGAGCGAAGTTTTCTCTCAGCCCTGTGCCCTCCGTCAATTGTGTCCGCGGATACAACGGGCTGCTCAGCGGTGCCATTCCGAGCTGACGCTAAATTGAGATGGCTCGGAATAAAAATAAATGCAACCTCGCAGCTTTCCGTCCGAACCGTCTCGGTTTTGCGAACACAATCCTCTTTGGAGACATTTCTTCCCGGTTCTGTGGCAATTCGGATTATATACGGACGGCAATTTATTTGTTGCCATTCCTTGGCCCCCGGGGATCCTAGCGCAGTGCTTGTGGCAAGGCAAACTGCACTTATTCTGCAAAACCCTATACCGGCAAAACGGAAGGAGCAGAGTACCACAGGGTTCGCATGCTGGCCCTTGTATATGTTATGTAGATACGTCAGGACTCAACCTGACTCAGATTTGTACCAATTTGCGCACGTAATTCGTTTTGGGACGACTTAGTTTCCGCTAAATGATGATTAATGTGCCACACTATCCCACTTTTTTAATTCCCGATTTTCAGCTGTGGGAGGGATCCGCATTTGCCCCCAGTGCCGGGTGAGAAATTACCGGCACGAGTCGAGTTCAATAGTGCGCTTCAAAAGGAGTTAGTCTTTCTCAAGGACGAGAAAAGCTTCTTCGGACTCCTTTAGACGTAGGGGCTTAATGAAAGCGGATGTGTGTCACGAGCTAATTCCCGTGCAATTTCTCTTTGCCAATGGACGTATTTTTCATGGTGTCACGGGTACTTGTGCCCGGGCCTGATCCATGTGTGCGAGCACTCGCGCGAGTTATTGATTTTCGCGTTTTTCTGCAGACACTTTATTATGCGACGCACGTCCTGGAGCCTCCCAGCATATTTTTTCCATTTTATTTCTTAAAACCATTAATCACGGAATGGGGCCCGATCTAATGGTACACAGGACCGGGGTGGATTCCTAAGTGCATACTCAACATCCGGCAGGATGGGAAAGCTTTAAGCTGAGAGATTAAATATAATTTCCCGGGCCTTGTACGACTGCTACTGCTTTTGGATTCCTTTTTTTTTTGTTTCTAAATATTCATAAAGCACTCGATGGGAATTCCACGAAATTTTTATCTGACGGGATAAAGCACTGAGGGGAGATATGGACAAAGCTGAGTCTTAAAAATCTGTCACTGGGGCTCCGCGTGCCACCATGCTTCATAATTGGACCCATTTGTTATGCTATGGAAGATTTACATATCTTTGGTCGGACGGACAAGGGACTGTTGCGGGTGTTGGGCAGTAGAAGTATTCCTTGCTGACCGCTTGCCGCAGTAGGAAGTATCAGTTGCAACGTTACACAAGTTTGCAAATTTTTCAAAGTGATTAAGAAGCTTGAGATTTTAATTCAAAGACAGCGCAGGATAAAAGGAATGAAAGCATTGTGACACTTAAAAATAATTTAAACCATTTTCTTTCATTGGTTTGATGGAGCAAATTGAAGGGCATGTTGTTGATTTTTCTTTTCTTGTGAAAGTGCCCGAAAACCGGTCGTTTTGTCAAAAGATAAAAATCGAACATCAAAGAAACGGAGTTGTAAAGAATATCCTTAGATTAGGAATTTTTCTTTCATTGTAAAGTTTCGTAGTGGAATTGCGAAACAAACACTGAAACGTTTATAAGATCACCACGTCAATTTTTCACAGCCATTTACGATACAAACCGCTTAACCTAGAAACTCGAAAATGTCCACGACTTTAGCTACTATGACCCTACAGGAAGAAAGGTAGAGGTAGAGTAGGTCACATGATGTCGGTGGCCAATTTATGTTACCATTCCGTGAAATAACGTTTCCGTGGAAGTGTGACAGGTAGCACCAAATTGCTGAAACCAGAGAGCATTGTCCATATCTACCAATTGGTCTAACGAAACGTTTGCTATCACACTCCTATACCCAAAAATATTCACTGTGGCGGAGTTTTCAGCATCTAAAAAAAATACAGACCAATAACTTCTTCTGACCATAAGCAACATCATATTTTCTGGTAATAAATCTTTCAAGAGTAGCGTTCACAATTACCAAACTATTCAATCTCTTCCTCACCACACTTCCTTAATAACATTCGGGAAAGTCTTCTGCAAAATTCCGGAATTGAAAGTTTCTCTAAAGCTAAAACCCTTCTGAGTTTCCGCTCAAACCCCTAATCACATCAAATGGGGAAATTTCTTCTGAATGAAACTCTTATGCCAAAGTTCGTCATATAAAATGTCGTAGTTAAGGAGCAGGACCTCAGAATGCAATATATTTCGGACTAGATTGCCCAAGGTGCATCTACCGTCCGCGCCAGGAGCTCCCGAAACTACCTTATTCTAAACAAGAGTATCTTACTATAGTAGTACCGAACAGAACAAAACTTTGCAGGGTTCGAGTGGGCAGAGGATAAAAACAAAATTAGGAAAAAAAAGTGAACGGTGAACCAGCACGCCACAAGAAAATCTCGACATAAAGTGAAAATGTTTACAACCAATTTGCACAACTGAGGATGGAAAAAACCGGAGGAAAACAAGAAAAATGGAAAACAGGAAAGAAAAAAAAAGCACCGAATGCGACTGGTGCTGAGTTTGGTGAGGATGATGATAACGGGGACGATGGCGACGGTGAAAGACACCTCCGCCGTCCGCCCACAATGAAGAAGTCTCCGGTCAAATCAATTTCTATGGGCACGTGGTTACCTCATAGCTTATTGAGCGTATGCTCATCGTGAACGATATCGTCGTGGACTTCGTCGACTAAGTTGGCAAAGAGGTAGGGCACTGGGTAAGGCTCTTAGCTATGGCCAACAGGCCGTTGTAAATGGGGGTAGTTAGAGGACTTGTATTTGACAAGAATATTGCCACGTTAAAATCAATGGGGCTGTGCAATAGCAACGTGAAGCCTCGAGTTGGATTGATGTTTCCATGGGCATCAGGATCGTTTACTTCTTAGTAAATTGTTACCCTGGAGCTCAAGTGGCATGAGATGCTATCCCAAAAAATATAATACTGTAACAAGCTGTAAGTAATTGTTGATTTTTCTGAGGGTTTAGCATTGCAATTGCGAGATCATTAGCTACACGGATAAAAACTCCCAAGTAAATAATCCTAACATATCAAGAGTTAATATATTTTTTTGTGTATGCTTTAATGAAATATACATAAAGAGATTCGTATCGATCCAACAAAGAAAAATATGTCCCAACATAAATTCTCTGCTAAGTTTTCTACACGTTTGTTTGCAAGTTCAACGAACTAAAGGCAGTCAATTTAAAAAATATATATATGTATCTGTGCGATTGCTATTTGCCACCTTTGGTCACATCTAACACAGAAACAAAACAAAATGTATAAATATCAGATAAATAGCAAATCGTCAAAACAGTTCTCGAGATGTAGTCCTTACCAGTTTGAAAATTGTAGTTTCGAGAAAAACGTAAGTGAAAATGCCTGATAAAATCCAGGTATTAATTGGGTAGA
The DNA here is from genome assembly GCA_947538895.1 of Neoitamus cyanurus. Taxonomy (NCBI): domain Eukaryota; kingdom Metazoa; phylum Arthropoda; class Insecta; order Diptera; family Asilidae; genus Neoitamus; species Neoitamus cyanurus. The sequence goes on from OX384546.1 coordinate 19,655,890, forward strand.
CTTTGGTATATTTATGTTTGCCCTCTTAAGGCCACCCGGTGGTCTAGCACCCTTGAATTTAAGGGAATTTTCAAAATTGTTTTTGAAGGTGAAAATAATGAACAACGATATTAAAACTTTGTAGATATATTATAATTCTCAAAAGGCATACAACTATATTTTTACAATTAAAGAAAAAAATTAATTATTTAAATAATGGCGCTGAAGATGACCCCCTCAAAAAAATGAACCTGGGCGGCGGGTGAAGTTTTAGCTCTGTCACTTATTTGAAAAATAAAATATAAGGAAATTATTAATCTATATCACTGTAGCTATCGCCAGAGCCAACAAAAAATGAAAAAAAAAATTATTTTGACAAAAATAGCGCGTTTTGAAATTTGAATATCGAAAACAGACTACTTTTCATTAGTTTTTTTACGTAAAAAATAAGAAGTTATTGAAATAAAAAATGTTTGGTGGTCCCGGCAATAGCTACTAGTGTACTGAATAACATATTAAAATTTGGGATGATTCGGATGAATAGTTTTTTTGTTTTGCATCCCGCCGTGCAGAAAAGGGTGGTTTCAAGATAAATGAGTTTAAACTTTTAGTATGTTTCCATTCATAGGCGGATCAACCGTTCGCTACCTGCTGAAAAGGCTGTAGAACCTAAAATACTGTCAATATCATTACAAAAATTTAACAGTATATTCTCGAAAGACCACACTTTCGAAATATTAAAAAAAAAAAAGATTTTTTGAAAATTCTAGACCACCGGGTGGCCTTAAATTGTTCGTAAATGCGCAAGTATTAAATTAGAACAAAAAAAAAAAAAGAAAAAGAAAATTCGATGCTTTGAAACTATCAGGGTGACGTAGCCCCTTATATTTTATTAAGAACTATTTTATAATCCCAACATTTCTCAACTTACCTATTATTTTAAAAACAAAGGCCACAAAATGTTGTTCTTGAATTTTCAACATTTGGAGTCATATTTAAGACTGGAGATCCCCATTCGAAAATATATATACATATAACAAACAGAATAAACACAGGAAATTGTGTAGCACTATCCTATACAATTTACGGGTATTGTACTTGTTAAGCTGTTAAATTTTTATCTCATCAGCTTGAAATGTAAACGGCAAATAGGGATTTTGAATACGATTATAAAGATCTCCCCAAAATATCTAGGCAATGTTTTATTACGTACACTGACGAACAAAAACTGGTTAGGTGTTTCAAGATTTTAAAAATATTTGACTGACAAATAATAACGTGTTTAAATAACTCCATAAATTGTTTTTTTTCTTTTTATTATTATTCTCAACCAAAATACTCATTTCACTACCTTTGCACTCTGAACGCAACCAGTCCAAAGTCCTTTAAAACTACAAATAGAAGTTGATCCAAAAGCCCTTGTTTTTATGCCCGGCCAGCTTGCGAGTGATACACTCATAGAAATTTATAATGAAAATTCAAGGAATGTCATCCCGCTCGTGCTAAATCCTGTGTAATAACTTGAAAATACCTTTTGGTGGTTCAGAATAATTGACATACCGATGCCTGAGAAATACCCAGAGATGTTCTATGGCATCAAAGAATATAAAGCTATAAAGATCTTGCAGTCGGCAGAAATAACTTTAATCGAAAAATTTGCACTACGGTTCTGTCATCAGTACCCTAGAGCTGTAGTAGTACAATGAAACCGGGCAGACGTTCATATCTAGACGCTTCTTACATTGCAAGTGTGACCAAAAATATAGAATGCCTTCACCTTGCGATGCGACACCAGCCAGCAAACGTACGAAAAATTACGATATCTCTGAACTGAACTGGGAAGTCCGGAGAATTTGAATTCGTGGACTTATGCCTGTTTTGTTAATGACGAGAGGTGCACTCATTTTACTGTTTTACTGCTGATAATTACTTTGTGTTTCAACGTGAAAAAAGCTTGCATTAAATTCTTTGGGGAACTTCTACTCGTTAATTCATAGAATTCTAAAAGACACATCGGCCGACGACGCATGCTTGGTACACCACAACGCGCGCGAACCCATATGACCAACAGCAGCAGTGACGGTTTCTAAGAATCCTTCCCTTAATCGATCGAAACCTTTTTTGGTGGTAAATTAGGCTCATGCAACTGATTATATGTTCTTTAATGGCATTTATGTCGGAACACTATGCCGGGTTTTGAGCCATTGTGATACAATTTTCGCGGTGTGCTTAGGATCAGCAATCTGCTGGAAAATAACCTAACTGAGTTCAATATTGGACTGATCAATGGCGGTTGGAAATTTTCCTGTAGAATCTTCAAATACTTTTTCTGTTTCAATCTGCCTTCCATCCGAACCAGGGGACAACTGTTCGTTGCTATAGCGACACAAAACATGAGGAGTCCACCACTATGCTTGATTGTTTGGCTGACTCCGCGAGATTCCAACGAAGAAGGATCACGACTTCATGGTACTAATTAAAAAGCAATTTATGGAGTTATTTACACGCTTTATTATTTGTCAATTAAAAATTTGTTTTAAATTTAAAATATTTCCTAAGTTGGCTTATGCTAACTCACTTTATTGTCCCTTATCTGATAGCTGTTTACTCGTAACGATCGTAACATTTCAAAATCTGCGTCATTAATGGATAACAAAATTAGGAATAATATGAGATCCTTTATTGCATCATTTACCTGATAATGCATTTCGATTTACACTCTCACTATAATGTCAATGAAATTATTATACAATCAAATTGCAATCAATGGCAGTAAACGTTTATTGGTAGTGCGATTTCAATTTCATTACCTCTAACCCATTTAGTTGCAATGGAATTTGCAATTTGCACTAAGAATCAAGCCGTTTAGTGGTAATGCTGATTATAGATCATATTGCATTAAATTTTCAATGCTTTACACCCTTCCCCCCACTTTGATGTAGTGAAACATTAGTTAACCCTCGTCAATTTTAAAGTCTGATGTATGGAATCATAAAATCATAAAATTATTTTCGATTGCCTTCGTTCCCATTGAAAACAAACTTTGATATTAATTTTCTCAGAATAATTGCGCTAAACCCGAAAGAAACACGACATGTGCGTGACTCCCAAAGTAAAAAAACTACAGCTAATGGCAACATGTTATACCTAAATAATAATTTTTATGTCAATCATGACACTTTGTAAGGGTTAAATAACAGAGCCTCTACCGACCCAAACTTGCGACATCGGAATTAAATTTCGAAAAGTAGGTACGACACACATTTTCATGTTTTTGTCAGCGATTTTATAGGAAACATTGCTTTTTGCCGGGGACGTTTTTTCGGGTGTTTTTTGTCTAGAATCGAACTGAGCAACAGTGGACATAATCCTCACTGCTATTGAAATTAGCAAATCAACTTCTTTGAAATTCGCTCTACTCGAAACTGTAGTGTGAAAAGAAAAAAACGAACAAAAGAAATATAGGTAATGGGAAAATTGCAAAAATATTCAAAACAACATCTGCGAAACTTTGTAACGAACAAAAAAACGAAAGAAAAAAACAAAATGTCTGAACTCTGCCAACGACAAAATCCCTGAAGATAACAACTGGCAGCAAACTGGAAGAAAACGCTGTTTTTCCCCCCTCCCGTCCAAAGCGAGGTTACGTAAGAACATTTCCTAGCAATTTACCAGTTTGTCGTTTTATTCGTGTTATCGCGTTTTAAACATTAACGTTTCCTAAACGGACAGTTCTGCCCAGGTGTGCTGAGGAGGTAGGCCCCAACCAGCAGTAACAGCAACAGCCAGGCACTTGGGCACAGCAAGCGTCCCCAGCCTCAGTTCATTGCACTCTCTGTTTCTGGAATCTTTCTTTCGATAAGCGGCTGCTGCAAGATGCTGAAGGCCCGGTCCGGTCCGACCTGGCCTGGCCTGGCCATCATCAAGTTTGTTATTTGCTGGGGGCCCAGAAGTGGCTCATATGGGGACGGAAGGGCGGCAGAACTTTGTAAGAAGTACCGGGAAACCTATGGCCAGTGTGCTAAGTCCGAGACCGCAAAAAGATTCTCGAGCCGGACCCATGCGGCCGGAACCCGTTTCTTCTGTGGCTCTTTTAATGATGCTGCGACGGATTATGCTCCGCGGCAGAGGTTTACACTTCATCATGCTGTGGCGGCATAAAACCAGACGTCCAGCGACGGTCATTGGCACGCGCTACAAACGAGAAATACGAGAAAATCCGTTGGCGCGGCCGACACTCGACAGGCTTTCTAATGCCGGCCAGCGGCCACAATGGTGTCCAGCTGCGGCCTGCTTCGGTAGCGCTTTAAGAGCGTAAAGGAGCGTAATAAGGAAAAACTGTCCGTAATGGCCGGTAACGAACACTCTGCATGGCAGCTCCATTTTTCTTACCTTTCGAACGTTATTAATGAGCGCCAGGACCGCCAGTGATTGATCTCCGTTCGCCTTTTGTAATCGTGATGACGCTGCTGGTGCCCGACAGCAGCCACCCACTTCTGGCGGTCCTCGAGACTTTCAGATATAACTTCGTGTAACTGTTGCCCGCAGTTCGCCCCCGCCCGTTCTGATTCGTTTGCTTTTCCACCTTTGTCCCGAGCTAGCAGGGAATTGATAGAATTTATTTTTTGTTAAAAGGCTCTATGCCCGTGCAGCTCCCCCAGCAGCACACTAGCATAATGGGTGCTGCGATCGATTTGTTTTTCTTGATTTGATTGATTCGAGGAGGTTTGCACGACGACGCTTAGAATGTCATAAGTAGTTGGGGGTCTGCTGCTTCCTCGGCGTTGTGTTACGGCATGTCGGCGGGGATTCCTGTTCCTGCACTGGGTTATCATATCCCAGTCGTCCTGCGATGACAGCCTGTTCACTACTCTCTAAACTTCATAGGCAGCTAGAGACCTTTAAGCCATGTCATGTGAGGAAGTTTTATCCGCAGGTTCTAGACTTTCTTCCACCAAAATTGATTTTCAAAGTTCAAATATCTAAATTGAGACGCTTCAAGCAGGGCGGGGGGATAGGGGCATTTCTTTACTAATAATTTGTCTGGTTGTGAAGGCTCCGTGTGCCTATACTTGATGTTCAGTTAGTTTTCTTGAATTTTTTTTTCAATATCCGGTGCTGATGCTGATGATGATTTTCCCAAAAAGTGGATGCCACCCGTTTTGTTATTTTTGGCTTTTAGGTCACTTCGTCGGAATTAAATAAATTTCTTTCTTTTATGAACTTAACAAAAAGTTGAAGTTTCATTATTACCTTTTTACGCAAATAGAAGAGAAACTTCTTCAAGATTTGAGATAGGTCGGACCTCTCACTCAGTTTTAATTTGGTGGACACCTTCGAAATACAGAGGGATAACAAATCTGTAAATTGGTTTTTTTATGATTCTGTTTAGTGCTGGGTCAATCTCCCAAAAACCCTTTGCTGACCAATTCAAACCATAAACTCATACTCATTTTGAAAATTAGAAGAAAACCATACTTTAGAAAACAGTTCGTCGATAATTTCGTTACATTACAAGAAAATAAAAACCACATTAAAAAAATAGTTACGAAAAATAAAAGGAAAGGCAATATAAAACACATTAAAAAAAGATAGCAGTTCTTTGTTACGAAAAATGTCTACATAACCTATAATTACCAGGGTGACGATAAAATACCAGCCTTAGACGTTAATTAACATCCATAACACGTCGTCGTTGACACTATCGACACCAGATTTTGTATCTTACAAATCCAACGATCTATTCACATCATCACAATTCGACCACACATACAGCAATTAGTGAACAGTGAGACTTCTATACCTACTGATTAAACCCAAATTTATATTTGCATTGAAATTTCATGTTTATATCGGTTTTTCATTAATTTATTTTCTTTTACTCTTTAAAGTATGAAATTCATAAATCGTATTAGTTTTATAAACAGTTCTCCTCAAATGAAAAGTTCATCCAAAAAGAACGCTACATTGAAACTGTTATGGATATAATGGGTCAAGTGTTGTCTATCGACGAAGTATTATTTTTGTGTAGATCATGTCCCGCTCTATTAATAATCCTTATACATACAGGCTTAAATTCAATCCTGACGGCGGTTATGATGGCACGTATGAATTGTAAGGTTGTAAAAGTAAAAATGTAGAACAAAGTGCAAATATAGATATAGAAAGGGTGCACAGATAGTTGGACATTAATAAATTAGCTTTAAATTTAGACAAATTTGACACAAAAGCAAGTGATAATAATAATGAATGCAACAGCTAATAGTAAATTAGAAAACGTGAAGGAAATCAAATAACTGTGTGTAATTTTAGAATCCAACTTTAAATGGGACAAGCGCATAGCAACTATATGTATGTATCAAGTTAAGAAAAGTATTTATACCTTACGATTGTTTGACAAATGATTGCAAAATAAAATAGTGACCACACGAGCATATGCGCATTTAAATGTTATGAATGTTCGACAAAGATATACAAAAACATTGCTGAAATTATTGTATAGCAATTTAGCAAACTTTCCTCTACAATAGAACAAACCATTTGACGAAAAGACAGTTAAATAGTCCCCTTACCGTGTCCATTTATAGAAAGACTATGTCAGAGACGTGCGAGTTATTTAGGACCCAAATTGTTTAATAGTCTAAAAAATGAGTTTAAAAATATATTAAATAATGAAAAGTATAAAATAAAATTAAAACTGTTTGTAAGCGTTAACTATTGAAGTACTTTTGGAATACACTTTATTTAAAACAATGAGACACTGAAACCTGTCGGGAAATTTATTTTTTTATTTTGGATTTATGGATGTAACTCTTTAGACTGAGAAAAATATTTTTGGAATTAAAATTTTATCACTACAGCACTCACGTACAAGCTTGGGGTTTTGTGATTGCTTGACTTTTTTGGCTTTTAACTATAAAATATGATAAACCTAAAAACTCATACATGCGCCAAATGTAGCGTAACTTTCCATATTCCCTGCAAGGGAAAAGCATATGCTGACGAAAATTCAAGATTGAGAAAAACTTCTTAAAGCTTTTCGGTCAATTGCATTTTTAGGCTACTTAGACTTTGTACGATACTTGATTAATTTTTGTTTTAATATGGAAAAATGGTTTTTTATTCACTTTTGAATTCTAATTTTCTTGAAAATCTTACGTGATGGAAATTTTTTTCTTTCAGAGTTTAAATTTATAGACAAAATGCTATGCAAATCTTCTATCAATTCAAAAAACATGAAAAATGTTGACCAGTGTTACTATTATTGTAAACACAAAATTAAAATTTCATCTAATTCGATCAATTTCAACACAACACACATTTCAAAAGCACAAATTTTTTTATTATTTTGTTAATTTCTTGACGGATGTTCTTCTTGAAGGGTGCCAGAGTCTGCGGCTTGTTCATATACTCGTAAACCCGTGTATTTAAATAACCCCATGGAATGTTTACAAATTGACATGTTTTCAAAATATTAAACAAAAATTTTTGCGATTTGATTTCCGTTTTCAATTACGGCCTCTAGCTCTAGCCATATAAGAACAAAACTTTGAACATGTAAAAGTGTTCTTGTTGTAAATGTTGTTATAATTTCTTCGGTATGTGTGGAAACTGTTATTAAAGAAAAACAACACCGAGCTGTGAAAACGTTTAAAAAAATTGAAACCTTTTCCAAGCTTTCAAATAAATTTCCCTTTAAGAAATAAATTCCCATCTATCCTCTGTTTTTCTATACTTTTAATAAAGACCTGCCGCCCTGTATTTTGAAATTTCCGTAGAGGATTTATTAGTATACTTATCGATATTTGTGTAGTGAATTCGATAAATTATATCTACTCCCAGATTTTGTTTAATTTTATAGAAGAAGCTTAAGAGCAGAGGGTTTGTTGGTCACCTACTAAATCAATATTTTCAATGATCAACAAGAAAAAGTCAATTCCCGTGTTATTGCACTCTCGAAAAATATCGAAGAATACGAGTATCGTGCCTTGTCGAGGGTAATAAAAAGCAACAAGCCACCCAAACAATCGTTATGGCTAAACGTTTCTAGTTACACTCCCCGTCGCCGCGCCGTAGCTCAAAAAGGAGTGCCTTAGCCCGTTAAGCCTACATCCATATGGAAAGCGGCTGCAACAGTAATGAAGACTCGGGTGATTAACATCACCGTAAAAAGCACTCGTAAATTCAGCTCTCATCACGAATGCATCGCAAATGTGATTTCATTTTTGCTGTTTCCACTGCGTACTGTAGGTATAGCCGTGGAAATTTGCGGCTTTAGTGGCACAGCGCAGCGCACAGCGGCACAGCCGGAGAAGCCCAAGTCTAGGCTATCCTGGAAGTGCTCCGGGACAGGAGCGCATGGAAAATTTTAATTACCTGTCCTCCCGGCTCCGGGGATAATGGCTTTCAACGCATAACAATGCACATAACCGACGACAATAATTCAATATTAAACACTTCGGATAGAACTTACGCCACCCACTACCAGCCACCGCCCGACAGTTTGCCGTGCTGCTCTTTATGTCGCAAATAAAATTATAAAATCAAATTACTAAAGTCATTCCAAACTTTGTCCTGTGGGAAATGACTTTTTGCTTGCGTGATGTGCCCAGCCCCGGCAATGCCGTTCTAACAGCGGAGACATGGTCATAAGTTTCTTATAAAACAATTATAAGAAGCTTAATTCCCCTTGCGGAGTCGCAGAAGCCACCTTTCGTGTTTTGGCCCCCGTCCGGCTGCCTCTCTAATTTTTAGACTCAGTGAATGCGATACCGCTATTGCCCAGGACCAATAAAATTTCCGGAGGATGATGCGCCATAAATGACGACATAAATCCCAAAATGCATTGGATGGATTACAAACTTTTTTATGGTGCTTTGTGGCTGAACTGTACTTACGTTAAGTTTCCCTGTTAAGATAAACCACTAATGGGCTCTACCTGAGATGAGAGTGAGCTGATCAATCTTAAGCCGTTCAGCTGAGCATTAAAAGCAGTTTCACTTTGGTGATTCGTACACGTGCTCGTAAATCATGCTGCCTTGATGCCTCATAAGCATAATAGAGGCACTCAAATATTTTTGATTTCGGTAAGAGGAGTAGAGCTTATGTATGCTGAGGGATAAGCTCCTTCGATTTCATCGTATTGTGGGCTTACAGCGAGTTTACTAATAAGAGTGTTCCATTAAGGATAGGAATTATCCATTATTCAGAATGGACTTAGTCGTTATGGCGATTGATATGATTCTTATTAACTATTAGAGTGCAATATCTTTCGCATACCTTAAGGTTCATATGGGGCTCCACTTAAATGCCTCGTAGTGTTCTGCACTTTAAAGGTAAAAAAATAAAAAAATAATACTTTAATGCTCTCCACTTGAACTCTTTCGAATTTTTTTTTTTTCACTCCATAAATACTCTAAACCCTTGTACAAAATTCTTCTTGTCTGTCTTCTTCTTGTCCTAGTTCTCTTCCTTCCTTCCTGGAATATGTCGTAAAATGCATGTAGCGTTTTGAGGGGGCACATCTTTCGAGTTTGTTTCATTGTTTGGAGTTCCACAAGGATCTATTCGCGGTCCGCTACTATTTTTTGTTATTTATTAATGACTTGACCTCAATAATTGATTTTGACTGCCAAAATCTTGCCACTTAGTTGTTCTTGATGAATGTTATCCATCTAACTGCCTAAATGTACAATTGAGCACATATGTAGCTCATTGGTATGCACAAAATCTTTATACCTATAATACAATTCTGATATCAAACTCAACAAAAATACTAGTCCTCCGTAGACTTTGCCTAATTGCTTGTCCATATGGTTCTCCCAATTAAGTGTTCTATCAAAAACCATACCAATGTTTCGAGCAGATGTAATGAATGGAATCAATTTATCACTTAGTTTAATGCCTATTCAAATTTCAGAGCGTGTCATCAAGTGGACATAGACAATTTGAGTCCGTCCATGTTGATCGGAAATGCCCGGGCTTGACCGAGGATACATTGATTCCTGTCAAAAATTCATCAGTAAATAGGCACCACGGACAGATGGCCTAATTCAATTTTAATCAACTTTGAGCTCAGGCGTCTTTATTGTCTTTATTAAGCGCACTATAGAGAGCGGCGCCAGAGGAGTTTGAAAATTAAGCCGTGTCGTGTCCGTCTAATATCCGAGTAAATCAAATGCACATCCCGACCGAACGTGTCACCAGTCACCATGTGATGTGTCATCGGCTCGCAGATATGTATCGAAAATCATCCGGTCCCATACCCTTGTCCGGGAAATCTCCGCATTTATGACCCAAATGAAAATTAATGATATTTTAGCGGGCCCCCTCCTTTCAGATAAACGTCACAAGTTTTGAGTTATCCCCATAGAAGTCATCGTCAATCATTTATAATTGGGGCTAGGGAATACGAGTTATTTTCGTTTTGCTATTTGTTACTTTCCCATGCAGGCCGGGGAGGGGCGTGATTTGCTGGCCCATTAAAACATCAAAGGAAGCTGCTCCAGTGGCCTCGATCTCCTTCTGCACATGTAATTTTTGGGTAAAACAATTTTTGCGCCGTGTTTATTGAAAGAAGACGAAAAAGTGATTTCGGCTTCGAAACCACTCGGAATGCAAAGAGCTCCGGTGAGTACATAAAAATCCTATCACTCAGTCGGCCGTGTGCAGCCTCATCAAGTGCAGAGGAGCACCCCGGCGATGTTGTCTTGCGCTCCTCCTCGTTTTACCCAAATTTACTCCAATAAACTTTTTCAATTCCAGGCCACCGCACAAAGTAAACCCATAAATATCCCCCGAGGCAATAAAAATGTTTGCGTTTAAAAGTCGAACTCCCCCCGCCCGGGCAGCAGCTCCAGTTCGCTGGGGCTCTGCTCCGGGCGGGTGTCGTGTCGTGCCAGCAGAGCTGAGCTCAGGGATTTGAATCGAAAGTTACGAAGGAATCCGCCATGTGGTAACCTGATGTCTTCTTATTATTGTAGTTGGAAGTTTATGGCATCAGCAAGACACAATAAATGCCCTGTTTCCAAGGTACGAGCAGCCGCGCGCCGGGCAAGTCCCGGCTATTGATATACCCCCGGCAATTTTATTGAGGGAATTCCAGTCGGGATACACAAATGTGAAAAATAGAACTTCGGCGGCAGATGAAGCACAGATCCATTTCTTTGGACGGATCTTCGCCAGAGCCTGATCCGAATACTTCTCGGTCTAATGGCCAGCAGCATCAGTGTCTGATGTTCCCGGCTACCCGTGCACCCACCGAGCACCTTTACGGCTGGCTCCCCCCGCCGGGCGCCTCACCCTATGTAAACACGCTACTGAGCATCCGTCCAGTGATTTCTCAATAAAACTTTGTTCTGGCAAATGTTATGAATTTGAGCAGCTTTCACTTTCCACTCCATAATTTCAGTTTATTTTTACTGGGTGGGGGGACTGGGGTGCTCGCCACGTTTCTTATGCGGGCGATGACGCGGCGGAACGAACGGGTGTGGGGCTCCGGACGGGTCAGAATTCCGTTCCGGCGGCCGTCATTTGTTTATACACGTGGTCTTGATTAATTAACTAAAGTGATTCGTCTTGAGCAGCAACTCGGATAATGGACCCCAGCATGTTATTCGATTTCCCAATTAAAGTGTGTTTTACGACCAAATGGAGCCTCAACTGGCTTCGTGATTTATGGCCGCGAGACTGGGTGCAAAGGGGAGATGATCAAAGGAGTTTGAAAGTAATCAGAGGCACTTCCGCCTCAGGCTGCTATGCGATGCCGGAAAGTTGTAAGGCGGACTCCTTCGATTATTGCGATTGTTTTTGCAGAGAATTCGTAAATCATCTCAGAACTTTTTAAAACTTGATTGCCCGGAATGGCATGGGATACCGATTTGGGGTCAGCAGGCTCGGGGGATAATAAATAGCTGATTCGGTGAACTTTTGACTTTTTTATGAAGACCACATTAAAAATTCATTCAATTAAAGTTTTAAGAGGAACTGCGAATATTTTTTGCTGCTCGTCATTGCGGAAGTGCCTGTTTTAAGTCAGTTGCATGAATAAAGGGAATGTAAACTTTTATGGGACTACTCGTAAAAATTTAATTCTTCTAATTGTGCAGTCACCTTAGGGGTTTCACCTCGGAATGAAAGGGAATAAGCTCAATATTTGTATAAAAGTTTATTTTGGCATTCTAAATGTTGTCTAAAATGTCTCATAAGGTCACGCGTCCTTAGATATTCAAGGTCAAAGGTCACGAAAATCAGTTTTTAGGAAATATTTCGCTCCTTTGTCTCAAATCGTATTTGCATTTATTGTAAAAGTCCTTTCTCAATTGAATGAATTCGGACTGGAGAACATGTGGTTCCAACAGGATGGAGCAACGGCGCATGCTGCACGAACCACAACCGAAATTCTGAGGGCTGCCGGGTGTCCTAATCTCTCGTTGTTTTGGCTTCTTGAAGTCACGAGTCTATGTCAATAAGCCTCAAACTCTTAAAGTTCTCAAAGAGAAAACCGTCAACAATGCGAGAGCCTATCGCCGGAAGTTCTGGCAAGAGTGATGGAAAATGCCGTAAATCGAGCCCGTATGGTCATCAATTCTGGCGGCGGCCATTTGGCCGATATCATGTTCTGGACTTAATGGAATAAAAATTAAGACATCAAATAAAAATTTGCAAGGGTATAATCTTCATACTTCTAAACGTGAGAAAAAATTCAAAAAATGACACAAATCAACAAGGAAATGTTGGTACAAAATTTTACATCCCACAACTAAATCTCACAATGGTTTTCCTTCACTTACCTAGAATTCCTTGTAAATTAATTTTACCACATTCATGGAAATAATACCTTTACTAAAACATATCTCGCGATATGATGAAACAAAATATACTTTAATAAAGTTAGTTTCATTTGAATTTCACACAGTGCATGCGTTTGCAGTGGTAACCTTTAAAATAATATCAAATAACGTTCTCCTGTGTTCCCTAAAAAACACCCTTTCCATCAACACGTTTTTCCGCGTATAAATGCCTCAACGAGTCGCATTCGTTTCATATTTTTAAAATGTTTGTTGTGCCCAATCAGCTCTTTTAAGCCCATGCATAATTATAGTTAGTGCAGTTATTCTAATGGGAGGGCATTGCAACAATTTTCAATTGAACTACATATATAAAAAAAATAAACTAATTGAAAAACTGTTCAAATAACAAAATTGTATCCATTTTAATTAAACCGAGATGTGTGCCTGCAGTCATTAGAGTTCATGTTATTGAAAAGCTTTGATATGTGGTTCAACAGTTTTTATGGCGTATTTACAACATTTTCCTCTCGGTATAAAATATCATTTCAAAATGCAAATAATTATTTTAGACAAGCCATTTGACCAAATTATGAACAAACAGAGCGCCAAAATAAACCCCGACAATTGCCAATGAACACTGAATGAATTCCATATTGATTGGAACATTCGAAGGTTTGTTTCTGCGGTTATAATTAGATATATTACAATTGCCGATAGTTTTCGTGGAATCGTAGCCACATTAATGCAAATGAGAAATTGAAAACATTTCATTTAAGAAACTAAAACAATGTCGGCTAGTTATTAAAAACCGAATGGTTGACCTTAAGCACACAACCTTATTCGAAAAAGAGATGTGGAGGCTACAATCATATTACACGAATTTCTCGATTACTTTTTCGCAGATTTCGAGTTCTATCTCAGGCATAACGTTACGAACGTTTTCGCTAAGCGCGTGAAGGGTTTGCGAATTAGTACCATAAATGGGCCCCTTAACCATACAAGCTGTATGGCATGTTGCACCGTCTTGTTGGAACGTTACGTTTGTCCCTTGAGGTGACAACATGCCTCATCACTTCAAGTAGCTTTTCTTAAATCTTCGGTTGTCTCCTTTTCCAATACCCAATTTGCCAATCTGCGACGCTACCCGAGGCTCGTGGCCTGGAATCAACATTTCTGGCAGTTCGGTGCAGACAATTGGTGATTTTAAACATCACCAGTCACAGTCACCGAAACATTTTTAATCAGCTTGTGGATAAAGCCTACCTACTTTTCCAATTTATCAACAACAACAAAAATTGAACAATTTGTTAACCCTGGCTGGCACAGTTCCGAAAATCGTATAGCTGACAGTGTGGGGTCCGCGTGACCCCAACCACGAAAAACTTTGCTGCGTGCAAGCTAATGATTTTCATGACTTCGAAAAATTTAAGATTACTCTTATAATGCTGTTTTAATAGATAATAAAAAAAAGTTTGGGAATATCTAATATTAAGACTCCAAAACAAAATTGGAGAATGTTAGGAAACGTGTCAAAGACGAGGTCGATTTGATGCCACAGTTCCAGACTAAGGGTTAAGAGCACGTCGGGCGTGGGTCAAATGCTTACCGTGCCAGGGCCGATTAGTAAAACATGCTAAGTACTTATGAATATTACGTTTAATTTACTGCGACGCGATCCGCATTGCAACGAGAAGAAGGATAATGAAAATGGACCAGGTGGCGAGCGCACGACTTTATAACGACTTTGAAAGCAAAAATCTCGCAACTGAAGTGATAAAATAAAAAGGCCTGTTGAAATTTGTAGTTGCATTTTATGAGATCTATCTAACGACACCCCACTCAATGGGGTATGTGAAGACAATTTTTTGAGTACCCTGTTAACTATGAGAGGGGGTCTAAAAAATAATTTTACCAAAATGTCATTATTTCTGTTTTGCGGGCATCAATGTACATCCGGATACTAAATTTCATCTTAATAGGCATATAACTGAGAAGATAGGAGAGTTGTGGCATTAAAAGGTAGACGGCCAGAGCAAAGATATAAGCTTTCCTTGCTGGCTACGGAACCTTACAAACGTTCAAATGACAAAAATCTCTAGAATATATATTTAGCAGTTTTATAATGGAGTTTACAACAAAGAAAAATGCTGTTAGTTGAAGAATTAAAAAGAAAACAGTTGGAAACTGGGCCATTGGTGTGTGTGTATGGGTGGCCTGTGTGACTCATAATAAATTATTAATCAGAAGGTGGGAGCTATATTCATAAGTACCATGTGTAGTTCATTTATCCTTAATTCCCAAAATGGGATACAATTTGTACCCCCACTAGAGTATGCTTTAACGTCGCTTTGCACCTACGTACCTCCTTCCCAGCTCAGCATGTATGAAAAATTCTAAACTTCAATCGTTAAAACTC
Organism: Neoitamus cyanurus; assembly: GCA_947538895.1. Classification (NCBI taxonomy): domain Eukaryota; kingdom Metazoa; phylum Arthropoda; class Insecta; order Diptera; family Asilidae; genus Neoitamus; species Neoitamus cyanurus. Next base: position 19,671,076 of record OX384546.1, read on the forward strand.
CAGAAACGAGAAAGCAATTAAAATCTTGAAAGAACAGTTCAAAAACGTTGCCCAACCCTTTCGATACTTCGCCCATTTCGACAAGAGAGTTCTTAAACAAAAAATTTAAATCAGCCCGCGGCTGGCTTTGACATAATTGACTGTATTTCGTTATCCCTGCTCAAGCTCCAGTACGTAAAATCTGAGCAACATATCCCCCCAAGTGGAGTGGAGTCTTAACATTTCAATTGTGCTCCCCCGGTCGCCCGGTTGCCCGCTCGCTTTTCTTAAGTAAGTTTTTGCTTATCTTCCTGCAACAAGGGTCCACTCAAACATGGAGCCCGAACGCCACGCTGCAGCCCCTTTTTATATACTACACTGGATGCTGCTCCTTCCACAATTGGAGGCTGCTTCGAGGCAGTCAGGGGGGGAAAGGGGAGAGATATCCGCAGTGTGCACTGCATACAAAAGGAGGAATTATCTTGACGGATGTAAAACCGAAAATGAGAACACAGAAAAACGCTTTTAGCGTGAACTTTGGAGCACTTAAGTCTGCCGTGGCGGCAAATCCACGGAATTGAATGTAACACCAACAGAGAAGTCCTGGAAATTTTTTAATTCACTCAGTTATTTTTTCTTTCCTTTATTTTCTTTTATTTTTTTTTTTTGCTCTGGCACTCCTTGGCTGGAACTCTTCCGTCGATGGCCATGGCTAAACCCACTCTTCGCAAGGTTGAATCCTTGGGACGATTTTGCTTGTTCCCCATTCTCTAAAGACGGTATGTCTCATGTCAAAAGTTTTTTCCCAAAAAAACGAAGAAAAAAGAAGAGAAAATTTTTCCTGTTTAGCAGCAGTCCCTAACCCCTGCCGCGTGTAAACGGCCATCGACATGGGAGCACCGACAAGAATTGATGTAGGGACGAAATTAAAGCGGAATCCTTTGACGTGGTAGCCCATTAGGGGATAATGGGGATGACAAAATATTTGTCCCATCAGAACAGCACCCAAAAGTCGCTTCCTGCTGGCCCCGGGCGCACATAAAAGTTCGCCGTCTCGCTGAGGCAATAGCGACGGGAAATGGATGATCTCAAGTCCATTAAAGCTCCTTTCTGCAAAAATGCCCGGCCGGGGTAGCTGAATATACTCGCCGGGATCTGTACCCGGTGCATGTGCGCAGACCCGGCGGCCTATAGACGTTTCGTGCAAGTCACCGCTTCAATAGTGGCAATAATAGTCCTCAACGCGCCCTTTTAGGGGATAATCAAAGTCTATTGGAGTCTACTTGAAGTTATCAAAACCGTTGACGGCTGTCAAGGGGCCCTTCGCACAGTAACACCCTGAGCCGGCTGAGCCCCGGGCAGGGGCGGTGGGAGCAACTCCTTCAGAGATTTGCGCTACGATATAAATCAGATGCTCGGAGGCTCGGAGCCTTATCACCGTGATTTATGTGCGGCAATATGACTAGCAACTTCTGGGCTCTGTTTAATTTGTACGTTCGGCTCCAGTAAATACACAAACGGGCCGGCGGGGTGCCTCGACGGATCCTTCCTAGACGTCTTCCTTGAAAGGACTTTCATCAGCCGAACACAACTGGGACACATGCGTCGCCATAATGGACCGCCGTACTTGCAAGCTAGATCTCCGGCTTCGGCAGTTAATTGCTTCCTTTGTATCTGGCTTTCAAGGACTATTGTGGGGATCATCAGCGGAAGAAGAAAATCGGAATTTATTTCTCATTCCGCACAGATTTCCTTCTTTTTGCTGCTGCTCCCTTATCTGCGCCACAAGGCAAACCTTTGTATACGACGGTTTGGGGGAAAAAAATGCTGGGCCCAGCAAAAATAGGGCCCTACGTAGCACATATTGGTCGTCGTCGGGATAAACGCATTAACCCAGGGGAGCTTTTCAAAGCGGCCATTCATCATATTCGGGAACGGGAGCAGGAACGAATTTCATTGCTTCCGCCACTCGTATATCACCGCTGGCAAATCTGCAATGAATTAGTGCGCCCCCTCTGCTCGTCCCCGCAACCTGCAGAGTCCAGGCTGCAGGCCGCACTGGGGAAAGGACCTATTGACACGCGTGCTCCACGGACGGCATGGGTGTCCCTTGTGTAGCACGGCGCGGGGATAGTGGCGATCAGCCGGCGTCAATAGATGAGTTATTTTATGAAAATCAAAGAGATAATTTCCGGCAAATCTGATCAGCGTGGCGTTCACTCACGCGCCAAGGATGCTGGGCCGCACCGCAACGATTCGCCTGGCTTCGCCCTGGCCGCGTACGTGACCGTCACACTATGGTGGCGATGAGCTGTGCTGAATTTCGCTGCTGCAGTGGGACTAACAGCGAAGTCCTAAATTGTGAAATTATTTACAGCTCGGAAATTATGAGATTATCGTGCCAACGTTTCACGGCGCCCGCCATCAATAACAAACATGCGAACCTGTTGGAACAGAACCCTTTTGTCACTGGCACCCCGCACGGGAAATTAGCACCGACTGTCGATAAGTTCGATTGCTTTTAGATTTTATAACAAATTGCAGGGCGCAACAAATTTGAATTGTCTTTTTATGGGGACATACAGCTGGTTTTATGGGGTTTTATAGGGAATCGATTTGGACGTTTAATGGATTGTTGACGCTAAAAGTGATGATGCCTCCGTTTATACTTTGATGACAAGTTACATTAAATAGAAGAAAGACAAGGGGTTTGGCTAATGGAAGTCATTAAAAAGGCTTTAAAATAAGGCACAAATTCCCTTTACTTTTTTCACATTTGTTAGCGTCATATTAAATTTTTTTTAAGGTGACCCTTTTAGGATTCCTCTGGGGTCTGTCGGTCAATTGCAAGTATCTCGTAATATATTGAATCGATTTTAACGAAACTTATCTCAAAAATTGCCCGCAGAAGTTACACTAGCTTGTGTGAAACCCGAAAGCCAAGTACAAGTGCCCAAAACGAAAACAAGCAAAGAGCGGAATTCTCGATTCCAATGGAATTCGAATCTATTTTAATCGTACGAAATTCAAAATAGGCTGATAGTGCCAGAAAATTGATACTCAGGATTTGTCAGCTTTGCGAAAAGAGTTGAAATAAATAGTAAAAAGAAACGCCATCCAAAGGACAAATAATGAAAATCGGATATATAGCATTAAGGCTGCTTTCGAATTCAACTGCCCTAGCACTTTTCACTAACACTTCACTGCACTTGTGCCAAACTTTTTTCTCAGCACTTTTAGTTGCGTTCGAATTGAATTGCATTTTATTCAGAAAACAGTTGGCATGACAATTAAAATGTATCTCGTAATCATTCCTTCATTTCAAAATAATTAGCAAAATATGTTTACTTACGAAACCCTAATAGTAGTTGTTTGGCGTTTGTGTGATGTCGCCGCGATCCGGTTGGAATTTGTTTGTTGTCATCGATATTTCTTGCCAAACCCTATAGAGTTGCACTATGTGGAAACACTTTCCCGTAGCTGTTGTAAGCAGATCTAACCCAGACTTCTTTTAAATCTAATTTTGTCTACGAATTGCATTGCTGCGTTATAAGGGGAAATTATAATATTTTTATCTGCCAAACCATAAAGCATTTTTCTGGCCTTCTTGGAAATGAGCCAGGCCTTTTTTCCGCATCCCAATTCATTAGAAATAAGGCCTTCTTTGGAAGGGACTGAGAAGCTGTCAGGAAGGACTTTATTTTCTTATAAGTATATCTCCGCGTTCGAATGCTCTTTGAGTACGATTCCATCTTTCTTCTAATTATTTACTATCTTTTACCATAATTATCCACGTTTCAAAGACATTTATGATTACCGAAATAATAATAAATAAACACCGTAAACATTTCAAATACTGAAAATTTCCACTGCAACTGCAGCGCACACGTTCCAATGACTCCAGACTGCAGATTCTCACCATTTCTTAATTGTCTTCTCATATATTTTTTTCCTTTTCGTCGCCTTTGTATAGGAAAAAAAGGCCTTCCACAGGGAAGTGCTTATTCACCAGTGCCGTGCATGCGTTTCGATTTCGTGCTGATTCGTACTGATTCGTGCCGATTCGTGCCACGTCCATGTGTGTGTCGAATGTCGCGAAATGCATCGCAAATTGGCACAAAACAACTCGTAAAAGGAAAATTTCCGTTTTACAAAATGTCTAATGACTCAATATTTACCTTTTACAAAATATTTACGCACTGAAAGTTGCCTTTTTGTACCGATGACACACGCACACACGGACCTGGCGAATAACGATTGCCCTTCCCCATACCTTCTAATGGAATGCTTTTGGCAATTTCCGACTCGTCGCTTATCCGTGTAAACTGTCCTGCAGTACATATGAATGTGTTAAGGCAGCCTCATACTTCATACTCAATGTGTTCCTGTTTGACTGAAGGGGAACTTGCGACTTGTTTTTTAATGATTTAAAATGTTTGTGGTGTTATTAAAACTATAAATCGGGCACAGGCCGCGGGTCGGAGAAGTCGTCGTTGCTGGCCGCAATGGCTCGATGACCATTATTTACCCATCCTTGGATCTAGAGAAGCAAAATAAACAGAAAAAGAAATCATGAGAAAATAAATTTCAATGTAGCAATGTCCCATTTCGTAGTATCCCGATCAGTGTAAATTTTCATCAGCTGGATTGTAGTTTTTCATTACAGCAGGTTTCTTTTTGTCTGGGTGTAGCCTGCCTGCCTTCGTCCTCTAAATGAGTAGTCTCCTTTCAGTACGGTGTGTGCATCCCTTTCATTCGATACGTTCTCGTCAACTTCATGCCTTCCGGCAATCCCACGCACATAATGACAGCCATATTAATATCAACGTTCTCTTAATAAAGCTAAAACTTGCACCCTTGTGACGGCGGACTTAAAAGCTATCAAACTTTCGCTCGGTCGAATCCAGTGCATCTGCAGTCGCTCAAGGTGAATCGGCTGTGCCTGAATCAGGAGTCACAGATAAGATAGTCCCTGTGCGCTGGAAAATGTTGGAGGGAAAAAAAAAGTTTTTTCCCATAATTAAGCAGAGCTCGTGGAGCCTGGCACAGAGTTCGCAAATAGTGTTCGTCACAGCTTTTGTGCTCATGATAAAAACCTCCACGGGGAAAAACAACATTTCACGGAATGAAAGGTGTTGAAAATGCTTTCGAGGTCCCTCTTTGAGCGAAGCGAACCGAGCGAGTGCTTTTCACGTAAAAAAAATTATAAAGATGAAATAAAAACTTTTTTTCCGCGCCGCATAGAACTGAAGAGGGCGTGCAAAAAAATAGACGACGAGTTGACATATTAACCGCGAAATCCAGAAGCTGCACCACACCACACCTCAAAGGTGGAAACAAATTTCAGAAATTTTTTCGACATCATTTCGAGATACATTCGCCCCGACGAGTGACGACCGGCACGTGACTATAATTTCCAGGTCAAGTTCAGATGGGCGTGAATGGAAAATTGCAGTTGCAATTCTTCCGAGGATTTCGTGCACCTTTTTTGCAATGATCGCGGATAAAACGCTCTTTGGTTACATAAGTCGCCCGCCATCACACCGCGACTACTGCTGGCGCTGACAGGGCGGAAGCTTTTTTGACTGCGACATTATTTGTGACAAAACAAATATGAATTAAATTATGCATGAAGCCGAGTGCCTCCAGGGTGGCAGCGAACAATTCAATTAACGCCTTGGACAAAAAGCACTGCGGACTAGGGCGCTGCTGGGTGGAAGTGGCCGCGCCGGGGGAGCGGAATTGTGGCGGACTGAGGTCGGACTTTAGTGCACAGAGCACACCGAGTTACATATTCATCTCTGAATTTGAAACCGTCGCCCACAGGAATTTAATTATTCCCCAATATTGCGAATTAAGCGAAAATTTTCGCAAACAGTTACCATGCAGCATGACCCGTCGAGGGGCGGCACGGCACAATAGTAAATTGCAAAATTTCTTTGTGCAAATAAACAAATTTCCCTCTTTCGTTGAAGTGCTTGTAATAAAAACTGGCCCCGGGAGCGGCAGCTTCTGCCACGAAATGCATAGAATATTTGCTAGCTCCAATTCCAATTATTGAACACGCTTAACCCCACCAAGCCCACCAAATCCGGTGTGGTGCTTGAAGGTTTTTTAAAACAGATATCCCCCGAACATTTCATAAATTTTTGTATCAGTTTGCGCTGGAATTGATTACTCCTCGGGACGGGTATGGGGTGGCACTACTTTATGCGAAGAGCTGGGCGAGAATCGAGCGTTAATTAGTTCATAAAGCACACCCCCGTCACCGCGTGGCGACAGCAAACTAGCGTTCAGGGGGTGTGTACAAGAGTCCTTCCAGCCACGGATTTTTTTTCGCCATCTGCATGTAATGAAAAAGATAAATAATGTGCCCGCCGCATAACGTTTTGCAGTTGTGCTGTCCTCGGAACCGAGCCCATACTCACCCTGTGTGCGCCATTCGCCTGTTTTTGTCAACTCTTCGTTGTGCTCTTTTTCGGTTTTCATCCCCAATGAAAGCATTTTTGTGGCTTTTTTCAATGGAAACTCGGAAATGCTAAACCACATACTCATAGCGTCGGTTTGAGCAATGTATTCGAGCCATATGTGTCTTTTGCCGAGTAAATTGGAGCTCGAGTGCAGGAGCCCCCCAACGCAAGGCCAACTGGGCGGTTTGGGCTCGGCGAAGTTTACTGCGAGCGCCATGAATCAAGGGTAACCAGACTTCAAAAATTTTTAAACTTTTTTCCCTGCAGATGGAAAGAGTGAGCAGCGTTAAATTTGACAAAAATTGTTGGCGGTAAATTTAAGCGACTGAAGTGCCTGTTTTGCCTCGCGATTTATGGAGAAACGAGGCCATTAGTGATGAAGGGATTCAGTTGTATTTTCTCGTTCGGTCAGTGACGGATTTATTTTTAAAATTTTAAGAAACAAAGCTTGATCGGAATTTCATTCATCCTTCCATAGTTTGTATACCATATTGCAAGGCGGCATTCACACATGCTAGTTTCTAGGATTAGAATCTAGTCCTTAAAAGTAGTTTTACATTTGCACGCAATTCGAAAAAAATATTATGTTATGTTCATTCTCTCTAGAAAAATGCAGTTATTTTGAAATGACAGACCCTAAGTACCCCATTTTCTGAAAATTAATATAAATCGGTAACTATTGGCCGCCATCTAGAAGTTCTAAATTTCGGTAGTAGAATTCAAATTAGCAATCCCAAAAATCCCTATATTTTAGCTTACCCTGAAAACAGTTCAGAATTTTCGGTGGCTATATTAGATCCGAGAGATATTCGAGTTCAGCGACCCCAAATACACAAATAGACCCGTTTTCATAGCAATCCTTTGAAATTGAACCTATTCGGTCGCCATATGGGATCCGCCATCTTAAATATCCGAATTTCTATAGTAGCTTAGAGATCAGCGCCCCCGAAAACACTCTAGCATTTATTTCCATGGCAATCCTTTGGAGTTTAACTTTTGCGGGGGCCATTTTGGGTCCACAATCTGGAATTTTGGTAGATTTGAATTATGCGAGGACAAAAGACATCTTCATATTTAATTTAATTAAAATTGTATGAAATTGAGGATTTCGGGTGCCATATTCTATCAGCCATTTTGAGTTTGGAAATTTTGATGGCAGATTCGAAATCAGCGAACCAGAAAATCCCCTTGTGCTGATTGCCATGGTGTCCTTATAGTTCAAGTTTTTCGGTATCCATCTTGGAACCGCCATTTTTAAACCTCGCACTTTATCAAAATTCCAAATAGCCTATATCTTAAGTTAGATTATGTAATATCTTGTGGCAAAAAATTAAGCCTATCGAAGGAACCGTTCAGGCGTGATTGAGTAACAAACATACACATTTATAATATTAACATAAGAAGTAAAATTCGCATACACCTAGTTTCTCGGCTTCTTGTAAGTGTTTACAATTGTTTAAAAAATGGGTTCCTCGAATTCTTTAAAAACTTTTTTATGTTGTTGTTGCTTCTAAAATAATTACGTTTATTCATTAATACAGTGAAAATAAATCGGCAGAACTAAGAACCACATGGCTGCTATGTCTAGAACTGGAGTTCTCGTTCCCTTGATTAGTTTATGGCGTGTAGGCAAAATCAGCATTAAACTTTCATGGGAATCAAATATTTAAAGGCAATCTTAAGCACAACTTTATCTGCCATCGAGAGCATGATCTTCCCCATTAATATAGAATATGCAAATGGGAGTGGGTTTCAAGAAGTACAGCACTAACCCAAGTGGAGCGAAGTGCTCTGCTTCATCCTCCGAGATCAGTGACCTCGCATGCAGTGTGGCTTCATTTCAATAATTTTGAGAACGCCTAAAGCAGTCAGGTGTTGTTGAAATCCTTCACGAGGACAATTACCATGTGGAACGTCACACGTTTATCAGCCATTATCGCTATTTGCGACAGGGCCATAAGGATCTGTGTAATTGTTGTAAATGATGCATAAAACAAAATTTAGCACTGGCACGTGTGACTTTGCAGTGCTGTAGGCTTTGCCGCAAACCCCATCCCCTCCTCCGACTACCCACCCTCCTCCTAAAACGTGAAAGTGCCTTGAATAACTTCATTACTCCAATTACACTCCACTTCAGAAAGTTCCCCACCAGTGCAGTAATTGAACAAAACCCTCGGAATTCCAATTAAATGTGGATCGATTCGTTCGGCTCAAACTGTCTGCCTGCGTGCAGCAGTTGCCTCCAGCATGAATAGGCTCTTATTACAGGCTCATTTCGAAACACTTAGCTTACCAAGTTTCAACCGCCGTACGTGATTCACACGATACTGCGAGAGACCTACTACAAGACACCCTTCGGTTTGTGATAGTCCTCACTCGCCTCGAGTCCCAAATCACAATCTGTTTGATTTCAGCGTCTCAACGTACTACTATTACTTGATGGAAATATTTGAATATCCGGGTCGGCCCTGTCCCCTGATTGCAGTCGTTTTTATCCACTAACTGCTGCCTCCCTGTCAGTTTATCCGCCTTGGGCTGGGGACTGGGGTTGCCCCCCGGACGGACAGGAAGGGTCGATCCTGGCTCGATTCAGATTCAGTTCAGACTCATCCTATTCCCGACCACGACGGCCGACGGGCCGGGCCTGGCGAGGGGCTCCAGCAAAAACTTCAGACGAATTTTGAAATGACTTCTTGCTGCACACAAATTCAAAGAAAGGAGAGGAAGATGAAATCATCCGTCCATAAAAATGGTTTCAGTGAAAACTAGGAGTTCTATTGGGCCACGAACAAAAGTCGATACGGAAGGAGGCGAAAAAATCAACGAACATTCGAAAATGCTCATTCAGTGCTGTCCGGGTCCAGGTCGTATTTTCCTCCCGGCGGACATTTATTTGTTTGGCCAGAGAAATGTTCTACTATGGGCCCCGCTGGAAGATAGGTCTAAATGATGGGGTCGGGCGGGGACTTTCTGTTCATTTAAAAGTCATTAGCGAGATGAAATCTTTTCAGGACCCGCTCGCCTTTCTCGAGCGAAAAATGTAATAAGCACCGGGGCCCTGGCGGGACTCGAATGAATGCACACTGGCTGCCAGAGTGTGCTGCAAAAGGAGGCAAAAACGTGGCGCGCGCGTTTTCAAATGGAATTTTTGAACTTCTTTTTTTTTTTTTTTTGGTATTCTTTTTCGAGCGTCAGCAGATGAAAAACTACATTTTGATCTTATTAGCGAGAAGAAAAAATGGAAATTACTGCAGAGTCGAGTCTAGGTGCACGGCACGGCGATAGCTCGGGCTAATCCTTGAGAAATCTGAAAGTAATTTCAAAACTTAAATCCATTCACGGGATTTTGAAAGGATTTCAGTGGGATCTTTGTGGAAGAGGTAATTATGTGAGCAGCGACAGCTCAACTGCTGAATTGCACAGCTTAACTTTTGTTAATACTTTATTGAGATTCCCCTTGAAAAGGAAAAATTTGCACACCGTTTTAAAGCCTATTTAATAATCATGCTGCTATTTACGGCTTCTGCTGCTTTTAGCGTTTCGAAAAATAAAAAAAATAAAATATAAATAATAATGAAAAGCTTAAAAAATGATAGAGTTGGTTATGTGAAGCGCCATGAATCGTTTTTATTTATAATAGAGAGGCCTCCTTTACTTTAATCTTTTTATGGAAAGTTTCAGACATAAAGCTTTATTAAAATCAGACGATTTAAATATGTGTAAGGCAAGGACGAAATCGACTAAAGAAACAACCAAACAGAATCTTTAAAATTTATTAAAACCAAGTAACGGATCTTAAATAAGTTATTACTTAGTTTGTTTCATTTTTCAACAACGAAATAATTTTAACTTTTTTGCAATTCTACAAAAATAAAATATTTAATTGAAAAAAATAAATGGTTTACAATACTATGGAATTTTCGCTATGGTCAAGTATAGTATTTTGTATTTTTTTCATTTTTGAATTCCTGGTGGCCCTTTCAATTTGCGAGTTGATTTTTTCCCAAACGATTTTAATTTAATATCACTGTTGAGGATATTTAGTGAACTTTTTCTATAACTTAATTTAATGTACAGTACATATAAGGATTTATGGGATGGATGTGCACTTTGAACTAATTTTACATATACATATTTTTATTGAAACATGGCCCATGTTTGTCTAGACAACGTGACAACAACGTGAAGATCCAATAAATTGTTTCCTTGCTTAATATAAGAGCGGGCACGATTTCTTCTTCGTAGCAACCTGAATTTTGAACGAATCTGGTTTTTACATAAAAAAATTCTCATCAAGGTTGTTGAACAAATATAACTGTAATTGTAAAAAAAAAATTTAGGACCACGTAGTAATTATGATTATTTACTCGACATTTTTTTTTTGCTTCGACGCGATACAGAGTAAAAACGTTTTGATAACGATTTTGAAAGCAAATATCCCGTGACTGATGGGTTTAAATCAAAAGGTCGAACAATATTCATTTTGCATTTTAGGATGCCTTTCTAAAGTTATCCCACTCAATGTGGTAAGTGCAAACAAATGTTTTGAGTACAGTTAAGTCAATGGGAGGGGGTTAAAAAAAATTCAAAATTTCTTTTTTTGGGCCATAAATATACATCCGTATGCCAAATTCCATCTTAATAGGTGTACATACATACATATATGTAAATTTAGGGATGAGAAGGCTGTGACATACAAACACGTACGAAGAGAGCAAATCTATAAGGTTTTCTAGTTGGTTACGGAACCATAAAAATGGCTACGCATCCCGAACAAAAGGAATTCCGAAAAAATGTACTTTGGTGATAACCAATCGCTCTACCTGCTCATTCTAAAATTGCTATAACTTTGTAATTTCTGGAGATTAAAATAGCCGCTGAGTTTAACGATATCGACTGTGATTAGAAAAATGTTGGTGACATATACATTTAATGCATAATAAATAATAATATTTAGTACCACCTCATTAAAGGTTACGTATTTCAATTAAAAAGTGTCCTCATTCTGTAATGCTCACTTACGCGATAAGTAGATGGTGCTTCATGAGTGTAGTGCAGTGTTACCCACCATATTGGAAGAAAGCTTTTTGCGATTATTTCAGAAAACGTTAATCTTACTATGCAGATCCTATTCTGAAAATCGAATTTGTTCGGCATTGAAAATGTGTCTGCGCTGGTCAAGTTGACCAATTGCGGCAACCAGTAAACACAAAATATAAAGGCAGTGCTCCTTTGCACCATCCGTTTCACCCTGTATAGTCCGTGTGACACAGAATTCGGTTACTTCGGCTTTTTCGTGTACTTCTGTATTCCGGGTAAAGTCCGTGTGATATGGGCTCGGGTACAAAATAATACGTAAAAGAAGAATTTGCCCTACAGAATGTTACTGACTTAATATTTTCCTTTTACAAAATATCTATGGACTGAAATTTGCCTTTTTGCACCGATGTGAGACACATAGGGTGCAAATAGGCACTGACCGTTTTTACGCCAGAGCATACATAAAACAAACATGCTTAGGGCCTTCTTTTGTAAAACACAAAACATCGAATTGCATCAGCAATGCTATAAGTCCAAACTCTATAGTTGAAGCGTACAATACGGCAAACAGTCTGCCACAGAATGTCCGGTTTTCATGTCTTACACAAAATCTTATTACGACTCCCCTGCTGATTTGTGTAACAGTGTAAACTTGAACAATTTTTTAATTTTACTCCAGATAATCGACAAATTATTATGGAGTGCTAAAATTGATTGGATTATTTTTTTTGCAAATATAGCATTTGCTGGATGCTGGATTTAGACCCTTGAAGAACCCTCTGAGCGTACACCTGTGTATGGCTTGGCCATTTTTTTTTTATTTACATTTTTTAGATGGTTCGAATTCTGTAAGTATCATATGTTACTGTTTGCGAGTGCCTTGTTACGTAAATAAATTTTAAGGAAAAATATCAAGGACACATCTCGCCAGCTCTCGCGAAACAATTAAAAGGCCTCGGAACAAATGGTGGGAGGTAATGAATTTTTCTATTAGTAAAAACGTTACCACCCTGGCCGTTTACGCTCCCTGCACTTTTGCACTCCCTGGGGCGGCGGGCCTGATTGCAGACAAACTCCTCCAAAATCAATTTGGCCCAGTGCAGTATGCGGTACGGAACAAACAATTTTGTTGCCCGCGGGCGGTATGTGGGGCCTCGCAAAAAGCGCGCTCGATGAGTAGAGGGCCAAAACACGAATAGCCATGTTGATTGGATGTACAAAGTGAGAAGCGATTTTTAACAACAATTTTTTTTTTCTATTTTCAGACTACCCGCGGGTTGAGGTGGGTCCCGAAAATCCATTACGTGTTGAACGTGATCGTACGGCGAAATTGGAGTGCAATGTGGACGCGAAGCCGCGGGTGCCTAATGTTCGCTGGACACGCAACGGTCGTTTCATAAGCTCATCGCTAGTCTACACCATCCACCGTGTATCCTTGCAAGACGCCGGAAAGTACGCTTGTTCGGCGGATAATGGCCTTGGGAAAGTGGGAGAACAGGAAATCCTCCTGGATATATTGTATCCTCCAGTCGTGGTGATTGAATCGAAGACCAGGGAGGCCGAGGAGGGGGAGACGATTAATATACGGTGCAACGTGACGTCAAACCCGGCCCCAGTTACCGTCGAGTGGCTCAAGGAAGGAAGCACGGACTTCAGGTACAGCGGTGATGTACTGACTCTGAGTAGTGTGCGGGCAGAGCACGCCGGCAATTATATTTGTCGTGCTGTTAACATCATGATGCCGTACGATGGGAAGAGGGTCGAGAGAATCGGCAACTCTACTGTAGCCCTGCTGGTCCGGCATAGACCCGGCCAGGCATTTATCACCCCGAACAAACCGGTGGTTCACGTCGGCAACGGGGTTACCTTAACGTGCTCAGCGAACCCACCTGGCTGGCCGGTACCGCAGTACCGATGGTTTCGGGACATGGAAGGTGAAGTATCGACGCAGAAAATCCTGGCACAAGGCTCACAGTACGTTATCCCGCGAGCTCACCTGGGCAGCGAGGGCAGGTACCACTGCCACGCTGCTAACGAACTTGGTCACGGTGAGATGGCCACGATTGTGCTCGAAGTCCACCAGCCCCCACAGTTTTTGGCAAAACTACAGCAGCACATGACCCGGCGGGTGGGGGATACAGACTATGCTGTTACTTGCAGCGCTAAGGGCAAACCGAAACCGAGCATACGGTGGCTCAAGGACGGCAGTGAAATCCTTCCTGAGATGAATTTCTACGAGATTAAAACCGACCCCGCTGAGGGGCCCAACGGGATGTTCACTGTGCAGAGCATGTTGAAATTCTACGGGAAGGAGCGGCCCAACAGCAACGAGCTCATGCCGGGGGATCGCGGTTTGTACACCTGTCTGTATGAGAACGAGGTGAACACTGCCAACTCCAGCATGCACCTCAGAATTGAACATGAGCCCATGATACTGCATCAGTACAACAAGGTGGCGTACGACATCAGGGAGACAGCGGAAGTTGTCTGTAAGGTGCAGGCGTACCCGAAGCCCGAGTTTCAATGGCAGTTCGGAAACAATCCGTCGCCGCTCTCCATGTCCTCGGACGGCCACTACGAAATCATTACGACAACTGATAACAACGACATCTACACGTCTGTCCTCAAGATTAATGGACTGACCCACGCCGATTACGGGGAGTATACCTGCCGGGTGGCGAACTCGCTGGACACGATACGCGCCCCCATAAAACTCCAGCAGAAGGGTCCACCCGAAAAGCCCACAAATCTACAGGCGGCTGATGTGGGACCCAACTACGTCACCCTTGCCTGGGAACCGGGCTTCGATGGGGGTCTGAGCAATACAAAGTTTTTCGTTGCCTACAGGCGTGTCGCTATGCCCCGCGATGAACAAATGATCCCAGACTGCGCCACCCTGTCGACCAGCAACACCGAGTGGATGGAATTTGACTGCCATCGCAACATCCCCTGCAAGGTTACACCCCTCGAGCAGCATCAGAGCTACGCATTTAAGGTGAAAGCCCTCAACACAAAGGGCCGATCGGAGTATTCGAACGAAATCCTGACCACAACCAAAGTGAGCAAAATCCCACCGCCCCTCCATGTCACTTTCGACCCGAACTCGAGAACTTTGGGCATTAATGTTGGGGCCACTTGCCTGTCGCTAATAGCAATCGTTGAGTCTCTTGTAAATGGTGACACGCCTATGGCCGCCTGGCAAATTGTTGAAACTATCCCGCTGCAAGTGTCCGGCAATGGACCCACCTTCAAAGAAGAGGTCATAGAACACCTTGTCATGGCACGACGGAGCAGCAGTGCCCGCTCCCTCGCAAATGACGAGGACATCACGATGGCCCTCGAGGACGAGAACTCGTCTAAAGTCCGAGTCAAGTTATGTCTGCGGTCCAATCATGAACACTGTGGCGAATATACCCCTGCTGAAAGTAAGTGGACACTCTCTTTAAATTTTTAAATGTTTTTAATTGAATTTTTACAAGAACTAGTCAGAGCAGATGTGTAGCGTAGATATGAAGCAACCCAAACAAAATTGAAGAGATTTTTAAAAACTTTTCCAGTGGAGTTTCTGAACAAGTTGTCGTTCTTTCATCCGTTTTAAAATATTTGTCAAACGGTGGTATAATTTATAACAGCTTTCCATTCGTTGGCACTTGCTTATCCCATTAGTGGCACACTCCAGTTTTATTCATTTGTGCACCCTCCATACGAGTAGTAGTCCAGGCAAATTATAAAAGCATTTCAGTTCCCAGCAATTTTATTGTTTTTTTATGGAATCTTGCAAAATCGGGAAAATCAGAAGTGGCCTCAAGGGTCATTTTGAAGGGTCAAATTTTCAAAAGTAGTGTGATGATGATGAAGTTTCCACGAAACTTGGTATTAGGGGGTTGTTCAGGTAGGTAATTTCGAATTAGAGATTTATTTTCGTTCATAAACAAAATGGAGACCGAAAACTGTGCATAGTGCTCCAATTGCCACAAAACTAATCCGAAAAAATACCTGCACCGACTGGAGGCCCTTTAACCTTTAAAATGACCGTCAAGGCCACTTTCGTTTTTCTGATTTTGCGAAATTAGTGATCTCCTACCCCAAAAACGCCGGAATCAATAATAAAATTGCTCTTTCTAATTATTGGATTGTCGTAGGGTTGGTCCGGTAAACTGGCCTGCTAGATCACCAGATCATACTGCGCCAGATTTCTATGTATTGCAGAAATGTATTCATAGGTTCTCTGTATGAGAAATTAAAAAAAAATTGAATTTCGTCGATTGCAGCGCCATCTATCATGAATCGAATAAAATGTTTCGGACAAATTCCATATATTTTTAGCCGTAGAATCCGAATCTGCAATAAAAAATAGAGATTTACATTTAGAATTTCAAGGTTAGCCCCCTCCCATCTACAAGGAGTGGGGAGAGGAACATATTTTAGCGCTAATGTACTTCCCCTGCGGAATGATCAACTTTTGATTATGGACATTTTCTTCATAGAGTGCTATTTTTCGAGATTTTTTAAAGGTTATAAAACTCATCCTGTATGATTCAAATGGAAATATTGAAAAATCTCAACGTCAGTGGATTTCTATAAGAATACATTACATACATAGGAGCTTTCAAGGTTGGCAATTTCTGAAATGTCTTCACAAATTTAAGAATTCAAAATAACAGATGCAACGCTGTGATTCAGTTTGTTGTTTTTTATTAATTTGTCCAGAATGGCTAAGCTCGGTTAATGTTGGATGCTGGTCTGTTAGTCGCAAACAAGGAAATACATGAAGTTGCTACTTTAGGATATTTAACAATTCAATACAGAAAATGAAAAATGTTCCAAATTATAACCGATTTCGTTGCGAATACGACAATGAAGGCAACAAAGTATTTGTCAAAATGTTACCGTAAAGGTGTTTCTAATTTATTGTCCATTACTGTATTTGAAGGTAGATATATTTTTTGTGATGGAGGATTTAAACATTAGCTGACTTTTACACTTTCAGGAGTATTAATATATTTTTTTTAATTATCCAACTATTGCCACTACTTACAATAAATTTCTTGTAGTTGGAACATCATACATAGCCGAAGCATCTGCTCTGGCCACGCCAACACTGATCGCCATCATCGTCTCCTGCATAGTTTTCGCCCTGTTTGTTGGATTGCTGCTGATGTTCTGCCGCTGCAAGAGGAATCAGTCGAAGAAAAGTGCAGCCGCCAAGGACTACGAGATGGACTCAGTTCGACCATCAATTGTCGCTCAACAGAACCAGGCTCCGCCGCCATACTATCCGGCGAGTGGTCTGGACAACAAAGCCCTCGAGCACTCGATGGACCTAGCCCTCAGCATGGAGGAGCAGAAGAGCGCCGTGTATGCCACTCAGAATGGCTACACCTACCATCCGAACGCTGGCCTGCAAGTGCCCGGGCACACAATACCCGGGAATGAATGTAAGTAGGGCCCCTGTGGCCTACCACCCATCTACCCTGTATTATTATACGCCCCCCCGATTGAGATGAACACCCGCCGAAGAAGTCAGAACGCGGGGAGGCGGTGTTGTTGTAGCGATAAGCTCCCTGTCCCCTTCTTCCCGCTCAACCCTTTGCTGTGCCTTTGGTGAGCTCTCGGATTCATAAAAATTTATTTTCTCTTTATTTCGTCATGCTTTGAACAGGACTAGGTACCACAACACTCGACATTCCAGGTAAATTGTCGTAAGCCCTCCTTCAGTCGTTGTGCTTTTGGCTTCAGTTCCGCTTGCGATTGCTTTTGCGATGTGCTTTGTCCATAAACCGCTTGCTTGTTTCTTGCCTTGCTTTTTTTTTTAGCTTACCAACCACTCACCGTTTGACCTCCGTCGGGATGGTGGGTTTAGAAAGTTCGGTACTGCGAACTTAAAAAAAAATTGTGTTACGACTTCGTTACATAGGTTAACCTGCTTATCCCCTGCTTATTTCGAAGAGTTGACCTACTGGCTGTCATGTTCTGTAATGATGTAAATATAATCTAAACAAATACATAAGGGGATCGATATGAAGGGTTCTTGGCGAAAGAGTTCATTGTCTTAGAAATAAGAAAGCACTTAGTAGATTTCAAAACGTATTCTAGAATATTCCCTTACTAGAAAACTCAAAATTCGACACAACTTATTCTTTTTAAGTGAAATTTCGTTTCGTGATATGTGGACCTATTTACACGTTCGACAACAAAATCCTTGTTAACCTATTGACGATGTTATTATGGACAGTATTGCTAAACCATGGAAATCAGAAATGAAAAGTTCGACAAAACGTTGCGTTCGAAGTCTATTAAACTACTATCACATAATCTTGGGGTGCCTGACCTCACGCAGTATAACACCTCGTTGACCGTATTTTATAGTATTATAATTTCTTAGGTCATCGAGCATATTAGTCAAATTAAAAGTACAAACGAAATGTCAACTGATACCAAACTCTCCGTAAGCATGCCCGGCTGATCGTAACTAAGGCTTTGTACTTTTTACTTTACGAGTTCTCTGATCTTCATTCCGTAGGAAATAAATGAAGATATGAATGTTACTTCGAACTACATTTGTTCTAACACACGGCAACATCAATATCATTCCTATCAAATGTTCATTGACTTCGTGCCGTGTGTGAAGGGTCATTCCCAGAAACAGAATCATCGAAAATGCAAAAAGTGACAACAGTGATGATGAAAGTGATATTAATTCTGCACTTTTTTCTTAAAATATATTCATGGTTCATCTTCTGAATTTGAAAAAAAATTGAAATTGAAATTGCTTATTTGCGATTTTGAGAATAAATTATGTATTTTATTTCGTTCACACATGGTCAATCCTGGGCTTTCCGTATTTGTCCGAAGAATGTGTATGTGCAATGTTATTCTTGCGCACCGTCTAAATATTTTCAGGGTTCCATACCCGAAGGGTGCCGCATGGCACCCTATTACTAAGCTTCCGCTGTCCGGCCGTCCTTTAGTCTGTCAGCGGGCTGTATCTCATGAACCGTAATAGGTAGAGAGAAAGAAATTTTCAGAGTGTGTATTTGTATTGCCGCTATAACAACAAATAATGAAAATCCAAGATGGCGAATTTTAAAATGGCCGCCATTCAAATTAGATAAAGAAATTTCCGATTATGCTACTAGCGCCTCTCTTGTTTCTTTACAAAAGTATTTAAAAAGTACATAGTGTTATATCTTGTACGATGGTACGGAACCCCCTTGACCGGTTTTCCTATTACACATTTTTAACAAAAAACAACAAATTGTTCGCTCCTGTGGATTGCCTTCAAAGAACACTTTGTCTCGGATGGATTAAAGGACCAAAAAAATTGTCCCGCGAAGAAAAAGACAACACCGATAGATAAACTATTTGTATTACTAATTTGTGTCTATATCTGTATTTAATTTTTTTGTGTGATAACTCCAACGGTGCCTTAAAAATATTTATTGTATTGAAATGTCGGTGATAAGGAAGAAATTTTGTAAACGCTTTCAAGGTTAAATTCTTTAAAATATTCAAAAAACGTTATAAAGTTAAAAAAAAGGAAAGTGCCAGCACATATCAAGCGGATCTGTTTAACGTACAGGCTCTTCATTTTATCTCAATAAAATACATTGCCATGCATATTTTACGTAATTTTTCCTTTTATTTATATTTTGTTTTTTATCTGTTGCCATGTTTTGTATACTACGATTTTTCCGTAGATTAGGAGTTTGGTGTTTTCCTATAATTTGCATAAGATTTTACGTGTTGAATTGCTGAATTGAATAAGATTTTTTCTTAAGTTAGGAGTCAAAACGAAAGTTAACTTAAAAGTAAAAACTATGGCTATTCAACTATTTTGATTATGTTTCAAAAAATAATGAACACTCACGAAGCATGTTTTACCTCCGGAGAATCAATTCAGTGGACGCGTGTGTATTAAAATTTAGTTCATTGAAAACGAAGTAGTAGAATTTTTTATCATTTCATCAGTTACTCAATGTGTGAAAACGGTTAAAAAATCACAGTTATATTTTTTCGTGTCCATTAACAACAATACCCACAAAAAGTCCCGCAAAAATCGACTATACATTTTCGAATTGAATGGTGTTTATAATTTTACGATTCGGTCATCTGAATGATCACAGCGATCAATGTATACTTACTTGCATACAAGTGTGGCCTGAAAATTAACTGGCCTAGGCAAGAAAATACCGCTTCTTCATAATAGGCCTCCGTTTCAGTGATGATCTCCTCATCCGACCCAAATCTCACAGAACCGTTTTTCCAAATTTGGAAACAGATAATATCATCTGGAGGAATATAGTAGATGATGAACCAATTCGTAGCGCAAATCATACAATTTTGCTATTACGACTGCGCATTTGTGCACCGGAGCGTTGTCCTGGTGGAAGAGCACATTCTCATTTTTTTGGCGTTAACTTAGCTTCGATTCTCCAGGAGAAGTCCACTACTTCAAATGTTCGTTGGTCTCTGGTGTACTATGATGTATCCATGTTTCCTCCACGATTACAAAACGGCACAAATAGTTTTTCTTATCATAGTTGAACATCGTCAAACACTCATTCGAGATGGTCACACGTTTTGAGTTTGTTTTCGACTGAGAGTAATTGCGGCATTCATTTGGTTTCCGTATAAATTCTCCATTCGTTCGCATGAGATCGAGATGCCCACAACCTCAGCAACCTCGCGCCCCGTCATTCGACGGTAGTCAAATATCATACCATGGATTTTATCGACCATTTCTGGTGTGGTCACCTCTTTTGGACGCTTTGGGCGCTCATCATCGCATGCTCGTACGGCCGCATATAAATTTAGTTGTCCAATATTTTATTATTGACATCGAAGGTGCAGAATCGCTCAATTCGGCGTTGATCCATATATGTAGATAGTATTCACAAAGAACAATAGATTCGATAGTTGTGGCGCCATCTCTTGTCTAGGCCGATCATTTTTCAGCCCACCCTCTATCTTTTTTTGTCGAAAAGCATTTGGAAGTGCTCAGGGTGCTGAAGCTAGAAAAGAAAAGTATTTATGGGACCGTTTTGTCTAGAAAACTTTGGGTGTAGTTTCACATCCAGATTCGTGATATACCTCCGGACAAATTTCTGCATATATGCTAACTCACCTATCCCTTTTTCGAAGACAAATGCTTGTCGACCAGTCACCTGCTTAGCAATTCATTTTTCTCCTGTGCACATAACCCACCTTTTTGCTTTGCCAGGAACGAAGAAAATATTTACCAAAACTCCTCTTTTTGTTTTGAAATAAATCGAATGTGACATTGAACGTTTTCCCTTGGGCCCTTCAAATAACACGAAACTGGTGGCACATCATCTGCCGTTTTTATTATCAACTAGAGATAGTTGGGAGTGGTGCGCGCCTCCGTCCCGACCCCTGTTGTCAGTTAATATTTCCCAGATAAAATTGAAAGTCCCCAAGAAGTCCTTGGCTTCCATAGAACGTCCTGCGGAAAGCGAAGAAAGAATGATTTACATTTATCACTCATTTATGCATTCAAGCTGTCCCCAGCCCTCGGCTTTTATTTAAATGTACGACAACCAGCCCATGTGAGTAGGCTCGGGACAAACATGAACTTGGGACTTGGGAGGCATCTGGAGTGCACGGCTCCATTGAAAGTCGCACGCAAGCAACTTAAAAGGATGAGTCCTCGTGACATTAATGTAATCAACATCTGAAGAAGTCCTCGGAGCAAATGGCTGGCGAAATAAAATTGTGCCCTTGATGATATTGTCACAGCAGCATCCCAGCGCAAAGCAGAGATACGCCGCTCCGCCTTCCGAGTAATAAAAAAGCCTAGACAATGTCTGCTGTCTGCTGCTCGGCTCAACGAGGACATTAGATACACGAGAAATGGTGCTCCAGCGAAACTTATAGGGAAAGTTTTGTCAGGACAAAGGGAGCGGCCGGGTCCGGGGGTGAATTGTTGCCATCATGACTAATTCATACCGTAAAATATGAAACAATTAATTAATACGAGAGCAGTTACCAAGCAATTAACAAATGAAGACAGAACGTCTCCTCCGCCTTAAAGTCATCCCGGAGCTGGATGGGATGCTGCTGCTGCCATTAGGTATGTACGGGGGCACCCGCCAACCAGCCCGGAGCCATTCCCGCTGTATTTTTTGAGCAAACACGGGCCCTCGACATAATCTGCATAACAAGAAGCGGACATTGTTGTATTTAAATTTGTCATGAATTTTAACTCGCCTCATCAGAATTACAGGCAAACGGAAAAATTAAACTCCTTCCGTACCGAGGAGCAGCAGCAGTCGACGTCGCGGAGCCCGGGCTGTTCTCTGGATCTGAAATTAACTTTTCACCTGGATGCCTCCGTTGATATGGAGATCGCTTTATATTCCTCCCGCATTTCGCACCCGTTTGCTGGTGTAGGGCTCTTTTTTGCCAAGACGAATTCCGACTGTCGCCTTAGAAGCGCGCGCTTATCCCCACACGCTTTTGAAATGCATGAAGACGTATGGTCGCAACCTTTGTGCTCCTCCAGCCGCTCCACACCCGAAACACCCCACCCGCTCCACCACCGGCACTTATTTTATTGTGTTTTCATCTTCTTTGTGCACTTTCCATTTCAAATTCAATTGGACGATTCAATTCGGCGAACAGCGGCGGCGGCAGGAGCGCCGGCACACGTTCGCTCCGTTTGCTCGCTTTGAATTTTTCATGTTTATTGAAGCGCACTTAAAACGTGATTAATTTCGCTTCTAGCGCCGCTCACCTGTGAGCGGCAATGTGTCGAAATTGGAATAATTTAGAGCGTGTCTGCTTTGAATTTTTGTTTTTCAGGGGTGAACATGGGCTACATCGAGAACAGCTACTCGAATTCGAACAACGGCGGCAGCGTCAACTCACAGGACTCCCTATGGCAGGTGAAGATGTCGGCAGCGGCCGGCAATCAGACCAACTTGGTGCCCTCGCACAATTTTGTCGAGCGACAACCTTCATATGGATACGACCCATTGACCCATGGGGGCTATGGGGCCGTCGACGATTATGCCACCTATCCCCACCTAACAACGACACCTAGCCAACACGGCGACGAATACCATAACATGAGGAACAGCCAGAATCCATCCAGACAAGACTACTGTAGTGATCCATACGCGTCAGTACAAAAGCCAAAGAAACGAGTCGACCAACATTTAGGTAAGTTCACGACAAATTTTTAACATTATTTTAAATCCCCATGCCACACAATGGCCTGAATCGCTATTCGAATTGCATAAAAATAAAACGGGAGGTTTTTGGAAGAAAAAGGAGGATTTAGTCAATTCCATCCAATCTACCAAAAATGACAGGCTTAAAATTAAGAACCAAAAATTATCTAGCGTTTCAAAAGTTTGTTAGGAAGTTTGAAATCGGTGATCCCTAGAATGGAAAAGTATCGACTATTACAGAGATCCAACAAAGTTTAGTTTGTATTGTATTTTTCGTGTCTTGATTTTACACAGGTAACACCTTTTAAAAATATCAACTTAACGTGGATTTTTGGATCTGCATTTTTGAATTATTGAATTCTTCTGGAATGTTGTCACAGAAGTTTAGCTACGTCGAAACAAGTGTCGTTTTAATTCAAAAGTTATTCCATGCAATTCGACATCGGACAACATCGAATCGTCAAATGTCGAACACCATCGACGCATCGAATCGAATGTCTATTTACATAAATCCGAGGAAAATCGATTATGATTACGAACGAAAACGACTCACAAAGGACACATTGCATTAATTTATGGGCTATTCCGTGTAAGTCGACGTCGAGCAAAAGCGCCACGTAAAAAGAATTTCGATTAAAATCAATTTCGTAAATTAAAACAACATACTCGTACACATCGTGTAGATTGGCCCCAATTTCATAAATTAAATCGACATCCGTCGCGTCGTTTTCGTTCGACGTCGACAAACGTGAACTGACCCTAGATTCAGAATCAGGAAAATTCTTGCATGTCGCCTCATCTATATGCAGATTCAATAAAGTGGTATCTTTTGCTCACCCAGAATACCAAACTTAAACCACCTACACCGGCATGACCTGGATCTGATCCGATCCCAGTTAAAGACCAATTACAGCGGTTTACCCCTCGAACAAGGTGATTAAGGTACCACGACGGCTAGGTCATCTCCGAGCCCAGAATTAAACCGCGTTTTAACTGAAAATGATTACGACGAGCATTTTACGAAATTGCGTTTTTCCCTCCTTTATTGCGAGTATTTATTGCAATTTGAGAGCTCCACGGTAAAGTGATTAAGCGACTTGCTCTCGCCAGCCTTTCCCTGATGTGAGTTCCTGCTGTTGTCGCCGGAACGCTGGACCACCATCTTTTCACCGTTCCGGCTCGATGCAAGTGTATGCACGTATTTAATAAAAAAAAATATATTCGCTTTAAGCATATTAATTTTTGTGCGGCAAAAGCCAGAGTGCTGCAGTTGATATTTTTTTCGGTTAACGCGTGGCACTGGCTTCATTAAAGGACGCCATCGTGGCTGGGAAATTTATGAAAGTTTAATCAATTCTGATTATTTTGGAGCGCTTAAATTTGTCGTGAAGGGATGATTAAATGCGGCCGGAGCGTTTTTCGACAAGAGTAATTATTCGTCACTTTTCGGGCGGCGTTTCGAATGAGAAAGAAATTCAGTCGGTGCTTCCACTAATTCGCTTTTATTTAAAAGGATTCATAATTTCAGGAATCGATGAGCGTCTGTTAAAGTCCTAATGGATTATTACGACTGAGCAAAGCCTTCGATAACTACATGTGTAGAAAATGATTTGCGAATTTTTCGAAATTACGAATTTTTGAACAACTCTTTAACTAGTTGCTTTTCTGACTTTTAAATTTATTAAAACCTGAGGAAACAATTTACTGCGGACAAGACTCTTGAGCGCTAAAATTATTTTTTACTTATTGAACCCGTTCTGCAGAACATCAAGAGACAGCTAATTTGTAGGAATCGATACGACCCATCAATGCAAACCCAGTTGTATCAAACTTTTTAACGAGGTGGCGAACGTTTGGATAATTAGCACCAACCTAACTTTCACGTAACGAGGAATATGTAAGAATTACAGCACGCAAATTTTCGTAGCATCGCTAATTAATTTCCCAGCTATTGTTTCGTGCATCTATCTACACATTGGAATGTAAAGCTTCCTGAGGATTTACGTCATTACAGATGTAAAATAATTCCAGAGTTGCTATATAAAATAATTAAAAAATCCGGTCATTCCGATTGGCATACCCTATATTTGGAATTTTGTCATGTGACTTTCAGTGTCTATTCTTGACTACGAATTCTATGAAAATTTTTACTCTTCCTAGCATCTACTCATCTTATAAAAGATCTAACTGACCACCGACTTCGCGCGATAAAAAAACCACCAAAATCTTTATTTTTATTCAACGCTTATGGTTGAAATTTCCAAATTTCGATAGTAGATCGAACCAATCGAATCCGTTTTCATAGCAATCGTTTAAAATTAAAAATTTTCAGTCATTATATTGTATCCGGGATCTTTAATTATTAATTATCGATTTCAGATTCGATATCAATGTGAACCCAATTGTATCAATCTTGATGAAATTTTGTATAAGTTTGTGTGGAAAATTCCTTCAAACAGCGGGCAAAGAAAAATTTCCAGGAATACTATTTTGTTTGAAAACCGTCATTTTAACTAATTAAAAAAGTACTTTTCTTACATTATATTATTTTTAAAATGAAATATTTTCATGAGGACAATAGTTAGGTGGTCTGGTACCCCCACGATTTATATGAAACGATATCGTGCAGCAACTAATAATATAATAATAATTGTAAATGTGCACGTACTCTACAATGAAGTGTATACACTTTATAGCCTACACTTCCACTAATGTGGAAGTGGAGATGTGCAATTACACTAAATTGAAAAATGTGACACTCAACTTTGCAAGTGTAAGTTCATTTTTGAGTGGACCAATCATTTGTTTCATCTCCTAATTCAAGCTTTTTCAAAATATTTCCGGCAATATTCTTCATCCACTTCCGAACCCAACAAGTCGTAAATTTAGTGTTAGCCCGATTTTAGTAAGCAATTTTCTGAATGTTTTACGAAAACATTAAACCGCGCATAACAACTTTGATGACATTTGTACCTTTGACATACATCTGGTATCGATACTATGATATTCGAATGCCACGTAGTATACCATATATGTGTCACCCAATATCAGCTGGTATACTACGAAGGAAGCTAGTATTGAAACCTGGTAAAAGCGCTTTTTTACTCACTTTAGCGCCATTAATTTGCAGTGGGAAATGAAATAATTACTCTTTTGAAATTTAGCAATCAATCTTGCATTAAAATTTATTTGTTATCAATTCTGCCTGCCTTGAAAAAATTTAGGGTGTAAAACAAGTGTGAAAAAAAACGAGGATTTTCAAAAAACCAAAATTTATTCAATTCTCTTTGCACAATAAACTTTTTTGCGACAACTAAAATTCGAACTATACTACGAAGGCATATGAGTCAGGGGTGTGCTTACTACGTAGTATAGCTCCCTTTATGGTATTCAAACCATGGTATCAATACCATATGTGTATCTATAGTATTAGGGGGGGTTATAACCGCTAAAACCCCCCAACATAGGCGCTTGCAGACTAAAACATTTAGCGAACA
Organism: Neoitamus cyanurus; assembly: GCA_947538895.1. Classification (NCBI taxonomy): domain Eukaryota; kingdom Metazoa; phylum Arthropoda; class Insecta; order Diptera; family Asilidae; genus Neoitamus; species Neoitamus cyanurus. The sequence continues at coordinate 19,697,257 of OX384546.1, forward strand.
ATCACAGAGCCGGTACGTCTTATGGCCCTAGCCAGGGCAGAATCTCAACCCTGCCTGCGAGGCACGAGACTGCGCTTATTCTGACTGACACCACCAGAAATCTGTCAAATTTCTCTTAAAACAGTCTGTGAGCATGCTGTTATCAAAAATGGCAAGGTGACCAAAATGTCATACATTTTTTTTGTGTATTGGTGATAAAATAATTGTTAAATGCTGCACAATATGATTACTTACAATGCATTAGCGCTACTTTCGTATAGCTTCTAAATATCAGAGCTAACTCCAATAATTATATCAGTCTGCCAATTTTGTTTCTATCTGTGATTACGAGTTTTCCGAAGCGGCGGTACATTGCAAAAACTGATATACATATTTTTTTTTTGTTGGTTATTATTATTAAAAACGGCAGGACTAAGTTTCTGAAAATCAAAATTGTCGATTATATGGACGTAAACGTATACGTACTTATGTGCAGTACTTACGTACGTTTGATAAGTTGCAAGCTATACGCTTACGCACACGTCTTAAGGGGGACTTCCCATGGAGAGCACCATTTTTGAAGGTTTTACATTTATTTCTTTTATGGGAAAACGAATAAAGGTAAACACTTGCAGTTTTTTGGAGGTTGAAAAGGACCATTTAGTACATTTAAAAAAATTATTGAATTACATAAAAATTCAAAATGGCGTCTTTGGCTGTAGTCCAAAAAGTGGTCTAAAAATTTTCAGAGGCAAACGGTGTGCAAGTTTCTGCCTCCCTGGGTGATCAGAAACAGAAATGACCGAAATGTTATCAATCAGCATCCTCTCGATTAGGTACCCACGTACGATTTTTTCGATATCTGCAAAATTGACAAAATGGCGCCAAATTTTTAAAAAAAATTCATTTTTCGCGATTTTTTTCGAATAAAAACGTGGATTAAAAATCGAATTTTTAAGATTTCGAAAAATCCGTACGTGGGTACCTGCAAAAATGTATTTCGAACGTTCTGTGGAAATTTCAAGTCGGTCGGTCAATTACAGTCGTCAGAAGTTTGCACACCATTTTGTAAAACGTGTTCTCGAGAAAAACGCGTTTAAAGTTTTGCAATGTCGGCATTTCGTTCCGGTTCGCGCTTTACATGTCGACTTCAAAGGTCATTTAAGCAATGTTAGAGATCGAATTCCGAAAAATCCTTTCACAGGGTAAATTGTACTTATATATAGATTACAAAAATGCAAAAAAAAAAAAATTGATTTTTTGAAATTGCTCCATGGGAAGTCCCCCTTAAAGCTATGGAAAAAATTTAACTCTTGTTTTAAATAAACACAAATTCCAGTTTTCTTAAATTTGAAAATGGCCTGCGCATGACAGAAACAAATTAGAAATAGAAAACAGCGACAGAAAGAGAATACAAACAAAACATTTTAAAAACTTTCAGTTTGTGTTTGTGCGAAAATTTTGAGGTTTTCTGATTTCTGCTACTGTATTTTTCTGGTCGATTTTTGAGGCTCCTCGATTTTAGCAATACGTAAGAAAATTATATAGTTCACTGGCCTGACAATGAAGTCAACAGCCATATTTCTTACCGCCCTAAAAACGTTCCAACATATAAAATGTAAATTCCCGACATATACCAGATGGCATGACATCGAAAGAAAGGAGCCAAGAAGGCATACTTGCTCGCACTCGGAACATGTTGATCCGCAACAGAAACGAAAGGAGTCCTAAACTAATTAAAAATGTTCATATTCCATTGTGCCGTCAGGTAAATAATGCAGGAAAACTTTCCTGGATCTACCTAACCGCATTAAAATTGTCCCAAAAGTTAGTGAACTTGCCTTCCGCATTAGACCCACTCAATACGAGTATAACGCAAAACCGTCCTGGCCTAAATTAACAAAATTACGAAGGCCATAAAATATTAATCATCCGGGAAAGCCTGTTCCACATGGATTTCATGGTCATAAAAAACTCATTGGGGGAAAGGAGTTATCCGAAAACGCGGTAAACTTTTAGATTAACATGACTCCCCTTTTTCGCGGGGTATCGCGCGAGGGGCAAGGGCATACAAGAGTACGTTGCAAGATGTTTATGTGTTTGCGTGCAACGTTCGCGACAATGTACGGCTGTAATTCAGCGGCTAAAAATTGCATGTGACAAATAAAAGATAACAAACAGCCGTGACAGGGAAAATCCTTAGCGGTGTGCTTTCGAGATTTACGATCATTAAAGTGAATAAATTTGAAAGCAAGGAAGGCGCACGAAATCGCTTACCCCAACCACCGGGCAGGGCCTCCATCACTTCCCAGTCCCCCCCCGGCCCGGCCACCATATGAGGAACGTGCTCCGCACACCTGGTCTGGTAAACGGAGAATATTTACCCTGTTATTAGCCTTTGAATACCTTCCATAAGAGGCTTTTCCAATATAAGTCGAACCGCAAACACTTCCTATACGGCGAGGATGTAACTTCCCGTTCTAATGGATTTTCCGTAGCTACTGCCACCGGAACGCGGCGCAGGGCCCGGGGGCGGGCGAGTTCAACAGTTCGTGGCGGTGATAGATACTTTTTTTGTGTGTTCCTCATATAAAGGGGATTACCGTTTAACATTTCACCCACTTATGTGAGAAGTAGGAAAAATGAAATCCTTTCAGGGGAAAAAAGGTTGCAGAAAGTGAAAGTGAATGTCGCCTTTTAGGAGATTTCAGGGCTCATTGGCTGCGCTGAGAAGTTTCTGATCCTTCCAAATCGGTTTTTGTGCACACAGCCCCAGTCCGGCTCGCATGGGATACGCGCTCCACCGTGGGCCGTGTGCCATTCAGGCACCATTCATCTAGCGCACGGGGGAGTTGTCATTAAAAAAACATGACCTCGATTACAGTTAACGTTTATTCTTCGATGTTCCTGAGAGGATTGGTCCATTTTCGTAGGGCCGACCACGACGCGACGGCGGCGGCAGGTTGCCGGGTAAACTGAAATTTCTGCCCAGCCTTTGGAACTAATCGTGACTTGATGGAAAACTCATTTTTTTTCCGAGAAATAGGGTTTTTTCGGCGAAATAGCACTAAAGGAGAATTCTTTTGAAAATTTGAACAATAAGGCGAGAAGCACGTGAAAGTCCGACTTGAGTTGGGTTGAGTTGAGTTTGTTGAAAAATTGCTAAATCAGAGATGTCCTGACCCTGTCAGATGGATAGTAAGGATTAGATCGACTATAGCGTGGACAAAAAGGTTGAAATGTGTGAAAGGCTTTAAAGTCATCAAAGCAGCGTCAATTTCGATCCTTATTATCGCAGGCAATCACATCTATCGAAAAATGTCCACCTGCTAAAAACTAGTGACTGCGAGGCAGTCTCTGACAGTTTTTACAAATAGAGGATACGAGATGCGGGTCGATTTTTTCAATGAGCTCTTGTAGGATAAGAATACGTTCGATACGTCTTAGCATTTCTGCCAGATGGGTAGTTCTGATTTTTGCATGTGTTTTATATTTTGGGGTCCTCATAAAAATATCAATTTTCCGACCTTGACGTCTTCCGCTCGCTCTTGGAAAAATAGCGCACAAAACCAGTTTGTTTTCGAAATACAAAAAAAATATATGAATCTCCTCACCAATGGGAACTAGGTCAAATAAAAAAGCTGATTCCTATTTTCCAGGTGACTTAATTGCCTACAACTTTTGTCTGAAACATTTTTTTTATGTCTAATAACACAAAACCACAAAAAAAGGGTTCTGTAATTGGACGGTGAGATTCTGTAGGATAAGGTTTTTGGATAGAATCTGAATCTCCGACCCAGAATTGGCCCTATCGTTTATCGCGGAATTTTTTGACGTTATGACAACATTTGTTGAGCTTATTATATCAGCACTGAAATCCGAAAACTTCTTTTGTTTCCAAGTTCGATTTGTTAGCTCTTTTTGCACTTGCGATTAGGCTATTTTTGAAAAGATTTTTTGGTTTTGTTGAGGTTATGTAAAAATCCTTGCCAATACTGGCTGCGGATTTAGACTTAGCGACACAAAACCATATCGCTGGGAATGCAAAATAATCTAATTTGAATATGTATGTTGGATTCGAACCCCGGACCTCTGGAATCGTGATCCACAGCTGTCACCACTGATTTGTAGATACCCTCGAGTTTTATACTGACGTCGTTAGCCGACCTGAGCGGCATCTGTTTAGTTATTATGATGAATTGACAATTATTTGCCTTTAACCCGGCGTCATGTAGATGAAAGAAGAAGAAAACGAAGGGTTACTTAAGGAATGCTTAACCCAACCAACTTGGGTCACGTTGACTCGGGCAGCCTTTAAATGCTAACATATGGTGCTACCATACTTCTCAGTATAGTATTGTAACGTCACATACGTTCTTACAGAAACATCAACATTCAAAATCTGTCCGGATCAACCCCGCGTTCTTTTAATGTTCCATATATGTAGAACTTGTTACTACTCTCCCCATACAACATCTCTCCACTGTTCCCGCTAAAAAGCTTTTTTGTATAAGGAGAGTGGTCGTAAGTTCTATATGGAACATTAAAAGAACAGGAGTTTAAAGAAAATTAATTAGTGGCTCTGCTTCTATTTTAAACTTCAATTCGTTTATTATTATTGCACTTATTAGACCAGTGTGATAATTTATTCAAATGATCTTATCCTAAATGAAATTCTGTACCCCGGTGGATCAAGGTTGGACTCGCGTTAAAATTTAAGTATTCCAAGGGGTTTGCTTTGGGGCCGGGCCTTCTTCCATATTCAATACTGTAACGAGGCTGTTACGGGCCTGCCAAGGGTGTTTTTTCAGTAGTCTGGTGGTGTAGTGTAGTGATGAAAATATTTCGAAAGATCATTTTTATGTCGCCATTTTTCCAAGATGGCGTAAAGAGTAAAGCGTTTTCGCTTCTTGCAGTAATCGAACTGAAAATGTCCTATAATTATATTTCGTCTACAAATTAACTCTTGCAGATCTGTGAATCCCGTTGATGTCCTCCAGCGCATATTTGCCTTGCCAATCTGAAATATTTTCATTCAGTGAAATGTCTGGTTATTATATGAAGTTTTGTGTCCCCACCACTTCTTCACCTAAAAGCCATGATGTCAATAAATTGCCTCAGGCTGCTGAAAAAAAACTGAATCCGTTTTTTTTCTGTAAAAAATCCCTTTATTGCAGTTAAACCTGTCAGTTGTCAAAAATGGTGAGTCAGCCTTTTTTGGGTCTGGGTGAAACCATTAAAAAGCCTCCGTACAATCCCGCGGGGAATGAATTATCAGAGCATATTTAGCACTGTGCAAACGTTTTCCTGTTCAATATTCCATGAATTCAAACCCCAAAGCCTTAATGCGAAAATTTCGTCCGTCCAAGTCCCTGACCTGTCCGTTCGTTGGTATTTTATTTATTTTAAAAAGGCTCCATGCGTCGAATAAAAACACGAACGAGGTAAGCTCAAAAAAAACGCCCAGTCAATACCATCTGACATAGAATTAATACGGCTACAGAGCGGCCGATATTGTTGCATTGTCCATAAATCATGAGCGATATATACAGAAGTGCAACCACATGCGTCCATAATTTATTTTCACTTACTCTCTTACTGCGCCCGGGCAGTGTGAGCACTGTGAAAAAAATATATGTAAACCGAGCAGGGCTATCCCGCGAGAGATAGACTGTGGATCGCCCCCGCATACGGTGGCCACTATCCAGGATACCAACGCCGCCATTTTAATATTTCGTTCATTTTCCGTATTTTTTTGTTCAAATTGTTTCAGTTAAAGCACTGCAGATTAACAGATTTCAACCGCGAAATAATAACGCGTGAAGTAGTCGACCGTTCCGGTCTGGGGGCGGTGTTTGTTTATGCGCACAATACCTGCATATCTTGGCGCAAAATGCTGCCCGCTTGCATTATTCAGCGGGACCCATCCTGCTTTGAGTGGCATCCTCCAATTGCAAAGTTGTAACCCGATAACGATTTCGCTGGCAATGACAAGCGGCACCAGCATGCCACCAGGCCAGGCCGCCAGGCCGCCAGCCACCGTTTCACGTACATATAGGTGCCTTGTGCTATTTGTACGCAATTATTGGGATATCAAAATATTTACTCGAGTCCTTGTCAGATGTGTTTACCTCTGCGGCCCCCACATCGTGCGACTGCTTAATTTCCTGTGATTACGCGCGAAAAATTTTCCGGAGAAAATTGAATTGTTCGGGAATTAAATCGGCTGGGAATGCTCCTGTTGTATATTCACACACGTTGAACGCATTTAATTGTCAGCTAAAAGTCACGTTGGGTGTGCTGTAATGGTAACTGAAAATACATCTCTCTGTTCGGAATATTTCAATGACGACAACGAGATCAATCCAACCTGGCTCACGCTCGACAGTCCATTGTGGATTTCTTGTTAGCTTAACAATTGTTGGGCAAACCATTTATAAAATGCATTTATGCCACATTTATGCATATAAATAATAAAAGGGAGTGGTAGCATAACCCTCATGAAAATCCTTCTGAAAGAGTCGTTGGAAAATATTTGAAAAAGTATTTCAACATTTCAAATATGTAAGTTTATAAGCATGTCAGTAAGTTAACGGTAGTCCAAATCATTTTCTAATACAACTTAAGGGACGGTTTGCACAAACAGATAAAGTCCGTGGAATGTCGTTTTAATACGTAAACTAACAAATAGAAATTTGGCGCCCACAATTCAAGGTCCACAAACTTAAAGTCCAAAAACAAAAAAATTTTAAATTTTATTTTCATTTAAAATATGGTCAAATAAGACCCTATTATTTATGATAACAAGGTAAACATCGATAGACGTATTCGCCCTAGAGAATATTGGCACGAAGTTAAATTGGCTTCTCCAGTTTTCCAAAGTTGTCAACTACTGACACTACATGAAAAGGAACGAATATAAGTAGATCTACGAAAGTAATTAACCGAGTGGCGAGTTATGTCGCCAAAATGTACCTAATGTATGTATAAGTCACCCCGGATTCTGTTCAATATTCACCCCAATTATTCGACGGGAATCAATGAAATCCGTGCGGAACGTAGGAAATTTCACAGCAGGCTTCATAGTCCAGTCAAAATAGGTTTTCAATCTAGAAAAAAATCCCACATAGCTGAGAATTTTTACAGACCTTAAATACATCATTACAAATAAAATGTCAAAAATCCCTACTGAACTGACTTGCGCTAAAAATTTTATTCAAAGTCAAAGGGCAACTACATCGGTTTTTCGCATATTTATCGTAAACGGTAAGTGTTATCGTAAAAATAGTTCATGCAAATTGTCTACAAAAATCGTTCATATAATTTTTTTCCTACGAATCACCATTCCTGAGATATTGCTATTTATAACATCGTAAATACTAATATGCACTAATATCTACACCCCGGCGATCAACTATGGCAGTTGCGACAAAATTCATTAGTAAACTTGTAGTACTTGAAGCGCCCTCTACGCTGGTACCATCACTTTTGTCATAGCTTTAACCACCAAGCATACAGTATATAGAGAACTCATCTCTAAGAAAAATTTGTCCGCCGTGCTTATGCACATTTTGTCTTCGATTGGCTCCCACCGCGTTCATTGCACCAGAAATGAATCCAAGAATTCATCCGACTTGAGAGATCGGCACCGAGACTACGCTGGCCCGTGATCTGCGGCCTGGCTGCTGTTGTGACTTATCTGTATGCGTTGGAATATTTACATCTGAGCAAGCAGGTGTTTGTGCCCATTGCGCTCGTTCTTAATTGAGGAATGCAATTTCGGGTGTGCGGGGCATAAAGGGCAACAGAGAACGACGGGCATAGTCCTGAGGTAGTCCCATTCAAATACAGATGAGTCACAACAGCGCCCAGCCCGCAGATCACGGGCCAGCGTAGTCTCGGTGCCGAGCTCTGAAGTCGGGTGAAAAACCAACCCAACCCGTCGATCTCTCGTTAATTCCGAGAGTGACACTGGATATATCAAAATTATAAAAATTAAAATGGCCGATTTTTGGCGCCATATTGTCTTCAAAAATTTTTTTCCCTCAAAACTTATCGAGTGGGCTATCAACATAACGGGTTTTTTAAATGGCTTACAATATATTTGTTTAAATGTAATTTGGAATGGTAAATGCTAAAAGAAAAATTATTGAAAAAAACACAAAACTTCAAATTTTCAAACTTACTTAATAAATGAACTGAAAAGATAGAAATGTAAAAATTTAATTTAAAACTCCAAAAAACATGACTGATTAAAAAATAACTAAAAAGATGTAAACAAGACACATCTATAAATAAATCAGTACTATTAAAATTAATCTCTGAACTGGTCAATATTTGTAATAAACTGACAAAGTATGACTAATTGGCAGTAGGAGGCTACCTACACACTACACAGCCTAACAAAAATATGCGTAGCCACTGCCAATTAGTCATACTTTGTCAGTTTATTACAAATATTGACCAGTTCAGAGATCAATTTTAATAGTACTAATTTATTTAGAGATTTGATTATGGATGTGTTTTATTTCCTTATCGTTTAGTTCTTTTTGACAGTCAGTCGGGTTTTTGTGGTTTTTTAAGTTAACTTTTTTGTTATTAAACATTTCATGAATGCACGATATTCAAATTTATTTCGCTGTTGGTCCGTTAATTTTTCTAAAAATTATTGCAAAATTTGACAGGAGTTGTTACACATATAAAGGATTGAGATATAAGGTAGAAAATCAAGAGAACTTTTCGAGACTGTATGACATAATTTGTAATAGCAACTCGTGTTTTAAATATCAAAGAGAAAAATCCATATAAAAACTCCGATACGTCTTAGCTGTTTATAGATGTATATATGGTATGAGGTACCTACGATGTACGAGAAATTTCAAGCATCCGTTAATTTCGCGTACGAAGACACGTGTCACTTATTTGTTTCGTATGTATTTTATCGTATTTGTGCACGGGTGGATTGCTGTTATATAAAGTCAAAACAGAAGTTTTTCAAAATTTTCAAATTGGCCTTGAAAACACCCTTAAAATAGGCTGCAAGTTGACGGTTCATATAACTTTCAAATACTTCTCAATGAACCGTAAAGCTTTGTATAATATATACTTTTTTTTTATAAAAGGCTACAAAAAATTGGGTTGCCATATAAAATTTTGAAGTTTACCTCCACAGAACGTTATTACATGAATTTATGATAAATTTTGGGAGACATGTGAACTTTAGGAAATTTTAGAGCATTTTTTCGAATTTCTCAAATAACTGTACCTGCAGTGGTAGAGTTAGATCAATAATAGCGCTTGACTAGGTAAGATCTATCACCCCTATCATTTCTGCATTCGTTATACGATATTCCCTGTATAAATTTAAACCTTGAGACAAGTTTCATTCACCGACACTTCTATAGGATAAATTTCGTTATTCTCCTTTCATCAATGCGCAAAAACGCGAAAATACTGTCAGAGCAAGCTGAGAATTAAATGTTACGAAAATGAATCTTTGTTAGTTTGTTCCTTAATTACGTCAAAACTGATGTACAGAACCTACTACTGCTCGGTGAAATAATAGCAGACATCGTTGACTAGTCTCCAGTTTGTGTCGTAATTGGATGTACATTTTTATCACAAGCAAAATGCGTTTTTCTAATTCCCAAAGATTTATTTTCCCATAAATCCTTAAAGCCATTCCCCCCCTCCTTTTAGTATGTCTGGCACAGACTCTCCCTACGAAATAAACAATTTTGCCGGCAGCATGAATAGACATCATTCCCCCCAAATATTCGTATTAAGCCAGGAAAATGAGCGCGAATCACTTAAAATGTCTCCACTGTGCAACTGCTCTAATTTACTGTGATGACGTGATTCCGAGAAAAACGATTTCTACGTATACTCCCTGTCCCGGCGATATCATCGTGTGCCGCCCTAATCTGTTCGGGAACGACTATAAAACTTTAGAATAATTTAGATTGGTGGGTGGGGGGTGGATTGGTGCCGTTGGTGGCCCGGTGGTTTAGTAGGTTGGCGGCGGGTATAGGAATGAGAAAACCCCAGGAAAATGTTGTTAGTGTCACTTAGCTGAACTTGTGTCACACTTGTGAAAAGTTTCCGGACTGCGATCAGAAAGTTGTCACCACACAGCTAAGTCAATCAGGGAAGGTAGTTAACATTGACGTCGGTGCTGCATCCGACATCGGCCTCGAGCCGAGGTTATTGTCACTGGCATTAAGTTTTAATTAGCTGCTAAATAAAGTTTCGCCCCAAAAGTAAATTAGTTAGACGTTCCTCGCAGACACGATCTTCTGCAGCCGACTTGCGGTGTCCTTGCTGTGTTCGGTACCAATCCAATCAGAAGAGCGGTTCACAATTGGAAGGGCTAATACTCTTTCAAACCAGGTTTAGTAGTCTCTAACCATCAACCCCCTCTGCGCTGCTAGTTTCGCAGGACATTCAAATTAGTAAATCCTCGCCGCCATCGGTCTAAATGTGTAATCAATCATCATATGGTGCCGCAGTCCCGGGGGAGCATCTCATACTTATGTGGCTAGTGCTGGGCGGGGAGCCGGTCCTTTGAGGCGTCCCGGACCGACGACGTGGAGACGCAATGACATTGCAGAATTTGACATACATACATAATTGATTCAAATTTTGTGCTCGTCTTCCTTTTATGCTAGTTAGGCTCCGTGACGATCGGGATGAGGCGGATGCAGATGCAGATGCAATAGTTTCCCGGGGGGTGTGTGTTTGCCCGCAAACGAGGAAATATTGTGTTGCCAGCGCTGGCACCATTAAAAAAGCACTTCGACCTCATTCCGCTAGTATCAAGATTTTCCCGATATATTTAAATAAATTTCCCATCCGAAGCATTCAGCACGAGTGCTTCCCTTCTTGTCGTTCTGCCAGCGCATATCTGTGCCGGGAAGGTGCCCAAGACGACCGGGGGGCTGTGGGAATGGGCCCGGAAAAGTGTGCGAGCTCTTATAAGGTTCGTCCTGTCTATGGGAAGCTTTTACCAATAGGAGGCATGAATTATGCACGCCGGTGATAAAGAAAATTGCGCCACTTGCCCATTTGCACATGAAAGCCGTATTTTTCCCGCAGAAATAATTGCGGCTGTTTGTGCTGATAATTATTTAAAATTATTATTTTGCGCGTCTGATGCTTATGATTTTTTAATGACACGGACACGGCACCGTCGAGCTCTGTGTGTGGGTGGCACCTAGCCAGGTGTATCATTTGCGCGGCATAAAGGAGATGGATACCGGGCGGAGTTGCTGCTTTATTAAAGAGTAACGCTCGCTAATTTTAATGGATTGATAATGACTGGCCGGAGTTGGACAGCTGCGAAATGCCACAGGGCTCTGCGGTCGCTGTCGTCAGGTGAGGTCAAATTTTCTAATGAAGTCATTAAAAGTGGGTTTGCATTTTTAAAGCTAAAAGGGATTAATTCTCTGAGTCGGGTTGTCGTAAGTAGTCATTTCCGGTCAGAGTAAGGCGAAGTTTCGCAATTGTGAGTCATCAAAATAACACTGAAATGGCAATTACTATTATTTGCTTTCCATATTGAAGTCCAATGGATTTTTTAATACACTAAGGACAAGCAAAAAATAAATCGGTCAAGTACGAGCCGAAATTCAGTACTTATAGTCTAAGATCCCACTATATAACGACCTTCACCGAGCTGGTTAATGGATGAAAAGTATTTTATATTCAATTAAATATGTCAATAAATATATTGCAAATGGGTTGGCTAAAAAATTTCAGTCCAGAATACGATTAATTAACAATTAAAAAGTTGTTTTTTTTTTTAAAACTGCACTGGTTTGGTTAATAGACAAATTCCATACCAATCAAAAGTATGAAGCCCATAGAATATGCAAACGTTAGGTTGGCTATTCTTTTCCCGTCACAACTCTTGGGTTGGCAGGTATAAAGAGGTAAATCGATACTAGTAATTTGCACCGGTCTGGTTAATGAATTAAAGTTAAATTATAATAAAGATTATTTCGTTACGAACACGGTGGTATAGGGTTGGCTGCGAAAAATCAGTCCTGAATTCCGGTTGGCGAATTTTGAAATCAGACGAACTACAGCAAATTTTGCTCGATCACCGGTTGACTTGACGCTAGAGCAGACCATCAATGCTGATGCTAGCAATCAATTGGCTGATAATCTTTCTGCATACTCAATATCTGCACGTCAAAGATGGGCGCTCAGTCACAGCATGAGGACGAAGATTTTAACAACTATCAAACAAAATATCGGATTAACGAAAAACGATGATACTTCGCACTCATTGCAAAAAAGTAAAATTAAGAAAGACAAAAAAAATCTGAACAGTATCATAGAAGCAATAAAATGTACGATGAATCCAAAATTGACAAAGATATATTATTCAACATTTCGACGGGTAAAACTGCACCTAAAGAAGTTGCTGATTTTCTGCTTAACGTGAAGACAGCAGGCTATCAACATCATGGTTATAAAGCGGAACCAGGCTCAAGAATTTTAATTAAAGCCTCTGATACTGATGTTTTGATTATTTTGTTAGGAAATATGCACAAAATTTCTGAATCAGAAATTTGGCTTGCCAGTTCAGCAAAAAAAAAAACTAATAACCAACCTGTTGATTGCATTAATTGCACCGATTTAGCGTTGAAGTCAGGATTCAAATTATGCCAAAGTCTTCCCGCCTTCCATGCGTTCACAGGTTGCGATTACACTGCAGCATTTTACAATAAAGGAAAAGTAAAACCTTTTAAGAAATTTTCAAGAAATGAAAGACATCAAACAGTTTTTGCATCATTAACAGATGAAGCCGATATTTTCATTGAAGAAAAAATGAACACCGTTGAAGAATTTACTGCTAGTATGTATGGCATCAAGAACTGCACCAAAGTGAATGATGCGAGATATCGCATTTTTATAAAAAATTACTCTGCTAAAGAAGACAGCGAGCAGTTTTAAAAAAAAATAAAAGGTTTCGACTCCAACTCTATACCACCATGCTGGATATCATTGACTCAAAAAATTTTACGAACTATTTTCGTAAATTCCATGTGGCTTAATGCAACGGATCCGGTATGCTTGAAACTTCAGCCTCAGAACTGCGGTTGGTTCTTAGATGAATATTTAAAACCAGTAGGGTTCATTGGGGATCATACACCTTTAAGGATAGAAGACATTGTCGAAACAACTGAAACAGAAAGCGATTACGAAGAATTTTCAGAAGTTGGAGATCACAATTATATGTCCGGTGACTCGGATCCTAAATAATTTGAAAAACTTAAAAACTTTTGTATTCAGCAACTTCTTTAGGTGCAGTTTTACCCGTCGAAATGTTGAATAATATATCTTTGTCAATTTTGGATTCATCGTACATTTTATTGCTTCTATGATACTGTTCAGATTTTTTTTGTCTTTCTTAATTTTACTTTTTTGCAATGAGTGCGAAGTATCATCGTTTTTCGTTAATCCGATATTTTGTTTGATAGTTGTTAAAATCTTCGTCCTCATGCTGTGACTGAGCGCCCATCTTTGACGTGCAGATATTGAGTATGCAGAAAGATTATCAGCCAATTGATTGCTAGCATCAGCATTGATGGTCTGCTCTAGCGTCAAGTCAACCGGTGATCGAGCAAAATTTGCTGTAGTTCGTCTGATTTCAAAATTCGCCAACCGGAATTCAGGACTGATTTTTCGCAGCCAACCCTATACCACCGTGTTCGTAACGAAATAATCTTTATTATAATTTAACTTTAATTCATTAACCAGACCGGTGCAAATTACTAGTATCGATTTACCTCTTTATACCTGCCAACCCAAGAGTTGTGACGGGAAAAGAATAGCCAACCTAACGTTTGCATATTCTATGGGCTTCATACTTTCGATTGGTATGGAATTTGTCTATTAACCAAACCAGTGCAGTTTTTAAAAAAAAAACAACTTTTTAATTGTTAATTAATCGTATTCTGGACTGAAATTTTTTAGCCAACCCATTTGCAATATATTTATTGACATATTTAATTGAATATAAAATACTTTTCATCCATTAACCAGCTCGGTGAAGGTCGTTATATAGTGGGATCTTATACTATTATAGGAGATTTAATTTTTTTGCTGGTCGCACATTGCGTCAGAATTCAAACGAATTCTGTCACAGCCGATGGATCCAATTCTCTTGGGATCGCTTGGGCAATTCGGAGAGCTTAATAAAAAAATATATTTCATCCCTTCTTTACTATGAATAAAAGATTCACTGAAAAAAAATACTTGCAAAATGTAGGAGCTAAAAGAATGCGACAGACATGACGAAATAATTAAGAAATGGAAATTTAAAGCTGGCTACAGACGTACTGGTTTTTTCACCGCAGACGAATTTCAGAAAATCATGAACTTAAGAAACCACTAGCTGATTTGGATTAATAAGAAATGCATGTATAGGGTCTGTCAATAAGGACGCTCGACTTTTAAATCTGATTAAAATAAGTTGTGTGTGAGATATCCTCTCCATTTTTATTTTATTTGAAAGAATATTTTATGTTCTTAAGTATGGTATATAACGTTGTACAAATGTGAGCCGCGGCTTTGCTTGTGGCACGTTTTCGGAAGTTAACCCAAATTTCGCCAATAAACGACGAGCGTTACAGTTTGATGATATGAATACCGACAGGGCGGCGCTACGTGCCACGCAGCGCATGCCACGATGGAAATTCTGCACGAGCGATTTGTGACTGGCATCCAAGATCGTGCGATTTAACACCTTTAGACTTATTCCTTTAGGATTGTCTTAAAACACAGGTCAATGCGTATAAACAGCAAACAATTGATCCCTCTAAGTCAACATAACGAACGCCATCCAGCAAATTCAGCCAGATTTATGCGACAAAGCCATCGAAAATTTGACCTCTCGAATACGTACCACCATTTTAAACATTTTTTTCGATTTGTATACATTCCACCAATTGCTCAACAGGTTGTTGGAGATTAAGTACCGTATGATATATTAACCGCTGCCATTTTGATATATTGAAAACCGGATACTTGTCAGGGATTAGCAAAAAAAAAAACAGACAGGAAAATATATTAAGCTGCTATACTGCTATTGGTTGAGCTTATGGACTTTTGTTTTTAAGAATGAGGGCCAATCAGTCATCCTAACTTTTTTTTCCCTCTTTGTTTTTTTGAGCTGCGTAGCATGGTGCATTATCTTGTTGGTAAACATGTTTACGCATGAGAGACTCAAAAGAATTTTCTAGCAGGGCGAAGGGACGAAGAACTTTTATACATTCAAATTTCAGTTTAGTTAGTTGTCTCCTCTAAAACTATAATAGATACAACTTAGAAGCTTGTTACTGTAATATCGCTCAAAAATGCTTTTAAAAAATCACTTAAGCCCCAGACAAAGAAATTTTATCGAATCTTAATTTTCCTATGACAATAAGACCCAAGTGGAAGGGCAGGCATTAAATTAGAATTTGCAATTACAGTAATCTCTTTTTTCTAACCTACCTGCTCGCAGGAGAAGCAGAAGAACCAACATCCCTATGAAATCAAAAGGCGAAGCGTTTCAAATATCTACTGCCAGGGAAATCAATAAATTAATTTAATCGCATTATAGCCGCGAACTTTGCCGCACATTCATTTCACTTTGAAATGGTGAAAATGCCACCTCGATGGTGCGCGGGCGGGCAAATCCTTACAGAACCTATTTGCCGAGGCACCGGAGCCCGTAGCGACCTGAACAAAAGCCAGGAGAATAAAGGACTCACCCGGCAGTCATGCGATGTTCCGCGTCATAATTGAATTCATTTATTCTTCAGCGGCACTCACAGGCTCCTCCACCTCTCAAGGGTTGTGATAAATTGGATCGTCTGACATTAATAAACAATTTTCTTCAAATTGTTAAATCTCACGGCGGCGGAGCGCCCTGTCGGCGGGGATTACCGCAGGGGCGCACCTTTTCCCGCCGATGTCATCATCGTTGGGGTCTGCTAAGTCGGCCAATTACTGCAGTGAATTATCGATTGCGGGGGATTTTGGGCTGAGTGGGTAGAAAGACAAGACCGGCTCGGGACGCCTACTATCCAAGTCCCCTTCCAGGTCCTTGATGAAATGAATGAAATGGGCAGCTTAATTTGTTTGTGGACCATTATTAAATTCCGGGCTGTAACGCAGGGACCAGTGGGGCTCGTTGCCCGGGTGCGCCCCTTGGCCCCCAGTCGACTTGTTGCAGTATGTTGTGAAGCGTCATCCGAATGAAATTTCGCTAAAAATGCATGTGTTACGAGTAATTTATTGCCTGGAAAAGCAGGCTGACGGTTCCCCGGAGTATATCAAAAATACCTCCGACAAGAAACATTTTTCCACTCGCAGAGCGCTCCCTTAAAGGACATGGCCCGGCATCAGTCAGGTCGTCCTACGTCCCAGGCACACAACAGCCTTACCTAAGAAAATTAGAAGGAATGTGTTTCGCCCGGTCGTGGACAATATCTCCTGAGATATTTTTATTATTTTCTCAGACAATAAATTACGTTCCTTTGCCCGTTTTATGCCCCAAGTTCAACGGTTTAGAAATAATGAAGAATTTTTTTGTGACGCCAGCTGTATTCCCGGAGGATGTTTGCTATTATTTTCGTTCTGTGTATTTTTCTACCTTCTTGGGGACGGGGGAGAGGGGCAGCAGAAATTTGTTTAATATGCAAAAACCAAACCAAACCCGACAAAAACAAGGCGATGTTTTTGAATTAAGCTCTCCATGTTCGGGAGAAGCAATTTAATATTTTTTTTTTCTTTTATGTTTTAAATGCAATCACTTTGTTCGGTTCCATTGGGGAGGGGGGCAAAGTAATTTGCTGATAAGTAATTAAATTTTCGTAATTTATGAGTTTGCTGAGATAACAAGAAGCCAAAGCAACTACTTGTGATGAATAACTTTGGTTTCCGAGATGAAGACTTGGAACTGGATATGCATGGAGCAACGTATACCATAGATATATTCGGGAGTTCTAAACTTGTGAAATCCTTCAAGGGATTTAGACACACAACCTGAGGTACTGTAGCACATCCAATTTTCACTTTTAAAGCGTAGCGAAAGTTTATTTCACTTAAAAGAACCTAAACTAAGAGACTTTCAATTTTAAAGCGTATATAAAGTTCGTTTTGCTAGGTTGCTTAAACTAGCCATCCGTCGAACTGTGGATAGATTTATTACCACATATTCTCTGCATGATGCAACAACGTCAACATGTCATTGGAATATGTGTACTGAAACAAATATAATCGCTGAGAATTAATTCGATTCGTCGTCGGTCGCAGTAATTGGGACTCTGTTTGTCTACCATGTGAAAAATTCAGTTGTTCATTTGCTGATTGGGCGCTAAAATTGTTACAAGCTGACTCGGTATTTTGTCGCAAAATTGTGTTCAGTGACGAGATTCATTTGTGTCTTCATGAGTATGTTAATAACCAAAATTATCGTTGGAGTGAAACCAATCCGGAAAAGCTCTAGAGACCTCATTGCATCTTGAAAAATGCACCGTTTTGTACGGTTTACACACACATACTGGTGGCATCATGGGTCCTTATTTCTTTAAAGACGAAAGAGAAGCGCGACGGTTAATGGAGATCATTGGCGGACCATAATCAATAAATATTTGTTCGAAAATATGGATGACATGAAGCGCCACACAGCAACTCACGACATTAATTTATTGAGATCACAATTTTGCGGTAATACGATGCAAATGGGAAGAATGCGGAGACTAGATATTTTATGACTATCAGGTCTATACAAGTTCAGAGTTGTAAACATAAAGCTGGAATATAATGTAGCATGTATATTCACAAATGTGTAAAAAAAATATTAAGTTAAAATTGCAATAATTGCCTGAGTTAGGCCTTTTCACACAAATGCGGTTTCATTCTAAACGGTGGGTTTCATTCTAAACGGTGGGTAAAACGCACAACAAAAAATTCAAATGCAAAACGACTTTCACAGCGAAAACTCGAAAATTAATTAACCGAATTACATTTTTATTCCTTGAATTTTCCGTAATCACAGTGGTCAGATTTTCAAACTTTTATTGATTGCTACTTTTAAATTATTATGGGCGTTACACTTCAAAACAACATATAGTACTTGTGAAGATCCATTAAAAACATTAAAATTGTTAGTGCCAATTCGCAAGTTAGATACGTGTTATTTTGGGTGTGCAGAATCGTCCGTCGGGTATGGACATTAATGTTATGTGGTTCAACAGGATGGCGCGGCCTGCCACACCGTACAAGAAACAATGACGTTATTACAAAATAAATTCCCAGATTGTGTCATATTTCCTTTCGAAGAAGATGACTGGTCGCCGAGAAGTTGCAATTTAATATGTTTAGATTTCTTTCTCAGGCTTTTTTTTAGAAGTAAGATCTACGTGAACCACCCTGAGAGGATTTGAAAACTTCAGGAAAAAATTGAACGTCACATTTGTGTAATCCAGCCGTCTTTACTCAAAAATTACTTTCAATATTTCGTCGTTTCGATGAATGGATGTCTAATGTAAACAATTCAACGACTACACTTTACAAATCAATGAAAATTTGTAAACTTTTTTGAATACCATGTTTTTAATTTAAAATTCAGGTTCATGTTGGAACACCATTCTGCTTTCTTTTGTGTATCGTTTTCGGTATGCGAACTCAGAATGTGCTCACTTTTCATATTCTTATCTGAAATACATCACTTTTAGAGAAATAAAAATAATAAAAGATATTGAAATTATTTTAAGAATATGCAAAATAACAGAACCTATTTTTCCAATCTGTCAAAAATGGTAAGTGTTGTGGTTATTCATGTAAAACTACTATCTGTTGGATGAAGTCCAGCCAATGGTTACATTATTTTTAAAGTTCTCCTCTTCAAAGAATACATGTAAAGGTTCAAACAACTCCAATAGATCAGCTGCATTTAGTTTCCCAACGGGTTTCATAATATCTCGCCAACTTTCATTTGATCCCTTGGAAATCGTGTCACTGAAAAATTTTGAAATTTTGGTCAGAAAACGGGAAAACGGTCAATATCAAATCCGCATGTTAAAATTTGCAGAATGATGTCAAGTCTTGATAATTTTTAGGATTAAGAAATCTGCTTTGTTGGTTAGTACTCGTAAATATATTCCTCAATCATTGCTTCCGATTGTTTTTAGACCATTCGAATTCAATTCGGATCGTATAGGTTTGTTTTTTATAGCTGAATGTTATGCGTTTTTGGTACGTCTATATTTGGTAACTTAATGCATACATATGACCTAACACGATTCGAATCTAATTCTGTGATAAGGACGGATATTTCTGCTCATGTATTCCTATTTTATGAATCACATTACGTTTAATATGCTTACCAACTCAATTCCAAAATTATATTCAGATTGATCTAAAAATATTCGAAACTTTAATAGCGACACTTATGATGTTTATTTTTGATGCCATCACTTTCCGTGCCGTTTGTTTACCCAATAAAAAAGGTTACGCCATTTCTACTTGAAACAGGTAAATTTTATGACTTTGTAACCAGTCCCATTTGCCCTTTCACTGAGTGTATGGTGGCGTGTTAACAAAATTTGATAAATTCTCGCCAAAATTTACATAAAAACTTGTTTACCAGCTTCAGCATGTAATAAGTATTCCCGTAACTATGTTGCATTCGATCAAACCACACAATTACCCTTAAAACAAATTAAACATCACGTTTTTGAGTTTTTCATGTGTGGCTCTTTGAGAACTAATTAAATAAAATGCGGGCTATTTTTTCTGCCTCTTCGTGTGGGAACAACTCCTGCATGACTGAAAAAAATAATTGGAGCCACATCGGAATGCAATTACCCAGCAGTATATCAATATGGGCTGCTCGTAATGGAAATATTTAATTGCATATCCGAAATATTGAACCTGCCCTTCCAGTTTAGAGTGGCATCTCAGTGACTTGATTCACTGAAGCGCCACTCTGTCCAGCACAGTGTACCGGTCCCAGTGGCACACTGGCTAAAAATTTCTATTAATCGAAGCCCTCCACATAAATCATAGCCGGTATTCGTTGCAATTCTTTTCGGGCGTAATCCCTTTATCGGCTGACATATTCATGCGAAATGCAACAATACGGCGTGTTTTCTAGCCCCCGAATTTAATTAAGCACCATAAAGCGATGCAGCGAGCCAGACTGCATTATTTATTAACACAGCCATAATGTAATATCGGCACGAGGTCAGCGGAAGTGGATTAATTAAAACAATTTTGATTGCCTTCAAATATGTTCGATAATTTCTACCTTTTGGTCCTTTGGGCCTGGTGGCCAATTTCCGCGAATTCATCAGGTGGATACCCCCATTTCTGGCTGGTGATGATGAGAGCGTGCCGGGATCCGGTGTACGGGTGAGCCCATTTCATGCAATTAATTGCGCTCTGCATAATGCTTCTTTGTCCGATTGATTTAAATGAGAAGCAAAATAGATTGCCCATCGGCCATTGCGCCCCGATATTCAATTTTACCCGCGAACCTTGCCAACATCAGTATTTCGATTTATTCCCCCCACCCTACAACGAATGTTTTATCTTTTCGATGGACATTTCCATCAACATTTATTCTCATTCCTCGTTTGTCATGGTTGAATTCCTAGTACGCGACTGCATGGCTTAAGCTCATTAAATAATAATTAACTGCAAACTTTGTACAGCTTCGACTTTATTAAATTCCGCCTTTGACGAGGCCGTTAAAGGGTATGGCAAAAGCATACGATATATGGAATTCTACTTGTGGCTCATTTGGAGTAAAAATTTCACCCGTGTGTCTCAAGCTGGCAGAGCACGTGTAGGTACATACTACAACTAGAAATTACCCGCCTTTATTTGCACAATTTAAGATAAGAACATTCAGCAACAAAATCATGCCTAAAATGGCATTATCCTTGTAATTCCGGGCAAATAAAATTTAATTTAATTCCGGTACTCAAAATGCCAAGCTCTTTCTCTACTTTCGCAATACACGAGGGACATTTAATGTGTGGTTGAAGTACTCCAATATTTTAAAGCCGAAATGTAATTGAGGAGAGAGCCTCATCACTTCACATGTCACGGAGTAAGCCAACAAGTTGCAAAACATACAGAATTCCCCCAAATTATTTTTATCTTGAGCTCGTAAAAAAGTTTAAAGGACATCGGCTTTATGCTCCATAATTTCGGGGAATCATTATAAAGCGCATGTTTTTGCAAACGACCCGTACAAGGGTTTGCATTGACGACATTTACCCGAATGTGACTGCTAAACTGGAGTGGTAATAACCCCAAGCATTTTATCTAATTTTAGTCAACTTCTGCTGACAGTAACTGTTAGTGTCAGCAATAAAATTATAATTTTAAAATTATGTAGATAGTTGATTTTTGGAATGGGTGTCGACGCACCAATATCATTTTATACAGTGGTGGCGAAAATAATAGGCGCTGCCAATAACCCCATTTTACACGGTATTAGGGGTTACTTTAATTTTAACTTTTAATAATCATGTGCAAGGATCATGTCGTTATGACCATCTAAAATTTAAGGCCAATAATTTATAAGTAATTTATTTTATCAGTCAAAGACAAATGGGTATGAATGAAGTGGGGCCATCTCATATTTTTCTCTCTTTAATTTAAGCATTATTTTCCACTGAACTTATCTAATTTCTTTATCTCATTTAGAGAGTAAGAAAAAACCTAAAATTTTTTGGATTTCTCAAAAGCTTTCGATTGCGTTGAATCCATAGAAGTTAATGTTGCAATACAATTTCTCAAGTTCAGCGGCTAAATTTATATTTCCATATCTTACTGGTAGGAGTCAAGTCACGTTCTCAAAGGGTGTTTGTCCACTCAGAACTTCCACAGGGATCTATCTTTGGTCCCGTGTTTTTTACAATATATTACATCAACAACCTCACTCCATGAAGCACCATCTCGAGCTACCATGTTTTGCTGGTTTTCTGAAATCAATCGTGGTCGCACTTCGTTACAGGACGAATTTCGTGAAGGTCGTCCAAAATCGACTATTGTGCCAGAAAAAATCGATGATTTGCGTGAACTGATATTGCAAGGTCGTCATGTGACATACTGTGATATTAAAGCATGCTTGGGCATTAGTTCCACTCGCATACATTCAATATTGTATGAACATTTGGTCGTCAAAAAGATTTGATCGCGTTGGATACCACATAATTTGACAATCGCTCAAAAAAAGGCTCGTGTCGATTGGTGCAAACAAATGTTAAAAAAATGCAATCGCGGTGCTTCAAAAGACGTCTATAAGATCGTGACAGGCGACGAATCATGGATCTGTGCTCTATATATATAAAACACAAAATTGCTTCTACCTATGTCCGTTTTAGACTTTGAAACCATCGAAGAAAAAGTAATTTTTCAAGTATCTGTACACAATATAAATATGACTCGTCTGACAAAACGTTCTGAGTACGTATACCATTAAAAATGGCTAACTTTACAATAACAATGTCATATTTGAAATATTCACACTGGTGTTGCCATATCTCAAGACTTAAATAGCAACCTACGTACATTGTTTCAGGATTCCCGCAATACAATTTGCGACAAACGCAAGTATTTTTCTGGGTTTTTCCCAGTTGTCCTAAACTAAGGGCAAGGAAAAAGATAGCACGGGCTAAGGTTCAGATCTGCAGATTGGATTGGCCATTGCAAAAAAAAATATTGATGTTTCTGGAAGCGTAATATTGTTTAGCTACGTTCGCCGTGTGTTTTGCCGCATTATTCTGCTGGAATATGAATCCTTCTTCGAGACATTGCCTCCGACATTGCCGTAGCTGTTCGTCGATCAGTTGGATGTAACCGTTGCTGTTGAGTCGTTCCAAAGTAAACTTAATTTTAGTCTTTCCGTTGAAGCCTATCGCAGCCCAAACCATGACAGAACCACCACCCTCTTGCCGACGAGTTAATATTACTTGTTGTTTCCGCAGATCCCACTTTTTCTTCCAACTTGTTTCTCAGCTAACTTCAACCGATCCTCTTTGTGCTTCTTTGTAAGCGGTGGTTTTCTTTTAATCCCACGAATAACACCTCGTACGTTATCGATTTTGGTGTTGACACCAGATTATGCTGCAATTTCCTCGCTCTAAGCGTCAAATTTGAAGTTTCTCCCAGAATTGCCCGTTTTTCCCTTGCCGTTAATGCTTAAGGCCGACCTGGACTTGACCAACCCTCCTCCTTCATCGTCATTATGATTCGAATTTCACCCTTACATAACCGTTTTCCGCGGCCCATGTCCTTATTTCTGTTATTTGCACTCCAAATACTTTACTTTCTCACAAAATTTCTCAGTACTATGTTTACTCGCCAAGAATTCTTTACAGAATGACAGACTGTGCTATCTTTTACCTGGGTTAATTTTTTAATGAAGGAAGGTGATTTTTAGGAAAGCCCCAGCATTCTTCCTCCTTCGACAATAAAATTTATGAGGGGATCGTGTAATGTTAGGTACTCTCATTTAAGTCATAAAACATGGAAATTATTTAGTTTAAAGTTCCGAGAACTATAATATATGAAGGTGTGCTATCTTTTTGCTTGGGAGTGTATATCCCTCCCTACCATGCTCAATGAGGTACCTGGTAGGTGTCTTCGAATGCAGCTGCATTTACGTTCGTTAATAATTATTAATAAATTTTAATCCTGTAAACACAACTTTGGGCTACATGAACATAAAATAAATTTAATACCAGTACACGAGTGGGACACATTAGTATCACATAAGAACAAGGAAATACTAGTTGTAAAATCATTACCCCTCATCTTTTCAATGTTCATCAGTACAGCGCTTATGCGTTTTCATTAGTTAGACAGATGAAAGAAACCTAACCTTGAAATATCCGGAGATTATAAAATGTGAGATACATTCAAGATATCTCTCGTGACTAAGTACTGGAAGTTTAAATACAACCAGCCGTTTCTTGAAATTTTTTAGAAGGAAGAAACTTTTAACTCAATTCCATTTAATCACAACTTGCGCACAAAAATTCAAATCACAAAAACTTAAGGCAAAAGCAACTCATAAAAATTACCCATTTCCTGTTTTATCTTGCATTCCACAAATGAATTTTGTTTGTGCTGTTTACGCGGCAATAAATTTATTTCATAACATTTTTGTCAAAGCGTTTGTCATATTACTTGAACTGTTGCCAGAGAGTAAAAGACGCAATTTTAAAGACGGCAAAAATTGGCCTAAGAGAAGGAATAGGGAAGAATACAAAAAATTAAGTTTGTTTGAATGAATCGCCAGTGCCATTCTCACTTGGCATACAATACCACTGACCTCGAATAAAATTAAATTTCCATTTAAATGGGGACAAACCGACAGACTAACATCGTTTTAGATGTCTGGTTGGCTCGCATAAATGCCATTATATTAAGGGAAACGTCCTTGTAAATGTAGAGAATGGAGCATGATGCGAGATTTAAATAAAACAGATACTTTGTATTACGAAGTCACTTTAAGAGTGGGAATCTCTTTTAACCGCTTAATATCCCGCGTTGTTTAGGAGTTTAAATATGCTGTGAATTGATGTAAACTTTGTAGGTATGCATCTTTTATGCAATAATCATATGTTTGACATGACATGATTTTTTTAATACCATAATTTTGTACGCTAAAACTCCTCGATGATAATGTAAATAAATAAATGTTTAACCACAAGGCCATGATGAAGCACAAAACAAACAAAAACTGCTTATCATTATTGATTTAAGAACTGGGCGGCATTTTAGAATTAAAAAAATCACGGTACTACTTACTTACTCTTAACATCATAAAAGGTTGTTTGCTTGACATGTTCGAAACGCATGCAAAGTTACAAAATTTATTTAACGTCACCATTTTGTGAAATTAGGCGTCCTCTTCATACAATAGCGCGAGTGATTCGCCGCTTGTGTGGCACGTAGCGCCGTCTTGTTAAAAAAAACTTATCCTGGAGGTTCATATCAAGAAAACCGGATTAGAAAAAATTTTAATCATCCCCCGGAACCTCTCTGCATGCATTCACACTTATTGCTCGCCCTTCACTGTTCTCGATGAAGTAGGGACCGATGACGCCACCAAGTTACAACCCACACCAAACACTCTTTTTGTTGGAGCAATGAACGCTCCAAGATCTCTTATGGATTTTTTTCCCTTCATATAATTAATAATTTTGTTTATTTACGTAGCCGTTCATTCAGGAATGGTCCCAGTCAACGAACGGATGGCGCAACAAACGGTTGCTTAGCTTATACGGCTAAGGGCTCAGGACTTTGCGTAGAATTCTGAAATTCGAGGTCTTAAAAAACCCGAGTTTTTATGAATGACGAGGAATCAATTCTTTTGATAATTTTTCAGCCCAAGTTCAAGAAAAAACTTTTTTTTTTCGCGAAGAAACCATAGACAGACACATCTTGGAAATCCTCCGAAAATGTGTGTTTTGGCCTAAAAAAAACAAACCGTGATACTTAAACTTGCCTCGAAAATTTTTAAAATGTATGGACATGCCCTATTCTTGATGTCCATCGAAAGCTGAGACTTCTTTTTGTGACCGCTTATAGCTTTAGTAATTCCCTATTTATTTTTAAATTACTCCCAACTCACCCATTTGGCTAAGAATTTTGATGGAACCTTTTGCATAGCTTCCCTTTGGATATGCCCTTTAATTTGAAACCCCACTTTTCTAAATCAAAATCAGAAATACAAATGCGAACAGGGTTTGATTGAAATATGGTTCCTAAAGCCTCATGCAAAAGCCGTAATAGGCAAGCGCAACAAACGGTGTAATACATTCCACTGAGGTAATAAGTGAATCCCTGAGGAGCCGACCAGCAACTCTTCTGTACTTGTAAGAATCGCTGAAAATTGCGAAAACAATGGCGAAATAACAAATTACGAAATCCCTGCCAAGGTGCATCTGCATGGCCATATCCTCATGTGCAGCAATAATCGATGGTAATCGGCATGAATGCTCGATTCGGAAACAATAGCCGATACCAGGCCAGAGACCCGGTAATGTACTCCTGCACAGTCGTACATCGGCGGAGCAAGAAAAGAAGCCATTCAGGCGGACAACGGGAGCGCACAGGTGCGCTGGCAGTGGTAGTTGATTCCTTTTCAGGTGACAATGCACCTGAAGTAGAATTAATGAAAATTACTTTAAGAGGAGCGCAATGAGCTGCTCCGACCGTGTGCCACCAATCAGGCAAAGAAGATTCCCATTGTTGCACCTCACTGAAGCAGCAGATACGTATAGTACATTTCAGCCGAGTGGATGAATAATGGCGCCCGTGGTGCTATCATTATAATTTTCTAAGTCGATGAACTTTTGTCTGCATCAGTCGCAATCGCGCACGAATTGTTCACGTCGATCTCCTTCAAAGGAGCCCGAGCGACGAACGACGACGGCGACGCACCCGAGAAGGATTCTACTTCTACGCACGCAAATTGCTCCCTCCTCCACCGCACCCGGGATATCTGATTAGTTTGCATAATTTAGCCAATTTGCCGTGAACGGCTGTCAGTCAAGGAACATTTGTCACCCGGATCCTTAAGGAATCCGAAAGGGGCACGCAATAAAAGCACATAAGACGAACGGGACCCTGTTCACGATTGCTTTAATTTTGAGGAATAAACGAGTTCAAAGCGCCTTTATTCATGGGCTGTCTCCTAACGAGTATTTATAAGCACTTTGTCTGCACGTTACATCTCCTTAAAATAACGGTACACGCATTTTGAGTATAATAATTTTTTAGGGTAGCATCTTTGTGTAACCCTTTTATGTGCCCGGCTTTAAAGTGCTTGTAGGGGTGTCGACAGACTGCTCCTGGTTACCCGGTTATCCGAGCCCCTGCAAAATGTTTGTCCCGGGTCCCGCATACAGGATCGAAGCATTCCTGTACCCTGATACTATACAGAATACAGCAGCACGGCAGCAAGGCGCACATGTCGGGAAATAGAGCACCTCCTAAATCCTGTATAGTTGTAAATCACTTAAAACAATACAGGAAAGGATATCCGTTTTATATTTTGTGAACAAAACATATTTTAACAGGAGAGCAGTCTGCTGTGCGGTTTGTTCAGTGTACCTCCATTATTGCACCCTGGGGATAGCTTCCACAGCTATTTTTAGTTAATTTTTGCATTTTAATTGGCAGCAGTTCAGTGCATTCTTTGCGTATCGGAATGCTTTCGAGAATGCGACACTGCGATTGTTATCCCATTCTAGCACTGCAGCGACGGGGATTATTATGCTTTTCAACACACATTTTTCCCACCAGTGGTTTCGTCCTGTCCTGTCGAATCCCAGGAAGAGCAACGAGAACACGTTCGCAATTTTCTCTTAGCGTTTGTATGCTTCATATCCCAGGGGATTTATTATTTCTGTGGAAGTTGTGGAAAAATAAAAGTGTTACTTTTGTTCGAAACTTTTGACTGGGTCAAATGAAATAAAAATTGTTTACGCGTTTTTAATTTCGTCTTGAACTTTCCACTTTAATAGAAGAATATTCATTCGCTTTGGTGATTGTTTCAAATCATTGTAAAAAAATGGTGTTGTCACTTTTTCTTCGTAAAATTGCTTGCGACAAATGTTTATCCAAAAAATTGCGCAGACTGAGGGTAATGTCGAGAGGCCAGCTGAATTTCTCCAGAGAAGACAATGCACTGCAATTTACCTACATTAAGACTAGTTTTGTTATCCACTGACCACATTCATATTCTCTCCAAATCATTATTTATGCGAGTACGCAATCCTTAATGCACCCCATATAACTGCTCTATAGGTCGTCTGCATAAATGTGACACCTTACGTGCTGTAATATTTCGCGACGGTCATCTACATATATATGTTCAGGCTGTAAATAACAATGGTCCAAGAATAGACCCTTGGGGACACCTGTGAAAATATGAAGTAGGCCTGAGCAATTGTTACCATCTAAAGTTACCTTCTGCGATCGAAGGATATTGAAATGTTTGTATCAAATGAATGACCGCGTTGGAAAAACTAAAACGGAAAGAAAGCTTGCTAAGCAGTTTTGTAAGGCGAACGCTGTCGAATGCTTTTGAGAATACAAAAAGTGAATAAGGATTAAGACTTCATTCCCATAAAGTGACGAACGGATATCAGTCGTCACGTTCATAAGGACACATTAGAAACTGTGTCGTGGCCGGAATCCGGATTGCCATTCGGTTAGCAAACGGGTTCCTATTTGCCAAAATAATACGTAGCTTTCCAAATACTTTGGATAGGCTGACAATCTTACCTCCGTGGGTGCAGTCTTTTTTGGGATAGGGAAAACATTTTCTATTTTCCATTAAATGAGAAACTCAGATTTGGTAATGCACGTATTGGATGGAAATGTGGAATAGAGGACCGGTAATAATTGGTGCAAACAGCTTTACAAACTCTGGAGATATTCCATCCGAACCAATAGCGTTAAAATTAATTGAGAATTGTGTATTTTTTTTACAAATATAACACATTCAATAGGCGGTAAAACTATCAGTAAAAAGGATTAACTTCGAAAACCACGTTCACAGACGCACCCCCAAACAACATTAATCGGGTGTATGACGCCCAAGTTATGCCCAAAAAGTAGCTTCATCCTTAAAAATCGCGTTATCTAAATAAATAAACGTTACCACAACTGACTCAAGAAGCTATGCGATTATCTCATAAAAGGCACGTTCGCTAAATTATTGTCAAATTGTACAAATCGATTTAAATATAATACCTACCAATGGCAAATAAGGGGGACGCGAGTAGTCTAATGGTAAGCGTGATAGACAGCCGATCCAAAAGTCCCAGGTTCCAATCTCACTCAGATACCACGCTTTTGAACGGAAGCAGAGCCGCAAAGTGCTGCTAACTGGAGTAGAGTAGGAAATATGATAGGTATAAATAAGACATTGAGTAGCTTGTAGATAAAAAGTTTAATTCGGAAGTAGACTGGTAAAATAAGTTTTTATCATTTAGCAGAATTTCCCCCTAGTGTTCCTCAAGGTAGTCATTTGAGCACTTTTAATTTGAACGTGTACAAGATACACATGGATGTTTGCACTCACTTAGTAAAATATGACAAAGTAGTTACGATGTGAAGTTATGAAACGAAACTCATATAAATCAAATTAATAAAAGGCAATGTTGTCTTCATCCCATTCAATTTCATGGAGGGCATCATAATCAAATTTTCAAACAACTATGAAATTCCTAATTCGTGCTTATTTATGTATAGCAAAAGAATTTATATTGAAATTCCAATTTTTGATTTTACGTTTTCCTACAAAAGCAAAATGAATGACACGTTACGGAGCAGAAATCCACAAAATATGAAATATGAATATTTTCAACGAATTGCTCTTTCTCTGCAGCCGTCATATTTTTGCAGGAACGTATTTAAAGCACTCCCCAATTGGCCAACTTAATTAGAAAACTTTTGGGTAAATCTCATATTATTTAGCCTCAAATTTCCATCAAATGGCCGAAAAGTTTCGAATGCTATCAAAATTAATCCGACCAAAATGTTCGCCCATAATTCCTGCCATTATACAAAATGTCAAGCCTCTCTGGCGCACGGAGCCATAACGGGACGCCCAGCTAAAATAGATAGGAGCAGAGTGAGGTATTCCGGACTGCTTGTGTCTGTTCCAACTTCCATCTAATTTTCATAATCATATATATCCAAATTTTACCTATTCCCAGCCCTTCTATCGCCGCACAGTCCCACAACGCTTGACACGATATCATCGTCATCAGAAGTACTAATCCGTATCGTCTGTTGGGACACAGAAAAGTGCTCTCGAGTTGGTCTTGACATCCGTGCTGAAAGAGTGTTCTATGGAAGCTGCATATGTTGCACCATTTGTATATGTCACATCGCATATAATGTTTTCGAGTTATGAAGTCACAGCAGAGGGAGCACCGCAGGGATTCTAAAATGAAATCTAATTTCCGGCTGGACACTCTATATCTGTCACTGCGAAAACCACAGACATTCATTTTTGGGAAATTAAATTAAACGAAAAACTCTTTCGACTTTGGTCCTTGTTCACTTCGAGGCAGCTTGTGTGATTTATACACTGGCCGACCTGGATGCCATTACACGTATACTCGTAGGTATATCGTTACACTCGAAAAATATTTGGTTTGTTAGGCAAGTGAATTAGGGCCAGGTATGTACATGGGAAGACAATCATTTCGGAGATGAGTGCCAGCCTTTTGGTTTCAAAAATATTTACTAGTCACTGTATCTTTTATTCTGGCGCCCTAGCTCAGAACCATAGAGACGTGCAGACGTACATAAGTATGTTATATATACTCTTCAACAAAATTAGAGAAACTTTTTTTTTAAACGTACGTAAAGTCCAAAGCAATTATGCTAGATGGTAGGGAATTGGTAAATAGAAGTCCTTATAATTTATCTTTATTCCATCACAAGGGCAGACTTTTGGTTGGAAACCTCATTTCGGGGTTATGAACCTACGTTGGACCAGCCGAGGGACGGAAATTCACAAATGGCAAATGTGGTCCAATTGTCGTAACTCAGAAATGAGACTGACTGTGCAAACTCGACTTGAGTGCCTCATGAACGTGTTATATCCTCTAGCTGCGATTGTAATATTTTACATTCTGACTTATATGCAATTTTATTTGGTGTTTTAGTAATTGTGTTCCATTGAGTATAACTAAGTCCACTAGTATGTCTCCTTGCCGTAAAGTGTCTCCTATTTGATTTGACTATGCCATAATTGTCTTTGCCAGGATTGATTGTGCTAATGAGCTTCGGTGTCTCGTATTTGTCATACGAACTGAACTTTGCCAATCATATTGATTCAATGGGCAATAACGCCAATTCCAGTTTCGATTTTATTAAAAGAAGGACCAAAGAGTTTTGAGATCCTTATTTAGCGCGGTTTCTTTTCTGTGCTGTCGACCTTTCTTTAAAGTACTTCTTTTGTGTATAGTCTCCATTTCTCGCTCTCTAGATAAATTTCTTTCTTGTACTAATCCAGTCATTTGCAACTATATGTGGATAGACATTAATTTAATAAATTGGATTAATTTCAACGTAGGCGTGGCATTTCCAGGGTTAATTGCGCTTTCGAATATCGACACCCCTGACTTGGTATCATCTTTAAACATTTTGGTTCCCACTCTTTGACTTCCTCAGGATTCGAAATCATCGAACTCATTATGGATTGTATAGAATTATAATATTATACAAAACATAATTAGTAACTCTTTGACTAGTTATAAATAAATAAATAATGGGTCCTGTTGTGATTGTCGATTTCAATCGACTCAACTAAAGACGGCACGTTTTTTAAGCTGAGATACCAGGAAGATGAGTGTCACTAGTCGAGTCCATTGAAATCGACAATCATAATATTGGGTCCTATTATGGAAGTCGAATTTGGTCGACTCAACTAGTTATCTTAGTATTTTCTTTGCTAATCGAGTCGATAAAATTCGACTTACATAATAGGACCCTTTGTGAGAAAATCTCCATTATCCATTTTCATATCCACCACATAAAAGTGGTAAGAGTCGGCATCTTCTGTTGCTGTGCAAAATTTAATTCTCCTTGAGTTCAAATATTACACAGATTATGGTTTTGAAGCGAATAATCCTGCCTGTGATTTGTATAAATTGACATTTAAATATCTCCACAAAGACATGTCCCACACCCATTCCGATTACACAAAAGCCAAACTTCTACAAATTCGAAAATCCTTTTGAAAGTTTAATCCGAGCAAACCATAAGAAGTAAGAAGTCGGTGGAGTCTGCGAAGCGTGCCTATCGATTTCCCAATTAAAACTTTCCATTTAAAGGTGACAATGAACGAGAATTCACTTAAATGGAGGCAAACACCCAAAATTCAAGACCTGACATTCAAAATTAAGCCTCCACGTAAGGTTTCGAGGAATTTGCGCGACACCAGGGCGGCGGGCATTAAATGTCTCAAATTAAGCGGAAAATTAAAAGCGACTCCCTGAAAAGCATGCACCCCCACACGATTAGCCAATTACGCGGGAAAAACTTTTTGAACTTTTCATTTAATTTCAGTTAACAAGCACTTGGCAGAAGTTTCCAAACAATTTTAACCCATCATTATGCTCCGCGAGAGCCTAATATCGCTTTTGTTCCAAAAATTCACTAATTATGGTGTAAACATCATTAGCAATTAGAGATGCCCCACTTCGACTGGAACACATTCAGGCGCAGAAGCTCCAATAATTCTCTCCTCCTAAGCCCGACACCGCCGCAACTCGAGCCTCCATAATTCAGCCCCGGCAACGGGTGCCAACTCTGAGCATAATTCCGACGACTAATTCCGGGCACATTTCGAAAAATTTCGCGAAGATTTTGGGTGCTCTCGACGTCTTAAGTTGCCTCCGGAGTAATTTCTTAAATAGGCCCCGGTGTCGTGCCAATTTTTTTTCCCTAATTTTTTTTTTTTGCTGTTTCTTGTATTCCATCCAGGAAAAACAGTAGGAATTCAAACAGGCGGAAAAATTAGGCGGAACGGCTAAGATTGGCCAGCATTTTCGCTGTTTTTATTTCCATTCAAATTACACCGGAAACTTTCAGTTAATCCGGCGAAGTGCAGTAATTTTCCAGGCTAAGCCCTCACGGTGTTTGCGATCGCCTAATTTGTTTCGCCGGGAGATCCAGCCAGGTGTATTTTAGCCCCGCCACTAAATTATGATGCATTTTTGGCTCTGCGCTCGAACACCACCAGACCAGATGCAATGCTCTGGCTGGGTAGGGTTTAAACGGTTTTACCTCAGAGCCAGAAAGCAATCAACTTTCCAGGCTGCATCGTGTCATTTAATAAAGCCGGCGACAAAGTACAAACAGGTCTACAGGTTTACTCCGTCTGGAAGGAAACGACGGCGCGACGGCAAATTACACATGTGACCGTATTTCAGCTGTCCTTTGTGCTCCAGATTTCTACCAAACAACGAAAATGAGAATTTCCTCCGCTGCGCAGTTTGCCGGCTGCTTTTGTTACCTTTAAGGCTGCAATTACAGACGCCTGTCCCCTTCCGCCTACTCCCAAGACATGCAATTCTGAAGCTCCCCCGGCCACCTCTCCGTCCGGTCCGGCGCTGTTAATTGAAACCTAGTGAGCCATTTGCAGTGCCAAACAACTTTAGCTTCTTAAAATTTCATTCCAAAATGATTTTGTTCCTCAAGTGGATTGTTTCTGGCAGATGTGTTTTTGGAATGCCCGGGTGGGTCATTTTGTAAGATCTGAGCTGACGCTTGTAGGGCAGGGCGACCAATAGGCAAATTGAACGTTAATAATAATAATAATAATTTATTCAATACATTGTACAAAGGCATTGAAACATTTTCCAGAAATAAGGATGGAACGATAGACGTGTCAGTAGATTTCTTAGAAACTATAATGCCCTGGGATTTCAAAGGGTTAAGTTTAAGATTATTGCACATTGCCCATTCAGTAATGCTCATAAGATCAGAATTAATATCACAGATAATATAGCAGAGTGCAGTCTCCCGTTACACATCATCAGCGTATTTTAAAATATCACAGTTTAATCTCATCACAGTTTAGTCATCAACGTATAATGAAAACAGTAAAGGACCTAAAATGGATCCTTGAGGAACGCCTGATGATAGCTTATTTGGCTCAGATAGATCATTATTTACAAAAACTCTTTGGTAGCGATTAGTGACATAATTATTGATAAGTCTAACTGATGTTATAGAGAATCCAAATTGCGATCTAAGCTTATGCTAATGAGTATACTGTGATTCACAGAGTCGAATACTTTAGAAAAATCTAATAATACCAGGACAGTGCACATATCATTATCAATATTAATTTTCATATTGTCAGAAATTTTTAATAGCGTAGTGAGGGTGCTATGTCCCATTCGAAACCCCGTTTGATCAGGTCGTAGTAATTTTGGTTTCGAGATATGATCATTAATTTGCTGATCGATTAATCTCTCAAGAATTTTAGATAAAAATGGCAGAATGCTATTGGGCCGAAAGTCTGATATAATTGTACTGCTGTGGTGTGACTCCGAAGTGGATACTCGTATATACTCTAGAGAGGGAGTAATATATGGAAATATTAACTTAAAAAACGGGTATCAAGCAAATCAAACCCCATGGCTTCTGATTTAATGAATTTCAATGCAGGCATACTTTCGTCATCTTAAAATCTGAAAAATGTTTTTCGAATTACTAGATTAACGCACTCAAAAATCCGAACATACTGACAGAAGCAGAAAACGTCGGCAGAAATAGAGGCCATAGGCAGAGGCAGAACAATAAACATCACTGCAGCCCAAGATAGCTAAAAAAATCCCTTTTATACCAAAATCCGTCATAATTGTATATTTTCTCCGAATTTTCAAAATCCTATTCTACAAACCGAACGGATCTCGAATACGAATTTTCGATTAATTTTTAATTCAGTGTTACGGCGACATACTCAAATGTCTGACGTTGAGTTGAGAAGCACAAAGATAGTGCTCGTTCATAGGGAAGGTGGTTTTGAACATTATCCCACCTTATTCCGTCTTGTCGTAGTATCTTGAACTTCATCGATCCGATTTTTGACTTTATCGAACATTTCTGGCGCCACAGCCATTTTTGCCATAATTTTCCATTCATATTTTATTCCTGTTTCAGTACTGAAGCCATATTCGGTTTTCTCTGGCAATCTCACATCTTCAAATGACCCCAGAGCAGAAATCTAGAAGAGTTGAGTCGCATGATCTAAGCGACCAATAGATTTTGCCATTTCATGAGATAACATTTTCTCTCTCTGTATAGTATAAAATACCCAATTGCTGCGAACGACGACGAATCGGTGTGCCTGATTTGGTCGACCACGCTTTCATGAACAATAACACAGTTCCATAAAAAAAAGTGAATTACCAGAAATGTGACTATCATTTCCGGATAATATGGTGGCGCCTAAAATCGATAAAATAGATTTGTGGGGGTGTGCATTTATAATATTTTCAATTTAGCTCTTTGCGTGAAGACGCGGAGATATTTGGGCGTTAGTTTTAGCCCATGGTCAAATCTTAGTCAAATGACTTATAAGATTGAATAAAAAAATATTTATGTAGAGCACGATATGCACTTTTCCTCTAACACCTATTTTCATAATTAGCTCTTCGGGGGTGTATTGATTCATTATTAATTTGTTGCACGTTCTATAAAAGTCATTTAGCAAATATTTTGACGTTTGAAAAATGTTCACCACCATTCACCACAAAAAAATGCACCGCAAAACTTTGCATGAATCCGATTTTTGGTTATAACCCTCAGAGCAATCTGATGAGAATTGCGAACAATTGTAGTACAATAGTTTCGAGTTTTCTAAAAACCTTCAAAATCACCAGCTCTCTTTGTTGTTGTTTTTCTTCTGCTAGCATTTTCTGTTTCTGTCATTGCCTTCTAATTCTGTCAATATTTTCCGATTCAGATAACTTTTTCACTTACAGTTTATTTCTGCCTTTACCAACAAGGATTGAATCCCAAAATATCAAATCCGAATCAAACTGCTAACTTGGCCTGGCCATATCGAAACAAACACCTTTGTACCTTTAAGAAAAAACCCTAGCCAAAGACTACCATGTTGGCCAATATTCAATTAGCTGGCGAGGACAGATTTAATTTATGCCCTTTTCGCTTTTGCTTATGAGGAGGGTAATTTGCACAAAATCGTTTAGACGCACGTTTGATTGGAGAATAAATGTCCAATTACATGCCTCTAATTAATCCCCAATTGATTTCGATTCAATCGGCATAAAAAATGCCTTCTACCTCCTACCTGCAGACCAGCTACTGACTGTCCTGTCTCCAAGAAAAGGTTCCGCAAAATCCAATAATATGGGGAAGACAGGGAAAGTCAATAAAAACCAGCTGGCCAATTGGCCAGGAATTTTGCAGGCAGCAGACAGCTTGGGTTAACCCAATATTTCAAAAAATTCGTTTCGTTTACAAGACCCTTCCCGCAAAGGGCCGCATTGAAAGCACTAGAAGTCAGGACCTTGGCTCATTAATTGGCCACATTATTGCTCATTTACTTAGTTGCCCGGACAACATCAATTGTAGCTTTGGGTCTAATTGAGTATCTCCGGCATTAGTTTGGTGCTGCTTTTGTGTAACGCAACCCTCCCCCGCCGGACACCGATATTGATACGCGCACATGTTGGATTCACACTAGGATTAATTAGCGGTGTACCGTTAGATTTATATCGAGCGGAGCTCCCAATAACACACCAAAGGGCCAGTGGCTTTAGCACTGCGGCAAAAGGAATTATTTATGACTCAGGGGCTGCTTATGCTTGCACCGACATCGAGGAATTATAATATTTAATTGGTGAGACTAATTGATTTGGAGCAATTGCTGATTTGCGGCAGATCAGCTGGAATAACGTTCTGCTCTCTGTAACTAATGTCCGGACTGGCGGAATTCCATTACCTGAATTTCATTTTCACAACATTTTCATATTATCGCCAATTTCAATTTGAGCTCTGTTACTTTTCAGATATTTATTGCAGAGTTGCAGCAAAATGTTATAGTTGCCGTGTAATTAGGGACGTATTATGCAATCACGTTAATGGCGAGGTGAATGGTGGAAATTCTCATTATTGCAGTTGTACGGAAAAATATTGCCAGTATTGTGTCTGGTTTAGCCAAAATTTTTAGGTGTGACATAGGGAGATGTCTAAAAGTGGACGTTTACAATCATTGTAAATAAATTTCTCATTTCTCTTAACCCCGACAGCACACAGTCACTATGTATGATACATTCCGATCTGAAAGTTTGCGACGTCGCACAGTGTTTCCTTTTCCCGATTTTGTGGCCAAAAATACCAAAATCGAAGGTTGTCATATTGAATTTTTTTTTTTGGGTTTTGTAGAGGAAGGTACGATACGTTAAAATCCCGAATATTACGACCTCAAACCGATTCCCTGAGGCACAGGGGCATTGTGAAGTTTACGTGAAAGCAGCTGCACGTTTCGAGCACTTGCCGCTCTGCTGACAATACGATCTTTGACGTAGTATATTTCCAAATTCAGTGACTCTATTTCAACAATTCCTTTTGGATTTTGTTTATTGATGTAAGTATATTAAATGATGACGCTTGAATCATGGAAATATATGATTTTTCACTATTATATGTGTATTAGTATATCCGATAACTGATTTTCAAGCAGAGTTATCTTACAAGTACCACCCGGTACCAGAGTAAAACCATATAGAAAGTTTAAAGGGAAGTCTAAACTTACAATTTGTGCGAATTTCAGCTGCTACTAGGTGCTACTTGCATTGTAGGGCGCCATTACAGTTAGCTCGCGCGCGACATAGGAATTTAGCGCTCGAGGCCGTTGACAATTTATTTATCCGATTTATGAGTTTTTGGTCTCATTTAAAAGGTGGTGGGGAGGACTATCAAAAATGTCACACCATTTCGCTCTTCTTCTTTTTTTTTTATCGATTTTTGAACATTTTCAACCACCCCAAATTTTCTCATCTTTTTCAAGTATTGTTAGCACTTTGCGACTATTTTTCTTAGATGCACACTTATGTCCTTTAAATATTTCGACTTTACATTTTTTTTACCTTTTCATACAAATTAATTTTTTTTTTCACATTTTGTCGGACCAGTTTTCTGAATCTCCAACCTTAGTTGTGGCAATATGGCAACACAACTTTCATTCATATCTCAAACAATAGCTATTCACTCCCCCTATTACAGAGAACTATAGAAACTTTCACATTTCTTTTACTTTCCCCCCAAAAAATCGCACAATTTTCACACTAAATTTCCCCATCACCCCATTTTCATATTATACACTTCTTATGTACATAGTTTTTGAAATGCTTCTTCTACCGTTAACTATTCTGCTTCCCTAGCTATCGATTGGTGAAAAAATTATTCCAATTCATGCATACGCTTTTCTTCCACAGCCGTTTTAATTTTGTCGGTGCCGACCGAAAAAACTATGTTTTGACGATATTCAATGATTTTCACCAACTTTCACCAACACGGACCATTTTGCCATAGTAATTCTTCTTCCTACCCCTGAGATACACCTCTGAGGGTTATCACCCCCCTCCCCTCCCACACAACAAAAACACTTTTTCACCAATAATTCCCACATTTCATACTTTTAACCAACCATTCTTTCACCAACGCATTTTACACTCCCTCCCCTTTCCAACGATGCCTATAACATGGCACTTGCGTCCCAAAAAACCGTAAAAAGTATTTTTGGCCACAAAATCGGGAAAACAGGAAACACTGTGCGTCGGCGATTTTTTTGATTATTGTTCGGGGGTTGTTTGTAGGTATACTGGTGAGTTGTCGGCAAGATCGGGTCGTGGGGATTGGCGCCATCTTGAAAAATATCTCACCGGGGGTGAGACTTTTAAAAACATTTCAAACCTTTCTCTAAATAGCCTTTTAGTTTCAACGGCTGCCGAATTATTTAAAAACAAAAAAGCAACCGGTGACATATTTTTCAAGATGGCTGCGAACCTTCCCAAAAACTCATCAGTACATCTAAAACATCCCCCGTACAATAACTCAAAATAGCATAGGAAAATTGTACATAGTGACTGGGCTTGGAACGATTTTAGCAAAGGAGGTATTTAAATGACTCGTCTTGAATCTCGAAATTCCAATCAGGGGACAACATTAAAATAAGGAAAAATTTATTTGCATATTTTGAATTTTTAATTCTTCGTAAAGATGCCCAAAACACACTTTTTTTAAGTACAAAAAATGTTCAAACATATGCACAATACTTTGTACACATTATGTTGCAGAGGTATGTAGTAAGCTTATGTAAAACTTTAAACCAGTTTTTTCCCTCAAATGTCAGTCGATAAGGATTACAAAATGGCATACATGTTGAAACCCTTTTTCATTTTTTGTTTCTCTAATGAAGCAGGTTGGAGATTCTGTTGGTTTCGTGGAACCGTACACGACTGAAAGCCCTAAAGAAATGAAAGGGAATGAATGGAGGCCAGAAATTTATGTTCATTTTCATATTTAAATAGCCCAATTCTCGTAACTTGTTACCTTTTATGTTTGCGAAAAAAATATTCCTCTTTGCCGAAAACAGTGCATGCATGCATGCATTAATATCCCTTCGGGTAAATAATTGTTTCAGAAAAAGAGGTTAACCTTTTGCATATAATTTTTTCATAGAATAAGAATTCTGTGGATGTTCAATTACGTAAAATTTTTAGGAAATTCTAGGTGAACTGAACAAGGAATGAAAAATGCAAACCAGTGTATGTTCCATCATGTGTCTACACAAAATTCTCTTGATACGACCAGTGTATTTAAACCTAGTACTAATGTGTTTACTGGATCAACTCAGTTACTGAACTCAATCAATCAGAGGGGGTTTTGACCCAATAATAATTCCGTTGCTCCAATAAATCCATGGCTGTGTGGAAATGTGCCCTTATATACGCTCTCTGGACACATACGAGGCGCCCTCAATAACATTAGAGCTATTTCAAAATCGAACTTCTTCGCCTAATCCCTTTCGATTAAGGAAATCTATTGATACTTATGGAGCCCTTTTAAATGTCCACAGCACCCCCTTGATCTAATCTCAACCGTACGTTGCCCTAAACTATGAATGCCGTTCATTCACATCGAAATCCCGAGGACGTAATTATTTCTTAGCTTTGCCAGAAATTCCCTTGAGGATGTGCAAGGGTTCGAAACATTCCTGTGTATCCAGTAGCGTTCAAGGTCCGTGTATCACAAGATGAAAAGACTTTCATAATTTCAAATATCTGCAAACTTCATTACTTGAAGAGCGCTCCTCCCTGAGCAGACACTCGAAGAGCTCTACACACATGGGGGGGACGAGACTTTGTCGAACCCTTCAGAACTGCTCAGTGGAAATATCTGCACCTTGCTTTTCGCCACATAAAGCAAATGAAGTTGAATATGCAGAATTAGACTGAAGACTGCATCGACGTCTATTTAGAGTTTTAATTATGCTCCAGTCGGGCCTCAGCCGACTTCGATCCGATCCGGTTCGGTTCCGCCGACTATTGGCGATTCTCAGTACTTTTGGTATTTCAGGTGAAACTTTGGAGTTTGGAGTTCAGTCGCCCTTGAATTTTTTTCCCATTAATTCTCCCAAATGGCTGCAGTGGCGGAGCAGACTCTATCGGCTTCTACGGCTTCTGTGCAAATTGAATCTGGGCGAATGTTGTTATTTTGCCAGTTTTTCGCATCCATCGCCATTGAGTACGGCCGTCATACGTTCCGAAATCCCTGCCGCTATGTCTGCATGTTTCTCTTTAATTCACCGAATTTTTCGTTCGATCATAAAAGAAGGATCATTTATATCCTGGGCTTCTACAAATGGGAAAAAAAAAGTTCCACTCTATGACTGGCCGTGTCTGCCTCCGCGCAGAGCATTACAAGCTCGTTCTTTTTGCCCTGCCTTGGCCCGCGAAATGGTTTCCATCCAGCGCTTTGCAGGCTTCCACCGCCCCCCTCCCGTAAAAAAACGAGAAGCTCTTTGTTAGCAGTTTTTTATTGAAGAATAAAATTTTACGTGTTATTGAAAAGAAGTGAAAACACCCCGACCGGCCGGCACGGCACGAAGCATATGATTATCCAAATGCCGTTTGTGCCCGCGTTAATAAAGCAAGCCTGTCGGAGCCGCCGCGGACGGTTGGGTGGGGAGTGCAGGAGGCGGGTGTGCCATAAACGTGATTGCACTTTCAATATTTGATGAAGCGGTGCTTGTTTATTATTTAAAAAAAATAAAAAGCGAATCGCTGCGATATGGAATATCTTAGGAGATTGGCTTGGATTTTGCACTAGAACGGCACCATTCGATTCGATTGCAGCAACTCCTTGGAACTCTTTTTGTTTTCCCACAAAGGACTCGATATGAATTCTGATAAAAGCAGAGAAAGGAGGGCGAGCTTTGAATATTCAGTGAGCTTAATTAAGGCATGCACTGAGGGCTCTTATTTACGTTGTTTTTTTTTCTTTTGTATGAATGAAAATTCCCAATTTTTGTGGATTACGACGTTTGAGCAAAGTCAATATGTACTCTCTTGTTCCAAGCTATCACCATGAAATTAAATTGGGATCAGAATACATAAACGAGCTTATGGAATGTGATGGGAGTTGTTTTCAGTAAAATGAATCCTTTCCGATAGAATTAGGGGAAACCATCTGCTCCTCTGCTGCAATCTGGACATTATATGCTTTGATTTACTTTGAGCTGTACTATCTTTACTATTTTATACTTTTGGCAATATTAATGTTGGAGAGGGGGCATTTACGCTAATACCTCTCAGATCTATGTGAAAATAGTTATAGCAGAAAACAAAATAATGACTATCTACTTAAGCTTTTCATTGACAGCTAGTTTAAAGCTTCTTAAAGGGAAGTTTAATTATGTTGTGGAGACTTTCTAAAGGTGATTGATATTTTGAAACATTCATGGATTAGCGATAAGAGTTACATCATTCTTCCACTGCGATTATGTCGTGTTGAAAAACATCACAATCAAAAAATTATAGAAAAATTAACGGACCGAGAATAGATCCTTGTGGAACACTTAAGTATGGGACAAATTCTCAGGGCGTACATCTAGAAAATACTACATGTAACTTGAGATCATATTGGCTTTGGTCCCCAAGCTTTTCTGCGTAGCTGCGATAGATATAGAGCCATGTTGCGGATGTTGTATCACTCTAGACAAATGCGAGTTTCAAGTGATCCTTCTGTTTAAAGTATACAGATATTTCACTTCATTTGTATTTCCGAATCATCGAGTATTGAAGCTGTGAGATTTAGCTTCCTTCTCTTGATGAATGGTACCAAAACTATGTTTTAGGCATAATCTGCGAATCATGGAAAGAGCTTTTTGCGTTAGATTTGACGCAATCTGATCGTATTTATATCTAACTGCGCCTACTATGTTATCCGCATAGCCCGAGTGTGGTAGCTCTACTAGAAAATGATTTGTTGGACCACAACCGCATCTTCTCAAAAAATCGTTTTTTCTGTCTTTCTTCTTATCGGAAATAAATCTAACTTTCTTCCGACTATTTTTTTTGTGTGTTCTTTGTCTTTATAGGCGTAACAAGCGGTAGCAGTTTTCCGCCCGTGAATTTCGTTGGCTATCGTTATGATAATATCCAAGTAACCAATCTTGGATCGATGTTGTAGTAAACGCAAATTTAAGCTTTATTTACATACTGAAAACATGTTGACAACTATAAATGGTATTACAGGGCGGCTAAAATAAAATATATTTTTTCTTCCTTTTATTGCTACCCGATAGCGGACATAGTTCAGGATATAAGGCTTTAACGAAAGCAGTAAATGTAAGTCAGTTGGAAAAGGACATTCCTGCGCATGCAAATTTAAAATGTTAAAATTTGTGAAGTCCAATAAATTTACGTTGTTCCTTTATTTTGTCCCAACTTTACCGAGTTTGTTTGTCGTAATCGAGTTCATTTATAAATTGTGCATAAGAATTTTTTTTTTTGAACTCTTAAAGCAATTTTATATATTTCTACTGTTACTGAAGGAATGCCTCTAGTTTTATATTATTTTTGAATTAGTTGCAATAACTATTTATATTTTTAAACTTGATCGTAAACAGTCAATTAAAATAAATTTTTTTTGCAGATTCACCATATCATGATGTAAGTGGCCTCCCCGACCCATACATGGAACAGATGGAACAGGAGGATACAAAACCACCCCAACAGCATATGTCACTTAGTTACGATGAGAGTTTAGAGAGCGGCTATTCAACACCAAATTCAAGAAATCGTCGTGTCATACGTGAAATTATAGTCTGAGATATGCCTAGGGTGCGTTTTGCAAACGAAACATGCTCTTGACGGTTTAAATCAAGTTAATATGTAGAAAAAAAGAAAAAACAAACACATACACACATTTACAAATGGGAAAAAATTATTTACAACGTGAGAAACACATTTGTTATGCATCTGTTGACGAGGGAACTATGTCGTTGCATACACCTGATTCGTAGATGTCTCCTTATTTTGTATATTAAGTTAGTAATATACTAAATTTTAAGGTTGTTTTAAAAATAAGGTATCGAAAAACGCAAGATGTTTAATAGACTGATTGACAAAAAAAAAAAAAAGAAACGCTACAAAATGGGAATTTTCCCTTCTTGTAAGAGACCGATAATATTTGCCATGTTTATTGTGACAAGAATTGGCGCATTGAATCAATTCGCAGAATTTCTTAGCAATTTTATTTTAATGCTGATTTTAATTTGATTAGTGTATGACAATTTTTGTATCTCATACTTTGTAGTTCCCTACGTTTATTATTAGATTTACTCTACTTAATAATTTTGGTACTAAGCTTTCCTTGAAATGTTCAAATTTTCCCATAATGTTTTTCTTTTATGATTTGGTATCTATCGATGTATTTTATTTCACAGCAAACGAACTCGCCTGTCTGACGAGTCATAAGCGTTTCGTCATATTTTAGTTAATAAGTTGTCGCAGCTATAATTGTAAAATACTTGTACTTGGCTATTCATCGAAAATAAATGTTGTAAATGTAAATTACACGATTCTTCGAAATTTTCAAATTGACAAAATTGTTGGTAACTCTTCTCAAGAATGACTGTCATTTCATTATAAGCAACTTACGGCCTATTCAGGAATTCAACTGCAACGCTATTATATGAGGTGTCCCGTTGAAAATTATTAAAAAAATTTTTTTTGTGGTTTTTCAAATGCATGCAGGAAATTATCTTAATTTGAGAAAATACTACAAATTTAACCGAAAACAGACTGGGGCCTTATTATGGAATATGACAAAGAAACGATTTTCTAGTCAACGCATCCTTGAAAATGACGTCTTACGAATAGAAAGAGTGTCGCAGCTATAAATTTATTCCGATTTCATATTCCGTAATAGAGCCCCTTTACTTGAGCAAAATACTAATCTGTGATCAAATGAAATGGACGCCCAACTTGTAGGCTGTGACTCAAGGACGAGAAAAATCCACTTCATGTTCTTGCTGTACCCCGCTCTATGTCAAAGGAACTAACTGGGACGACCACACTTGATCATGTGATACTGAGGAAGTTCAATTTAAGCAGACTGCAGAACCAGTGCTTACAACATTTCGGGCGG
The DNA here is from genome assembly GCA_947538895.1 of Neoitamus cyanurus. NCBI lineage: Eukaryota > Metazoa > Arthropoda > Insecta > Diptera > Asilidae > Neoitamus > Neoitamus cyanurus. The sequence goes on from OX384546.1 coordinate 19,741,480, forward strand.
TTTTGAGAAGAGCCAAGGGAGTTTCGGCACTCTTACCCTGGATAGTAGTTTTATACATAAGTCCTCTTTTTACTGCTTATTATTATTAATCCTAAGCAATAATTAAGGCAGCAAACATCAATTGATTCAAATTAGTTTCCAATTTTTTTTTTATAAACTGCATGAGTTCTATAGATATCTATACTCTTCTTACGTTTTCCCTACGTCCTGTAGGTCTTATTGTTTTAACAGCAGCACGCCTTCAAACACCGCTCTAGGTTTCGTTTCGTAAACAAACTGGCGAAGTGAAAAATAAGACGATTTTCTTAATTAATTTTCTGAAGTTCCTTTTCACGTCGTTTGATGAAATGTAATAATTATGTTCTATTTCCATCAATCCAAAAACGATTTCCCACGCGGTACTTGCGTTTTGTTGGGACAATCCACGACAGAACACTTCATTTCGTAAATTGCGTAAAAAGGTCCTTTACACAATCCTCCCAGACTTTTACCACAATTATAATTATACACTTCAAAGCATGCACTGTTCCGGCTCACTCTATGAAAACTTCGAACGAGCACAGATTTCAATTGATAGTCCGGTCAGATGTTTTATTTAGCTTCTCTCTTGCACTCTGTTGTTGTTGCTGTACTCCTCTACATAGCTAACTTTAGAACTTAGGTCGTCACTCATGTACAGGGTTTTTACACGATAGAGCCGTTCCGTGTTTAGTTTATATTTACATGGCTCCTGTCAGCATTTCAAATTTTATGTGTTCTGAACGGATTTAAACTCCGCCAAAATTACGAATAAAAACTGAATAAGTTCATTTCAAAAAATTAATAAACTAAATCGGGAAATACGCGAGAATTCAAATCTCTGTATTAGTATGCCAACCCATTTTCGGTTAATTTGCGTGTATAGAGTGCGTTGTTTGGAGGCTGTCGTTTGCGATATATTTCAATTCTTTCGATTTCATTTTTTGCTATAGCAAATCCTAACAACCGGTCGACTATTAATTTGTTGTAAAGTGCATAGGAAATCTAGATTTATTGGCTAATAGAACAAAGTTTTACAACTAAAACAAACTCTTTGCAATATAACGGGCTAGTTCCATAAAGTCGACGAACTATAACGACATCTGAAATGATTTTTTTTCAACGTCGACTTGCGTGAATTGTGCTAACTTTAATTGAAAATAAAAATTTCCACCGTTTTCTTATTGTTTAGGTCAGTGAATATGTTTGATAGATTTTTTAGTACCTAAAAAGAATGTCGACAACTTTCTGTGCCCATTGTGTTATCGATTGCAACAAGGTTGATCTGTTTACCTTCTTTTATTAACTTTTAGTGTAAATCGACTTTCTGTTTTATTCTTTTTTATTTAACTACTATTGAAGTATTGTCGAATCCGATTCAAATCCATTTGAAACGTAGAATATTTAAAAGTAGGCCCCATGTTATGAAATTGCAAGAAATTTGACGCACTATTACAGAATTCGGTTCGATTCAATTCGTATTGTTTCACATTTCTCATCGCATGTTCTTTTTCTTATACGAATTTTTCCTCAAATTATATAAGAAACAAAGCGATACATCCGAATCAAATTCTGTAATACATGCTACCTTTATTCAGACATTGCATGCAAAACAGGTCAACCTTAAATTCATGAACAATTGTATATAAGACGACTAAAGACCTAAACAGAATGCTTCCGATCCGTTCCGTCACGAAAAGATCTAATAGTTTAGTTTATCTAGCAGACCTACATGCAGTGGAAAAAACTAAAACAACTGAATCGGCCAATTGGCTGATGAATGAAGGATTATTAAAAAAAACATGTACTCCAAAACAAAGCAAACACTTGTTATTATTTTCAAAAAAAACTACATTGAGGTGTTCAGTTGCTTTTGTTTTTTCCACTACTGAAATTGATCGGAATTAACGAAACGGTTCGGAACGGAAATAATATGTTGAACATCCCTGTCGACCAAATTTGTGTATTAATTTAATTAAGAAATGCTTGAATATTTGTTTAATAAGGGTCCTACGCTATTACGAAAGAAAGTGTGTCTTTGCTAGTCGAATTGACCAAATTGGACTTCAATAATAGCAACATTAGAAAAATATGGAACCTTATCGTGAGAGTCGACAACAATAGAATCGATTCGACCTTTTTCAATTCTATTGGTTAAAATCATAATTGTATATGGTAAGATAAATATGCAACTCTCTACAAACTCAAACACAAGAAATGTAACATGTCACACAGTTCTGCCAAATCGGAGTATATTTGTATTTGTGGCTATTTATTTCCTACTTCTTAAAACAAGCCGATCAGCCGAATTTACATTCTACACAAACAGAATACATTGATGGCATACGACTATCGCTTATATATCGGCGTAAAGTCGGTTAAACTTAAAGTGGATCCAAAATAGACTCTCGCGATAAAACCCACATTTAATTTTTTTTTTTTAAATAAGTTTCTTTGACAAGGTTTTGATTCAGTAGTTAACTGAGCATGTGCTACGTTATCCTCTACTACATATAGCTGCCTCAATCACTTAAATTAACATTCACATATTATAATTTGTCATGAAAATGAGGCCCTTATTCTGGAAGCTAGGGACTGACTATCTTCTACAACAAGTTTTTTAAATTTTATTTTGAGTATTTCAGTCTTATAAAACTAAGTGTAAGCTTCAATCTAGCGACAAAATCTCCAGAATAAGGTCCTCAGTAGCGAGAATGACGCCCCATCGCCCCATAATGCTTAAACCATTTTTATCTCGATATGTACGAGTATATGTTGTACCTGAATCTCTCAACGAATGTAAAATTAGTTTTAATTAAAAAAATTATATTTTATTTTATGAATTTGCTTCTTTTAAAGAAACGTTTTATAAATTGTGAATCCTCCGAATTGATTGTAAATGCGAATTGTTGTTGAAATTTAGAAATAAGTTAGGCCCAATTTGTGCATCCGTGCACAGCCGTCAAAATCATGTAAACAAAACAAAAAATCAGAAAATATCGTTTGCAAAAAAAAAAATTATAAAAAAAATTGTTGTCTTTTTTATATACTCGTAGATTATACAAAAAAGGTGAACAAATTGAAACGCACCCTAGTTAGGAGTAGTAGGTATAATTCTCACACATCCGCGTGGACACACACAAACACACATCACGAAATCTCATTGAGTTGTACTTAAAAGCGTCTGCTCTTTTGGCGGACCGGAATAGCTGCCGACGTGTAGTCTAAGCGAACTGGGTTGTACTGGCACAAACCCCTTCATCTTTTTCTCTTTTTAAATAATAACTAAATATAGGAAGAAGTGAAAATTTTTAGAGTAAATAATGCAAAATATTATAAAAAGGAATATATAGATGATATTGAGGAGACAGAGGAGGGATTTATTCGAAAGGGAACCGTTTCGGCCGCTTTCGTGCTCTAAGGAATTATTAAGTTTAAAAAACAAAAACAAACAAAAAACATGGAACGAATTGTAAATTTGTACTTTGAACGAATCCACCCTTAGCTTGTAAAAATGACCGGGTACGGAGTGAATTATTTTAATATTGGTCCCAGCGGCCGCATTTGTTCAAATATCTTTTTAGTTTTATCTTGTTTTTAATTCAAACACTTTGCTTTAGTGTGAAAACGAACATTATATCCTCGACCCGATCGAGTTCGGTGTATTTAAGATATTTTTTTTTTTATATTCCGTTTCATAAGTTCGACGTTCGAAAGCTTTGAGCCTTTTGTTGAAGCGATTTTTTGAGCGATATTGGCCGGGTAGGCGCGAGTGAGAGCGTTCTTCCCCAGTGCGAAGACGCGAATATTTTGCGGACCACATGCGCTGGTTCGCACACACGACGAATTCTCATTACTTTCTGCTAAATGTTGTTTTAAGTTAAATGTTTATGTTAGAATTATTTTTGTATGTCGTAAAGATACCTAGCCACTTTAAGTTTTATATTTTGTTTTACAAAAGGACGATAAGAGAATAAGATTTTTATTTTTAATAAGAACCTCTTGTGTTTTATTCTGCTAATTTTTCCATTTTACAAACAATTGGTCACCCATATTTTCTCGCTTACGTTTTAAACACTTTAGGTAGGTATTTGGCTATTTGAATTTGTTCACATTGTGGTAAGATTTCGTATCGACTGGCATTAATTGCATTAAGTGGATGGATGTATTTTGTGATTAAAAGATATTTTAAACAAATGTCAATGAATTTACTTTAAATCAAGTTGGAGATGGTTCAGAGTTTTTCTTTTCACACGACTGCGTTAAGTAAATGATTTTGCAAAGTCAAAAAAAATTCTTTATGCAGCCGTATATTTAATTTATGCTGTCCCATAGTGCAGACATTTTTAGATTCATTTTAGCCAATCCTTTCAACTCAATCGGAGGTCAAAATTACTCAAATCCGTTCTTAAATTTATCCGGTTTTAATTAAGGTGTGGCTCTTTTATTTATTTATTTATTTCACAAATGCTCTGATTACTATAAAGATATACAAAAACAGAATGAAAATTTAGAATTGGTATAAACTTTCTAAAGACTTCACAACTGACTATTTGTAAGGTTGAAGTCCGCGCACACCCTATATATTTACTTATGTAAATATATTTAGTACCAGTTAAACAAGCGCGACATAGAACCGTAATTCGCTCGACGAAAAGGTATATGGAAAAAGCCATGATCTCGCAATGTACGGTAGGGAACCGCGATGTTGAACAAACAATCAACCAAAAATATAGACGGTTTCAATCTCAGAACGGGTAGCTTTAGTCTAATCATGTTCCCAGACACCAAAATTTCGACCCCAATCGTTGTCGAATCGTATATGGCAAGCCACTAAGAGCGACCTTAAGCAATCTGCGTTAAACAGATACCACCTGCTTAACATCAAAAAATAAAAAGGTGACCTGAGGGGCCTTGACTGACCTCCTACTTCGTACGAGACACTATTCGTAATGATACGTGAAGACTATCAATGACGCGAACACTTTTAGCATCGTAAACGTATCACAGAATTTTTAAATTAACCAAAGAAGAACCGATGTCGTTATAAAGTTATAAAGAGTAAGGTGCCCAGGTGGCTACCCTGCGGGAAACCTGATTCTATCACCCCCGGATTGATACGAAAGAAAATAAACACGTTAGGTACGGTTACATAAATAGGAGGACAGCCACTCAATAAAAAGAAACCAAAAGTTTCAGTTGAAAAAAAAGTAGTTTATGATTAAGGCGGTCGAAAACCTTGCTGAAGTGTGTGTACCATAAATGCTGTAAATTTGATCTTGCCACACTCTATTTCAGTAGTCCAAATCATCATCCTCCTGTCTTTTTTACTTGGCGACTCCTATAGAAAGAAAAGTAATGGAATCACGAAGAATTAACAAGTCGATATTTTAATTTCAATATCACATATTGAGATCCCCTGTATTGATTTAGACCATTTGTAGAAATTGTCCGTCCGTCTATCCGAATGGATGTGTGCACGAAAACTCCAGAATTGTTTATCCGATTAAACTTAACTTGCACACTTGCGTTGAGCATGAATTGAAAGATCCCACAGGTTTTGTTACAATTCACCCCTCCCTCTACCCTCTCCCACCGTCCAACTATGCAGTTTTATAAATATATACCCTGGCAATATGCGTATCGATTAAAAGGTTTCAGTGATTGAAATTCAAAAAAAAATATAGTGGACACCCCCGCCCCTAACCTCCACAACCTGGACTACAATAGAATGAACATATTAAACGATCCCGGCAAAATGGATATCAATAATCTGTTTATAGCATTATCACGAGTCGGAAACTATAGTAGACTCCACCCCCGATTTTTTGTATAACCGTATTCCATAAAGAAGGACAAAATGGACCCAGCACATCTCTTGCCAGCAAACGTAGGACCCCGTCGATGCTACTGGAGAAATTGGATTAAGGTAGAAGAAAGATCATTTAGGTATATGTGTAAAAGTCATAATACTAATATCACAGATAGAATCATGCAGATTGTGAAAAAAGTCACTAAAAAGGTCAGCCGTAGTAAAAGGATCTTTAATTTAGTCCTATTGTTAAGATGAGTGTTTGAATTCAACAATTTTGTTCGACTCGAAGGCCTTACACAATTACTTATCTACTCGTAGTCGTATCTGTTCGTCACTGAAAAAAAAGCACACAAAAATTTTTGCTCTCCACTGAAATTGCCCATAATATAAAATTACTTTTTCCCATCAGTTTTGACGTCGTTTACAAAGAGAAAACAATTTTCGGGAAAAATTGATAAAAACTTGTCACATTTACGCTGGAATGCCTGTGCCGCATTATTAAGCAACTGCATCCATCAGTGATTTCATTGGGCAGGGAACGGTTTCCGCGAAATCTCATAATTATTTATAAGACCACGTCGCCACAGGGAAAAGGGATCTGTGCTGCCCCTCTGCCGCATTATTTCACATGCTTGGGTACATCTGAAGCGCGGAGCCCATGGCAACAAATTTGGTGCCATTCTGTGTTAATAATTTTGGCGAACTAAAAACTCTCCCGAGCGTATTGATTTCACCGAAATAAGTCAATTTGCTGGCAGCCATCGTCGCAAACATTTTGAGTAAATTCAAAAACGAGCCCGTCCAGCACAGAGCATCCATCCCCCGGGGAGAGGGTGTAGTGCACCGACGGACGGACGGCACGAATTGGAAATATTTTTGTTTATTTACTTAGTATGCAAATGCATTTGCGTTTTTCCATATTTATGAGCGGCACGGGACGATGCAGCCGCCCCTGCAAATTGCGATATTACCTCGCTGCTGCTGAGTGGGGACGTTCATCCGTTCACATTTTCAATTTTTTCGCCACGGGCAATCTGTGCATTGTCGCCTTTGCGGAGCCCCCTAAAATACGTCGCGGCCACCTGATTCATAAGTCCACCAGCACAGCGCTCCAGTTTTATTAATTTCTCGCGAGAAATTGCCGGAGATCTGCTGCGGGCGCCAAAAGACCGGAAAGCAATATGGAACCATTGATAGCTTCTGCTGGTCGCTGGTTTGGAGGGACCCCAATCAGGCTCCGGCTTTTGGGGATTTGTTTTCCCTCGTCCAGGTGCATGTTACCGCATCAGTTTTCGAGTTAGAAGATTGCAATTAGCTGAAAACTGCAATAGTGATGGCTTTAATTAATACTGCACGGCAGGAGTACTGTTTCTGCCCCACCTCCATAAGATGACGGATTTTTCGCCACACGGAGAGTGCCGAGCTCCTTGATTAGAATGGGAAATTTGCATAATTAATAAGACAAACTTTTTTCGGTGCTGTTTAATCACTTGACTCCTGGCAAAGGCGAATTTACGTGCTACCGACAAAGGAATCGCAAGGCGCTGCTATAAGACTCTCTATGGGTGTTTGTCCCGACCGGCAGGATGACGAGAATTGCCAGCGCCACTCGGGATTTTAGTCACTGCGCAGAGCAACTTTCGAACAAATAACATTGCAGCCCCAAACTTCTCACCTGATTAACAAATTTCAACTGAACCATTAACAGAGGGCTGGGTGGCAGTGCACCACCGCTGAATGTCTTTCCTAAGTGGATCGTGTTGTTCTAGGTAAGTTTTCATAGATTAGCCGCGAATATGTCCCAAGGGAGGGAGGAGCTCATCTCTTCGTTCCATTTAGCGAGAGCAGGTAAGTGTGTGAATTGAATTTCATAAAATTTATTTATATTCAGGATAATCTAATTTTTGTAAAACTCAAATTGCATTTGTTGGTCTTACAAATATTCTTTTTGATTGTCTTTTGTCTACGTATGACAGAAAACAGAAGACAGTCGATAGACAATAGACGGAAGACTACAGACGATAGAAAATAGAGGAAAGACGATTGACGATTGACCATTGACAATAGACAATAAACTATAGAGCGAAGAAACGAAAAACGATAAGCGACAAACTTATAAGGAAACATACCACACGCCGCAACCGTAATGTCCATGAAGTCCAACTAGACTCCTTCGTTTTGACATGAGAACGTCTTTAAAATTGTTCCTGAACTGGTCCCACCAGATGAGATGTAACAAAATTATGTCACCTTTGTTTTCGTTATATGGCATACATGTTATAAATAATAGACCATAGATCACTTCTCACCCCGTTGGTCCTCCAAACTTGGCGAGCTTGGCACTCGTATTGTTATAATAGCTCGGATCAGTTGTCTAGTCAGCAGAACTATCTCAGTCATCTCAGTGGCTAGACTTAGGCTGTGCAGGTTTATCTGTATAGTTCACGAACCGGGAATCTTCATTTATTTTGATCTATACCTATAATATTCCATCATAGCACACATTTCATAGGTCTGGGCGTAGGATTGAGCCCTAGAAGCCCCATATCGACATTTTTTATTAAGTCAGACAATAAACAGTACGAAAAATTAGTATTTCGCTACTTTTTGATTTTTTTTAGTTACACACAACTCGAACACTGGAATACTCTTCGGCCTTCAATCGATGTTGCCAACAAAACTAAAAATACAGCGTGCGCCCTAAGTTCTGTTGACTCAAGTAGATTTGTTGTCATGCTATAAGATTTCATCTAGAAGCAGTTCTGGAACTAGTCCTCTGTATATTTTAAGAATACCTATCGATGTCTTTTTATAATTTTATTGTGTTGACACAACAGGAATTCGATACGCTATGAACCCTAAACACCTGAAAAGCAAAATATTAGCTTAAGCTCAAATAAATTTCTGAATAAGTGACATTTTGATAGATTGTTAAATGCTGTCAGTCATCAGACTTCATGAATCATCTAGTTGTCATAGTGCTTTCAAATTTCACTTATTCTTTTGACAATGTAACTCGTTCCAAAACCATTACCATATTAAAACCATTTCGTATTAAATTAATGTTGACTTTATATCTAACCTATGCACAGTGGCCGATTTCCCGAAAAAGCTGGCCAAAAGTCGAAAAATGATAGGAATTACACAAAACTTCGCAATTTTTTGTTTTTGAGGTCGCTGATCACGAATATGAAATTTATTTTTCAAAATTCAAAATGGTGGGATTCAAAATGGCGGACGTCTACTACTTAAAACAACTCCGTTTCAACAAAAATTTTTATGCTTTAGTTTTTGAGGTCGCTTTTTCCAAAATTCAAAATGGCGGACGTGTACCTACTACTTAAAACATTTTGATTTCAACAAAATTTCGTATGGCCATTTTGAATCCGCCATTTTGAATTTTGAAAAATAAATTTCATATTCGTGATCAGCGACGTCAAAAACATAAAATTGCGAAGTTTTGTGTAATTCCTATCATTTTTCGACTTTTGGCCAGCTTTTTCGGGAACCGGCCAGCTTCAGTCCGCAAGATTGAAAATTATGTTTCATGAAATATCGCAAATTATCGCAGCTGCTTTTTTCGTAAAATGAAAGAAAATACTTTCTTTTACATAATAAAAATGATCTTATCGTGGAACTCTGCGGAACTTCTAACTATTTTTCTTCATTTTTATAAAATGTCAACACGAAAAAGCTCGACGTGCATGATTGTGTTTAAAAAAAGTTTTTACACAGCGAAACTTTAATAGGTACTTTCTATACTTTCAGAAACACCCGTTACTGAACGTGATCTGAAAACAGCCACTAGAAAAGCTGTTATCACTTTCAAAACGACGTAGTGCAAATCCAGGTTAAAGTAGCGTGCCAGATGATGCGTCGAAGAGAGTCACTTTGACTTGCTCTAATGCTGAATCCCTTACCAGTACATTACTGTTATTTTGCCAAAATGTGTAGAAAAAGGTTCTTTATGACATAGGATGGTAGCTTGAACAGAACGAAACAATTTTTTTTTCGACTTTTGGCCAGCTTTTTCGACAAATCGGCCACTGTGCTATGGTGGCGGATTAACGGATCCTGACTAGTTAGCAAGCACGAAAAAATCTGGAGTGCCAGAGGGCTCAATACTGAAACTACTTTTGTTTTGCTTGTGCAGAAGTAGCCTACTCTGCGTTTTTTTTTAATTGTCCGATTTGAATATACATATGTACACAGTCTATGCCCAAATGTCGAAGTGCATAAATCCCCAGGTACGCAACACTTGTTTGGTACTTTTCATACATATGTTGCAGTTACTGGGCAGCTCTGGAAATGCTAACTTTCGAAATTCAGATCTTAATCAAGAAATATGGACTCGTTATTTATAAATTGAACCTTTTAACGCCAATTTAACAGTTTTCCCGCTTTTCGGGCAATTAAGTGCATGTGTTTTCGTATGATACTAAAAATGTCCGAATAAAAATATTTTTTGCCCAACAAAAAAAAAACACATAGCCATAATTGGTACCCACATACATATTTTATTGGCTTTCCCATATTCACAGTCGCAAATTATTAACAGCAATTAAGCAAGAGTATGAAGCACTCAGTAACAAATGCCGATGGGTATTGAGATTAAATTGACGATTGGCATACCTACATATGTTAAAATTTCGCATTTTCCATCTGTGACAATGCAAATAAATCTTTCCAGGAGGGCCGAACCCAATCGGTCGGTGCGCCTCTTCAATTAAACCGAAATTGTGTAACATTCAAAAGTTTTTTATCGGCCTTATAAAAATCTCCAGATATTAAAAATGAAAAACGTCAAAATATAAATTGCCATTTAAGGACGACGCAATTGTTGATCAGTTTTTTTTTTTTACAAAATTGCCAGTTCCTCCGCTTTTTGGAGAAGGACGACTGTGGTCACCCGGCGATATGGCGGCGGTGGTTCGCATAAAGGAGATATCGGTCCACAAATAAGTGATTCAGTGTTATTGCTCCAATTTTAATTAACTCCCAGCAAGGTTGACGTTTATTGCGTTTAATAAGTTTCGCGCCATTTGATATTGCAAATTGGAATTTATGGTTCAACGAATTGAATTGTAAATTCGCACGCCTAACGCCGGCCACGGTTTACAACTTTTTAAGTGTTGACCCGCGAATATTTTCATACTCGGCACTGGACAATTTCCCGCTGATACAATCAGAGAGTTCCATTAAAACTGCTTGTAATTACTTTAATTACTATGGGGCTGTCCTATGCTATAAAACTGGAGGCCTATGGACGGTTTTATCTATTTTTTTTGCCAATTTTGTTGCGCAACATAAACATCAAAACTTTGTTAGGGTTTCGTATCTTTTACAAACTCGTAATCATTGGGATTTTTCAATAAAATAAACCTCGCTGCTAAACTGCAATGATTTCTGGCGCTGATGAGACATAAGAACTGATTCAGACAAAAACTGGCAGCACTTCCCCTACTGAAACTTTTTTCATGCCTCCACGATCACGGGCTGCGTTTTCGTGCATTGATTTTAGGGTTTATCTCTTTCAATATATTGACAGTTTAGTTTAGGCGATTGAAAATTACGAACAATGGAGGCTAAAGAAATTTCAGTACGGAAATTAATTTTGGACAGCTACCTAGAAAACCCGAACATTTCCCAGTGCAAGTTGGCACAAAAATTAAAAATTTCAAGATCAACTGTGCAAAGTGTTTCGCAAAATTATCAGAGAAGGAGGAATCCAAACCTTTCTGAGCGTGCTGTTGCTGCTAAAGTTGGAACATCTTCATCAACTGTACATCGTATTAAGCAGGGGGCAAACTTGAAAACCTTTAAAGTACAGAAAGTGCCGGATAGGGATGCAAATAAAGATTTGTTGTGTTATACTCGAGCTCGAAAACTGTATTCAGATTTTTTAACAAAATTTGAATGCTGCGTTATGGATGACGAGACCTATTGTGTTGCCGGCTTTAATCAAATTCCCGGACATGAATTCTATGTTGCAGAAGAGAAAGGCAAAGTTGCACCAGAGTTTAAAAATAAAAAAGCATCGAAATACCCAAGGAAGTACTTGATATGGCAAGCAATATCATCATGTGGGAAAAAGACTAAAGAATTTATAACCAAGGGGACAACAAACACTGAAATTTATACAAAGGAGTGTCCGCTGAAGCGGTTTCTTCCTTTTATACAATCACATAATATGCCTGTAGTATTTTGGCCTGATTTGTCAACGTGTCATTATTCAAAAAAAACACTCGAATTTTATGAAACTAACTCCATTAATGTGATACCGAAGGAAGCCAATCCACCCAATTGCCCGGAGTTTCGGCCAATTGAGCCATATTGGGCACATATGAACTCTAAACTCAAGAGAACGAAATTTCATACCAACAGTGTCCTTCAGTTCCGAAATAAGTGGCGAAAACAGGCTGAATCCATCACCGAAAGGGATGTCCAAATATTAATGGGAGACCTAAAATCGAAGGTTCGAATATTTTGGAGGGGACATTACTTCTGCTTGTGTTCATAGATTTTTATTTGTTAAATGGAGTTAACTAGGAAATAAATCTATTTAAGTTATAATCGTAATATATAATATAATTTATATTAAATTTTTCTCATACTATTTACCTGCCGGATTTTTTCTGAAGCAGTTCTTCCTACTTATTTTGGGTAATAAGAGAAAACATTGTGTTCATGAGTGGGATACGCACTGTTTCCTTTTAAAGAGCAAGAGCACGTGTATGTGTATAACTCAAAATATAATGGGACTGTTTCTGTTTACTGAACTCCACAATTTATCAATAAACTCCTCCTGAATCACCTCTTGAAATGCGACTGGGCTGTTATTGCATGTAGAGTTGATCTTAATAAGCAGGCCTTTGTTACAATGGTTCCTAACCAGCATCAAAACTGACAATGTCACAAAGAAAATATTGCAAATTTCAAAACTCTGTTGAGTGGCGACCGGAATATATTTATTGATAATGAAGAGGACATAGAAGTTGTAATATTTAAGCTGATTCCAATGATACTTGTCAATACTGTTGTTGTATGTAGCAGTTTCACACATTTATTATTTATCACTACATTCCAGTGAATACTCTTTTCACTTCGTAGTACGGTGGACACAATTTTATTAGGAAGAATTAATCTACGTCATTGAAGGCCGTTTTCACGAAGCGAAATATTCACGAAAAATTTTCTATTTAATTCTATTATCATATTTAAATTAATGGTGGATAGAAATTAACAACAATCAAAATTACAGGTTTGTTAAAAAAATATGACACAAGATGGAAACAGCAATTTTCGGCGGTGATCTTTTTTTTTGGTTCGACCTGGAGGGGGGCATATCGTCATGCATGATTATCCAAATGATTAGCCCAAACTACAAACCATACAGATTCGGTACTAACATTTTTTGTGGAGGGTCCGTTATATTACGATCCGGTTTCTCAGCAAAAGCATTCTTCTTTGGGGATTGGTACCCGTCATCGCGAGTGTGACGGTTACTACCCAATCAATTTCCCGAAAAACAATTTTCCCGACATTGTAAACTCTTTTCCCGACATTTTGTAAATTTTCCGTCTATCGGGGAGGTTTTTTCGGAAAATTTGTTTGTCGGGAAATTGCACTTGGGACTTGGGAGAGTTACCGTGAACCAGTGTGGCAGTCAAGGCCGGCCCTAACATTGGGCGCACAGAGGGGTCGCTCCGGGTGCCGAAGAAATTGATTAAACACAGCTGAATTCAGAATATACGAGTATACTTTTATTTCCCTATTATCGGTAAAATTTTGTTCCGATACCAAATCTCCCCCATCGCTATCTACGCCACTGGCTGCATTTGGGACTCGCTTAAAAAATTGATCCCATAGAAGACTCTGGTATGTTTTTAAGTTTCTTAATTTTATAAAATATGTAGCTTAAGGTTTAAGCCTTCATTTGAGACAGTTATTTTGTGCGTTTACATAAAAATGTATTATTTTTTAATGGAGTCAGAAAAACGTTTTTTTTTTCAATTTTTTACCTCATTTTTCAAAAAAATGTCACTGTTTACTACTGGTTAATAGTCTAAAAAAAAATAAACAAAATGGCCTGTTTTGTGTTGTGGATCACAAGAAAGCACAATAGTGATAATTTGGCAATTCTTTTTTGGGCGTTTTGCAAAACCCAACAAACAAATTAGTGATTTTCCCTCTACTATCTTTTGAGCCAGCACATCTGCACAGGACACAGGAGTGAATAACTGAAACCCGCAAATATTTCTACGCGAATCTTTTGAACTATTTGTCCTATTTTTGAACTTATTGCTTTCTTCAATTTCCTGATTTACTTTCAAGTAAAGTCAAGCCCATGCTATGAATTTATAAAACGTTAATCTCCTCACTCTGAAATGGATTTTCGATCGCTCCTGAATGGATTCAACCTCAGTGCCCATTAACGAACAAGGGGTTAACCATTTGGACATTTTCCGTCAGGTTTTGCTCGACGTTCACCTTATTACTATTTGATGCGAAATTTTCCAACGTTCCCCGATGATTCTCTGATAACCACGTTTCGCCCTGCAAGTTGCAATCATAAAATTAGACATGACATGAATGGAAGGCAACGCGAAATTCTTGGCAATTTTTCCCTGCTTTTCTGTTAGCACTTCAGTGAGCAAGTGATAGACAGAAAAGTGTTTCTTGAAATCACGTCCCTCAGACTATCGTTCAACGGAAACATTTCTTAAGTCGCCTTTTGTCTCTCAACACGTTGCATTCCTTGAAGAAGAAAAAAATGTTCATGTTTGGCTAGAATTGCAGGAATTTATTTTCCTTTCCCTCCCGTCTGCATGCAGCGGGGATACGTTGGGATCTAACACTCCACCTGGGAGTATTCAAATTCCATAGAGAAGATGCAGAGGCGTGGTGGAATAATCAACTGCAAAAAGGCCCAGCTTGTTCTGAATGAGATTTCCGAATTAAGGGTGCAACCGCCGCCGATGTACATTCAATTTCCCTAAATCGCTCAAACCATTTATTGGGGCCTTTGGCAATGTCATTTGTGCATACACATGATGGGCTGGGCTTGGGGTGTGTGGGGTGCATGCATGCACTTCAGGCCCGCTCCTCAGAAATGATTCATCTGGCAGACAGGTGCTGACGAGTGTTGGAGGAGAATTTATTGCAGGCGAGGGAATATGAAGTTCTCAGGGCATTACCTCTCCTTCAATGTAATTCGCAAATGACACGTCACCGAATGAAACAAATTGCCACTGCATTTTTGCATATCATTGCATGCTCCCACAGTGTCCTCTTCTGTTGAATTATTCAGGGGAGTTAAAGGTGACTTCTCTCTTAAATTGCATTTGTTGAACGAAATTATTTGCAATTCCCTCAAGGACAAAATGATATTATCCTTGATGGTCAGTCAATTATGGAAAAATATATTTATGTATTATATTTTATTATTTTTGGGGACTGAAAATATATGACTGTGCCATAACTTAGCTACTACTAGAGGTACTACGCTATTCTCAACATTTAGGAATATGACATTTTTTTCAGAAGGTGTATGCAAAACTGCTATAAATACAAGGATCATGGGAAGCAAAACTAATCAAAAATAGCTACATGCATACTAACACGTTGTTCGAAAATGTTATAATACTGTAGCTCTCTGTCGAAAAGATTTCAATTAAAAGTACTTACCTAATAGTTATCTGTACAGGCTCGAGCTTACCTGTTCACGCCCGCAAAAACAACTTGTCTATTTTAATATGAGGATCACTTGATTAGATCGACTCAGTTAACTTGATCGAAACACTCGCAATAATTTTTTCTTGGCTTACTTCGGAGAGCCAGTTAAAACCTAAACAAATTTGCGTTCTCTAGTCATTGTGGAAGATGTCAAGTGATCTTCATATTAGTATAAGTATTAACTTGTATATTGTCAATATTTTAGATGAATTTGGGAAAGTAAATCATTGATGTACGTGTCCTTCTTATATTAAATTCGTAAACTTAAGTTTAAAAACACCAATCCTGAGAAACCTAATGCGAAACTCCAGAAAGTACTGTATGTACATGTAAGATAAGCAAAGGTTTTCGATAGTATAGAGCACTTCATTATCCAGAAGTTACCCACCCTCTTCAATTTCAGCGACATTTTGCAAGAAACATATCTGCGGGTCAAAATAAAAAATGCAACTTCCAACCCCTAGGGTTCAATTTTAGATCCGACACTATTTAATCTTTTCATCAACGACCTGCCAAATGTTATCAACGATGTGAAAATTTATCTTTATATACATATGATTAGGATAACTGGATTTATTCAATTTCAAAAATATTTTTAATCACGGAACCTGCCCAAAAGCCCCACCAAACAGTAAACAGTGATTCGTTGATTCCCGAAGCAACCGATTTCAAAGTGCGCTTCGTCGTGAAAATGACTTCTTCCCAACACTATCGTGCGTGTCCTCATGTGACTTCTTTAAAACTCAACTGACGAACTCAACTGACAACGATTTTTGCATACACAAATTGTCAATGATGATCATAGGTGGGCACAGTTAATCCAAAAGTTAACTTCGTTAATCGTTAATTCGTTAAATAAAAAGTTAACTTCGATAATAGGTAGAGCGTTAAATTTTCGAAAATTTAACGCAAGTTAAAGTTAACCGTTAAAAGTTAACCATTTAAAACTTATACTGCTTTTGGGCTGAGAGAAATAGGTAAATAAAACAAAAACAAATAGAAAGAAGAATTAAACACACATTTATTTATGTCGATAATAAAGTAGGTAGGAACTTGATCAAATATTGCTTCAACTGAGCATGTGAATCAACTATACGTCTCCCCAATTTCCTCCTGGAAATTGAGTTCTTACTGGAGTTTAGAGTTTTAATTAGCTTCTCAAACGTATCGGATTCTACAGCATGTAATGGAATCATGTTGGCAACGAAAAAGTTTACGATGCATCTGTCCACACTACCTTGGGATACGCCACTGCCGGTACCCGCGGTACCAAAAGATTCACCAATGCTTTGTTGTCGTAACCTTTTATTACCAGGTGGAGGTGAGAACATATCACTTGTGCTGCTACTATTAGAAGAATTCACAGCACTTGAAGAAGGCTCGGGATCAGTTTTCTTTTTCCCACGAGTTGACCCTGCTTTTACTTTTTCTTCAAACTGTGCATATTTGGAAGCATGCGTCCTTTTTATGTGTTGTTTAAGATTACTAAGGCTAGACACGTGAGCCTTTATTGTACAAAGTTTAGGCAAACGCAGTTTGCATTCATAAATCAACTTCTGTTCTCCGCATTTTGATTGCAATACAAAGTAATCACTTAAGTGAGGCCAAGGATTTGATTTAATTTCAGTACTAGTGTCCATGATGTAAGTGTAATGAGTTTATGAATGTGAACGACAATTTGATCAGTTTCACACCTGACACCACTAACCATCCAATCAACACAAATGAAAAAAAAAACTAAAAAATACACAATTAGAAGTTTAGTTAAGTAGCTTACAAAAAAGTTAGGTTACAATTTGTCATATTCACTGGCAGTGGCACTGACTGAGCAGACTTGCTTCCTCACACTCACGCCATGCCTAGCATAAATTATACATATATGCATCACACTCGCACGCGCACTTCGCATATATGATATCGACATATCGTTCACCATTCGACTTGCCGACACTCGCCGAACATACGAGCGTGGCATGGCGCGTAATTCAAACAAACAAAATGACGACAGCATGTCAACAAACGACTAATGTAACGGACTAAAGTTAACGGAAGTTAACAAGAGCGTTAACATTTCTTGAAGTTAACTTAAAAGTTAATCCGTTAAGCAGATTGTTAACTTCGTTAATTAACGATTAACGGATTAACGAGTTAATGCCCACCTTTGATGATGATGACAAGTCATCCATGAATCACCTTAACTTTACTCTGACTTTTGAGGAAGTAGATAGTTTTGAGTTACCAGACAGGCCTAATGTTCTGCCGGCTTGGATTCCTGCGTGAACTGAATTTAAAGCTGATGAAGGTCTTTTATTAGAATTCGGTGCAGAGAGGTTCTTGAAATATGTATTATAATTGCTACGAACGACGCCGAATCGAATTCTCCATATTGGGTGTGCACGTGTACAATTAAATATCCATAAGTGAATCAGATTTTTCATATTTGTTTATCAACCTTTCTATTATCGTCCGATTTGTTGGGTCTTCGCGATAATGACGGATTCAAGAGTTAGGCCACCCTGGAAGTTCGGAAATTAGCCCCAAATTTGTAGCTTGTTGGTAGGGCCATATTGAAAAACGACTTGTACATAAAACCATAACATTTAAATTTTTGAACCGCTTTAGTTGACCTAACCCCTTAATCTTTAGTGTAGCGTTCAATGACTAATAATCGCAACAATAAACAGCAGATAAAAAATAACGTTTCAGAGACACCAACTTAGAAAACAAGTGGGGCCCATTTTAAAAGGTACTCGCCCGATGGGACTGCCTTTCAAACCTCTAAAGAAGTTCTTTACAAATGTAAGTTTTCTTAGGAGTTCAACTCATCATTCTTCGAAAAGTTTCGAAGTTTTGGAGTTTTTATTATAAAATTTGCATTCCTAAAAAGAACAACTTCCCAATAGTAATTAACAAAAGATACAATTTTGTTAGTATGCTGTACCTATTAAAAATTCTCGTTATATTGGAAAACATTGCCGTCTTGTTTATTTACTTCAGTTTTAATCAATTCATCCGGATCACGGGAAATCTATAAGTGATGAGTTCCACGAATAATAAATCAACAATTTCAGCAAAACAAGACCCCTACCCATCCGAAACAGTTGACCAAAACCAATTAGCACAAATTTTTCCTGCGCGCTGCGCGTCCCGAAAAGCTATTTGTAATTCCTCGGCGTTTTTTGGCAAAAAAAAAACAAAACAAAAAAGGTCATTGTGGTGGTACAGGGAAGGTATTTTTTGCAAAAATGAAATTCCTATTAAAGCACGTGTATTCGAACAGTCCACTGTGGAAGGGAAAAATGTAGGGGAGAAACAAAAACGAAACAAATTTGCTCGTGATAAAAAAGGAATTTGTTTTATGTAAATGGTCTCTCCAAGCACGAGTGGGCCCCCTTGTAAGGGCCTTCGTAATTAACGTGCGCTCACAACAAAGTGTGGCATCCGCTCCTGCCGACGTTTCCTTTTTATCCTAGCCCCTTTTTTGAAGCATCGAAAAGGCTTACCGTCCAACCTTCTCAAGTTGATTACTGGCAAGAATGTGCTGAGTGAAATTTTTTTCGTTTGCTCCCTAAAATAAGTTGAAGTGAACGCAGCGAAAGGAACTCGGTCCAGTTTACTCATTTTGAATAATTAATCCAAAAAGGAGCCCGCTAAATGTCTTCTCTCGTCCCTTGGTAACACGAGCGGGTTCTTAAACTTTCAATTAATAATTTTAAGCTTCAGCCGGTTAAGGAAAGGGTGGGCAGGAAGTACATTGTTATTCTGGCCAAGTAAATATGCCTGAGACTTGCAGGTGCAGGAAGGAAAAACATTATCACCTACGCGGTGACCTAGGTACCTAATGGAGCGCTACCCAC
Source organism: Neoitamus cyanurus (assembly GCA_947538895.1). Taxonomy (NCBI): domain Eukaryota; kingdom Metazoa; phylum Arthropoda; class Insecta; order Diptera; family Asilidae; genus Neoitamus; species Neoitamus cyanurus. The sequence goes on from OX384546.1 coordinate 19,760,905, forward strand.
GCTGTTTGTTTTCGATTGAGCCCTAAATCGAAAAAGGTCAAACACTTGACGCCTGTCTTATTAGCAGGTCCCATGATTTTTTTAGATTTTCTATTTTTGAAAAGCAGCATTTATTTTTCGAACCTTTTAGTGAACACCCACTAAGAACTAACAAACAGGAAACTGTGACACTGCACGGGAGTGCACGAAGGTGGTTCCTTCTGGGGAAATTGAACCATCTGAGATTTATCGTAAAGCGAACGTGCTTCAAGAAAATCCTTGCAAGGAGGAACTCTGAGCACGTGACTTCCGCCGGAATGCGGGTACAACTTTTGAAATGAACTGTGTGACTTTCTGCAGGACACTTCAAAAGGACCCTCAAGTGCCTGTTGGACACTTTTAAGACAAGACATGTATCGTTTTGAGTTTCTTCTGAAGGCAAAACTTTTGTGGCGTGAATTGCACGTCTCCCGCCGATAGCATAAGCAAACAGCTCCAGCAGCCTCCAACGGCTTCAGTGCTCCTCGTGTCGGTCCTCCGTGAGCAGTGCAAGAAGGAAATTAATGCTTAGTGAACCGAAGTTCTTCTCACCGCAAGGCACGTTAGCAGATAAAGAGGACTGTTCAGAAAATGTTAGGTCACGCAGGGGCTTAATTAATTAAAAGATTTTCTCTTCACCCATGAAACTTGCTTTCTGGAGCAGAGCAATTTATTTATTTTTTATTTAGCATTTTCTCAAGGCGTGGGCAGGACTTAGATGTTGCATCAAATCTTAAATTCTATTATAATACTAAGAAACACTTTTTTATTATATCGACGAAACTTTGGCTGAGTGATTTTGTGGAACACTTGACGCCATTTAATAAAGAAAAAACAATGGAAAAAAGAGAATCTGCTCGTGGAGTGGGGCTTGTTTTTGTAGATTCTTGAACCATAATAAAATAAAGGTTCAACGCGTGTTTTAATTGAAATGGATAATTCTCCACCTCACTATTATGGTGAACTATCACCACGCGACCGAGAGGCCGCCGATATCAGAAGTGGGATACACCATCAGTGCCCTGGTAAATCTTCTGTTGCGCGGGTAATGTTAAACATAAAAATTATGGTTGTAAATGAAAGCACTTGACTTATCGTTCCACAATTTTTACTTTTAAGATCTAATATATATTTTATCTTAGATATTTTTGAGAATACGATGCGTTTCGTTCAGTTAGAGCATCATCAAGGCTGCTTGGCTACTCTAGCATTAAAAATAAAAATTGTTGAACGATAAGTCAAGTGATTTCATTTACAACAATGGTTTCTGTGTTTCACCAAGGACCAAAATTTTCGATTAACATGATAATAATTATTCCTAATAGACGCTGGCTACAATTTTAAAGAACTTATCAATGAAACAGCAAGATAACTTAAGACCTAACGAGTTTCTTGCAAATGATTTTTCCAAGACTGTTGTTCCTTCTCAGACGCCTCATGCTCTTTGATTTTAAAACCATAAATAAATTCACATGAATTTATGTATATATATATGAATATATAATTATATATGCATACCATATGTATGTTTTGTATGTACATGAATCGACGGTTTGCTCGCGTTCATCTGATAAAAAATAATTTACAAACATGCTTCTGCGGCCAAGTAACGTAACCGTTTCGTGAAATTAACCGTCCACGGAACTGCTCGCTACTTGTGTGGCGTGTAGTGCCGTCTTGATTCAGAAACATATCTTAGAGGTTAAGGAAAAGATGATCACAAAAACTTGTTTGTCATCGCTTGATACGTCAATGCCGGTTAATGCTCGTCCTTGAACCATTTGCGGAAAAATTGTTTGGTTACACAGCCGTTCATCCAGCTATCCATTTATTTACACAGCCGTTCATTGGTCTTGTCACTGAAGGTAGATTTTTGACCGAAATTCAGATCGACTTTGGAATATTCTAAAGCCCAGTTAACGAACGTAGGGAGTATCAAACAAATGATCGTTTGGATTGAGATTTCGTATCAACTGGTTCTTATATAATAATAGACTCCCAATTTTTTGCACAGAATTCGCCTTTTCGCTGTCTGTGAAAGCCCAAGTTCTTATGCACGACGAGGAAGTGACAGGTTTCTCCTACCACGTACACTATCGTAGACGGCGGCATTATTTTCGATTGACCGGGCGCTACAACGATTAACATGAATTGGTTGACCGAGTACAGACCCAGTTGGCTTAAACAAAGAAGCCGGCAATATGGAAGCCATAACTTTCACGTAACAAGACATACGGAAAAATTACAGAAAGCGATTTTTTTGGATTCTCAGAATTTAAATATGAGCATTTTTATTATTAACGAAGCCGTTTATGTTAAATTGAAATTTCCGCCAGAAAAGACTATTGTTGAACTCGGTCAAATATTTCATTGGGATCATTGGCATCATCGATCCAATAAATCGATCCAAATAAATATACGGGTGCAATTTTAAAGGTTCATATCCGGTGACACACATACCGTATGCGTATGACACTCCTAACGCCCGCCTTTAAACGAGAGTTGACAGCTGTGGATCTGTACACACTCACGATCCCATATGTGCAATATGGTTCGAGATGTTCTTTGGCGTTCTCTATCCAGATTGTTTAATGTTGATCCAGTTGCTTTAAATTTCTCAAGCCACTGTTTAATTGAAAACAAAATCATTTCAATTGTACTGTTGCCCGGAGAAGTGGTTCATTAAAACTTCCCCCAATCGAGCTACTGAAACAATATACTATACTGAGTTTCAGCACTTCTGAATTGAAGCATTGGCATAGTATTGAAAAGCATTAGTAAAAGAAGAATTTAAAAAACATATTAGCCGCAGTATTTTTGTATTTAATAGTTGGCCATCTTGAAATGTTCGACAAAACTGTTAAAACTTATGTTCACTTCGAAAAAACAGGCGGTACAAGAATGACAAATTATGTTGAAATTTTCGAAATCACTTAAAATACACAAAACGAATATAATATTGGTGGCCATTAACCAAACTCAAATTCTATTTCTGGCCATGGCACTTTGGATACATAAGTCTCCATACCATTAGACGGAAACTTATGGCCACACTTGCAAAATTGATAGCACCTTTTCTTGCTTGCAAAATTATTTTGATTTCCACCACATCCGTGATAAGTGAACGTCTTACACTTTTTTGTCTTTTCACTGTAATAGTAGCGTATGTAAGTTTTTCCAACGCAATCATGTCCAGAATCTGGGAACAAACCGCAAACCGAGCCAACATCTGCTGAAAAGTAAAAATTCATATTTTTAATATTTTGTTCAAATTCTTACATGTAAACGGCAATACTTACTGTTGTTGCAAGTCTGTAGGCAAGACTTCTTTGATTTATAGTTATTATAGTTATGCCGGTATCCATTCCATAACCACTTAAAGCAATCTTTCTTAAGGGCGTTGTAGTAATATCGTTCTATACGTCTTTCATACTTCAAATCTTTGCTTGGAATTTCAGCGCACATATTATAGTTATCTTTTCCATTTAATTTACTTATAAAAATAAACGCGATATAAAAAAATAATAAGTTCATCACGACAATGCTGCTTGCTATGCTGCTGTTCTAGAAAGACTGGGAAGACCAGAATTTTGCAAAGTAATACATTTCAAAAATCACGAATGCCACCAAACTTGAACAGTTGCTCAGCAGTGCACAAACACATGCCATATTTTATTTTATTTACTTTTGTTGATCAACAATTCAGCAATTCACAATAAGCCTGCATTCTATCATATCAATAATTTCGTTTATTATTATTTGGTCGTCACAGCCACAGTGGGGTGTGAAAACACCTACCACAATTTTAAAAAAAAATCTACTACGAAATCTTACCAATTAAACAAGTTGTCCTATTTTGTTTGCTCTAGATTTTTCGACCAAAAAGTATTTCTCCATGCAATGACTACGATAAGATCATTGTTCACGATAATAGCGTCTTTTAGGCACGCGTTTTTCTGTAGCCAAAGCTCAACATAAAAACTAGTCGCACTGTTACGGAACCGACCGACCAATTTCAGTCAAACCATATTGTGTTGTTAAGCTAGTGGCAAATGGTACATTTGGTTTGGGTAGACACATGTTTTCGCTTTTATATAATATTTTTTCCATCTCCAGTAATACATAGTGAGCGAAAAGTAGGGGGAGGTTCCATTTAGTTTAAATTGGAGCATATTTTCATATTCACTGCCATGATAGTCATCTGTGACCAATACATGGTGGTGGATGAAATAGTGAAGTAATGGTATCAATGATAACAATATTATCTACTTTCGTCATATTACGCAATTATTTATTTATTACGTGGATTGGTGTAAATGTTACCACGGCCCCAGCATAAAATCTGCAATAGCAGAGTGTTAGTCAACGTGTTAAATAGCTAATTTGTTTTTCACACAAATATTAATGAAAACACTTTAATCCCTACTTTAACTGTTTTCCCATCTTGTACTAACCTATAAGCGACGAGAGTGTGACTAATGGTCCACTTTTTTTGTTCGAGTTCGACAGCAGAAAATAACAATTGTGTAACAACGTCCTAAATATATACCAGACTGCAACGTTTCGCTGATTTCAAACTGCAGAGATGGTAAAAGGGTAAAATAACAGAGGATCAACAAAAACTAAATCTGTGTATGTAGTAATAAAAATAATAACAAAAAACTGCCCATTTGTAAAAACTAAGCCAAGTAAGATGTTGTAAATGTAAAAATCTTTCAATTCCTGAATAATATCTGTAAGCTGAGGCAAAAAAAAAACATTTTCATATCAAAAGGCAAAAACCAGAACTGTTAGAGATGAGGCTGCACAGTTGATTTGAAGATTATTTAATCGAATTTGAATTGAGAGTTTTTCATAAAATTAAGCTTTATATTTTTTATACATACGAATTTAGTTAAGTGTATTAAGCCTAATAAAACTGTAAGAGGCTCATTAAGACGCACTAAACCGCTTTGTATATAATTTTCCGACCAGACCCCAACTAGGGTCATTTGAACAAAAATTTTTTACATAATTAACAATTTAATTGAGTGGTTTTTTCAGTATAAGAGTAAAGCACTCAACTTATGCACACATGTAAAAATACAGAGGCACTTGTAATATAAGAGTAATTCATAGTAAGTAATAAGCAGAAAGGTAAGAGGAAGCAAAAATTTGTATAAAGTTTATATTGTGATTTTTAGCTGTAGGTTAATTTTGTAGATAGGTTCAACCAAAACAAAGCAAAAATCATTGATGCAATTTTAACGTGGGCAGTTATATTTACATTTAGATGACGTTTTAATTCCAATCTCAACTGTCTACCTAGTTTCTGGAACTTCTTATCCTCCTTCATTCAAGTGTATGCTGTATATTTGCGTTCTTTCGAAAATTTCGTTTTTTTTTCTGTCGCGGAACATGGTTTTTATAACTTATGTAAGTATTTTTGTATTTTTGCTGAAAAGTTCGTGCGCGCACTTTTATTGTAAATAGTCTTGGATAATGTAAAGCACGTACCTATGAGATTGAATTTATAATAAATTAATAAAACTATATTATGGATGGACGGATTTCTTAATAAATAAATTATAAATCTTTTATTGTATAAGACACAGGTGTAATTGTACAGAATATAAGAGCGAAATAAATGATTTAATTTTATATTCACTTTTTTCATTTGTGAACTGTTCGTTGTTAGTTTTCGGTTACCCTGAATGCATTGACGCAAACTTCGATAAGGGACTGTATAAGACCTTTGTCTGGCAGCCAAACTTCTTAAATGTAACTAGATTAACCTGAATAACTTATATGTAGATAAAAAGGTAAGTAGCAATCTGGCCATCTTCTTCATGCCTTATTTTATAAATACCATAAACTACTATAGTAAAACAAACTTAAAGCGTTGTATCTTATGAACGATTACGCGCGCAGAAATCGTATTCAAATTGTCTCAACTAAATAGTAATACATAATTGTGTTGAAAAGTTCACCGTTTTTCAGATATTTGCTACCTTTTACCCTGCGTAATTAAGTCGAAAACATTTATATCAATGGGGAAGTCTCTCATAATTTTTACTATTTAGTACTTCAATACCAATGTGTATGCAAACATTTAGCCTGTCACAAATTATTTCGAACTTTGGATATTTTTAGGTATGTCTATTTTTCCTGTATTAGTAAGGAGCGGAAAATCAGGTGAACGAGGAGGGCATATAAAATCATTCATTCAAATTTTGGGACGTGTCATTATATGAAAATTGCGAGCAGGAGCTGCATTGTCGATCTGGATGTGTGTGCAGTAGCTCCATCCTGCTGAAAATAAGCTTTACAATTATTATCGACTGCTGAAATTTAAGGCCCTTAATATGTTGATGAGCATAGTTCATATTTTTCTATCTTTTTTTTTAATATCAAATAAATAAGTTGAGTGATTTATCAAAAAAAAGATAAGTCCTTCATTTTGCAGAAGCTATTATTTACTTAATAAATATTGTCTTTATTCAAATCCGGCCAGGAGGACGATTTCATTTAAAATTGTTCTTTAGCCAGGCGTACTGCGTACACATCCCACTCAGAAAACAATGCAAAATTCCACGCTACAGTAAATTAGTTGCTCTGGTAAATTCCATGAAAGGGAGGGGGCCGGCAGTATATGGGCTAAAAATTAAGTGCTAATTTAAGATATCAATTTAATTCTGCTCCCTTGTGCGGCGTCTTACATGAAAACAGACGAAAAGCAATCAGCGAATACTTTAGGAAATTTCATGGAATTCGCAGAATTACGAAACATATAAACTGTTGTCATAGCGAGTCAGAAATTTAAATAATCAGCAAATTCCAATGGTGAACCGACTAAACCTTCGACAATACTCAAAATTATCCTTTTGGGAAAATGCTTTTGGCTTTTGACAACAAAGGGAATTATAGCGTACTAATTATGTAGTTTCCTGAGATATCTTAGTTCTATTGAAGTTTCGGGTTAAGTTTTCAGAGAAATTTAATGCTTTTGGGGATCTACAAGAGGTCAACTTGTTTCCTTTTTGTCATGTTCTGTGAAAGCATATTAATACATAATTACATGTATCTGCTTGGCTATATTGAGCACTGACTAAGCAAATCTTTAAAAAAAAAACTTTTATGGACCATTTTATATTAGTATTGGCGTCCTAATTAATTTAGTTAAAAGTAGTAAAGCTGCATTAATGGCTGCCATCGATTACATGCACGTGAGCCTGTTTTCTCCTAAATATACAAATTCTGTACCTAATGGTATCCTGTGAGGCTGGGTTTTGTGTCGGGGCTCTCGGATTCATGTGTCCCCATGACCGTAGGGGACCCATTTTTCGTCTCCGCCGAAATCATCCAGTAACAAGTTATTTTGCAATCGAATTTGCAGCCACTCGCATTTCTTTTTGGAATGGAATCTTTCGCAATTTGAAAATGAATGATATTAGACAAAAGTCTCTCTTGACATGTCCCCCTGTAAAACCACTATAGGCTGCCCGGTCAAATAGCAAGAAAAAATTAAACGGTAAAAACTGCAGTACAAAGCAACCGAAACCACACGGAATTATCACAAAAATTCTGCAGAGTAAATTGATGCTGTTCGTTTTTTTTTCACAGACATGCAGACAAATAAGTTAACTATATCGTCACGGGCCGTGTGAAACCAACTGATATACATATCTGCCTAATTCCTTTCCGCTAGAACGGCCAGCGGAAAATGAGTGAAACAAATGAAACATGAGACCTGACCTTAAAGTCATTTATCAAATTTAGCAATTTTCGGCTTATTCCGAAAGCGCGGTTCCCGGTTGTTGTGCAAAAGCCGCCGAGCCACCAATAACGCGCCCACCCGTGTGGAAAATGCGTAAGGACGTCTAATGATAGCATCATCTTAAGAAATTGAGTTCCAGGCCTACGTGCTGAAAAAGACATTTCTGTGGTTAGCAAATTGCCATTTAAATTTCTCTTTTCAAGTTTACTTTCACTCGGGGATAATTTATGATAAGAGCAGAGGCACCTCAAATCAGGTCCCGCCCTGCATCCGCGCCTCTGAGGGAGTCTCAGTGGCGCGTAGGTAATTTATTCAGATCGGAGCCGTCCTCTAACTTCGCCAGCCACGTAAACAATAATAAATCAATTTGATTACCTTCCTTATCCTGCGCACTGAGGTGGCACGAACTTTTGAGCGACACTCATCCGTGGGAACACCCTGTAGTCGAAGTGGTCTCGCCCAAAAGTTGCTATACCGGTGAGGGGAGGTGCGGTTCGACCAAATAAGCGGAAAAATCCTATCTGCCGGAGATATAAATTAAGTCTGTTGAGGAAGTTGCTTATGTGGGGTCCTTCAGCTACGTGCGGATGATTCGTCGGGAACCCAGGGAGATAGTGCATTAATAAAGGGGGAAAAATCCTGCGACATTTAGCCGACTCGGGATAATTACCGTAAACCGGGATTAACCCGTGGATTATTACATGCGAAAAGTTTCCGGAAAAAGCCAGAAACTGCTTGGCTGCCTTTGTAACGTGTGTCCTGTGGCTGCTCAACTTCTGATGCCACAGCAACTTCGCAACAACTTCAGACGCCCTAATCCCAAGTGATAAAATAGGTGCATCACTCTTAGGGACTTCTAGCTGATTGCGGTGGCTGTTCGGGTGCCCTCCTCCTGGCAGCCTGACAGCGCTAGTCGATTACGTTTGCTTATCATTATTGTTAATAGCCGGATTTGGGAGCGGGTTCAATTTCAATTTGCCGACGAAAGGCTGACTGCTCCATGAACCGGGTTCCCAAGGAAATGCTGCTGGTGCAGTGTAATTACTTCTGCAGGATGTCAGGGTGAGCGTATGGCATCCATCTCACGTTCTGCGCCTTCTATTCCTTCCTCGAGAAAATCTATCGCCTCAGTGCGGATTAAGTTTCGAGTTAAAATTTAATTACGTTCGGCTACCGCTCTCCTCTACGTTTGCCCAATTGCTTGCGGATTACGACACCGAAATTGCAGATTGCAGCAGTCAACATGCTTAAGATTCCACAGGGGGGATTATATGGACCCGTGTGCAGTGTCGCTCCGATCCTTCGGGCCCGACCTGGCCCGAAATATTGCGTGATTCTAAAATTATAGGGCTTATGCAAACGCACGGGTGCATACCATACTTGTTGGACTGTCTGTTAACAATGCTCAGCCATATCCGGAGGCTTTGTGTTGGGAAAGTGCTCTGGAGGGATTTCAATTTTTAGACAGATACCAATTTGGGCAGATACGGAGTTTGGATTGGCACATTTACGCACAGAGCCAGGTTTCAACTTCGGTGCACTTTTCGGGGGTAGCAAATAGAGAGACACCCCCCGGTAACGGAGGGTAAATGGCTCTACAAGGATTGGTTTCACTCTTGAGCTCATGCAAAATTGTTGGCTGACGAGTAGCTCTTGGGAGTACACAGATTTAATGAAAATCTGTTGGAGAAATTTGTTGAGATTTGATATGCTATTAGAAATGGTATTTTTAAGGCACAGATACAGGGAATACTGGGAATACGACACGAATGAGACTGTGTGCAAAACAAATATTATGGAACCATTAGACCACGGTCGCTGGAAACATATCAAAAAGGGTATTGATGTTGGGTAAGCAATAGGAAGCCCATACGAATTTTTCCGTGGATTTCATTTTAAAATATAATTTTTGCAACTATAGGAACTTTATTTAAACTTAAATATTACAGTTAAAGCAGGCGGAACCCATTGTATTCAGTATTTACCTACTATTTCAACTGGGATGTCGAATGGTCCTATCTGCTTTAAGTGTAAGATTTAAGTTTAAATAAAATTCCTGGTTGGTGCCTACGACTTAAAATATTAAAGTGACCTTATTTTTTACAGTCCTTAGCCTCGACGGTTAGATATGAATATAACACGAAACTTTGCACCGAAATTATTTTTCCTCCATCACTCCAGTTGGATGCATAGGGGTAAAAAACACAAAGCCTCTCCCATTTCAAGGCTCTGGTTCAGTTTCTTTTAATCGATTATGTCCGCTATGCTGAGTGATTAGCCTGCAGTATAGCTCTCCTAACTTATGGGACTAACATATATTGCTATAAGGAAAAGCTCAACTCAATTTTGATCTGAGTCAGGCTCGAACCGGGGACCCGGAGGTGATAGCACAGCGAACTTACCACTGAGCTATTAGATCCATAATTACGGAAATTAATAAAATAAAAATACTCAGTATTATCGATTTGTAAAACAAAACGTGGCACACTTTTCCGTAACATGAAATTTTGCGGTTACATCAAATCCCACAAAAAAAAAAATTTAAATTTTTCTAAGAAGAAGTGTTGATAGGAAAAAACCGCTCTGACAAACATTTCTTGTACAAAAGACCTTAGATATAATATGAAGACCTTATAAATAATAAAAATCCAGCAACAAAAAGAACTGATATGTGCGAATATTACAAGAATATAAGATTTTCGCTGATAAGTGGGTTGGAGGAGGAGGATGCATTACACGTCAACACGAGAGAGACAGCAAAAGAAACCAACGATTCTCTTCAAGACTTTATTTATAATTTAATTTATTTTGCGCGGTCTTATTTATTGCGGAATTTATTTTGTAACAAGTATGTATCTGTATGCAAAAGCGGGCTGTTGATAGTCTTGAAGAGAATCGTTGGTTTCTTTTGCTGTCTCTCTCGTGTTGACGTGTAATGCATCCTCCTCCTCCAACCCACTTATCAGCGAAAATCTTATATTCTTGTAATATTCGCACATATCAGTTCTTTTTGTTGCTGGATTTTTATTATTTATAAGGTCTTCATATTATATCTAAGGTCTTTTGTACAAGAAATGTTTGTCAGAGCGGTTTTTTCCTATCAACACTTCTTCTTAGAAAAATTTAAATTTTTTTTTTTGTGGGATATCAGTTTTTTTTGTTGTCGATTTATAGAGTATACCTTGAATTAATTAGTAACGTTTTTTAGCAGGAGTCACTTTTTTTTATTAACGTATATGGCGGGCGCGTACACAGGAGCGGTTTTGAGGTTTGAACTTCCCCCTACCCCCTTCCTTCCCAAATGTCAGCAAAGTTGTTGTGCTCCAATTTGCCGCGATTTAAATGGCGACTATACCATATAAAGAAACACAACTTAAAATTGTCTTAAAATTGCCTTTAATTAAGGTCATGTCTTTTGAAAAAACCCAAAAAAATCCCGCTCATAATGGATTTAAGTCACGTGACTATTTTTTTCGCATTCCTGACAGCAAACCCTTTCATTTGATACCAATATCATGGGGGTGCATTTCAAATAGCTTGTCCGCCATATTGGATTTAAGTCACGTGACTATTTTTTCCGTATTCCTGACAGCAAACCCTTCAATTGATACCCATATCATGGGGGTGCATTTCAAACAGCAAGTCCGCCATCTTGGACTTCCGCCATATTGGATTTAAGTTACGTGACTATTTTTTGCGTATTCCTGACAGCAAACCCTTTCATTTGATACCCATATCATGGGGGTGCATTTCAAATAGCTGTCCGCCATCTTGGACGTCCGCCATATTGGATTTAAGTCACGTGACTATTTTTTTCGTTTTCCTGACAGCAAACCCCTTCATTTGATACCCATATCATGGGGGTGCATTTCAAACAGCCAGTCCGCCATCTTGGATGTCCGCCATATTGAATTTAAGTCACGTTACTATTTTTTTCGTATTCCTGACAGCAAACCCTTTCATTTGATACCCATATCATGGGGATGCATTTCAAATAGCCTGTCCGCCATCTTGGACTTCCGCCATATTGGATTTAAGTTACGTGACTATTTTTTGCGTATTCCTGACAGCAAACCCTTTCATTTGATACCCATATCATGGGGATGCATTTCAAATGGCCTGTCCGCCATCTTGGACGTCCGCCATATTGGATTTAAGTCACGTGACTATTTTTTTCGTATTCCTGACAGCAAACCCTTTCATTTGATACCCATATCATGGGGATGCATTTCAAATAGCCTGTCCGCCATCTTGGACGTCCGCCATATTGGATTTAAGTCACGTGACTATTTTTTTCGTATTCCTGACAGCAAACCCTTTTATTTGATACCCATATCATGGGGGTGCATTTTAAATAGCCTGTCCGCCATCTTGGATGTCCGCCATATTGGATTTAAGTCACGCGACTATTTTTTTCGTATTCCTGACAGCAAACCCTTTCATTTGGTACCCATATCATGCGGGTGCATTTCAAATAGCCTGTCCGCCATCTTGGACGGCCGCCATATTGGATTTAAGTCACGTGACTATTTTTTTCGTATTCCTGACAGCAAACCCTTTCATTTGATACCCATATCATGGGGGTGGATTTCAAATAGCCTGTCCGCCATCTTGGATGTCCGCCATGTTGGATTTAAGTCACGTGACTATTTTTTTCGTATTCCTGACAGTAAACCCTTTCATTTGATACCCAAATCATGGGGGTGCATTTCAAATATCCTGTCCGCCATCTTGGACGTCCGCCATATTGGATTTAAGTCACGCGACTATTTTTTTCGTATTCCTGACAGCAAACCCTTTCATTTGGTACCCATATCATGCGGGTGCATTTCAAATAGCCTGTCCGCCATCTTGGACGTCCGCCATATTGGATTTAAGTCACGTGACTATTTTTTTCGTATTCCTGACAGCAAACCCTTTCATTTGATACCCATATCATGGGGGTGGATTTCAAATAGCCTGTCCGCCATCTTGGATGTCCGCCATGTTGGATTTAAGTCACGTGACTATTTTTTGCGTATTCCTGACAGCAAGCCCTTTCATTTGGTACCCATATCATGGGGGTGCATTTCAAATAGCCTGTCCGCCATTTTGGATGTCCGCCATGTTGGATTTAAGTCACGTGACTATTTTTTTCGTATTCTTGACAGCAAGCCCTTTCATTTGATACCCATATCATGGGGGTGCATTTCAAATAGCCTGTCCGCCATCTTGGATGTCCGCCATGTTGGATTTAAGTCACGTGACTATTTTTTGCGTATTCCTGACAGCAAGCCCTTTCATTTGGTACCCATATCATGGGGGTGCATTTCAAATAGCCTGTCCGCCATGTTGGATTTAAGTCACGTGACTATTTTTTTCGAATAACGGCTCCTGAATAATTAAAGTTAGTAATATTACATTTTTTGAAATGCTAATGGATTCTATATGCTCCCTCCGGTTAGGGTGATGGTACCGGTGGGGGATAAAATTTTCATTAAAAATCGTCTACGAGCAACGGTTTCCGAGATATTAGCATTTTTGTTTTTAACGGTTCCTGAATAATTAAAGTTAGTAATATTACATTTTTTGAAATGCCAATGGGTTCCATATGCTTCCTCCGGTTAAGGTGATGGTACCGGTGGGGGATAAAATTTTCATTAAAAATCGTCTACGAGCAACGGTTTCCGAGATATTAGCATTTTTGTTTTTAACGGTTCCTGAATAATTAAAGTTAGTAATATTAGATTTTTTGAAATGCCAATGGGTTCCATATGCTTCCTCCGGTTAAGGTGATGGTACCGGTGGGGGATAAAATTTTCATTAAAAATCGTCTACGAGCAACGGTTTCCGAGATATTAGCATTTTTGTTTTTAACGGTTCCTGAATAATTAAAGTTAGTAATATTAGATTTTTTGAAATGCCAATGGGTTCCATATGCTTCCTCCGGTTAAGGTGATGGTACCGGTGGGGGATAAAATTTTCATTAAAAATCGTCTACGAGCAACGGTTTCCGAGATATTAGCATTTTTGTTTTTAACGGTTCCTGAATAATTAAAGTTAGTAATATTACATTTTTTGAAATGCCAATGGGTTCCATATGCTCCCTCCGGTTAGGGTGATGGTACCGGTGGGGGATAAAATTTTCATTAAAAATCGTCTACGAGCAACGGTTTCCGAGATATTAGCATTTTTGTTTTTAACGGTTCCTGAATAATTAAAGTTAGTAATATTACATTTTTTGAAATGCTAATGGATTCTATATGCTCCCTCCGGTTAGGGTGATGGTACCGGTGGGGGATAAAATTTTCATTAAAAATCGTCTACGAGCAACGGTTTCCGAGATATTAGCATTTTTGTTTTTAACGGTTCCTGAATAATTAAAGTTAGTAATATTACATTTTTTGAAATGCCAATGGATTCTATATGCTTCCTCCGGTTCGGGTGATGGTACCGGTGGGGGATAAAATTTTCATTAAAAATCGTCTACGAGCAACGGTTTCCGAGATATTAGCATTTTTGTTTTTAACGGTTCCTGAATAATTAAAGTTAGTAATATTACATTTTTTGAAATGCCAATGGGTTCCATATGCTTCCTCCGGTTAAGGTGATGGTACCGGTGGGGGATAAAATTTTCATTAAAAATCGTCTACGAGCAACGGTTTCCGAGATATTAGCATTTTTGTTTTTAACGGTTCCTGAATAATTAAAGTTAGTAATATTAGATTTTTTGAAATGCCAATGGGTTCCATATGCTTCCTCCGGTTAAGGTGATGATACCGGTGGGGGATAAAATTTTCATTAAAAATCGTCTACGAGCAACGGTTTCCGAGATATTAGCATTTTTGTTTTTAACGGTTCCTGAATAATAACTTCGGTTAGGGGGTATCCGAAAGGGGGATAAAATTTTCATTAAAAATCGTCTACGAGCAACGGCCTATTATATGCGATAGAGTAAAGGCGTGTAGCATCGCAACTGAAAGCAGCGGATGGCTGAAAAATATATCGCAGCAGCGGATGGCTGAAAAATATATTATCGCACACTGAATTCGTAGAGTAAATACGTGCAGGCATCGCAAGACATCGCAACCGGAAGTACCGGATGTCTGAACAATCGTCGCATAAAAATTCAAATTTTTTTTTTGTGGAAACACGAATAACTTCTGAACCCCGCGACGTAATTGATTGAAATTTTTTTTGCTAAGATAACTTTTGGATTTCTGTCGAATACGTTATCGACATTTTCCAAAATGTCTTGGATATCATCAATGAGAACTAAAACACCGAAAATAACGACATTTTCTCTCACATTCGCGTAATAAGTCTTTGTTCGGGCGCACGAAAAAAATTTTTTTTTTTTTTTTTTTTTTTTTCTATCAACACGGCGCCCGACCGGGCGCCTTGATTCGGGCGCACGAAAAAAATTTTTTTTTTTTTTTTTTTTTTTTTCTATCAACACGGCGCCCGACCGGGCGCCTTGATGGCCACTCAGTAGCAATGATTGCTCACACCCTGCACTCTATGCGGACCAACACACTTTCCCACTGCGCTCAGTTCGAATGATTCTACAACAATCCTGGGAGTACACACGGGGTCAAGCTGACCCCAGAACATTTTCAATCTGTAATCTTGCGAACTAACATATAGGGTTTCCCAATAAGAACGTCCGAACTTTAAATTTGAATAAAACACACAATTTTCGAGTAAAAATAGTTCTGATTGCTTTATTTGAAAGATAATTTTATGCGATTTATGATTTGAATAAAATATCAGCCAAATGGCCACCGCGGCTCCTCTTGCACACATTCATCCGCTCACGCCAATTTTCGATGACTCTGTGCAACATTTCGGCCGGTATCTCAGCTATGGCTTGACGAATATAGGCTTCGAATGCCTCAAGAGTTGTGTGATGGTTGCTGTAAACGAAAGAAAGGCCCCAAAGAAAATAATCCAAAGGCGTTAGATCTCACGATATAGGCGGCCAAGCGATGGGACTATTTCTGGAAATTAACGACTTAAGTTAAGTCCATGTTAAGTCGGGAAGTGTGAGGCGGTGCACCGTCTTGTTAGAAATAAAGGTCGTCCGCATCAATTTCATCAAATTCCGGGGAAAAAAAATCGGTCAACATCGTGCTATTATCGTGCTGTTAATGGTAACGGCATCTCCTGCCTTATTTCGAAAGAAATAAGGTCCGATGATTCCGCCATACCATAATCCACACCAAACGGTCAATTTTTGTGGATGCAATGGTGATTCATGAACCACTCGTGGTCCGTGGATTTCACTGACTCCAAAGCGGCAATTTTGCTTGTTGACGAATCCATTGATCCAGAAATGAGCCTCATCTGAGAAGATGATTTTGCGATGAAAATTGCCGTCGGCTTCCAACATTTCCAGTGACCAATCAGAGAACTGACGACGAATGTGATGGTCGGTTGGCTTGAGTTCTTGTACCAATACCATCTTACAAGGATGCAGACCCAAATCCAATCGCAAAATTCGCCAGGTTGTCATCCTGGAGAGCCCCAACTCTTGAGAACGGCGCGGAACAGACGCATATGAGTTTTCACGAACACTGGCTTGAACGGCGGCAATAATTTTTTCACTTCAGGCATTTCTTTGCCTTACAGGCACCTTTGTATCGTGAAGAGTGAATTCACTTTCATACTTTGTTATTATTAGTCTTATAGCGCGCTCAGAATGACAACCGTTTTTTGCACGAAGGGCTCTTGCATTACCGACAAGAGAATGCGAATTTGCGTAATAATTTTGGACAATTTTTAAGCGTTGGATCAAAGTGAAACGTGTCATGATAGAATCGCAAACCGTAATGAACATAACTGCATAGACCTGTCAAAAAACCATAAACAAATATGGCCGTCACGAGCTATTAAAACCAGGTCATCCCTATTGGGAAACCCCTTTCATATGTATTTTTTAAATTCAGGTTAGAATCGTCGTTAGTTCGAGAAACAAATTTTTTAATAGAAAAAAAATGTATTGAAACTGGAGCGACCTCCCAAATATATTTCAGCTTTAAAAAAAGTGTGGGGTGGCCCCGTGTGATTAAAGTATTATATAACGAGCTAAATGACACAATACTTATTTTTGGAAGTCGGTTATCATTAGTTGGGCATAACTGTAACATGATTTTGCACATATTTTAGAATTGACTGAAACTTGAACTTGAACTTTTCGGACACCCTGTACTAGTCGCTCTTTACATTGGTAATTGGGATATTTTGGAGAAATTGGATTAAAATATAAAATCATTTATTAAATGTCTTCTGGGGTACTCAGTCCAAAGGAAGTCTTTAATTTCTTTGCACAAAACAAATATATCCAATTGGAAAAGTTTGACCAGACCCCCTGCACTTCACAAATGCAGGCAGTAAGCTCCGCCAATTATTACACTTGAGGGTGGGATGAGTGAACTTCAGCGCAGAGGAGAAAACTTTTCTAATTATAATTGATACTCCTGGCGTTTATCTGCGAAATGTTCATCAACGTTACCACAGACGAGTGCCACTTTAGCTGCTATTTCATTAGTTTCTACCTGAAATACTTTGGAACACTCCAGAACTGGATTATCAACAGACTCCTAATGCAAAATTTATCCCGTTTAATTGAAAACAAACGTCAGTGCCGGGATAATGGCTGAAATACAGCGAGTGGTTCCGTGAGGGAGGCACCCCATACCCCATAGGTACAGTACAAACCGTTGGTTCTCGGTAAGCAGCTAAATCGCCTGCATTCGGCGATTGCTTTTATCAATAGATCTGTCCGCGTCAGCAGCGACAGTCCCTCCCTATGTCGCGTCGGTCGTCTGCGAGGATCTGCCTGCTGCAGCCGGGACACCTCCCGCGATGCTGAATTGTGGGCACCTCCAATTACGGGTAATTCTCGGTACGTTTGCACTGGTCTCCCCGAAAACAGTGGATTTTTCATGAATTTTAAAATCGTCTGAGCCATATCAGATTGAAATCGATTTTTATTATGGCGATGGCCCATCTGCTCTTGCAGGGTCTTGCGTTACGTTCTGATCAAAATTCCGCAACGAAAAAAAACAACTTTGAAAAGCAATCAACCTTTTACCGTGTTTGATTTGTTCTTAATGTTGATTCGGAAGCGGGATGTGGTGGAGTGTAGCCCAAAAGGGGTTTTCTGAATTTTTGAAACTCAATTGTAGTTTGGGTCTCACCGCCGCCGCCAAATTTAACTGCACTCGAATTAGGCAAGCACACCGAAGTAATCATGTTACGCTGTTGTATACTGCAACCCTGCGGAATATGAGCAATTGATGGAGTATTGCTCGTTACCGGACAATTAAGCGCTCTCAAGGGGTTATATACACTTAGGATTTTCAAAAAACATATTTTTTTTTTATTCCATTTTCGTTATGTACATATATTTAAGTACATACATATGTTACATTTCAAGTCAATCCGGCGTTTATTTTCGAAGTTACGCGCATATTTGTAAAGACTCTGACGCGTTTGAAAATACGAGGGCGGAGCGCGTCAGCGCTTACCTAGAATGCTGTCCCTTTTATTCACCTGCCTATTGTAAATTTTCCCTTCTATCGTATTCAGATGTGTAAAGTGACAGTGTATTATATGGCCCTGGAATAGACGACTCGATGTAACTTGAAAAAAATATTTTTTCTCTATGCAAAGTGATTTTGAAACTTTAAACGCGTTTTTCTCAAAACTGCGATTTTAAAGTCGGAGACCAAAATTTCTCGGAAACGGCTGATCCGATCAGTCTCAAATTTTAACATAAGCTTCATAAGAATATTTTTAGTGATTAAACGATGATTTTTTTCTCACCGATAAATATTTCTTCTTTTATAAACAATTTAAGGCCAAAATGTTGTTCAAAAATCGTTTTTTTTTGAGAAGCCGCCATTTTGTCAAAAAAATTTTTTTTCCTTATTGCTTCGCTTAATTACAAGATTATACATTACTTTAACGGAATCCGTCTGGTTTTTTCATTTTAGATGATCCAGTCCAGAGATATCGTGGTCACCGCAAGGCGCCTTTTTTGAGAGGAGCTCCTGGATATCAACTACAGAAGCTTTCAAAATTTATATTTTTACAAATGTTAAAATATAGTTAAAGGTTGCCATAACATGTGTACAAATTTGTACATTCATAAGTTTAAAAGTCTTTCCTGGAAAATTTCTTGAAAAATCGCTTTTTTTGAAGCTCCTGAGTGTATCCAACCTTATCCAAGGTACCGTTTCTGCTGGTATTACCAATTCCTCAAAAAAAAACGTAGTAAAAGAGCTACAGTACAAATAATATTATAAGAAAGTGAATTAAGGGGTCTACCCTCTTTATAAATCGGTTTTTTTTTATTGCATTTTCGTAAAGTATATATGTTATGTATATACGGAAATATCATATTAAAATTTTATGAAGAAAGGAGCAGTGTAACTGTATTTTTGTCTCAAAATTAGTCGAGTTTAAAATTTTGATATAACAACATCTCTGCGCGTTTGTTTATAATCGAGAAGTGCGGCGTGCGGCCGACGCAGCACTGATGCCTCCAAGGAAGCCAGAACATATCGCAGGAACGCTACTTTGGATGAAAATGTGCATTTTGAGGAAGAATAAGCCATAGTATATGGTCCAGGCATCGCTGATTAGGCTTAGGTGAAATTTACGATGTCATTAACAAAACTATAATCGCGTTTTTCGCAAAATAACGTTTTTCGACACCGCGTTGATGAAATCTCGGAAACTACCGAACCGATTCTCACCAAATGTTTACCAAACATTCTTTATCACAACAGCTATAGCGCATCGAGGGGGTTTTTCAAAATTTTGATTTTAAAAATTTTTTTTGGCCAAAAACGGTGAAAAAAAACGTTTTTTTCATAGTTTTTTCAAAAAATTTCCGTCATTTTGTCAATTTTGCAAAAATCAAAAATCACCCCCGATGCGCTATAGCTATTAATATATTGAACCTAAAACTCTTTGCTTTTTTTTCCCCGACCATGCATCTCGGAGATTTCATCAACGCCGCACACCCCTCTCGTTTTTTTGATCATTTTTCGACCAGCAGTTCCATGCTTAAAATTTCACATAAATGAAAAAAGAAAATTTTGTAATATAGTACGAGAGTGTAACAATTTTTTTTCCATTTTCATAATTTAAACCTATCGAAAACTTTATTGAAATTAACCTTTTTTTCCCTCCGAAAAGAGAGTAGACCCCTTAAAAAAAATATAATAACGCAGGTAGACTAAGGCCCGTAGCAGACGGCCGGTTGCTATGTCTGTGCGGTGACTGTGCGTTGAAGGTATTTTGCAAGAGACTGACAGTGCGGTAACGGAGGCTCGTATGCATGCACTCACTCATTTCAAATAATGTTCTGCCGAAACGTCCAGCAGCCAATGGTCCGAAACCGCACCGGGTGTCTGCTACGGGACTAAATCAAAAGGTGTCATTATTTCCATGACTGATGCTGAAAAGGTTAAATCAATAGAATTTTTAGTTCTGATAAAAATGTAATATAATAATTTCAGCAAAGTTTCAACGCTATTTTTGAAATCGCAACTTCACTATTTCGTACACTCTTTTAAGCCCCATATCCGATGTAGACCAAACAAATTACGACCAAAGGCCAAGTTTCAAATCCAACTTTATTAATCCATTCATTAATATGCCACCTAGCCGCCTCGAGTGGTTTAAGCCCCAACTACCGGGGCTAATTTATGTCCTCCCTAACAACGATGCGACTTTTTAACTGGAGCACAAATTGGGGCTCCTTGTGCTAGTTCAGTGCGAGTTTTATCGTGCAGCAATAATTGCCATTCCGTCAGCAGGAAGGAAGCTTCCTGAGCATCCGTAGCATACACAAGCCCGAATTTCGTTTTATTTTTGTCACTCGTTTAATTTATTTTTCGAATAATTTGTTTTTCGGTTGGCCCCGAACAAAAACCCTACCCGCAACAATTCCCCAAAAACATTTAAATTGACACAGAATAATTTAATTTAATTGCTCATCCGGGTTGCCAGTGATTCGCAGCAAATTTTCAGCTAATTAGGCGTAATTAATCAAAGGGCATATCGCAGGAGCACCTGACGGAGTTTAGCGTTTATCGCTTTTATCATTTTAAAAATGGACGAATCCAGTGGAAGCTGGTTAATAATCGAGGAGTGTTTTAATGAAACCAGCCGCCCGCCCCCGTGACCATAGTCGGTGGGCAAACTTTGCTGCCCATCCACCACCCAGAGAAGATTTGAAATTCATTTTTAATGTACCCAACCTCGTTGCGCGTGAATGCAACGACTAGAACCGGGGGAACTAATTGAACCGGGCACTCGGAAACTCATATTTTCCGAGACCTAGAAATTAAGACGACAATTTCGAGGTAGATAAGCCCGGAACTCCTAATAAATGGGGATGCAGGGCTGCTGCTAATGATTACACTCGGTGGGGCTGTGTATTTATGAACTTGTCGAAGTGAAATTAATGCCAATAAAACTCCCGAAAAGTTCCACCTAATTGCATTAAGCGCACAAAGTGGAAGTGAAAATTACTCTCAAGTTTCCTGATGCTACCCACTGCCGCACAAGGATAGCGGGGATGCACAAGCCACTAATAACAAATAATAATTAACATTTCGGGGAATTACTACCCTCATCGCGCTACCCGGTGCAAAGGAATGAATGGAAATTATTTGTTGAGTATTGCATTTCCCGCAAGCTCTTTGAATTAATGTCTAAGTAGCACTAGAAAGCACAGAAATAATTATGGGGAGTTCTTCTTTGGGGTAGTCAGCAATCTTGAGAAAAACTACTTCGCTTGGAGTGACCCTAGACAATTTCCTCACTCCAGAAGTTTTAATTATTTCCAGTTTCGCGATGGCCGAAAAATGGGCACTGCAACATCGTTTCAATAGCATCATTTGGTGGAATCTGTTTTGTTAACTTTATTGTAATGTGAAGTGTGTAATTAAAAGGATCAAATTCTAGAGCGGAAACCCAATCAAACCATTCAGCTTTTGTTACAATAAGGCTGTATCACTCAAGCCAACCATTTTATTGGCGCATTTCCAAAACAACAAATGATATTCGACGCCATTGTTTCGCCGAGATTCCGATTATAATTTGAAACCGTTTAGGTATATGATTTTTATTTTTGCACAGTTTTATAAAGACAGAAATTATATCCGTTGTTTTCGATTATTAATAAAGCATGATTGCAATTCCTTAATAAGTAATTGAAAAAAATTCTGTGAGTACACTGTTAACTCTACTAGTACGGGATCCAAAAAGATTATTTCCAAAAGTCTCATTATTTCTGTCTTAAGGTCATCAATCTTCGTCCGTCCGCATAGTAAATTTTATCTTAATGTGTATATAAATCATTGCATGGGAGGGATGTGACATACAAAGCCAGACGAACAGAGCTAGGTTTCCTGTTGACTACAAAACCCTACGAAGTCCCAACTCTTCAGACAAATTCCCAGAAAGCTGGATATTTGTATGGACAATGTGGTTTTAAGTAAAATTTCAAAAGTCCCCATTGATTCGTATACCGCTAAAAATTTTACGCAGATTCAAAGGTGACCAATAACGGGTCATCGTGAATATCTCGTTAACGATCAGTTTTTCGTAAAACCTATATATTATCAAATGTGTAGATTAGGAAATTTCCTATAAAATTGATTAATTGGTTTTTATTCATACAATCAGAGAAAAATTTTATTGTGAAATTTAATACGTTCAATGTTGAATTGAAGATGATTTCACTTTCAAGCAAATGTGTTAATGTAACCTAACAATAGGTTCACCCACTTTGCTAGGGCGTAATATTTGAAAACTGCTTTAATATGAAGTAGAAATATTTTTTGATCGTTGGAACCAAACATAAAATGGAAATGGTGAACAATTTCATTTATAATTGTAACCCTTTTCATTTTCTGCATTATTATGAATTTTCAATCGCCATATTGGATCCGAGAGACATTCGGGATCAGAGACCCCAAAAACATAAATGGACTCGTTTTCATAGAAATCCTTTGAAACTGAACCTTTTCAATTGCCATTTTGAGTCCGCCATCTTGAACTCTGGTAGATTTGAATTCTGTGACCCCAAAGACGTGTTTACATCAAGTTTCACTAAAATTGCTTAAAATTGAAGGATTTTCGCTACCATATTGGATCCACCATTTTGAATTGAAAAATTATGATGGCATATTCGACATCAGCGACCTCGAAAACCCCCCAGTGCTGATGTGCGTGACAATCCCATGAAGATTAACGCCCGACTGCAGACTGTAGAGAGTTCGTCCGTCGTCTGTTTGTCAGCGGGCGATATCTCATGGACTCTAATAGGTAGAGAGTTGAAATTTTCACAGAGTGTGCCGCTATAACAACACATAATGAAAAACCAAGATGGCGAATTTCAAAATGGTCTCCATGGAAATTAGAAAAAAAAATTTTCGATTATGTTATAGCGCCTCTTATTTCTTTTACAAAAGTATTTAAAAAGTACATAGTGTTATATCGTGTACGTTGGTACGGAACCCTTTGTGTGCGAGTCCTACTCGCACTTGACCGGTTTTTTCTTATTGAACCAAACAAAACGTATTCAATTCGACATCATTGGTACAATTCAAACTATCAAATTAATTATTCAAAACGTTTCACTTTTGCGTCAAAATTATGTCCAGCAAATGGAACGCATCATAAGCGAATA
Organism: Neoitamus cyanurus; assembly: GCA_947538895.1. Lineage (NCBI taxonomy): Eukaryota > Metazoa > Arthropoda > Insecta > Diptera > Asilidae > Neoitamus > Neoitamus cyanurus. Next base: position 19,784,373 of record OX384546.1, read on the forward strand.
TTTTTGAATCAATTGCTAAAGTGATTGTTCTTCCCACTGAAGAAACAGATACCTAAATAAAGACGGCGTTGTTTTTGCTTCCAGGGTATCTGTACCTGCAGATCAATTATTATCAGAACTGTGGACTGTTCCAGAGGACCCTGGTTCGAAATCCACATGAATGAATAGTTTTGCTTTCTAAAAAGTCAGATTAAATGTATCTGTTACAATTCAACTAAGAAGTATCTCATGGTGTATTGCTAGTGTAAGAAGCTAGAAATTCAGGTATGTATATCAGGTTTCCACCCCATCGGGAATCGCAGAAAAATCAGAATTTTTAAATTAAAAATGGAGGTCCTTCGAAAGCCAATATAATTTCAAAGAGAATTCATGTATAAATTGAAACGTTTTGCACACTGATTTTAATTTCGAAGCGAAGCGTCTTCAATTTCCAAAGATTCGTTTAGAGTTGAAACTGTTTTTATGACTACTCGATTTTTTTTCTCTGACAATGAGTGTAGGACTTTTCGAAGTAAAAATTTTCGAGATAATAAATAATATTTACACTTATAGGCGCAATACATTTTTTTACATCATTGGACTTCTATTGCAGAGGATCTGAAGAATTTTTAGATGGAAAGATGTTAAAACCGGATAGCGCGGTCTATTTTAGTTTGATTTCCTCGGGCTAAAAAAAATTAAATATTAGAACAAAAAAATTTCTTGTATTATTGTTGAAAATTGTAAATTTGTGGATCGCTCGGGAATGATCCAAAATCGACTGGAATGAGAAGCCCATATCCTTCTCCGTGTCGTATACTACCCTCCATGCCGTTAAGGCGTGGCCCTTAAAGGTTTTCCCTTTTCTAAATTATTTAGGTTGTAAACTAAAGGATTTTGTTGATTTTTAAATGTTTCTTCTCCAGCAACTCTAGAGCAACTGTTCTAATTATTTTCTGCGCTGTAGGCTGTGTCTGTGGTTTCATTGCACCTGCAGGCCTGCTGGATTATGCTGAATTCGCTTATTCGAATCTTTTGTTGCAAATTGCAAGTCTATTAAAAACATGAAATCAGCTTATCGACCTGAATCGTTAATTTCCTGCTTAACGAGCTATTCACTCGGTTACAGCCAGCATATGAAAGTGCCTTGCAAACGGAAAAAGTTGCTGTTGCTGCAAGTTTTCCTTCCGTTTGGGCTCATCAAGTTTTCTTGAAATACTTCTTGGCTTTTTCTCATGCGATAGTACCTGTTATATGTAGGGATGCAAGCTTGCGGTTGAGCAAGAATTTGGTGAGGCTAATGAGGAAAATTGGTTAAAAATTTCTTGGCGGTAGGCACCTGCATATATGGTATGTACCCCACTATGTGAAAATGTCCTCCTCAGACCTCAATAGAGCAAGAAATCTATAAACAGTAATTTACGGAAGAACGCCTACCAAACCCTTGAATTCCGTACCATTTACAATAATCAAAGGGCGACCGCTTGAAATATCACACAGTAAATTAAACATCGAAAACTACTCGGTCCGCTCGATGACTCGTTGTCCACCCTCTTGACGCGAAGGAATTCTTCGAGGAAGCAATATATCAAGGCATCCTTCGATACCGGAATCCCTCTCAGAAACAATTCATAATCCCCAGCAAGTTTGAAATAATTTACGAGGGTGACGACCCAACACATGTACCAGAGTTCAAAGGATTCACTGTTGATTTATCCCCTCCAGGGCGTATAACTCGATTGCATTGGAGCGTGAACTTTTGCGGGCAACAACGATAATCTTTATTTGAAGGGACCAATAGCCCCACGATACACAGATACGAAACTTTGCTCAAAGGGCCATGTAAAATTGCTCCTCCAATTTATGTCCCAGAAATTTCTGCTATTCTTCCCTTATGTCAGATTCCCGACTTCTATGAATATCTGGGAATCCTTGGGCAGGAAATTTCCGGCAAATCTCCTTCCTGGACTACTTATCTCGTAGACATAGGGTCATGCTCCCTACGTTCTGGGGGGTTACGTGACAAAATTGTATATTCTGCTGAAATCTTAAGAAAGAAATGATTCGTTTCCTATGCTAAAGGTTCGCCCAGAAATGCTCTGAGGTCCGAGGCAGGAAGCTCCAATTGAATTTTGTATAATATCGTTTCGTATATACGAATAATACACACAACTCTCCCACTTAGTCAGCTTCTTTTTTACATAGATTTGCGGGATTTCATACTTTATACTGACTCCCGTTGACGACACCGGAGATTTTCCAAAGGTGGGGTCGGCAGCTTTAATTGAACGACAATCCGCCATAAACAATGAAAAGGAGTACCGACATATGCAGGTGTATGTATTACTAGAGGAACGCAAGGTGAGAAATGGAAGCGTGAAATTGCGATAGTTGTCATATTGATTTTACGGCTTCCGGTTTAAACTATTGGACTTTCTGCGGCTAGGATGGATACTCACACATTACATAAATCCCTACTACGAGTATCTACATACTTTTATTTTACTGAGGAGGGAAATCCGATTGGTGATTGCTAAAACCACCACAGACCACAGACCAAAGTGTGCAGCATTTGATTTTATCTCTCTCGAGTCGAGCAGATGTTTTTAGATCGTTAAATTAAAAATAAATATTTCCACTTGGATGGATTTTGGAAGCACTGCTTGTACATACATATATCTGGAACATAATTCGTTAAGGAAGTCTGCAATTTTCATTGCTTTTCTATTGGAAAAATCGGGAGAAATCATTCAATCATAAATTGCTCTTGCGAACTTTTGTAGAAGACTCTGTTAAGCTTTGCGAACCATAGGGTGACCCATTTTATCTTTGAAATTTATTTTACCAATAAAACGCGCAATATAAGAAAATTTTAATATTATTTTTATCAACATGCTCCGACATTTGTGAATGCAATATCAGCCACTGAATTATGACCGACTGCATTTCTGAGGAAAGTTGACAATTTTATGAACACTGAATGAAATTCGGTTTTCTTTTTCTGGGAAAAGGGTTACCATGGAATCGGGTTACTTTGATAAAAACTGCGTTTTGTTTTTCAATTCAAATTACGAAGTTTCTGAACTCAATCGTGGGTAATTTTTTTATGGTTAGCCAGACTGAATGTTCAGAATGTGGCAGAAAGTCATTGCTGAGAGGCAGTAGGTAGGGATGTGTCCATATGTGGTCGAGAATCAATAAAAAATTTAGTGATGTTTTTATCTATTCTGTATTCTTGAACAACTTCAAAAGTGATACGTCCGGTATTGTGGAGAGGTCTTACATATCATATGGTAGAATATTTAATAAGTAAGCAGCATTGAGAAATAGATCCGACATCTTCAATTTCCAAGTTTCAAATATTTTCGAGATCAGCAACCCCGAAAACATAAAAAAATCCTCTTTCACAGATATCGTTAGAAATTGCATCTTCTCGGTTGCCATATTCAATATTGCCCCATCTGAAATTTTCAAATGATGATAGTAGCTTCGAGATCACCGGAAACCCCCTAGTGTTATTCCCATGAAATTTACCTTTTCCAGTCCGCCATTTTGCATTTAGATTTGAATTTGATATTAAGGAATACTTACTTATTAATATTAATTTTCATTCAAATTTATCAAAATTGGCGAATTTCGGTCGCCATATTGGATCCGCCATTTTGAATTTGGAAATTTCCGATTAACATCCCCAAAAATCTCCTGGTGCTGATGTTCATCGCAATCTCTTGAACCTTAACTTTTTCGTTAACCTACCCTGACCCGCCATTTTGAAGCATTGTATTTGATGGAAATAGCAGGTAATATGTATAGGCTATCTTAAGTTGGAAAATGTAAGACCTTGTGGCGTAAAATGAAGTCTATTACAGCAACCGTGTAGGCGGAATTCAGTAACAAACAAAACACTTCCAGGAGGAAGAGTTGTAGATCATAGAAAAAGAATTAAAGATCACAACTAGCAAATTTTCTTTTTAAAAAGGAACAAAAAGTTAACATGGGTGAGAAGGCGAGCAAAATATGACTAGAAGATAAGAAAGAGAATGAGATACAAATAACAAATAAAATCAATAAATGGTTTACCGTTAGTATTATAAAAAACAGAATATAAACAGGAAGAAGAAAAATTCAATAGGAAGTACATCGAGAAATTAGGAGCAAGGCTTTTGAAGAACTACGAGGAAGCTCATCGTTGATACTCTGTATAAAAGATAAGAAAGAAGTCAGGGAGGAAAGTTACAAACGATCCCAAACTCCTTTCTTTGTCAAACCAGCACCCCTCAGGATGTTATCCTAACCTCTAAAAAGGCCCACAAATGTCAAAAAACGTGAAAATATGTAACCGAATGATTATGTGATCCGCCATCTTGATTTTCCTTAATAGCCTTAACAGCTTAGCAAAACCTAAACATGAATACATATTGAACCAAACCAGAATATCCCAGGTTACTTAAATTTTTGGACGGGGGCTGTTTTATCAAAGAATGCCCCAGCTACATATTATCGTAATTTATACAACGATACAGAAATACAATAAACACAAAATCTTCAGAGTGATTATAAAGAAAGTGAAGAAAAGAAATTTCTTTTGCTATATCAGGAAGCAACATGATAAAGCTTCGCTTCAACTGTAAATTATAACCAATTAAAATTACTTGCTTTTAACATTTTAGTCGGAATTATGGTAAGGTATTTTGGAATTAATGTATCTTCTATTTTGCCATCTTGAATTTGGGAAATTTTTAGTTCTGACATCATAATCGTAATCAGCGACACCAAAAACCGCTGGTAACCTATTACAAGAGAATTTAAAATGAGATGTCTACGTACTAAAATAAGTGTCAATTGAAAATGTATGCTTCATTGGGTAACATCCACCAATCTCCGCATGGAGCGCTACCTAATCCAGCCAATGGTTCTTACTTCCATTTAATTTCTCAGATTTATTTGTCATTGCCAAAAGCATATGCTTTAAAGCATTTTTCACTCGCAGAATGGAGAACGGGCAAAAGTTTGAAAATCTTCCTAACTGCTTCATCAAGATATTTATAAGAAGCACTTCGAAATTACTTCTTAGAAAGATTCAGAATTTTTTCTCGCTGGGTTTCGGATGCTCCAACTACGAGTCACCCACTCGTACATATGTAGTGATCGCATCACAATTTAAAATAAGCGTGCCTCATAAGCAAAAGCTCCAAAGGGTACCCGTACCGATCATTGTTCTAAAGTGAGCACGACATCAGCCTCCTCATTTAGATCTCGTAAGCGAATTCCCATGGATGGAATTAGGCCTTATCAGAGCGGCTTATCTCAAAGCCTGGGTCGCCACTTATGTATGTAGCCACACTGCCGCGGGTCGCGACGTAAATCAGAGCACTTGGTGGAGCCCAGCGGCAAACGGTTCTGCGGTTACATATGCTTATTATGGCCCAGTGAATCACCCGGCTGACCTTACAGTGTCCAGCCAGCCACTTGAGCTGGAAATTTAAATGAAAAAATTGTCGTTTGTTCCGGACACACAGAGTTTGGGCCCGACAGTTTTCGCGCAATTTCCAGCAGTGCGCAAAAGCCCACCCCAGGAGCAGAGAATCGATTTTCCTTGCAAAGTCGCGTGTTTACATCGAAGTGAGGCGTGAAACGTCCTTCTGTCAAAACAAAAAGTTCCACCCTGCTTCACACAGATCACCTAATTACCGGAAGTTGTGCCGCAAATAGTGTGACTACATGTGCTAGACGTGCGGCGACATAACCGCCTCCCACGAGACCCGCGGTCACTTCGCGCTGTGCGGCCGCTTTATTGCACTTTCTGAGGACCTGAGCGAGGATTTACGAGAAATGTCCGGGCCCCATTAATGGGTGAGAATGGCAACAAATTTCCAATTGTTAGTGTCAATTAAAAGTGATTTGTTGCTGAGCCGCGCCGTGCCCCATCAGTGCTCGAGAGTTTTTCTAGTGTCATCAACGTGTGCATGGTAACTGACATTTTCACAGGAAGTAAGAATTATTGCTAGCAGCTGACATGGGGAACACCAGCTCAACAGCCTCCGATGAGCAGCGACCCACCTCGGCGGTATCCAAGTCACGGAAAAACAGCAAAGTGAGGGACAAGGTCTTCGGGCGGTTCGGCCATCGAAAGTCAAAGGACCTCCTGCAATCATCGGATGATATCGACGCCGAACACATCCCCGAGGAACAAGGTCAGTCGAGCTGTGACATACGAACAGCTGATGGCTCCCACGACAGGCACTACGATGGACGAGAAGGTAGCACCACTGAGAGCGCATGTGACGCCCTTTTAGTAGAACCCCCTTTTAGAGGTTCGTTGTGTAGATTGTCTCTTGTAGGTACCTAGAAGTATTTTGCTGACTTGACTAAATATTAGGTGTTGTCATAGCTATTTTTCTGTCTTTATATATTTTTTCTATTTTTGCCTGACTTTGAATTTTTATGATAAAAGATTTCTTAAAAGAATTCTTAAGATTTTTTAATTCCTCAAAGAAACAACTTTTACAAAGAAGAAAGGAATCATAATATTATAGCAATTGGCTTGATGTTGTCCAAATATTGTCGATCCGGTAGATGATAGGAATAATACCTCGAGATAATGGGGCTCCTCTCAAACTTTCCTAATTTAGGAAACATTCTTCTTTGTTGGCTTGAAAACTGTTTTTGTGCTATTTTTAAACGTATATGTATTTGTGTAAGATACCATTTTATGATTTTCATTTGAAATATCTTCTAACTCACTATCTACATAAATTGAAAATAACTTCACAGACTTATTCGTACCTCGGAAGTTGTTAATAAATTGACTGAAACTTCAATATTGCGCTCCTGCTTGGATCTTAAATGCGCGTATTATGCTATCCCGCTTATAATGGGTTTTTTTTCAAAGCCGATTGAAACTGTTATATCAAGGTCGCACCGCACTGTATCCATTTTAGTGATAAATATCTTCAAAATTATAAAAAAAAGTCATAAATGCCTTTTGATGGACAAATTATTGAGATGTACAGGGTGTTCCGGAAAGGTCAATTCAAACTGAATGGGTGCATAAAAGGGCCATGGGCCAAATTTTTTTATCATTTCTCTCAGCTGTTAGTAGTAAGATCTAAGACATGGCAAAGATATCTTTCCCAAATCAACAAAATTTGTGTGTGATGATCTTCATTCTCACGAGTGTGTTTATATGGCTTGACAATTATGCGCTCAGTGCCCTCAGTACAGCTACAACTGTCGAATTTAGCTACTGGTTTTGGAGTCGCTGATTTCGAATGTGGTACCAAATTTTGCAGATTCACAATACCGGTTTCAATATGGCGAACTTAATTATAATTTATCATCGTGGTGTGAAAAAGGAGTTTCACCCTAAACGTCCGATTTTGCTTGTTATTTTACGCAACCCTGTCACATATGCTATATTTGAGTATTCTAGCAGCATTGGAAATACCTGATAGTCCAGTCCAAATAGACAGAAAGAGGTGAAACTTCGGATTAAATGGTACTGAAAATTTGTACAGACCTTAAATATATCATTATAAATGAAATGTCAAAAGTCCCCACCTATCCGACTTGTACTAAAAATGGTTTTCAAGGTCAAATGGCACAAATCGTGTTTTTGCATATATTTCGTAAACGGTAAGTGCTATCGTGAAAATAGTACATACAAAGTTTGTAGATTATGTGATTCTCTACAAAAAAAGGTACCAATATTTTTTTTCTAAGAATTATCACTTATGAGATATCGCAACTTCAAAAATTGGAAAAGTCATTCTGCACATAACATTTTTAAACGCGGTTTCCCCTGCAGGCACAACCCATCTATTCAGATCAAACAAGTTTGTTATGATTAATAATCTTTAAATTATACTTCAACATTCATATGTTCTTTTTCGCTTTATTTTTCTTGCCGTTCTTCTTCCTCTTGTTGCTGAATTTCGGTATATTGCTCAAAAATCGAAGCATCAGTTATATCCGAGTTATTCCGAAGTTGAATGTCTATTTTGGCTGGACTATGTATTAGAGGTTTTAATGATGAATAGATGCTTTATAGGCTGAGAGGTGACCGTATAACAGTGGATTGTGTCGACTTGGGCGACGATACTATATTCAAGACAGGTGCATCGGACACAACTAACATTCCGGAATGTTCCTGACTTGATATCACAATTGGGTGGAATATTTAAAAACGTCGCGTTAAAAAAAACGTGTAACAAAGTACGTTTTCCATATTAAGCACGTTTTAACTTATCATAAATTCCAAAAACATTTTTTTATCAAACTAACAGTTGCCATGACAACATTTTCTTGGCAGACCTTTTTGGAATTGGTCTGGTCTAGTCTAGGCATCTAGTCTAGGGTCTAAAGTATTGCAAGTTATCCTCATTTATAATTGTTTTTTATTATTTTTTATTTTTTGTGATGAATTATAATACAAACACGAAATTTTGCAAGATCTATTTGCATGAAATTGTCAAGATTCATATAATAATTATTTTAAAACCAACCAACAAACCAACATCCAACTTTTGCTATTTAAAGTTTGAAAACATGTGACCGAAGTAACACTGCTTTGCTCTCCAATGCTAATTTTGCCGGTTGCCGAGGGACTTGGCTCATAAACAGCTTTTTTGTCAGCATAGCAGTAAAAAGTCTATTTCGATAGCATGAGTGTGAAGAACGTTTTCAGAATTAATAAGTTGATTTCGCTGGAATTTTCTTAATTATAACTTTATTCGTTGAGAAGTATCTTTTAGTAGCAAAGTTATTTTCGTGCGCTATTTGCTTGTTGAATTATCTACCAGCTTGAGTCTGAACAAATATATCAAAACGCTAGCGGAAATATAAAAGAAATTAAGACATCCTGCACTTCCCTTTAATCATAAAGATGACGCAACATTCTATTCTGATGCTCGTATAGCACTTTGACTGCTGCTCATTTCTAGCTCATTCAACGATGTGACATCAACACGGTGCCAGTGCCGGCCGATTAAGTACAAGACTTTTCGAAACAAGGAATATAACTTCTGAGCTGTAAAAAAGTTGTCTTTAAGAGATCGTAAGAAAAGTACAGCACTTGAGCTTTACAACAACGGTCCGATAAACTCCTTAGTAATCGCACGAACCCAAGGGCTTCAACACTTGAGGTTGATTGAGATATTATCAACATTTTTACTAATCTTTAAATGTGTTTGATAGCTTCATTTTAAAATGTTAAGTTATGTGGTAATTTATCTCGTAAGTAAGTTCTCGGAGCAGGGAGTAGCCCCTTTTTCCACCTGCGGGAGCGTTAAAACGACTTCCAAATTGATGTCGTTTTATTTAATAACACGTATCGTGTAGCCTTTCCGTTCTTGTGATATCCTTTTCGAAATGCATTAAATTATCGGGTGAATACTTGAGCAGACACTCTATTAAAGTTATTCATTGAAATGCCTTTACATGGCCCCAGCGCCAGCAGGGGATAATTGTACCTTTCAAGTCGTATGAGAACGCTACATACCATCCCACCATTCGTACCTTTTATCGGCCCAGGACTATCAATTACCGTAATGAATAAATCTATTAATTACAGCAATGAATAAACGAGACATGTCACGAATTTTGTCTAGACGATGAACCCAAGTGTTTCAAGGGCTCTAAAATTATCACTGTCTGGCCCAGACAATCGTGGTGATCAATAATAATAAGACAAAAGTGGCGGGTAACATTTTTAAAATAATCATTGCAACCCACTTTAAAAGTAAGTGACATTTTGTTAATTGGGGGACTTCTAAGTATTAGGGGTCAATTAAAGGAAACATTTATTGGGTGGGTGAGAGAATGTAACTTGTTTAATTAAATTGATATATGAGAGGTGAAAAGATTGGAATGTTTAACAATCTAATTATATGGTTTGTTTGTATGGGTGAGGAAATTGTGTTTATCTAAATTCCAACACATCGCAATCAAAGTATAACGGAAATTGGCTGAATACGCATTAGCCGACATGTATTTTGTATGTATAATGTAGATTATGTAATAGGCGGAAGGATAATGACTCACATGAATAAAGGATTTAATGTCGTTGACGTAAAAATTTTGCCGCTATGTAGCAATGGTGTTATGTCGTCAATATCTCAAATTGAAAGGTGCCCAGATGACTACCCTGGGGAACACTGCAATTAATTAATCACGTGATCATGTGAATAGTTTTGGATCAGCGGGAAATAACTTGGTGGGTTAATTCAAATAAATAAGGATCAAACTAATGAAGGGATCTGCATACTGAAACCCTAGCTGTTAAAGCTTTTTATGAATAGTGAAGTCTGTATAAATGCAATGTGGATTAAGAGATCTATTGAGACCGTCGTGTTGGAATAAAGATATTGGAGTTTTGCACGAAGCAGAAAGTCATGAATACCTGTTGAAACACCAGATTTTTCCATAGCATATTAATAGGTAAAGATGGACTGACTTTCTGTTGATAGTAATAAGCCTTTGCTTTACGAATAGCAGCAGTAGCCCGTTTACGGAGATTTTTGTAGTTGTCATATAGCTCATATGCTCGATCTGCTTGATCCGATCGGCGACCGTGACTCCACCTATATCCCTTCCAGCGATAATAGGCAAAATCACCTAAAGCATGTCGTAAGTTAAATTTGCCATATTGACACCTTTGTAATTTGTATTAATTTGATAGTTCGCTGGGTACGCATTGTGTAGAGGATTTTTCAATAGTTGACCTTTTAAATCAAAATATCGAAAATCATCATTCATTTTTACGGTTTTTATTTTTTTGTTTTATTAATTATAAACTTGTTAAGATATAAATTGAAGAGTGCTTACCTGTTGATTTTTTAGTTTTTTTTATTACCCTCGTAAATATAAAAAAAAAGGTGTTTCGGCGCATCCGGGACGAGTCCTTGTGAGAACCTTTGTTATAAAGAGCAGTAAATAACAAATTATGACGATTTTTGGCGCGACAATTTAACTACGTATTACTGAATGTTCACACTTTCCAAAAATATTTTCAAACAATTTAAATGTCCCCTTAAGCTAATAGGGTTGCATTTGGGTTCCGATTGGGTACGGATTTATGAAATATTTGTGACAGTAATTCAGTTTGATTTAACTGTCATTAACTGCGTTGTATGTCTAGGAAATAAGGAATTATCGGAATATGTCTTATAGAAAACATGTACATAATTTTACCAATTTATTAATCAATTCCGCCCTTGACTAGCCGAGGTTAAAGTCTGGCGTTCCTTTGAAATAAAACAGCAATAAAATTTCATTAAAAGGGAATATTTATTAATAAGGCACATTACAGCACCGTTCGTATTCCAAGCTTGGCTTCAACTATATAATGAGTTGTAATTATTTCCTTACCCACCAGCAGCTGCTCGTAATTGGGCTGCAGTAGGCATTCTTACGTGAGTAGAATCATAATTCGCCCAGTTCTAATGAAGGTGCCATTAAATTTTTACCACAGCCCAAGACCGCAACAGTAGGCTCTCGTGTTGGGGCTATTCACAGAGCTCATTACCTTCATCACCTAATCCATTATAATTTAATTACCGGCGAGCATAAAAACACGGGGAAAGATTTTAGGGAATATCGGAGTCCCCGCCATGCTCCCGCAAAACCATCGTTTCCCCTTAAAACTGTAGCCTATTTGTAAGGCGAACATTTTCGGGAAAAGGACAATTAATCTGCTCAGACGCGGCCGTTCCTAGAAAGCCACTTTAATGAGATTTTTCTGGCGGGGAGCAACGCTACAAGTCGACATCGCTGGGTTTAGGTCATTAATTAATCGAAACTTAAAAGCCTTTTAAACGGCTGACAAGGTACCTTCTCCATTTCCATAAATCACTGTAGAAGCACTCTTTGTCCGCTACATTGCGGGCTTTGACGCAGTCCGGTGGTGCTTAATTGAATTTAACGCTCCATCGGGTGGATATTTTTATGCGGCTCAACTTTTTCTATTAAATTTACTGCGAATGTGAGTTGTGCCAGGCTACAGCTATTCCTGTTCCTCTATAGCGGGCCCACACAAAATGGGCAAAATGGATACACAGAAAATCCAGAAGGACGTCGAAATTATTTAAATATTTCTGCTCTGATTTTGGCGTTTCTGAATGGATGGGCGAAGGTGCAGTAGTGCATATATGCACAATACCCGGGCACGCAGAAATGCCGAAAATACTCTATACCACTTGCCGAAATGGGTTTTTGGGTGCTTTATGTTTTATGCAGCGATGCTATTGTTTTGATGGATTTATCGGGGGGGATGTGGAACAAATTTCTATGGCCAAAATCGATAAACACTAACTCGTATACGGGGTTAATTGTGAACCGTTTGCCTCTAGTTTCAATTCGTTTACATCCATTCGGCTTGCTCAAATTGCAAAACATTTTCAAAGCTTTTATTGTTTCAAGTCTTTTTTGTGATTTTCAATAATCCATTTCGTTACGTACCTCCAGTGGTGTGCAGGTTGTGCGATGTGATAGATTTTAGCCCATTTTTGATATAATGGAAATAGTTGTGCGCATTTGTTTTGATTTTTGCTATTGAAAAGGCAAAAAAAAAAAAAATTTGTTACTGGAACTGTGGGGCTAAAGGCCAAACTAATATTTGTTTGATAGCTTTCCATCAGTCGTTTTAATTTATTAAATGGACTCGACTAATGTCTTTTTTAGCTATTCATAAAATTATGTGGATACGGTAACCGAGATACTTTGCTTGGAGTTATGTTTTTTCCAAACGGCACGTATGTTGCATATACATATACAATTTGCTCTTCTAATCTTATATCCGGTAGACTGTTGGATATAAAGAAAATATCTTTCGGTTATTAAGTTAACGTAGAAGAAGGTATCGAGATCCTTCACCAGGCTTATACGATTGCGTTTGCATTAAGAATATTCGATTTTATTTAGATGTAGAGCTCCCAGATTATCGCAAAGATGACCCAAGTTCAATTCCCTCTCAAAAGACCCTTTTTTCGCTGCGATCGTTTTCGACTGTGACTCTTTCTTTTAGCTGGTAACCGCTTGACGCCAAATTAGTAACAATATATATTTAAAAAAAAGTCCGCTGTCATAGTAACTATAATCCACCTTTTCATACTACCATGTGCATCGAAACTAATGTACCGTTATAAAAACTTGCAATTAAAATCTTTTGACCTGTTTATAATAGCCGCTTTCGGCGTTATCTTTGAAGTTTATCCTAGCGCAGCCTGCAAATTTAATTAAACCAAATGTTATACAGGAGAGACCACAAAAAGTAGACCAAACAATTCCACAGCCGTTAAAAGCTTTTATCGGTCCAAAAATTTTCTTCAATCTTCGGCAAGTTCACGTTAAACAACTTGGTAATCGAATTGTCCTGCATAAAAATTTAACACGAGGCACTTGTGCGTCCCCGAACAATGAAAACAGGCCGTATCCCATCTCCGTCCACCATGAAACCTTAAGTACTTACTGCCTAGCGATAAATCTTTTTAGAGTAAATTTACTCTCAAGGCGACTCTATCGCCCGACTACACCTTGGCCATTAGCCGCAGTAGGCTATTCACCGGGTAAACAGGGTCAAAAAGTTTATCCATTCCGTCCAGCACTCTCGCGGTGAACTTTTTAATTTCTTAAGCGAAAATTTATGAAATATTCCGCCTCGCCATCGGAGGGCAATAAATACACGTGCTCAGCACCCCCAGTCGAAATGGCAAGTACTAACTCCCCAGTGTACAACATAACACTTCGTTAAAAATAGGCCTTTAAGGCGGAATCCCCCTCGAGAGGCCGGCACAAACGTGGCTGGGGCTCCCTTGGTTTCAGCTCCAATGGGGCCGTAAAAGTATCTGATTTCGCATAGGGAAAAGTACAAACAAATTTATAACTTAATTTAGAGCCGTCGCCGGGAGACTGTCGATAGCGTTTGCTTATTCAATTTTGCCTCACGCCTACCCCTTTCTTTTCGCGTTTTAGTGGGTGCGAATTGAGTGACAAAACCTGACCTGTGATTTGGTCAACTCACGCATTGTCGCGCGCTTAAATTCGCTGCTCTAGGGTTCACACAAAAATCATGTGGTAATCAGCTTTAGTGGTGTTTTTTTTGAAGTGGTATATGTTTCAAATGCATGGAATAAATAGTAGTTGGCAATTGTGTGGGTGTTTGTATTTTGTTTTCTGTTCTGAATGTGCTTTCTGCTGCAAGGAAAATGCAATTTTCTAATGTTGATGCTGTTTGTATTAAAATTCAGGGTATGTATTCATTTTTGTACGTAGCTTTAGTTTTCACCGTACCGAGTTAGACATGGGTTGTCTGCATAAACACGATCTTTCACTTATTCCCACAAAATAAAAGTCCAACGGTGTCAAATCGCATGATCTCCAAGACTAGTTGCCATCGCCAAATCTCGAGATTATAAGACCGGAGAACTTTTCTTTTCGCCCAATGCCCAATAAAGCCAAATTCTTTATTATACTTTATATCAAAATCTTCAATATCAGGTCAAAAAAAAATCAATTGGCATAAATATAGAATAATAATAATAATAACAATCTTTATTCAATATTTCACAAACTCCAAGTTTCATAACGTATGTAAACATTTTAAAGAGAAACGTTAGAAAATTTATATAACAATTTCACACTTTTTAAACTAAACGCCGAAATATCGTCCATATAAATTGCAAATATTAAATGACCCAATATGGAGCCCTGTGGCACTCCGGATAAAAGATATATGATTTTCTCCACTATTCTCCCCATACCAAAGGCTGTGTAGCAGACAACCCGATAAACAACAGCGGTTTGGAGATTTTGTTATGGGGAGAGTATTGAAGACAACCATATGGATCATGAAAAAAACGCACATGACATCACCGGACCACAATGCACACCAGGCAGTTACTTTTTGCGGACGTTTTTGGCCTTTCTTGAGTTGCTATAATGTTGCTATTTTATTTAGAATAATTGTTTACTGTGTGGCTATCATATTTAAAATCAGAAACTCCTAAAATCCCCACGTGCCACTTTCATGAAGATTTAAAGAAATTAAATTTATAACACTATGTACCTACTGGACATATATTTAAAGTAATTTACCCTAAAAATCCCGGTATGTGTAATTTTTTGAAAATCACCGTTCGGTTTTTTTTTCGCGTTTAGTTGCATTGCACTTGCACAACGCACGCACAACAATTTTTAAAAAAATTCGTTTCAATAATTCCAACGTACGCCTAACTTCCTAAGGCTAGTAAATGCTGCACGATGAGACACATCGCGGAGATATGAAAACAGCAGCGCCAGAATTAATGTATAAGACGATGACACACTCCTTCTCGCACGTTCGTCATGTCGAGGTAATTAAAAATGTCTGCCGTTTGGCATAGTGACATCAAGTCACCTAATGAAACAAAATTCACTGCCAGCGCTTCCGTACAAAGATCCCCCGGCTTCCGACCAAGTAGTAAACTCAACGCCTTCATTTTAGTGCCAGAAATAGTACATGCAGTGATAGTCTTACAAAATTCACGCGAGATATCCTTCAAAAAAGTTGGCAGAGAAGGAGCACGTCCTGTCGAGAGACGAAACGCTTTCATTTCAGTTTCGGAACTTTCCAGGAAATGCTGCAAAGAGGGAAAACCCGAAGACGAAAGGAAGGAAAACTCTGAAGAAAAACACGTAAGAAGTAAAAAGTCCGCAGCTTATGCGGAAGTTTTTCACCGGAAAAAGAAACCATCTGGGAAGGCCTCATCGCTCCGGATATAGAAAAAAAACACAATCTTAGTAGTGCTCCTTCGCGGCACTATGATCCTGGCTGGGGCACCGCGCAATTCAAATATTCACCACAAAGATTAACTCACGTCCGTTTTTAATTTTTTCCTCCTATAACGTTGAACTATCAAAGAAAATTAAATTTAACTCCTAAAGAGACTGGGCACGTCGTCGTCGCCCCGCTCCACTCAAGGCAAATGGGCAAAGTTTTTTGATATTTTATGCCCTTTATTCAATTTAGGAGCTTTTGACTTCTTTGAAATATGGGGCCGCCTGCACTTTGGAGGAATAACATTTTCTGAATAAACAGACAGATGCGCTCTTTCAGCACCAGTAGTCTCGCAGGAGCAAACCCCTTTGGCGGGGATGCTAAGTATTCTTATTATTAAAATTTTCTGCGGTTCCAGGAACTTAGACGAATGCACAAGAGCACAGTCAATATCGTTAATTCTGTACTCCTCTGAATAAGACGTCTGGGGAACGCAAGGATCTCGGAGAGAAGATTATAACTCTAATATTTATAAGCGTTAGGAACTGCAAATAACCAGTACAGAGTGCAGTTCCATATTGCTTCTGCCTGGATGCTCATTTCGTTAGGAAACCGCAGCAAAATTTGGACAAATCTACACAAGCATTAGCCGAATGAAATCGTAGTTCTCATCAGTTCCTTAAATAATGTGGAAGAGAATACAATCTACGAGTACTGAATAAATGAAGAAATTCCTTTAGGTTTCTATTGCCGAAAAACATATGTATTACTTGACTTCAATAGGGTTTTTATCAGTTGATTACGGGACTGAAAATGAAAATGCTGAGGTTGAAAATTGAGAGACAGTTAGGTATTAGTGTTATAAATGTTGTGTGAGAGATCCCACTGGATCCAAGTGCCGCGCGATCAATTACGCGAGATCAAAGGTCACGAAACACAGGTTTTCGCAAATATCTCGGCAACGTTGGACTTTTCGACAAATAAGATTAAATAATATTTTGTAGCTGAGTTAATTCTCTAGAAAAAGCTCAAGAGGTACTTATCCGTAAGAGTGACAATTCGTGAAATAAGGCGCTCTGAAGAATCGCGAGTGTTGTCACTGTATGTGCTCTCTTCCACATCATCTTAGAAGTTGAGTACCTTAAGTACCTTAGTGAGACTAATTGCCATGTCTCATCATTTTCACCTCTTCTATAAGTGAGAAAGTAGGAGGCCTCTATAAGTGATAGCCGACCAATAATTGTATTTTTAATCTGAGGAAAACATTTAATAGATATCATTAATTTTATTTAATCGGCCACGAAAACCTTGTTGACCTGTGTAATATGATCAAATCTTATTATATATTATACATATATAACGAGAAAAATTATTTGAAAGACGGAAGTTAGAATAAAATGCGAGGAAAGCTATCTTCCATCAAAGGAACATTATTAAATAATCACACAATTATTGACCCTTAATACCTAACTGAAAAATTAAATTGAAATTCAATGTGTACATAAAATGAAGTCAATTTTTAATATTTTATTTACAATTGACTCGACTTAATTTTTTGCAGCAATAAACCCCGCCCAATCAACTTATCAACATCATGTAAATTTCTGTTTTTTTCGACTTAAATAGTCTTCCTGTCTTTTAAAATGCTACAGTCAGTCAGTCAGTCTAAGTATTTAATAACCTTATGTAACTCTCTGTAAGCTTGATCAGTATAATTGGCAACTTACGAAGCCCTCGTAAATTAGTTAGTAATTGCATGCACATAGTGCCGCTGAGTTTATTCATCTTCTTGCATTATAATTTACAAATTATTCTGTTTGTTATATTATAGCAGTGTTTGTTACTTTTTAAAATTTATGTATGTATTTCACTTATATAAAAAATATTTAATGAATAAATGGTTTTACTAGCTTGTACTTAACGTCACATTTCTGTTGGTTTGTTGATTAGGCTCAAATATTGCACCACATTTTTAATAAGTAACCCCAAACACCTCTATGTGCCAACTTTTGTGAAAATTTACAAAAATTTGTATTTTGAGACCGCCACTTTGTAGTCGCCATTTTGAATTCGCAAATAACAGTTATAGTCAAACACCTGTTAAAATATTGCTTCTTAAATGGTGAATACCATAACGTAATCGGTTCAGGATCTTCGCGACAGACAAACTTTTCTCATTTATTACACATGTGTGTAAGATGAAAGAAGAGGATAGATATGTACATATAGATCTATCGAAATTACATATGTATCACTTCGTGAATCGCAGAAGAAACCATGGAAAGTGTTGACAATAGTATTATCTTCCTGTGTGCTGAGAAAACGTAGTCACGTAAAGTATCGTATTTACTTTCCATTTGATAATTTTGATTATTCCCTTATTTGCATAAGGTTTGTCGTGTAGAGGTAGAGTCTTAAGCTCCCCCTAGCTAGTTGTCGTTGCGCATGCTTGTTCAGTTGAAAATTTCCCCATAAGAAATCCCATAAAACGAATGTTGCCATTGTCTGCAGGGACAGGGAAACACCGCGGCGGTGGCAAGAATCGTCGAAAGAGCGCCCAAGCAGCCCATTCCCCGAAGAAACCAGAGACGAAAGCTGTGATTACGAGCAGCAGAGCCACATCCAGCAATTATGCTGTTCCACCAACGGTCGTACCTGTGATCCCTGCATCACACCATGAGCTGCTGGTGGTGCCAGAAGCAGGGAAGACAATAGACGATGTGAGCTCACCTGAAGATCATGGGCCCATGTCGTTGACCCGAAATGAGCCATTACCAGGTGCTGTAGGAGACTTATCAGAACCAGAAAACAAGTCCATTGAAGACCAGCGGGCTGTGGCAGCAGACAACGCCGCCGCCGTCGTACCTCGGTCCAGTACCTGCACTGATGATGATTCGTGGGCCAACGACGCAATTAGAGGGGCTGAAGCGTCCAACTCCAGCACCATCCCGACCGCGACAGAGCCAGCGACCATGGTAGGCTTGGCGGCAATAAAAACAGCAAACGGAGTGGAACTGACTCGAGACGCCCATGATGGAGCAACAGATGCCACCAGCGGTTTCTCCGGACCCAGTAACTACCCGTCGTCTGCGGAAGAAGCAACGGAGTCGCGATCGTTTCTAGCCGGCCCCCAAAATGAGTCTCGTTCAAAAAGTTTGACATTTACTACGTGCACAACGATCAGCCCTACACCGGATAGTCCTGCAATAAATCCCGCAGTAACACCCACAGGAGCAACAGATTCCCTTATAGTGGAGACAAATTCGTGGGAAACAGCCCGTCGATTGAGCGCTGTGGTTCGTCGGAAAAGTTCAGGTGGGCCGGCATCAAAGAGTTTTACGCTCATCACAATGTTTGAGGATTTTAAGTTTTTACAGACTTCCCGTAGTGCTTTGTTCCCTAAACGCATCCCCGCGGATTCTTTATCAATGGTGTCACCAACAAAGTAATTGCGACCCGCGCATCATTTTTATTTTTAATCCACCAAAGGTCTACGGAGCCGTCCCAGTGAGTTCCCATGTTATGTTTTGTCGGTCGATTTTAATTAGAGCCGCCCAAGCCGCGCTCCCAGAATGATTCGGCTTTTGTGTTAATCGAATTGTGCTCTGCTCATCCATTGCCAGCTTTTTGTTTGTCTTTCATCCGCTTGCGTCCCAAGGTGGTGGTGCACACCATCTGCTACGCGTGTGATACAGATTATGCTCCCTTCACACTTTACTAGAAGATAGCAGGCACGTCATAATCATTCGAAGTATGTTTGGGGAAAGCATAATGTCATGGTTCTACGTCGGCTGAAGAAATGTATCAAGTGTGTGAAGTTTTTGAAAAGCACTCCATTTATGCTGCCTTATCATTATCAGACTAATAAACGACTATTGTTTGTTTTGTATATTTGACGCAGCACGAATTAGATCACAGTTAAAAGCAAAAATGCCTATTTTGGTAGGAGCTTCTCTTTTTTTTTTAATAGGAATTAAAGATATTTGGCTTGAATTTGAATCTACACAAGTTTGGTTACAATTGACACTTTTAATTTATTTCATTAAAGCCAGCTAATTTTTTACTGCAATTATTTAATGCTCTGTAGTATGAACAAATCTACACCGCTTCTAATTGTATTTCAGAAAATATAAAACACATATATCTTCGAAAATGGTCGGTTGTAATTCAGATTAGTGTATCATATTTCGAAAACCATCAGTTGTAATTCAACATATTATTTAATGTGTCAAATACAATTCAGAAAACATTAATTGAAATTTGGATTTACGAACTGCAAGGAAAACATAGCAAATGGACAATAATCAACACGGACTTAGTCCGCTATTTGAAGGCTGAAATATACCATACGATTCAGTGAAAGCAAAAGTGGACTAATCTCATAAAATATTAAATATATTAGGTGGTTACACCGAGCATCCAATAATCTAAAATATTTCAGTGCAAAAGCGGGCCAAGCTTGTTATTTCCTACGCTTCCTACGAATTAAGATATAAATATAATTTGCCGAGTATCCATGGCAACAAGTTTGGTAATTCGATTGACACCACGCGGCCTTGCGTGCAGTGCAGGCGGCATTTATTGTAAAGCAATCAATCTGGCGTTAAAAAATTTACAATCGTGCATTTTGGGTAAGAAAAAAAAATTTTTTTTTTGGTTTCGTAGGCAAGTAAGTGGTTGGTCGTTGGTGTAAAACTGAATTTCTGGAGTTAGGCGCTTGGTCATTGGGCCGTCATCTTGAAAGAAAACAAGTGAAATTGGTTCTTTTAATTTATAAATTTTTTATAGATAATTTTTGCAAATATTCAAAATTATCTACAACTGTTATTACTAACTTTTCGGCGTAATATTAATAACAAATAAATGTTCTCTGCTTATGAAAAGATCAAAATCTTTGGGGGGCTACATACAGGGATGGTAAAAAATTATAGTTAGGTATAACTGGGGTTTTAAAGTAATACTAAATTCTTATCATGAAAACCTATAGTGATATTGGGTTCGAATTTTTGTAAAATTATTCCATCTAGATGCTATATAATACTCATAAATACATATCGCCGTTCCAGAAGAACAATGACGTAACTGCAAAATTAGAGTAATGAACAATGACGCATTTGCCGTGGGGATATGGCGTAAATTTTAACATTTGAACTTTGTTGTGAACCATATTGTCACCATTCACTCAAGCCCAAACTCCATATATTAATTAACTTTTGAATTATGGAGTTATTAAAATATAACTTTCGGTTTTTTTGCGTTTTCTGAACAATTATCATTTTGGCAGTTACGTCATTGTTCATCTGGAACGGCGATATATAGAAGAGAAGAACACGAACAAAACGATTGGCACAGAAAGTTCTTTCCCGTTTTAATGCGACGGATTATTTTCATACATGTAAGAATTATTTCAGTTCAGTAGTTTGCGCTAAAAATAAATCATGAGCCTAATCAAGAAGACCATTTAAGGTAAAATAATATAATACTTGAAAAAAAAAACAATAATCATATGCCGAAATCGGGGAAATTATAGAAACGCTTCGACAAAAATTACATATTTGTTGCAAAGTCGTGTGCATAGTACGGCGGGAAATCTAACTGCAAGAGATGAAAGCAAAATCACAAGGAAAGGAAAAATAAATCCAATGATAACGTCACTCGAGATTGCAGCGCAAGTCAGAAGAGGAATTTAAATTTCAAAAATATTTTCAATTTGATCTATCTCCTTGATCTGCAAAAATCCTTTCACCAATGTTATTATATTAACAGTGGTTTAATTTCGAATGGAGGTCCGATCCATATTTAATGTTAATATAAAAGTTAACAACAAATGCTCAGGAAATTGAATATACCCAGATTTGTTCGCAACTTTGTTGAGTCTATGTATAACGACATATTAATATACTTCATTCCTTTTTAGTTATCAACTCTGAAATTAATTTCCCACATCCAACACTCCTCCAACTCCGACTTCTGTAGAGAAGTTTAATCTAAACCTGCTTAACCTACCAATTCTTTAGTTTGCCCCAATTAAACTAAACAGAAGGATCAATCTTCACATAATGCAGCAATATGTCTTAGATTCCATTAACAATTTTCATTTCTTCCTCAGACAACTATCATTCGGGGAACTGTGATGTTGTTGTTTTGCGCGAACAAACGAATTCATCAAGCTCAGATTCCCTATTCACGGATCCGCTCACTCCGCTCGGATTTGGAGCTGAAATAAATCAGTGCTACATTTCGGAGGAGAATATCTGCGACACAGCTGATGAGGAGACGCTTAAGGAGATTACTTCAGCTGCATTGGCATCACGTAACTACACCCGGAAAAATTCAGCCAACGGGAAGCATTTGCAGAACAAGCTCTCCCAGTTGTCGCTATCCGAGACGGAATATTTCAGCTTCAATGCCGAAGACTCCGAGTGGCCGGACGGCGAGATGGCAGTAAATTTGCGCAATAAAATGGTCCAAATATCGGATATGGACGAAAAGACGAACGGAAATGAGCCGACAATTTTTAACATTGCCAAAGCTAAGAAGGTGGAACTGCAGAATTTATCGTCACGAATCCCGGAGAGTGC
This sequence comes from Neoitamus cyanurus, assembly GCA_947538895.1. Taxonomy (NCBI): domain Eukaryota; kingdom Metazoa; phylum Arthropoda; class Insecta; order Diptera; family Asilidae; genus Neoitamus; species Neoitamus cyanurus. The sequence continues at coordinate 19,806,684 of OX384546.1, forward strand.
AGCTTCAGGTGAGTGTATGCAGGGCTTTATCGGGGCATTAGAAGTGAAACTCCTCCCGGCGGCGCCGTAAAATTTATACGATCCTGACATAAACACAAAATTTTCAATAGTTTTCACCTTTCGGTTACCTGCTGCAGCTCGCACCGCCTGAGCTCCCTGTCCACGTTCACTTTTAAGTCTATTTTACGGCCATTGGAGAAGGGCTGCACCAAGGCCACTTAATTTTCTAGCTCATTTCGCGAGTTCGAGGCTCACACAAATGTTTCCATTGGCTAAGATAGTCCTGTGCCCGGCAAACCCCTAACTCCCAACTTGGGAAATAATTCCGCACAAATAAACTTTTAATGCGTCGGATGAAAAGCAGGGAAGGATGCGGATGCTCCAAACTTTGTTAGGGAGACATAAAACACAATCAAGCGGGATATAGCAAAAATTCACAAAGCTCAGCTGTATCCAGATAGGGCTTGTGTCATCGTTTCGTCCTTACGGGTAAACAGGCTGGGGCCTGAGGAGTCCATTTTAATTAAATCAACTCCGTCCAACCGACGGAGTAGCCCAGTCTGGCTACTCAGCCACTGCCATATCTCGATAATTTAGCTTCTGCAGTGATTTTAGCTTTTTCTTCCCTTTTTTTCCTTTTCTTTTTATGTATTCCTCGGCTGGAACAGATCTATCTGCAAGGAGCTCCTCATCAAGCGACATCCAGCCAAGCGTTGTAATTTCAAATTCCCCAGGACAACCGGTGGCAACGACTCCAGCCGAAATAAGTGGAGCGCCTACAAGTCCCCAGCAAGTAGTACCTGTGTCGTCGCCGAGCACATTGGGGGATAACAACGTCCTAAAGAAGGTGGCGTCCTTTACAGCCGAGAGATCTAACGGTGACAGCTTAGCAAAACGCCCTTCCTATGTCCCGGAAAAATTGAATTTTGCTGCTTACGAAAAATTTGAAGGTAAGTGCCCACCGGAGCAATTTATTTAATTCCATTAATGCGCTATAATAAGTGAGGCACTCTGCGGAGCCTGAGGGAGGAGCAGGAGCAGGCCATACGTGAATCCTTCAAGTTCGGAAGACTGCTCGACTTATTAGGGATGCGGGTGTAATTAAATCTAATGCCAAGCGTTTTTGCACAAGAGCCTTAGGCCTTAAGGCCCAAACCCATAGAGTCCGTCGGCATCAGGCGTCGCTTTGTGCGGCGCCGCACAACTATTGAATACATGCATGCATATGGAAGCTAACCCATAGCCGAAGCTCGCGGCAGCGCGTCGCGAGAGAGAATTTTAGAGGAATCTTCTATATTTCGCTCGGTTTAAAGGCCTAAACCCATAGAATCCGTCTCGCGTCGCTTTTCTCTTAAGTAGCTCTCTTACGACGCGCTGCCGCGCGAAATATAGAAGATTCCTCTAAAATTCTCTCTCGCGACGCGCTGCCGCGCGCTTCGGCTATGGGTTAGCTTCCATATGCATGCATGTATTCAATAGTTGTGCGGCGCCGCACAAAGCGACGCCTGATGCCGACGGACTCTATGGGTTTGGGCCTTTATATTGTAAATATATTTGTTGAGATCTTATAGAGATTGGACGGAAAAAAAACTGTTGAATGATTTCCGTCTGTGCTCCGTGCCTACGCAATTGGAAAAAAGAGGGGATAGCTCACCTTCTGTGAACATTTTCTAGCAACTCATTATGAAGACAGTCGACTCCTATGACGAAATGGAGTGTTATTAAATTGATTTGGAATTTTTTTGGGGACCGGAAGATATTTCTAGAATTCAGAATTGTATACTTAAATTGCTCCTCTTCAACTAATAAAGTGCTGAACTGAAGAGCAAGTTCAATTTTTAGGAAGACTAATTAGTACGTAACGAATTTAGTGAACTTTTTCTTAAATAGGTGTAGTAGGAAAATATCACACAGCAAGCAAGCAGGGGTGGGCCTCAGCCATCAACCCCCGCAAAAGAGGGGATCTTTCATCCTCCGCTGTAAGCGCAAGCCAGTAGTAGTAGTTGAACATCAGTTTCTCGTAAAACGATAATTTAGGAGCTCAGACGCTTGGAGTGAAATTATTCGGATATTCCGCGAATGTTGTTTTGCAACGATTCTCGGACTTTTACTTTTTTATTATTACGTACTCAATTTCTAGTTCATGGCTAATATTATTTTGAGCCTTTCAATTGTTTTCTTTATGTGCTGAAGATGATATCGTTCAAAGGTGGCGTTGATGCAAATTTTGGCCCCTTTTATGGATTGTTGGATGTTGGATCACTTTCCTCAATATTTGCGCCATTACAATCTATACTTCCCGTCGAGTGTTGACTTTCAGGGCCGCGAGAGTCTGTGGCTCGTTCACATAAATCAATGACTTGAAATAACCTCAAAGAATACGCCAAAATACGCCGCAGAGACTATGTATCTCGAAATGCCTAATTGCGTGGCCCGTCCTCGTGTTGATGTGTCTGGGTTCTCTTCCACATCAGGACCATATCGCAGCATTGACATTCTCGGGCGTTTGGGCACCACATAGCCTGCTAAAGCTCACAATAGGGATGAGCGATATACAGGGTGTTTCATCTAACGGGGACAAAAATTAATGGGGTGATAGATCTCACCTATGCAAAAAAACGTCGTATGGCAGGGTGGGGCAGTCTCATTCGTTTGGATGATTAATCAAATTCGGGATCAACATTATTATTTTATTTTTGTCTTCTGATCCACTCAACGCAGCGACATCAAACTCAGGCCAAACAACTACTATCTCAATTGCTTTCCAAAAATGCTACTAATGCTGTTCTACATCTACCACTGAAAGCACAGTCACTTGTGAAAATACAAAAAAAATTTACAATTTCCTAAAATTCACGTTTCTCTCACATTTTCTCCGAAATTCTTGTAATTAATGCAACTCTTCTTTATTTTATTAAATTGCCCATCTTATTGCCTTTTCAAGGAGGTACAACATGTCCAGATAGAAAGAGGAATTGGGGAATTTTAAAAAAATCTGCAAGTTACACAAAATTTAACTTACATGAATCTAATCTAATTTAAAACTTATTACAGTTAATGGTAGTACGTTAAATATGTTTAATTTGAAAAAAATATTAAAATTTATAATGTCCAGACCATAACATAAGTGCATACATAAATACTGTAACAGCAGACCCGTCCCGTCCTTGTCCGGGCCTTTTCATACTTGTAAATTAAAACTGTTGCTGGAGATGTGCAGATATGGAAATATTTGCTGAATATCTGTAAAGGTCTCATCGAAATCGGTTCAGCCGTATCCGAGAGTAGCCCGGACAAACAGACAGACACACATACGATGCCATGTTGTTTTAAATCCGATAGCGTTATTAAAAGGGTCCTACTGTTACCCTACGAAGCAACAATGCACAAATTTAGGCGCTTCTAAGTACGTACTTATACGAATACACTACAGAATATTATAAGAACAAAATAAGGCCAGAGAAAAACTTTATTCCACGTTGCTCTAATCTTTTGGTTGCTTACAAACTAAGAAGGGAATAATCCCGTGTATTTTTTCCATTTACTTTCAGGAGTTGAGGAAAAAAGTTTGCTATTAACTTTTACCTTTTACTTTTAGTTACTTTTCTGCATCAATGAAATGAGTTACAATAATTCTACCATGGGAATGTAAGTTCTCAAAGGCAAGCGGAACGAATGGCTAGAGATCCGAGCATAATGTGTAATGCCGTCCTTTCAACATCCCGTCTACTAATAAAACCCATGGTGTAACAGACAGCACGACGTCTCGGTCATCATTAAGCAAAGCCCAGCGTGGAAAGGAGCTTTAGCCTTTGAAGGGAATTACTTCTCCGAAATCCAGTTAGTTTCAGGGGCGCACAAAGTGCCTCTTTTGAGGAAGGAATGATAGCCGATTGCACTTCATTTCTACCTCTACCTGGGCAAATTGATTAAGGGATTGTATCGCGAGCTCACTATCTTACCTGGTGCAGACGCTGGCACTATGCGGCTCAATCAAATTTAATAAAGCGCAAACGAAAAGCGCTGCACCGCCGCCGCTACCGTACAGGTGGATAAAATTGGATTTCCTATTAAAATTCTATTAAGACGCGCTGCGCTGCAAACGAGAACACAAAAATGTTCACTTCTGCAAGTTTCCGGGCGCGGCGGAAGAACTGTCTGAGGGACTTATAAATCTCATCGCGTCGGAGCTCTTTGGCCCTTTGATGTTGACTTGGCAGCGCTAGCACTCGGGATCGGGCTCAGCGTCAGCCCCCGGCATTAACCAGAAGATGCCAACACGGCAACGGAGAAGCCACCACGGGAAGGCCTTTGTTTGACGGTGGAATATTAACGCCCGAGAGAAAAGGATTGCCCAGAATTCTCGCCCGCTCCCAATGAAATTTAAATTTAAAGTGGCTTAAATGCAAATGTGGGATAACTCCTGCAAGGATTTAAGCGACAACAGATAAAAACTTTGCAAATATTTCTCAAGTTGGAGTTTACGGGTGTAAATATCGTTCGTGTTAGTGGTGCGGCTTAAAAACGTAAATCCTCGCAGGATTTTGTCACCAGCCGATGTAGAGTTGTTGCCTACCCCCACCAACTGGAGGCAGCTGGGGAATTCTGATGAGGAGTAACTCAATCAAATATTTAAATCTGCGGGAGCCTAGAAGAGCGCCAGAATTTTAAGTTGCCTAGTGCAGCACAGCATGAATTTGTTTTCAACGGGGAACGGCAAATAAACTCCTCCTAGGAGGAGTCTTCGCACAAACTCAAGAATTTCGGGGAACGAGTAATTCTGCTTAGCTGTGAGTTAATAATAAATATGCATAAATGTTTAAGGATTCCGGCGCTGCACGTGCGACTTTCAGTGTATGAAAAACTCATCTTTGGGGAATGCAAGTCGTAAGGATTGAATTTGTGGTAAAACACACGCCAGTTGATTTTGTACATTTTCTCAAGTAGCAATATTTATCCCTTCTAGCTTTTCGAAGGAGTTTGGTGGAGTTCGTCTTGAAATTCAGTAGTTTCTCCATAGTGTTCACCTTAGGAACGTGTATATATTTATTTATTTGTACCTATTTAAATGAGGTTAATCTTAATACATGGTAGACAAAATTTGTCAATATTTAACAAAATCTCTTGCCTAATGTTCTCGTATGTATGTTTGTATTTCATTCAAAATAGAGAGAAAAATTGTCCGCTAATTTTAAAGGAAATATATAGGACACAATTACAAAATACCAAATTGCCTGAGAGATATCATACCACAATACTGTTCGATTTAATTTCTTCCAGTCACTTATCCGTTTTGATGGAAAAATAAAAAAATATAAAAGTAACGGAAGGGCGGAATGGTGTCTTGTCGCACAATGAAAGCAATCTCTGTCATCCCATTCCCACCTGAACTGGAATCTGTAAATAAAAGTCTCTTTTATCTCCCTTTTAGGGAAAATTTGTTTCCCCCGAATTCGCTCGAAGGGCTCTCACAGAAAGAATTTCGCAAAATATTTAACCAACACTTTTCCGCAGTTTCATGTTATAGAAGCTGTGGGAGAAGAACCGAACGTTTAAGGTAAATACTGTCAAATAAATTCATGAATTATTTATGTTGTAACATAATTTGGCGCATAACAAGGGTGGGCGGAGTTGGGCTGGCAATAACAAAATGAGAACAACAAAGGCGGCAGCAGCAGCAACAGCAGCAACAAAGCGGCATATCCTGAAATCCTAACAAGAATATAACCGAAACCCAGAGCCAGGGAAAACACCTGCGAAGCAGAGAAAGCCTGTCAGGTGTCTGGCGCGCCCGGTAGACCCACAAAATGGTTGGCACGCGTATAATAAAAAGCTCCCCGAGTTTGTAAAAATAATTGTTACCCTAAGTACTTATCGTGTGCCGCATTATGCCGGCTCCCTCGAGCTCCACGTTATATCTTTCGGGTTTTGTTCTTGCTTCGAATAGCTCATCCCATACACGATGAAGGTACGCATTACCGCCCGCACACACGTGGATCAAGTATGGCTCACGAAATGTTTTGGGGATTCACGGAAATAACATTTTGAGTGCTGAAAAAAAAACGAACAACAAATTGCACGGGGAATTGTCTTTATGGCGTCTTTTAATAAAAATTTCACGCGTGCTGGAGATTTCACACCCCGGGAAACTATGATGTATCTACTGGAGGGGGTCTATGCCTATGACTACGGCATTGCAGTATACTCGTATAGGAAGGAATGGGTTGTGTTGAGATTTGGGGATTTTGTCAACAAGTTGTTGGGTAATTCTCATTTCCGGAAATATTCATGATTTCAATTCATGCAAATTTAGGTATATAAAATAAATATGAAAGAAGTATGGATGTTCTATCTATAAATGTACAATCTAATTTTAAATTTTTATTTATTGTTAAGACAAACAAGAATCACAAAATTTTGTGTTTTTTTGAGTATTAATCAATAAATATTTCTTGAGATAGTTAATTATACATAATACATTTAATTAACATCATTTTGGTTACTGTTAAGTGATTACATATAGGCCTGCAAAAAACACATTTGAAAAAGCAGGGTCGTCATTAGGCCATTTTCCAATTTTATTTAAACATTAATGTGTGATAGGAACAATTAATGGAGTGACTCGTAAAACACCTTAAACTATTTATTGTTAGAAACTTCGATTTCAGTAGAGAGTTAACTGCATGCATACGTATGTATTTGTATGTAAGTTATAGCCAAAGTAATTTTGTGGGCTGCTTAAACACTTATATGATAATTAGGCTTCGAAACAGTTTATAAAAGGTAAATAATCAGTCAGTAGGCAAAAGTACTAACTATATTTTTAAATACAGTTGCATGCAACTAATTAGAAACGACTTTTTTTTATCGTTATCTTAGATAAATAGTTACGTATTTAACTAGTATTCCTTTCTGTTCAGATATGTAATTTATATAAGGAGCTTTTAACTTGTAAATCCTTTAGAAGTACAATTTTACGTGACTTTAATTAAACAAGCTGGGTTTTTGTTTCAGTCGTGCATATAATTAAGAACAGAACAAACGGTTGAGAAATATATTATATTTATTAAATGATTTTGTGTTTACACATTAATACTTAGTAGGATAGCCTTTGTTATCAATGACCGCTTGGCATCGTCGGGGCATAAACTCGACTGATTTCTCGCAAAGGCTCTTTAGTATACTTTCCCACGCTTTTTGAGGTTCCTTATGAAGTTCATCAAAATTTGAAATTTTGAACAGGCCGACTTTACTTTTTATAACTTCCCACAGATTCTCAATGAGATTGAGATGATGACGGCCAGTCCAATAATGTGACCATATTATCGACAAACCATTTTTTTGTATGACCCGCTGTGTGTTTGGGGTCGTTATCTTGCTGAAATATCTAACACACAGGCATATTATCATCCGCATATGGAAGCATGGTGCTCTGCAAGATGTTAGTGTATTGGAACTTGTCCATACGTCCCTCAATTTTTTTAATTGGAACAACTTCACGCCATGGCATAGCACCCCATAGATATCATAATACAGCCGCCGCCAAATTTAACTTTGGGACGAGTGTACTTGGGACTAAATTTAGGACATTTAGGTCGCCGTACAAATGTTCTGCCATCTGAAAACAAAACATTTTTCCATTGCTGGACAGTCCACTCACGATATTTTCGTGCAAATTCAAGCCCTTTCAAGCGATTTCGTTTTGATAACAACGGCGTTTTCCTGCAAACACGTCCAAATAAACCAACTTCTCGCAAACGTCGTTTGATAGTGTCAATAGATGGTGCAGAATCATTTCCACCAAAAACCGAAAATTTGATTTCTCCAGCTGATTTGTGTGGATATTTTTTTGATTCGCGTACGATCGCCTTGTTTTCTCTCTCAGTTGTTATACGGGCTCTGCATTTCCGGGGGACATTATTTGTTGTAAAGTTTTTTAGAAAATGTTGTACCGCATTAAATACCATAGTTTTAGAACATTTCAATGTCTTTGCAATTTGACTGTAAGAATTTTTGTCCTTATACATTTTCACAATAAGTTTGCGAGTCTTAGGATCACATGATTTATTTTACCCATTTTTTTTCTTAATTGAATAATATTGGAAACATTACATGACTATAGAGTTTTAATAAAAATTCTTAATTAGCTGCACGACCTATTTTAAACGCAATTCACTGAATCATCAACTGAATGCAACTGATAACAGTTACTTGTGACAATACCTATTGTTTTGGCTGAGGTCTAGTTGAAGATCAAATCGAACAACAAAGGGAACTAATTTGTTTACGCAAAATTATGGTACTGCCATAATTGTTTGTATCGTTCTTAATTACGTGCACGTGGCTGTATCTCCAAAAGGGGAGGAGCACGAATATTTTCAATAATTTCCCGTTGATTCGGACATCAAAGTGCGTCGAAGCCCGCTTTGAAATTTAGGGGCACTACTTATGGGTGAGTCGACTAAAGATTATAAAATTTCAGTATAGAAAGTTAAATTCAACATTTGTACTCTGCCTAAAATCTTCTCATAATGATAGACTGTTGCTTTGATAACTTGGCAATTCCACCGGTACTTTGAAGTTGATATTTATTATAAACTTTTATCAGCTCTTCAGATTTCATAACTTATCACCCAACATATCTACAAGAGCAACAAAAACGTAAACACGGGGCGAATAAAGCGGAACTCCCTGGATCCATTGAAAACACCGAAACGCCCTTGAAGGTAAATACCTTTGGACGAATGGTTCTGTCTCTGAAAAGAGGGTTGCTTACCTGTTCTGTTTGCCAAACAATAATGTTTTCCATTTCACAGCTAAGCGTGGTGGAAAATTGAGTGAGGCGCAAGAAAAACTTTAGCGACTCACTAATTATCACAAGATAAGGAGAAATTTAAACTCAGCGCATGATAAGGGAACTAGTGTCACTGCCAGTCTTTTTTTAAGTGTGTTTTCGAGAGGTGACCGTCCAGTGGACGCTACCGCCTGGTTGTCTTCTTTTTGTTTGCTGTATTTTCCTTTTCTTTTTGCCGAATCATGGCAATGCTCTCAAAAGGAATGCCAGAGCTAGCAGAATTTTATCGTCTGCAACAAGTACTGCTTGGCGACGAACAGAGGATTCCCTTTGGAGCAGCACGGTGGCAGCAACACTTCATAGTACTCACAAAACCGCTAAAACTTAAATCAAAAAATACTTTGTGGTCGGGTCAGATTTTTCCTACGTCCGGACCCAGTGGAATCAACTTCCGGATTGCTATCCACCTAATGAGCATCCTGCAGTCTTCCTGTGTGGTCTGCTACCTCCTCCACTCTGTATTTGTCGTAAAAATTTGGTCGAACATGGTCGTTGTAGTACACGAGTGTCATAAAAAATTCTATGTGATAACGCAGAGCAAATTATTTAAAAAATTCCTCGGTCTCAGAGAGCCTCTGCTGGTCGGTTTGCTGTGCAGTGATGGCTCCGCCGCCAGTCCCAGTGCCTCCTTCAGTGCCGCACAATGTAGGAAAGTGCGCCGCCTGGATTCCGTAGATATGATGCTATTCACTTTTCCGTTCCAGGTCAGATGCTGATGAAATGGTTTATGTCGACCTTACAGAGCACCAATAGTTCGCTGGGCGAACAGGCGCTGAATACCATAACTCACCAATACTGCGCGAATCTTCTATCCATTGGTGTAATAAAGCAGATTTCCGATAAATCGCCCGTGCTGGAAGGCTTTAGCGTAAGTATGAAATTTATCTTCCCCCGAATGTACGTTAGCTTTGTAGGAGATTGCGGGCATAAATTTTGTTAGGTCAACTGTTTATTGCTTGCTCCGCCTTCAGTTTTATAATCTCTGCGACTTTCAGAATCACTTCCACCGCAGCTCACTAGGTACTTGCAAACGTGCGATGAGGCAATCTCAACATTTGAATTCGATTTTTTGACTAGTTTACTGCTTTCAATATGCAAATAAAGTTTTTCTACTTTACCGGGCGCTTAGCTATGTTATTCAAAAACATTTGAATTTTATGCCTTTTTGAAGATATAAATAGGAAACACTCGAGTAAGTAAGTTATAGCCCTTGTTGCAATTACTTCAAATACCGCTCTAATTGTGTTGTTTATCTGCTGAAATAGGACCATTTTCTACATTTGGACTACAAATAAATTGCGATATGCAAAAGTTGTAGTATATTTCAAAAGTACTTTACTACACCCATTTGGAGGTTTATTTTTGCACATACCAAATTCATATATAAAAATTTCGAATTGTATTCAATTTCATTGACTTTCAAAGTTTGCGTTCTCGTTGCTCCATTGCCAATTTTTCATTGGATTCCTTGGCACGTCTCCTACTCGTATTTTGATAGACCGAATTCATGTTAGATTTATAAGACCATTCATTCGATAGTTGTTTGAACATTGTCTAAATGTTGCCCGGTAATTCAAAACGCTGCCAAGCACTGTCCATCTTTTAAATATGTCACAGTAATTATTATTTGCATATATTAACTATTAAATGCACCAGTTTAAAACGAACGACTACACATTACGTAAATACGCATACAGAAACGTAACTTCGTCTCTCTGCTTAAATATTCCCTTATCATGGCTGCAAAATCACGCAATGGCCAGAGCAATTATTACCCAATATTTGCGTTTCTACTGTGCGCTCGTAACAGTCAGAATTTCGCCAGGAAGGCACTTTTAAATTATTGCCCTCATTGCTGGGAACAAACTGGGGCATGCGGTAAAATTACTGCTTAAAGACCCAAAATCTGGGAAGGAGCTTTAATATTTCCTGCTTCATTGAGACAGAGCCGCAGAGCAGAATCAACGGGAGTGGACCGAAATGAACTTCCTCTATTAATCCCGGAAAGGCAAGTTCACCGTTCTATAAAATATGTACATATGTGTATGTACCCAAATAAAAAGCATTTAAATCACACGAAGATGTAGTACGAGCATCGCACCCGGGAAGTGGTTGGTCGTTGGTGTGCAAGCTCATGTCCAAGTCCTCTGCCTCATAATTTTTCAGAAATGTTGGCAAGCTCTAATTATGAAGTGCCTGCGTGTACTACTCGCACTCCGTATCCCATAAGGGACTATGAATTTATATTTTCTCACTATGCAATTTTTCTCCTTGGGCGGAATAAAATGCATTGGAAAAAAAAATGCTATGACCCCGTTCGATAACTTGAGTTCATCATCATAATGCCAGTGCAGATTAAACCCTAACGAAAGTGGATTGAATCGAGAATTACATGCGAGCAATCTGCAATATGGCCTTTATTGTTTCAGAGGATGGAGCTACCCCGGGTTGAACAAACCGGAACCACTGGAGCATTATAATAATGAAAAAGCTCATGGCGGTGCCTTGTGCAGTCGAGCATCTTTTTGCTCCCCTGCAAAAACATACCGAAGGAGCACTGAATAGAGGCCCGGAAATTGTATCGTGTTATCTTGATCGAAATTCAATTTCGCCTAATAGACGAATATTGATTATGCAGAGGGAGAAGAGTGTCAACTATTGCCCTATGGATGGCCCATCTGTGGTCAGTGGCTCCTAATGGATTTATATACGGTAGGTAGGGCCTTTTTTGAATGGGAACTAATGCAGGGAGCCGGTATATGAAGTAATGAGCAATTATGTTTTGTATCTTTTAATGGGTCATCCCATTAGCGGACAATTGTGCTGGAATTATTTGGAAAATCCTTTGTGAGAGCGTAATTGTAATGGAAGTTGCTTACAATTGTGGATATATACAATCAGATCAGACTTACAGCTTTCTCTTTTGTAGCCCGTAATTAGGAAACCTTCTTTCTGTCTATCATCCCAGAACTCCTGAGTGCAATTCGCGTTTTGATCTTGATCCAACGTGACCATGGGCATGAATGCCTCCTTTTGAATCTGCAACTGCTATCCGAACAAGGAGGCACACCAACCTTTATGGAACTAATGGTGTTTTCAAATCTACCTACAGAGATCTTCCCCTTGAGCAGGCAAATCTCTGGATCACTGCAAAAGATTACACTTGAGCAAAGTAACAGAGTATTTTCTAGCAGTGTAGACTGCGCTGACAAAATAAAGGAAATCAATTCAAACTACATATGTATATGTTATGTGTTCATAAAGTACCCAAATTTATGTTAATGGCTTGCTTCCACTGATTAGTACATTAACTCGAAAATTGTCCTGGAATGTAATAGACGACTGCAGTCGGTAGCTCGCTACAATGAAGTCTCTCTTATATGGGTTCCTAGTCATCAGGGCATCGAGGGTAACGAAAACTCTGATAGCCTAGCAAAGGAAGGCGTGAAATGCAGCCCCTTTGGACCGGAACCACAGATTGGCGTGAGTTCTGTAATAGTGAAGGACTGGATAACTGGACACATGGAAAAAATCCATGCGCAGAGATGGTCCATGTTACAAACCTGCAGACACACCAAACTCTTTATAGGTCGTCCCGATAAGTGCACTGCAGAAACTCTCCTGAAACTAAACAGGAAAGAATGCAGGAATCTTGTAGGGATTGTAACAGGGCATAGTACATGTGGGAAACATCTACATACCTTGGGAATCGTCAGTGACCCTACATGCGCGTCGTGCGGGGAGGATGAGGACAGCGTAGAACACTTTCTCTGCGAGTGTCCCGCGTTCTCCCAAGCGCGGCGCGCTTTATTCGGTGCTGACGTATTGAGGATGGAAGAGATCTGTCCTCGACCCCTATCCGAGGTTTTTCGGTTCATCAGAGCAACGAAGAAATTCGGTTAGGGTGGGGGCAGAGTACAATGGACTATTCGTCTGAGTGCTCGAGGCTTCGCTCCCCCCCTTTCTTACAAATTACAATTACATAACAACAGAAATTTACAGTGTACTCTCAGGCTATTCCGTCGAAAACTTGAGAGCAGAAAGACCTTATCCGGAGCAGCTCATTTGCAGAGTCGAATCTACGTAGTCTTGAAAACTCCTCTCTAAGAAAACAGCGTAAATAAAATATTTATTTCGACTTTAGTATAAGTGAATTAGAAAATTTCTTACGTCTACTTAAACCGATTATATAAATTCCACGTGTGAATTATGTTGAAGGAGAATTTAACGGTTATTTGCTCTATTCGGTTCTGTTCTATTCGCCACACGACTTTACCTTTATTGCAGTGACCACAAAAAGCTCTATAAAATCAAACTCACCACCCGAAAGCAATAAAAAAATACTCTCAAATTAACAGTATCCCCTTCTTAAAGTACACAACATGCTCACGTAATTATTATTTCAAAGTACCCAAGCAATTAGGCGACATCACTGATGCAAAATTTAATTAAAATCCGATAAGCTTTGAATAGCGCTACCCCATAGTATGACTCCAGCAAAGACTCAATGAGGTGCATCACTGCATCGTCTCATGATACTTGATATTGCTAATCTCTTGGAAGGCGGCAATGATGCGAGCAAAGTGTCTCCAAGATCACGGCGTATTTTTAATTTATCTCAGTACCTCTCTGGTGTACTGCCCAGTTGATTGTATATACACAAGTTATCAGCAAGGCAAGAAAACCATGTTTCCGTGATTTGTGGTGACACTGTGCCTAAGAGCTGCAATCTGTAGTAGCATTCCATAGTACGAATTTAATGACTATCTACAGCAACAAGTATTTCCTTGAGCTTCCACTAATCTCTGCACTTTCAGCCGTTCGAAATGTACCAGTGGAGTCACACCGAGCTCCCCCTATGTTCCCCGCTAACGCCGGGAAGATTAGACGCAGAAGAGATTTGGCCACACACAATAACAAATTCAACCAAAAAAATAAAGGTTTTGCAACTGGACGCACAAACAGCCAAACCCGACGGTCACACGCCAAAAATAGTCGCTAGTACGCCAATAAAGGAAGATTCATCAAAAAGCTCAAGACTAAAACTGCTCGAACTGAAGAGGCGACTGCTCGATTGTGATTCTGTAGCCGAGCTCCAGACTCTGGTCGGCGTCGCATTACAAGATTCCAACAAAAATGCCGCAAGTCCAACGAAGCAAAAGACGAAATGCATTGCAGTGAACAACGATATCTTAAACGAAACCGAAATAATGCTGTATGAGTGCGACCTTAAGCCGGGTGATGGTGTGGTGGTTTCTGCAAAGAAGACGAGTGATATGGCGCTACAGACTAGTTTAAGCGAAGTAAGGTGCTGCAAATGTGGAGACGTTGCAGTTGCAAGTAAGGTGGATAGTAAAAAGGAAGAAATTAAAGGAATTGATCAGTGCGTGCAAACAAGCTTTGCCTTAACGGATGCCTCGACTACAACGATACCTGAAGAGATTAAGAAGACGAAAACTGAAACAATTAAAGTAGCACCACCTCCACCACCGCCACCTCCACCACCTCTATTTCCATCTTCAACATCCATACCTCCTCCTCCACCACCTCCACCTCCTCCATCTCTACTACCGCTTTCCACAACAGGTAATACTAATATAATGCCTCCTCCACCTCCACCTCCCCCTCCTCCTCTTGGTCTGATAGCTGGTCCACCACCGCCACATCCTCCTCCTGGGCCAATAACTTCAGGTCCTCCACCACCGCCACCTCCACCAATGCCATCTTTCACTTCAATACCCCCGCCTCCAGCTCCACCACCTCCTCCAGGAATGCCTCCACCACCCCCTCCACCACCAATTCCAATAAATAAACTAACATCCGGCCCTATACCTCCTCCCCCACCTCTAGGTCCATTCCCGCCCGCACATCCTTCTCCTCCAGGTCCTCCACCACCACCAGGACAAAATCAAACAACGCCTACCGCCGCACGACTACCCGCGCCACCCAAAACCCCTACAACTCCAGCCCCACTCCCCATGCCACCAGTAGGAGGAGCCTGGTATCAGACAAACAGTAATTATTTTATCTTTTCTCTTATCTCCAAATTTAACATAAAAATGTTTAAGCTTTGCGTAAAAATGCTGTGAACCCGCCAAAGCCTATGAAGCCTCTCTACTGGACTCGCATAGTAGCCCCACCCAAACCGATCTCCGAGGTCGAGGAAGTCGATGAAGTTATCACCACACAAAAGGAGCTCTGGCAAGAAATTGACGAGACAAATTTAGACAATATAGACGAGTTCACCGAGCTCTTCTCCCGACAAGCAATCGTTCCTAAGTCCAAGCCCGAAAAGGCAAAACCAGTCCGACTGAAAACCATAAAAGTTTTGGACAGTAAACGCTCCCAGAACGTTGGTATATTTTCAAGAAGTTTGCATGTTGACTTTGATGAAATCGAACACGCAATTTATCACTGTGACACCTCCGTCGTTAGTCTGGAGGCCCTGCAGCAGATCATGGAAATCAGAGCGACTTCGGAAGAGTTGACGATGATCAAAGAAGCAGCAGCCGGAAGTATACCTTTGGATGCACCGGAGCAATTTCTATTGAGGATCGCGAACATTTCGTCTTCGGCTGAGAGGATCTCCTGCATTGTTTTTCAGGCCGAATTCGATGAAGGATGCACGCAAGTTTCGCGAAAATTGGAAATCGTTAAGCAACTCTCGCTGTTTATGCTTGATAACGAGGACTTGAAACTTTTGTTCTCAATTATTCTTACGCTGGGTAACTACATGAATGGTGGGAATAGGGCTAGAGGACAGGCAGATGGTTTTGGATTGGAGATCTTGCCGAAACTGAAGGACGTTAAATCTAAAGATACCAAAATTACGTTACTGCACTTTATTGTTAAGACGTACATTAATCGTAGGCGAAAAGAAGGTATTCCCCTGCCGAATCTTATGCTCCCTGTACCTGAGCCAGGCGATGTGGATAAAGCGGTCGCTGTCGATTTTGATGAAGTTAAACAGCAAATTACTGATTTGGACAAGAAACTTAAAGGTGAGCCAAGCAAATTGTTCTGTTTTATATACTGTCTTTTGTTTTTTTAAAGTAATGTATAACTCGTTAAAAAAAAGCATTACTGTTTTTAAGAATTAGGTATTGAAGAAGCGCAAAGCAATTTTTCGGTACTTC
This sequence comes from Neoitamus cyanurus, assembly GCA_947538895.1. Classification (NCBI taxonomy): domain Eukaryota; kingdom Metazoa; phylum Arthropoda; class Insecta; order Diptera; family Asilidae; genus Neoitamus; species Neoitamus cyanurus. The sequence continues at coordinate 19,822,674 of OX384546.1, forward strand.
GGTTGGTTCTGCTATCAAGAAAGATTTGAATTAAAAGAAATATTATGCAGAACAGTTGCAAAAAAAGCGGTTTGGGCGAAAAGAGTATTTGAAGTTTTGATTTGATTGAATATTTGAAAGGTTCATACATTAAGTTCCCTGTGTTGCTAATCAAAGAACAACTCCGTTTTACTAGAACTTTAATTTTTAGATGCGCTCAATTTCCGTCTATCAAATGATTATAATTCCTATTTCACTCTAGTTAAAAGCATAGAGCTTCCACAAAGCTTTTCCAATTCGAGATTCTGCTTCAGTTTCTTTTAATCATTCATCTTCGCTTTTCTCCAAATATGATCCGAGAAGAAAAGATTAGTCAGACATATTTTTGTAACTGTCATATACCGACAGACATTTACGAAAATGAATATTTGTTAATTATGAACACCCCTTAAAAAAATGGACACAATTTGTGTGCATAATCAATTGTCCGTAATAATGAATGGAATGAACGTGAATGACATGTGATTTTAACAAGATAGCGCGACTAGGCACATTACCTACACGCGTAACAGTGACGTTACAAAATAAGTATTATCGAAATTAAGATAAACGAAATTCATTTTTAATGTAAAATATACTATTCTTCATTTTCTATAATGCTCTTCAATATGCCTAACAAACTTTTAAGACCCCTCTTCCAAAATTCACTTTTGCATGACGAAAAACACTCCTCCAGTACAGTTCTGATTCTTTCGTTCGTCTATAGACTTCATATTTTTTTCTGTCCAAACAATTTTGAAAACTGAGGAATAAAAGATAATCAAATGAGGGCATTGGGTAATGTCCAACGAATATGAATGACCAAATCAAAGCTTTTCGGCTATTTCCTCAACAGTTACAAGGGGTTTTGTTCCACCAAGCTTTGTGTCTGTCCGTCTGTCTGTATGTTACCGCCATCTTCGTCAATAACTTCAATGCTATTGTTATCGACTTGAAATTTGGCACAATTGCATACGTCATTTCCGTGCATCTGTTCGCAGTGAAAGAATTTGAAAAATATTTTATTGAAATTAAAAGAAGGATTTAATTGAGAATTCGATTTGTTTATTTTTCATATATACCATGTGGGGTATCATTTGAAAGAGCTCGCGATTCCAAAGCTATTAAGCTTTAGTTTTTGACAATTGAAAACTACCAACCTATCGCTGATGTTTGCAATCCACAAAATCTGAAATAGTTCGTACTAATAAGAGCTCTATAAAATTGTACGGAACTCTCTTCGATGCGCGAGGTCTAGCACGGACTAAGCCGGTCTTGTGTTAACCCTTAAAGCCAAAATAACTGTTAAATTGTACAGCAGTATTCAAATCTTGCACTAAAATTAAGTACAAGGTAGAACTACCCGCTTTTATAGCTTATTGATCTAGATAGTTTATCCCCTCCCCCATCGTGTAATTGAAAATACCTATACAGCTTATACAAATCCAAATGTAGGTATTTTCCCTCTCTCTCTCTCTCCCTCTCTCTGGGTATGGATAAAAGTCGTTCGCGTTCCATTACATTAAAGATATACATATTTAATGGCTGTTTTAAGCGCCACGAATATTTAATAACCTAATTTCTTCGCCAAGCTGAGTAGCTCTTAAAATTTGTGTGAAAAAAGGTGTACAAGGTAAATCCGCTCACTGCAGTACTTGTAGTGGCTGGATAAGTTCTCAAATAAATTAAAAACAACGAAAGTAATTTCACTGAAAAAAAAACCTGAAAACAAATGTTCTTAAAAATTTTCCTTATTTGTCCCCATTTTAATTTTCCGAGGACAGTTTGCAAAAGTACAACGGAAAAGGTAATTGCAACTTCGACCGAATCGAATCTACAGCCATTCAAAAGCAAAATGAAAGAATTCAATAGTGACGCGATGCGAAAAATTGAAAAGCAACTTAAAAAATTAGACGAATGTCGAAGCATCTTCATAAGGACAATGCGATTTTATCATTACCTTCCAAAATCTGGAACACTGGAACAGAGTACACCGGAAAAATTCTTCGAGTGCTGGGCACCATTTACTAATGACTTCAAAGATATATGGAAGAAGGAAATCGCTTTCCTGTCCAGTGAGCTGTAAGTAATTGAATTCACCCCAAACCTATTTAAAAATTTAATTTATTTCGACTCCCCACTCATTTATCCTACCCACCCGACACAGACTCAAGAAGATGAAGAAGCAGCAGAATGCAACGAGCACAGCGAAACCCAGCAAGGGCAGCAAAGTCAAGCCCGGCAGCCTCAAGGAGAGGCTACAGAGGCTGAGCGGAAAGTGATGAACTGACGTCGCCCGCAAAAGCAATAGCAACTTGTATGTTTTGTAAAACCCATTTCGTGTACATAGCTGTAGGTAGCTCATAAATATATTACCCATATTGTTTTGTTAATTTTTTTAATAAATTTTATTTATTTAGTCTACCGTACTTGTGCTTGCTTTATCATCACTCTTCCTAATCCTTTAAAAAAAGATCAAGGCATGGAACTCCTTAAGCACTCTGGCGCACATCTTGGCTGGGATGAATATTCTAAAGATGAATAACTTCTAATATTGCTGTGATACTTCCCATAAAATTTCAGTGCACATTTCGTAACATGTTCTGAGGCACCGTCCTTTGATAGCGGCCAACTACCCGCCCAGTGCCGAACATACTAAATGGAATTCAGAAAGGATTCCTGATTTGAATGGCTCGAGATGAATAGGGCCTTCATTACTGTTCGCTGCCGAAGAGATTTTTGCCTTATGTGTGCCCTAAAATTCTTTTCGGAAAACAACTTGTCTCATGTTTCTTTGAAGTCGAACTGATAAAATCAATGGCAAACATCCTCTAGGGCTGTGTTATGTCGGTCGTCATCAATATGCAAAATGTACATTCGCGTGTGAATTGAAAGGAAATCTGAGATGACACACAACACAAATTAAATAAGGAAATGTTGTAATACATTTGCATCATCGCAGCTTTCACATCTTTGAACGGGTTTATTGGACTTATGTTCTCTGTAAAGCAATCAAAAGGAAAAGCAATGAAATTACTTAAGAAAGATAAAAATATGAGATCCCGAAAAGTCTCACTTAAAAATCAATCGGTTCCACCTAGGCATATCGATAATGGAACTGATGAAAAAGTCAAGCGTTCATACCACACCCGGGTTCTACCTCAAAGGGATGTTTCAAATTGAATTCAAATGGACTGGGAAACTGTTCACGGTTTTCGAAGTAAATCCAATTAGCTACAAGCTTTTATTGGGAGTAATATTTTGAAAGGATGCTAACAGATATTGTGATTTAGGAAAAAATCCAAATTAGTCAAATATGTATTATAAACGCGAAAGTGTGTTTGTCTGTTTGTTGGTTACCTCTTCATGGCTTAACCACTAAACCGATTGCGACGAAAATTGGCATCCTTGAAGCCCGACAAAGCACATAGGCTACTTATATACCGGAAAACTAATACTTTGTATGAGAAAAAATATTTGCTTTATCGAATTTGCTTGAAACATCATAAATATTTCATATTTCAACATACGGTATAGGCTACCTTTCATTGTAGGATTTGAAAATGGCGGTTACTATATGCGACCGACAATTCCCAACTAGAACGTATTTCCGTGTAACAGAAGCTTTTAAGGCTGCTATCGAAATTTCGATTTTCAAAATGGAGCCAAAAGTTCTCAACGTGAATGAGTTTTCAGAAAATTTGGTTCTTGGGGTCTGTGACTTTTTTAAACTGATATGTTTATTTATAAGATACTAAAACGCAACAAAATGTTCTAAAATTTTCCTCAGTTCTTTCGCTTGCACTCATGTTTCCCACTTCAAACAAACGATTACGTGCCTCGACAGCCTAAGGTGAAGAGATTTCGAACGACATTGCTAATGATGAAGCTGTCGTACAGCGGAAGTGCATCTGTTTGAACCTTGACGCTGTCTCCACGTATAGGAACAGGTCTCTCGATACCGTCTAACGGCATCTCTTACATTTTTCGTGGTACTCCATGCAGACTAGCCACGTAACGTTGGTTTGAATCCGTCGTCAATTAGAGCCACAATTCTGGCTACTCCAGTTGCGTCCAATGGCATTTTTTTATTATTCATTTGCAATCAGGGATATTGCAGAAATTAATCGCAACTTTTTACATGAATTAAAATGACAAAATTGAAATTAAAGCAAAAGAAATGCGAATCTTAAGAGGACTACATACGAGGGCGGTTCAATAAGTACCCGTGTTTGAAGACAGAGGACGTTCCTGAGGGAAGTTGGTATTATCATCGTGTGCTGCCATCTATCAAACGACGCCAAAACAAATTTCAGACTGATTGATAGGTTAGTTTGGATTTGGCAGCCATTCGAGTGAGACGTGTTTCGTGATTAAAAAGAGCAGTATCGTTCGGTAATTCGCTTTTTATTTTTGGATAGGAAAAAATGCGAGGAGATAAAAGTAAAGTTGGATGCTGTTTATGGGGACACTTCGCCATCTATGACCACAGTTAGATATTGGTTAAACGAATTAAAACGTGGGCGAACATCCGGTTTTGATGAGCAGCGACCAGGACGACCGGCAGACGTGGTTACCGAGTTTGTTTTTGTATATGTATAATTACTGAACATGTAATTCTCTTCATGATAAATTTTAAGACTTATGCATAAATAAAACTATTTTTATATGTTTAAAAAAAATAAATGTGAATTTCTGGAAATACCACTCAGATGTAGTATAACATTTCAAGTAACATTGCACTTTTGTGGTAAATTTATTTCATCTACCATAGCATAAGAGAGAAATGTTCTTTCAAAAATATTTAAATAGCATTACAATCACACACCAATGCTTAGTTGAAAAAAGTTCCCTACCAACAGTTTTAAGTACAATGCTAAGCGAGCGACCTTTTACTACGATTTTGTCTGCTCTACTCTACTTGTACTTCCATTACATTCCCATCCAAAGTGGCAAAGTTGACAGAGCACACGTGCGGGTTGTTTTACGAGAATTTCTTCTAACATTTTAAATGCATTTTATAGACTGGAAAAAGCATAAATCACTAAATACATTAAATACTGGCACGAGAACACATCAACCTTTAGAAGTAAGTCCGTTTCAGCTTTGTAAACATGAAATTAAAACGAATTTTCTGTAGTCAAAATGTCTCGAGTGACAAAGCAAAAGCACGTCTTGTATGAATTGAATTCCGATGACTTTGAGCTACCAAAGGATCATCAACAAATTGTGCGTATCGTTAGCAGCAAGGGAAACAATTTGCATGAAGTCGAACCAGCCGACGAAAGTGGAAATTTCTTGGTTTCCATGCCGAACAAATTTCGAAGGAATGTTTGGGTGAAACGCGGCGATTTCGTCTTGGTCGATCCAATTGAAGAGGGCGATAAGGTTAAGGCCGAGATATCACGGATTCTGAGGCAGGAACATATTAAAGAATATATAAAGAATGGCATCTGGCCCAAAAAATTCACGAAGAAAAGGGAGCGTGAAGAGGAGGAAACCGATGATCTCTTGCGGAGGAATGTTAATCGCCCTCATATGGATGATTTAGAATCTGACGAAGAGGACTCCAGCAGTAGTGATAGCGATTGAGTAAATTTTTTTTGCTCTTGAAAAATTATCTTAATATTCAATAAAAAAAAAATTTTAGTTTAAAAAATTGCCATGTGCTTTTTGGGAAGCTGGGCTGCTGTGAAATCCTTACGGACCTGCTATTGAATTCTTTCCTATACCTATTATTTCCGAACTCTGTTGTGGGCGTCAGTATTTATTTATTTCTTCAGTAGACCCAAGGAGCAGGGCAGGGGTCGTCTATTTGTAAATTGCCTTGGTAAAAACATTGAGCAATTTGTTCAAGTGCTTTTAGGAACGCTCCCTATTCTGAAAACGTAGTAGATTGCCGATTGAATGACAGCTACTAGTTCCACGTTCAGGGTTCCCATTCGGTGTAGATTTGTGAAGAAGTTGGTGTTTGCGTGTCATTTGTTTGGTTAGTGCGATCGGCTTTTCCTCAGTTTGCCGGGTATAAAAAGAAAATGAGGTTGTTATCGTTCCTAGCGGTCGCCCTATCGGTGATTGCTTTCTGCCAATCCGCCAGAGACCCAGAAATTGAAAATAAGAACGTCGAGCGAACCATAGATTTTACCTCCCAGCTCGTAAAAATCTCTTACAAGATAACGCTGAGCCATGCAGCGAAGAAGCCAATCAGCGCATACACATTTGTTATCACCCAAAGGGAAAGGGATAATCTCAGCTACATATCCGCGAAGGATTCCTTGAAAAAAGAGCTGAAACTAATCGAAGGCAAGACTCAGGGCGGCGATATAGAATTCCAAATGACGTTCACCAGCAACACGCCCAGCCAAGTGGTGTACATCGAGACGGTGTTCACAAAGTCCCTGGAGCCTTACCCAGCCAGTATTACACAATCTGAGAAGCAGTTTGTGCGGTATTTCGGCAACGTTTACTTCTATTCACCCTTCAAAACAATTTCCCAAAAGACCACTATCCACTTAAGCACAAGGAACGTCGAGTCGTATACCCAAGTAAAACCGGTGTCCCACGTAGATAGCACCATCACATACGGCCCATACGAAAACATAGCAGGTAGGTTTCCTCTTCTGGCTCCTATGCAATGATATTTCTAAAATTCATCTTCAAATTGCAGCGAACACCGTTGAAGACTTGGTGGTACACTATGAAAATCAGAATCCCTTCCTCACCGTAACCAGGCTAGAGAGAACAATTGAAGTATCTCACTGGGGAAATATTGCTATCGAAGAAACGGTGGACATTGTCCACACTGGCTCCAAACTAAAAGGACCATTCTCCAGATATGAATTCCAGAAAGATGCCAGAGGCTGTCAAGCTTGCGTTAAGTCTTACAAAACCATCCTCCCAGCGTCCGCAAGTGGGGTATACTATAGAGACACAAATGGAAACATCTCCACATCCAACATGAGAATGTTAAAAGACTCTGTCGAACTCGACCTCCGACCTCGTTTCCCTCTATTCGGTGGGTGGAAGACCCACTACACTCTTGGCTACAACGTTCCATCATTCGAGTATCTTTTCAACTCTGGAGACAACTTCCTACTGAAAATGCGGGTAATTGACCACATTTTCGACGATATGATCATCGACGAAGCCGAAGTTAAGATCATTCTCCCTGAGGGCAGCGCAAACATCAAGCTAATTACGCCCTATTCAGTAACGCGACTTCCCGACACTCTGCATCACACGTACTTGGACACGTTCGGAAGGCCCGTGATCACTTTTACCAAAAAGAACTTGGTGGAGAACCACATTCACGACTTTAATCTCAAGTATAATTTCTCTAGGATTACTATGCTGCAGGAGCCCCTTCTAGTGGTGGTATTCCTGTTCGTGTTATTCGTTCTGCTCATCATCTGGTTGCGGCTTGACTTCTCAATACACAAGGAGAAGGAGGTGCATCACCACAAAGACTAAGCATTTAGTTTTATTTCTTAGTGCTAACTGAATTTAAAATCTGCTCACCGGAAGAGCTGCTTCTGTTCAGAGAAATTTTTTGGTTCTTTTTGTTTTTTGTTTTTTTTTTATAAGTAGATAGGTTGAGCCTTCGTCGGTTCGCTACATTCCGGTGATTTTCGTCCTTTAGTTTCTTAAAAAAGTTTTCACCAGACAATTTGTAAGTTTTTTTTTGTGGTTGATTTAAACAATAAATTAATATAAAATCAACTAATTTAGAATTGAAGGTTTTTTGGGTTTCGCATTCTAAAAAATCACGAGCTGTACTACAGTACTACTTCCAAACAATGAAAAAAGAAAATCTGCACACAAAAGACGCTTTGTAAAAAGAAAATATTCAGTCAGTAAGATGTACGATGTGTTTATCTGATTTCCTTTTACAAAAAATTGAGTGAAGTTTTCATTCTATACATTGACTGGTAATTTTACAAAATGCCTCAGTTAATCGCATTGGGCGTAACGTGTACCTATACCAATTAATATTGACTGCGCAGTGCGCGCGCATTTTTCCTGCCATTTCTTTACCCTCTTGTGGCTATACCTGATATCCACAAATTGCATCTATACCAGCATACGCAGGTGTGTGTTTCCTAAAAGGGATAACGTAGCTACAGGAGCAGGTAAGAGTAGATTTTCTGATAATTTGCATTTCGATGACACCCCTGTAAAGCTTATATTGGTATATCAGAGCGTACAAGCGAAAACCTGAAAGACAAAGTATGCTAAATTAAGACAAACGTGTCTAGTGATCCTTCATATTATCGATACCCTAGCTTGCGAATATGCGAACTTAACCACGGCATGCATCAACTTACCCACATTGTGAACCAGATTGGCATAAGTTGGACTAAGCTACTTTAAACACTTTTAATGGCCTGTGTATAAGGAATTCAAAAATGACTGCTTATGGAAATTATAGCTCAAGAGTCCCTCTTCCAGAGAAAATGTTCAGAAACCGAATACATTAATGGAAAGAATTAAAAAAATCGATTAATCGAATCTATGATAACTATATCTCTTCTATATATATAAAAGAAAGTCGTGTTAGTTGTTACACTATTTATAACTCAAGAACGGCTGAACCGATTTCGCTAATTCTTTTTTTGTTGTGCTTGTTATTGCCAGGAGAAGATTCTTATGAATGAAATAATTAAGAATATTGCGCGGAAAATTAGAAAATTATGTTTTTGGTTTGGGTTTTTGGGATCACTGATTTTGAATCTGCCATCAAAATTTTGGAAATCAAGATGCTGGATCAATATGGCGAAAGAAAAGTCAAACTTCAAGGGATTTCCCTGACAATCCGCGCTTGAGGATTTTCGGGATCACTGATTTCGAATATGTTATTCAAATTTCCAAATATGAGACCACCCTCCACCCCGCTGGGATATATAGGAGAGGGGGTGCAATAAGGAGGTGGTGTAAAATGAGGAAAATTAAATTTAATAATACTTTACAGTTTACAGTTAAAAAAGTATTAGGAATAGGTGAAAGTGATCTATGGGGTGTATTGTGTACGAATTTATGGTAATGAGACCACCCCCACCCCGCTGCGTCACATAGGAGAGGCGGTTGTGCAGTAGGGAGGCGTTGTAAAGTTAAGGAATACAAATTTAATAGTATCCTGGGAAACGCCGGGTCCGGGCAAGCTAGTAATCTATATAACTAGGTTTCTAGAGCTAAAATTTAGATATTACTAGGGTTAGAGTCATAGATAACAGAAAAACTGCCACTTTTTTCGTCGTCTCATAGTTACTGAGAAAAAAATTGTTTTTGTAAAGCCTTCTTCAAGATTCCTCTTCCTTGGAGTTTGGATATAATCCTTATTATTAATTTCGATTTTACAGCTCTCAACATCAAGTATTTCAACCCTGACTGGTCTGGCCACTGCTTTTCTTTCCACTTATTTTACACAGCATAAGAAGTTGCAAAAACTCGTACCTAGACTTCCTCATGACATAATCCATATATTTAAGTTTAGGCTTCCTTATCTTGAAAATGCTTGTTAACTGCCTGGAGGTACCCATCCTACTCAAAACTTCTGCGTTGGTGATTTGATCTCTCCATTAGATCTTGAAAACTCTATCCAGAAATGCTGACAATACAAACCTTTTTAAAAAAAATTTCGCTTCTATAGAACAGCTTTTGCAATAAATACCTTCCTGGTTAATTCAATGCGTTTGCAGATCTCTCTATTGTTTTCTGCGTTATCATTAATTATAGTGCCAAAATTTTTGTAGTCATTCGAACCCAATTTCTCGTATTGAGTACTCAGTTGAGAGCTTGGAAGGTCGCCTATCATATAATGTTGTGTTTATAAGGTATGTAGTTAGTCACAGAAAAGAATATCGAAAAATTTTATTCCAGTGAAAAAAAGTGGGAGCACAAATCCGGTTTGATTTGAAATTGACCGTTTTACATAGCGAGACTTTTGGCCATCTGGCGGATAGAACAAAACTAAAAAGTATGGTTTGTACCAGATGCCCTAAGTGCATGTAAATTACAAAGAGAAACAGGCAAACAGCCCATAGTGCAGGGTTAGCCACCTCCGAATTGACGTAGCATTAGTCTCAAGATTTTTGCAGATCAAATGTTCAAATAAAATGAGGAACTAATTATTCAATCAATTGGTGTTAAGGTCTAACAAAGGCACAAATACGGCGGATCATTTATTGAGCAAACATTGAAATGCAATAAAACAAATTGAAATTCTCCATCACCTTGATTCTAGTACGTTCGTCCAGCAATACAAAACAATAAACACACACGGGTACAGCACCAAAGGCATATGCGATATTGGCGGTTACATTAGTAGTTCTCCAGGTATATCGCTATACAATCGCTGCCCGCTGGGTGAGTAGTGTGCGAGCCTTTTTCTGAAGTGTGTTGCTGCTTGTCAAAAATGCTGTGAGAATTTCGCTCGGCAGAACGTTTAAATTTTAAGCGTATTTTTGTACAAAAAACATATTTTTATACGGCGGAAGACAATAGATTAAGTGCGGCAGTGAAGTGAGTGCAGTGCCCCGAAAAAAAGCGAACGAGCCGCGTGGGTGTTTTCTCAGCTTTGTCGATTTTATTGAAATTAATTGCTGCATGGTAAATTGACTCACACACGCTCATATAGTTCTTAAGAACAACATAGTCCGGGGCTCGGCGAGGCGCCTGATTAAGCGAGTCACGGCAAAATTGGTGAACGATATGCGGGTCGTGCGATTTTGCCCGAGTTGCACAATTTTCCCAATCTGGCCCGCAATTAAAATGCATTAGCTTAGCATGGGAAGGTGGCCCAAGCGCGCCTCGGCAGCCCCCTTTGTTAATATTACTCATAAATACAGTCAGCCGCACACCAACACACCGCAGCGTCTAGTGTTCTCACATAGTTCGTTTCCCTCTTGGGTGGTAAAAAAATTTAAATTTTCTTCGCTCCGTCGTACGGGCATTTCTGAGATGTTGGTTTTTCTCGCGCTCGCTGAACGGAATTAAATAAAGGGCCAGCTGCAGGATGGCGAGTCGAGCCCCTCTCGGTCCGCACCACCCGTCCCTACTGTCAACGGTGCTGCCCGAACAAAATCGATAATTTTATTATTAACTCAAACAACAATAAAACAAATTTATTTTATGCTTTTTAGTCGGTGCGCCTCGTTGCCTGGCTTTCTTCGCCGCCAGTCGGAATGTCGTTGGCTTTTTATTCGCGGCGAGCCAATCGATACTTTTGTTTGTACTGTTGGATTTATTTTCCTTGGTCGTCGTCGTCGTAGTCTTCTTACTTTTTTGAATTAAGTGGCTTTCTAGCGCAAGGGGGCTCACAGTCGCAGCTACATTAGTTCGCTCAAATCAGTCCAAGAAGTGACTGCTTGCCGTTTGCCCGTCGACTACCTCTGCGGAGATATGAAGACACTTCCCGGCTTTTGTTTTCTTCATGCGATTTGCGAGATTTCATTGTAAATTCGGACTGCGGCTATAGTACATGTGCAGTGTACTTACTACTTAGCGCGCCGCTAACGGGGGCCCGACATCCGAAAAGAATCCTATCCGAACAGACCGGACACAGAAGACCGGCACTGACCATGGCCGGTGCCTCCCGCCCCGTTTTGCACCTCTCTGAGAAGTGTGAGGGACTCGTTTGTTTTTGCAAAGTGGGGGACAAAAAGCACGTGGTGCCTGGCACAGTGAGCTACACAAAATTCTGGCTGCGCGGTCTCGGCCATTGCTCTTCTTTTTTTGCAAGCCCCTGTTCCATAGTTGTGCATTTCGAGCAGCCAGGCATTTCATCATGCCGCGGCCGTTCAACATCATATTCGTTGGTAACTAGATCCGACGAATGAAATAGCTTTCACTAAATGCAACCACGACTCGCTTCCCATGCTCTCGTGGAACCGTGATATAAGACAGCATAACTTCTCCAGGGGCCTTAGAGGAGGAGGTGCGAACCTCTCTAATTTGTTTATGCAAATGCCCTCAAAAAATCGGAATAGTATTGATTTCCGCAGGCCGATCAGAGCTGGCGCACTTTTCACGGGCCAAATATCTCTCGCTGGAAAAGTAAAGCAATATTAGTAAAAAGAGAACCAAATAAGCCGCTTACTCATAAAAGGCAGTACTCCTAATGCGGTTCTAACTTTAAAAAGGCAACATTACATGCAGGTGGTGCTTAATTACTTCACCTTGGTACTATTGCAGGCTCGAATAAAATGAAATATAATTCTCGCACAATTAGCACGAGTTGCATTATTTCTTCGCTATTCCTCGAAATTACATTTTTTTTATTAGTAATAATATCGCATTACGTAATTTCTAAATTAACTTTTTTCTATTACAAACAAAGCAAATTTCCTGTTCATTTATTATCATGACATTGTGCGGTTAGACATTAGAAGCACATGGAAATTGTGATAATCGCATTAGCAGACGGTTTCATTTCCTCCTGTAAAATGTTTTGATTTGTTTATAGAGTTAACCAAAGCAGACAAAGTAAACAACATTTTGTCTGAGTAGATTGTGTGTGAACCTCAGTAGCTTTCAGTTCCCAAAAAATCTCGTTGGAGAATTAAAGTAAAAGTTAGTATTAAAGTTTGTGGGTATTTTTTTTTCCCTGTGCAAGTAAATACCTAACTTTATTAATAACCTAACAACTGTTCCCGACCTATAGTTTTGAAGGTTGAAAAAGTAAAAAGAAACCCCACTGAAATAATTTATTAAGTAGAAGTTTACTATCTTTAACCAAGAAAAAGCATGTTTTGAGACACATTCTGATATTCTCTGGAGCTCATAAAAATCCTTAGTTTAAAAAATTCATAATTAACAAAATTGTGTTAATTGTTGGTAAAAGCTCGAGAAAAAAAGTATGAAAAAAGCTATGCTGGACCGAGTAGTTCCGGACAAAAATTACTGACCCGTATAAAAGGGTAGTCGAATTTTATTCTCAAAAACTGCACAAGATACACTTATGCAACAATAAAAATTTATAATTCTAACCCGAAGATAATGCTAAATGCATTTACATAAAAATTCTTCGAAGTTGAGTATTCCTGGTCGCCATCTAGGATTCGTCACCTTAAGTCGCTAAATATAGAAGCCAATTTTCAAATTACAAAGCCTGAAACCGCTAAGTAGAGCTTTGATCCCCTCTTAAGAAATTCATTCCATAGTTTTAGTTTGCCATATTAAAACCGCTCGCCATCTTAAATGTTCAAAATTTGAAATCAGTGAAACCGATAAAGTACGATTTTTAGGAAATCTGTCGTAAACTATTTTGAGTCTGCCATTCAAGGAAATATGAATTTGTATCTGTGGAAGATACGTTTTGACAATAACCGTAATAAAAATGTGCGGAATTCCATCTGACCCATAAACATGTAAAGCAATTAGGCATACCGAGAAACCAGAAGGTTTTTTTTGAATTGTAAGGATTCATGGTACTTTCAAAATTTCTGTTTCATCAGAAGGGGTATGTCGCACCACATGTATACTTTAGTACAGTTGGGAACATGTCATTCCGTCACTTGAAATTTCTGTGTGGTTATCCCATAATTTTAGGAGATGCATAATATTTGGTGGCAATAAATTTATTACCCTTCAACGCAACAACACTTCCATTTTAAATTTCAATTTCCAAAAGCACTACGAATACATTTTCTGCACAATTTTTCTCGTTTCTTAGGTATTAACTTGTGTGAATTAAGGAATTATGCATTCGCTTACTTTTTCTATAAATATTCATAGATTCTGAGTGATTTAAGGGGGCATTCTGTAGTGACGGTTTCAATAAAAAGATCTTTTTTTTTACATTTTTGCATTCTTAAAAATTTCAAAAATATGAATATGAAAAAAAAGAGAAAAAAACCTTCCCACAATAAAAGCTCTAAAAATCCAGAGACCCAAATAACTTAAAATACACATGGGCTCTTTTTATTTCCTAGTCTACATAATTGAACAGAAAAAAATTGACAAGATAAAATGTAGTTTCTAGCGAATATGCGAATGAGACCACAGGCACAATATTATTAAGTTAATAGTTTCATATAAGCATTTCAAATAGTGCCGGCTGTAGCTCGTATTCGTAATAAGGCGTGAAGTGCCTTGAAAATTATATGATCTCATACTTGAGATCACCGGGGCTAAAAAAAATAAGTTTTCATTTTATGCGAGTGTTACTTCCGCTTAATAGAATTAAAGATAATTAAGTAAACAAAGAACATTTAAAATTCGAAGCTTTGGAAAAATCACTTTATAAAGCACGTATGGAAATGCTAGACGATTTTTCGCATTGTATACTTTACACATGTAAAATAAGAAAAATATCAAGTTAATTGAAACCATTTTCTAGATATCTTGCCAACCGGAAACAGATATTCTCTGTTTCGATAAATAGATACACTTCTCTTAGCCTATATACATACATATCTGTAAAATATGTATCTGTGTGTTGCTTCATTCAATGATTTACAACTATTTGAATTACACAAAATTTCGATTCAGTACTTTAGAGTGCATTCTTCTAGCCCAATGGAGCGCAACTTTAATGATTTTCTATCACATTTTAATCGTAAAATAAAATTAGCAATTTTAACGGAGGTGGAGAAAGCTTGATGAATGTTTCTCTTTTGGAGATTTAATTTATTAATGTGGGACAGGTGGCCTTTTGTGAAAATTAGTAATCAAATGGGAAAATTATTAATAAATTAAACTTAAGCAGTCGTTTGTAAGGTAAACGGTGAAGAGTTTTCACCTTTGAATACTATTTTAGCGCGCTCAATTTTTGTTTGAAGAAAAGCAAAACAAGCAGCAGATCGACCCAGCACATTTCTCCTGAGATGTTAAATTAGTTTTGCGTTATTAGATAAAATGTTCCAAAATTAAATAAGTGCTTTACTTTAACATATTCGACAGTGGTTTGAAGCTTAAATGAAGCAATTAATCCTATTTTTGGTTTCTATTTGAGGAAATTCGCCTTTTATCTATACATATGTGATATAGTAATGAGCGTTAAAAATGCCCCTTTTCTCTTTGACTAGTTAACTTAAAAAAATCAATCTCTAACACGATCTTGACTATTTCTTCAAAAAAGAAAAAAATGAGGAAACGGAAATTATTTTTCTACTTTTCTTACGTTTTCAATAAATCAGTGCAAAGGTAATCTAATTGGCCATTCTCCACACAATACAATTTCAATCGAATTGAATTCATGAATAGGCCCTCTATTTTAGTGTTTGTCTTAAAACAATCCAAAGTAAGGGTTGCAGGGATTGAGGGAATGTACAAAAATTAAAGTGGATATCTTCATTCGAAAAAGAATTATTGCGTGGACGCACCCACTGATAGATTGTTGAGTGATTCAATTTTGTCTAATTTTAGTTTTTTTGTGATGACTCAATATGAGTTTGGCGACAAATAAAATTTTTAATTTTTGAAGCGGTCACTATAATTCCTTGAATTCTGCTGTGGAAATAATGTACACTTATTTATCACTTTTGATAATTGTGATAACGACGGCAGCCAATTTAATCACGCATAAAATAGCTCTTGCTAATTACGTAGTTGCTTAGATATCATAGTGGCCACTGGCCAATTAGAACACGTTTAGATTTTTCAGTTTTTCATCTGTGCGTGTTTAGTCATTAAAACCTAAAAAGCCATTACTGAGAGAATTGTACAAAAATAATGTAAAAATTTATTAACAGTTTTATGATAGGAGATTAAGGCTTCGTTAGTAATACTTTTTTAAGTATTTTAATTTCGAATGAAATTATTCTGTGTATATGCTATATCCCGGGTAATAGTGCCACGCTTCGTCGGGTTTATTTAACCATTATAAACAATTTCACTGAGGACAGAATAAAAGATAAAGAACAATCTATTTCAAAATTTGTTGAATTTCTGACCATGATTTCTAATTTCCAATATGATAATCAAAAAGTACAACAAAGCGAGTATCATTGTTACTAAGACGTTGATCTATTCTACACCACCCCATAAGCGAATGTAAATACGAAGTTATGAAACAGCTAAAAGTATTCCACATTGAATGCAAAGGCTTATTTGAATGCAAATAAATATTTATATTTTACACATTCAAACCTTGAATACATAAAATATAAAATACCGTTCTATCCAGCTTTTCTTTTAAACGCAAAAACTTAATATTGATTTCTTTTGTTCAGTTCTCAATGGCTATGTTGAGAGTTTCATGTTTTGCAAGGAGAAATACTGGAGGTCACTCAACGATAAACCCGTTAATTCTGTACAGTAG
Organism: Neoitamus cyanurus; assembly: GCA_947538895.1. NCBI lineage: Eukaryota > Metazoa > Arthropoda > Insecta > Diptera > Asilidae > Neoitamus > Neoitamus cyanurus. Next base: position 19,838,950 of record OX384546.1, read on the forward strand.
TTATCGTCACCAGCAGTAGTAACTCTTCGCCCTAATTTAAATAATTTTTGTTTTCGTACAGTCGCATAATGTATTTGCCATTAATTAGCATATTTATCTAAATGGGGAAAATTTCTCGAGGAATATTTGTTATCGCTATCTAATTGTCTGATGAATAATTTATTTCGTTAAATGACCTCAGAGAGAGAGCTAACAGTAAAATTTGAATACACAATGAAATAATTGTGTCAATTAACCTACATAATGCATCTCTTTAAGACTGCTGACGTAAGACAAACTCAAATGAAGGAATAATAATTTAAACAATTCAGTTGCGTAATAGACGTTCACGTAATTCTACCAAGAAATATCAAACGTTGTCAATTTTAGATGAGTTGGGGCTATAATGGATATTTATTAAATGACTAGAACAAAAGCATGTCGTTTTATTTTTGTAAATTTTCTGTATTCGTGCTGTTTCGTAAGCAATGTAAAAATAATGTGTAGTTTTCTGCATTGTTCATGTTTGCTTGTTTATTTTGACCTGAAACTTGCGAGCGAGAATAAGAAAATATCTTGCGTATCATTTTTCTCTGCCCAACCGATTGTTTTATAATACTGCACAAATAAAGAAACGAACAATTGCCTCATAAAGCATTAGGTGTAAAGTTTATCAATAAAATCAAAAAATTTTGTGTACTTTTATTACACTTTTAATTAGAAATTTTTCGATCCTCAGCAAAGGAAACGACACCAAAATGGAGATTCACGTACCTCCCTTCAATCGTTCCAACATGAACCTTCCACTGACCATAACTCCAGTTGTAAAATCCGAAGAGCATACTGAGATGCAAAGGCCGGATCTTACGTTTCATTGCATGTGCTGTGGAGATTTCTTCGAGAGTCCAAATGCGTTGTACGATCATATGAACCATTGCCATTCGGATATGAAAAATGCAGAAAATTGCCAGGGCTCTGATGATGATGATGACGATGATGATTTTTTTGAGTATTCAAGCATAATGGAGCCTATATGCGAACTGATACATTTAGATGATGATGATAACGATAAAGAAATGTCAGAACCCCCAAATTCGCCAAATGACCCATCGTCACCTATGGAACACGATGATGAAACTTCATCGACTTCAAGCAATGCAGTACACCAGCCAGTTAGCAAGCCGCAATCACCGAAGAATATTAAAATCGAACGTGATGAAGAGGTCTCCACGAGAAGTTCCCGATCATCATCAAGAAACCTTACTCATAGTCTTGGAAGAAAATGCTTTCAATGCACCCAATGCGAGGAATCTTTTCCAAATGCTGGAGATCTGGCGAAGCATGTCCGCTCGCATACACTTAATAAGCCCTATCAATGCTCGATCTGCGACAAGACATTCACACACATTGGCAGTCTAAACACCCACATCAGGATCCATAGTGGGGAGAAGCCTTACAAATGTGATGTTTGCTCGAAAGCGTTTACTCAGTCCAGTAGTCTAATGGTTCATATGAGATCTCATGCAATCAGGAAACCCCACCAATGCCACCTGTGTGAAAGAGGTAGGACATACATATCCTTGGTTTTTAACTCAAAATAATATTAATATCCTTTTCAGGTTTTGTGAATTCCAGCAGTTTGGTTTTGCATTTAAGGACACATGCCGAGGGCAGTGTATTTGCATGCCCCGAATGTGATAAAGTGTTTAAGCACTCGAGTCTGCTAGCTGAACATATGCGTCTACATACTTACGACCATGTCTACCAGTGTTCGATATGTAGAAAGGCCTTCAAGCACTCTAGCGAGCTCGTCCAGCACATGAAGTGCCACACTGGCGAGAAACCTTTCCAGTGCTCGATATGCGAAAAATCCTTTACCCAACCAGGCAGTCTTAACACCCATATGAGAATCCATACTGGTGAGAGGCCCTTTCATTGTAAAATATGTGATAAGTCGTTCACGCAGGCTTCGAGTCTAACTGTTCATATGAAAATTCATACTGGCGAAAAACCCTATCGCTGCAATTACTGCGGCAAATCGTATAGTCAACAATCGTACCTCAACAAACACATCCAATTTCATCTTGAAAACATAAAAGAAGAGAGTCTGGCGTGCATTGTATGCGGCAAAATATTCAAAGACGCCCTCACCTTAGCTCAACACGTTACTCAAGTACACTCCGACTTACTTAAGAACTTAAGAGACTTCCAGAATAAGAACTAATTTATTCACATGACATACTTATATTTAAGCCCTATGAAATGAATAAAAGTAAGCAAGAGATATAGTTATTCAGCTTAATACGTAAGGACACAACACCACTAGTGCGAACAAGATGTACAGAAACCCGAGTTATTCACTTTCAGAGTTCAATTTCGTTTTTAGTTCTACTCTATTTTGTTAAGGTAAGACAAAAAGTATTATCCTTGTAGGTATCCTTTGATGTCACTGATAGTGTCAAAAACATTTGTATACACAGTATCCTCGCAGCGCTCTCATTCAGCCCTAACAAATATTTATGTTAAATTATTTCACAGCTCTTTCGTCGAATTCTGCTAAGAACACTTCCTTTGACTGTGTTTTCCACCGTAATTTCATCGTTGCAACGTTACACGTACTCTCTAGAATTTTACATTTAAGCAGTTGACCTTTGCCTGCTATCGTACTTCTCGCTTGATTGGTCATTGCAAAAAATTGAATATCATTTAGTACGTTAGTTATCGAATTTGTATAAGAAATTTTAATGTTCTGTCAATTTTCTATCATTTGAATTTAAACCATTACAAGTATATTTTATTTATAGTAAGCATTTTACACGTTTTTTAAATCTATTGATTTTCATTTTCTCATTTTATTATTTAATAAATGCATTCATTGTTGCAACACGATTTATTTATTCATTATAAAAGGTTAACTGACCATTAATTTTTCAAGCTGTGTTTATAGAGGGATGCAAACCAAAAAGAAACATAATTTTGGATATATTTTTCAAATATGTCAATGAGAAATCCTGCGGCTAATAGTTTTGAATATAGTCTTAGAAATATTTCTTAAGTAGAATTTAATAGGTTGACTGCCATGAGGTTCACATTTTGGTACGATATTGTGAACTAGATATTTTTAGGGTGTGAAGTTTTATGATCATTTCTGATTTTTTCTACACGTTTGCTTTACATCTAACGTAGAGCTACTACAGATTAAATATAATTATTTTCATCACAACAATTAATCAGTAATTTCTTTAAAAAGTTGACGAATATATTCGCTATGTCTATTGTACATAATATGTATATCCCTTTTATCGAGAGCTTCTGAAGTTTCCATAATTAAAATTACAATGACCTGACAATATATCATTATTTACGAAAACCCAAAATGTGTAAATAAGCAATTTTCGCCAGTTTATTTTCTAATAAAATGATTTCGCGCCATGCACTCCAGGACAAAGAATAACAAAGACATATTACACGTCCTTTTCCAGTTATTATTATGGTAAATTTAGAAATATAGAGCAAAAATACAGTCTAGAATAAAAGGTTTTTCTATTCTGTTCATTTTATTGAAATTTAAAATTTGTTTTTTGAAATTTGGAGTCTAATTTGTAAATTTCTTTGAATTCCTATCATATGGTTGATTTCATCGAACCGCAAAGATGAATATAATGCACACTTTTTACCTGAATTTTGATTCAGCGTCATGGCTGTGAAGTATTGAATGAATCTATTATTTTTCTTCACACAAAATGAAATATGTATAATACCTTAGTCTTCTTATACCACACGTCGGTCCCAGACACCGACGAATTTGAAATTGCTTGGTACTGAGCTGACTAAAAAATAAAAAAATTGGATGCATTCAGAACGCTACGATTGCAGTGAAAATATCTTACCTTAGAATCATCCAAAGTTATCGCACTAACAATAATTATACAAATTTGTTGGCCGAGGTCTTACAGACCGATGAAAAATTACGCGGATATAGGAAGGTTAACTAAGCGAAAATTAAACATTTTTATTAAGATTTAATTAAAAATACACTATCTTATCATTTGTTTTATTTTTTTAGTGTCTGACTGAATTTAATTTATATTTAAGAATATTTTTTTTTATTATAATTATTATATGCTGCATCACATTATTCTAATGATTTGAGAACTTACTCTATTTAAAAATGTGGTTAACTTCTACCACATATCGTTAAAATAAGCAATATTCGCTTAGCAATAATGGTCAGTGGCCTAACTAAAGCAAAATTTAGATTAATAGTAATGAATGTTCCAGTTAGCTGTAATTAAAAAATGCAAGAAAAAAACCAACAAAATTAGGTAGTTAAGCGCATTTTCACGTTGTATAATCGCATGCATGTAATAGCCATAATAGAAATATCTACTATCACATGGTTGTAAAAAAATGATAAAATTCGCCTGTAGTAATGACTTGAAGTCGAATTCAAGTAGGCTTGAAAGTCATGTAACCTCGAATCGACTTCAAGTCGGCTTCACTCAAGTCGATCCTAAAAATTAATCGAATTGACTTGAAGTAATGCCAGGTAATCAGCCTGTGCGCTGGACTTTTAATATTTGTGTCAAATGAAGCAGCTATGAATGAATATGAGTGTTTTTAGAACATGTGAATATTAATTAATATGACTACTCAAAAGAATATTTTGATCATTGAGTATAATTGGAAACAATCGCAGAAAAGGCGTGTAGTTGTAGATAGCTTTAGTACAGTTTCGCACTCATTTTAAATCATGTAATCTAGTGAAGAAAATTATCCCTCGGATTGAAAAGTCAAGTCAAGTTCTCAATCCGCCATGTAATCTAAGCATTTATGCTTAAGTGAAATTCTTCACAATTTTTTTTTGCAGATTACAAATTCGAATATGCTTCATTAGCTAATATATCTGAGTAAAAACAGACCTTAGCATTAAAATAAAAAGATGTTGAGCATATTCGGAAAGTGTTAAGTACAAAACAGTATGACCAAGCGCGCCAACTAGCCCGTATGCTGTACAATTGTGAACGAACCAAAAAAATGTTCGCTCAAATTAGCTTTATTATATGTATCTAGGACAAAACATCCCGAATATAAATCGTTTGCATTTTCGGATCTGTAGGCCCCGCGCGCAAAGTCAAAGATCAGAAAAGAGGGGCGCAAATTTTAGGATGAGCGCGCATAAAGTGATATAATAGTTACGACATTCTGGAATAGGAAAAGTAGAAACGTGATGAGGCAGTGGAATGGTGCGGTGGCATCGAAGGGGTTTAATTCGCACCGAAGTGGCAGGTAACTCTATCGTGTCCTCCGCTTCGAAGCGCGTTATCACATCACATTTGTTATCATACAATTAAACAATTCCACTTGCCACCAGAACATAATCATTCCATTTACCACTTCCACGCTGGAACCTTTTCTTTAAAAGAACATCAAAAAGATGTACCTAATTTCTTAGTTTCCATCAATGCGATATCGCCAAAATTTTGTATATATATTTATTATTATCGCATGATTTTGACCAAATTTAAGTCTTTTTTTTTAGAAAATTTTAAACAAAACACTTTTAGCGAAAATTGACACTTTTTTTCTAAGCTTGTTAATATACGAATTTTTCCAAACATTATAAAACTATTAATTAGGTATAAATGTATATATTAAAAAGACTGTTTTTGTTCAGGCAATCCAAAAAGGAGTATTGAGGTACACCGTTTGGACCCCGGGAAAAAATTACCAGGGGCTCGGCGCCCTCTTCGGCGATATTTATGTTTATTTTTTTAATTCATTCAACTTATTTTGAATGTTTTAAACTCTACTAATATAAGATAGAATATCACGAGTTGAGTGCATGCTTGGTTTTTTTTTTACAAACCGCATATGAAAAATATCTGCTTTTCGGGCGGCCGCAGTATTCTACCCCTTAAAACTGTTATGCGAATATCGAATATGGACGATGCCTTCATGATCTTCAAATAAATTTATTTCTATTGATTTCACCCTAAAATTAATTTTCGGTGCTTGATGCTTCAATTTTTCGAAAATTAGAGAAAATTATAAAAAATTAGAAAACAGGTCCTCAGTCTATCCGGAGATAATTGAGTGTGATCCCATCAGAATATTTTGCATTTTTTCGCCGATATCCAAAAAATATAAAGCTTATCGTTCTTATTCTAGTTCATCCCATACAAAATTCTTTTCGCAACGTACAAATTTCTTTTGGCTTTCTTAGATTTTGATGAAAACGTGTTTAAAAAACCTTATGAAGATCCTACAAACACCAATGACATTATTATTCTATAATTTTTGGAATTTTGACTTGATTTTTTGATACACATACTATTTAAAAACTTGTACTATAAAATTCCATCAAGAATTAAATTAGTCTTTTTTTGCTAAAAAATAAAATCCTACTTTATATGAGTCAAGATCGTGTTGGACATAGCCTTTGATTATATGCACGTTGTGGCTATTCTAAAATTAGTTAGTTATTAATAAGTGGTAACTAATACTCAAATGAAATTTCTATGATTTGCAATGAACCAAACGAGCGATTAACTATGCCTAGGTATATAATACTCAATATGCGTAATTGGCCTTAAAACAGCAATTGGTAATTTCTAAACATGAAAGAAGTGTGTCTTACATAACAGCTAATATTCATAGAATTGTCAAGGAAAACACCTCATTTGCCTGTCGTGAAATGCATAAAGCGAGCAAATACAAAAAGTACTTATTTGCCATTAAGGCGCGCACATTTCTGAGCGCGCAACTAACATTAACATAAAACATACACACATCAGGGATTTTCAGATGTTAACGTCAAATGAAATCACTTTTGTTGCAGAAATAATCAACTGATGAATAGACTTGTGATTATTTTTCTAGAAAATCTCTCGAGAGACAATTTGTGCAACTTACAACTCCATAAAACATGTAACTAAGGTAAAACATTTATAGATAAAGTAAGTATGTAATAACATCCGTAGATAAACAATATCAGGTACAACTAGTGTATACATATTATCGCTAAAGAACAAAGTTATATTGTAAAGTATACACCCATTATGAAGAAACAATCTCATCCAAAAAATATGATATACACACTCAAAGTAAAATAAAAATATACAGCTGATATATTTACAAAAGCAAATATATTCATATGTGTAAAACAGTTGTATGTCGTAGGGAAACACATAGATATAAATATATTTTTTAAATAGCAATTAGCGGATCAAACCTTATGAAAAACGTAATGCTTTACGTCTGGTTTTCTCAATTTCTCCAGTTTTCTAATAGTGTACGTATTAGCATTGTGTGCCCTGTAAAGGTATCGAACAAGTTAACTCGGAATTCCTGTAATGTATATTATGAATATTTAGAAAAATTTTCGTTTCGAAATTGTACAGTTAACGATTTAAAACAATTGGATGAATGTGCTTCCCTGCAGCGGCAATTGAGTGTTCTGCGTTCGTGCGTTCTCTTTTACTCTTATGCTTTGCGAAAATCTTAATTTTAGAAAACGAGTATTAATAACTAGATCGTAATTGATTATTTCTTACGTTTTGAGTTTATTTTATTCAATAAAAATTATATGAAAGTAAATAATGGTTTTCATTAATTTTTCATATTTCCTTGAATTGTTATTACAATATAGCATGCGTTGTTTCTTTGGAGATTAACATGTTTGGTGAAAAAAAAGCAGGTGTATCTCTGGGTAAAGTTTTTACAGGAGAGCCGAAGTTCAAACCAAACAAGAACATTATTCCAAGATAAAATAAAGGGTGTCTCAACAAGAGCTTGATTTTTGAAATTTCTTCGGAAAGATCTTTATTAATTGTGAAGACCCACTACAAACATTGAGAACATTTTGCAGTGACAATTCGCTTTCACTGACTGGACATAAATGACATGTGATTTCAACAAGATGGAGCTGGTGACCTGCCATACAACACGCGAAACAACGACATTAAAGCAAACCAAGTTCCTATGTCGTATCTTCCCTCGTTTTGGAGACCAGCGATTTAGTCTGTTTGGATTTTTTCCTCTGGAATTCTTTTGAAAAGTAATGTCTGAGATGTGATTGCTGGGTGAGATGATTCAGCAACTCGAGGAAAAAATCAAACTCCACATTCGTCCTTAGTCCAAAACGTCTTCCAATTTCGCCATAGGATACATACTTGTAAACGAAGTTGTGGTGGCCATTTGGCTGACACAATTACACTTTAAATATTGTTTTTTAAATTACAATTACAACTTAAATATTGTTTTTTTTTTATTTAAAATACAAGTTCTTGTTGACACACCCCTATGTTTCAATCAACAGCTAAGCATTATCAGCTCTTATGTGTAAGTGAACATTTTCCTAAATCTCGGATTGCCACAATTTAAATTTGTTCAAAATATTTTTTTATTTTTAGGAATACAAGAAATTGTTGCATTATATTAATTAACCGGACAAGTACACCCACGGGTACGTATGCAAACAACTTCGAAATGTAGATATAATTTTTGATTGTTCTACTTCCCAAATTTATTAATTTCAAATTGTATTTTCTCATTAAAAACTCATTTACATTAATTAAAAAAACAAGAGATATGGGGAGCGTTTTAAGGCTGAAATTGTGGAAAAGTATGAATCATCAATTATATAACTCAACAAATATAGGATATCTGGATAGCCCTATTATTGCCCATCACCATCTAAATTTGCCCCTTTAAAGGTTAATGAGCAAAATACCGAATTTTTTTTTTACACTTTTGTATGAGTAGCATTTATAACCAAAATATGAGTCGACATCTCATCAAACCTAACAACCAAAATAGCTGGAGCTTTTTATTTTCATTGCAATTTTTCTCACCTATCTGGCATATTTTGGTCATCATACGGTAGCTTTTTCCTCTGTGTGAGAATGATCGTTTTGTGTTGCCACATGCAATTCAGCGCAACTGGTACATGATCAGGCAGCAAATTCAGCCAGATGTTTTTTGGGTTTGGTTTTTTGGCAATCAGGGGCTAACGCACACAGTGCTTTTCTTAGAGATGAGCGTAAAAACGGTTTTTAATTTTCGAATTGTTTTGTCCGAAGTTAGTTCGAATTTGAAAAAAGCCAATAATTTACCTGGCTGAATGCGTCTTCCCCGTGCTTGCCAAAGCGAAACCCAAGTAGAGCCGGGTATACATCTGGATTCAAATGTGCAGGCAGTACAGGATTTATGAATGAAAATCATGAGTGAAAGAAATCTGTTCATCGTATCGTACTCGCACTAGAGAGGCCTTTGCATCCTTATCTTAAAATTCGTTAAATGAGGTACCGAATGCAGGCTCAAGTTTTGTAGGATGCGAATCGCCACAATTCTCGTATTGTTTCCCTTTTCAGCATTAGCTTGCATGGTAGTCAAATGTTTATACGCTACCTGACGATCGCTTTTAGGTAGGAGTGTAAATGGCTTCGTCTCGTAAAAAATGAACGACGCGCTTGTAGTGGGTCGCACCGCCGCCGGCGCTTTTGGTCATACCTTGTCTGAATCGGTGTGGCGAGATACGTACTTTTGTGACTTTCAATTGCAACACATGCACAAAAATTCAATACAATGTCACAATTTGTGTTTGTACATACATTTTTGTTCGAAATTCCTTTCCACAACTACAGGTGCGCGGTGCCGTGAGACCTCTAAGAAAAGCGCCGTGAACGCTGGCTCAAGGACTTGTTTTATTTTCTCTACGAATATCAGTGACGTGATTCATAAAGCTATTTGTTTATTTTAAGACATTGGACATTTTCGGGAGAACAACTATTTTTTGTTAATATTATATGTACTACATATGAATCAAATAAACCAATTATTTATTTAATTTAATTTTTTCTAATTCAATCTACGTAAAGTTTTAATTTGCATGGGTACGAATACGAATAACAAAGTAGTGTATATTTCCTTGAAAGGGTAGATCCAATTCTGCAGGGGGAAATATTAGATTGAAACAATAATTAAGTAACTTTATTTTATTGACCTTACCATATAAAACTAATCTAAAGATGGAGGTACACAGGTCTAAAGCTAAAAACTACAATTAGTTATAAAACGGATTATAAGTAACCCAGTGCGCTCGGTTCTGTTCCTGTTCACTCCTGTGGGACGTGAATAACGACTTGTAGACATCGCTTGCCTTTGGATCCTTGGCCACACTGTATTCGCCGTCTTTCAATTTCTTAAGCTGAGGATCAACCAGTCCATCAGACTGACCACTTCTCTTGAGAGGTAGAAAAATTTTGTTTTTGGATATCTTTCCAACAGCAGGTGCATCGGGGTCTATTTTGATGATGGGAGTTTCAGCCGACACTGATGTTGACGTGCAGGCAACTGGTTCCTCAATTTTCTTAGCAGGCTTTTCTTTTTTCGTAGCCTTCCGATTTGCCACACGAGCTTCCATTAAAATTCGCATTTCTTCAGTTTCCTCCTCTGTTCCATTGAGGATGACAACATCAGTTTTAGTGAAAGGGGTTTGGCAGAGGGCGCAAACGTTCATATTCATCTCCTTTAGTGCCCTTTCAGAGAAAACGCACCCGCAAGACCATAAAGCGACAAATCTGAATTTGCCCGACATTTCCAAACCAATCAGCTTGCAAATGAAAGGGGCACTGCGAGAGTCGAGTAGACCTTCGGACTTGTCATCATCTTTGAATGATGGATTGGGGCTTAAATTCAAATTTTTAATATCCTTCAAGGTCTTAATGTGTTTGGCGGATTCGGGCATTTTATCCTTCTCCAGTAGCTGTTCAATCACATTTTGTTTGGAGTATAGCCTCCCCAAGCCGCACATTACAATTGGCTGTTGGAGACGTTGCTGGGTTAGTGCACAATGCAACCAACGGAATTGACGCTCTGCATCCTTATCTTTCTGAAAATATAAATGTTCGATGATAAATTTCTGTGAACTATGTCAGGAAACGAAGAGTTACCTGTTCTGGTTTTTTCTTTAGACGGACAAGTTCATCCCTGCGGGGAATAGTACCACCATCACATCCCATTTTAGGATTTTAATAACTTCAATTTACACCAATCTGTTGAATTTTAATGCGAAGTTTGTTTTTACTTCTTCTCTTCTGAAAGTCCACCTACAAACTACAACTGGTTTGACGTATATAACAGCTGGAGTATTTGACATTCCGAAAAGTGACTCATTTTTCCTTGAAATGCTCTGCTTCTTTGAGTTTTTCTTGGGAAAGCTTCAGCAAATTACTTTTAATATAGCACCTAATTAACCAATAAAATTATAAAGTTATAGTTAAATACAAAACCAATTTTATTTAAATATAAACGCCACCTCGCAGTGAAATATTGAAATCTTATTCGGAAGGTGTGTGTAAGATTTGTTTTTCGGACAAACAGCTGTTGTTGACAATTTCTGCCGGGTGTTTACAATTAGTTGTGTATTGTATTAACCAACCGAGCAATTGGTTGTAAGGTAAACTATTCAGAGCATTTGTTTCAGTTTGAATTCATTTCATTGTTATAATGTTGTTATAAGGGTGCGATTCCCGATGTCTGCCAATTGTAGTTATTTTCCTAAAAGCTATATAACGAGAAAAGTTCACGCACAATATGAAAGCAACTGACCCACCTCTTATGTGTTACGTCCATTAAAATTAAACTGTAGTGTTTCATTTTACGTGGGTCACATTTTTCATTTCATCGACCAGTTGACATTCAGTAACCTACTGAAATCACCTCATAACGGGGCTGAATCCCGCCCTTAACTATTGCCTGTGTCTAGGATCAAATTAAGGTTAAGACTAGTAACGCTGTCGGATGTTGCTCCAAGTATAGCTAATACAACTAGTTTCCTCACTTTTGTAGTAATAACAAGGAACAAGTTATATAGAACTCGCAGTCGGAACAAATAACTTGAATCAAAAATATTGTTTCGGGGTTCTGCTAGCTGTAAAAGTAGAATGAATACAAGCAGACGTTCATATTCACACGCCTCTTGCATCGGAAGTGTGCCCGAAATTTTCTGATGTCCACCTTACCAGCGAGAACCAAGAAGGGTACCAGCCAAGAACGCACAGAAATTCAGGTGAACAATCTAAATTCTTATAGACTTGTGGTGTACCAATCATGCATCGAACGTCGTTCCTATGTCCGTATGAGCCCTTGGCAGATCCAATTTTAAGAAAACCGGGGCAAATTACTAGAACTCTGAAGTCTGGAGTATTTTAATTCATGTTTGTTATTGATGAACATATGTAGGTACATCAAACTGAAACTGCAACCAAACCATTTAGCTGAATTTGCTGACAAATATCGTCTGTATACATTATTAGCAATGTAGATGTGCAATGTTAGTCAGTCAGAAACCTGTGCCAAATGCTCTGAATGGAAGTGCCTATTTGCACCCAACTATGTCCATGTGTGTGTGTGCGTCCGTACGACAAATCCGCGAAATGGATGGCCTACTGACTGAATATTTGCCTTTTACAAAATATCTACGTACTGAAATTTGTTCCGTGTACACACACATGGACACACGTGGGTGCAACTAGGCATTGCTGCGCTGAATTGCATTTGGCAACACAAAATGGTCGTTCTCAAATTGAGGAAAAAGCTACCGCATGATGATCACCAAATGTGTGAGATAGGTGACAAAAATTACAATGCAAATGAAAGAGCTGCAAACAATCACCCATCACTCCAATCACTGTCCGTCTCTTCTATCGATGCATGTTTTTCAGGGTGATATGTTTTTTGGTACTAGTCTGTATATGTACATTTCGTCAGATACTTTTTACAAAAGTAGTTGTTTTTTAAATTATTCTAATTTTTCCAGACAAGATGACGCAGTTCAAAAGCTTTGTCTTCCCAAATGTTACGCAGGATGCCAGGTAAATCAATAGATTGGGAAAATTAAGCATAGATTGTCAGCTTAATTCGTATATTAACTTTTTCAGCGAAAATTTACTGCGAGATGATAAAAAACTCGTGGTAGTTGGAGTAATAGGAAAATCTTGTTTTCCTGATTGTAATAAAATGGCTGGCTTAAACGTGCTTGATGTTCATCCTTCGCTTTTAAAACATGACTGCGAAGAGGTAGCACACTTTATACTTAACCCTTTGCATCCTATGTTCATTATGTAAACATATATAGGTCCAGCGGAAATGTTTAATTCTTAAAAATAATTTTTTCTAAATTACGTAGAAATTACACACCAAACTGTTGTCTTTGGACAATATAATAATTTTTTATGGCTTTCTCTAGGATTTTTGGAGCTGCTTTGTTTATTTACGCAGCTTCCGATATTAATATTGATTGAAGAGTAATTGTTCTGGCGTAGGTCTCTTGCTAAACATAACCACCTCGTTTAAGCCTTGCACGATTTGCATGTTGAAAGGATGAAACTTTAACTTTTTTTCAAAATCACATGCATAGTCGAGATTATATGCCTGTGATGGACGTAAGCTTTCTGATTGATTTTCTTAGCTTCTTAATTTTAATTAATATTTAATTTTTATTGTCGTACCTGCGCACATCTTCTGGCTTCGTTGCTGATATAAATGATTCTGTAGATTTCTGTTGACTATTGTCTCTTTTTGAATGTATCTCTGTATAATATCTAGATAAGTTGTTTGTTTCGTTGATTATTTTTTGTAACTAATTGTCCGACCACCGTTTTTTTTTAAATAAAAGAAGCTACTTTTTCCTGGACCTTATTTCAGCATTCTCTATAGCTTTATTAATTAACTACTAATTGGCCCGTGCGAAATTTCGCAGTAACTCCAGAGGTCGTCGTAATTGTGAAGCATTATAATGTGCGTTTTATACGTTTCGGTGAAAAACGGTGAACTGAGGATTCAAAAACTGTACCATATATGGTGTGTATCCTTATTTTTTGAACCACACCGATCTGGACGTTTAGCGAAATAATATATTAATTAACTATTTTTTATAGTACGCTAAACATAACAAAAAAACCTATTTTTCTAATGACCAATTTTTGAATCATGAATTGTAGTTATTATCTCATTATAATGAACAGTTGGAACGCAAAGGGTTCATTGTAAAAATTGTCACACAAAAACTAATTTCATAAATCTCCTAGGGGCAAATGACTTTCTATTACAAAAAATCAGAGCAAATGTTATTTGTTCACTTCGAGACCATGTATGACAATTACTGCATGCAAAGAACTGCTGAGAAGCTAATGGAAAAGGATGATTTCCAATTTATGTCGTTTAATAGCTACGTACGTACAAGATTCGCCCGAATTTTACTTTTTGCAACGCAAGTATGCCACATCGTAATTTTAGTAGAAACTAGCGTATCATTGGATGCATCGTATTTGTCACTTTTTAAATCTCTAAAAATTATCAGGCAAGTTTTCCAATTAAAATCGTTGCTGTGTTTTCTTCAATTCGTTTTTGAGTTTTTCTTTTTTTAAAAAATAGATAAAGAAATAAAAGGACTATGATTTAAAATACTTGCACTAAAATAAAATCAACTTACCTTTTTTGGGCACTTGTAAAAAGCGTGTTTTGAAGACACAGCAACTTTATGCGAATATATATCATAATACAACTCCAATTACAGGGAGAGGCATGTTTTGAAATTCTTACCAAAATTTGTGAAGAATTCAACCGCGGGTTCATTTTTAGGTAAAGACGGAAGGCTCTGCTCACCACGTTTTATATTTTTCTTTGAGAATTTGCCGGATGGTTTCGGTTTGTTATGCTGTTGATTTTTTATACAAATTTGTTTAAATAAAAATCATGATATTGCAGGGACCCGAGATGATTCAATTTCCAAGTTGGAGTTTGAGGTTGAAGACAACATTTATAAATTGTTGCGAACTGAATTTATTATAACAAACAACAGGTATTGTTGGTGAATGTATTTGTTATGGAAAATTTTTATCTATTGCCTTTATAGTTCCATGTCTCTATTTTCAATCCCTGGAAATAAACGGTTTGTGTACTTCAACACAGATAAATCTATTCGGGAAGATCCCCTACTAGTATCTGTTAGTGTTTTAAATAGTCAGCTTGACAAGTCTAATAACAAAGAGGAATCCGATGATGATTGGGATGATTTGAGACCTTACAAGGTAAAGAACGCTAGCGCACGGATACATTTTCACTATATTATAATTTTGCATTGAAATTTTGATAGAAATAAAAAATTACAGTTCATAAAATCGCACCATGCAAAATAAGCAACTAAATTTAATAACCACCTTGAATTTAAGGTTGTCAGATTTAAAAAGCCGAATCGACGGCAGAAGCAGAAAAATCCAAAAAAGAACTGCGAAAAAGTAGAGCAGAAAATTATAAAAAGTTTATTGCAATTTTATTATTAATATGCTTCTGTCAGTGCTATCTGATTTTAATGTGTTACAGATTTTACAAGCTCTTCCCTTACCGTGTAGGCAATCGTATAATAACATAAAACTTCCGAAGGAAAAGATCTTTCTTTTTTTTGTTGTTGTTTTGCTCCTGTCGTTGCTTTCTGTTTATAATGTGTTACGGTCCTTATTCATATTTATTTATAGGGTTTCGGTAAGCCATTAAAACACTACGCCAATCCAGAGCCCGATCTTGAAGAAAAAGCCCATAATCGAGAATTTCTCGCCCTTCTTAAAGAACACGTAGCTGAAGCGTTTCAATCAGGATTCGATGATAGCATGTCCAAGTATAAAGGCAAAGGGCACTTTGTTGTATGTACCTTCATTACAGCCAAAGGAATATCACTACTTTTAAATGAAAATATTTTTACTTAAAGATTCCCAACGTAAAAGCTTGGTACGAGACTTTTAAATTGCTACACAAAATTTTTCTGGAAAATCCAGACAATCCAAATTTTGAGGCAAATGACCCTGACTATGTGCGTTTGTAGGTATATTATTATGCGATTGAATTTACGATAGATTCTTTTTTAGAAATCATATTTGGAAAACTTCCACAAGGTGATGGATATTGATGAAGAGTGAGTAAATTCCATATTTTGTTTTGTTAAGTTTGTATTTTTAATTACGATTTTTTTCCTCTAGTTAATAAATTTTTATTCAAGGCAGAAAAAGATTAGAAGTAAAACGCGTAAGCAGAAACAGCAGAACTGAGGCAAAAGAGATTTAGTTTTTCAAATATTGAAATGTTTCTGCTCTGATTTTGAAGTAATTTAACTGTTCAACGGTTGTGGCGGTCTGTGGTCTCTCGTTAAATTTGTTGGTCGCTCCCATGATTACGGCAAAAAATCGGTGAAATATAAACACATGAATAAAAAAATAATGATGTAAAACACGATGCAATGTAAATGCAAATCCAAATTTCTCTTTGTAACTTTTTGTCACTGCTGTTTGCTACAACTTCTGCTTCTGTCGTTCCTTTCAAAAAAATTTGTATATGCCAAAAAAGTTTTTCAATAGAAACTTAAGGAAACAAAATATGCAAATTTAATTCGAAATTTTAAAATTCAAGACAAAAGTTGAAATGTGAACTTTTAGGTTCTTCTCCAAATGTTGCGACACTGGATTGAAGAAGGCAATTGCTTTGTACAATAATCCTATGGTAACACACTATGGAAGTACATTTCACAAAAGCTTGGTTGATGAAGCAGTCAAACTGTACATGAAATATGCCCGTGGCCCGCACAAATCTATAAATGAGAAAAAGCTTAGAGAAAAGTGCGAGCAAACATGGAAAAATGGAAAACAGCAATGTGAGTACCTGAGTCTGCGTTGTAATCCCTGCGTTATGCCAAAACACAGTGCAGCTGATCCATCAGAACATTCAAGTGGAGTTGTCTTTGTATCCACTTGCAACTGTGGAAGAACTCAAGTAAGTAGCAAACGATTGACAAATACAAAACGTTTTAAAATATCAACTTCTTTAATAGGGTCGGCGAAAAGACCCGTATACGATTCGTCAGGCAAATAACGATTTCTATCAACTGTTGGCTAATAATTGCACTTCATGTAATAAATTGGACAAAATTAATTTTGCTGTTTTCGAACCATCAATTAATGATTTCAAGTATGTGGAAATCTACACGTACCTTTTAAATAAAATTAATAAAATTATTAACCAGACCAGCCGAAATGGAAACAAGTTTTGAAAAACTTCACATCAACGACGCTGATGATATTGATGATCAAATCTCTGATCACTCCCATCCTTTAACAGCTTCTCAGGGTTCACCAACTAACCTTAGCTTGGAGTCAATGGACGATCTCAATAAAATCAATTGTGATAGCTCTGATGAATCTCTCAATGAACTTGTGATAAAAGTTGGAGAAAATACTGATGAAAAAGATAGGTCTGTTATCAGGCAGCCGTCCACTACAGAATACCTGCCTGGAATGGTTCATACCGAGAGTCCTGTTGGTCTTCTACCACAATTTCCAAGTTGGTCTTTGGTTTGTGTGGGGCCTAGCTCCGTGTACAGCCACAATACAGGCTTACTTGAACATTTCCAGAGTGGTTTTCTGTCTGGAGCTAATTTTCTTTTACCTTGGGATGTACATGTGAGGTAAATTGGTTTATGGTCATAATTTTTGTTTGATGTTTTCACATATTTTTATTTTACTTTTTAAGGCTCGAGCATTCTGCATCTTGGGCTGCTGCATATGAAAAGACACGCTACAGAAAGAAGGGACAGGTCTTCATCTTAAAAATATTTGTGGGATGCGAATACGAGTGTCCCCGAGGTCATCGATTTATTATGAGCTCACCGGACAAAGTTTTGCGTGGTGGTTCAGGTATATACCAATTCCAAATTAAAGCCACAAACGCAGAAGTTGAATCAGTTGCAGAACGACAAAAAATCGACCGAGAAAATTTGGGTGGTGTGTGTGGTCGGTCGTTGATTCGACCAAGGTCAGTAGGAATCATATACACCACATTTACCTATTTAATTTGAATTAATGACAACCCCCTATACTTTGAAGCAACTTCATTGTTGTTCGGTTTCTACTGCTGTTTTATGCTTCTGCGTATGTCGAAAGTGTTTTGTTGTTATTTTTTTGAAATTATTTTTTATTCAACTTTTTACAGGAATTATTCGAGACAGCGGAAGTAAAGTAGTTTTCAACGATATGCCGCTCTATTTTCCGTGCCCTTGTAGGAATACAAAAACTATGGTGGCACAGTTAATGAGGGTGCATGTGGTTACACCAAAGGCACCTGTTAATGTTATATTGGATCCCAAAGTAATTGTGGTTTTGATATTATTTGCATTAAAAAAAAACACCCATTTTTTATAGGTCAGAACAGGGGAGAGAAATTTTATATTTACTATGGGTCTTTCTAGTCCACCAAAATTGTCTCAAAGCGCTTATTGGATCTTGAGATTACCGTATATTTATCAAGGTGATGATGGACCCATTGCCCCACCTCTTGAATTGACTGCTTCGAATGCAATGGCATATGGTTGCTTGCTAGCTGGAATGTATGGTGTGAGCGAAACTGAAGCGGAAAATTAATTATAATTTAATCCAAATGGTGAGAAATAAATTTGCTGAATTACTTTGAAGTTTGACATTTTTCAGTACCCAAAATTATTTTATTTATATTTTGCGATTTATAGCGTAATATTTATCCCTCATGTTGTGTTATATTTTTAAAATCTGGACGTAATTAATTTTAATTGTCAGCACACATTGTTCCCCACTGCACTTTATGGACAACGTAACATTTCTAGAGCTAAGTGGTGAAATAAAAGGGGAATGTGCAATAAATAAAAACTTTTTGATAAAGGCACCGATACTCATGCTAGAAAAGAAGTGACTATAAAAATTTATGAAAATTGGGACTAGCTTGTGTTTTAATTTGGTAACGCTCAGTCTGCTCTGAATGCAACGTCGCTCATACCTTTTGTCTTCTTGAGCATAAATGTGTGTTCGTCATTCCAAATAACAATTTCCCATCTATTGGAAAAATTAACAGTCATTGGGCTTTACTATTAACCTAATTCTTCATATTTTGTGGGCCATTTGTGCTCCCAACGCTTCATTTATGAATCTGTTGCTGCATACTCCGCGGGTTGCGGTGGATTATTTTCCGAAGGCGTCCTGTTCTTAGTAAAATCTCGCAATCGCTATTTTATATTTTACCATATGCCAGTCGAATACTGTATGTATTTTTCTTTGATGAATTGTCTCATTTCATCGGTTCTTTTTTTCGATGTTTGGTAATGGAAAGTGTAGCTAGATTAGCTACCTCCTAGGACATGGCAATGTAAAAGTGATCAATGTTATCAGTCCAAGAGTAGCCTGAACAACTTACCAACATCGATTACGGAGTCGATGCGGTAATGATACAAAGTACCACGTCAATACAAATTTAACGGTTATAGCCTTCATTTGCGTCTACAATTTAAGAGACTGAACTCAAAACACGCACCAGGGAAAACTTTTCCATAAAGCTTCACACACCAATCCACACCTGTGAGTTTAATATTCATGAAGAGGACATTGCGCCGGTAGCATGCCTAGTAATGTAAGTAAAATAATGCCAAGATCAACTCGAAGTGAAAAAAAACTGGTCTTGAAATTTCCGGAGTGGAGAACTTAATTCTAAGTAAAAAAATAGCATTAACAACACAAAATTATCTTTTGCCAATTTAAAATAGAAACACAAATACATAAATAAATTTGTATAAAACATAAATATCTAAAAAATCACTGTTTCCATATTATTTTCCCAAAAGCTCGATATAAGGCCATGATCCGGGGCCAATTGAGTATCAGCCATAACAGCCAGTCTGGTTTTATTACCAAATCGGTGAATATTTAACGAGAGACCTGAAAGAAACGATTTATTTTTAAAACCTATTTGCACGTGCTTAAAGCTATAAACATATTAGAAGCAGAAATCAGCGAAACAAAAGTGCCGGAAATATGATTTTTTTTTAACTTTTAAAAAATACAGCCGTAATCCAAGTCCTAATCAGAAGTTTTTATAGTTTTTAAAAGATGTGGAAAAATGACTGAGATCAGTATTTTAAACATTCAGAAACTTTTAATCTCCTTTTGTGGCAGTTGCGCTATTTGCCTCTGCATTCTGCTTCTAAGAAGTTTCTGCCTTAACAGTATCCTTACAAGTTTTGGACTGAGGTGGCCGGAAGAAAAGTAAATCACTAACAGTCTGTCCCCATAGAGTAGTCATCTCTGATGAATTACCGTGAATATCCGTTATAGTCACAGGAAATGCAATTGAAAAATAGTTTATTAGAATTTTCATCCAAAATTCCGGAATGATCGACGTGATCAATTCGAAATTTGTCTGTGCTAACGAGATCAAGTAAATAGCAATCTGTTTCTCCCGCACCCTTTCGATAATTTTCCGTATTTGCTCAATATGATCTTTACTAGGGCTGCGCAGAGGTAACTGAATAAAAACGACACCGCCAATGAATTTTGTCTTGTTGGATCTTTCTAAGAAGTAGTCCTTAAAAATCGATCTGCATGTTGCATTCAGCAGTGAGGGGACTCGGAAGTCTTTAAAATTTTCCAAATAACTGTGCAATGATCCGGCCAGACATGCGAAAATAAATTCAGTTTCCCCAGTTTCATCTAGATGAACTCGTTCTCTGACTTCGTTTAAATCAATTGATTTTGAGAATGCGACGACTTTTCGGCCGGAGTAGGATTTCACTTGGAGTACATTGCTCTCCTTTGATTGGCGTGCCAAAAGTTCTTCAAAGATGTTTCGAGGGGTTTTAACAATTTCCACAATAATTTTAAATATTTCGAGGTAAGCGTGGTATAGTAATGGGATGTACTTTGAAAGCAGTCCGATGTACGTATTTGTAAGGATGGTTTGTCCTAGAATACAAACAAGAAAAAAAGATAAAAGAGGAAATATCAAAACAAACGAGAGGGTACCTGTAAAAAGTACATCCTTAAGAGCAAACAATTCCCTGGCGATGTAATAAGGTGAAAGCAGTATAATTGTTACAGTAACCATCCAGAACAATTTTATGAAGTTCCTAATTATGTTTATTGGGTTTAACGACTGTATGGTCGATTCGGTGAGTGAATGGATATTAAGATTTCTCTTATAAGCCTCTCTGCGGTACAAATTTACAAGGAACCGCAGTTTATACCGCAACTGGTTGTTGGTCTTCTCGTATCCTTTTATAAAATCTATAATCACTGTGACCACAGTTATAAAGAAAATTGATGCGAACTGACTAATGCACGTAATTTGTTGTTTTTTATCCACGTCCGGCGACTCGAGGGGGTCGTACTTGTAAATGAACTCATTCCACCGGTTAATGACTGTCATTGTAATATCATTCCATAAGTTTGGGATGTGTTTTGGTTTTTCAATAAAATCAGAAAGTCTTGGATTTTCAAATGAGTCGTACACTGCAAGGCCATTGTCAGAACGTAGCAGTAGCATGTCACTAACGTGCAGATTCTCCTCTTCAGCTATTAGTAAGTGGTGAATGCGTACCAGGACGTAGAATATCTCATTCTGCAATAGTAAAAATCATAGTATGATTAATGTCTTACCGACTAAGCCGTCCTACCTCATTCTGCTCACTCTCAGATGAAGCTGCTGAGCTTGCTGAAACAGCAGGTATAACTGTGATGTGCCATGGGGGTAATTCTGATGGGATGTATTTTGCTACCAAGTCTGTGACAAACTCTTGAATATTACTCTCACTAACTGGACGGCCACGATACATTCTGGGGCTAACTACTATGTGGTTGTTGACATCAAAATCACTTTTAAAAATATTGCAAAAAAATTATGAACACTAAAATAGTGAAGTAGATCGCACCTATCATCCTTTTTCCAAGCGTAGTGTCCCCAGCAAGATATTAGCTTTCGCCGTAGTTTTGGAAAACATATTGCTCCCGATTTGTTGCGCCTCTCAACCAAGTGATTCATGTAGTTTTCCTTAATTGTGTTGAAATCACAGTGTCCTTTCATTTCCAGTAAAAAATGGAAGATTCCAGCATTGCGAGATGTGTCTATTAAGGTTCTCACCTTTTTTGACTTTGAGATCTCGTAGTGTGGGTATTTTAAACTCAGGCATTTTATTAAAAATTTGTTTTTTATGTATATAACTGAAAGGAAATGGAACAGCTTAAAAAATTTGTAGTTTGATATAAATTTCTTATTAAATTATTGCGGCGTCACACTCTTTCGCAATTTTTTTAGTGTATTTGTGCTTATATTAAGGCACTATAATTCATATTTTGTTTCTAATATTAGTTAATTAATAAAAAAATGGGTAAAATCAAATCATGTGATCCTAACACCCGGGAGGTTATTGTGAGAAGAATGTATCAGCACAATAACTCTTACCATCTATTGACATGCACCATCTATGTTATTGACACTATTAAACGACGTTTGCGCGGAGCTGATTTATTTGGACGTGTTTGCAGGAAGAAATCGTTGTTATAAAAAAGAAATCGTTTGAAAAGACTTGAAAATATCGTCAGTGGACTCACTGTCCAACAATGGAAAAATGTTTTGTTTTTGGGCTGTCCAGCAATGAACACATATTTCTTAATTATTTGTGCTGTTCGTAATTATATACACGACTAAAACCGTTTCATACAAAAGGAATCTAGCTTTATTACATAAATACTAGCTTGCCCGGACCCGGTGTTTCCCGGGATACTTGTATTCCTTAATTTTACAACGCCTCCCTACTGCCCCACCGCCTCTCCTATGTGACCCAGCGTTTTCCTATTTGCGTTATGCACATGTTTTAGATATTTTTCAATAGTATTATTAAATTTAGTTTTCTTCATTTTACACCACCTCCTTATTGCACCCCCTCTCCTATATCTCCCAGCGGGGTGGGGGTGGTCTCATATTTGGAAATTTGAATAGCAGATTCGAAATCAGTGATCCCGAAAATTCCCTAGTGCGGATTTTCAGGGAAATCCCTTGAAGTTTAACTTTTCGGTCGCCATATTGATCCACCATCTTGATTTCCAAAATTTTGATGGCACATTCAAAATCAGTGACCCCAAAAACCCAAACCAAAAACAAAAGTTCGGATTTTCAGTGAAATCCCTTGAAGTTTAACTTTTTCGGTCGCCATATTGGATCCGACATCTTGAATTCCATAAATTTTGAATGCAAGCTCGAGATCTGCGACCCCGAAAACCTCCAATTGCCTTTTTCATAAAGATTCCTTGTAGTTGGAAAATTCGCTTCCTATACAAAACGACAATTTCGATTTTCCAGCTTTTCCTTTGGGGTTTCCCGAATTTTCTTTTTTTTAAACCTCCCCTGTATTATAGCGAACAAAACAAGAACAAAATTATCGAAATCGGTCAAGCCGTTTTTGAGTTTTAGCGAGACTAACGCACAGCAATTCATTTTTATATATATAGATAGAATAAGTAATTCCAAATTGTGATTATAAAGGCCTCACAAGTTAAAGGTTAGTACAAAGTTAGCATACCTGCTAAGAGAGAAATACTACTTAAATAGGGAAACTATTTTTTAAAGGTAATGATATCAATTCAAGTCGTTCCTAATTAGGAGCACGTAACTGTATGTACGTATATATAGCATTAAGCATCAATTTTACGACAAAGGGCTACTCAACAGACGCTACATAACGACACTACGAAATTGCCTTTCGTTAGTGGACTGCGACATTACACAAATTCACTAATATCAGTAGTTTTTTTTGCTCATGAAAAAAAAACTAATCCCTTACCCATTTTTGTTCATAGGGTGCAGGCAGGTGATTTTCCCAAAATCTAAATAACTTTCGCAACGTTGGACATACATCCCATATGCTATTTTTTAAATTTTTTTTTTTTTTTGCAATCACCCTCCGCTTATAATATGATATTGCATTTTTTTAATCTTCTTTTTGATATTACAATATTATTATGTAGGCAGCAAAAGGGGACATGCTTTCTTTTGTGTGTTTTTTAGAAGCAGGTGCCCTTTGATTGTGTTCGTATTTGGTATTTCGTATTAATTTGGTTGCTTCGAAGTCTCCCGTGGCCCTTTCCTTTATGTTCTAGCATCGGAAAGGTATGAACTCGTTTATTGTTTATAAAAATTTACTGTGATGAAACAATCGCTCTAGTATATTGGCCCAGGACAGGGCGAACAAAACCTACGAAATCAGAAAATTCTTGATTGTCTCACACCGTGCGAAGCCGGGTAGCTCAGCTGGTAAATAATAAAAACAAGTCTGAGCAGCTGCGTTTTATTTACGCCCAACGTGATGTTGGCTCGTGTGGCACACGCGTCCCTTTTGACCCTCATTTATGTTTCAGTCCTTCAGCTTGTGCTTAGGGGAAGGGTAGCTATAAAAGTTAGAAATGCTCAAACTATAGTCGGAAAACATAAACGGAAGAGCCGTATGTGTGCTCACAAGAATATAATTTAATCAATAATATAAAATAATAGTTAAATAAATAAAATATTAATTTATCACTATTAGGATGTCGGAACAAGCTAAACAAGTAAAACGGAAATATGAAGAATTCGTAAAAGTGTCTAATACGAATGAAAGTACTGCAGTAGAAAATAGTGTTAATTTGAGTAAACGCCGACGTGAAAATATAAGTGAATGTAGTAATAAGCAGCAACAACATTGTGCTACCAAAGCACAGGATGTGAAACTGTGCAATGCTGGAAGTGGAGATTTACTAATGCAAGCTCTGCAGAAAGTCTTACATTTTCAGAGTATTATTGAGGAGCTAAGCTCTGAAGATGATTGTTCGGAATCCGAGACTGAAGAGGAAACAGAACAAGACTCACGCCATACAGCTGAAGCTGTGGGGTTCGCCATGTGTGCTCGTGAAACGTTGTTGTTTTTGCAGAACGAGGGAATACGCTCCGACAACCCGATGTACTTGACCCTTCGCGATCGACTTATTGGCAGCTCCCATGAGAATCCTATATAATTGCATTTAATCAATCTTCAATTCCGTAGTCAACGGATATATGTAAACCATGATTCTAGTCATATTATAAAAGTCTTATAATTAGCTTAAACATTTTAGTCATTAGCGGTAAAAGTGTGCTGGTTTGGTTGTGAGCAATAAATCAGTTTTTGATATATCATTTGTTTTTATTAAAGTTGCCTAAGCAAAAGCAAACCAAGAGTCCAATTAGCATGCTACAAATGATACACTTTGTTGACTCGATAAATTTCAACCAACAAATTGACGCAGGCGTACAGAAACAACCGATTTATCTGATGCGCGAACAAGAGAAATTGTCTTCATCGTGCCTCTGATTCTCCGTGCCATTGATTTCTAATTGGTCACGCAAATATCGCATTTTATTGTTTACAACAGGAGTGGACTATTTTCTGAGAGTGACAGTGAGACACTGTAATAGGGGAGATTCTTGTTTCCTTGGCCCCGCTTTTTGGGAGCGTTGTCCCAATTTTTGGGAACGGGGTTCGAAACATTTTGCTGTGCTAATTAACGGAAAAATAATGAAAAAATTCTATCTCGACCCGTTTTCGAGATATAGGGCAAACTAGTTAATACTTGACGAGCCACCTTAATTGGGAAAACTTTAACTTTTAGGAAAATTCTATTATATTATTATAATTTCCCTTTTACAAACTGCCGGTGGTGTTAATTTTCCTTTTACAGCAAAATGTTTCGAACCCCGTTCCTAAAAAGCGGGGCCAAGGATACAAGAATCGTGCCCTGTAATAAGTTGTGATTTTTTAAATTAGGAAATTAGTTCCATATTTTGTTTTAAATTGATTCCCAGCATTTTTCATTATTAAGGGACCTGCAAAGGTAACCTATAAATGTTTAACATTTGCTAAACGATATTGAGATGTTCAAATAAAAAAAATCACATACGAAATGTATCCAGTCTTTGATGTGCATATTTCAATACATATTGCAATACTCATACACGATCTGAGAAGGCAACAATTCCACTTTAACATTTTGTTATAATACTTATTTGCATTGCTTTAAACTTTCTTTACATTTTATCAATTACACAAGCTAAAGTGCATCGATAGGCCTCAATAATGAAATGAGTAAGTAACACAGTTTTATTATCTCGACAGCAAGCTGATTTATCAAGGCCGGCAACATCACAATAATGCCTTAGTTGGTCAAAGGTAAAAAAATGATAATTCAGCGATAGTCTCACACGCGACAGAGTATTTTTAAACAAATCAGCAATTCACGTTGCAGTGCGGTCATAGAACAATAGTGAAATAATGAACAACGTTTCGAGTACTCACAACTGTAGGAGATTAAGGCTACTGGTACCAGACAACAGCCCAAGTTGAAAAAGAACAGTGTCTTCACAAGCGATCTAATTTTTCGAATTAATCTATAAAAAACGAAACGGATTACATAGCACATTTTAAGAACGTTAATTGAGCATCATCGCAAATATTACTTCTCCATTGTTAAGGTCGCGAACTCGATGTTTTGACTATTTCTTCACCTTTATCTTCATTACACCACTGATGTAGAACAACATCACACTCGGGGTCGACCTTTGAACAAAAAAATCTAAACCACTCTATTCGGGTAGCATCTAAAACGGCGAGACACTTTTGGCTGCTTCCGCGATTCTGAGTATTACCGAATGAAGATTTTGAGACTACTTGCGTTTTCTGCTTCGAAATTGAGACTGACCCCTCGATTGTGGTTATCAGCGAACACTCTTGTACACTTTTGTTTCTCTCTATATTTTCAATTGCTTTCACTTGACTGATAAGCGGCAATAAGTCGGTATAAGTTTTTAAGCGTTTCCTCCAGGCAAAGGCTTTATTTCATCCCCGTAACGATTGGATCCTCGCTGTGATCAGAATTAACAGTGGCGTAGCGTAGATCATTGAGATATTTTTGCTTTTTACAAAAAAAAACGTGTGCAGTGATAAATGTTTTATTTTGGTCATACAAAGAAATGGCCAAAATCCACTTGGTCTGAAAACGCCGATAACATCATAGCAAATAATCAGAAACTTCCTCGAAAGATAATGACTAGATTAAACGGTTGAATTCAATTTGTAAACAACGTGCTGAGACATTAAGAATTAAGTACGTACATATATTGTAGTAATTTAAAACAAAAGTGCAAAGTTTCTCTATATGGAAATTCATTTCTGATGTCATCGAAGAAAGTGATATTTTACAAAAACAGATTTCATTTCTTGTGTACTTCTGAGTTCTATTGCCTTGCTACACTATTCAGTTATCGTAGACCCGATCTAAGAGATCCTGCTTACCTACATACAACTTTTTCCCGGCTTGCAGATAATAATCGTATATAGAAATAGCTTCTACTTATTATTAGTCTTCAGCTTGAGATAAGTGAGCTTGGTTTTGGTTTTTTTTTTAGACATAAAAAAACTAGAGTACGGTTTTACGAAAGCACGGTACAAGTGAAATTGATTTGCCATAACATGAACGCTTTCAATCCGATCGCCAAAGTATATAATTTTGTTTAGGAGTTTTTGGTTTTATCGCTTTATTATGAATAGCCGATAACGAAGGAAGTAAATGCCTTCGTACCTTCAATTTTATAATCAAAAAAAAAAAAAAATTAGTGCCGGTATTCGCAGTCTTATGTTTAAACAACTTCCCAGAGTGCTGCTCGCTCTTCTCCGGCTAGTAAGCCAGCACACTTATATCTTTACTACTATAAATGAGAGTACTATAAAGTCTAAGTAATATAAACTTAGGCACTATATATGTAATTATAAGTATCTTAGCAATCCTTTGAACTTGAGGATTTTCGGTTGCCATATTGAATCAGCCATCTCAAAATTTCCAAATTTCGATAGTTCATATGTATATTCGAGCTCAGCGACTCCGAAAACATAAAAGGGCCCGTTTTCATAACAATCCTTTAAAGTTGAGAATATTCAGTTCTCATTTTAGACCGGCTATCTTGAATTTCCAATTGCTGATGGCAGATTCAAAATCAGCGACCCCGAAAAGTGATATATTAATTTCTTTTAATTAGCAAAGAGGACGTTTCCTAAAATTGTCGTAGCTCCTCGATGTACCTATATTTTGTGATTGCCTCTTGAACAGCCACATTGAACTGACAAACGCATTGGAAAGGCTAGTCTTTCATCCACCTTTGTAGAACACGTCGAGGACTTCAGATAAAACGGCGCTTAGCCTGGAAAAACATCACGCGATATATGCAATATATTTTAATAAGAAAAATACTCGCATTCCTATTTAAAAAAATTAGCATTCCTAGTGCCGAGAGTGTTTCCTCACATTGTTCCGTTGTCGGATTTTTCCCCTTAGGTTCGATTTGTATCTACCATATAACCTACGTATCTTTAATATTTTACTATTATATTTTGTAGATTCGCAACATAACATGTATATAACCTTTTTTAGTTTTCACTGTATCAATATGCCACATTCACGAGAATAATAAGTCGATGAGTCCCCTCCATTTCATTGCCTTTTTTTTGCTAAATCAGCCCCATGACATGATAAAGACTGTTGCCCACATTACGTAATTATTGTGATCAGTTTGGCTGGCGTCTTCCTTCTTTTTCGCGTCATTACTTTTGTCTTATCTTCATTATAGCACAAACCGATTTGTTTTGGCCTTTACTATTATTACTAATAATTGATTTCGGCGAAAACAAAGGCTTAATTATTATTCTCAATTAATTACTTTCGAAAATGTTGAGAAATATTTTCGAAGATGTGCACATATTTAAAATTTTATGAGTCTGTTGTATATACTCTCTCCGCCATTATATTTTATATTTTGAAGGTTATGCTGAATCCTAGGCTCCTAAAGGCATAATCATTGATCACGTGATTTTAAAAGTTCTTAAATTTTTCGTTTCATGAATGTTTTTTAATTGTGAAAATATTATTATAACATTAGGTACTTTATAGGTAAAATAAAATGAAAAAAAAGTGACTCAAAA
Organism: Neoitamus cyanurus; assembly: GCA_947538895.1. Lineage (NCBI taxonomy): Eukaryota > Metazoa > Arthropoda > Insecta > Diptera > Asilidae > Neoitamus > Neoitamus cyanurus. The sequence goes on from OX384546.1 coordinate 19,867,811, forward strand.
AACCACGTGCGTGTCGAATTGTGAACAAGAGAACACAGGTTTTATATTATGTATTATCCTATATTTTCGGTGGTCGGGGGGCACACCCTTTATAATAACACCCTTTAAAATAACATAAACAGCTTTTCTATAAAAAAATAAAAAAAATCGTGTCCTCAAAGGGAGCTGATGTATGTTTGAATATGTTTTCCTGTTATTCACATTTGTTACAATTTTTTTTTATTTTGAAAATTTACGTTTGGGTTATCTGCGGTATATGATCTTCTGCCCGTACTATCTTCATGACAAATTTCAGCTTCCTGAGACTAACCATTTAGAAGTCATAGGCCTGCGACAGACAACAAAGTCTCACCATAAGTGTTCAAGTTTCACCTAAAAAAAATTTGGTGAAGACCCATAGTGAAAGTTGGTAATAGAATTACAAGTATTATTATTATATGTATTATAATTAAGCGGGTCGTCCAGGTACCTTACTTGCCTTTCGAAAGCAACGTGACCTTTTTTTTAGTACCCACCTTGTTAAAACTTGTGTGTTTATCGATATAAAACCCACGAGTAGGGGAGTGACTGTAACCCGAGGTAATATCCCGTTGTGTCCGCGGGAAGACTAAATTTAAACCGAAAGTCGTCCAGGTATCCGGAGTTTGCATTTTATATACTTCCCACAGCCCTCGGCGTATGCTGTTCCCAGTTCAGAGCTCCTTTTTTGGTATTTATAGCTGCCATGAGCACGAGGCTCCCGGGGTTTCCGCCACTTCTAAACCTCAGGGTATTCCTCTATTCACCACCTGTGGACCCACCAAGTAGCTGATACCCAAGCCCGGGGAATTACAAATAATTCTGAGCTGGTGTTTTGATACGTACACGTAATCCTATGGACGCAACTCGCAAGCGCGGTGTTGTCCTTGTCATCATTGACTTCTTTTTTTATTCTGTATAATTTAAAATATTAACTGACTAAGATTTTAGATCTCAGATGAAATTATTGTAATTCCGCGAAATGTTTTCGTAGTATATAACACACTTGTTCTCTCTCCTTCAAGTAGGAAAAAGTTGGTTTTGTTTGGGATACTATTTGCTTACCAGGAATGGGACCAAAAAATTTTTTTATCTTACTTGTGGAAGGATAGCAAGTGTCTTAAATACTACAATCCTCCTTAACAACTGTATTCCTACATTCTCAGAAAAATGTTTTATTTATTGACTGGACTTTTAAATCACATTTCGAGGCAACAAATCTCAATTGACTGAAAATTGCACTAATCATAATTTTGTTTAATCCTTTTCTTCAATTTTTTGTTGGTTGGTCATGGAGCTATTATACATAGAACCCGTTCGCAATGATGCACATACCAAAGAATTTATCCTCTTTTTATCGTTTAGTCGGTCTGTTTTTACGCCTAAAATATTTGCGAATCTTTTCGAATACAAAGTATGTTACATAAGGCTTCGTTTCCTTATTCTTTGACAGACACATGTTATGTTTGCTTTACGTGTAGCTGCATACACAATTCGAAACAGTTCCCCTCAGAGCATTTTAAATCGAGAAGACTAGGACTCAAAGTTCTGGTTGACCACAGCAATTTCTATTTTTGGATCAGCCCTGCGCAAAATAGTGGTATCTTAGCGCTCATACAGTATCTGTAGTCCTATCTTTTTCCAAGCTCGTTCTAGATCATGGCATAACAAACTAATATTTACTAATGAAAACAAATAAAAATAAATCTTAAAATCTATTTCATTCTTTCGACCCCTAGAACTTGCGAACTGAATGCTATTCCATCGTCTCTACTGGAGAGATTTCAAATTATGCCTACCCTATATACGGTGGTATGTACAAAATAAAATTCTATTAAACTACTCTGTGAATAATTTTCTCCTATTTCTAGAACAATTCAGTATAAATAGAAGTAAAGAAACGCCCTCTTCTCTGAAAGTCGATTAGTTCATGGCAACGGCCCCATTCTACTTCACGACCTGATCGTGACATTCAACAGCAATCTAAAGATATCTGTCGACGGAGGAAATCTAGCCCATGAGCACATCACAGCCCAATTTTCTTTGGTATTCCTAAAAGAACTTCGGCCTTCCAATACGCATGGTACAACTATCAATCAGAGGTCATCGGCAAAAGGGCATTTATCTTTTAACAAAAAATTTATTAATTCCGTAAAACCTAAATTCAACAATCTGTCGGGCTCAGCCCTGCTTGTATAAATCTTTGCAGTGATTGAGGAGAGTCACCAACATGTTGTGGCCTTCAACGTCAAATTCTTGGTCGCCTTTTTCGAACACGATGACCTGGAAAAAGAAGCGTTCACTCACTTGTCTTCCAAATAAGGTGTTAAAATCTTACCTCTCGAGCTTTGATGGTATCACCGGTAGCTGGCGACCCCAAAATCTCAACCCAATCCGAAGGCCTGGCGCTAATTGGTTCCGGCACAAAGATCCTGACGTCGTGGTTGTCTGTGGTCTTCCCTCGGATTGTCTGTGACGAGAGATCCCCTTCAAGGCGAACAAATATGCTTATGCTCTTCCCGACGAACTGGCGAAGGAGGCTTCCGTTAATAAGTTGGCGCGGCTCGAATGCCATTTTCCGAAATAAAATTTGTGAATCTCCTAACAACAAATCGAACAGGTAAACCGAGCGTATCGAGATGAAACGAATTTTGACAGAGCAAAAGGCGGGCAGCAGGCACACGGTTTGTTTGAGTTGAGAACGAAACTGCACTCACAATTGTCGAGTGCGTCGTGCTGTGCGGGACCGGTGTGTGGTTGATGACGACCGCTGTAATAAAATTCTTGTGTAAACAAACGGCACGGTAATCGGTAAACTGTCATATCAACTGTCATAATATTGCACTTGACATTTGTCGTCCGTATGCCAGTTTAAATTATTTTGCAGGAAAATCAATCGTTGTGCTTTTCATGTGCGATGCCTGTGTTTTCACAGTTTTTCTAGTTAATTGAGAGAAGGAAGCCGAGAAAACTAACGGAATTAGGTTTTAAAGTGAAGAAGTTGTACTGCTGTTGACCGCTGTGTGGTGCGAAATTGTGTGCTTCTTGTAAATTTTCGATTGCAAATGAAATTTCCACATTTTGGATAATTGATTTTTCCACAATAAGAAATGAGTGAGTACCTGGTTGTCGTACCGTGCATCCTTTCTCTGGTCGGGAGAATAGAGCTCGTTTTGCAACACACGAGTTAATCGTTGCCAATAGTGGGGCTTAGCTCTTTGGAGGGCTGAGTCCCGAATTCAAATTTTAAGCATACCTTGGGGCTGTCATGGAGATGAATGTACTCATAAAAGATTCACAACCGAAGCACTTTGCAGTTCTTTGTAACAAAAGCGCCTGGTATTGAATTTTTTAGATTTCTATGCGGACTATGGAAGTCACAACATCACGCATGCAAGTATTTTTTTCATGTAGTTGAAATAGTTTTTTACCTTCACCTTTATATTGCTGCAATTGAGGAGCACAAGGTTGCTAACGTAAGGTTCATTAACCTTTAGATCCTATTTGTGTATTGAAATTTCCAACAGTTACCAAAACCAATTACTTAAGAGTCAAAAGGGACTTGCATAAGTCGGGGCCTTTCCTGACGAGTAGCACAACAATAAGGTGGTCAACGGTTCGCGTAACATTTGTCCTACGTTCTTTAGAAGAAATGTTACTCCAAGTGAAAAGATAACGTCACCCGCCCCATACTTATTTTCTGGTCTGGTCTTCTGGAGAATATGCTGTGCATGACAGGCTATCATGTTTATTTATGTTTGAAGTTTTCCCTTTTATACCTACCTATTAAAATCTTATTAAAATGATAAATCAAGAATAAGACTCGTTTTTAATTCTTTCGCTAGCGAAGTCCCGCAGAGAAGACTAGAATAATAACACGTTGTCAAATTCAAATTTCCTCTTGAAGGTTTTTAACTTAAGTGGTTGTAACTCAGAATTGTACCCATAAAAACCAAGTTTATAATATAGTAAATGGCTTCAGACAAAAATTCTTTTAAACTTTTCAAAAAAGAAATAAATTGATTGATAATTAAAAGGTATAACGATTTACATTCATTGGCCGAGGTACGCTTCAATACCTATCTAAATGAGAAAAAGTATTCAAAGTATACCCAATAAATGCTTAACTACTTAGCTTTCCTAAGTTCGTATTATGCGAGTGACAACTTTCTAAAAAACTATCGGAGTAGGTTATGGAAAACCCAGCACAGACAGTCGTCCTGCAAGTCCATAAAGTTGTTATAGACTACTTACTATTCTATGGATATATGAGTAATAACCATTTACCTAGTTTTACGAGGCTATGCCTCCATATGTGAATCTAGCACTGCTAGAATTTGATTTCTGCAATTGATGAAAGCATTCCGGTGATTATCATACAAAACAGTTGCGTGATGGTTATCAATGGAATAGTATTATTGATGTTAAGTATTTTGCTTATGTGGGATTTTAGTTACCCATAGACTAGACACAAACGCAAACGTATATACGTACATCGCTTAGATAGCTAACTGTTAAATGAATTAAATTAAATATTGAGTGTCACATATGAGCAATCAGTTCTTGACAATGTAATTATTTATTATTTGGTTTGGTTTAAACATGATTGTGCAGCATTTTTAATAAATTAAATTGCATCATTTGCCTTGGTTTGGTGTGGTGCAGTTCCTATATGTTAATTCAGTGGTTTATTTGCTTGAAAAATAGCAGTGGTGGGGTAAATGCGTCTTAAAAAGAAAGTGAGAATTCTTTGCACAAGGATCTTTTATATTCTTTGCTCAAAATATTGAGTTTCAGCGTTCCGCTGCACTCTACGCCACCTACCAGAAGAGGCGCTTAAGGAAAAAAGTATCCAAAGGTCAGTCAAGTATAGAGGAGGCAACATCATACTTTGGGAGGCAACATCGTGGTGTGGGAGGTGATTCGCGTGGTCTGTTGTGGGCAATTTGGGCCAGACTAGAGGTTACATAGAGGTTTTGTGTGAAAATTTGGAAGAATCAGTCCTAAAATTGGATGTGAAGGACAAGTTCATCTTCCAAAAAATAAAGATCCCAAATTCACATCGAAGAAAACGACCACTTTTTTCAAATTAAATCAAATCAAAATGCTGAAGTGACCACCGCAATATGTTAGACCTCAACCCTTCAGAAATACAATATATTACATATTACAATAAAAACTATGTAGTTAAAGTAAATTAACAAAAAGTATTAATACTTTGAGGCACTTCTGTAGGCGTCGATAGAAGCTGATCCCAATTATTTTAATAATGGAAGGAATGGAAGCGGTACAACAAGTACTATTCAATTGCGTTATTTCTAGAGGTGTATGATTTATTTTGTCCAGGCAAAAAAGTAAATATTTTCACACATAAGAAAGAAAAAACTATGCAAGGCTTCCAATAATTATGTGGATAAATTATATATTGTGGTTTTAGGGATATACAAAATTCCATTTTCTCATAAATTGACTGGTTGGTGGACTTGTGTCTTATCTCTTGTTTCCATTTTTTTATTACAAATACTGGTAAGAGATCGCACAAGCAGCTTTTCTAATTATATGTTTATGATTATGTTTGGAATTCAACACTTCCAGGCTATAGATATAGCTCATATTCATAAATATCAATTCTTTAAAAAAATTTACTATTCACTTTTTGAGGCCCCGGCGAGATTCGAACTCACGATCTCCTGTTTACTAGACAGGCGCTTTAACCAACTAAGCCACGGCGCCGATGTTTCGAGGATTATTTTCCAATTTCCACAAATCGAATTTTTTTATATGTATTAATAACAAATTTTAAAAATAACCATGAAAGTAATGTTCATCGTTTTGCGTCTCTATCGGAGATTTTTGTGTAAAAAGAAATTTATTCATGGTAAATTTTAATATATTCCTTGTACTTATTAATTATTAATTTATCAAACTTATATTTTAATTTGCATAATGCTTAAAAGATGTTTGCATTCTTCTTGAATATTTCAGCCGAAGAGGATAACGAAAAAAATGTTTTGGACTTATCCAAGAAGTGTCTTAAGAAGGTTCCTAAACAAGAAGATGCCCAAAACGTTCGTGTACTAATACTTGATGACAACGAATTGCAGAAAATTGATAATATCGACTCGTATCTGAAAATAGAGAAGGTAGATATATTATAAATCACAACAATAAATTTAATAGCAACTATAAAACTATTTATACTTGGTTTCTTTTCAGCTATCTCTTAGCAAAAATCAACTTCTTCGCATGTATGGTGTCTGCCGTTTACATTGCTTAAGAGAATTGAATTTGTCTTTCAACGGTATTCTAACCATCGAAGGGCTCAAGGAACTTGTCCATTTGACGCATTTAAATCTTGAAGGCAATAAAATTAAAACGATTGAGCATTTAAATACTAACGTAAAATTAGAATATCTGAATTTGTCCGAAAATAGTATTGGAAGCATTTCAGATATATCATTTTTAAAATGTCTGAAAGTAAGAATAGAGTTCATTCCTTTAATTAAAAAAAGAAAAGATTTTTATAGTTTGCACAATTCTGCCTGCTTTTAGTTACACTATCATTCTTCAGTGATATTATTTTTCTTTTCGAATTCTTTGAAATGCCTTTAATAGCGCTTCGATTTTGTTTTGGAATTTGTCACCTTTTTGTCTTCGATTATTTTCTCTCTTCCAGCTCTAAATCCGTTGATTTGTCATTAATTTCACGTAACGTGCTTCTTTTATCTTATTCTTAGGAATTCTGCTGTACATCCCCTGGGTGTTTAATGTAATTTAATTAAGGAGGCTAAGATTAACAAGCTTTCATGCCTTTCAAAGCTTTTAATGAAAACCTTATGCGGGAGATACGTTCAGTAGATATATGATACTAGTTGAGGAACTATTATTATGAATTGTGTGTTCTATTGCCTTTAAAAGAACAAATCGTACAACTTGCATTAAGTTTATCCAAGTGAACTGAGTAATTTTTGTTTGAACTATACAAATTTCGTGGAATAAAATAATTTAAAAGCGGCATAATGTGCAATAGGAATTATGGTGTCAGCAAATATTTAGTACAGCACGTTAAATTCCTTGTGTATATTCCTTCCAAAACAATATTAGCAAGAGTGGGATGTTTAGAATAACACGCGATAAAAGCTAAGAATAAACACGAACGTTATACTATTTGCGTAGTTAGCACCAGCTTTTAATATTAAGACAGCTTCTGATTTTTTAGCTATTCAGCTAAAATGCAATTGGTGTTTAGTAGTTTCACTCATTTTTTAATTATTCGTCGACTGCAAAGACTCAATAAGTTGCCTCTTTGTCGCTGTACTTTTTAGCCACATTAGTTGTAGAAAGCACAAATTACATAGGGCGTCTAGTCTTTTCTTTTATCATTTTAAGTAGGGGTACATTAATTCTAAATTTCACGCCATATTTCACCTTTGATCCACTTTTTTAGCTCTGTACATTAATTTTTATATGGCATACACAGTTTTCTTCACACTATGATTTTATTACACAAACGCTACTATGCAGTTTTGCTAACATACGTTGAAACAAATACTCCACTGTCGAATAGGTTTACCTGTGAAAATAAATACATGTTGCCTTATAGGATTTACACCTTAATGGTAACCGTTTGACCCACTTGCGGCAGTGTGATAAGTACCTACCGGTATCGCTGAAAACGTTAACACTAGCTAAGAATAACATAAGCGACTTAAACGAAATATGCACGCTATCAAATCTTTGTAATCTCCACAGTATCACAATTATCGAGAATCCCTGTGTTCAAATGACGGATAGTACGCAGTAAGTTGATAGATATGCATTTTGGGTTATTTATCATAACTTAAAACATTCCCCTTCTACAGTGGTTTTGATCACAGACCATTTGTTCTAAATTGGTGCATGAGTGTTAAAGTAATCGATGGGTATGCTGTTGATCCCATTGAAAGGTAGTATATTAAAATTAAAATAACTACATGCTTGGGAGATTACTTTTATTTCCTCGATAGTTTAAAAGCCGAATGGCTTTACAGTCAAGGAAAAGGAAGGCAATTTCGAGTGGGTGACCAAGAAAGCCTGGGAAGATATTTGAGCTCGGTGTGTCCACTGTCTGGAAAGAGATTGGAGAATGAAAATGAAAGAAAGCTGCGATTAATATTAAGTAAAGCACAACAGCATCAAAGACAGTTGCAAGAAGAGATTTCGGAAAATACGAATTCTTCTGGAAATAATTCCCCATCATCTGGGAGAAGAAAACCTGGCAGTAGAATTCAGTCACCACGATGTAAGTATAATGCTTTTATCGCTACGTATATTTGTTATAGAGAATTGAAAAATAAACTATTTACACCTTTGGTTTTTTAAAAATAAGTCTTAAGTCTAACAAAGTATGTCTAGTTTCCAGGCTCGGAGGTCGGCAAGGATCACCCGACTCAATGTCAAGCAGTTACCATGGAAACACGTCAAACTCTTTCGGTCCTAATGCAAACGAAATTTGTAAGTTCTGGAGTTAACTAAACAATTATTTAATTGCCATTTACCCTTTCAACAGTGACGAACAGTAATCATTTGGTTCAAATGACGACTTCTCTAATTGAGAACATAAAAAACGATTCTATTATGACTCAAAGTTTCGACGGTGCATTATCAAATCTTAAATCATATAACTCCTCGCAAGAGTCAACACCGCGTACAGTAACTCCAAACCAATACAATGGTAACCGTTTTTGTATTCCTTTGAAAAAATTGAATGATTTTGAATTTTATAGACCAACAATCGATTACGTCCACAGGAGGTCCTTTAGCTGCTGCTTCAAAAATGGTTCCAGTACCCGAAACCCTTATGAGTCCAGATTGCTGTCCAACGTCCGTCACTCAGCGAGTTGCTTTACAGTCTATGCCGTCACAAAATCCAACATCAATTACAAAAGCCAGTAAGAATAAAGGTAGTTTTTTCAAGACTTATTCGATTTGTCATAATTTCGGGAATTTTAATTTAAAAGAAAACAAAAATGGTTCTCCGAAAGTTGTTCGTAATACTCACCTGAGAAAACATAATGAAAAGTCTCCGATACTCAGTCCACGGAAATTAAATCACGCTATAAGCAACAATCACACATTGAAGTCTTGTTTGATAGACAATCAAATGAGGTTCAGAAATTCGTCCTCAAATTCTGTGCACGTTACTCCCCCAAATGGCTCGTGCACAGTTAGTTCGGATGATGACAGTGATCATATTAACGTGGACAAATTGAAGACAATTCGTAACAAAGCTGCACAAAGGTATTATCCTGTAATTGTGACAAAGAGTATAATGTTTTATTTACAGTTTTGTTAACAGGTGTCAACAAAGGAAAGAAAATGTTGACTTATCTGCTATAAACATAAATAACACCACTGAGTTGTCTGCAATTCTCATTCAGAAAACGTGGAGGGGTTACTTTACAAGAAAGAGAACCAAATTTATTGCAGAACGGCTTTTAAAAATAAGGACACAGGAATACATACAGTAAGTCAGATTTGCTAATTTTACGCATTTACAAATTGTGATTTCATTTGGGCTTGTCCGCTTGCACCAGTCATTATTTTCTTAAAAGAGAGTTTTTTTATTTTCAGAAAACTTGCTAAGGACATGGAACTGACGAAAGTTCAACTTGAAAACGAGCGTAAAATTCAACAGTTGCAAATGCAAGCCATAAATGCCTTGTGGAAAAAGGTGTCCGCAATGCAGATCACAAATCCGTCGACACAGGATAATAACCAGGATCCTGCAGTAACTGCCTCTCATGAAAATTCGACAGTAATTAGCTTAGATAATAGTTCAGCAGCGGTAGTTACCGATCTCGCAAAGACATGCTCAATGTTAACAAATCAGGTAAGCATGATTTTCATTTATTCTCATGATTTCTTAAGAGATCAGTTAAGAGTTTATTTTTTAAAACTTGAGTGTTATCTAGGATCTAGTCTAAGTTTGCAAATTTTTTTAATTAGTTTGTTCATAATAAATCTTTGTAAGATGAAAATCCCACCTGAATCTGAAGAAAGTCACTCATTTACACTCAGACATTTTTATGAATCACTCAACCTACAAAAAATTTAAAAACAACAATAATTTGTAGTAGTAATTTAGCTTCACATTGAGGGCCTTATTGAAACACATAATAATCGTGGGACGTTCAAATTACCAATCTTACGTTTGAGGCTTTATCCTAACAGCAATTTACAGTGACAATTCGCAAGTTACATATTTATTTTAGGGTGCTTAATCGTCCGTCGCGACTCGGTAGCTATTGAGAATTTAATCAAGAAATTTGATATGTGGTTTCAACAGGATAGTGCGACCTGCTACACACTGCGTGTGAAATAGCAATCAGACTATAGAGTCTTTATATCATTACCAATATCATTTTCTTAGTCATAAAGGGTCGCTTTCAGATATTTACTAAATTCAGCAACTTATTAAGAATTTTTTATTTGCAGGTTCAACAGTTACAAGGATCAATGCGCGATATCCTTAATTGCATGACGGTTTTTTGCAACTTGCCACAAGAAAATCTCAAAAAAGGGTTTGCTAGTGAAGAAAGAGACTCAGCAGCAACACAAACAGAAATAATTGCAGTGCACACGCCTCAAGTTGATGGTCCGGGCACCTTTCCATTCAAAATACGGCCCTCGTCGTTGCCTTTAGAAACAGCTGAAACGATCCAAAAATTAGAAAATCAAATAATAAGTGAAAAGGAGGAAAATAATTCTCAAGGAAAGCAAGAAGACGACATTAGCGCTGTTTCAGAAAAACTGGACAACGATAAAGAACAATGTGAAAAAGAGAAATCTGATTCAGAGGGTGCCATTCAGAGCCAGGAACACTAAGAGCATTTTGTGTAGTTTTGTTACTCGAAATAACTTCGAATTTATGAATTTTTGTACTCGACGTGTATTTATCATGATCGTACTAATTTCGCAATTTTGTTGCGCGTACTCGCTCGCCATTACAGTCGATGTTTTTATTTTGTTATGTCTGTTCTGTCGCCACAAAATGTATAAACCCGTAATCAATATAATGTTTAGTCTACCTCTAGTGTTATTTGTTTTAGGGATGCAGAAAATGTTTGTTTCTATTTGTAACAGTGTTAAGACATTCAATGCCTTGCTTAGATCAGTATTTACTACAGTAAAACCCTTCGTCTAAGGAAAGTAATTATTATAAAAAAAGCTGTAAAAAGAATTTATACGATATTTAGTGTAGTTATTCGATCATAACCTAAGGATTTGCATAATATTCGCAAAAGAAAATCAAAAGCGCTCGCTTAGTTGGTGAGCCATGTACGTTGTACGAGATTCAATCCGGGAAATGATGGTTTAGTTCTCATCTCAGTAGTCAATCCTTTTATATTTCAGACTACGTTAAGAGGTTCATTTACTAACTGTGGTATGGATAATGAGAAGCAAAGCTTAGAGGCACGAATATTAATGAACGCACTGCGTAGGTGTAAAAGACTGCAAGCGAAATTGTGAATTATTTGCCAATTAAAATTTCAGTATATCGTGGTTGACTATAACATTGCGAGGACGTACATATGCAGGTATGTTAATTTTACATGAAACGTTGTTTGTTCTTATTAATCGCAGATGTAACACAAGGATTTTACATTTTATAAAATATGAACGGTAAAGGTCAGCACTTTAGTGAACTAATCGCTTTGATCTGATTGTAAGCCTAAAATCTAAACACGTATAAGTGATGAGCTCCAGGCTAAAGGTGTTTAGCGGCCTGCAATTTATCAATTACATTTATATAAAATTCAACTTATTGCTATTGTACTGTGTTGTGCTGTCACACACACACACACACACACACATATACACTATATGCGACGAGAAGAGTACGGTAGTTATCTGAACATTCACTTGCCGGAACGTAGATTCTTTTCTATAGGGTGATCTAATAAGATGTGCACGATTTGCTTTGTAAATAAAAGTACACGACACCTGCAACCGCGTTTTCATTACCTTAAATTATCCAAAAAATGCAAAATTATCTTGTGCAAACAAATTTCTACGCGGCATCTTTGAGTAGCATTTTTAAATTTTCTTATAGAAAAGCTGGTCATTGTGTAAGCAACGAAAATTGCGCCAAAACCAAATTCTACACCTCTTGTTGGGCTACTATATTTGTGGCGTTAAGATCTCAAGTAAAGTACGATAGTATTAGCCTCACACTAATAAAAAATGAAGTCAATTAATTTTTGTTAATACTAATCAAATACGCGTAGATAAGATTCTATTTTTTGTTCCCTTTATAGTCATTAACAAATCGAACCGATGTCATATTTTTTTTAACAGTCCGAAATATACACAAACTAATGTTTAATATCCTCAAAAATGTGTTACACTCTGAAGAACGAAAACATCAACGTTAGTTATATTTTATCAACAGAAAGCTCATTAACTTAGTTAAAACAAAACAATGCAAAAAATAAAGAAACATTCAGGTATATATTTTCAGGAAAAAAATTGATATCAAGTGTTATGGTCTACATTATAAAGCTTCTTAAGATCACTGTGCTTAAACTTGCAAAAATAATAAAGTTTAATGACATAAAGCGCTTTCATTTCGAACTGTCTCCATTACTAACTGTTTCGATCGAAAAACAATACCATAATATTTGGAGTTTTTGCAAGTTTTTCAAAGAAACATATATTTAAGAAAATTTACACAATTTCTATGTAAATAAATCTATTCAAATGAAACTATTCGTATTTTTTTAACCTTCCCCATTTTGCCAGGTTTCGTATCAAATAAATGCAATTGCCTATTTAAACGTCAAAATCTGAAATATTTAGCCCCTTATCCAAAATGTTCAGCCTGCTATCCAAAGTATTTAGTCTGTGAACGGATTGTTATCCAAAAATGTATCTTGTGAACAATCTGTTATTCGAAAAGTTCGGCCTGCGAACAGCCTGTTATACAAAATATTTAGTCTATGAGCAGCCTGTTATCCAAAATATTCTGCATATGCTGTGAAGCACCTGTTATCGAAAGTTCACAGGTTAACAGCCTTATCCGATTGGGATGAAATTTTAAGTAGGTCGTCGTTTCCTTTTAAAGAATATATTTAGAGAAAGATGCCCGGGCAACGCCTTGTATGAGCCGAACTATTTCGTATTTAAATCACTTTCCGCGTATCAACAATGCGTTCTTATTTTTTCTCCCAAATTCTACTATTTCGCACACAAATTCTAATACATATTGTGCCTTATTCCATACTCCGACATAAGATTTATTGATATTCTTCATTACCAACGTATCAGAAACATTATTAAATTACTGCCTTTTTATAAATTTAATACATTGTTAAGCAATAAAGTACGTACAAACTATAATCGCAGCCAGGAAAATTTAAATGCCTTTTTCCAAACAATCCGTAAGTCATTTTTGGAGAAATTTCTTGTGTTGAATTCGTTGTTACTCTTATATACAAATTGGTCTGATTTGACCCTCTTACTAAATTAGCGGGTGCGCTCTTCCTAGCCTATGAGCGAAGCAATCGTTAAATATGAAAACACAAATGAAGAACTGGTATCGCATTTATTTAAGTTGTATAATATACAAACACGTCTATTATTTAAAATTGATAATAAATACTCTGTGGTTACCTACGCTTTAGTTCAAATAAAAAAATTAGTAAAAAGTTTATGTGTTACTTTAATTATATTATAGCGGGTCATGATCCCCACCCTGAATAGAGTACAGTTCACTTTGCTTGCAGAATTTATCTAAGTTGAGTTTTTTTTTATATTTCTTTAACAATTTCACACGGCTAAGATCCTATTAACCAAGGCTCTCAACGCAAATTGTTTGCAGGTTGTTTCCTTTGATAATAGTCTTGAATTGCTCGGGGATTGGTTGTTCGACCTGTAAAAGAAGAAATTAATTGCGCTTATTATCGACGTATGAAAGAAGAGCTTTTAAACTCTTGGAACATTAAATGTTTCTTTGTTAACAATTTACAAATTGAATTGAATTCACTCTAGCGATTTTTACACTCGATATATTTTGAAAACATAAGTAGTGGCTTTTGATACGTTTTCCTTTGCCGGAATTTAATTATTCAGTTTAATATTAAGTAACAAAGCATTTCTATTTGATATTATTGTTCGCGAAAAAAGTTCACAGTTTAAAAGATACCTCAAGTTATAAAATACTGTGCGTGCCGCACAAAATTGTGCAATGGCAGATTTCAAAATCATTATTAACTAAATAAATCAAAGGGACTTACATATTCACCATTATCCTTGGGTATTAAGACATTCATCTCAGAAGATTTGGAACTAATAATCTCGACGCTGAGCGAATCTTTTGATAGATACATTTGACATCCGTCTGTTTTATCGATTGATATGGTTGGAACCTTACCAAGAACCTGTTAGACGGAAAAGTATGTCAGAGTGCAAAGATAATTTATAAAAAAAATTATAACTTGCCTGCATTTGCACGCTCTGACAATTAACGAATTCTACTGAAGACACGACTGAATCAAACAGAATAGAACATTTTTTGCAAGAATCAAAAACGACACTGTTCACTTTCCCTTTAACGGTGAGGGTGGAGTTTTGGCAACGGAACATATACACAACGTTGTTCATCTCGGCATTTTCCACCAATAGAGAGGGATTTGATTTGTGATACTCCTGTGGGTACAAAGTTTGAAACCATTCGATAAGGATATACCCAACCACCAAATGGGAATGACACGGCGGACTTACAATAATCCACTTCTTTCCATCCCTTGTGAATACTGGTGTTTTGTCGATTTGTTGCTGGGCTGGTGCTGGCAGCCCTCCTGACGATAATGGTTCAGGCGTCTTGAACGGTGCAGGCCCTGTGCGGAGCGTGGGGTTCTTGTGAGTTTGCATGTCAGCGGTGACTTTCTTTAGATCTGCAACATAAAATTTCCGTTTTACGGCTTTGCTGTATTGCAATCGGAAGTTATTATAGAGAGCTAAAGGCGCCTACTATTTAAATTTTAGCCTTCCACTAGGAACTAGCCGTAAACCAGAGCACAGTATAGCGAGTTTTAAAACAAAAAAAATAATATTCTTACGTTTTTCTTAATATTTGTTGTTATTAGGCGGGAATTGATGATTTTCAAAAAGTAAAGATAAAACACATCGATAAAATCTCCATAAATCCAGAGAACTACTCACTTCTAGTAATTCCTTCTCCTTGATTGATTTCTGCGAATAAAGCACTGCGCTCATCATTCGCACCCAAAGACAGATCGCTTAAGGCCATAACTGGTGGAGGTGGTGGTGGTGGGCAGCCCGCAGCTGATGGTGGGGGTGGTGGGGGTGCTCCCTTTCCGGACCAAACCAGGCCTGTCGTGTGATATTGCTTAATATATTGCTGCAATTGTGTTAAAGTTTGGATCCATGAACGAGCCCATTCGACGTGGGTAGGATTCTTTTCTTTCCAGTCTTTCAATACACGGTTTGTGTAGAACTGTCCAGCATCATTCATTTCCTTAATATATGGACCTGGTGTTGGCGACTATAAATAAAGAAGGGAAAGTTTGTAAGTAAAACTGAAATTGTATGGGAAAACTTTACAAAACAATTTCATAAAACAAAAGAACTAATTTTAAGACTAAGAGGAAATGTGATAACCTACTTTCTCCTGAAATTATTAAATTTAGCAACGTAAAAAGTACTAACATTGAATGTAATTAATATTCTTATATGCGGAATAATATAGTGGGGTCAAGACACAAAAGACCGTCTATGGTGGCTTTGTGGAAGGTCGTCTAAACGATCCTTTCTAATATAATAATAATAGCTTTAGTTTTGTTACATGAAATCTATAATACTTAAAATAAATATATCAACTACTTACAATGCAAACCCATCCAAGTGCAGGAATACTTTCGCTAATAGCAGATAAGTGGTTAAAAAACGGAGAGACCCGATTCTTCTCCCTAAAGTTTTGAATCGCAGAAATTTGATCAGAAGTCGGCTTTAACAGTTCCGTTTGTCGAGCTTGCGGTGGTTGAGATATCTGTGTTGCCATATGAACATACTGAAGCTGTGCACTGTTGAAACAAACAAACAAAAAACAAAGCACTATACGTTTAGAATTGCACTTAAAAAAGTCAATAACTTACTCAAAAGCCTGCTTCACAAGCTGGGCATGTTGTGCCACATCTCCACCAATTTTGATGGATAAATTGATGTACTGAGCCAGTGGTCCATTGATGATATCTTGATATCCTGCTACGCTCATGTTTTCAGTTGCAATACGCACTTGCGTTTCTTCTGGGAGAAATTCGTCTAAAACAGTTGGGATGTTATCAAGGCTTCCTTGGGCGGAGTCTTTTATAAAATTCTCGTTGATGTGATTTAGACTCGATTCTAGTTTTCCAATTCTCTCTTCTAGATGGTCTGATAGATCCTCCTTTTTGCAAGTTGTATCAGGCAATGGCGGCAGTTCGGCTGTTTCTAAATCAAAACTTCGCCGTTTTGTTTCAATAACCGAGTCAAAAGTGCGATTTGCTATTTCTAATTCACGAGCCGATATAGAACGTTCTAAACGTTCAACTAGTTTTTCTAGGCGATTTATTAAATTTTCTAATTCGGCTGTTGCGGAAGGCTTTAAATCAGGGTCGCAGTCTGTGAATATAATAGAACAAAACGAGAAGAATTAAACAAACAAAACTTAAATGAAATGAAAATAGAACATTTACAAGAAAGGTTAGATTGCCGCCACATTTTATTCCTTTCAAGCTCACACCACTAAAAACATCTGGGAATGCCCTTGACCGAAATCGAACCGAAAAAGCAGGAGCAGCAGTTTTACCTGGGTTATTGCAGTGTTTGATTTCATTTATAATCAAGGTGCGCCCAAAACACTGGCTCAGTGCTTGTCCCATCAAAGCGAATCAATTTGATTCACATGTTTGTCCGAATTCCACTAGAATTTACGTTTTTTTCGCAACATTGGGCCCCGTCCAGCTGCTAAAGTTTGTGTGACGAACGCCGCGGCGGAGACTGCAATTCACCGGAATGAATGAGTAAGCATAGATTGTTATCTAAAGCTCTGGGACTTAAACCTTTGTTATCGTGACAAGCTGATACACTCATCTCTGTGTGACGGAGCTGTTAGCTCCGTCAATAAGGTGTATCCATTGATTCAATTAAGGCGATAGAGAATCGCTGACACAATCACACTGCGCGCGCCAAGTAAAATCGCGTAACACCAAACTGAGTGAAATATCAGAGTGGAGCAGAGCGCCTACACTTTCTGAATACTTGAAATAATTCTTAAAATAATTTTTTATACGAACAGGTCGTTCTAAATCCCATACGATTGGGGAACTAAACGAAAAATAGGTATGTTGGCGCAGAGAACGCACGCCCGATTCTTAAGTTCCAAGAATATATTTATAGAGGTGTATCGCAGCAAGATTTTAATTAAAATTCATTATTTGTATGAAAATAGTTGTCGTGTGCAACACTAGCTAGGTATTGTGCTTTCTTAATTCATTTAAGGCTTTCCCGTGGCTTTAAGCAGTATTTATTCTGCTCTTTGTTTGAGCTTAATCTGATAAAACTGAGCCTGAGATAAAGCCTAATCTCCCCAATATATGGGAATTAATTATGAAGAGAAACTTCCGCCTGCATACTTCATCTTGTTGGTTAATTAAAAAAAAATCGAATTATTCTCTTGTCAGAGCTTACGTCCCATTTACTAGCGCTTAGCCGATAACAGGAGTTTGTTTTTCGCCTATTTAGTCCTGGAACTCATTTATTAGAGCAGTGATGTGGAAACCACTTTGAGGATTAACGTGCAATTTGCGCTTATGCTTAAGATTTTGAATTTCTCATAAAATATTCCGATTTTCAAGAAGGCCAGCAGGGTAATTTCCTTCTAATTTTTGCAGAAAGAATAATTCTTCTTTCAAAACAACGAAGTGCTTAAAATGAAAATACCTGAAAATTAATATGTAAAGAAAAGCAAAAGAAAATTATGGTGCGTAGAGGAAAATTTGTAATTCCCAGATGTAAAAGTGTTCGTTAATGGCCTCCAGCAAATTTTGTGGAGGCCGTAAAGAATTATTTCAATTTTGTGGTAACAGTCAGGAATTAATTCATCTCCTTTAATTTCTCAAGAATTCTCATTGTATTAATAATTAACTGTTTCTTTTAAACACGCATATATAGTCGTATACGTCATAATGGTTCATCGAAATGCGCAAGAAAGACCCATGACTATCAACATTCTTGAAAAATAATTGCCTTGGACTAATAGCACTCGTTTTCTTCTTTACAAGTTCGCAATTAGCTTGAAGCGTTTCCTTACAATAAAAGTTTACTGGCCCTATTCTTCTCTTTTATTTATGTAAACAAAGTCTTGAAGTTTATCGGCCTTTCTGCGCTCTGATGTAAGAAGTAAGTTGTTTTGGCGGAAATTCTCTATTTTGGTTAGAGCTTTTGCAAGAAATAAAAATTATTAAAGCTAATATTATCATAAAAACTAAGAAGTAGAAAAATATGACAAATAAACATTTTAGTAACTAAATAAGTTGATTAATTAATTTAAATTTTAAATTGATTAATATATACAATATACACCTATCCCTCGTAGCATGCTCATAAGAAAGAAGAATAGATTGAACTAAACTTTATCGTCATAGATGTGTGCATAATAACCGCGTAAAATAAGGCAATGATTTTATGGAAAAAAAAGCAATTGATTCTGCTGAATATAGTGCCTAGAAATCGAAAATTTGTATACTATGTAACAATTTATTTATTGAAATAAACACCCCTATAAATTTAAATTAATCATGTTCTATAACAAAATCACAAATATGTAAGGCTAGGATATTACGTGATGACATGGGACGGTGTAGTGACACATTTCCACGAACAATTTAGAAAAGGGGCCTAGATATCTTAGTTGAGGCATTGGAAACCGTATCAAAGGACAGAGCACGGGAAAAACTGATGATGTAAGTTTAGAGGATCAAAAATACACAGACGAGATATACGTAGCGCTTCAAAGATTCGAAAATGTTACACTGGTGACTATGTATATGCACCAGGTGCGCTATGTCATCAACAACTTTTTGTATGTCGTAAGCGATTACATGTACAAAAAAATCTTACTAAATCGTTTTTGTAGCAAATTTTCTCAGCTAAAATTTGGTAATAAATATGTTTTTGTCGAAAAGTTCACCATTATCGAGATATATGTAAAAAAAAAAAAACGTTTATCACAACCTTTGACCCCGCGTAATTAACCTCGCTGCAGTCAGATCGAAAGGAGCTGTCGTATATTATTTAGAACCCAATACCAAAGTCTATTGGATGTTAGTTTTGCGAAAAAATAGATTTTGAGATAAATATTATCTTATACGTATACAATCTCCTGCAAAACATATCTTCTTTACACATCACCATAAAGGTAGAGTGTTTGGGGCCGTTGTTTTTAAATATGGTATCCTCATTACTTATGTTTATCAAAATTTTAATTATCTCTTTTGTTTGCTCTAAAACAACGACAAGAAAATAGCTGTACTCGTATCATGACCTTGATTGCGTCTCATTATTTATTTTCTTTACTTGTTTAGATAAGCTTTTTAAGCATGATCGTCCATGACAATGACCATAAACTGATAAATATGGTAATCCTAAAATTCGGAAAACCACAATAAACACAACAGCGTTTGGGGCAGTTGCTGAAGATTATGTGGGGAAGAATGTCTGGTGTGGGTGGCAAATGTGTTGGAATTGAATCCAAAATATTATTAATCACAAAAGCCAACCTCAATCTTTAGGGTGAAGTTTGTGTCCAAGTTATTTTTGAAATTGATAATGCACCCGATAGCGTTGTTTTGCTTGATGAGAACTTGATGCTGGTGGGAGGATTGATAAATTCACGACCTTATTGAATCCTGTTAATTTGCCAAAACAATAATATTTGATTTTGATTTGCATCTAAACATTTTCCTTTACACGGAAAACCATACATTGCCAGGAAAAAATGTGCTCCATTCATAATAAGATCGCGTGGGCTATATTTATATTTTTGTAAAGATACATACGGAAAAACAAATTCTTTAACATTCTCCCTCTTATCTAGGTGAATGCACCCGTGCTTAAAAATATTAAAATTCCTACTTATGATTTCCCAAAACCAAATTAATGACAGTCATTTCTTTTCGATTTTCATCAAAAGTTGCCATGGAAAAGAATACAATCTTTTCGGATTAAAAGGCTCATTCATCTTAACTTTGCAAACTTTTGCAAACAAAGAGTATCCTTTAATTATTCCCTCTATCAGCGTAGAAAGAAAAACAGTTAAAATTCGGGAGATTTTTTAATTTCTTCTTTTTTCATTATGTTCACGTCTGTATGACAAAGTGTTTCATCTTTTTGGATGTTTCTTATCTAACAATTGATAAGTTAGACGAGCAGTGCCGAGAAAAAAAAGGAGAAAGAAAGAAACACAATGGAAAGAGATATTTATTTTTATGTAATCAAATACATTAATAAATAACAATATTAATTCTGTTAAATTATTATATTATACTCTTTCCTTAATTCTTTTGAAAATCGGTAATTTTTTAGCTTTGAGAACAAGTGTATACCACCCTTTAATGAACATATAGCTCTACTTTCAATAGGAACAGTTCGCGCTTTTTTATGAATTTTTAACGCCTCTGATCGTCCTAAGAAAAACCTTAGCGCCATCAATATCACACATATATTTTGATATTAGACATGGCACAAATTGTACAGACAATTTGACGTGGATACGTCTATGCATTGTGGGAGCCAGATTGTAAAACCGGCCGACACGAAAATTATATTATTTTGTTTTGATTATAACTCGTGAACTACAAGCCCCTGGCTTCCACAGGGGTGTCGATAAATAGTGCAAGGATAAGAATTTACGCTGATATTCCTGACTTCTCTCTTTCCCTTCCTTCAAAATTAACCCAAACGTCTTTCCAGTTCGCTTCGTGCTACCATGGCCTGCGCATGTTTGAGACACTGAGATTAGCTTTAAATTTATCGATCTCGATATAATCTACATTATTATCAGAATGTCACGCTATATTACGACAAGAGGTCAGAGAAAAATCCAACGGGAGCGGGAGAGAAGAATATTCGGTAGGAACCCAGTTGCCTACTATTGACGATTGTAGGAAAGACAATGAGGTAGAAAGAACGCCGCGAAATGCGGCAACCACTCCGATCGGTGGCTCCTATCTCTCGACAATGTACGGTGGTCTCTGCGATACTAGACGAGCCAAGACCAAGCACCAGTGACTAATGTTACGGGAGAGTCGAACCATTAAGCTAACTTCGACTAATCTATGCTTGTATGGCTCGTACCAATGAATATCCTGCCTTGTTGTTTTTTTTTTTCATAATGTTCATATACAAAATATTTTCATTTCAAGCTCTATAAAATAAATTTGCACTAAATAAAACTCTTGAGAGATACCCTTTTAATTCTAATGAACTTTATTTCCTCAAAATTTAAAGTCGATAGGTTGAGTTAATACATTTAGGGTACCGATTTTGAATACCTTAAATTTTTGAACTTATATTTCCTAAAATATCAATATTCGATGTTTATTTTTAATTTACTTCCCAATAAAAAAAACTAAAAAGCAGTTGAAAACGGAGCGATCCAATTTTAAAAATAAGTGAAGATTCCTTTTTTTTGCTGCATCTAAACTCGAGATGCATATTGTGAAAAGTTCACAAAAAAACTCATGGGTATTTTATAATTTCTTAAATAAGGAAATCATTACTTTTGCCTTAAATACAGAAGTTCATGCAAGGTTTTTTCGCCGCGGAATGACCCAATTGTTTGAAAAACTTTTATAATCACCTGTAAATTCTGATTTATATGGTATGTTTAACTTATAGTTTTTCAAGTACTCGTTAATTAAAACTTGTTCGTCCACTTTATCAATACACTGATACTTGTTAAATACTAGTATAAAAAAAAAGTTCTCTCCACCATAAAAAATTCCACAGGTAAAAATGCAGAGAGGTTAATAAACTACTTGTTGATTACATTCAATGAAGCAAGAGGAAGTACTTCAAAAACAGCACATAAAAATTCCAAATGAAATGATAAGATGAAGCTCCAACATTTCAAAAGGGTTTCAAATTGCTCAAGAGTGCGGAACATTTCCAAGGCAAATTAATTGCATAGAAATGTTTTGCAGTTGAAATTCACAAAAGAATAATAAAACAAATTATGCACAAACTATCATTGAATCGTGCTCACAGTATTAAATAGAAAGATGTGGCTGGTGCAAAGAGAGAGATTTTGTGAAAATCAAATAGTTCTTTACGGTAGTATCTGATAACAAGGCTAACTATGCGAAAGTGGAAATTCTTCAATCAGGGGAAATGCGAGAAATTTCAGAAATAAATTAAGTTTAAAGCATGCATGTAAAGACACTATTCACCTTCAGCGTTAGCAATATCCGGGCCAAGTGGATCGAAACGAACTCGATGCTCAACAGCCGCTTGAGCTGCTATTAGCAGCTCCGAATACAACCGGTGCCTCTTTAATTCCAGTTCATCCCGACCAACTGGTGTTACCGGTGGCTCCAGCACACCACCGAATTCACTGTTTGTTCAAATATATTAACTTTTGGGGTTAAAATTGCTTTGGATATTAAGGAAGGAAAGTTCATGTGTGGGAAAAGATTTGTGGAGAGATAAACACCGCCATTTCTATTTCATGAAGAGCGCTCAAATTGTTCGAAAACCATGACACCGTAACACTTATAAAATATGTTACCTAAATTCAGGGGTATTTTCTTGGAAATTCAAAAACCGATCCCTCTTTAAATAATCCATAGCAATTTAAAAGGGTACGCCTCTTTGTTTGTTGCTGTGGGCAAATATTTCAGATTCCGATATCAAAGAATGCCCGAAAAAGAAAAGTACAGCAAAAGCTTTCACAAGTTAAATATCAAAAAGATAAAAGGAGAAATACGACCCGTTTGTACAAAGATAAATAATTAACTTAATTAAAAACCTTTTTACCCTGGACTGAGTGCTTACCGATGATGCTAATGAGAAAGTTCTAATAGGTGGGAGAGGGCTGGCAGATTTGTTTAGGGTCATTTAAAAAGTACATTCTAAGAGGGCAACGATTTAGAAAATGTTTTTACCGCAAACTCATTGAGAAAAATCCTCCTACTGCTTTGTGGTAATTCATAGGCCTGCGGGTTTCCATGAATGGTTTGGTCCCATAAATGTTCAGTGACCTATTTCCGGCAGGTATGGGTGCGAAAAGGCAAAATAATAGAATGACCTGAAGTAATTAACGGAATACCCCATTCAAACTAGTTATGTGATTTCGTATCAAGACAGACATCAATTATAAATAATAATAATTTTTTATGTGTACAGTGTCAGCGGTGTTTCTAATAGAAATTATTATTTGTACACTCAAAAAGCCTTTTCGACTTTAAACAATTACTTAAAATACAGCCTTATCAAAGCAGAATTCTGAATTACCTCTTATATGAAAATTATGATTTTGTTCAGCTGCATCTTGCGAGCGAATGCGTCTCATAAACAATGTGCCTCATAAACAACTTGCGATAAAAAATTAATAAATTATATTCCTCTTGTGGGAAGAGCTATAAAATGTGAACTTTTATAGATGCATATTTTTTAATCACTAACAAATGGAGCACCAATCACGGGTGATGTGTACTGGGCACGCGTATGACGCACGATCAACAGAAGTACAGCATTATTATCACATTAAAAATAATATAAACATTTACTACAGGCATTTGTCTTCCAATTTGTTTACTCATCTGACGAAGAGTCCAAACATATTTATACATTCAGGACTTGAATATTCGTAAACATGCAACATATTACATATCCTA
Source organism: Neoitamus cyanurus (assembly GCA_947538895.1). Classification (NCBI taxonomy): domain Eukaryota; kingdom Metazoa; phylum Arthropoda; class Insecta; order Diptera; family Asilidae; genus Neoitamus; species Neoitamus cyanurus. The sequence continues at coordinate 19,891,765 of OX384546.1, forward strand.
GATGTTTGCAGTACTTAATCGATTTTTTCTGTGACAGCGTGAAACTTTTATTAAATATAAGGCACCATACAAGACATGTGAAGGACGCCGGCGAATTTTTCCATGAAGCGCAATGACGAAATGCAGATGGGGTTGAATGTATCTACGGGGATAGATATAACCTATAGTGATATTTATTGGGAGAATTTCCCTTTAATGCACTTTACTTCTCGTCGTTCACATTTACGTGCCATGCAATTATCTGAATTGGATGGGTGTCGCCTTGTTGCACATGTCTTCATCTAATGGTATCTTGTCTGAAACAATTTCACACAAAAAAGAGAGTGACAGCCAGATGGAGGTTGGCGGTGGAGGGCATTGTAAAATGTAGACAAATTGCTTGCTCATGATTAAATTCAATGGCTTAAAGACAAACGAGAATATGAGTTATTTAAACAATTTAAGTTGCGTCAATATTGTCTATCTGATTGAGAGATAGTGTTGTATCTAGTTGATATTTTTCCTGCTAGGAGGTGAAAATAAATTAATAAAATAAGACATTTAACGATCACGAAACTCTAAGAGTAACAATTCCAATTATCGACCAACTTTTCTATTAATTTTGCACTCAGACAGCGGATAACATTTAGGACTACAGAGAAAAATATGAAAACAAATTACGCTGCGTAAAAACTTGCTACGGTAACGGAACTCTATTATTAGTAAAAAAAAAAAAAACTGACTCGAAATCAACAGTGTTCTCCCCCTTCTAAAGGTCACAATCCTCTAAATCGACTCGCTTTGTCACGTTTTTCCAGTGAGGCAACAATTGTTACTCTAAAGCCATAACACATCTAAATCGATTGGCTTTGTCTCTCCTAGTAAATTAAGAGTTGAGAGGAAGTTATGAAAGAAAATTATGCTGAAGTAAAAATTGTACGCTGCAGTATTCTAATCTTGTCGAGTGTTAAAAAAAATTGACTAAAAATAGTACTGTTGCCACTCTACAACTTTACTAAATCTATTAGCTGTGTTCCGCGCTTTTATTTGCATAAGTAGATAGATAATGGTCGTTTCCATGAATTCAAACTTACATGCAATAAGCAATTGCAGAATATTCATGAATTCATCACTGCAAATGTTCAGGTAAATTGATTGCAATTTTGCAAGTAAATAATTGTGCTTGTGGGAAAAATTACCCGAATTTATATGTTTATATCAAACCAAAATACATCAAACAAATTTGTATTTTAAAGAATAAAAGGAAATTGATATCAACTATGAACAGTTTTTAAGATGACTTTCTTAAATACGGGAAAAGAATTTTGACTTTGTTCCAACTCGATTTGTTTTTCGTTGCAATTTTAAAAATACTGAAACCTGACAACTAAAACAAATTGCTTTACAAACTTTTTCGATTTAAACGTGATTCTAAGAAGAACACGGCACGATAAGATGCCTGTTTTAACTGAATAATATATTTAACAGATAAAGCCGAGTAAAACCTCCTGAACAAGTCTGCAGGAAATCGATTATCTAAAATTAGCCTCATCATGGGCTTGTGAATGATGAATTTTTCCATGAATTGAATAAGATTCCATTTCTGAGTTAATGAAGAGAAGCCAAATATTCAAACGAGATGAATAGGGAATGTAAAAAGAATCTTCGACGTGAATAGCTTAAATAAATAACTTAAAGATATTAAAAAAGACTGAAACACATATAAACTCTTAGATCCGTTACGCTGCATTATTAAAAATTCATTTCTTCGTCCGACGGTATATCTTTCCACAAAATCTTCCCGTGGAGATTTAATGCTTCCACCATCGTGCTCGACACATAAAATTTGCAATTACTCTGCGTGTGAGAGATTAGTTCTAATTCTACTTTTGAAAATAAATAAAAGAGTCATAAATACGTGCAATAAAACCTGTCGTCATTATTGAACCATTCTGGAAGTGGAAAACAGCCCGGCTTCGAGATGTACGGAGCACACATATCGCCTCTTGGTAGCTTCGGAGGAATTGAATCGGAGAAAACTTCATCATCGTCAATAGATGCTAGTTCGGATGATGGAATCACTTCGGTACTGTCATTAATATTGACTTTTTTCCTTATAGATGACTTGGATGAGCTTCTCCTTGATATGCAGCTTTTCGGTAGATCACCGTTTATGGTCGTATCGTTGCTCTTTATCTCATCTTTTGCAAGGCAATTTAATTGGTTTTGTGTTTGATTATTAGGCACAAATTGATTATTACTCAAATTATGACTAGAGTCCTTGTCTAGAGTTTTTGATTTATTTACTAAATTCGTTTCCTCCACTGTTATATTACTACTATCACTTTTTGATTGCATCTCTTCGATTGTATCACTTGTTGGTGCTATAATTACATTTTTACATTTAGCGGTATCAAAGTAAAGTTAGTGCAGGTTGAATTAGGTTTAATTTTATTATTTACAGGTCGAAATGAATCCGTGCTAAACTTTGTTCTCACATTCTAGTGCGTTTCGAAGGTAAGCCTTGCCAGTTCAGGAAAATTTATTGCAAAAGAGTGAAAATTGTTTGCCTTAAAAGTACTGACACATTAGAAACAAAAAGCAGGTGCAGTGGTAGGAAAACAGCAACCAAACTGAACTAAAAACCAAACAATTTTTCTTTGCTTTTGCGTCAGTTAGTCGTTTTTCTGCTTCTGCTGCAGCTTTTAATGCATCTCAGTCCAGTCTTTAGAAGCAGACAGTATCGTACTTTACTTACTATAGGGACTTTGCTGATAGAAACAGGGCAAAACACAATTGACGCACTTTATAACGACGAACTTGAAAGGAAAGGTCATGAATTTTACACCCGATGTATGTATGTACATATCTTCCATACTAACTCCTGAAGCAATTGACATATTTTCATAAATTAAGTGTCATTTGATTCGTCTTAGTCACCCGCATGTTACGGGTAATGACCGGACCAGAACCCATCAACTATTACTCTGCTCTGTTGTTGCTTTTATAAAGTAATACGATTTGCATTCTTAAGATTTTAATTATACTTTAAACTGACGAATGGCTCTTAAGTTGATTTAAATCTTCAACAAAAATTCCACGAAAAATGTTATATGTACGAAGACAAAGAGGCCCGTTTGGGGCTATAATATAAATTAATGGCTCGCCAAAAAATAAACGAAATTTGGTAATCATTCATTCGGAAAAATCCCAAAAAGATTTATGTCAAGAGCAAGATTCACACCGGCGATGAATAGCTAAATTAGTTGAAGCTTACCGCTATCAGAAAATTTAATGGTGTGCTTATGGCGGTATATAAAACTTTTGCAGGAAAGTTTGAGCATAACTTAGGACACGCTGCAATTACTCTTGCTTGTGCTATTACGGATTTCAGAAACTGTCTGAACAGGCTGTGCTGCTTTAACCCTTACCCCTAATAATGCGGAGCAAAGTTTAGCAAACTGATTCACTTTTAACGAGCAACTAGATACATATATCACCTGTTACAAAACCAAAATGTTTTAAATGTTTGAAAATACCACATAAAAGCTAAATACAGCCAAATTTCAAATAACATTAAATCTTAAGGTTATGTGCATAATTGATTATTTACAGAAATTATCAAAGTCATTACTTTTGATACCACTACCATTGGGAAGGGTGTTTTGCTCCGATGTCTTATCATCAGTAGAAATTCGTTGTGTGCTATCCTGAGACTGCTTATCCATCTCATCCTTTTCACCTTTGTCAACATCTTTTTCTGGATGCAACGGAATTATTCGTTCAAGTGAATCTCGTTTCACTAGTATTTCGCCATTACTATCACTTTTTTCGCTATCATTCGAATCGTCGTGTTTGTCTTTCTTCGAGGTTTTGCCGTCTTTCTTTGGATTCGCACATCGACAGCAAGCAAACATTTTCGTTTTGTAAAAAAACTTTCCACTAAAAACACCTTACACTTTATATTAACTGTAACTATAAAGCACTTTTGTTCATTATTTTATTTTACTTGCCTATTGCTGTATGGTGGTTTTTTCGAGATATGCACATCTTTAATTTACTCGCTAAATAAGCTTAAATTTGCACTATATGTGCAAACTTTTAATTGTAGCCTTTGAGACTAATTATGTTGCAAAATTGAAATTCTATAGGCAACAAAATATCATTTTCACGATTAGAACTTTCGACAGCAATTTAATAACATCGCACCGCGTATCTCGCAGGATCCTTGCTTAATGAATTAAAGCACAATTTTCTTTAAAAGAGGCTCATGAAGCGTATTATTCATGGAAGCAGATGGAGTCAGCTACGAAATGCAAAGTAATGTTTTTCGTGTAATTAAATATTAATGAATTGCCTTTTTAACGCAAATAAAATTTTTCCACCGAGGTGGTACGTAATTTTTTCAGTGTTAAATATTTAAGAATATTGGATTAATTGAAATACGAGCTTCAAAGTCACATAAAAAAATATAACAAAATGTCAGCAATGTAATTTGGAGAGCTTAGTAAAGAAAATTTAATAAACGCCTTTGCAAATTCATATCCCACGTAATAAGATTAACACACATTCCTCATTTGGTCCTCAGGCTACATTTCTCGTATACCTTAAAGAAGAGCCTATCAGAGATGCTACGTACATGACGCACATAATATAAAAATGTTACAAGCACTCAACATAGAAACAGCTTTGATGATTCCGCAATGAGGCAGGCTAAATTGAAATGATTCTACGGAGCATAACATTAAATGATTAAAAGACGCCTTTGGGAAAATGGAATATTAAAAAAATGTCAAAAACAATGCCATCATCGGAAACTGCTCTTGATAATATCTTTCTTATTATTTCCCCTGAGAAATTCACCCAGACAACAATTGACAAGGGTATTTTAGGACATCAGCCCCATCACATTGTGAAAGAACTCAATGAAATAATTTTACTGTGCTCAAATCTGTCAGCAATTTCAATTCCAGAAAACTTTTCACTCAAAGGGAAAACTTGTTTCGGAAGATTATTGAGTTTTTTGATCAGTCATTTGAACAAAATTTGATCCTTTACTTTAAAGCTTAGAGAACCTTGCACGTTGATAACGAGCTATTGATTGAATTCAGCACCCTTAAGAAACAAGAAATATTTTCTCATCAAATATCAGGGAAAAAGCAAGTTGTTTCAATTAAATCATTTCCCTCATTTTGTTTCGGAAGTCTTAAAATAAACACAGATTAAGGAATTAGAGCTTCCTGGATACATTAGCCACAAATTGCTTTTGCCACCCACTGGTTACCTCAAATTAATTAACGCTACCTACCATTTTCGCATGTGAAACACCTATTTCGTTACAACAAGGGAAGAACAGGCCTTATTAGAGTTGATTCCGTGTACAAGGATGACATTTTTTCACAGGACAAAATTGGGCTGCGGTAAAAATGTATATTCGCTGAGAGCAAGCACAATGGGATAATTAAGGGAATGTTTTCCCGGATAATTAAAAAGGGTGCTTGTGCGAGTACATTTTTGATTGCCAATTATGTGTCCAGTTTTTTACTTGAAAACATTTAAAGCACATGTCTAAATTGTAATTATTTTAATTAATAGCTTGAGGAATGTATCGTCATAATATGTCGTTTTTAGGTTCTTTCCGAAGTGTTCAAAGTTATTTCCATTTTCATACAAAAAAAATAGCCTCCCCTTCCATTAAATCTTTGAGCTATCGGAATTCCCAATTAATCTTCTAATTTTTCTAACTTAATACGTAACTCTTGTTTTATTCGAACATTTTTGTCAACATTTTTATAGATCCTTCATCACAGCCGATGTCTGGGCTTTCCCTACATTTTCTCAAAACTAACAAGCAAACAGAAAGCAAAGGACCCTGTCATGATTTTCATGCGTAATGAATTCACAAGTGATACTTTACAAGTCCCAAATTCCATTTAAAAGTTAACTGATTTGGGAAAAAATTTAGCATTACGTATTCTGACCTTAATATGAAATCGAATTTTTCCACATTTAGAGCTTCTTGTGTTGTAAGAAAGTTAAAATCGTTCAAACTATTTTCATACGAATACGAAAGGCAGAAGAGGACCCACAGACTGTTGTTTTGTAAAAGTATCTTTATAAATCAGCATCATAAAGAAAAATGTGTGCACAAATAAAAAAAATGAAGTTCGTGAGTTGCTAGTTGAGAAAAACTTTCGGGTTCAGTATCAATGAATCTGATAAACGGTCAATAAGCTACAACTAAGAGTGCTCAGCTTTAATACCGAGTGAATAAATGGACGATTCTCCGAGAAGCTATGAACTCAATGTTATACAGTGGTCCGAGTTTACGGAATGGAGCGGTTAGGAGCAGCGAATGACATGACTTATTGCGAATATATAACCGCGTTCCAGAACTCAGTGTCTTGCTTAATTCATTTTAAAAAGAGTAATGACTGAATTGTGGATTTAACCGAGCTTATAAAAGCTTATTAAAAGATCTGAAAAATATATTAGGGGTAGAAAGAATAAAATGTAAAATAATATCATAATTTTGCTTTTTATCTTTCATTCTGTTGTTTTATTTTATGGCACACTAATACCCTAACTCAAGCTATTTTGTACCCATTCAGCAATATTTAGGAAAAACAAAATAATTCTTCCGTCGGTCGTAATTCTCAGGACAAGAACTTTTATATATAGGATATATTTTTAGTATATATCTAAAATATATATGTATGAGTTTACAAGAATCAAATAATCGGGAGTCAAAATCAATCAAGAAAAAGCTGAATCCAAAGAAATTAAATAATTGCTTCAAAAGGTACTACTGTAACTTTAAAGGCTAGACATTTTCTAAATTTAGTCGCCCAACCCCAAAGAATTCATATTAAAGCTTTGAAGAACATTATAACTAAGCTAGAACAAACATTTAGTCAGTTGTTGAAAAAGAGACCTCACGTTAGTACTGTTGTCACTTTAACTATAACTTCTTCACAATCAGGCGACAGAGATCCAATTATGACCTTCAAAAGAGACAACATTCATTACAGCTTCAGAGAAAATTGTAAATTAAGCTGAAGAAAAATTTCATTCTTCGATATTCTATTTAATCTATTGTTTTAAAAAAAACACCCCAACATTTTTGCCATTTTAGATGCCAGAATTCGTCTAAAACGACAATCCTATATTCGAGCATTGGAGATATTCATGAAAAAAGTCTAAGCAAAAATTGTATGCTATAGTATTCTACCTCCTCCTTGTTTGCCAAAAGTGATTTATATAAATTATGTGTTGGTGGATAGTTAACAGATGGAATTCATTAAAGACTAATAGAATATCACTTACATCAGGGTCTAACTGGTGCTAATGCATCGGTCTGTTGTCGTTATAAACCAAAACAATGGACGACCAACATTGCATCAGGCATTTAGCAATTAAACAGTTTTGCTGGTGGAACAGTGTTTTAATGAAAATTCATTTCACGGACAAAATTATGAAGCAACAAACGGCATAGAAGACGAATACGATACACATAAATGGCAGACTATTTTTCACCTCGCCAAATTTTGCTTCAAACTGTAAAACATATTTGAAAACTTGGGACAACTAAATGGTGAATGGATGATATTAATTACTGCAGCAAAGATATTTCAATAAAAAAAAAACTATGAAGCTGGATTCAATTAACAATACACATAAATTGGAGACGGCTATATACGAAGTTGCTATTGCTTTATGTATGTATATGATAACATTCCGTTTACAATAACGAAATGAATTGACAATCCACATAATTACAATTTTTATTAAATGTTCAAAATGTATATAAATTGGGTATGCAAAAGGCTTTCACGTTAATGGAGTCCTTATTTCTACTCAAATTTTCGATTTTAAACACTCCGGAAGGGAACAAATTATCTGAAAGGTATATTCGAAAGCAATTGTTTTGGAATAATTGGATTGTTCAAATCAAAACTGTAAGACAACCCTTAGATTTATGTTTCTCAGCTATCGACCGAAATATTTTCATACAACTCGTTCTACAAGATTAATTTGATTCATACATTTTGCATATAACATAAGATGCCTAAACGGACAAAGAAATGAAGGATACTCATAAAAAAGCAATCTGCTTCTCTTCCTAAAGAAAACAAAGTACTGTCGACAATTTTAAGATTCCCCCGGAAAAAAGTCATTCAAGGGAAAATAAAATTTTCATAATCTCTTTAGATTTAGGCGTCTATCTTAATATTTACCCTCAGAGACAGCCTGTCTTGTACGCAAGCTGTATACAGAATACGATGAACGGAGCAAGCTATGATAGGTTAAACTGACGAACCGGGGATTTTACACTCCTTACTTATGGGAGTATGCACAATTAAAGGTCAAAGCACTTCCAGGAATAAAGTTTACTCGCCAAGGAGCATAAAATGTGCGTGTCGATGGAAAGGAGGATTTATCCTAACGATCAAGAAGGCTGCAGGAGTTTCGGTTAAGTACTTGGGACCTACTAGGTCTAAACAAATTCCCTTTTATTAGGGAAGAAAGTGTGCGCAATCTTATGAGGTGCCCGGTTTTTTATATATCTAAAAAATTTCTCCAATTTTTTTTGTGGCTTAAAATACAATTTATATGCTTCGTGAATTTATAACGTTTAATTTTTGTCAACAAACCACCAGACAGCAATAAACACGGAGCAAGCTTTGCGAATGAGCTCATAAAATTAGGTCACATAAGAACCAACACCCGCTGAATTTTTGCAGTTGGGCTGCGGTTTTACAGTTCACCTTACCGCCGGGCAAACTAGAATATTCCCTTCACTTCACAAAACAAGATTCAGCAAAGAAACAACCACTGGAAAAATTTCATTTCTACACAAGGACCAAGCTAAAATAATATGGAATAGCACTGGCAGGACCACTCAACACAATTTTGCGATGAAAATCGAACGCCGACTAAAATGAGTTTCCCTGATAAACTGAAAAGCCAAGATTCACGCGAGGTGCAAGATGGAAAATTTCTTTCGCTTGGGAAGGCCAGTATAGATCGGGGAAAGATGCGTAATGGTTGCCACGCTCTGCGACTCCTAGCTACCCAGAGGGGAAACGGCAATAAATTTTCATTTTATTTTTGCTGCTTTTCCATTCACAATGTTTACAGTTTACACATTTAGAGCATAGCACGTGGGCCCACATCACGGACATAAAACGTTTGCTGTTTCCTCCCAATCAGGATGCTCTACTGGGATGAATACAGTAGCAATGGAGGGACGTCATTCATTTGGATGACTCAATTTTCCCAATTTATAAATAAATAAGAAGTGATTGAGATGCAACAGGGATCCGTAAATTTTGTATCAACAATGTGCAGGACTCGGCATAGGGACAGAATTTTAAGAATGGAAATAAAGGAAGTGAAAGAGAGTGGCGCAGTCGCGACCACACCTATACGAATAATGTATCCTTTCGATGGGGGAAATGGTCGGCACTACAGTGGCAGCTGAAAATGTGAATTTAGTTTTCATGCCACTTTTATATGGAATACATAAAAATCTAGTTTGTGTTAAGCCCACCTCCTAAGCAGCAATACCACCCTTTGCACTGTCGGGACATTTGCATTTCTAATTTCAAATGTTTCAGAACCCATTCTTTGAAACACTTGCACCAATCTGTAATTTCAAAACTATAGGCAGTTTCCAGAAGAATTATGGATCTTTAAAAGACATATAAGATATAAAACTTTTCTAGAATAACGTTGCCAATGTTTCACTATACCTTCACTATCTTTATTGCATGCTCGCTTTTCGGAAAAGCAAAGCAATCACTCTCCCAAATGGGCTTAATACAATCATAGGACTAGTAGGAAAAAAACCGAACAATTTAACGATTACTCCCTACGAAGCAAGGGAGGCACTGTAAGCGTGAGGAAATAAATCAGGTAAAGATGGGTAGACTCTTACATATGTAAGTTTTATGAATGGATTTCGCTGTCCAACAATATTTGCGGGGCTGATAAATTCGCCGTTGATTTAAGTTGTAGCATGAGCATTTTGCAGATTTTGTTTGACTTACCTTACGTTTATTGTTATGCCTCTACAAACCATGAACAATTTTGATAGTAGCAAAATTTCGATCTAAAAGGGCTGACTTCCAAAATGCATCAATTCCGTAAATAGAAAGCATTGTTTTTAAAAAACGTCGAATTTAAAAATTTTGATGAAGCAGAATGTCCGAAACGTCTCATTAATGAATTCGCATCAAGTAGGCAAATCGCGCATTGGAAAATTTTCTAATACACAAAATGTAATGCATTATTAGTGATAAATCTAACTCTGCATTATAACATTGTGAAACTGCATCACAACCGGTTTTGTTGACGTTTTGGAAGTCAGTCAAGGTTGTAGTTTTTTGAAGCAGCATATTTATATCTTATCATCTTTTACATCCTTTATGTGTGTAAAATAGACTTGGTATCGAAATTTTTGAAGTTGTTCAGTAATTTACCTTGATCAATTATATAGCATACTAAATACTGAATATACAATATGTAACCAAAATATATGCCCCGTAAAAAATTGTTGTTTCCGTAAGACTTTTTCCAAAAGCGAAAGGCGTTGAGCGAACTATGAATGAAATTTAATTTAGTTTGGTTTACCGTTTTTTGAATTGAACAATATATATTTTATTTGTTATCCAGTGAAGTTTTATTTTGGTTAATTAAAGTTCCCATTTACCATTAACCTAATTGTGAATTTCTTCAAATAACTTAAAAATTATAATTTGTTGATGGTTGGATTTTGAAAAAGAGTAGTACTACGAGCACATCTCTCATACAAAGAGCTGGAAAGCGAAATAGCAGAAAAAGTTATACGAAAGTTGTAAAGTTCAGAGGAACTTTACTCCGAAAACGCGATTCAATTGGTTTGGAGAAATTCTATGGACAGACGAACAGATAACAGTCATCATAAAACATCAATTCGTGGGATTAAATGAAAATAGTTGTTTTGACATTTAAGATTTATTATGTATTTCAAAGAAAAGGAACAAAAAATAGAATAGTTTCCAAACATTGTGGTGGATTAAAATAGCGATCTGCGTGATTTTTTAAATGTCTAACCATGTCGGTGTGTAATGCTTATCCCAAAAGGAGTCGTTTGGACACGAATTTTTTCCTTATACCTGCCATAAATTGGAAGGACGGTGAAGATTGAATTTGCAAATGTACCATTTTAATTAACTGCAATAGTTTCAAAGTAATAGCGGTTAGATCCCATCTACGCCAGTCAATTCTGAAGGTTTGAGATCGAAGGGTAAGTGTTTTTAAATGCAACAAGTCGATGATCTCTAGTAGTGCATTTTTTTAACTTTGTTTGTCATTAGAACTTATGACTAAGCCCTAATAATAAAAATGAATCATTAAATGTATAAAGATAAAACAACGGAAGACAATCGACCTCGGTCCAGGTGTCTCTCATGCCCCTTATAATCTAGCAATACAATAGGTCAACATTCTCGGAATTGTCGCTCCCGTGACGATTTGTCTTATGGTACGTGAATTTAAGAATGTTTCCAGACTATTTACTTCACCAAGTTAACTACTTTGTTTTTCAGGAGGAATATTGTATGATTCTGCTCAGTAGACTTATCTCATTACTAAAAGTCCATTCGTTCTGCTTGAGACAAAGTAAATAAAATTACAAAGAATACATCGTAGCGCTCCCAGCCCATTGCTGAATAGTTAATCGAAATCGCAGCATCATAATTTGACCTCAAACCGCTGCGAAAGTTTATAAATCCTATAAAGAGACAATTCTGCGAACAGGTTTGGAGATTTCTCATGAATCACAACAAACACGGCGATTACTCACTCATGCGAGGAGCGTTATCAACTCACCTTCTGTCTTACATTGGGGACTTATCACAATTTGGAGCCCGATTTCGATGAATTCATCTGTTAAGGTTTATTATTATGCCGCTATTTCGGGTGGAAAGAAATTAATGATTTACTAATAATAGATGATCTTGAAGTCTTGAATTTACGCGCCGCTAAAAATAGCTGTCCGCAGCGAAAGTAGCCGCAGTAGCGACGGGTGACTTTCGACACTTCCTGGCCAAAATGCAACAATGTGCAGAAAATTACCCACCGCCTAGCCACTGTGTAGCTGAAAATTTGCAGAAACCGGTGTTCTAGATAGAAAGTTCCACTGACTGCAACAGCGCTAGAAAGGTCAGTCACAGTTCGTTTAACCATAACTGGAACTGAATGCGCTCGTTAGCACCGGGGATTGCGAACCGGCGACAGGCTTAGTCTGCATTTTTTTTTCGAAAACTGCGAGCAGTCTACAGGAATAGATAAGATAAATTTTCAACAAACTGATTATGTATGCTATCTGGATCCGCAACGGCCTTTATCTTGCCTTCGGTTCCTGCAATGGGGAGACTACGCGGCTAAAAATAATACCGCTGCTGGCCAATGGAGTCACACTTGTGAGTCACAGAGATTCATTCTCGGGGGGCCTTGTTATATCATCAATATTATTAAACACTGCGGAACGAACGTAAAAAAGTAAAAAGTCCTTGTTGCAGTTTCTGGCTTTTTGGGGTGGAGCAATACAACGCAAATACGCCGGCAGTCGTAAACAATTAGAAAGGGTCTCCCCATCTGGGAAGGGACCGCTTTTCTTAAATGAAAACAGCCTTGAACTCACCTTAATTCAGTATCACTGGGAGGATATCGGTTAAATCCTTGCTGCGGGAGCACTTTTAACGATATTTCCGAGGAAAATAACAAATTATTCACCGATCAGTCGCTGGTAAAAAACACGCACACACGAAAAAACACTACGGGAATATGAAGACGTTTCCACGGTTTTGACAACTCCGTTCTAGTGGAGAGATTGGGCGTCTCATCGGTGCGATAAGTCTACACGACCCCACCAAGTGGTGCGTAAAATCCAATCAGAATATGATTTTAGTGATGCCAGGTATGATGGAATCGATTGTAACTGAAATGCGGTGGAAGTACGATACTGATTCCATGCAGAGTTAAGTAGAGTTGAAACCATAGAAACTAGAGTTGATTTGAGTTTCATTAAAACCAGAGTGACTCAGCAAAACTCCACGAAAGAGTCTGAGTCAAGTAAATGTGTTCGTAAATTGCTTACTTTTGCATTGAATCTTCCGGTTGAGTTTTTTGGACAGGAAGAATTTGAGTTGTTATTAAATGTTTAAATTTTCGTATATAAGTCCAAGATCACGGGGTTACCATCATTCTCGTGAAACTTTATAATTTCATGATGAAGCCGAAAATTGGTTTAGATCAAATTAAACAACTAAAGCTCTTTTTGCCCGGGATATTCCATACTTGTAACTTAAACAGAATGAACGAAACTGTTTAAATTTTTATCGTAAATCATACCAGGTAAAACTATTACAGAATGTATAAGACTTTTGCGTGTAACGGTTTCTCCCGCGGGAACCCAAAATATTCCCGGGATAAATAGTGAAATCATGTTCCACAAAATACTTAATTTTACTATATTTCCAGTCTCATGGAGATTGGCTCCGATAAACATTTTTTAAATGTTTGTTTGGGTTTTGGTATCTTGTAAATTAGCAAATTAGCTTAGAAAAAAGCAGTTATTCCGACACCACAAACCCTAACAACCCAATTTCATTCAAAATTTATCTTGAAGTTATCAATATCTTGAGTATACTAGCTCTAATACTGTGTCAATTAAATTTGAAAAGATCAAAGTGCTGAATTTTACAAGTATGCTCCGTGTTTACTTTCAATTTTCCATCACATTTTGTTGGCAAAAACTATAAGTTAAATTTAAAAATATGAGTATAATTATATATAAAATTGGGGGCTTATTTGATAGAGGTATCCAAAAGAAGGTTGTTTCCCCCAGCTGGTGTAGTTCTACTCGATCTAAAAACTTGATATCCAGCGCATGGACATGCTTCTCAAGAATTATCCTACAAACTGATGATAGTAAATCATCTTCTCGTGCATTTAACTGGTTAATTATGATTTTCGTGTTAATAATTGCGACCGTCATTGCATTTAAAGTAATCTTTATTCGTTTCGGATAAATGGAATATTTTGCGTTAAATTTATGTATTTCTAGGCGTACAATAACAATAATCACGGATACCCCATTGTAATTCCGCTTAGAAATGATCCAGTTTGTATAATGGCGCGTGGACTAGAGGAACAAGAAAGATCTGAATCACAAAGCAATTTAAATGAATCTCCCTTGCAATAAAATTTCTGAAGATTAACTAATGTAACTATTTTATTTTTTGTAATATTTACTATTGTGACTTAACAAGAACCCTGTAATAAATGTGAAAAATGCCAATGGATATGCTCTTTCAAAACCAAAAAATAAAATCTTATTTGACGGCCTGATGTGCTGGAGTTTGCAATTATAGATAGACTATCGAGCCATAGAAAACATTTGTAACCTGCATGCTTAAAATGGGATGACTTGATGACAACTTTTGGACTCTAGACCTAAGCAGTAGAAGGTAACGTATGAAATTCTTCTGATCCACAAGTTCCACAGGGAATACTTGTAATGCAACTTTTCTTCATAAACTAAACAAAAAAGGATCCTGAAAATACAAACAACTTGAATAAAATTTGGAGGCATAACAACTTTCAGGCAATTTATTTTACGGCTTAAAGAAATATAAACTGACATAATACAAAAATACCAACGTGAAATAGTTACATAAATAGCATTACTCCCTAAAACTAAATTAATGACCAGCAACAGTCGCTTGGTGCAACAAAGCTTTGCCTTACAAGTAGTTTCAAAATAGTTTTAAAGGTTCTTTTAAATAGTTTCAGCAAAGTCCTTCCAAAAAATATTCCAGGAATGCTAATAAGATAAGAAAATAAGGCATTCCATTTCCATACGGCGAGGTTTTGATTATAGAAACATCACCACCATAAGGTTCGACAATAGAAGGTTATGCTAACGTTGTAACGGTGCGAGCTACTATGATTTAGTGGAATTTACTTATGTTTACTCCGAAACCGACCAGTTATACTTAGAAATGTGCTAGATTAAAAAAAACAATAAGAAAATAGCAACACTTACGGACTACCTAATTTAGTAATGCTCGACTGAATCAACTGCAGGAATAACGTTTCTATAACCAAAACGCTCTGATTATTAACCAATTTAGGCCATGGAGAAATTGGAGGAAACTAAAAATAATTAATAAAAATTGAGAACAACATCCAACTTGAAATACACATAAGTGCAATGCTTTAGATTTATTTGACTAACAATAAAAGTTGACTGAAGTCTACGATTATTCAGAACTTAAGGCACCTTGTTACTAACCGATTACAAAAAAATACATGAGCAATGAACTTTGTGCTTCCCCTGAAATAACACGAAGGCTTACGCTAGAGACTGAGAGTACATGAACGTACAGTGAAAGCTGATGACGAAGCCTGTATGATCTTAATACATTAACTAAACACTCCACTTGCGCTTATCCTAGGAATCAACAAATCTTATCTTCACAACGAAGATACACCTTAGGACTGCTTCCCAAAAATATTGCGGTAAGGGACTTATTCCTTTTGCCGCAAATATCGGTAGGTAACCATATCCACGTTTTTTTTCTGCTTATATCGATCATGACAGCTCTCCAATCGGAGCGTTTTGCAACCAAAGGTCGTGGATGAAGTTGTACAAGTTATCGCTTACAGCCACCTATTCGGTTATAGTGGAAATATATCACTTTTACCATTCTGCTGTTAATTCTAAAACAATTACCTTGTAGGGTGTAGGGTTCAAGGTTCTTTTGTGATCATTCCGAAGCGTCTTTAAAGATGTTTGTACTTTTTCTCGGACTTGTTCCAGTGTTGGTAGAGGCTGACAAATTCTTCCATCCTGCCAGTAAATTTTGTAAACAGGTTCTACTCGAGATGGAATCACATAAGCACGCTTAGATTCTTGGAATGGATGCCTGCAGAGAACTTTTTGTCCAACTTGCGGTGGGGACTCTGTCACTTTTTGTAGTAAATCGATTAAAGCGTGACCATCAGCACTGAATAACCTGGTAAAAAATTTATGTATTATTCAATAATGTGTTGAATTTTAGTGAAGGAAGTAATGTGAAATATCGGCACAAAATAAAAAATAACTACAACTGGTACTAGAGCAAAATAGTTGCTCTGAAGCGTTTGAAAAGTTTTTGCTATTATTCTGCTTCTGCCACAGTCTTCTGTTTCAAATAGAAGCATAAAGAAGTGCCAGAAGCAACAAATAGATTCCTTTGAACCCATAAAAAGATAAATAAATAGCTGCCGTTCTTTTCTGCATCTGCCTTCAGGAAAAAAATACTAATTACCTAAATGCGTTTTTATTCCCAGGCATTGTAACTTTCTCCACATCTTGACTCAATTTGATTCGCGCTTGTCCATTAATTTCTACGAGTTTGTAGACACAGCCCAATGCTGGTTGTCTCTGGCATGTAACTGCATTGAATAAATTTGTAATAATACAATTTTCGATTTAATAAACCGTATATACCTAAGTGTGTTCCAATTCCAAAGCAATCAATTTTGTGGCCTTGTTCATTTAAGCTTAAAATTGTGTCTTCGTTGATATCATTCGAAGCGACAATTGTTAGTGCATTAAACCAAGGAATCTTGAATCGCTCAGCGACCTTTTCGAATGTTTCACGAGCCAGACAAGACAGGTAGGCCAAATCGCCGGAATCAATGCGAATTCCTACTGCTTTGTATCCCAAATCGTTAAGGGCTAAAGCAACAGCACAAAAGTTAAGTAGCCCACTCCTAGAAGAGATTTAAATAACGTTGCTCAGATTTACCTAAATTAACGACGAACGAAGGCTACTAAATATTTTGTCGCAAATACAAAATCTAATTATTTTGCAGGTGATATTTAGCAATAAATTGAATTCGTGATGGTCAGGGAAGTAACGTAATAAATTTTGCTTTGAAGGAATAATATTTTGAAAATTGGAATATCACACAGAGATGATTAAAAATGGAATGGATACTTTAAAGACTAATTTGATATCATATTTCAAATATAATTGTGATGACGTATGATTTTGTCCAAATTTGTTGCCTAAATTCTACCGCCTAAGAAAGACATTTTTGATTTGTAATAAAAAGCGCTGATTTGCCAATGAGACCATTCGGAAACTACTTAAATTATTTCGCTATGGAAAATGGATAAATGTAATAATGTCACACAAGTTAGGTAAGCCATGCAGTGCTCTCTCGGACAAATCTATATGTTGCTGTTAAACAAATTCTATGAGACAGAGATTAAAACGTGACAAACAATTAAAATCCTTCCTTGTTATTTAGCTTGATGATGGCGTTTTAATGTATACAAAATATCACTCAAATCAAAAGAGATTTTTTTCGATCAATTTTCTTTTATTCATGTTACATACCTCTGCCAAGTGCCGGGAAGTCATGTTACTTGGGATGCTGAGAACAAAATCAAATATAAAATACAGAACAGAAAAAGAAGAGACAAATGGATTGCAGATGGATAGTGTGAATTAAATGATGCATGTGATATTTAAACAGGACAGAAAGTCAATACCTAATATGTTTAATGAATTACGAAGAAGTATTTGTATGTACATTAGTAAGGTGGTTACGAAAGTCACTTATAAAGCAGAAGCACTGATACTTACAAATTTTTATCTGTAGATTTAATGAAAGAACAAAAGAAAAAAAACAATCAAACATTTAAAATACCAGAACATAGTTTTGATCAATTACATACGATCGAGAAGGTCAATATAGAAATAAAAGAGTTTTTGACTTTAACAATTCTTGAATAATTGTTGAAGTTCGTAACTTCTTAAGATTACTTAGGAAAATTTTTTTAAATTATAAAAGTTCTCGTTCAATTTATAATTTTGACGATTATGAAATGTGTTTCACTCTTACATGAATTTATGGTAAGATTTAATCGAACATTCAATGTTCTCCAAAAATGAAAGTGTATGTACAATTTCAATGTGGGATACATTGCAGCAGGAGTTTACAGAAAATTAAATGTAAATGAGCAGCGACTTATTAGCTTTTATGTACATGGATAGCAGGGACGAAAACTTTTTGTCGGATAATGGCGCTTGGTTGATAATGCCGCCCTCAAATCATAAAATATATAAAATAAACGCATGGCTCTGGCACGTGTTTCCACACCCTGTGTGCGAAGCATTATTATTCAACGACGGCGACGCCGACGCACGGTGCGAACTGCTCGTGTGGCAAATATTTTGGCACTTTTATTTTTATGTGAAATAATCTGCTTTAATCTGCGGTACATAAATTGTTGTGTGAAGGGAGTACTTCAGAAGAGTATATAAGAACCGATCGAATGATGATGAATTGATAAAAAAATCCTGAATCATCTATCACTTTTTTTTTGCCACAAATGTATGTTTGATCTGTTATAAAAGGAGGTCATGTACCGAAAACACGATAATCGATCTTTTGCGGAAATTTTTCTTCATGAATATTAATAATATAATTTTTCTCTAACCAGGCTCCAAAAATTTTTTTCAAGCAATAAAGCCATGGCAAAATAATATAAAACTAAAAACAAAGTAATAAAATGAAAAATATCTCATAGATATATCACCACAATGTCGAATGAAACATTTAAACAAATGACAAACTATAGTACATTGTTAAGTCACAAAAAAGCGAATAAGAGGACGCTGATAGGATCCATGACCAAGCTACCACATTCACTGTTCCATTAAAAGTGGTATTAGTATTCCTCCTAAAATGAAGTAGCTATAAGAAAAGGTTTGCATTCTGAGGCCAACCCAGTGTATGTACATTTTTTATTGTTGTTGGATTTAAACCAAGTTAGCGCAAAAAATTATAAGCAAAACCAAAGGGGCTCAATGTAGATGACATTTTAGTAAATTAAAAACATTAATGTCAACAGATTCAGACGAAGTAGATATTTTTTCATGCATTTTAATTAAGACTAACGTTTTTGGAATTTATCAGATTTACCTGAATGACTTCCCGACATATCTTAGCAGGTCAAAACTACCGTGAGATGTAACAATATCTGGACAATGATCAAATCCATTTTCAATATAACCACTGGTATTATCGTTCAGTGATCCATTTTCCCTGTAATTGTTATAGTTGTAATCTCTATGTGTTTTTCCGTTCAATTTAATTCCATTTGTGTGGCATTTCTTTGAATCACCATTTACCATTATTATATTGTTTGTGCTTTCCAGAATAACATTGCTGTGAAAAATTGTCTTAAATAAGTAAAACAACTGAATATCGTAAAAAGAATACCAAATAAAAAATAAGTATAAAATAAAATTAGGCTTTTCCGCAAAGGTATGAATTATGGCGGGAGTTACCTGTGCAACTTTATATCTATCTATCATCGACTGTCATATGAATCAAAATAATTGAGGCATTCAATTGAAATGATACTTTTCTAATCTTCTCATTTAGTTTCATTGATATACAATTTTAGATTAAAGGCATCATCATCATATTTGCTCAAGCACCAGACAGTATCGATGTTTTATTTTGTTAAGGTATCACAATATGCCCTAATAGAAGGCAATAATTAACGGATTTAAAGTGGAAAGTTTAGTTATACTTTTATTTGACGATGTTAATTCACGAAGTTAATTCAAATGGAAAATTCGGATTACTGAATATAAATAATCTATCGCAATAGCAAATAACAAAGTACATACCAAAACGACTCTGGGCCTTTTGTGTAAAGTAAAAAATTTATCATGCTACAGGGAGCGTATAAGCGGTTATCAGAGAAAAGCCTCTGTGCGGAATCATCATTATTCACATAATAATTTTTTAAGTTAGACACTGTAAACATAGATAAGCATAAAATCATACTACATAGCTTTATGTTTGCATCCATTTCCCGATTAATTCATTTGAATTCTCTATTTCATTTATATGCTTAGTGATTCAAATTTTACACGATGGATATATTACAGATTATAGATAACAGTTGCATCACCAATATGCTTTAAAAGAAACTAACAGAGTTTTAATCTGATTGATCTATTAACTATGTATGTGTGGTCTATGAACGTTCGAATGATCATAATTGTGATAAATATAAGCAATTGACAGCGATTATTCTGATCCTTTAACATTGAACCTAACCCTCAGATTTTATTATTTTAAATGGGCGGGCTTAGCAATTTCCCACAATAAGTGTAGAATTACGCCTTTGCAAATTATTATAATCTTGTTAGAAATCTCGTCTTTAAAAGACAGCTGCAAAGGTAAGACACGTAAAAGTTTGAGTAAAATTTATCGTCAACATAAGTATTACCTTAATTAGCTTTATCGACCTGTTATAAAAATGTAAAGACAAATTTAAATACAGCGCTAAAATTCTCATTTTGTGACTTGTTGGACGTAACAAAATTATATACCTAAGTCAAGTATAATTATCAATTTTAAACGCGAGGTGTCTATTAAAAATGCTACAAAATTACCGACAGTGTGGTGTCAAAAATTCAGATTTTGTATAAATAAGTAATAAAGTAATCAGTAATTTTTCAAAACATCAGATCGTTGTAACTAATTGGAGTACCATATATCGTGCAAATTTTACTGATCACTCAAACAACACGGTAAAAATTACTTCAAATAAACAAAATTGAATAAAATAACTAAAATGAAAGGCAGTGGAATAAAAATGATAGACAAGAAATTAAAAAAAATCATTCTACAGAAATAAAAGTACACCTAAGCACAACACGAGCTATATTCTCAAAATTCTCGAAAATTGTTTTGTGCTTCTAAAATCCGAGAGATTTTGCCTAAAAGCGGAATACCTCTTAACATCGTACGTGTCGACAAGAGCCATGAATCCATCAGGAAACGCAATAGCAAACGATACCATTGCAGCCAGTTCACCTTCGCTCGATTCCTCTGTTGAAATTTCTAAAATGTGGGAAAGATTCTGACGATGCATTATTGCATGCTCCAACAAATCCTTCATAATGCCTGGAAATTATGCAGGAAAATAGTTCAATCAGGTCTTGTTTGTAATTGAGTGAAATCGATTGGTTTCGGTTAGTTACTATACGTACCAGTTGTCTTGTGTCTCAGCATGCGGGTTTTCAGCTCTGATATGCCGGTGAATGACGTTATGTACGCATGGGCGTGTGTACCTTTTACAGGTATGTTAAACAGTTTCCCTGCCAACACGTTCGACGTTCCGTCGAAGCCACCTGGTAATGAATTACAAAATTAATCGTGGTTCCAAAAACTGCAGGGATATGGGGAGGCAGTTTGCTTCATCTAATCGTCCGCACATGATACGCTGTTCTCATTGATTGAATCACTATCGACTTGTTTCAGAAAAAAACGTGCGTCAAAGGTGTCCTATTTCGATTTGACTAACAATAAGCAAATCGTCTGATACGATTTTTCGCAAAAGTGACAGCATCGAACTATTTCGGGGGCCTGAGTATTTTCGGTAGGAGATCAAGGGTACTACTAGCATGAACTGTTTGGTTGGATGTGATTTTTAACCTTGGTACATATGCCTTTTTCATGGCCCTTGCATGTTTGGCAACTGTTACGACCGCCACGAGAAAAGTGCCTTCGCGAAAAACATCATGCGCTCAAAGTTCTTCAAATAGGAATTATTCCTAAATAATAGCAAATACGTCCACCACTTTCACAGATTTTCATACCTATTATTTTTCCCAATCGCTTGTTTGAAGGCTTCTCCTTGTTTCAGGAATCGAACCATAACTATTGTGTGAATTTGCTTTATGGGAAATGTGGAATTTTATTCGATTTAGATTTGCATGCAGGCACATGTTAGCTGTTACACAAGAAACCAACTTTCAAAGAAACAACAGTCTGGTTTAGGGCTAGAAGTAGACTCACTGGTTACATTTTATATAGATTACTGGTCAAAAAGGAAGTTGAGCCGTTATCCGTAATACAAAAAAAAAAAAAAAAAAAAATTTAAATGTCTTCAATATTACAAATGCAAAAAGGCCTCCAAAAAATTCTGGGGAATCGAGACTTCTGAAGTGGGCATATATGCATATTGTAGTCTTACGAAACGGGCAATTTCTGCGCTTAGTTTTTGTCTTATATGTATGAAACTAAACTAGCCATACTTAAAACTTTTTATATTTAAAGTTTAAGGTTTCATTTGAGTCACAAACATGATTTGTTCTTCAAAGTTTTCAGCATATTTTTAAAAAAAGTTATGCCACGGAGATTTGTTGATTCGGGAATTGTCTACGGAAAAATTGTATTAGAATCGCCTATTACTTTCTCAACATCAAAATATTTGTTGACCTGTGTAATTTGTTGATTTAAGGTTTTTAGTTTCTCGAAAATATGTAGATACAATACTTAATACAAGAAGTTCATTCAAAACTGCACCAACACAATTTCTTTAAAGTTCGTAAGTTTCTGCCAAATGATACGAACGTGGTATTACTTACAGCTCACCAAATCAATAAGTGACTTTTTCAAAAATATTTTAAATTAAAATTAAAATTGAGTAACACATTATGAATCGCCATAACAATATTGTATATTGAACAATGTA
The DNA here is from genome assembly GCA_947538895.1 of Neoitamus cyanurus. Classification (NCBI taxonomy): domain Eukaryota; kingdom Metazoa; phylum Arthropoda; class Insecta; order Diptera; family Asilidae; genus Neoitamus; species Neoitamus cyanurus. Next base: position 19,914,353 of record OX384546.1, read on the forward strand.
AGAAGACGAGCTAATACTTTTACGAACCCAAAGGCAAATAAGTTATGACTTAGCTCTTGTACTCATTCTCCAATTCAGTAATTTTACTTTAAAAAACAAATCTACAATTAAAATTACTGTAGATGAAATAAAAATTTTCATGTAGAAGATAATGTTTCCATAATAGCAATTTTTGTAGGTTACATTACATCCGGTAAAATATTCAATAAAAGTACTCTTATATTGAAAGCATTCTATTTATAGTAAATCGCGGAAGTCTTGCAGCATTAGAATAATACAGCATTTTGCAATTACATTCAATGAAAATCAATAAGCAATTAATTCCTTCATACTTTCATGAAATTTTCCCGCAGTCGGAAGCATACCGAATTGAGCGCATTAGCTTAGCAAAGATTGGCAAGGCAATTTACGCCAATTTAAAGCTATCGGCATCGATTACAAGTACGTAAGGGACCGAAAAGGAGCCCGTATCCTTTAATTCGTGTCAGCTAAAGATGTTTTTTCACCTAAACAGCAGTAACAGTAAATAAGTTATCGGCAAACACGATCAACATTTCGCAGATAGATGGTACCGAGTGGCACCAACAGCTGAATTGAAACGGATGATTGTTTCGCGTTTTTGCCTGTGAATGTCCAAGAGGTGGGTATATCTACTCAGAGGGATTTCTTTCTGTTCTACGATATATGCTAATTTTCGTGTGGAAAATACTTTATAGGCAGCATATATATTCACAGCAATTAGTAACTAAAATCGTTAAAAACTTCTTCGTGAAGTTTTAATGAAACTTTTTGAAAAAATTTCCCTACTGGGTCATGCATTTACATTGTACGTTCTCCCCGTACTCGTACGACAGAGGAGAAATACGAAGTCGCGAACTATAAATCGTTTTGCTTCATGGGAGAGTTGCATATTTTGGAAGGGAAAATCCCAACTTTTGATTGAGGGCTCTGACGAAGTTCAAACACGAATCCTTTATTATTAAACTAGTAGTACGTACACTCCTTTTGAAATATAACGAAAGATTGTAATTGACACATGCAAGAATGTGTTAAATCGTTTACGATTATCAGCCAAGGGCGCGAAGTCAGAAATAAGGAGAAATTCAAGGATAGACGTGATACTTACCGATATATGAATACTTTGATGCCGATAGACCTCCATCGGGACCTTGTGCTCTCCTTAAACCAAATTCTAGCAATTTTATATTTTTACCAGCTACCATTCGATATCGTGCCGCATTTGTTGCCATAAGACTAGAAAATAAAATACATTTTTTCCGTACTCACTTTTTATCGTTTATTTAAATATAATTATAATTTTAGAAAACTCACAACCCAGCAGACATATTGTAATCATATAAATATAATCGTAATCGGAATTAAGTCATGCGTACAAATTAACAAAAACAGTTGTAAACAACTTCTTGAAAATGTGTAAACAACGGATAACGATACGGCCAAGCAAGCTGGCCAGCAACTTTCTTCATTTTACAGGTCAATGTCCATAATATATAACGCCCACATACGAATATAATGAATTTATGGGCAATGGCGGATTATTTTCTCCCTTAGGTTACTTAAGCAATTTTCTGTCGGATTGATTATCGCTTCACCTGCAGTAGGTAGCTACTACTAACCGACATTTTTAATTACTTCTCATAGAAAATGATAATTTCTCATTTTGCATGACAAGTATACACGTCTAATGACCGAAATAGAGGTTTGGTTTGACGTTTATACTCGTCAATCGCAGTTTACTGATTAAACAAAATTTAAATTATCACATTTTTTAATAGTTCATTAAGCTTACCTGGCATAATTAACCAATGTTAAAAGAGTCGTTTCCAGCAACTGAACTATAATTAATGGTCCCTCCACCTTAATTAATGGGACACTATAAAAATTATTACTTAAAATAAAATATAACAAATATATAATATTCTATACCGTGGAAAAACAACCGAACCCTCATCGATTGCATACACTGTCACATCCTTCGGCGTCAGGTTTCGGAGGAATTCAAAGAATTCATCCTCAATACCTTCAGGTAACGTCTGTTTCAAGTATTCAATGTCTATGGCACAAGGAAATTGATTTTATTTATATCACGACTTTGAAATCTTACGTCATAAATTTAAATGTACTCACCACTATCCGAATAATGAAAGTTTTCTAAAAATTTTAAACATTCGTCCAGTCCCGCGAATATTGTAAATTCTCCGTGAAAGGGATTATTTCTAAAGAAAAGGTCAAAGACGCTTTGATCTTCCATTTTTCCGGATTTCCAGTATGCATATGACATTGTTATTTGGTAGAGATCTGTAAGTAAGATATAAAAATGGACAAGGTCAAATTATCAATACATTTTACTGTGATATAGAAATGGATACAATGTATGAGATAATGAATAATTTAAATTAATTTTTAATAATCACGGCTATTAGAGAGCTATATGGCTGCAGGGCTCTGCGCACTCGCAATTAATCAATAGTTAATGATACATAATTTAATAAAATAAAAAAAATTGAGATATGTTCAGTTTTCTATTTTGTCCGGATCAATCAACTAAATCTATAGTATATTAGAATAATAAAAAAATATTCAAACTAAACTTCCTCGTGTCTAAGATCATTGCGTATAGACCAGACTGGCAATAAATTCAGATTTGTTAATATGCCAAACCAGACTGAACGTCGTAAGCGTATACATGTATCTAAGCGTTCTCTATAACGTCACACAAGTCGTTAATATATTATATAAAAAGGAAACCAGAGGTCCTAAGATGGATCCCTTCGGTACACCTTTTGTAACAGGAAAAAAAAACAGAAGCAAGGTTGTCGTTTTTCACTTAGAAACGTTTTTATTAGTCAGATAGAGGAGTTCATGAATACATATTGACTGTGGCGGTCTCACAGACTGCACTCCACTCACGGAGGGTTAGGACATATACATATGTACATATGTATGTTTTCAAAATTCTAGACCAGAAAGACCCCTTAAATATTTTTAATGTATTATAGAATACCAGTACTCTTTTACGCTTGAGTATTTTCATAATTTTAACCCAAGTTAACTAAACCTATCATTCGCATTATAGACATACGAAATAAAAACATTTATATTTTTATATTTCCTTTACTTATATAAAAACAAAAGCAGTACAACTAAAGACAACTTCACAGTCCTGGCACATGTTAAAAGTGTACTCGTACCAAAAAGTTCATGCAAAAATTGCAGGCACGGTAGCCTATTAGACGAATTTTTAGTTATTCAGTGTTTATAGTAAGTCTACACCACAGCAAAGCTCAATGTATCAATTTTAATTTGGTTTCTTAAAATAATACCAATGTAAACATTACATTTAATTGCAACAATATTCGTCATTCCTCACGCGCAGTTGTCAGCATTACTCATCGGATGCCTCATTGGATGCCCCGATATTTCAATAAACCTCACGTAACGGTTTTGGAGTTTTTGTAAATAATGCTTCAACCATTTGCGCATTGACTGTCTTCCTCACATAAGACTAATGTTGAAGAGAATTTAACGAAAACTTAATAGAAGTGTATCACCATGATCTACAGCACCTTTTGAAATAAAAAATTCCAGAAATGTTTCCGTTCAGCAAACAAAACTACGTGTTTATCATATTATTAAGTGCACCGCAAAAAATTAAGTATATCTAATCTTTCATTATTGCTTATTCTTTATTAATAACTACTGTGTAATTTGGATTTAAATTTAAAAATAACGCCCCGTTTTATCATTTCGCTCATATCATATAAGAAGAAGCTTGAATTTTATATTATTTAATTTATGATCTTAAAAGGCGGCAGCCACTAATTTGTTGTGGATTTATTAACAAGAACTCTGCTTTTAAAAGCTCTTATACAATTCTGCGATCCGGTCTCAGGCGTAGAAACAACCTTATCTAATACATTTAAAAAAAAAAAACTGTCTGGCGAATAATTAGTGTGATAAGTTTTAATTATATAGATCATGCATTATTATCTTAGAGGCCTGTACTTGACGGTAACGCCTGACATTCTCTCTCCGATATTTATTTTATTTATGAGCATATAACAATGACTTGAGTTAATGACGATCATTTCTTCAGAGTTATCTGGTTACGCAAATTGCGTAGAATTTTCTTATCTCGTACGGGTCGCCAAGAGGAAATTAAAGAATGAATAAATATTTCTGTTGCAACGATTCAAATATATAAATTGTAGTTAGTTATTAGTTGTTGGCTTCCTAATGATACATATACTTAGGTAATCATAATTTATCATAAACGTGAAATAAGCCTCTTATATAATTCGCTGACTAAATGTAATGTCTTTATAGGCGGTTCCAGGGTGGAGTTCCTGGCGACAGGAAGCGGGGTTTTAGCCGGTAGGCCCGGGCAAATGGGTGAGCCATCTTTGATCTTGGTCACCCACGGTGCTTAAAACATTTCGTCTAATTTTATTCAATCAAATTTGGCATGGCCTTTACGAATGGTTTTTTTAATGAATTCAAATATCCTTATAAAAAAAAATACCTTATTCACGTGAAGTATTTAAAATAGATCAAACAAATCCTTAGAAGTATCTGACCATAATGTAAACCATTCTGCTTGATAATATACGAACATAGGTGCAGTCGGTAACCAAACTGCATCCCAAAATATGGCACACTTAATATAAAAAATGCCTTTAGGTGTTCATAGAAATTAGCACATAAGAGTTTTGGGGTTTTAAGAGTAGAAGGGTTGTTTCTGTACATATGTTTCATTTAAATAGACTTGGAAGACGTACCTACCTATATTTGCAATATACAGGATTCTAATGTCTTCAGAATTACATAGATAATTTAATCAGCGGATTCAATATTAGATACGATTAGATTAATATAAGTTTTATTTGCGTACTTAGTTTGTTTTTTTTTAATTTGGCAGAATTGTAATTCTCGGCATAAGCAGTGCTGATTTCAATTATGCTATCAAAAAATCAAACTAGGTGTTATAGATTGTTATTCTTTATCACTTTATTTCTAGATTTCTACTAGTGCCTGAATGTGTTCCGGGGTCAGAAACCAAAATGGTCGACGATAATATGGACTTCCATCAGACAGTACAGTACATAACATCAATTAATTAATATGCTTCTATTTTTGAATTAATTAGAAAGAAGTTAAACTTATTTCATTCGATTTGCATAATAGGCAGGGCACTATTTGTTGTTGTTTATTTTTCAAATCTTATAATGTTTTATCTTGTCATGCAAAGCAATTAGTTTACAACAAGCTTCAATTAATCGTAACATCCATTGTAATTGGTTTACGTCAGCATTTTTCCATAGATGAGTCTATTTCGAAGGCATACTTCAACTTACAGCAAATTGCAAAACATTAATATAAAGCCGCATCATATTAAAGTGAACATTGCTTTACGATGAGTGATGACATGTTTGAAGTAAACATATATTCCGTAGCAAAAACAAATAAAACTGTTTACTATTAAAATTGCGATGAATTTAAAAATCGATCAAATAAATTAGCGTACACATATTTGTTCAATGAACTTGCAAACTGTTTACTGTTTTTGGCAGGTCGGATTACTTCTATAGGAATATGACCGAGAAGTACACAGGTAGGATATTTGGCTGTAATATGTACTACACGTAAATATTCTGTGAAATGTTTGAGCAGCACTGTCGTCTGGCTTTGGGTATATCATATAAATTAAAACAGACATATTAATAATTTTGGACTATTATTTTGCTGCTACAAAATCCCACATTGAGAATTTGAGATTTTGTATGTGAAGTGGACATAACTTCCAGAAAAACTTAGCTTATAAGTTCAACCGAAAATGTACTGGAGCCATCCGGAAGAAGAAAAATATTCCATAGTTTTTTTATTTTAATAAACCATTTTTCGTTTATCTTTCATATGAGACTCTGACCGTTGAGATATCTCCAAAAGAACAATTTTAATTACCAAGTCTACAAATCGTATTTTTTCAGTGTTTTGGTAATTCTTGGAGATATTGTTTTGATGAATTACAAACAATTCTGAGTAACGTGTCGCAGGTTACGAACTCACTTCACAAGACAGACTGCTCTCAAGACCTACAGATCTCAAAAACATATATGGAAATCCTGAATATTTATCTTATCATATACTACTATTAAAACATTATTTAAAAAAATGTCTTTTATGATTTATATGTGGCAATAAGAGACAAGAATATTTACCTCAACCTTAGAACTCCCACGAAATATGGATTTGAAGATATAAAATTATTACACAATGAAGATTCAAGTTGTAACTAAATTGAATTTCGCATTAATAAAATGTTTGGTTTGGTTAAACCAAATCTTTGAAACGAGATCAACAAAATCCTACCTGCACAATACTCACCAATTGTTAAATTAAAATAACTAAAAATAAATTCAGCGTTCGATTTCAGCTGACATGAAGCTTATCTCAACATTTTCTACATTTAATCTGACGACAAATTTTACTTTTAAGAGGTACTTACTCATTGCCAAGTTCAAGAGCTAATGTCTAGGTCAGTGACACCCACAAAAATTATTTTTATAAATGAAATTCATTTCAGAATTATATATTTAAATATTCTTCTTTCGCTGACTAATCGCTCCAATTACCTGCTCTAACTTCTTTTCCGAAGTGATTGACTAATTTATTTTGCTAAGCTACAATACATATGCTATGGCAGAATATATTTTTGCATAAGTTGTTACGCAATTCAGCCGGGCGCGAGACACAAGACTTCTCATTTTTGGGTAGGCAGCATTCCAGCTTTGTGAAAGAAATTTTAATTCTATTCGTATTCAAATTTAGTTGCGATCAAGATGACTTAATTCTACCTTTAAAACCGGATATCATTTCAATGCAAAATTTCTCCTAAAGTAAATAGTTGAAAGCCCAACATAATTTTCAGCTTCTACCTGAATATAACTTCCGCTTAACTGCTTCACCTCCTTCAAAATGTATGTTATCGGTATCGATATAAGTATCAACATTTTTCGTAAACTGAACACTGGTCAAAATGTTAATTATCGTAAAATACCCTAAAAATGTTGATTATCGGTATCGCCATTATTTTACGCCTATAAATGATAATTAGACCGTAACTATGGCAGCTGGGTTTGTTTTTATTTGTGTGTTCCGTGCCTATATCTAAACGGCAAAGAAAATATTTAATCTAATCAACCAGAAAGTAAAAGTCTCGACGAATGTCTATTTTACCATGATTTGTTTGTAAGTAAAAAAAGCAACCGTATTGTGCATTATGTTGGATTTAACAACCGTAATAAATGCCGATACCGATAGCAATAGTAATAGCAGCCATAGACGTTTAATGGCACTAATTAACATTTTTGATGTTTTTGAGTCCAACTGATTAAGTGATAGGTAATTCTGATAGGATTTTTTCAATAGTTTAATAATCTGGAATCGAAAAAAATATAGGGGTTATTCTGAGATCCGATTCACGTGGAAGTGGTTCACATTTCAGATATTCTATTCTGACATCGTTTAGCGTGAATGTTCAGTTTCTTTTGCGGAACTGTCGGTAAAACCTATTCTCATATTTGCCTGAAGAGAATATAATAGGCACAGCCTAACTCGAATGACTTGAAGTACCTGAATTTCATATATGTATGTATGTATAGGATTCTTATATGAATTATACATACAATTCAGCCATTTTAACTCTTTGAGACATAAGGGGTTATATCCACTTGTAATTTTGAAAAAATCGAATTTTTTTTTTTGCATATTTTGAATGTACATATAGTTGAGAATATCGTCCGAAAATTTCACATCGATCCGGCAAATAGTTTCGGAGAAATTACCGTATTTGTAAAGACGTCTCCCAGCGTTTGAAAGTAGTTTAAATGGTTCCCAAAACTTTAAACGCGTTTTTCTCGAAACGGTGTTTTCAAAGTCGGTGAGCAAAATTTCTCCAAAACGGCTGGAGCGATCGGCTTGAAATTTTCACACAATCTTCTTAGATACTTGTATCAGATCGAAGGAATAAGGTTTCTGACAATAATTTTTAAGCCCCTTTAAACTGTAAATTTTCTTGAAAAAAACGATTTTTTTCTTTGGGAAGCCGCCATTTTGTCAAAAATCAAAATTTTGACTATTCCTTCGATCATTACCTGTATTCATCTATCCTAAAATTAAATCTTTTGGTTTTTTTTATTTCAAATAATTTGGATCAGAGCTATCTTGCTCACCGCCAGACACCTTTTTGTGGAGGTCCTCTAGGAGATCTACTACAGGAAAAACGGAACCGAATATTTTTGTAAATACATCGCGAATTCTTAAAATACATTAAATTCGCTATATGTACATTTATTCTATGTATTTATTTAATGAAAAGCCTCTTCACAAAAAATTCACAAAAAACACGTTTTTTCGGACTTACAAGTGGATATAACCCCTTAAGTAAGTTGCATGCTGGCATTTCAGTTTTTTCAGTTTCATTTATTTTGTTAAAAAACCTTACGTTTCGTTACCAGATACTTAATCTATCTATGCAAAAAAAATAGTCTATAACATGTTCTATGGCAAGATTTTTGTTCCCCCGTGTTATTTACCTTCAATTTTAAGATGGGAACATAAATATCTAAACACCTTGCAGCCATTTAGAGGAGCCGACTAACAGCATAAACCTAATTAATATACTCATAAAACTGCTTGCAAACGATATCTCCATTGAAAGTCATTAGTTGAATCATCACCGAATTAAATCAAATTCCGACAATATATTGAATCTTCCTTATCAACTTCGTCACTTTGCAGTACCTACCCATGAATACTGCTTTGCCTAGAAATGAGGCACTAAACCTCTTCGAACATGGAAACAGAGTCATTGAGATATCAGCAATGTTTATGATGAGATTAACACAAATGACCTGTTTTCAATTCGGAACTGTGGAAAAAAATTGTTCTTTAAATGAAAAAATTCCACTCTCTGTTACTCGTTATTTGCTATAGCTGAGTTGGTACTTATTCTTAAAAGGAAATCAATAAAAATTTGTATTTAATGTATCTTTGTTTTAGTGTTTCTAACATTTTTTTCTTTAAACTTTAAACAACCTTGACAAGCTCTTATCTGATACAGTTGGGACCATATTTGTTTTTTAGTTTTATTTTCTTCTTATATACAATCTTAGAAGTTTAGTGTCGATAAATATAAAATTCAAAAATACGGCATGTTATTTGCATTCGGGGATCATTTATATTTATATACATACATGCATTCTCGACCAGTTAAAGACTTTGAATTATATTGTTAACTTTACCATTAAAGAGAGAATTGATAACATTGTAATGTATGTTTATGTACGTAGAGTGGCTCACACAAATAATCAGACAAGGGTAGCACTCAATAAATAAAAACAAATATAACAATATTAGTGATACTTAGCTTATCTGGTAATGACTTTATATATCTTTGAGATATGCTCGACAAATTACATATGTACATATATGCCAATTCACCTAGTGTGTGAAATAATTGTATCGGGCAAAAGCGATTATTAGATTATTATTGTAAAAACATCATGGTGCTAATTAATCAAACTCAGACAAATAAAAATAGTGGGATATTTCATTACCAATGTTGCATAAAAATTATCCTAGAAATTATCGCGTTCTCCTTTATTCTTTAAAACTTCTTTTAGAGAAGATAATGAATCAACTAAGATCGAAGAAAAAAAGCCAAATTTTACTTCAATCTTCTTGGATTGTTGTTTTCAGTTGCAACAAGGTCTCAAATTGCCTACCATCAGAATAAGCTCGCTGTGTTAAAATGCCCTACGGGATTTAAATTCAGCCTAACAGTCAGTTTCTGAATTGAAAATCAAGCACTTACAATAGAATTTTAGTAATTATCTTCGATCTAAAGTAGTGAACAGTTTTCTTTATCCAGTTCGAGAACTACACTAAAATTACTAGACAGATTTTAAGCAGAGTTTATGATTAAACTGAACAACACCAGGAAGCAAAACCAATTAGGTGACCGAAAATTAAATTGCAAAAAATTCTACGAAAATAGGATTGCTGATTTTCAACATTCAACATTTCAGCATTCTATAATTAAAGACGGGTGATCTAAAATGACGATTTAATTAATATTGGATTTGTTGCTCTTTTCGATTTCGGTCAAGTTTTAAATGCTTTCACAGATGGTTTGAGCCACATCTTTCTTACAGGCCTATTTCAAGATCTGCCGTAGCAATCCTACGAAGCGCAAGTTACGTTACGAATACCGAAAAAATGTTATCCTACACCTACGATTCAAACGGAATTACGCTAATTAGGAAACAGGCAGTACACTTTTGGTTTCAAATTATTATAAAGTGTAGTCGTTTTTCCGCGCAAATTGGTAAAATACTCTTTGCAACGAAATCACTGATAGCACAGGCCTGCATGGAAGACCTATCTCTGATCAAAATGGTGAATCTGGTAGATTTTTATGATCACGAAAATGATGTTCAAACAATTTCATCACGTACAGTTTTTTAAAATAGCGTTTTATCTGCGATTTTCTAGTTTCCAGTTTTGGACTCTTGCTGCTAGATAAAAAAAAAAAAGGAATTTATATCTGAAGTCAGCACACCATCGGTATTTATAAATATTCTTAATCAGTGATCCCTTTATCTTTATCGTTAATGCATAAGTTCCAAAAAGTTGGGGTTGTGATAACTGATTCATGGTGTGCTGATTTCAGATATAAACTCAATTTTTATCTGGCACGTAAAATTACCAGAGGTGGATTATAACTGCCATTTCACAAAAAAATGGATGCAAGATAAATAGCAAAGAGCCCTTAACAGAGTGTACCACATCTAACTGGGTTGTTTCGCATCTATCTCCAGTGCACCTTCGCATTCATAAAGATGTTTAGACAAATCAGCAGCGTCTGTAAAATTTTGTTTTGTTTTAAGATCTATGGGCAAGACACTCATAATTCACGTCCCTAAATTTGATAAATTTGAGAGCGGGCTTTGAAACAGTTTGCAAAGGTAAAATATCAGTGTGTAGGCATCAATTTGTAAAAGGGAAATTATTTCAGCGAGTAGACAATTTGTAAAAGGGAAATGCATAATCAGTCAGTAGGAATAATAATTAATACTGGAAAAGAATGAACTAATTTTTTTTATTAAATATCTCGAAAACGGGACGAGCATGAATTTTCTAATAATTTTGCGTTTATTAGGGTAACAAAGTTCCCCAAAGCCCGCCTTCAAATTTAGTGGGTGAATGAGTCCTCGATCTCTGTTTACGCAATTACAGTAGAAACTAAAGAATTAAAATATCTATATACACGTATTTACATGTACAAAAGCAAAATACCACTTATCACGAATTCCCCAGAACTACAAAGCCTACAAACTGGAAATTTAGAAGGTAGGTTTTTTATACGACAGCCATCTGCTAAGGGATTTTTGGAAATTCAACCACTAAGCGGGAAAAATAAACGATGACAGTTTATATGAGAGTCCCGTCCGTTAGTAGTCTCAGAACTATAAAATCACCGTAGAATTTCAAAATGGCCGATCCAATATGGCGACCGAAAAGGTTGAGATTCAAAGGGTTGTTATGAAAACTAGTCCGTTTATGTTTTCGGATTGCTGATCTCGAATCTACTATCGAAATGGAATCCATGGAAAGATGACGACTCCAATATGGTGACCGAAAAATGCATACTTCAAAGGGTTTCAGTGTAAATGTATGTATAGGGGTTTTTGGGGTCACTGATTGTAAATCCGCTATCGAAATTTTATCCCGGGAATATTTTGGTTTCTTGCGGGAAAAAATAAAATTCGCCTCAGTGTATGAATTCAGATAGAAATTGGAACAGCTTCATTCTTTTTGCAACAGTTTTAATTTAAAAAAAAAACCGGACAAGGTCGGCAGTGATGTGCTAATAAGTAATAACCCAATAAAAAACTATTTTTAAATGAATCTGGGAACCTGAAGTACTCCGTTAGTTGCAATTAAAATTAAAGTATTAAATGAATGCTTCGCCTATCTCAAATCGAAATTCTTCATCGGTTTCACTATCGTTCCACCATACACAGCCATTTGTCCCTGTTTTGCTCATATCACTAATAAAAAATAAACAAATTTACTGAGATCATAGGCCACTATCGGGTTGTGACGATGTAAACTGCTGCAAATTATCTTACAGCTGGGAAGAGACCTAGTGTTTCAGTAAAGAGCTCTTTACGCTGCGCAATTAACAGGTTTTTATGGAAAGCAAGGCGAGTTCCAGTGATTAAAGAGAAGCTGTACAATTGCACGACCTCACTTCGACTAAAAGCGCGCGTATCTAGCTGGAGGAATAAGTGCTTGCAGACGCAATTAACCCCAGCACAGCAGCACTCCTACTGAAGGAGCTATGTACCAATTCCTATCGTAGGGAGCACAGCAGGTATGGATAGATACTTGTGGGTTCAATGCAGCAACTAATTGTCGCTGTTTTCTTATTCTCTGTGAGCATTCGGAAGATAAAGCGACAAAAATAGAATGCAGTCCAAGAGGTTCATGACCGGAAACTTGTCTCTACGACTGACATAACACGGCAGCAGGAATGAAGCATATCACATCACTGTGACACAGCTGAACTGGTGATTTCGTCATCAGCACTTGCACTTTGGAGACTTTGGGCTTTGGCCTATCCACTACTAGACTTACCCGTGAGAAGAGGCTGCACCACACCGTTTTGGTTAAAGCGGCTTCGGCCAACGTAGCTACCGTCATAGTTGCTTCCCAAGTCGCGGTCAGACATAGTTTACAAATATTCTTCGCAAGCACTTTTAAAAACTGAAGGAACCTTTCCTCAAAACTTCATCACCAAGAAACCAATTTAATCCTCGCTGGAGTATCTCACAGGGACCCACTATAGATCGTCGGACTTACACAAATTGCACGTTCAGCGGAGGACGAAATTATTACTTTCTACGACGGAATTATAAGCGCGACTAAAATGTCATCACGGCTATCAAACACTTTTATATGCTCACGTTCGCGAAAACCGTTCGCTCGCGACCAACTCGCGCCTCTCCAGCGCCACCAGACCAGACTAGCAGGCCTGCACGCATTCATTCGGTGTCGTCACATAGGGGCCCTTCTATATGCAGCGATAGAACGATTCCGCGATGGAAGCTCACTCCAAGCGCTCCAAGGGGATCACACTCGCCTTGGCCTGTGGGAACGAGCCCGTTGGGGACTAGCACTGTGCGCCTTTTTACAATTTTCTCACCGTTGTGTGATTTCTGTATTGATCACACACGTGAAATGAAGGTTGAGTGAAGGTCGCCCAATTGGTGTTTTAGTTGTCGAGAGCAACTTTAGCGCCAATTTGTTAAAGAAATTCGAGTAAATAGTGCTTCGGTGGGTATTGGCCGATCACTGGGGAGACACTGGTTAATTTAGTATTAGGTGGGAACAGCATATACAACATACAACTCCAAGAGTCCACTGCAACCCGAACGAATTGCAATCGCGATGACAGCAAAAGTCAGTTGATAAGAAAACGCATTGCCAACTTTACGCTGTGTGAAAGCAGCTGATTGAGGAATTCTGTATGTTGTTTCAAAAAAACCTTCTACTTTACAGTTGACTACAAAACTGTACAGATTATAAAACTTTCTAAACTGCTCGAAAATTGTTAAAATGCAATAAAACCCGAAAACGATATTTTTAAGGAGACCCTGCAGCTCGTACTATGTAAAATTCTGATCACAAAAAAAATTGTATGTACATCGTTTGCCTTCAATTTATTGCCTATTTGCGCTCACTCTTTCCTGAATTACTTTAGAAATTCTGAAACTTGCACTCTTTAGAAAACGTTTTTGGAAAGCGATTCTTCGATGACGGTGTTTAAGAGTATTCTAGTATTTTATTTTTATATATTTGTTTATTGTTTAGCATAAACAATTTCAAACGCGTTTTAAGCAGCTGGAAGGGAATTAATAGATTATACGGTCTTAGAACCCGTGGTCTTCGGATCGGTAGGATTCGTTTAGCAATGAATGCTCTACGATTAGATAGATAGACTCCGCCAAAGTTTACAAAATGACGGCCATTAAAAAAGGATGATTATTGCCCTCTTTGTTGTTATTATTAAGTTTATAATCTAATCCGTAAGGAAACGGATTTTCTACAATTTACAAATTTTGGACTCATATAGATATCCCAACTAGACTTTTCTTTCGCGAAAAAAACAGCATTGAAAAAAAGAAATAGTTTTAATTACAGACCATATTATGGATATAGTACAACGGTACCCTTCATCACTTGGTGTTGTGACTCGTTGAATATGCAGATCTAAGGCTAGAATTATACAAAAATCTAAAAATTTATAAAGTATGGAAGTACATAAATATCCCCTAAAATTAGAGGAATTCGTCCTTTGTGTGCCTAAAGTTGTTCTGAAATGGTATAATACTATATATTTGGCTATCCAAACATACTGCAACTGGGATATAAATTGGGAAATAGTTTTAGGATGCGTCCGGCTAATTGTTGCATTTTTATCAAAATAAAACACACTTGAAAATCCCTCGAGCAATTATGTACTTAGGACCACAGCATGCCTCTAGCCATCATTCGTTTGTTTGCAAATAAAATTAACAGACGTCGAAATTTTGTGGAAATTTTACGTTGACAGTGCTACTGCACTTTTATATGTTGTGTAGTGTACAATAGTAGAAATACAGAAATCAGTTGGGTTATTTTGTTTACGTCTTAAAGGGGCAAAATGGAAGATAAATTATATCAACCAACAGAAGGTGATCGGTATGCCGCACGTTACAGATATTCAAATTTGTCCTCAAAGGAAGTAGAAACGGAACCAAATTATGTTGAATATGCGGCAGAGGAGGTTGAATATCCCATTGGAGATGGTCAAGATATCGATCAGTCGATTTTGCCTGCAGATTATTACACGGAAGATGAATATGTGAACCAGAGCCATACTAGGGCTAGGTATTTGCCAACAACGAGGACTACTAAGGTATTTATGAATTTACAAATACATGTCTCATGGTGTATTAAAATTGTTTTTGCATCTCAGCGAATGGGTCCAGCAGCAACGAAATATGCTTCAGGGTATGGAGTAAGAGGAACAGCACCTCTCCAGAGCAGATCGCCTGCATACAATGAGGTGGGTGACTATAGGCGGACAACTATTAGAGATAATTACAATTACATGAAGAATGACCCTAAGGCATACTCTCAACATGCTACCGATTATTCCGTGCCCAAAGTTAGGCGAGAGTCTTTGTTTCGTAACTTAACCGATAAAGACTATCGAATTAAAGTCCAAAAAATTATGAGGGAGGAACGTTTAAACCAGGAAAGGTATTCAGCTGCCGCCAAGTACTATGGCCACGAAGCAGACGAACCATTGACCCATGATGATCTGCTGCAGAACTTTAAAAAGAATTACCAAATGGATATCAGGAAACCCCCACCCTCAGCATCAAAAGCGATAGATCCAATTGCCCTAACGAAGATGAGTACGAAGAAAAATATTTCTCCAAGATCCGATACGGTAGCTTTACGGGAGAATTATGATGAGGCATACAAGCGTTTTTATGCTGGACAGGCAGAAAAGTGTGCCGGAGTTAGTGGAACCAAAGACACCAGATCGGAACCAGTACAACCGGACTACAATAATCTCATAAAGACGCCAAAGCGTAGACTATTCAAAGAATTTAGTCCGAGACGACAATTAACTGCAAATGATTATGCTCATGAAATGCTAAAGAATTCTCACCAGAGATCACACGATCTGGAATTGAAGTACAAGAACGATGCTTACGGGAAACTTACACAAGAAGATACAGACGCCGGACTGCAGGAAAGGCAGGCATCATATACTATACATGAAAATTTGAATCAACAAAGCTCTGCAACTAGTCTATCGCACCTGAAATCTAGCGATGAAAAGGTATCTCCTCCCCGCAAAAATGTGTCGAAGATTAGAACGTCAGTGAGGACCAACCGCAGCAAAAAATCTAGCAACACAGGCCGGAGTAAGAAATATGACGATTTAGTAAAACTCCAGAAGTCCAAGTGCACCATAATGTCTGTAATATACGACGGTATACAAAAATGTGAGCAATCCAAGTATGAGGTATTGCCGCAAATGAAGAGCTACAAAGGCGACAACTACTTACCCAGTGCTTCTAAGCAAAGCCAAACTGTTCAAAATGATAGATCTCAGGATGGATCTACAATCACTATGGACATAATGAACTCGGAGATAATTTCTAATATGTTCAAAGAGTTTCGGGACTACCATCTTCAGAATATTTCACAGGAAGTCAAACGTATCCAGTATCTAGACGTTCTACCGCAGAAGTTGTCGAACTTGCAAGGGCCGTAGTGAATTTACTTTTGTATAAATATTTGTCTATTTTATTTATATGATTGTTCGTGAAAAAGTATATAATAAAAAATATATACCTACCTTCGGTGACATTTGTATTTCTGTAGAGTCTAATATAAAAATAAGACTTAGTTTAGTTTAGTTTAGTTAGAAAGGGGGCGTTCAGGCTTGTAAAAGCCTATCGTTCACCGCGACCACTAGGATCTATTGTGAATCCCCATCAATATTTTATCCCAAATTTAGCCTCTTATAGAGGCCTAGGATTTTATTGGGAGTCATTTTCCAAACCTGTTCAGGTGTTGGAAAGGCATCCTCTAATTGAGTTAGTCGGAGCCTAGCTAGGGCTGTACAGTGGCAAAGGATGTGCAGCGCTGTCTCTGGGGCTTCCGCACAGTAGCGACAGGTGTCAGAGTCAGCTTTCCTAATCTTTTTAAGGTGGTATCTTAAGGAACAATGTCCAGTGAAGAGCCCAGTAATAGTTCTGAGCTCCTGTTTGTTTAAGTGGAGGAGTTTCTCGACCTTTTCATACGGTGCACCCATGAAGGTCTTTGATTGCCGGCATCCTGGGGTGTTATTCCAGTACCTGAGTCGGCTCCTCTTCTCCCAACTTTCTATGGCCCCCTTTAGGTGGCATTTAGACACGCCACAGAAAGGTTCTGGACCAGTAAGGGCAGATTCCGCCCCTTGTTTTGCCAAACCATCGGCTATTTCATTCCCTGTATAGCCTGCATGGCCTGGGACCCACATAAGAGTAACCCTGTTGTGGGTTGCTAAAAGCTTCAGGGATTCCAGGCATTCCCAAACCAGCTTTGAGTCTACACTGAAGGACTTAAGCGCCTTTAGTGCGGCTTGACTATCTGTTAATATAAAGATAGTAGAACCATTGATAGTTCTGTTGATGCAGGTATTGACGCATTCTAGTATGGCCAATATTTCAGCTTGAAATATGGTAGGGGTTTTACCTAGTGCCTTTGAAATGCGGCACCTTGGGCCATACACGCCAATTCCTACCCCTTTATCTGTTTTTGACCCGTCCGTATACCACACCATCGATCCCTTCGGTGGGGACGCCTCACTGGCTTGCCATTGTTGACGGGTTTCGATTACCACGCTAAATGGCCTTGTGAAGTCCAGCCTGGTTGTGGTCACGTCGGATATTTTGGACATCTCCTCTAATCGGATTTCTTCGATTATCGCGAGATGTCCCACCAGGTCCCCTGGTTTGAAGACCATGGTTCTTTGCAGCCTAAGTGCTCCCAGGAGAGCCTCCTTCTTAACCTGAAGATGTAGTGGTAAGACTTTGTTTGAAGGAGCTGGAAGAGGTAATTACTATTAGACTAAGAGTGGGGTTATACGTAACGTAAACGCAAAACGCTGTTTGTTCGCCTTCAAGGCAGTAGCCACATGCATCGGCCGTCTTTCCATTCATCGGTATTTCTTGAAAAATATCTGCATCATTACAAAGATCAGTGCGTTTTCACAGGCCCTGACAGTCATCGTCTTCTTCCGATATCGCTGCTATTTTTAGGAAGGAATTGCACGGAAAATACTATTGATGATGGTAATTTTCTATTGACCCCAATTAAGATTTCTAGTGAATGAAATATTATGACACTTATTGGACGTTCAGGTGGATGTTTAAATTGGGCTATGTCCAGACCAAATAAATAAAGTGCATCGTAACAACGAACAAATTTATTTCCGTCTAACAAAAATGTATTTGGTATAGTGTTAGCATTTTAGAAAACACACTTCGATTTTATTATTGTCTTTCTGATAAAAATTTAATTAAAACAATACGTACGAGTACATTAAGCACAGTCAAGTAAATGTAGGTCCTTTGCTTTCACATCCCTGTGGTTTTTTGATCAAGTCAAGAAAACTAGCGTCGAAAGCTGAGATCCCTGCTTAAGAGTTTCAGCGGCCATTACATTTGACTAAGTACTTGAATTTTGTATCCTTCTGAAGCACCAGTTACCTATTCTAAGGAGGATAATATCCACGTTTTTAATCACAGACACCGAGCGATACTCAGCCAGTTTAAATGGTTCATTGAAATGCGTGGGCATTCACGCATCCATTACAAAACTAAGCAGCGTATTTCTACACAAGATGCAATTCGCTCGGCCTCCCGCGCTGAAGTATTACTTGCGCCAATTTCACATCCCCCTGTATATACAGTGTGTCTATTTGGTTTGGATCTATTCTAAACTTATATTCCGTTATGAATTTATCATTTAGGTATACTTCGTAGGCAGTATTGGTGCAAAATATGGCCAGCGTAAAATTATTCCCCGGCAGGAATTCCGCCTTCAGCTCAGTCCGCTCCTCCTTGTCCCATTTACCACCGATCCACGAATTTCTGCAAATGACGTGCTTGCCACCTAAATTAGCGAATCTAGGGTTGAAGTGGAATGCTATTATAGGATGCGGCCATATATTGTCGCCTCTTTGCAGATTAATAAAGAATGAGTGTGGCAGGATCTTCACACGGCCTTCGATGAGTAGCATCTTTCCATTTTCAAACAGGTCAGTAAACTCTCCGTAGAACGGCATTTGCATGTATTGTACTGGAGTATCTTTTATGGCATGCATTGAGAGCTCGGTCGCGGTCGGTCTTTCGATTAGCTCGTGACTTGTTAAGGGTGCAAGTCGTTCAGTGGTCTGAATGAGGATGGGTTCAGATCCACGAATTCGGCTTGGGTATTCCGTCACAACATTTCGTTCCATGGTAACATCCTCAACATCACCCTTAACTTCAAGGCACGATACATTTTTATAAGGCAGTCGGTGAGAGTAACATGCAAAGTGTCTACCGTTTACGGATATGAGATACTCTTCTTCGGTAATCAGAATCTGTATATTAAATTCGCTTCCACGACGAAGGATAAATGGAAGGGCGGATGTAACCTCCTCTTGGGCCCAGACATTTTTTACCCGACAATTGCGAACTATGTAGTTTTGTGGAAGGCGTGGATTTATGTGTAGGGCTACGTCTCGGTACTGGTTTTCTAGAACTAGATTGACGGAAAATCTGAAAATAACGGATCATTGATATTTTTACTTATTCAAAGATGAAAATATACCTTTCGCAGTTTAACAGAATGTGACCACTCACGGTAAAACTAACGCCTTCATGCAATTGACCTAAGTTGTTGCTCGTATATACCAAATTTGGATCTATAGCATCGTAAAAGGTGGACTGCAATGGAGAAACACATTTGGTCACATTATTATGGACACTTTAAAATATTAAGTATGTAATTGATTTTTTAAAAGAAATTGTCAGATTTAGTTTAGTTAATTACTTTAAGGGGTTATTACCAGCTTAGTTTTTTTTTTCATTTTTTTTAATTGGCTTAAATAATGCCAAAACATCGCTAGAATCAAAATATACTTTGTAGAAAGGTGTATTTAAATGTTAAAATGTCTCTAAACCAATTTTTCCGAAGCCACTTTTCAATTTTCTTTTTAAACGCGTTTTTCTCGGAACCACGTTTTCAAAATCGGCCGGCAATACAACTCGAAGAGTTTTCATCCGATTGGCTCCAAATTTTAACTGGACCTTTATTATTAAATTATCTAACGAATTATCTAACATACGATTATAGCGATTGTATATCAGGAAAAAAAGTTAAAAGCCATTTAGTTCCAGTTTTTTCGTCGAAAAAAACGGTTTTTTTTCAAACTGCCATTTCGCGAAAAAAAATTTTTAAAAATATAATCATGTGTACTTCGGTAGTAAAAATCATGTAGATAATGAAAAAATTAAATTTTTGGTTTTTTTAAAAGTTACTTTGGACGAGACTTCTACTGCCGGCCGTGGAAGGACCTTTTTTAAATGGTAGTTTACGCGACCTACTGCACAGCGGCCATTTTGCAATATATATATAATAAGAAGTACTTAATCAAATGTAATATCATACTTATAAAATTAATTTTAAATGTATTTATGAAAAATCATTAAACCCTTATTTTTGGGCAATAAGCTAGTAATAACCCCTTAGGTAGGTATGTATTGTTACACATCCTGAAATTCGTAGCCTTTGAGAAAGTAAATTTGTCAAAAATAATTCGCACATCGGTTTTTTGAAGTATTTTCAATAACAACAAAATTTGAAACAAGTTTGATAAAACATACTTTTGAGAAGTTCATTAAAATTAATCACCGATTTTTTTTTTTGAAAAACATGTTTACCTTAAAGGCCTGCAGTAATTAGGCTATTACAACAAGCATACGGGCTTAATTTTTGTACCGAAATTTAAAAGTATTTAGTTGAAAAATAGCTATATGAAGAAGTAAGTAAATACTGTCCAATTAAATCCTGTATTGCTGTATAATTCTTGAGGGACAACAACGCCATCAGCAACAGCGTTTGAAGTAAAATAATAAATATGAAAAATTTAAAATGTACCCCA
Source organism: Neoitamus cyanurus (assembly GCA_947538895.1). Taxonomy (NCBI): domain Eukaryota; kingdom Metazoa; phylum Arthropoda; class Insecta; order Diptera; family Asilidae; genus Neoitamus; species Neoitamus cyanurus. The sequence continues at coordinate 19,935,198 of OX384546.1, forward strand.
AACGCACCATACCTTTCAAGAGGAAATACAAAAGCTTTGTTAGAAAAACAAAACAAGTTTTTGTCGTTAAATGCAGATGAATGTGAGAAGAGCTCACAAAAACTCAAGTAAGTTGAAAGAGTCTTTTGAGCACTTTGGTTACCTACTCAAGCTTGAAAACATAATGACAGGGTTTTGCTTAAAGAGCCTAATAATTGAGACAGTGAGAATCTTTAAACTAGGGTACTATCTAGTAATATTATATTGCGTCTAAAAGAATCAGGCCTACATATCAATAAATGATGCTAATAATAAGAAGAACAATAAATTATTCATTTTATTTCGTTGAATATTCGAAATGGATCACTTTATGGAAATTGTAAAAATCGAGTTGTGTATGCGACTATATTCAGCACAGAAGGAAAGTGCAAAACTAAAACTGATTTTGCATTCTGAATATTTATCAGCAGCTGAATTAAACAGCCTCGCATGTAAAATGGCATTATTTCACTTTAACATATTGAGAAAGCGTTTGAACTTGATACTTTGCTGCCTGCACATTTCAAGAATTAGGCAATAAGACTGGCATATCTAATTAAGTGTGTTAGATCTTTGATTTAATCTTTCACTTAACCTTCCACCATTAGGTGATAAAATTCTTCTGCCCCAGGCGGGGTCCTATGCTGCAGCAATTAGCCGTTTCCAGCACGCAGAAAGCAATTAAGTTTAATTGATAGTGCCACTTGTACAGCACGAATTGATGTTAATAGGATGGGATACCTCTGTCAGCAAATATACTAATATGCGGGGTTATCACTGTACGGGGGAATTAATAAGAATTTAATCAAAGCTAATCCCCAATGGGAACAACGGCAACTTTAGATGTATGTACATATAAGCCTTGGGTTATTGGGAGCTTTCATTGTTTTTTTCCCGAGAAATAATCTTTTGAGAATTTCTAGCGTGCCAGCCAGTGAATGTGGTCGTGTTAAGATCTTACGTAGATGCCAACAATATTTCACCTTATTCTGGGGATTGCTTTCGAAACAGTCAGCGCAAAGCAATGTTAGCTCAAGAGAATTAGGGAGCGACAAGAGAGATTGTATTTACATTTTTAATAAGTAGGTAGAACAGAACCGACCTCGTTGAAACCTTCCTCCTTTTTGCCCGAGCAGAACATTAAGTAGTTGCAGAATTTCCGTAAGCACATCATATTTGCACCAAATGTACAGACGTCCATAGGTGAGAGACACTATTTGCGCCCGCAATCGCGGCAGTTTTTCACAGCTTTTAACAGATTACATGAATAATGTGATTTGCTTTGAGCACCTAAGCAAACTTCATAAATTTTTACCCACTTGAATCACACGAAAGTCGGCAAATATCGGAAAATCGAACGTGACCAAGCACTGGCTATAAAACATTTCACTACAAAAAAAAATTATTTCTACAGTATCAGAAATATATTTGAGCGACTTGGGCTTCCTCTGGGATCTACAAAATGTTTTTAATCACATTTTATCACAAGGCAAGATTTTAGGGGGACTTAAACGATTGTAGGTAGTCACCCCCGACGTTCTGGCGCGATACTGTCACATCTCTGGCTGGACGCGAACGTTTTGGCTACCAAATATTTCCAGCGGTTTTGGAGCACTACGTCAGTCCTCGACCTCATAGTTTCGCCGTCGACCAGTCATTACCCGCAAGGTCGATTAGGTCTTCTCCAGGGACAGTTTGTCTTATCGTCCTGCCCGTCGAACTAAATTGAGCACTACGTAAATGGGGAGAATTGCTTCACTGAAATTGACTCTCAAGTATAGTAGGGTGCTTTGTGGTAATACATTCTAATGCACCGAATACCGCGATAAACGCGAAGCTCCCGGTGCTCCGCCGCTTATGCGCCTGCCCACACCCAACGGGGAGCTTAATAGAAATACAAACTTTGGCTTTACACAATCAAAGCTAAGCTCTGCGGCGGAGTGGGCTGTTATTTCGTAGGTGCACATTACCGACTGCCTGCTGCACACCTGAGTATTGAAAAATTACTGATTACAACGACTATCTCTTTTCTTTTTGGGGCACTGAGCGTGCTGTTATTACAATTTGTTTATGCTGTTGAAAGTGAATTCCTAATCTAACGTTTCTAGGCTACATGCCGTCTAAGCGCCTTAAGTGATAAGGGAGGCGACGGAGCACTGAGGTGCGAAGCCGAATCAATTAGAAAGCGAAGTACTGTAGTAAAAGGGGAAATGGGAAATTTTGCGAGCTGTTTTGCTTTACAGCTTGAGAAGATATTGGGAGCTTCTATTAATGAGCCATACAAAATACAACACAAATGCAAGTTGTTCGGTCCATCATACGTGCCGGCGAGGATTACTCACTCATTAGAAGTAGAGTCGCGAAATACAACAAATTCTTGTCTTATGTCATCATGCCTTACCTAAATGGCATGCAGTGGATAAAAAAACCGCAAAACCAATAATGAGAAAAGACTTCCATTTCAAGAAAAAGTTTATTGGTTGCTTAAAGCCCCGCGTACTGGCAACTGTAATTTGCCGAGTTGTAGAGTTTGGTTTTGCGTGTGTAGCGATATCGGTTAACATTTCAGGCATGGTGTTATAGACCAGTTGATAATGAGTACGTACAACTTGTTGAAGGGTATATAATTTCGCGGTATTACATTGTTTTCGGGTAAACAATTGTTAAAAATGCTTTGTACGCATTCAGCAGTAATTTTAATGATTTCATTAAGCAACACGATGTCTGTAAAAAATTCTATCAGAATAAAAACGTTAAAATACATGGGACGCTTTTTAAGCGCTAGAGCACTAGAGAATAAACACAAGAAGCCATTAGTTGAATAATCAACTGACTCACGCGGTAATTTAACGTAGATTTATCTATGTACGTCTGCGTATAATCAAATACATGAACTGACAATTTCAACTATTTTATCATATTCGGGGTACCTCGTAAGCTTTTGAGTGCCGTAGGTGTTTTATGTAGGCGAAAGCACGTAATTAAGCCCAAAAAAAAAACCAGTCGTCTAACAAAATGCAACAGAGGAAATATAACAGCACTATACTCAAAATGCTATCAATATGCAATACTTTTGCTTTTGCTAGTATTCTGTAAGATCGCGATTTACTGGTCAATGCAGAAAGTAGCGGTAGAAGTGACAAAGCTGTCGCAAAAGTGGACATAACATAAGACCAAAGGTCAGACTGGTAAAGCTGAAAAAATGGTCGGCTTTTGAGGTTTTTTTATTTGCAATGATCAAATGGATACTTTAATTAATTTTTCTGTTTCATTGATCGCATTTCAAATTTACATGAAAAAAAAAAAACTTTTTTTAAACAAAATATTTGTCTTGGAAGTGGAGGCCTGACTCCTCGCTAGTGCAGGTGGTGTCTCAAACGCAAAACAAAATTGGAAAAATAAAATCAACCCAAGTCGATTTTATAAAAAATTAAAAAAAATTGCGCAGTTTTTTCGTTGATTGTCACATTCTTCGAGTTTTTCGGTAGATTTTCTGTTTGTTTATAGAACATTTTAATAATTGGTAGACCCAGTTGATTTTCGCTTTCAAACAGAAAAAGAGCTCAGCTGTTATGATCGGGTGTTATTAAAGTTATACATACATATTTTGGGGACATTATTGGGGAACTCCGATCATTATTTTAAAACAAAATATTATTTTCCCTAAAATTCCCACGTTTTGGAGCAGGTATGTTCCATCTTCAGGAGATGACTACAATTATTTGACTTTGATGTGAGGAATGACAAATTTTACGGTGGCTTTATTAGTAAAACAGCGTTTACATGGGTATAGCAATTTGGCTAGTCAAGGAAAATGGATGTACCGTAACTCCGGGTTACTTTGACCAAAAATATGAACAGTTTTCACTAATGGCTATTTCTTTTATTATTGGCCTATTAATGTTACATTGACTTTAATATCAACTCTGAAGTATATTAAACGAATAACAATGGGGCAAGTTAAAACTAAATTATGTTTAAGTGCATTATATGTTTGTCCCAATTTTGGGCCAAAGTTGTCCTTACGGGAGGGTAACTTTGGCTTACGGTTTTCGTTTTATGAAAAAACCTGCACTTTTAACTATCTTATACTAAAGAAACATTATCACAGGTGAAGTAAATGTAAGAAGGCTGTTGGCAAAGTAGAATCTAATTTTAATGCAGTTATAATACAAAATAACTAAATAACAAAAATGAGAGCTTCCCAACAAAGTTTGCAAACGTGAATACGCGTGATATCTCTGCCTATTCTTCTAGTACACTACAATACGCATACACAAACGCAACGCGAACAAAAGAGCGGTGAGGCATGGGCCTATATTCCGAATTACTATTTTCGGTAGTAATCACAAACCTCCCTTAAGCAGTAATATGATGGGACGAGAATTTTAAACTTTGTTACAATTTGTCACCCCCCAGGGCTAAAGAAACCCGTGTTTACGTTACTTCAAATTTTAAAGATATCGATTTTATTTCAATTATATACGGTTTATATTTAAGGTGACCTTCTCCTAACTGAAATCCAAAAAAAGCAAAAGTTTGGGATTTTTTCACAAGAAGACAGAACAACATATGACCTTGAATCTTTTTTTTATTTGGAAGTCATTAACAAACACTAGAAATTGTTTTTTTATTTTTTCATTTTTCGATCACCCGTCGCCGCCAGAGGGCGCCAAAAAAAATTGGTCTTTTTCCGTAATTCCGTGATTGCGGCTCGTCAAATCATTTAAAACAAAAAATCAAAAAAAAACTTCATTTAGACATAAAAATCTATAGATCTAACTAGGATCTAACCAATCGGTCGATTATAAAAAAAATGGCAGCCATTTGAAGTCAAAAATCGAGAATTTTTTGAATTTTTTTTTACAAAGATTTGTAAAAAAAAAACTACTTGGTTTTTGTCTTACATCCTAGTTAGATTTGTGCACAATTGAATTCTGAACAAAATGAACCAAGGTTTATGGAAATCGGTGGAGCGGTTCAGGAGATATCGTGGAATTACGATTGAAAAAATGAAGTCGAGAAAAATGCGTTTGATTTTAGATCGACTTCACCGGCTGAAAGTGCTGTGTGCCGGTTTCCACGGAATTTTCTTTTTGTACTTTTTGATGTGAAATTCTTTTGAGTTTTTGGCATTTTCTCGAAAGTTCTAGAGAAAGACTATCGATACGTTCAAGTGGACATAAAATATAACTGAATTGAATTTCTTCCGGCGTCCCAAACAGCGTGCTCGGGCGACAGCTGCGTCACCGTTTTTTCTCTCAAAATATATAGCACTATAACTCGAAAACAATATTTTTTTTTTCGTAAAATTTTAGGACATGATTCTAGACATATTAAGGAACATTTTTCCGTAAAAAAAAAATCGATGTGATTTTTACCCCAGTTAGGAGAAGGTCACCTTAATGCTTCAATCGTTTCACGTTTTACCTTCTACCTAGATAAAGCCTGAAAGCTCAGATAATTTGGCAATTTTGTTATTATTCTGCTTCCGTTTTCTCCTTTTACTGTGCCACGAGCTGCTGATTTGTTTCTGTCGGTGATTGCTGCCTTAACCCAAGTCACAGACCTTAATTTTTTATTGCGTTCCTCCTCAATGAAAATGGTAAATTATTTGCCAATTCCTTATCACTGACACAAGACCGCTAATATATATTGGAATTACGTAAAGTTTTATAAACACAAAAACACTATTAGCTCACCAAGTTTTGTTTCTGAGTTGACCGTCGAATAAATTTATTTTTTGACATGATTTCGTTTAATTTAAAAATCAAGACATATGAATTTTTTTTTTAAATGAACTAAATCGTAATTTGACAGTTTTATGGAACAAAATTTTTTATAACTTGTTACAAAGTTAAGTAAAAATGGGGGCGAAATAACTGCCTGAAAGGAAAATTAGAGATTTTCTAATAAACAATGCAGAACAGAATAAAGCATGAACTTAAGAGTTTTGTAAGTAAGGAAAATTCTTAAACATAAAAGCTACATAGCTACAAATAACATCCACACTGGTGAGTTGATTTATCGAACGCTTGGGAAATTACTTTTAATTTGATAGGTTGTTTATCTTGCACTAAATCCAAAGGCACATAAAGCTTTAGGTGGGGTTTCATATTTTTATTAATTTATTTGATTTAATGGCAATTCGTAGCCTCCAAAATCCTCACACAAAACAATTTCTTATTCTCTTTGCATTACCCCTATATGTTCCGTCCAGCGGATACCTGGGCATGCTTATAAATATTATATACCTTATGACGTGGGAGAGTAGCGAACTGAGCAATAATATAAACATGAAGCGCGTTCTGGTCCCACAAATGTTTAGTCTGGGTCATACTGGTGCTAATGGACCAATTCTTAGTCACGTAACGCGAAAGGAATCAGCTCTTTATAGTGAAACTCCATGTAATACTTTCTGATGAAAATGTTCGAGACGTGACTATCTACTACTAGAACTTTCTGCTTTTCTCCGGTTTGGCACTTTCACACTCATTTCCGGTTTATAGAATAATAGGAATTTAAGCAACAGTAAAGCTTTTACTTGATTATAATAAACTTCCGAAGTGCAGAAGATTTTTTCTTCTGAATTCATCAGAACTGGTGAAATCCTAAAATGTTGCTATCTTTTAATAAATCAAATCCAAGAATTACAGCAGCAAAATTTATCTATTAACACGAAATTGTTCATTAAATGTTTATTTTAAAACTAGTAGAAATGTGCGAGAATGCCGCAATCCGCAGCGGACATTTGAACGACGTTATATTCCATACTTAATAAAAAAAAAAAAATTCTTTCAAATAAAATAAAAATGGAGTGGATATCACACACACAACTTGTTTTATTTACATTTAACCGTCCTTATTGAAAGACCCTGTAGAGTAGAACTTGTATTACCGCTCGTAAAAGTCTGTTTACGATTTGTCGCCGTCGGGAGTTATCAGCAATGTGTTGCTTAAACTGTGACTAATTGATTACGATACATACGTATGGGTAAGTAAGAGAAGCTGGCAACAGAAACGGAATTTTTCGAAATTTTCAAGTATCAACAAAACCTGATGCTATGCTATGATTCTCCTGCATGAGTTTTATAGTTTTCTCAAATTGGTTTTAGTTTTTAGTTCTAATCTATATTATGTTTGATATATTTTAATTTTTCTTTTCCATTCTTGTGTTTTTCCCACTAATACCATTCTACTTCCAATCTTCTATTTCACGTCAACCACAAAATACTCCTCGACTGGTTTCGACATTTGTATAACTCTCTAAGTCATTTGATCCACTTTGGTTATACATACCACCTTTAGCCAACCAGTCGAGTGCGGTCGATCATAAGACGATTGGGTCGACATTCATAATACGGAAAAAAATGCCTGTGGTGAAATTCTCATCGGCTCGACTAACATAATAGGCCCCTAATTTGAATCAATTTACAGGACCTGCTTCAATACGGGAATTCAAAATTCTAATTTTCATGACTTGTAAGATAGACGGACTCGTATATTTTTCAAGTTATTCTATTCTTGTCTTTCTAGTCGGTTTTTTAAGGGGAGATATACACCATAGCATGGTCGAAAAAATCGATTTTTTTTGCATTTTCTTGAATGTTGAAGTCTCAAGAATATCTGGTAAAAGGCTTACACTATGGGCCTGGTATCGATGATTCCATGTAAGTTGGCAAATTTCATGATTTGTTCATTCCCAATTTTTCAAACGCGTTTTTCTCAAACCACGATTTTCGAATCGGTACCCAAAATTTCTCGAAAACCAATGAACCGATTGCCTTGAATTTTATTGTGGTCATTCTATAGGTACACCATTATCTAGTACTTGTCATAGGTTTTTTTTTCGTTACTTAGTTTTTGTTTTATTGGAAAAATAATCACAAATTCTTGATCCAAAAATCACTATTTATGTTCAAACGTCCGCCATTTTCTCATAAATCGATATTTTCAAAATCGGCTATGACAAGTACTAGATTATAGTATCTAATTTAATAATCTTTTCGGTTTTTTTAATGATTTTTGAAGAAACGCCAGTGGGTACCGTTTTTTTCTACGACCGCAGGTTTTTATACGACGCTCTAAGGATCTACAATATTCTTGTATATTTTTGATGTTCTTAAATAAAAATAAATTAAACATATTTCTGAATGTGTATACTTTTAGATAGTTAAAATCCCAATCCGAAATTTCAAATAGTTTACTTAGAAAAAATGCACAAAAATGACCTTTTTTCCGCCTCCAGGATTATATCACTCCTTAATATCTTCTTTGCTCTACCATTTTGTAGTAAAGTAGTAGTATCAAGATAGCTCTTTGGCTTTTTTATTGCAACCTATTTTTTCTTAACATTTTTGTGGGTTTGTTCCTTGTCCAGGCTTCCCGTTTGCGAAATATGCTGCTACTTGCTAATGTTCATTCAGTCTGCTACCTTCTTCTTACGTTTAGTGGCTGAATTATTTTCTGAGTTGTTGCGATTAGAGTTATGAATTTAGCGTATTGTATCATTTGTATTAAGGTTTGCTTAATTTCACTCTTTTGTATTTTTCACAACATTTTTTTTCAAATTAATTACTTCCGATTGATTTCGTATAATTTTAGCTAAGTCTTTTAGAGGTCGTCATATTTGGCGCTGTATTTAGTGTGTATTAGTAAAATTACTAGAAATTGTTTTCTTGTGTGCAAAATTTGCTAACAAATGAATTCTGAAATATATGAAATTGTTTGCGTTATATACTTTTGAACATTATTCTGGAACTATCCGGATGATCATTGTGCACACATTCCCTATGATTAAAGGGAATATTATGCTGACAGGGGAGTGTAGTTTTCAAATTACTTAGGACACAATGACAAAGGTCCACGGATAAAATCAATTACTTTTCCTTAAATACCTATTGAAAATGTAGAAGAGTTATTAATAAAAACTAAACGATAACTATACCACGAAATATGCTTTATTATCGCAAATGCCACCAGCAGTGCGACGTTACGCCCAGCACACAGCATCTGAGAAATTATCATAAAAATATAAGGTCATCGCAAGGAAGCGAGCGAGACGATCTGCTGCTGTTTGCATAATGAAAAGATTAGTCGCGGTGGCACTTATACAGCTTCTTTACTTAATACACTTTTGATTTTTGAGCGCCTCTAAAATACCTAAGCTTTCCCTGGTACAAAAATATTGCTACAGAAACTATAAATCAGCTGGATATTGGGCACTGAGTTTTGAAGGAAGGTGTCACGACTTCTGAGAACATCCCGGAAAACCCCCGAAACTTGATATTGATTACCATAAAATCTCCTTTGAAAAGTAATTAAAATTTCATTGACTTACGTCTATCTCGACCCCATTGATTATTTCAATATTCTCGATATCCAGGCTCTCCTGACTGAGTGTTCGGATTTGCTCATAATCAGCCTCCGTTGCCAGATCCATCTTGAGTTCGTCCAGATAGCGATCAAATAAGTACTGCTGCCGTGTCGCCAGAACGTAGTTTGCACATTTCCGCACTGAAAAGCCGGAGCTAACAAAAACACTACCTATGCGGATTATTTGTTGACCCGCACAAAGCACTAGAACTGTCAATGCTGCCATACCGCTGAATATGAGGGCTGAGTTGAATGGGACTACGCGACAGCATAGACTGGGATGACGGATTCTGTAGTTGACAATTTCATGTGTCGTCTTAAGATATTTATACTTGAATACGTAATTTTCTTGCAGTCATGCAACTATCACAGCGACTATTATCGACTTTTCGAAGAGTTGTTATAAGAAATTTATCACACAATTCAGCTATAAAAGGCGATACGATGCGGTTCGACACAACTGAACAAGTAGAGCTCAGATTCAGCACTCACAACTAGGACGCAGACGGGCCCCTATTTGCGACATAAAGTCTTATCGTTTCGTCATTTAAGACTAAATTGCACGTAATATTTCGTCAGAAGTTTTGCCTTATTTATTCATCAATGTATTTATGTTTTATTTCATAATATTAATTACATTGCATAAACAAGTACAGAAATTGAGTTTATTTGCCTTAAAATTCCTGAAGGTCTCAACGAGATCGTTACAAGTGTCCACAAGTTTTTTTTGGACAACCTAACATCTCAAGGTGCTTAGGCACACTGAAATCGGGATAGACCTGCAATAAGTATTTTTAAAGAGAGACCCTGCAACTCATACTATAAAAAAGTTTCAAATAAAATTTTTATGGACAATCCGACTCTTAACTAAAATTACAAGAGATAAAAAAAATTGATGTCAGATATTTGAGACAGACTGAACGCAGAGAGACCTGGAAAAACGGTTTTAGGTATAGACCCTGCAACTCAATTTATATAAAAGTTTAATATATCATATATCAACCTGTCCAGGCATTGTAAATGCGGGATAAAGCCGGAGCAAATATTTTCAGGGGAGACCCTGCAACTCGCACTACGTAAAAGTCTCATATAAAATTGTACGCAAAATGAGACTTCTTAAAATTCCAGAGAGATCCAAGGCCGTTGCCCACGGTTTTTTCGGATTGTCCTAAAATATCGACTTGCGATAGCGCGGCAGACCGTTAAGAAATATTTTTAGAGAGAGACCTCGCAACTCTTACTATATGTAAAGTTATTAATGTAAAGGTCTCAAAAAAAGTATGGGAATCAAGAATTTTGCTCAAAACTCCAGAAGGCCCGCTACCCAAAATGATGAAGTGATCTAATATGCTATACTGTTGAGGGCGTTTAGGCGCGCCAAAACCCTAATTGCATTACGCAAGAGTTCAATTTAAAATTGTATAGAAATTAGGGCTCGTTTGTCTTTAATATCCTGGATTACCACCTTAACGAAGCGAACTTTTTAATAGGGTTCGCAATAAATGAAAATCGATAGTAGAGTATCGCGAATTAAAAGAGCGCGACATCGAGGATATGGGCTCATTAAATCCATAAATAGTACGGCGATAGGCTAGTTAGAAGAAATCATGATTCTTTAGAGAAGGTGCAGGTATTGAAATAGTAAATTCACTCAACAATTCAGCAGAGTTTAATATTGCTTGAAGCAATTAAACGCGAAGACAGCTCTGGGATTGAACCTCCAAGGACATAAGCGAAATAAGTTGAATTCTGTCCAAATAGGGGGGCAGAATAATGTTATCCTCCCAAGGAAGGCCACGAAGAGCAAACCGTAAAAATCTGCGCTGGACAGCCTCAATACGGTTGATGTGCAAATTTTGAATTGAAGACCAGATGGGACTAGCGTACTCTAGTATGGCTCTTACATAAGCGCAATTTAGCAGTGGAGACATATAGGGGTCATTGAACTCCTAACACAATCTTTTAACGAACCCCAGAGTCGCGTTAGCTTTGTTAACAATAGACTCGATGTAATCTTCGAAAGAAAAATACGAATTAAGAATTACTACCAAATTTCTCACCTTGTCTAATTTGGCTAGAGAACGGCCATCGATGGTGTACCTAAAGTGCAGTAAAGGGTTCTTTTCGCCTCGTCACCATCACAAAGAATTTTTGAATGGGGAGGAATCCATGATCCATAGTTGATGTAAATAATTAACAGTATTGTTCCAAGGTGCCCTGTGGTACACCCGTTGTATTTTTAATAGCGTCTGCAAGGATGCTATGAAAATGGACACGTTGAGTGCGTTCATTCAAATAAGACGAAATCCAATCGAAAAAACAGGAAAACCCCATTTACACGATGGAATTTTGGTGCGGCCTAGACCTCGACTACGCTTTGCTCTGTCTGTCCCTCATCCTAATTCTCGGAGTCGCATGCAACAAAACTTCGATCATGTAAATGGGGTCTTTGAAAGTGAGGCAACTCCACTTTTAATAAAATTTTGTGACAGTGTTTTAGCTTATTTTTCAATTAAATGAACTATAGAAGAGCGTAGAAAATGTACAACAAATTGAATTTTGGAGTTACTCCTTTAAAAAACAACTCATATTAATCTTATGAAATTGTACGGATAATAAAACTTCGTTTGCGTTAAATTTGGAGGCTTAATATGGGCTGAAACAGACACTACTTCTTTTCCCGAGTAAGTACAAGTCAGACTACCCAAGCAGACTGTAAGCATCGCAAGCCCCAAGCAAATATTTTTAAAGAGAATTCTAAATAATTAAAAAATCAATACTAACGTGGCTTACTCCATTCTTCATTTTTTTATGGATCCTTTGTGATTGATTCCGTTGTAGGCACTTCATTGTAAGCTGTTAGTATATCCCTCACGTTTTGACTAACGTTTTAACTTTTCACTTAAAACCACTTAGACACTGTTTCATTGAAACTATTTCACCTAAGGTTGCAAAGTAATTAGCGGGTGATAATAAACAGAGTAGTAGTTTACCTTTACAATTTCGACGCTGAATTTCAACCGATGATAGCTTTTAATGTAGCGCGCTTCAAGCAACTAATCGGTGACGAATTGGCGAAAAAGTTCGAGCGTGAGTGCTCAGGCACCTGGCCAAAAAACACGATCTGCTTTCGCTGAATGTTCGCTCAAGCAGCTTCAATGTGAAATGTAAAAAGAATTTCGGAAAAATTTAGGATAGTTTCAATGTCAGGCCCGTTAGCGTCTGCCAATTGAATGTTTTGTAAACATCGCTGCCTGGGGCTTCTGGTAATTTTATAAGACAAAAGTTTGCAGTTATGTTTTCTAATTCTCTTCGTCTAAAAATAACACTGCAAGCTTTCTGTAAAGCAAAATATGAATTCGGGGTGGGCATTCCAAATTCACTTAACTTGTAACTTATTTTTGGCCCTTATGTCATCTAAAATCGTTGACCTCAAAATTGTTTTTGTAAATAATGCTGGTAAGGATTTGCTTCCATTGAAAAAAAAAACATTATGTGTATGCCAAAAGTACAATTTTACATTCTGTGAAGGAATAAATTCAATTTCATATCAATTTTCAGATGATATGCTTTTTATTTCCTATGAACATTTTTTTAGTCCATTAGTTCATTGTGACCCAAGTAAAATAAAATGCTAATGTCTTCGTTAAAAGTTGCAGTTCCTGGGTTTAATGGAATAAGATTTTTGAATGCCCGCATTGTATGACTTGTGTCAATTTCCCGCATCCAATAAGAAACATCTATTATAGAAATCATATCGGACATATAGGAGCTGCAATTATTAGTAGTTCACAAATTAGTTTATATAAAATTCCGTTAAATTATTAATAAACGCCATTAATTAACGGAAAATCACAATTCACTTACGTTTGTTATAACCACTTTTAAATTCAAGTGTGCGATAAACAAAAATTAAATTAAAAAACAACACACACCGTCCTGTGTTTCAAACTCTACACTTTTTTAACAAATCGATTGAAAGTCGACAAATTTGGTAGCTTTTGATAATTGAATGGGTTTATGAGGCCCACGCCTTTCGTGGAAGAGCTAATAGTTCATTGAACAGTTTGTACTTCGAAGCTACTCAGAGATATATGATCAATGATAATAAATGATACCTTTTTGCTAACTGTCTTCATAGTTAAATAGGCGATTGCAAAAGCTTCCTTTTCGATTTAAGTTATAGTTTGGAAGCTGCGGTGAATTTCTTTTGAAGATTGTTTCTTCCGCCGTAATAGCAAATGCATTCATTTCTGTTCTGTTCTGTGCGTACGCCGGACCACTTCATGGTTTGTAACTGTAGAAAGTTTTGCTAGTAGCAGAGTTGTAAAAATGTCATATTTTTATTATAATCAATAAATTGTTCCTTGACGTAAAATGTTTTGGTATAAGACCCTCTCTTGTGAATAACTAGTGAAAACTATAACGTCATATAATTTTTTTTTTAAATAAACAAACATGAGTCTAAGCATTGTCCTACCTGTATGTTTACAATACTCATCATCCTTGCAACTGTTGTTATCGCTTCTGAAGTAGTAATATCTAGTCTTTGGGGCCAATATTCTCCATCATATTCTTCAACTTGCTCGTCGAATTTTTCCTTTAGCACAAAGCTTTAATAGTTATTCCATTTGATCTAATAATCTTCACCTTTCTCCTGTCGCTTCTTCATTTCATGTTTTTTTGACGAAAGTACGCAAACAACACGTTCTGTGTGTTTGTTTCTTCAAAGCCTAAAATGAGGATGCAAAGTTCTGACCTGAGCTATTTTCTTGTACTTCTACGCCACCTATGAATAACAATGCAAAGAATATTTTTAAACTTTAAATAGAGAACCATACCGATTTCCTTGTGCAATAACATTTATTACTAGTAGGACTTACTATAGATCTAAGATACTTAAAGCTATCTAAAATTGTTGTATACAATTAGAATAAGATCGTTTTAAAAAAAATTAATTGTCAATTTCGTCCAACGAAAAACAGGACTTTTCACTACAATTCATTGCAACAGTCTGAACCAAACTTTAGGGAGACTTCTTGTAAATCCATGTACATCCATATATCGTTTGGAACGGAATATCACTTTCTGCTTAACCGTTTCGGTGAATCCAATTCTTTATCTTGCCTTGGGCGGTCGGCCAACTCTACCACCTCCTTCTTTCTTCTTTGCTGCAGAGTAAACGCGAGGTGTGGTGCTCCGCGGAAATCTATAAAAATACAAATCAGAAGACATTCCAAAAAAAAAATGTATTCTCGTTACTCCAAATACCTTCTGCTTCTTACTAAGTTTTGAACTCGGCTAGAAGACCTTGTCGTCATAGCAGTCTTCTGCGCAGTATCGATGCCAGCACTCTTACTTCTAGTTGTTTTTTGTTCTATTACTTCAGCCCTGTAACCAACACACGATAAAATGCAATTGTTTTCTACAGTATAATGCAAAAACTTACACTTCTTCCTTATCTTCTTCATCGGGATCTTTACTTTCAATTTCTTCCTTTTCAACATTATTTTCCAGCACTTCTTCTTCTTGCACAACCGCTTCCTTCCCGGCTCCCTCAATATCCACCTCATCTATTTCAAAATACTCCGGCTCTTCTTCTTTTATGCTAACCAGTTCTATGCTTTGTTCTGGATTTTCTGCCGATGTGTTCACACTATCGGGAGGAATTTCATCCGGTAGAATAGTTTCCGGTTCTACAGGTTCTGTTTTGATTACAGGGTGTTCATACTCTTCTATCACTTCCAATTTGATTTCTTGTTTTATTTCCTCAGTTTGTGGCAAACGTTTCCTCTTATCTGTATGTGATGGGCCTTGAAGTCCCACTTCTGCTTCTACTATTTGATTAGGTTCAATCCCCCGTGTTGTAATTTCTCTAGTTATGTCATGATCTGGCGAATTGACAACCTGTGTGTGGTAGTAAAATTTAAAACTTAATTAAAACAAATTCATCAGCAACAGAATTTAGTTGTAGAAGTTCCAACAGAAGTAAACAACAAAACTGTAGTGAAAGAGCATACTTTTAAAAACTTGAAATCTCTTCTTTAGCGGTATTCGTAATTATTGATAAAGTACACTTACCTTAAATTCAGCCCATAAAGCATCATCGTTGCTATTTTCATCCATAATAGCGACCAATGGGAACTGTGATCGTAAACTTTCTGAATTAAGCATTAATTCATCACTACTCTGATCCTTCTTTTGTGATATTTTTCGAGAGTAGTCCCGCATTTCCTGCCCATTTTCATTAACAATAAGCATGCTCGGATCAGGATATCTGTCTGTATGGAGTCTAACATGCGCCTCTTTCCTCCTCTGTTTTTTTCTCACCTTGACAGAATTGCTCTTTGTGTTTCGTTTCATATCGCCAACGAGACTCATAACCAACGATTCTGAGCTATTTTCCTGGGATCCAGATTCCACTGGGAAATACCAAGTTGGGTCAACGTCAACTTCGAACGTTTGTACATCCCGTGTCTCTTCATCTGATAGAATCTCTATGGGAGATTCAATGCGAAGCATTTTTGATCGAAGCTCTTGCCGTCTTCGCTGTCGTGATTGCCGTGTCCTTGATCTCCGTTCTGATTCCAGAGGAACACTTACTAAATGTACCGAAGTGTCTGCAGGAATTTTATACGCTTCCAAAGAAGGCATAATACCAGCCGAATTTAAATTAGCACTGGGGCTCACATTGTAATTGCTAATTTGTGGCTGGAGCAAAATCGGGCTAAGGTACGAACTCAAAATTTGCATTAAATCAGTATCTTGCAGCAAATTATGATCAACCATCACATCGCGAAATCTTGTATTCTTTAATCGGTGGATTTGTGCGTTCAGCGTTTCTTTCGTGAATGGCCACTTCAGAGCTTTGAGTATCAATTTGAGCAGATCCAAGTCCTTAATGACACACCCTAGATTAAGGCAATCATAGGTGGAAACTTCAGTACTCATTTGCAGCCCTGGTAATGCAGCAGGTCCCGGTGGAGTGGGGGGAGCTAAAATATTATATTCTTTCTCTGCTGATTGCGAAGTATTATTTGCTAAGACCATTTTTAAATTGCGCCGCTTTTGTTCTAAACTATTCTTCTCCTCTATTGATCCGTAGAGCTTCTCATTGATTGTGTTGCGCCGGGATGATCTTTTCTGTTCAATTAATCGCAGTTTTTCAGGTAATGCTGAGAACGTCTCATCCCCGTCCCCATCAGCGTCAATTGTGATGGAAACATTTTCATTTCCGTTGAGGGTATCATCCTCGCAGATAACAATTTCTTGCTTGTCTCCGGATAATAAGGCGAATGATGCGAACTCATTTTGAAATCGTGCGCTTATACGCGTAGGGGTTGCTTTCTACAAGTAAACATGAATAAATATTCAAATCGTAATAATGCGTGCATTGTGTTTGTACTTTCACATTGTTTTCAGCTATAGAAATGAAATCCTTTAGAAAATTCTCAGTTTTCTTTGCCAACACTGCAAAATTGTGCACAGACTCGATCCGTTTCAAACAGTTTGCACAAATTGATTTTGGGAGCTTATCGTTAAATTCCACCTAAAAATTGAAAAGAAACAATAAATCCATAATGCACCTTCTTGGGTAATTTCTTTGAACAACTCTTATTGTACAGTATGTCTCGGAAACATGAGCATCCGATCGATTCCTTAATGTATTCTAAACAACGTTTGTTCCGAAACTCCCCTCCTAAACCGCTCATTCACATTTTTTTTAAATGTTTTTATATTTTGTAAATTTTTTTTTTCGCAAGGTGCACTAATTAAAACAAAATGGTATGTCAAGGTTATCACCATGTGTTTACATATTTTAAAATGTAAATTCATAAGTTAGTGGACTTCAAATATTTGTAAATTAGTGTGAAAATGCGTCACTTTACCCTGAAAGAGTTTTTGTTAACAAGGATGTAATTTTTTAAGATATAACGTCATCCTTTAGAGGTCTTTCAAATCACGTCGATTTCTTAATCCGTACAAAAGTAAAAGTGGATCAAAGCGTCCGCCACCACAAATGCAAGCATTTCATCGGTCTTCGGATGAGGTTTGCCAGATTACTCTTGCCCCTTATAAGATGCCATGCTGGCATTATTTCACTAAATAGTTGCTCCCGAGAAGTGATTGGACATGCATAAACAGGATCCTTTGAAAAACACAATAAATTCAATGCTAGTGAGGGAAACTGTAAGCAATTGGTGTCAAGCATTTTAATCCGCATATATTCCAACAGCTTAGAATTTAAAAAATACTTCTTTTATAAAATTTCGGAGACCAAGGTTGGTGTACCAAAGCAATAAAAATATTTGTATTTCAGTATATATTTTTTCCCTTGCACGGGGTAGAATAGCATCTCCGGAAACACTCACTTACTTTTAATTATTGAAGGATTTCTGGCGATAATAAATCTCAGGCTATCGGTACAATTAATTTTATATTATAGAAAAAAAAAAAAACAAATATAAATTAAAGAAGAGAAAAGGACTATAAGAAAGGAAAGTAAGATAAAAAAAACAAAGAGCAGTAAAGAACCTCAAATATGAAGAAAAAAGTTTAAAATGCAGAAAACTGAACAAAAGGACAAGCAAATGGTAAGCAGCGTTTACTCGAAGGGGGTAAAGATCTCACTCCTGATAGAGTTTTTGAAGGGGCAGAGGCCATGGCTGATTACTAAATCTATCAATATATTGCTTTTGTATTTGTATCTATTTCTGGTGTGATTAACGGTTCAAAGGTCGTTGAATGATAAGGAAAAACGTCACGAGAGTCCCTTCTTGTTGGATAGATATTCTTTGTTTATGGTGATGGATAGGGTTACCAGATTAGCTGTTTTACCAGCAAATGCCCTAAATTAGAAGGTGGGTTTCGAGGCACTTTGTTATCCTAATAAATAAAAATTATTGAAACATTCGTCCGGTTTTCGAGTTATTATATAAATTAGTTCATACTTTTGCAGTATTAAATATTAATACTAACTGAGTAATTGCCTTATATTCATTGACTACGTATACACGATATCCAAAGTCGCGACTTTGGCCTAGCGTAGCCCAAAGTCGCGATTATCTTTGCCGTGTATACGGGCAAGTCCCAAATCTGGCCTAGCCCCGATTGATTTGGGCCCAGGCCTGATATATCTGTATGTATGTGCTCGATCCCTCAAATATCACAAACCTTATTTGCACACAGATAGCACACAAGGGCAAATTTCCTAGCCCACTTTTGTGTCGTTTACACGAGCAGCCCTGATTTTGGCCTACAACCGGTTTCTAGGCCTGATTTGGGACTGTCGTGTATACGTACTCATTGATGCCTACGGACTGATTATTTACCTTTTATAAACTGTTTTGGGCTTAAGTGTACGACGGCTGCTTTTGGAATTGCCCTAAAACTTTATGGAAATGTTCCATTTATGGTCGGAACGAGTGAATTAGGAAAGTATTGTTTACGGAAAACAATACTTTCCCAAAAATTAACTTGTTTTAACACCAAAAATTGAAAAAATCAAAGTCAATCTCGTCTCGTTTTCGAGATATAAAATAATTCAGAGTGGCTATTCGCATCGTCCTTGCTTTGTACAATCGAAATTTGCGTTCATGTACATGGTAAATAATTTTTAAATTATTCGTAAGAAAAATTTGCCTTTCTTAAAAAATATCTTCTGACAGAATATTTTCCTTTTACAAAATTTTAAATTTTGGGTGTTAAAACAAGCTAATTTTTGGGAAAGTATTGTTTTCCGTAAACAATACTTTCCTAATTCACTCGTTCCGAACATAAATGGAACATTTCCACAAATTTTTAGGACAATTCCAAAAGCAGCGCTCGTACACTTGTTCCCTGTTTTGCACCACTCGTTTGCTGGTTTTCGATTAAAATGTGATTTTTTTTCATTCCAAAAATAATTAATCATACTTTTTTTCTATTAATGATTCCTCTTTATTAATTTTGGAAGAGGGAACAGATTAAAAATTCGCTGTATACAAAACCGTGTTTTTAAAGGTTTATTAGTTTATTATACTTCGTGAATAATTTCTTAATTGACCTTTGTGTCAACTTTTGTTCATACAATACAGCAATGATAAGTTTTGTTTATTTATGTTTATGACCACACAGCTCTATTACCGCATCTAATACATAAAAGCCTATAATTATGCAAAACATATTCTCCCTAGAAAAACGTCGATACACCCACAGTGGAATTTGATTCCCATCAGCCAACATGAAAGTAACCAAAAGAAGAATCAAAATATGCAAAAAAGGGTAAAATTGAGCTCAAAACCATCTTTTCAGCTCTCAAGTGGTGAACTCAAGAAGGTACTAGATTACGCTTATCGTGCAACATCCGAAACGCAGAGTGTAATGTAAACAACAAATCAGGCCTATGCCAACGAGCACAGCTAAAAGCAATTCACGTATGTCCGTATGGGTACTTCGCAGCATAAATGACAGTACCAGGAATTTGAGCTGGCCGTGGCCAAAATAAAGCACTAAGGAGTCCATCGCACCACCAAGGATGTGGTCTTGCGAACTCCCTGTTGCTCCTACAGCTGAGCTACAGAAAAATTACTTGGATTCGCGTCTTGTTAGGCACTAAAGCGAGCATTTAACCCATTTGACAAGATTTGTAGCATCTTACAGTAGCAATAAGAGCACCGACCATAACCTAAGTTTTCTCGGATGGAATAAACCAGTAATTCACGGGGGCGGCTGTTTGGTTTGCAAACTTACTTCCATCTGCAAGTATGTCCTCAGTTTGGCCAGCAAGTTCGGAGTGTCAAAAATTGACACGGCCCCCGAAGACGACCTCCTCTTCCTGATGTTGACAGCACAGACCCGACACATCCACCTCAGGTTCCTCATCAATTCCATTTTCCATTCGGCGACTTCGACCAATCGAACACCGCGAACCACTGCACTTGCACTTGAGGTCGCTTTTCAACCGTCTTTTGGGTCAGAATTCCGCGATTTTCGCGAACTAGAGTGATTTCCTCAGTAAGGCGATCGCGTATTTCCCTCAAATTCTTTTCCTGTCAAAAAGAAATTACATTAAAAACTGCACAGAGAACGGACGCACACAGAAGCAGTGAGAAAACTCGCGTGAGCTCGCCTATTACAAAATATTTATGGAATAGTGTGACTGTGTACGTGCGTTCCTGCTGCCGCCGTTGCCGTTGGCAATGCGTGAGCTTGGATTGCTACAGATGTGTGCTGTCCGTGTGCAATTCGAATGAATTTTATTTACAACATTCGGTTACAAAACTGCACTGCTCAAACACAGGCACTGTACGTGCACACAGTCCTCGGCGTTCGCCAATATTTGAATCTTTAAATGGCGGGCTTCACCTCATGATAACTTTAGTTGGGCCAGTTATTGGGGCATCTGTGTGGGTTTCGCACATCGGACGCTTTTACTTGGAATGTTTCTCGGAGAAACATGTTTCTGTTTAACGGAAGAAGTCCTTCAAACCACTTGTGAAACCAAAGCTTCCCAATCTGCTTGCAATAATATTTATTCCTTTCTTGAATAGGTTCTATATATGTATATACTCGCTATTGCAATGTTTATCTTTCCCTAAAACGAATTCGGCAACGTAAATAAATTTAAAACAATAAAACCAAGATTCATATTTATACAATAGAAAAAGTTACTGAAAAATAAATTTGAAAAAGAGCAAAAAATATTATTATGAAAATATAAAATAGTTGTGTATCAGAAACACGGCATACTTACAACCAGAGCCGGATTTTATGGTGTACCTGGGTCAACGAAGACCAGGAGGACGTTTACGAAACGACTATTTGATCTGGTCTGCACTTTGCATGCTTTTTTCTTGCTCCGAAAAATTGAGGGCTGGTTTGCATAGACAATTTTCCATGAATTCAGAATTCGCAAAAAAAAAAAACAAATTATTTAATAAACCGCCATGCTTTTGAGACGGATCTTCAGACTATTCTTCAAGAATTTATTGTGATGAAATGAATTAACCGATTGGGATAAATCTTTTTCATTGTAAAATATACAAAGAAATATTTCCTTGTTTTAAAAAAAATGGTCGCAATGGTTGACATGGTTTTGCAAATATCATATAATCGTCTGGAGAATCTATTCCGTGGAGTAACTTGAAATCAACAGCAAACAATAACCATTTAGTCAAATGAAAACTGTCCACAATGCCATTAATAACTAGGAAGAATAACAGCGGACCTAGATGACTATCTTGTGGTACTCTTGAATTAACATTTATTAATTTTGAAACTATTTAAGTATAAAGAGTTATTTTTTCTTTCGTGAGGATTGTAAAAATAAAAACAATTGACCGTCATGGAAATTGATTATTTTGTCGAAACTATACAATCATTTATAAGTAAGTATTAGCCCTTGACCATGCATGCATATAGTGGGCGAGCGAGCGTTTCGTTAGAAGCTAAGAAATCAAGCCAATTTGAAGTGTGAATATGTACATAATGCAACTTCCTTGTTGAATATTTACTTAGTAGATTGCTGCTATTGAAAACTGATAATTGCGGATTTCTAAAAGACTTGTTAATATACATAGCTTGTTCAAAATACTTTTCATTTAAAGTATTTATAAATTGCTGCTAACTTCTTAATACTTTTTAGAGTTTTAAATCCCATTATTGGGAAGCTGGAAGGAGGAGGGACATATTATTAACGACTTTAGAGGCCTTAACGCTTAATTCTATTATAATTCTCACTACCCCTGATTTTTTTTTTAATTCCATTACCTAACTACGTGGAGGTGCATACAAGACACTTGCATGTAAAATTTCAACAGAATGAATAGAAATCTGGCGTGTTTTGCTGTGACGTACGGGCAGACGGACATGGCGAATGGTTCCGTTTTTGCCATTTGGCTACGGAACCCTAAAATCATCTTCGCTTAACGATAGCGGTAGACTTCTAGTTTAAAAAGAATGTTGACTATTGAATTTCAGATGAACGAGACCTGAGATTTCGGGTGTACCATAAGGACTAATTTTTTCAAAGGACCTGTATACTTTATGATTAATAAATACTTTGAAAACTGTTGGTGTTTTGAATTCATTTGGTAATAGCAAGTACCCCCTCAAGGTTTTTGATTTTCTTTCCAGTTATGCGCATATGTTTTATTAAAAAAAAATATTCCGGCATTTTAGTTGATTCTAGACTTTTTTTCTCATTGTTTTATTTATTGAGCATAGTGACTTTTAATTTACATGGATTTATTTGGCATTGTTAGAACTAGTAGTTCATTAAACTTTATCGCGCCGTTTTGTTGTATTCGTAGTTAAAGAAAATGTGTGTTGCGTTATTCATGGCTGAAGTGAATACTATAGCAGAATTCAAATCAGCGACCTTGAAAACCGATGTATATTCAATTGCATGGAAATTCGTTCAAATTGAGTATTATAGTCGGCACATTGGATCTGCTACCGTGAATTTTCAAATATCGATAACAAATTGGACATCATATTATCTACCCTGAAAATACCTACATATTCAGTTACACAGAAATTCGTTTAGTTGTGAATTTACCACTCATTCTTCCTTACGAGTTGTCGCATAACAAGCACTCACAAAGTATTCAAAAAGTTCAACTAAATTGTCGATTTCCCGTGCTGGTCGGTGCGTGCTGGTTGTCATTTCATTTGACTATGACAACTGGTGGTTTTAATAAAGGCTTTTGATTCGATGAATCTCAAATTTGGTGAGAAAACTCAATAAAGATTTCGACTTTTCATCATCCGCCATAAAACTTAAAATAAATAATATTTTAACCAAACGAGGCTAATTCATCAAGGTTGGTAATAGAGTCTCTTCAGATGTATCTTGCCTGCGGCTAATACATATTTATGATTTAAATGCGTAAAATTAAAATAAATTAATTATTTTTACGCTACTATAGATTTTCTATCTGATAGCACACCATGCACTGAATGGTCCAGTTAAATAGAAAGAGCACAGGTGTGTACATACGAGTACTCTCTTAACTTTTATCATTATCATAGAGCACATTGAGAGTGCAAACTTGCAGTTTGGAGTGCGGTGCAAGTTTTTATAAACAGCGAAAGGTCATCCATCCAGATTTTTCCATATTTATTGGTTTTGCCAAATTTTACTGTACATACTAATCATGTATTAAATAGAATTTCAAGAAAGCATCCCAAACAAATTCAATAAAAACTGAAAATTCACGACACGAGCCTGTAGATTTAAATATGCAATACTTATTGAATACACATTTCGAGTAGATTAGCGGACAGCGGATAGTCGTTTTTAAAAATTTTTAACACATTTTGAATAGATCAGTAAAAGTAATTTATGCAAAAAAGGTCAACAAAGAAGCAATCAAGGAATGAGTATTCGCATGCATTCCAAAGGTAAAAATGAAAGACATCAAGATCGTATAATTCCCAGTCTACGATTGATTTTAGTTTATTTTTATATTGTGAAGGCGCTTGTTTAAAGCAAATTGCACTTTTATTATGAATTTTGCAAAGTCCGATCACTTTCGTGATTGCCTCAACACATGCCAAGTTTGAGCAAAAATTTTGCAACAAAAAAACACATTCCCACCTTTTTATTATCTTCCGTAGCATTTTAATCGGACATCAATAAATTTACAGTGTGATGATTGAATGAATGGAATGGGCCATAGTTTGCCTGCCTTCTGACGAGGTTGATAGATACATAGATATACCTACAACAAAATTATCAGCGCTTTGAAATTTATGTCGCTTTCAACTCTCATTAATAGAGACCGGCAGACACGAGATCTATTAATTACGGTGTTACTTCACGATGATAGCGGCGGTTAATTTATGCGATGTGGAGAAGGTTTTGTCGTCCGAAAATCATAAGCTCGAGCTTACCAATTTGACCGGGGACGGATGAAAAAAAGAAAGTCATGTTTAGGGGCGTAGTGTGGTTACGGGTGACCGAAGGAAATATAAAAGATAAAGGTGACAAAAAAATTACCACATATGTGCCGCCCCGGTTGGCAAAAATCTGATCTTACGCAAGTTTTCTGGACAGAAATGTAACGAAAAAAGTAAAATGAGCACCCAAACCTGGGCAGGCCGGTTGCAGTTTTAGAGTCGCAGACCGACACTGAAAAAAAATTCATATATCGGCTACCATACGATGGTGACCAACTTAGGACGGTGCAATTTAATTTAAACTACCTCGTGGTGTTACTACTGTAAGCAATGCGACATTTTTTATTTAATTGGGCAGATAAGTGGAAGCATATGATGACATTTCCAAGAATGCGGAGCAATAAAGCTGGTAAGTAATTAGCTTCTGTGTTATTTCAGTTATTCCAAAAAAAACCCCTTTTTTAATTGTAGCGAAAAGTTGCGTACATCATTCTTATGGGTAATTATTAAGATTCATGAATATGCAAAATCACACCGCAAATTCAGTTACTTAAGCAAATTGACTGGCGTCGAAATTGCAAGTTTTTATTGCATTGCGTTTATTAATTAATATTTCCAATTTGCTGATATAAATTCTTCCTGGATGCATTTATTATTTTTTGCAGGTCAGTCAGGGGAAATCAAGTATGCTACATATATGAGCACATTTAGGACCAGTACTGGCATCCTTGCCTTCAACGGTTGAAAATCTACACTTCTTGGGTGACGGTGCTGTTTATTTATTTATTTATTCATTCGCTTAATATAAGCTACAAACAAACAAAAATATGTTAAGCAGAGTAAAGGGTAAGAAAGGGATAACAGGAGGTAAGGAGGGAGTTGGCTTTCCGAAGCATACGGGTGAGGGGTTCAGAAAGGCCATAGTTAGTGCGGTGGTAAACAGGGCGGAAGAGAGGGGCCGATCTAAGGCTACGGGGATTGGTATAAAAAGAAATCCGCTGAAGCAGTGAAGAACAAACAATGCCACCAGAAAGTAGCTGGTGGATGTATGTAGGTAATATCAGCAGAGTCGCGTCGCTTCCATAAGGGCTCCAAGTCGATCAGCATCAGACGATTTTCATAGGATGGAAGATCCATACGATCAGACCAGGGAAGCTCTCGTAAAGCAAATCGAAGGAACCTTCGTTGGACTGCTTCAATTCGGTTGATGTTGGTAGATTGAGAGGGAGACCAGACTTGGCAAGCATATTCAAGTAGAGGCCTGACGAAGGAGACGTATAGAGCTTTGACAACGTAGGGATTACGGAACTCTTTAGACCAACGCTTCGCAAAGCCGAGTTGGTTCTAGTAACCACGCTGTCAAAGTGATCACGAAAGTTTAGTTCACTGTCACAAATAACATCGAAATAGCGAAGAGAGGAGACAGTCGGGATAAGCTCATCACATAACAGGTAAACCCTAAGGGAAGAAGAAGGGCGTTTGCGGGAGTAGGTAATGGATTGGGATTTTTGGAAACATTGAGTTCGAGGGAGTTTTTATGGCACCATAAACTAAAATTGTCAAGATCGCCTTGAAGCAGTCGGGAATCCGTAGAGGAGAAAAGTTAGTTTGGAGATTTTCATATCATCAGCATAGATGGAAATGTCAGAGTGCTTAATAATATAATCGACATCATTAATGGCAAGAATGAAATTAAATTCGCCGACATTTTTATTTGCTTAAGGGCTATGAAATATATTATAATGTCGGTCAAATGGTCACTACAGCTTTAGCAGATCCACACCCTTTTGACGAAATTTTGGATGATGTTTTGGGGAAAAGAAAACTGGATTCCACGAATGTGGCGTTCGGTTTCCTTCTTGAGTTGTTGCATCATTTTAGACTGGTTCACATTACAGACCTTACTTTCTAAAAAATCCCGAAAGAAGTCCAAACAGCTAAAATCGCATATTTTCGGTGGCCATTTATGTCACCAAAACGAAAGATGACACGACCCTTGGTTTGCAATAACGTTATTGTTTCGCGTGAAATCTGGAAGGTCGCGTCATCCTGTTGAAACCACATGTCATTAATGGCCATTCCATCCTATTCCGGCAAAACAACAACATAGGTTTGCTATATCCATTTTTGGATTCATTTGCTTAGTTTTCATTTGATACTCCACAAAGTTGTTTCCGAAATGAAAAAGAGAGTAGACACCAAAAACTATTCCAAATATAAATAATTAAAATTTTAACACTTTACATCGGCATACATACCATATATTCATTATATACATAACTACCTATGCCAAAATTCAGCTCTCTACATTTAACAGCCTCTACCAAAAATGACAAACATACAGAAATCGATTGACTCCATAACTGTTCTGTTTTCCAATTTTGGTACAGAGCTCTAAAAAATGTACATATGTATGTATATTCAAAATAGTCTTCGATACATCGAAATTAATAGACAACTAGAACTTGAGAAATTGCAGCATAACGTTTGCCAGATACTTTCCTGTTAAAAACACGCAAAAAAAAGAAACAAGCAGGAGGTCCACCTTCCCGTGGTGGTCTAACTTTAACAAGTAGGTTCATTACAAAAAAACTGAGGTAATCCTATATCTTTGCGAATACTATCATATCAAAATTTGAGTTGAAATTTGTGTGCATTAAGAAATAACGCCAATCACTCAACTCAACTCCTGCCGTTCATAAAATCATGTTTATTTGTTTAAGTAATTGAATTTTCCTCATCCACTAAATATTTTTGCGCAAGATGGTATTGTCCCATTTCATACCGACATTGACACGAAAAAGAGTATGCAACTAGGTGCCAAAAAATTTGAACAAGCATTCTCTTTCACATTCCTCGTGCGAACGATAAGATCATGTTTAAATTAGATATCCGAAAAACCGTCGAACTGATACTTATCATTTCCTTTAATTTGCTGCTGAACCTGAGTATCATATGGCCTCTAAGCCTCAACATCTCAGACAGCGCGTGAATTACTGACCATGCTGAATCTAAGCCGCAATCACCGCAAAAAATCGATCAATTGCATTTCGCCATTAAATCGCAAAAAGAAAGGCAAACACCGTACCGGACCCAATCAAGATCAAGTCAGCTGCGTCCTCTTAAAGTTCAAGCCCTCGAATGAAA
This sequence comes from Neoitamus cyanurus, assembly GCA_947538895.1. NCBI lineage: Eukaryota > Metazoa > Arthropoda > Insecta > Diptera > Asilidae > Neoitamus > Neoitamus cyanurus. Next base: position 19,962,621 of record OX384546.1, read on the forward strand.
ATTTCCACGTTACAATTTCCGCCTCAGCACCGCATTTCGATGAATAAGTAGTTTTTAGCTTTCCGGGATATAAAAGTACAAATATAGTTCTCAAGAAAACTCCCTGTTGCGAGGCATGGTAACAACGCCCAGAAAGAACCGGATCTTTAACATGCAAAACTCCAAGGCCCCCAATTCGAACAATGTAGAAAATGGCTGCTTATTAACCGGGCTTCACCTCTGTACGCAAATAGAGCAATTACCTGGTGTGGTAGTGCTGACGGTCACTGAAAGTCGACTGAGTGCCCACGATGTCCATATATCTGGAAATACAAAAAACGCATGTCCAGATTCTTACATTCTGCCAGATCAGATGAACTCTGTGATCCGGTTCTAAAATCTCTCTACAATAACTGCAGTCACTCCACTTCACGATCACGTAACAACATCCCTTTCAGATCACTGCAGCTATCCAATTCAACGTCCTTCCTGCTTGTGCGAGCGATTTACCGCATATTGCCGCGCAAGTAGCACAGCACAGTTGACACCTTCAAGGTTGCAGCCACCGATCGGCGGTTTAATTTTCACTTAAAAAAATGTTTCTTTGTTTTTTTTTCTTGTCATAACACCAAACTGGTCCAGAGTCCGTTCATATTCGCTTGCTTTGAACAATTGCTGCACGCAGAAATATGGCTGGGACCACTTCAGCTTCGCTGCACACCTTCGCCTCCGGCCAGGTGATCGATAAGCAGGGGCGCACGATCTCGATAATTTGCCTGTAAACCAAAATGACGAGCTTTACTGTCGTCTCTAATTTGAACTGTGGTGATTGAGGAAACTTTGAATGGAACTTCGTCTTGGTGTGGCCATGTAAGGTTCTGAGTCGTTTCGAAATGATCAGAATAAAATGCGCGCGGTTCGCTGCACCTCTGCACCGATCACCTAACATTAACATGTTCTGTGGTCAATTAAATGCCACAGTACGTACTTGATGAAAGGGAAAGCCATTGTGACTGTATCTTGAGGTTCATTTCTGGGTATTCTACCGCAGCCAGTGTTCAAAATTCTTGATTGCATTTTAATTAATTTTATTTGCTTTTCAAGGTCAGTGATTGCAATCCGGTTACCCCACAAGCGCCATGAGGAATGTACATGTGATTGCAAAATATGAAACCCCTACTTTTACTTATTCCTTAAAAAACTGTCTTGTCCAGGACATACGGTAGAAGTGAAATTTCTTTAGTATGCAAATGGCATTTGGTATATTGGACGCAGACGCGTATCGGGCGAGTTGACACGGACTACAACAATTTATTATTTAGTTTATATTTTTGGAGCCTATTTGAATTTTTTTAGCATTCCCACAAAAAACGGAACACTTACATATGGGGCATTCTATGTCAAATCACCGAGTTTTTGACCCGACCCTCATCTATTGATACGTTTTAGTACGTATTAAAAGCAACTTACACACTTTTATTCCAAACCGTTATTGAGTAATAGATTTTTTAAATTTTTAGGTCAAAAATTTTCAATTAATGATAGACTAGTAATAAATATCGATATCACTAAAAAGTAGGGTAACATTTTTTTCGTCTTTGAATGTAGTTTCAGGAAAAAAAATAAAAGAAAATTGTTCGAAGTAATTATCACTTAGTTATTAACGTTTAAATATTAAAATCGACATTTTCAAGAAGTCCGGCTCCTTCGATTTTTGTTTTTTGAATTTTCCAAAATTCTGCTCTATTTTACGCAACTTTTAAGCCGCAGTTCAAGATGTGATCATAATTTTTGTAATTTGTTTTTTCGAATATTCAAAATTTAATTCATTTTTCATGATTGAATAATCTATAATTTCACTTTCTTGACTAAATATCGTCCAAAAAAATTGAAAGCAATTTTATCATAAGGGATTAAATTATTTTAATCAATTCTAAATATTTCATTTAACCATATTATTTTACATTTTATATAATCTTATTATTATTATTTTTTCACTTAACGATTGCTTTTCAGATTTGTTAATTGTACTGTGATGTGTACCATAAACTTGTCTGAAAGGGAAAACGACTTTACTTTCACAATAGAATTTAATAAAGGCGAAATTTTACCGATTTTCTGTGTCGCAGGTATTTGTTTTGCATTTCTCAAGTTATTTTACAATTTTTCTTTCATTGTACTATATTCTTCAAATTTGGTAAATTTTTTGATAACCACTCGAACAATTGTATCGGTGTTAATATTTGTAAATGAGTTTGTAATTGCAAACGGTTTGGAATAAAAGGCTGAAAATTGGTGTATAAGTTGCTTTTAAGAGGTTATACGCAGTTAGAATTTGCAAAAAAGAATTTGCCAATCCAATAAATATTTACGGAGATATACCTGAATTTGTAAGGCCACAATGTGTAATTTTAACTATGTGTAAACTACTTCTGAAACTTTAAACGCGTTTTTCTCAAATCGGTATTTTCAAATTCGGTGATCTCGATTTCTCAGAAATGGCTCAACCGATCGGTCTCAAATTTTTACACAATCTTCTTAGATATATTCCTCAGGTATTGAACGAAGGAATAAGATTTAAAGAAATTATTACTGTTTTTTTTTAACAATTTGGAGCGAAAATTTCAGTAAAAAACGAAAAATTTTTTTCAAATGGACGCCATTTGTTAAATTTTTATTATTTCTTCGTTCAATACCTGTGGAATATATCTAAGAAGATTGTGTACAAATTTTAGACCGATCGGTTGAGCCATTTCGGAGAAATCGAGATCACCGCCAAGCGCCTTTTTTTAGAGGTCGTTCGGGACATCATCTACAGGAGCGGTGCACATTAATATTTTTACATGATCGACGCTCTGTTGTGTTGTTAAAAGTAGGCTATATTTGAATTACCATCACTTGTAATTGATAAATAAAAACTGTTTCTATAAAAAATTCATAACAAGACGTCTTTTTTGAGTCTCGCAACTGCGTATAACCCCTTAATACGTTCTAAAACATATCAATAGATGAGCGAAATCGAAGAGGGTCGGGTAAAAACTCGGTGATTTGGCATGGAATGCCAATTTATTATTATCGCGATGGAATTATTGTAATCAATTGTTTAATAAAATAATTTGGTTATTGTTGTGTCATCTTATTGCGTTGCGACATTATATATTAACTCCCTAAGCCTCCCAATAGGTAAAAATATTGTTGGTAACCCTCTTGACGTGACAAATTATTTATATAATCGCGAAACAAATGACTTATCTTGACTTGCATTTTGCCTTATTAAGGTTAACCTTTTAAAAGTATTTCAAAAGAGTGAAATTAACCCAGCCGCGACTTAATGGCTGATTGGCAGACCGCCGCCAGCTCGTCTCTAAATATGTCTTGTCAAAGCCGCGCGTCATCAAGCTGAATAAAAATAGGTGATTTACACTAATCGCAATAATTATTGCAATTGTTTGGATAACAAAACCCAGCTCCAAGAATTAGAAAGCAATTGAGCGTGCTCACTCTCAGCGCGACCACTGAATCTAATCAACTATGCTATCGGCGGCGGCGGCAGTGTGGTATCGGTATGGTCTATGGACCCCATGCCCGATACCACCAGTGCAGGAGTTGCAAGAGAGCAATTTGATGTAGATCATGTTCAGCAATGAATTTCAGTTTTTGCCAACCCGCCGCAGTAGTAGTGAGGGGAAAAAAAACCTTTCTTTCTAGTGCCTCGATTAGGTCCACTGATCACCGACGAATGGCCGTATCAGCAATCTCACCTTTTCCTTATTCAAATGAATAGCATTTTGTCTTTCGGATTGTGTAGGGCTTGCCAGTGGACACTTTGCTCGTACGGCGGGCAAACAGTCTCTGCTCATGAGATCCTTCACAGATAACGTCCGAATACAATCGATATTTTTTTTCTCGATTGCGCAACCACTAATGCTTGTTGTCATAGGAATTCCTGGCACAAAATTTCATGCCTTTCCACTCAGCAGTTTTGGCAAATTTATATCAACATTGTGCAATTGACGCAAAAGTGATGAAACGTTTTTTTTTTTGAAAGCGCACGAAATTCCAAGATGCCTTAAATAAAAATTGAATGGTTCCGACAATTAGAGATGACGACGATTCGGTTCGAGAAGTTTTATCGATGATTTAATTTACAGCGACATCAATGAAGTTTATATAAATGCGGGCAGTGTGACTTTTAATCTGAAACGAATTTTGAAAGGAAATGCGAGGATCATTGATCGGGAAATATACTAAAATAGGTTAAAGGGTGCACCAATTTTACCTTCACTGAAAATAATGCATGTACACTCGTAAATATGCAACAGCTAGTCATACCATATATTTTTTTAAAAGGTTCTACAATTAAAAAAAAAGCAGCTCCAATTTCTCTGCATTTACATTTTGATAACATGCTAGTTCAAGTGTAATGTTAGATTCGTTAGGTCACAAGGGTTGTCTTGCCAAACATGTAGGAGATCATCTCTATGGGATTTTTTACACACATTACGCATCTGAAGGCGTAGAAGAAGACGTGTGTATTTAAAAGTAAGAAAACCCGTATTTTGGTCATTTATGAAAATTTGTAAAAAATATTTCACAAAATTATAGGAACTCTCTATTCCTCTTAAATGACAGTTTGAATCCTAATGTGTAGATATAAAATAGAACTTATCTGTAAACCTTGTTACGTTTTTTGTGAAACAAGTATTGCATGATTATACACTAGTTGTTCACTTGATGGTCAATACTTTAATTGTTCCTTTTGTTACTGGACTAGTGATACACAATTTCTATAGAATTTTGCTTTGCTGAATATCATCAATTTATTAGTTTTAAGTAAAAGAGAGCTAAAAATAAAAAAAAACCCGTATTTTGGAAATAGTGGGGAAAAATACATTGAAGTGTTTTTGTGGGATCATATAAAAATGGAATACGCTAAAATTCATACAAAATAGGTACTTATTCCCATAAAATAAACTTCTTTCATAAACAGACATTACCTGTAACGTATGTTATAATGAAAAATACTTGTTCCAAAGAAAACAAGAAAGATTTATAAGCTAGATATATTTTATGGCTATAGTTTAAACTTCGCGTGAAAAGTGTAAAGCAGTTAGATTTAAATATTATCAGTGTTGAACTATGAACTATTGTAGGGTCCGTCATCCTAAATTCACAATTGTGAGGGCACATTCGAAATTACTAAATCTGAAAACCAGACGAGCTATTTGCACTCATTTAAGAATTTTATTATTTTTAGTTCACCATATTGAATGTGGAAAATTGGGCACCATATTTACATTTATTGACCGCATATACCACATGTGACCAAATTATACCTGGTTAGGCTTAACTCATTCCGCATACAATCGGTAACACTTGAACTGGTTTTAACTTATGGTCAAATCAATATGTCATGACTAAACAAGTGACATCAACTTTAACTAATCAATTTAATCATGGGTCAACTACAGGGTTATCCAATTACACAGTCCAACATCCTTTTGTTGTTGAAAATCTGAGGGTCAGTTCCGAAGTAATTGTTTGCGTAGAATCTGAATCCAGAATTGGTCAGACTTGTTCCATCACGTCAGAATTTTGAGATATTTGAGGTTATGTATCCAAGAAATGACGTTTTTGGCTAACTTTGAGGTTATGTACAGGGCGCGCAAATTTTTTCTGGTCTCTATCTCTTGTTATATCATTTAGTACTACTGTTACTCTTCAATTTAAGAGTTTGAGAGATCGATTTCCATTTTTTTTCTAAAAGTTACGGCTATTTAAATTTACAAAGTATATCCCTTTAACGTGATGAGTATTTCAATTCACCTTTTCACACAGAACTTTTTACTGGTTTATTTTTCTTGAAAATTTTTGATCGGGGGTTTTTGAGGACACTGAGTACAAATTTTATGTAGGACCTTACGCACCCTGCACATAACGTCAAATTTAGCCAAAAACGTCATATTTTGTATACATAACCTCAAATATCTCAAAATCCGAAAGTGGTGGGAAAATTGTGACACCAGATTCGGATTCTATGCAAAAATTTACTTCGGAAATGACCCTCAGCTTACTAACAACTGACATGACCCCATTATTTGCAGGCCTATGTTATTGGTACGAATTTCACAGTCCTGTTACCTGTCAATTATTTGGTAAATCATTTTTGACATGTCGTCAATTGAAAATCTGTAGTAGACACCATACAATGGATCGTTTATTCACCACACAAAGCATAAAATCTCATTCTCTTGGATTAGAATTGGTTTAACAAAGTCGATTTTCTCAGCAAATGTGTGTTTGCTTGCATTGGAGGTTATGTTGAAGTACATAAGTTTTTATGCCGACCCATCTAGAGTAGATAAGTGGCAAACCACGAATTTTTTTACCACGGCGGGCGGCATCCGTTACCTGCCTGATAAATGCTTCGAATGTTATAATTTTACTAAAAGGGCCGAGAACTTATTTATAAATCTAAAATATTTTTAAAGACTTTTGCAGCAGTTCAGTTTTACTGTTTTCCAATTGACGCTGATTTCAATTCATAATGTCCTGTAGAATGACGACGTAATTTTTGCTCCTGGAGTTGTTATTTCATTGGTGCAGTCGACTTTCTAAAAATTAAAGTTTGATAATTAATTATCCAAGTAAAAGTAAAATCGAACAAACACGTTTGAAGTAATCGTAGGGAGCTATAAATGGTATTTCAGAAAATGTTTTTATAGCATCAAAATCAAATTATCGAAATAAATACGAGTAGACCTCTTCCCTCGACCTCAAGGTTCGAGGCGGACATTGATGGTCCAAATAGCTTATAATGGAAGTGAAAGAAAATTCCGAACAAATCAATCAGTCCCATTGTCTAATCAAGAAAGTTCAAATCCTCCACAATGTTATTGTTTTTAATTTCCTCATTCGTCTGCAAAATAAAATGATAATTTCTGGACTATGGCCTTTGTTTCAAATGCAAAAGGTTGTGCTCGGCACTTTGCTTGCAATTTGCGAAATCGCAGTACTGCAACCCTCGATCGTAGAGGCTATGGTACAGCAGATTGTACATAGATATGCTCAGGTACAAAATCCGGGCTTGGTGCGAGACTTAAATTCCAGAATTACGTAACTTGCGATAGGGTGATTTTTTATATGTACAACCGATGGTGGTGTCCACGTGCATTGGATAATCCTGACATCGAAGTGAGGAATGTTAATTGGTGTGGAGCCCTCCCTATGAGGCATTTATATCGCCTAAGTAGTCGGCGTAAGTGCTCCAGGAAGGCAAAAATAATCCTTTCGCATTAGGTGTGATCGCAAAATAATACTGACAGCCTTAACCTCAATCATCACCTCTTGATTTATCTGAGCGGCCCCAGAAGTTAGTAAATGGAAGTCTTAATCCTAAAGACGGCGATCCATAGCAGACCATGGGTATCTGCCTGCTCGATCTTAGCAGCGAGCCCAAACTCCTTTCACGAGTGACTGTTCGGGAGGTAGAAACAATGAGCAAATCGACGGAGCAAGGTGTTTTGACTTATGCTAGAAATATAGCGTTGGGCGAGGCTCATGTTATCCACAGTCCGCACTGGTACCGTTGAGCTTTAAATTGCTTTTTGCGAAAATCGACGTCGGCCGCGCCGCCGCCGCTGGTGCATATCCCGATTGCTCCAGATTCGAAATCGTGACGTAGATTTTTTTTTATTTCCTGCTCAAATCCTATTACTTTTGTTCGATGCATTTTTTTTTATATGCGAACGGGAAGGTGATTTGGTTCTTTAAATGTTGAAACTTGACGATTGTCTGGCTTGAATTGTCTGACATAGTTTTTGTTAGATTTTAGGAAAAATTCTGCAGAGAACAACGCAATGATTGAGCAAAGCTCTGGCAATTCAAATTGTGCAATCAAAACGTTGTAATTGTCTTATAAGGTGTGTCTCAACAAGAACTTAAATTTTAAAATACAGAAAAAAAATATCTCAATGAAATTTTTCGAAATTTGTTATTGCTTTGCAAAGTGTAGTTGTCGACATTAGAGATGTAATAAAACTCCAATCGGTATGTAGCCTAAACCTTTAGACGAAATTTTGGAATAAAGACCGTTGGATTGAATCAGTTCAGTTTTTGAAATTTCTCGCATATCTTCCCTCCCCCGCCCAAACTGATTCAGTGTCTCTAACAAATGTCGATATCTAATGATATTTGCACTGACGTGAAACGCCTGGTATGTACCAATCAGAGTCCAATTTACACAATCGATGAGACTCGAAATGGTTAACAAAATCCGGCGAGTGAAGATAAGAGAAATTCTTGAGATCATAGGCATCTCATTTAAACGTGTGCAGAATGTATTGTTTGAACATTTGGACATGACAAAGCTATCGGCAAGATGGGTGCTGCGTTTGCTCACCGTTGACAAGAAGCGGATTCGAATGACCACTTCACAGCAGAATTTGGACCTGCTTAAGCGCAATCCGAAGGAGTTTTTGCGCCGATATGTGACTATTGATGAGACTTGGATCCATCACTATATTCGTACGCCTGAAATGAAAGAACAGTCAAAACAGTGGACAGCACACGGAGAACATGCACCAAAGAAGGCGAAAACAGTTCGATCGGCCGGAGAGGTCAAGACCACCGTTTTTTGGGATTCTTAGGGCTACATCTATTGTTTGCAAAATGGAAGAACGATTACAGGACAATATTATGCTGAATTATTGGGAAAATTTAACGACGCATTGAAGAGAAAACGATCCCACTTAGCAAAAAAAAGGTCTATTCCATCACGACAATGCACTGGTCTACACGTGTCACATCGCCGCGGCAAAATTGATGGAATTAGGCTACGAATTACTGTCGCATCCACCGTATTATCCAGATTTTGCCCCATGAGATTTCTTTATGTTCACAAATATGAAAAAATGGTTTGGCGGAAAGAGATTCACAACAAACGAGGAGGTCATTGCCGCAACTGAGGCATATTTTGCAGAGTTCGACAAAACCTATTTTTCGGAGGGCTCAAAAAAACTGGAAAATCGTTGGGCTAAGCGTGTCGATGTAAAAGGAGGCTATGTCGAAAAATAAAATAAAACTGTTTAAAAACAGTTAAAAACAGTAAAAAATTGTCTTCCTTGCTTTTCCCTCCCCCATGATTGGGGAAATAGGAATTCGAGAGGAATATCCGTGTTCGATGAAGAATCTGAGGTATTTTAGTGTCTTGTGTCTGCCCATCTTGAAGCTGCCAAGTTGAATTTCGCAAATTGGGCACCATATTTGCAATGAGTGACCCGAAAAATTACCACATACCAACTTTCATGAAAATATATTTTCTGATTCGTGGAAGCATTCCAATTATCATGATGCTCACATTTCTTAATAACAGCGAACAGGAGTTTCACTTGAAAAAATTAATTTTGGACATTGATCAGATTCATTTCAGCATTTTTCATATGCATCGCAACCGGGAGCCGCATGCGCCTTATGTATCTAATTAAATTACTAATGCATACAATTCGCGGCTCCTTTTTGTAAACATTTCAGCTTCGAAACCTTTTTATGAGTTCACGACCGTAAATAACCCTGTGGTCCCTAATAACATTGAACCTATCCCAATTTTTACGGAAGTCAATGGTCTGAAATATAGTCCGTCGGCAGACGACCGGTGATGGAGTTTTCTGCAATTTTGTGCAACTTGATGACTTATGTAGTATTTAACGATATTTCCAAAAGTTACGTTAGTTTCTGAAAATTTTCCAAAAAATGAGTTACTTCTAAAATTGTAATCTTTCGCAAGAGAATTTTTCATGTTTTGTAGTTTTTTTTAATTCTACATCTATCAAATACTATGTCACTAGGATTTTGCGAGAAAGACAATTTTTAAACAATTCTTCGAAATAGTTCGATAATTTTTGAATCTTCTTTAAATATTGTTTGTCCTCGGCAATGTTCCGTTTTTAAGGTTCCTTATTAGTATTAAGACGTTTCCGTATAAAAGTTGGTCTTTTCATAATCGATTCTTACTGGGATTTGAATTTATGTCATAGTTGCCAAAAAGTGCCAAAAGTTAAACATATCAAGGAAATGAAAAATGTTTTACGTAAAAAAACAGGGTGGGATAATTAATACACCAGCAACCTCTGGAAGATGATATTTTGTGTTCATGCACTCCAACAGTTTCGTAATCATACAAAAAAATGCAAATCAGTGCCATTTCACCGTTGGCTTCTCGGTGTGACCGATTAATTAAGCCGCTGAAAGGCTCCTTAAAATCGTAAGTTGTCTCAATGATTTCAGCGTGAAAACGACCTGATCAAAGAAGGCGAGGAAGACCTTCTCTGTTGCCGTTGTCTCGAGCTCGAGAATCACTCAAAACATCGTATAAATTTTATTTGCAACGGTCTGAATTTACGTAAGACTACGAAAGACACATTGCAGTTTCAAGCCAAAAAAAAAAAATTGAAAAAAAAAATACAACACGCAAATTGGTCGAGTGACCGAGTTCCAAAATGCGCACCAACCCAGGTATTATTCAATTAGTGTGATAAAAAGGTTTAGTACAGTCGTAAACAGAAAAGTTCACACGTTTCTGCGAACGCCGAGTACCATTGTTGCAAAAACAGCTGGGAACGGTGGCGAGATCTATTTTTTGTGTATTTTTCTTAAAATTTTTGGACTTCCCGGCCTTTGTCAGAACGACCATGCACCACACGTTCAAACTTTTTGGAAATCGCATAAAAACGAAAATTACCCCAAGAATTTAATCTCTAGGCTAGTGAAGTTTTGGGCTGGTCCGCAGCCTCGACCTTCTTGGTTTTATTTTTTTTTGCGTTAGACGCGTTTCGGTATACAGTTAGCGATTATAAAGACTTTTTCTTTTGGACCCCGGAGCGCGGTCGGTCTCGCCCATACGCTGACCTTGCTTCGAGTTTCGATCAAAAGCCACATCAATCGGGCATTAAGCAACGCGCTTAGGCCATTTTGCTCGAAGGTGCCGCGAATCAAGTCATCACCATGTGCCGCGTACTTGCTCTTCAGAATTAACTTGGCCCGTGTGGAAGTTCATTGATTAATGGCGATGTCCGAACCGGAATCGCCTAGGTACATACGCTGGCGTGCTGTCGCGGCGCTAAATCGCGCGGCTTTATTTCCCAATGGCGACCGCACAATTTGCACTTGGTGTCCTTAATTGCCACCCAATTTATACCGCAGTTCGCGTGCTTTGTGCTCACAAAATGCGTTTGGGGTCCGCGCAGATGGTCGCTTCGAGATGCTATCTGTGCGCAATTAAACCTCTCGCCATTATGAGCCCAAAGCAAGGTAAACAGAAAAGGGTCATTGCAGCCGCTGAGGTTGCCGCCGTCATTATCTGATTAGCGCTCGGTTTTAATCCATTTTTGTATTCGGACGCTGCTGTTGGGAAAGCCCACTATGAAATGTTAGCGAATTTGTCGCCTAATGAGGTGAATTAGCGGTAAAAAGCCGCTAGTGCAACGCGGACAGTGCTGAAATTATGAGGCGTCACGGTTTGGTCCCTTTTTGATTATGCAGTGCAATCCCAGGAGGATTGGTTCGACTCTGCGGTTTTATTATTTGCACATTATGCAAATCTCTCGCTGTCCTTTTTGCCATAATTACAGTCGAACACAAGGCGGATTACATTTGTAGCCGCAACCACGAGTTGACGACACTGCATTGTGGGGCCGGGCGGCCGGCGCATAATTCGTCTTGGGTCCATTAATTATGATAATTACACGACTACGGTATGCGACAATCCGGAAAAGTGCATCGCGTTCATGGACTTTAACTGGACGTTGCCAATGACGTCGCAAAGCGGTAAGTGTGGAAATCGTTTTTGGACGAATATCGTCGTAATTGAGCCAGAAATATGCTCTTGAACCGGTCGGGTTAGCTTGGAATTTCGACTCGGTCTTCATTTTTGATGTAATTTCATTGAAAGTAAAACGAATTTTTAGTTATGTGGTGCAATGTACCAGTTCGAGGTTTTTGGTGCAAACATTTTAATGGAGTAAGTAATCGGGACACGTTTACCTCCACAGTGGGCCCATATTTTTGATTATCTTTTTATTTTTTTTGGTGAATTTAATGCACTTGCGGGGACCTTACTGTTACGCGAAGAAATTTTATGTTTTGTTGTTTAATGCTTTAGAAAGTAAAGAGGCACTTTGTAACTGGTAAGGCTGTGCAAAACTTTTACTTTGTGGCATCGGTTTGATCTTATCGGAAAGAAGTGCAAATAAATTCAGAAATCCGTAGAGAATTGGGATATTTAAGCCAATAAATTATCAAATAAAATGGACCATTCAGCGGTATTCAACATCAGAATTCGCCATCAAATTTTTGAGTAATAAAATTTTGAAAAGTGGACTTTAAAGTCTAGACTGTTTGTTTTTTGTATTTTTAAGGTAATTGCATTTTTACGTTGGGAAAAGGCGAGTTATCCTGCAGAGCCTTTTAAGCATTGAAAATATGACAATATACCTGCATATATGTCAAACATCGTCGAATTTATGCAGAAAATATAAGATTATTTATTCCTACTACAAAATTCGTTCTCGCGATTTCGATAAATCTATTAATCTAGTATGAAACAAAAGATCTTGTTCTCACGGCCGCCGACGAGGCGTTATTGGTGTTCTGTTGAGGGGAATAGCACATGGGCTCCTGCCGAGAGATAGTAAAACCTCGATATAATGAACTCGAAGGGTCTGAGAAAACTGTTGTTCGTTATATCCGAGTTCGTTATAACCGAAGAGAATCAAGATGGTCTCAACAATAATTGCTGTTGATCGAAATGATGCAATAGTTGCATCAAATTCATCACCATGAGATGATTGTGGAAAGAGTTAATTTTGATAGGTCGAAATTCTCTACAATTTGAGTTGTTGAAAGTCCGTGACCATCCACTTCACCAAGGTTGGGTTGGTTTCGAAATATAAAACACTTCTTTTGTGTATTCTGCTACCAAGTCCATATAAATTTGACGGTTATAACCGTCATTTGCAAGTGATGATGGGCGAAAAATATCTATGAAATTGTTGGAACGTGGTGATATCGTTGATGTCGTTCTTTTTAAACTCCTCGTAATGGGGAACATCATTGTGCCACTTTTTTTTATTCCTTTGATGAAAATAAATTCAAATTACATAAAAGTATAGTAAGTTCCAGTTTAGAGAGTGTACTATGTTGTTATTTGTTTCTAAATTTATAAGCAGTGTAAAATAATTGTTAAAATTTTTATTTAGTTTGTTTTCAAAATTATAGTCGTCGGAATTGGAACTCTTCATGTCGGTGACTTGAGTCATAAATCACCCTAGACATTATAATATATAATAAAAAAAATGTTATACAGGAAGAATACCGCTATATTCTGACGCTTGAAGAATTTATTGGTTGCAAAAATTGACAAAATGGCGGACAGTTGAATGTAATGTAGTAAAGTCACTAAATTTCTTTTTGGTATTTTGAATTTTCATTTGGCTCTCTACAAAATATGTATATAGATAAAGCTGTGAAGAAGTTGTTGGGCAAGATAGACACATTTGGTGTTACTCCTGCTTTTGTCTTTAGCTGACAATCTTTATAAAGCATTTTGTATTTGTATTTTGCGAGACACTTCTTCGGTTCATAATTATCATGTTTTTAAGGTAGCGGAAAGTAGGGGGGGTTGGAAAAATGATAACAAATGGAAACTTTATGGCGATACTTATAAAAAATGGCGTAATGGTTTTTTTAGGCGCAGCTTTAAACAAATGGCACGAATTTTTACAAATTAAAGATGTCGGGTCCAAATTTCGATTTGTTAGATTCTCCTGAAAGTTGACACGTTTGAGTTTTTTGAATAATGGTGTTTAAGAGCACGGATTTTAGTTACATTGAGTGAGCGCCCAATTTTTAAATGGAAGATGATTATGGCTACGTTTTCAATTTTCGCAAAAATTGGTTCATGGAGGGAGGTTTTCAAAAATGCACAGTAGGTATATAGTTGAACAAGGCACCAATTTTTACCTTTACATACCTTACAAAACTGTGGTTCTGAAAACCCAATTGTCGAAAAATCGTTCTATCCACAAAGAGTGACCGTCTGGTGCAATGTTTATGCTGGTGGCGTGATTGGGCCGTATTATTTTTTTATATGAACCGAGTGGTGCTAACTAATTAATTATTTATGGCATACAATCGACGCATTCGACTTGGATGATATTTATTTCCAGTAGAATGTTCGTTCTTTCCACACACGAATTGCCGAATAAAAAGGAGCAAAAATAAATCAATTTCAAAGCTAACAATATGTCGAGACTTCATTTTTTACAAAAGATTGAAAGAGATTGGGGTGGCTGAAATATTCATATTTAACACTGCATTCTATTGTTTGACCATTGATAAAGGTGATGAAACTGGATACCCACAATCATCTTAAACGGCAATTGAGATATCTATAAAATATGACGGGAACTTGCAAAAGATGAATCATTATCAAAGATGCGAAATAAAAACTTTTAAAATTTTTAATATGAGTTGGATCGACACCGCAATTGCATAACTTGGTCCAGCAGAAGGCCGGGAGTGGCTCTTGAGTGCAATAGGAAACCTCCGAGACCTTGGTTTTTATACTTTCAATAAAAAAAAGTCGATGATTCAGAGGAGACTTATGATTCTATACATTTGTCACACTAATGCTCAATTGTGCTTCTGGCTGCATATGACAGTGCGCAGGCGCAACACAAAGTTAACAAATCAATTCAATGCAAATTCCCGATTCATCAGCCCATCGGCAACTCCGACAACGGGATCAGACCATAGGCATGGCGGAGTGAAACCTTTCACATGATTAGCCGCATTTTGCATACTAAACGTTGCCGACTATTAATCACGACGCAGTTAGGCTCATAAAGTGGTCGTGTATTTCCTAAAACCGTGAAAGAGGTGTCATCGTTTGAAATACGAAGTCGCATAAATTGTTTGATAGGAGTGTCCAGCATTAACATGCAATCTTGCGAGATGCAACTAAACTGCGATATTTTTTTGAGTGATGTAATTTTTTTTTTTTTTTTTGAGGAAATGGCAACCTCAATTATAGGTTTTTATGAATGACAAAAAACGGAAGAGGTATTTGCATTTAATTTATTCTCCGTCAAGAAGTCAAGACCGAGTTATTAATAGTCTTAGAAAATTTCTTTTGTCACCGCAAAGGTCACGGAAGATATAGACAAATTGTTGCTTCTAGACGCTCAATACATCTGCCAAATTTATGACTGGATTGCACACAGTAGTTTCAAGGCAGAAAACAACCGGGAAAATATTAAAATACCAATCGATTGTGCACGAAAAAATTTTAGAAGCGAAAAACTCCATTATTAGTCCTATCCGCGATATTCGATAGCCACCATAAAAACAGTGGAACAAAGCGATTAAATCATGCATTAAAGTGCAGTTGCGTCAAACCAGAAATATTTCGTAAAACAATCGACTGGGTGGCCAGGTAAACACTGGCGCAAATAAAGGAAGGCGAAGGGAAAGTGTTGGTGCGTTTCGAGATTATCATGGACTTGCAAGTTATGGTGGGCTTTCCCTCCTAATTGAATCTAATTACATACATATCGGATGAATGATGGCATAATGGCTTTATTAAACATCAAGCTCGATTCAGCGGTTAAGTGAAACAGTACAGGGAAATGCGCTGATAATCAGCCATAAGAAGCGAACAATGGACATCACAATTAAATGAGAACTTTTGATGGGTTTTCAGGCAGCCGAACCCGAAGGGGACCCAAATTAATTTCGCTTCTAAATATGTTCGCCTGCCCGTCCATCTGTCAAAGCCTCCCAGGTCGTAAATCAAAAAATATATAAACTTAAAATTTTTGATTATTTTTTGGGGGTCCCGTAGGTACATGTTAACGGAATTGAAAAAATTATTTTCTCTAACCTACCCTATAGAATATTATTGAATAGGTCTCAATGAATAAAAGTCTGAACTTTTTAAATAGTTTTATTTTAAAATGACGGCGTAAGGAAACATCAAAGTCGCCGATTTTAGTCGTCTTTTGTTATACATAGTTCAATTTCCAAAATGGCTATGCATATAACGTCAATTATGCATCATATGCTGTAGTTAAATTAAAAATACGAAAAGTGATGATATCTTAAGTACATTTTGAGATATGAAGGTTGCTTTGTATCGAAAATGTTTGCGACGTCTCACCTTCAACCAGTAAAATTCAGCACATAGGTATTAAAAGATATAGTCGGTGCTATAAGGAGTGTCTCAATAAGAACTTGAAGTTGAAGTTAAAAAAGAAATACAGTATTGAAATGATTTTCGTCGATTTCGTTTATTTATTTGTAAAATGTGATTGTTGACATTAGTTATGACATAAAATGCCAGTCAAATAGCCACCTTGGCTTCGTTCTTGGTTCATATAGATCTTATTTCACAATAAAAAAACCCCCGAAGAAGAAATACAAACAATCGTAACTTTTAGGCGGCCGGCAGTCTCCAAAATGAGAGAAGATACAACCTGGCAATAACGTCATTGTTTTCAATGCAGTGTGACAGATCGCGCCTTCCTGCTGAAAAAACCACATGTCATTTACGTTCCATTCCATCCATCCATCCGCGAAGGCGATTATGCATACCAAAATGAAAACGTGACTTGTGAATTGTCAGCCAACTCAATGAATAAACGTTCTTTTGAAGTTTAACGCAGATGTTTCGTAAATGTCTATGTTTTCATATAAGAGCTCAAATAAGACTGACTAAATATTTGAAAGACGGCAATGGTGCTTAATCCTAAATTTTAAATTACCTTGACTCCCTCACTGTTTTGTTGGCAAAATGTTATCGAACAAAACGGGCAATATACGAGTATATTATATTGTTATAATAATATATAAATGAACTTTGAAATAAATCCTGAAAACACGTCATGAATATTCCAACAACCCAATATTACCATCTATTCATATTGCTGTATCGAACTCAGATGAATTCTATTTCATCTGGATGGCGCTTCCTGCCATACCTCGAGAGAGACAAAGAATTGTCTAAGCAGTATTTATTAAATTTACAGAGTAGGCTTTTCATCCGAGATGACGCAAGAGTTGCGTTGGCAAATTTTGAGTCTATGCGAATACATCATTCCCGAAGAGTTCAAAATATTGCGCTAAAGGTGCATATTTCGGGTTTGAGGAAACGATTTTGCGAAATTTGCGAGCTATTTTGAAATTTCTTTAAAAAAGTTTTACTTCCCTTTGCGATAAGAAATTGTTTGTTTTTTCTATTATTTTTTCCCATACCAACTTGGAAGTAAAAAATTATGTTGATAGATGACATCACGACAATATTACCCACTTCACAATATTTTTTTCATTCCACCATTCCATTGATTCATAAATGCAGAAATTCAAGATGCAGATTTCCAGATTGGCCCTTCTATCTAAAGTTCGAGTGTGCGTATTTCAAAATATGCTGTTATCTGGGAAGGTAAAAAACTTGTCTTATTTTACTACCCAACTCAACTTTAAAATGGGGTTATTAAAAACTGACTCGGGTCATTTAAAGTGTTAAATTTGCGTGCGTGCACGAGTTAAAAGAGAATATCTTGCCATATATGGAGCATGCAAAGCGCGAACGAACAATTGTCACAAAACAGAGCCAACGCCTTCAGCGGCATTAAACTGGAGCAAACTCTTAGATGTAACGAGAAGTTTGACGAAAAAGTATCCCGCCAAGGTAACCGGATACATTACTATGAAAAAATTCGTCCTTGCCATATAGATCACGACTGCAGTTCCGCCCTCACCCAAAAGTGAACGTGACAGTCGCTGCTCCCACTTCCTACATTGCCCTCCTGCAAATTGACCCGCCAGCGGCCAGCAGCGCCAACGGTGGGTCTGCAGGCTGGCCGCATTGCACCACTTGCGCACACATCTTAATCTTAGCAGCGCGCGCCCCACAAGAAGTTCTAATTCGGAGAGATAAGAAATAGACAGGCATGCACGAAATATGTTTCCAGCACACGAAAGACGAAAGTAAGGCACCTTTGCTCTGGTTTTTTGTCGCAACAAGTTTTTATGCGGAATTTTTTTCTGCCTTCGCTTCGCAGCCGCACAGCTGACGCCTGCTACTTATGCTGCTGATGAAGTGCTTCGCGCAGTCGCAAAAACGCGCTCGACTTCCCCTGTAATCAAGTCCGCGACCGTTAAGTAGTATCAAGCATCTACCTGGTGCAAGAAGCCTGAGTCGCCCCTACCTAGGCGCTTCCACCACCGGTCATCATCTCCGCGTCTCCAGTACCACCAGTCGAAAAAGTGCGTCCATTCGGGGGTACCCCAACTCCCACCTTGCCAAAACTGGCGCGCTGTGCCGTTCAGGTGCGCTATCACACCCGGCCACGGTTGCTCCGCTGCATTTGACGGATTCTCTCGGCTTCTCCTATCCGCTCGATATTTTATCACTTTTTGTGTATTATTTCTTGCAATTGTTGATAGTTTTGGCGGCCGTCACCATACCGCCAACCTGGCACTCAACAATCTCCGCAAGATAGACGAAACCGAGCTCCATCGCGTCCGTTTAGTTCGCGGCTATCGCAGTTTCATAAAAGTGCTCGCCAGTTAAGCACTGTGCGGAGTGTGGCGATATAACTCTCAAAATTTTTGCATAAATTAATTTGTAGCAGTCTTCGACAAGAGGTTCCACTCCTCGTCCCAAATGTGCCGGAGTTTTTTGCATTGAAATTTGTCCAAAGTACCGCTTTTTATTTGAGAACGTCTTGAAAATAGTTCGCAACAATTCTACCAGCGCTTGAAGTGTTGTTTGCCATGTAGCGCTCGATTTACAGGCGATAACTAGTTCCCTTGCCCCGAGCAAAATAAATTACTTTTAGCTGAATATTTTAAATAAAATCTATACAAATTCTGGAAAGTTACCAACAAAAATTCAGTGCACCTGCTAAGGTATCTGGAAGTGTGAGAGTGGTTCTAGTTATTGTTGTCAAGGAAGAAAAAAAATAATTATTTTGGTGACAGAATCTGAGAAAGAAAAGAGAAAATTTTTTGTTGTTGTGTTTTATTAATCTTGTCCTCGTGCGCAATGATGGGAACCCAAAGCGGAGTATTCTTGCTGTGTGGAATATTGCTCGCGATTTATTCAGGTGAGTTGAGTAAGCGTATGATCTTTTCCTGGGGCTTCTTCCAGACCACCAACCGGGCATAAAACAAAAGATTCAAGCGAGGAACTCGGCTGTTTCGTAATGCTACTTGTGTTATGTGAGCTGATGTTTCCGCAGATCAAGGGGATCATTTTCGTAAAAAGTGAAATTTTACTGGGGATTATTAATTAATTTGCGGATTTTGAGAAGATTATATGCAGTAGATACTTATTACCTTTTTAGGTGGTCGTGACGAAGAGGTTGGTTTATTTACTTTCGATTATCTACACTTTCTTATGAATTTAGTCTCTGGGGTTTAACCAAATTAAAAGATGCACTTTCTAAAAAATACTTAAGATTGAGTTCTTTGGTTTAATATCTCTTAAAATCATTGTGTTTTTAGAGATTAATAGGTGGATTCCCACTTTTGGTTTTTACATATTTTTTTTTGAAAATAACTAAAAAATAGTATACCTATTAAATAGAAAAATTTAATAATACTTGCCTAACATCGCTCATGGAGCTTTCATTAATTTAAAGACTATAGCAATTGGATATACTGCATAAGGAAAAAAAGTGATTCAAAATAATTTTATTAGCAAAAGCACTTCCAAATCGGTAGACCAGCCTTACTTCTAAGTAAAATAATTTTTATTTGATAAAAGCAGCAATGCATAAGATAGCAATTGGATATCTTATCATGAGGACTTTAGAGTTTTCGCTAGTTATGGTCGGCTCATTAAATTAGGCGGGGGTCAATGGTGACGATATCAATAGATATAGAACCTTTAAAATCGTCTTGGTAGACTTATTGAATAATGAATTAATAAATAAAAATAATATAAAAAAATCACGTCAAAAGAAAATGAAACTTCTGGTTTTGTAAGATGAAAATATCATACAGGATATCAGGCATTTCATTGGATGAAAAAGTGAAGTTACATACATATTAACTTTAGGTAGTTTTAATGGTAGGTATATTGTAAAAATTATAATATTTGTTAAGTATTGTAATTAAATTTAAATAAAAAAATTCATGATTTATTAATCAGAAACCAAAAATCCAGAGTCCTCAAAACTACAGGAATGCTATTCTGGGTTTTATTTAAATTTATAATAAATTTTTTTTTTGTCAAAATAGTCCAAAAATAATAAGCAAAAAATTCGCAAATATTATCAAAATAAAGTAGGAATTAATCTGGGGTGTTTTGCCGTTAATAAGATAGAAATTAAATGATTTGTAAATAGGATATAAATTGAATGATATGTTCTCAAGTTGGAGTTTTTGCAGTCAAACTGTTAACTTCGAAGTGGTAACATTTTCACATTTTTACAATATTATATATTATATTTTTTTTCATACCTTAAAATCCATCAGATCATAAAATCAGTGAAAACACAAATAAATAATATTTCTGTACTCTTAAATACAAAAAGACGGGATTAACAACTTTTTTGTCCATTTGTTGAAGTCTCTGCCCATCAGAATATCCTTGCATCCCTATTTTAGTAAAAAATTTTTTTCCTTTCAATTTCGATAGACACATGTACATATATTTTCAAGCACCGGACCATGATAGCAGTCACCTTAGTATTATAGTGATCAATTTGAATAATCGATGAATTTCACAACCTACCACTCGCAAACCTAATCACAAATAACTTCTTAGAAATGCCAAAAACCACAAATTACATTTACATGTTTTCAAAAGATATATAATTGTGTAACATAGTAAATGATTACTATCAATTCTTCAACCTGTCCTCAAAAAAAAATGTTTCGTACCTTCATTTACACACTTGTCTGCATATTAGCATCACTGATAAACTCGGGTATAAAAGAAGAGATAAATTGAAAAGTGAATAACCGAATTGCCCTACCTTGATATATGAAGAGATTAAATTTGGTGATTTTAACGTCGGTCGACAAATTCTTATCGATTTGTTAGATGAGAAATACCTGACTGAATATAAAGGCACTGTAGAAGAAATGGTGTCGAACAGAAATTTACACAGATATCAAGAAGATTATCTCAATAAATCTTTTTCTGTGCTTTATGATATCAGAGCTGGAAACATTGTTTTATTACATACACACCGTTTACACATTCGAAGAAGTGATATCTGGCGTTTTATGCATGATTTGTGAATTTTACGTAAAAGCAGCATATAGAGTCTATTTTTAAATTTATTGCCCATTAAGTAAGCTTTTTGAGATCATACACCTTTGAAAAATATTCAGGAGAAATGTCGGTGATTATCGAGGATAACTGGTAATAATTGCATGAACGTTGGTTTCGGAGAAAACAATTAAATGTTACTATTGTATTTTGCGCTATGTTCCTGAACTAGTAAAAGTCTGGTCTTCATCATTGATTTCTTTACTATTCATATATATAATAAAATATAGGTGTGCGCTTAAAGGACCCCTTTCCGAAGATATGCCACAGTATATAATATAAGTACAATATGTATATAAAAATATATTTTTTTTCAGAGTATGCTTTTATAGTCCTAGTGGGGGAATAATTACTTATTTCGAAATTTTACATCAGGCTTATCTGCTACCAGTGATATTTGATCTGCATAATAAATTTCGACTTCCTACTACTAACTGTCTAGAAAATACAAACTTGTGATAGATTGGACGGACAGACAACGAGGGTTCCTTTTTTACAATTTTGGTATAGTTAACTTAAAAATGTTCTTCGTAGTTGTCTCGGCCCGTAAAGGAGTGCACTTTTTATGGCTTCCCTTTTAGAAGCTAGGCCTATGAGACACGGATGTATGGACGTACGATTCAAATCAAGTTTCATTGCCTTTTTGCCCGTTGAGGTACGTACCTAAAAAAAGCATGAACTTAATCAAGAAAATACTCGCACGGTTTGCCTTCATTTTATTGTTTCCTCAGATATACAATTTAAATGTCGGAATTTTACAAAGATGTTGGAATTGGTAAATTAGCAAGTTCAATCAATTCCTGGGGTGAATCCGTTTTGACTCCTATGGTTATGTTTTATGTTTTAGTAATACTTCTAAAAATCCCATTTCGAAAAAATGCCGTGCACTAAACCACAAACAATACCTATAAAAACAACACTCGCTAGTGAATCAATGCGTGATTTGGCTTGTAGAAAAACGAGTCAAAATGTGATGATGACATACGTGACTTACGTCACCACATCACACACTTAAATTTAACTTAATTTGGAAAACAACTTTATTGAGTTTTTCCCATTCATTCCTAAAGTAAGCGTGAAAAGTGTCACCTCAATCGGTTGATTCACTCGGAGATGCACAAACGGGCGCTCGGTCATCGATCGGTTCAAAGCAGATCGTAGTGAATGCAGGGGTTATCGTGTATATTCGTTAAAATGTCGATTTTCATAAACTTAGTAATTCCATTATTTTCTTCTCATGGTGGATGGATAATAAAAAAGAGTGACGACGTCCTTAAAATTCATAAAATATGCAAGTTATACATATGGATATAAAACAAGAAAATATTCTTTTTAATAAGTATGTAAAATGATTAGGCAGCTGGTTATTTGATTATCATATCAAAAAACACGAGCTAGAAATATAGGAAATGTATTTACAGACAACAGTAACGGGCCTTTTGTGTTATCCACGTAAAGGGAAACGTATATAACGAGCAAATAGTAAAGTGTTAATTTCCAACGCTGCAATATAAATAACTTTTGAGGTACAAGCGATTTTAGACTCATTTGAAAACTATTACGGTAATATTATTAGCTGGGTTATTACTTTTCATCTACTTGGGGAAAGGCAGACACATGTAACAGACCAGACCAGCTTACAACACTTCAACTAAAAAACCCACAGCTATTTGCTTCCACTTACATAATAAATAAGGGACGTTAAAATAAGTGGGCTAATGAGGATGTAGGCATTATTTGATTGCACCCTTTCACTTTTTTATTAAAATAGCTCTAAATTAAAAAGGTGATAAAATATGAAGCTGAAAGGAAAACCAAATGATAAAATAACAAACTAACGAAATTCTTGCAATAGATTTTTTTGAATTTATGTAGAAACTTAAAAGTATAATGACTTTAGCATTGAAGTTCACCGCACCCAAATCTATCCAAGTGATTTAAATTGGGAACTGATATAACCGAATAAAAGTATTCGGAGAAAGAAAATCAATAAAATTTAAAAAAAAAAGAGTGGCACAAATTGACTGAAGACGCCTTCGCAGATTTGTCTAAATTGGGAAAAAAAAGGTTTCCTCATCTTAAATCGTGGGATGTGTCTTTTATTTACCTCATCTCGTTTTATATTTCTTTTCACGCAAATTGCATGTTACACAGAGTCACGCGAAAGTTATAAATTAAAAAAAGGTCGTGGTTTCTGCTTGAACTTTAATAGGTTAATGCGATTAGAATAGGCAGTAAAAAATCGAAGAGTTGTTTCCGATACTTTCAATATAGAGACGTGCGCCTGTTCTAACCATCGACGTTTAAGGGGAGATATACCAAGCATGGTCAAAAAAATCGATTTTTTTTTTGCATTTTCGTGAAGGTGGAGGTCTCAAGAATATCTGGTAAAAGACTTACACTATGGGGCTGGTATCGATGATTCCATGTAGTTGACAAATTTTATGATTTGTTCATTCCCAAATTTTTAGATGCGTTTTTCTCAAACCAGGTTTTTCGAATCGGTACCCAAAATTTCTCGAAAACTAATAAACCGATTGCCCTGAATTTTTTTTTTGATATTCTATACACCATTATCTAGTACATGTCATAGGATTTTTTTTCGTTATTTAGTTTTTATTTTATAGGAAAAATAATCACAAATTCTTGGTCCAAAAATCACTATTTATGTTCAAACGTCCGCCATTTTGTCATAAATCGATATTTTCAAAATCGGCTGTGAGAAGTACTAGATTATAGTATCTAATTTAATATAATTGTTTTTTTTTTTGAGATGATTTTTGAAGAAACGCCAGTGGGTACAGCTTACGCAGATATTTTACGACGCTCCAAGGATCATACAATATTTTTGATGTTTTTAAATAAAAAAAATTAAGCATATTTCTGAATGTGTGTACTTTTAGATAGTTAAACTCCAAATCCGAAATTTCAAATAGTTTTCCTAGAAAAAATGCACAAAAATGAACTTTTTTTCCGGCTCAGGTTGGGCCCCTTAAGGATTTCAGCATATGGTATTATGTTTTTTAAAAGAGAAAAAGTTAAATAGTCGGTTGCAACCAAAAAATAATTTGAGTTTTGTTTTTAATTTAGCATATGCGGTCTGAGTGGAAATGAAAAGTAACTTAAAACAAAGAGAACCATTTAACATGGCAAGGTACTGATGAGTACTGATTTATCAGTTAATGTATAGATCGTACTGATGAGCAATTCAAATGTAATGATTTCTTATCAAATGCCGATTAAATTTTGAAAATATTTTCCATTTATTTTTCTCCAATGTAATGTAAAGCGACAAACCAGTGCGTAAAATCAATACGACAAACTTGACAAAATTGTGACCCTGACTAAATTTTTGTCGTTAAAGTGCCAATCTTTGTCACGTGACTGTAATTTCAGTTGGGAGCGAATGTTTATACTGATAAATGGAGCGACGAACGGCCATAAAGGCTATCAATGGAAACCATTTGTCCTTGTTCCTGTCCATTACATTTGGAGACGTGTTTTGTGTGAACAATCACGAAAATGGATGCATCTTTTCTTTAGACAGACAAGTAGCACCGCAGCGTTGCTTCAGAAAGTATTACACTTCTACTTTGTTCTAGTCCCGTTTATATCAAAACCTTGTGGTGTAATTTTAAATACCTGCGGTGGACTTCCTAAAAAAAAATTATTCGGCTATAAACTTGCGGTGTGCTAATCATGCGCGTCCTCCATATGGTAACCCTACAAAAGCATGCATAATTAAACTGACTGATTTCTTTAATAAAAAATTCTAAAACACAATTTTACTAATGTTTAACAGCAAAATACAGCAATTCTGAAACATTCAACCACAACGTTCAGCGCGATAAAAATATTCGCACGAATAGCCAACTAACTGAATTGCGAATTGCTACCGTGATTCAAAGTACGGAAAGAAAAAATGTGCCGGTGTGCACCTCTTCACGTGTTCTAGCCTGAAAAGAATTTTTAATGCCACCTGCCGCGGCAGATAAATAGAAAACCGCTCCTCAACCGTTGGCTTCCTGTCCGTATTTCATTTGCAGTCTGCAAGCGTGCGCACCATAATTGCTTCAATGGCAATTAGATCAAAAGCATATCGCTTCGTCGATCTTGACACGTTAGATAATTTTCCCACGTTCCTAAGTGTAGCACTCTAAAGAGTCTAAAGGTGGGGAGGATTGAGGTAGAGAAGCAGGAGCTGGTTACAAATCTTTTGTTAATAAGAAGGAAATTCTTATGCAACGAGATCGGCTGTGTTGGGAAATTTGCTTCCACGATCCCAAGCTGCTTCGTTACTTTCGATCAATATTTGCAGATGGGAAACGTCGTAATTAGTAAAGGTATGAAGATCACCTTGCATGGCGGTCGAGAAGAGGATGCTGTCCGATCACTGATCACCGATTGCTGTCTTGTGCAAACATAAACTGTAAAATCCTTGATCAGCGGCCATAAGAGTCTTCTGGTGAAATCAGAGTCAAGTTTATTCGATTAATACTAAAACTTTTATATACTTGCATTTTCCGTTGAGAATCGGCCGACCAAGCGACGTCTTGCCCAACACCTTGCAGGTTTGCGATCGCCTCTTCTCGTGGCAGTGACCGGTTCGGTTTCCACGCTGCAGATATACGAGTAATTGCCCTGGCTCTCTAGGTCAATTAGACTGGTAAAGCACGAGCGCGTCTTCAAAACACACATAGAAAATGTGATTCACTTTCTTAACCACTTCCATTTCAAGACGACGATGAAGACGTCAATTTCGACTTATACAGTTAGCCTTACATTGTAAATGGCTTTATAACTCTTATTTAATGGGAACATCTTAGAGGTATGAATGACTCGGTTTAGATTTTGGGGCCGTTTGACGTTCAAGGTCAAGCAAACATTTTGGGTAAAACATGTCAAAAGATCGAAATCCGGCTAAGCTTCAGAGAGCATGGGGAAGGTAGCGATTTCTGGATTGTTGTGGTGCCTTGTGGGTAAGGAAAAAAACGGAAATAGTCGTCTATTTTATCTGATTGTTTGGGTTAACCGTTTTCGAGCACGACGTCATTCAGGGTTAAGTTTATGTTTTATTGAGAAATTTCGGGTAATCTCCTTTGCTAGATTTAATGATAAGATTCTGTCTCGATGTTAGAAATTGGCCAAAAAATATGACTGAGCATTTTTGTGGCTTAGCGGGGATTAACGGTTCGGTTTTTAACTGTGGGAATTCCAATTGAAAAAATTGAAGGGTCCCCTTAACAATACAACAATTATGCATTTAAAAAGGGGCAAAAAATTGCCACAATTTTGGCATTTGGGTGATTGATGAAAGTGTCTTTTTTAGAAAACGTTCTACTTAATTTTTGGACTGAACTTGAGGCATATTTATGAAATTTAATTGAGAGTTATAACGTCTTGACAATGGAACAGCCTGAGACGACAAGACGTTCATTGGGGCCATTGGGGGCCGAGGCAGATACTACAAATAAGAACAATACAAGGGAACAAATAAGAACAATAGTGTGACAAAGTATCTATTAAAATGCCGCAGACTACTCGAGCAGATGTGAAAAGAAAATAAGGCCGGTGGGAAAATGAAGGATGGGCGGTGGAAACAGCAAAAAAGGGAGGACTCCATTTATAAAGCACGTATTTTGTATATTTCAAAAAATTACCTTAGTTTTCAAAACGTGCTGATTTCAGTTCGTTATCAATTTTAAAGCTCCTAGATATTATTTGGGGAACCAACTTATCCAGGCTGCACCTTTGTGGGGATTGAGTTTGAGGTTATTGTACATAGTCCAATTAGAGATATGTTTAAGGTCGGCATTAATATTACAGAGTATATCACAGATTTCATTACTACGAGTACCTTACTAAAGCTGAACGTCTTCAGCGTATTCCAAAAATCATAGTTACAATTTTTTGCCTTAATATCACTGATATAAAGGGAGAAGAATAGTAGGTCCCCAAGAATTGAACCTTGAGGAACACCTGCAGAGAGCATAATTGACATGCTTTGATATCGGCCACTTAAATAATTGTTTACCATGGTCAATTGCATCAAAACTTACTTATTTGTTTAGATTTAGGGTTCGTGAATATACTATTACCACAAAAGATGATAAACTTGACGTTTTTGGATGTTAGAAAAAATTACACGAATTTTAAGAACTCGTTCGACTTTACCTAATATTTATTCGCTATCAGTATTTAAATTACTGCATTTGTATATTAGTATCTTCCATTTTTATAGTTTAGTTGAAAAAACATTGAAGCCCACTCTTCCAAAAGAGGTGCTTTGTCACTAAAGTTTCCGTTTAACATTTGTCATGATTAACAAATTATTTCTTTTCATAACTATTCATTATTTGGTATAATTTATTCTTCCTTCTGAACGATATTCATGTTCAGCTGTGAAGTAGTCTGAAATTATTTTTTCAACACTTTTATTTTTACTTAAACAAAATGTAATATGTAGTAGGTAAGGTAAAAGTAAAAGTAGAAACAGTAAGTAAACTGGAAAAATATTAATAAGGACCCATTATATTCGAGGTTGAGACTATCTAAAAAACATCAGTCGATGCTTTTCAAGCTCATAGTCATAACCATGGATCCATAACACCTCAGTTGGATTTTGATACAAATAAAAATTTAGTCATCATCACAATCCAATCAGAAATTGGTTGTTAATTAGAAGGAAAAAAAACAAAAAAAAACAGCTCGAAGGACACAGCCAAAATAACGATCGCAAACCGATTAAGAAAAATATATCTTTTCATCTTGACTAAAATAGAGCCCAATTAGCTGTTAATTCATAAAAACTAAACATTACGACCTTGCTCCCAGTTGAATCGAAAATGTTTTACTGTTAAGTGTCAGCACAGTATCATATTACAGCAATAAGCGATCTCAAGAAACGCAATACGCTTTTTTAATAAAGTGAAGAGAAATTATCCTTTCTCCGGTAGTTCCGAACTGTAGCCAAAACCCTTCTAAATTCCAACCCAGTTATCACGGGAAATCTAATGAAATTTCCTCCAGTTACCCATGGGGTTATCCAGCTCTTTTGGTCCCGCAAAAATAGGCGAAGATGCGACGCATTTTTATCGGCCCGATGCAAGTCCAATGAGTTCATTTAGTATGCACGAGATCACTTAAGTCGCACCGTTCCGGCGATACCGACGACAACGGAGGTCTTGATCTCAGCTGGCATGTAGATTGGAGGAATACCACCAATACCCGCTAACAGACCGCCGTCGATTATTTCGAAATTGGAAAAACTAACCACGTCCGATTTTCACCTGTGCCGCAAACTTGAATTGATAGGAAGCCAAGCCAGCACATACGATCGCGTCGAGATTGCGCTATGATAGTGCGGCTCAAAGGCGGTGGAAGAAAGGAAAAAGCCACATTACTTTACTCTCCGGGT
The DNA here is from genome assembly GCA_947538895.1 of Neoitamus cyanurus. Lineage (NCBI taxonomy): Eukaryota > Metazoa > Arthropoda > Insecta > Diptera > Asilidae > Neoitamus > Neoitamus cyanurus. The sequence continues at coordinate 19,991,357 of OX384546.1, forward strand.
AGAAAACTTTCTGTGGACGTGAAATTACATTTTTTTCTTGCATATTTCGCATCTTTTGGCGCATCTAGAAAATGTCTTCCTCGGAAGATTTTCCGCATGCAGGGATGTGAGAGTGCGTTACGGGTTCCAAGTCCGGTCTTTCCTCACTGGTAAATTGAAATGAGGAATATCTTCAATGTTTTTACATAAATCTTCAAACTAAATACCAAAAATCAACAGAACAATTTCAAATTGCCAAAAATAAATCCATCACGGTATCTCCCAAGATGTGCCACCGTAACCAGGACCAACAAGTATCCAATTAGCTAGATCTCATGACATACGAGTATGGACTCGATCGGTGTGAAGGCGGGCGACTTGACTCGAATTAGCCCCAAGTTTTTCGAGTTTCGGATTGATCAATGTCTAAAAATTCGAACGAGTGAAAATTTTGTGTTTTTAGAAAGTCCACTTGATGCGCGAATGTTGTGCCTTTCGTCCCCTGAATGCGGCTAATTTGCATAATAATAAACGATTGCTTATCACGTACTATGTGGACCAGATCGGAATTGATTGATTGGCTTGACCGGGGCTCGTTTAGACACAAGAGGACTGTCGTCGATTTAATGCAGTTCGAATGATTGTTGGCTCTTTGATATTCAAATTATTTCCATACGTTTTGTGGAACGTGATCGGTGCTGTTCAGTCAAGTAGTGCAATTTGAATGAGATCTTTATCAGCGTGGAATGCTCCTTTGATTGATATTTTAAGAAATAGTCAATAAATCTTCATTTTGTAGCTCTGATTGACCCTAATACTTTAGACATGGATCGTTGTAGTAGGCAAACAACTTGCAAGAAAAAGAATAGTACAGTTTTAAAATCAACGACTACTTTTGACTTTAGGGTGACCCACAATTTATCTTGTATTCATAACCTCGGCCTAGCGCTCCACCAAAAATTATAAAATGTATATGTGCATACCACAATACAATAAATTGGAACCTCTGTTTTGGCAGTAAATTAGCGATCCTCGATTTATAGATTTTTTTTAATCGAAAATACTTTCTTAAACACAATTTTTCTTTGTATTAGTTACACATATAATATATATTTGTGATCGCTTTAAGGGACTGGTCATAAAGTTCTATTTTTGTCCATTTTAATAAAGTACACACTGTCTCGAAAATATGTTTTTAATATTGTGCGTTGATCTTCGCAAAAATAACGAAGTAACAAGCGATCCAGAGGAGAACGCAAGTTAAGCTTATTGTAATTGTTAGCTTTATAGTAGCTGCTGTTTGCTAGCATACTATATATATATGTAGATATATATGTATAATATAACGCACCCCCTCCCCGCCTCTACAGAAATTAAATCCAGGGTCCCTCAGGGAACAGTGTTAAGTCCTGTTCTATTTTTAAACTTTAGCAATGACCACCGTTAAGTTAACAGACCTTTTTAAGTAAATAGATCTTACCTGTTTTACCCATGTGTAAACACTTTAGACAGACAGACCGTATATGTATATAGAACTCATTCTATATCTTCTTAGTAGAATTATGCACACCAATCTTGTTAATAAAGTTTTCTTTGCGTTGGCTCAGTCTGTTATTCAATATGGATTATAGGTTGGAGAGCAACAAACAATTACCATCATCGCCACCATATACATAACCAAATCAAAAGATCCCCATTTAAAAATGTGATAAATTTATACTTTCGAACAAATTGACTGCCTCTGTCTGAAGCTAGAGATTAAATGAATGATAAAAAGGATGCAGCGCCGACTAAATTAACAACACAATTAATTTTTCTTAATGAGACAAAATTGCTCAACACAATCATCAGCTAATTGCTTTGCAAATGCTGCCGGTGAGTGTTAATTATGACTTATGATAGTTTTGAACGGGGAAAAGTCATTAGTTACAAAGTAAATTCTTGCAGGACTCATTTAAACACTCGCATTCAACACGGCACACTATCACTATCAGCGAAAACTTTGTTTTATGTTTTTTTCCCTACTGATCTTCCTCTTTGAAATTAGCTGCGATTTGCCAAATGACTTTTAGTATTCCTTAAGCTGTATTTATGCAGATGTGATTCATTTAGATACTTTCGTGCCATTCTATTTAATGATACAATGATTTCCTGCGAGCTTGAAAATAATTTCGAATGCTTTTATATATTACAATCTTGTTTTTATGTTATTGGCCACAAGCCAATCATCGTAGGCTTGGTACAATTCATTGTTGCGCCGTATTCTCCATACTCTGATATCTAATGTGTTTTAGTACTATTTCTTTCAAAGCAGTTTAGGATGTTAGCATGTTTGATGTGGCATTTGAATTTTTCTATTTCCTCATTTTTGTTCGTTATCATGCAACCCTAATTCACATAACTTCTCCACAACCTCCAGATTATGGTTTGAAATTCAACTTCGAGCGAGCCGTGTTTGCTCTATTGCTTTGATTTTAGTTCCATTTCTTTGTAGGTCAAAGCCCTAAACAGCTCCTTTAATCTAAATATAGATACAACTCCTTGACTGCCAATCCTGATCGTTCTACTAAGTCTATGTTGTCTCTATATCCAATGACCTGCGATGATTTGGTGATCACTTAATATTTGCGCAGTCTCTGACAATATCAAAAAATTTTGATTCCGACTTGGAAACGGTTTTTAGCGGAGCTCCTCAAGGCTCAATTTCGGGTCCTCTACTTTTCTGTATTTTTATAAATCACCTTCCGGTTGTAACTAAGAATGCTGCAGATGATTTCCAAATTTATTTAAGTTATGCTTTTAAATTTTTGCTTCAATCATCAGTTTAACACTTTGTGCACATCCATAGGGTTTCGAACCAAAACTCAGCTATTACTCGGTAGTTCGTAACTCTATTACTATTTTCTGAAATTGGCACAGAAACCTATTAACGGCGGTGGGAGTGTTAACAGCTTTTCTTTTTAAAATAGCTGCACCAGTTTCAACCGACACATATATCTGACGTAATTACGTAGTTTAATGCTTATGCAATTATCTCCTCAGTTGCATGAGGTCTTCATTAATTTACTTCATTTCAGGCAAATAAAATCACAAAATTGGCGTAAACGCGTAAAGGTTTACAAAAACAAGGCCCAGTCGGTCTCCCGAAGTGTTTCCAACTCATAAATCTCCAGACGTGGTTTTATAATCAAATTTAATGGCACCTACGGTTGCTTAAACAATTCGGCAGCAGAAAAACAGTCATTAGTTGCGAGTTTATTTAACGGAACTCAGTATTTAGCAATAGGCAATAAAACTTACGCATAAGTAGCAAATTTGCATAAAAACAGAGGGAGTGTGTATGTGACGTATTTGTGGCGCAAAGAGGCCGTGGCGAATTATCCAGCCTCTTAGCGCACAAGATAAACATCACCCACCAACTGTGGGCTCGGCTTTATCTAATTTCCCATATACCCGGAGATCGGATGCAGTTTGCGAAACGGCCTTAATCTAAATACCACCGAAAAATATGGGCCCGCTGCTATTACGTCCAATTACTCGCAGTCTTTTGTTCGCATCAAATTGATCTTGGCAAATCTTTGCAATTAAATCTCAATTTGAGCAGTTTATCGCGGCATACCGCATCGTCGTCGGTGCAGGTATCACACAGACTCGCTGCGAGCCGGGGTAATACGTCACTGAGACCCCCTAGATGGAAGCTTGCTGGTCGCAGAGAGAACAATGCTCTAACAGAGGGTCTCCGTGGACCAGTTTCAATTATCCAACACCTGAGCTGTGCTAATTTAATAAACGCTTCCACCCACAGGGCGAACGTGGAATTTCAATGAAACGTTTCCACGCTCCGAATTGATTCAACAGTGCGAGCGATACGCGCCGTTTCCGCTGAATAGAATTCGGCGGGGTGGTGGGTATAAGTGGTATAAGGCACCCTGACATGCAGAAATCCCAGCGGGTTGTGAGATTCAATTTCTTATGGTCTTTTGTTGTGCAACTTCTTGCGGATTATATCAAAATGTCGGGGAAAAATCGAGTCACGGTTGGTCACAACTCTTGCTCAGATCTTCGATTGATAGACTCAGAAGTAATTACGCACTAAAATAAGTCGTTTGGCAAAATCTCAGCGTTTCCGTCGTCGAAAACTCTTCACGGATGTTCTACAAATTTGTGTTGCTCAAAGCAGTGCTTCCTGCTAACTTTTTCGATTACTGTTAAACCATCACTAATTTTTTCTCGTTTCACCACTTTTGAGAAAGTGAGCAACACCTTTTTATTAGTCCAATCCAGCACCCGACAACAGTCAGCAGGGGTCCAGACTTGCAAAGGTTTTGAGGCAAAATTTACCTGGCCAGAAAAAAGAAAAAAGTTTCCAAAAATTTCAACTGAAAATGCAAGTTGCGGTCATGCATCGTTTGAGCAAATCCAGAACCGTGAACTTTTTCTATTAGTTGAGTTTTCTTGCAAATTGTAAGAAAGTAAAATTCCGACAGAGAACGGCATGCCACGCTCCAGTGCATGTATGGCCTAAAAATTGAAGTAAAAACTACGAAGGAAGGTTCACGAGCCACAACTCTTGTTTTAATCGACAATTTTGGAACGTGCCATTTATGTGGTGAGTCTACTTGAAAACACACGTCCCGAGAAACGACCTTCAGTTAAATTTTTCTTAATTGCTTAAGGCTTGCGCCAGATGGGCTTTGCAAGTTTAGAAAATAAAAAGAAACAATTTAAAGGCCATATGTTGAAACGTTTTGTTGTGCTTTATGGTTCGTAGAACTTTTGCATAATTGGGTTCTTGAATTTAATGGTTGCTAACGAGTAATTTTTTTAAATAATGTAATTTGGTAGCAGTAGTGTTAATCATAATAAATTTTTAAACTTTGAAGAGCTGGGAGTTGCAGCCTTATTTTGTGTTTTTTTCTCGTTATACTGTACCCTAAAATCGACTTCATTTGCGATTTTCAGGTTGTTGACATTAAAAGCGATCTATCGGTCCTTTAGTAACTAAAAAAAATCCTATACTTAATTCACTGTATTGAAATATAACATAAATATCGAAATAATGAATGGATATCCCCAAAACTCCCATAATGCTGTTTGTCGGCGGCAAGAAGTTCTTACTTCTACTTATTTATTACAAACAATTAAAATTAAATTTTCTCTTCAGAGAATTTGAAACATATAGTTTCGTCTGGAGTATTTAATTTTCTCATCAGGGAGATATGGGACACAGGATCCAAAATGGCGACCAAATATTCTTAACTCCAAAGAATTTTCACGAAAAAGGGTACATGCGGTTTTTTGAATCACTGATTTTGAATATGATATAGAATTGTTGTGTGTTATTAGATCTTATATGGCGCACTAAATATTTTATTTGTCATTATCAAATAAGATATTATATTATAATATATCATAAATTCCTTTTATTTATTTATTTATATTGATCTCCAAAACAAAGAGATAACACGACAGGGGAATTTGGTTCGCAACATACGTAAATTTTTCGTCTGCTGTGTAGCAAATCACGCCATCCTGTTGAAATTACATGTCAATCACGTTAATTCCATTCAATTCCGGCCAAAAAACGTTTGTTAACATGCTACGTTAGCGATCTCCATTGACAGTTACGGAGGCACCGGCACCATTTTCGAAAAGGTACGATCCGATGATAATCTTCTAGGCTTCTCTTTCTGTCTCTCTCTCTTTCAATAAAAACGTCGGCTCTTCCTATTTTCAATAGTGGGCTGCGACGGACGATTATACATACCAAAATTAACATTTAAGTTGCAAATTGTACCTGTATTTCTATTTTAGTAAAGATCAAAGGTAAACCCTTTGTTTCCTTTGTGTCTTCTGCCAAATATGATGTGTTATTCCAATTTTGAGTTCTTGTTAAGGAACCTTTTACTACGAAGCATTTGCCTTTAAGCAATATTAAGACAATGTTTTTTGAGCAAATTTATTATTCGCGTATTAGGACGTCTTGCAAATATAGTATTGAAAAAAAAAAAACTTTACACTCAAAAGACTTTCGAACGGATGTAACACCTTAAAATCGAAACAAATTTAAAAACACTTTAATTAACAAATTCACAGTTAACGGGCTCATTAACCGACCACTTTTTCATAAATTCAAAGGGTAATTGAATTTGAAAATTTGTTTGTAATCAATTTTGGCGTGCTGAAATGAAAATTAGCTCTAAAAACGGGCCATCCATTATGCAAGAAACAAATTTACACCAAAAACCCATTTTAAAGTGCCTCAAAGCCATTTTCATCATGATTCTGGTTTTATCGCTTAATAAGCTAAATGAATTTTAAATTACTAACGGCATGGGGTGCTCAATGTTTGGTAAATATTGCGTGAAAATTGACCTAAATATCTCAATTTATGAAATTATTCGGAAGATGCTTCATTTTAGTTGCTTTCAATGTAGAGCTATTTGGAAATATCGCTTGAAGCGGAAGCAAAATTAATTTAAAAAATTATGGTAATGTATCTATAGGGTCGGAAATATGTATTTATTCATATTGAGGCTTTCAACAGTTTCGAAAAGATACATATTGGAAAAGCTATTGAATTTAACGAAAATGTTGACAATTATCTCAACTAACTATTTCATTAAGAATTTTATAGCCAATTTGCAAGTATACTCAGAATTAATTTTTTTATACTTTTACTTTTTTATTACCTTGCAATGTATTCTCTTAATCCAAACACAAAGACAATATTTAAATAGTTCCCACTGTTTTTTGGGTCAATGTCCCGCTGAGCTTAGATATGTCTAAAAAAGGGTCGGAATATTTTGATATAATTTTCTAATCGTTCATCATTTCTCACAGTTGACTGACATCAAATATTTTAAATCGGCAATGGGATTAAGCTATGATTAGCATCAATTTCCGCGAAAACTTTGTCGCCTTAAAACTTTCTATGGTCGAATGTCTTTTTTTTTTTAAAGGGAATTACAAATATTTTTTGCGGAGATTTCGCCTTCAGGAAGTGTGTATTATCGCAAAACATGATTTCGGGCAGGCATGATGCTCAAAATCTATAATTTAATTTGACTTAACATCAAAAAGTGAACGGAGCCAAACATGATCGAATGCCAGCTATAATTGCACTTCAAGTACACACGCCAGTGCAGTGCAAATTTTCTTTAAAAAAAACTTTAATTAATGATCCGGAAATATGAAAATGGTGCAAGTATTATGCACGTGACAAAAACACGGTCGTTTGTATAGGAAAGCGAAATTCTCCAGCCTCAAAAGGACGGTGATGTGTATACGGTCAGGGTCAAGTTTTCAAATTTTCCTCACATGTCATTGCCTCACCACACGTACCTGTCGGGCACATGGAAAGTTTTGATCGGCCAATTGTTTTTTTTGGGAGTCTTAAAATCCGGACCTATTATGTCCCGCTGTGCGCATGCGACCAAAGCGATTGTTTTTGCCCGGCGGCGGCGATTTTGATTTTTTGGGCCACTGTCCACCACGACAGACAGCAGACGGTCGGGGCCAGACACAAGCAGATGGATTACTCGAATTTCTATTCCACCTGAAAAATTGGCCGACATTTTTCTTATTGCAACACTTATGGCTTCCAGTTTCACTTTTGTGCGTGCGTGCCGTGCCGTACTTAGGCTGCGCGCCATCGAAAACGCTAATAAACAGCGCAGGGCAATAAAGGAAAAATGGAAGAATTGGGGCTTTTTGATCTGCAAGGCACGAAACTGGGGCCTTCGATAGCGGTTTACATAATGGTAGTTGGCTAGCATATTTTCGTAGTAAACGCGCCGGTCTTATTTCCGGATTTGTCGTGAATGAAAATTAATATTCTGTGCGTAGTTTGGTGCATAAAGCAATCGATTAACTAGTCAGCTACTGGCTTACAGTACCCCGCATTGGGGCGTATTACGTAAGGCAGCATAATATCCGCAAATATCGGTTTCGTTCCGCCCAGAGTACCGGAGCAGCGACTTCTCTGCCAGCAACTTCAATTCGAAGTTATGCACTAATTTTCGTCATATTTCTTTTGCGAACAAGTCATAGGTTTTGTTGGAGGCACGTATTTTCAACTGATCAGCTGACAATTAATTAGTTCGGTCTTCAAAACGCCAATCATTGTGGTACCTACCCACCTCCGGGTTTTGTCGTTTTTGAAAGTTTCAGTTTTCTTTTTGTGTGTTGTGACTCGACAAGGTTGGCTGGGAAGTTTGAGTATTTTGTTGTAATCGATATAAATCAATGAGAAAATTTAAGAATTTGAAGAGGAAGGATATGTCATTTGAGACAAAAAAATACTATTTGTGATGAAAGGTAATATCTAGTTTGTTACGTGAAGAGAAGGAAGTGAAGTTGTGTGCAATCTCTTTGGGGGTATTGCACAATACAAACTTTACAAACAATAATTTGAGACCCAATATACGTATGTTTGTTCCTTTGTAACTCAGTGATGAATTAACTGATTTTAATGCAGTTTTTGGGGACGCGAGTAGCCTAGTGGTATTAGCTTGCTAGACTGCCGATCCAAAAGTCGCAGGTTCGAATCTCAATCGGACCCGACGGTTCCAATTTCAGAATACGTTTTTCCTAATATGTGAGAGATGGAAGGCCCATCAATTAGGATACTTACTGCATGCTAAATATCCAGTATAGCGAACAGAAACAATTCAAGAGACGGAAGCAGACACTCACCGTGGAGAGGCCCTATGCCCCTAACTGGAGTGAAGTAGGAAATATAATGCAATTTTCATTATGTTATACAATTTTCTTTGGAGCAGTCTTGGATATCAATTTGTTTTTAACTACATTAAAATTTTATTCGCTTACCTAAAATTGAAAGGGTGCAATCAAATCATTATGATATATAGCCGGATATGACTTCCAATTTACTTTTACTCGTCGGTGGGTTTCTCAAGCAAGATACGACAATGTTGCCGAACATGTGTGCAAAAGTCGACATAAATTCATCAAGTCGCAGACGATCACTCATGATCAGAATACTTAATAGGATAGCTCTTATCGAGCTTATATGACCAGCACAGTTAGTCGAGTCAGACCAAATAAAAATATTGTTGACAGCGGTTTAGGTTCAGCTATAACATGACTAAGAATAGAAAAAAATTCTTGCTGAAGAAAGTAGTGAAGTATAATAAAATAATAAAATGTAATATACAAAAAGAGTGATAAAACAATTTTTTTCTGGAAAATGAAAACACGATAGAATAAAATGCTTTAGGCTGGCGATGAGCGATCGTAGCGATGAGACCGTCGTAGGAATATATTGCTATTTATGATTACGGACATACATAAACACATATATGTACAAGCATCGTTTATCGGTGAAAATGCACTTGGAGACACTTTAGTCAATTTTGTTGATTTTGCTGTTGTAATTTTTTATTTTCCTTTAAGATGAGATGGGTCAGATGGTCATTTTCAAACTAACTAAAAAAATATTCGGACGAAAAAAAAAATAAAGAATTTCGGCTGTAATTTCAAATCGATTTGGGCATAAAAAAACCCGTCCGAACAGACAGTCGTCTGTGCGCGCAAACCTGTAAAGGGTTAACAAATTAATACTTTTTGTATAGTTTTGTAAAACGTAAGAGCGGTCATGTTGTTTTCTGATTTCCATCAAAATTAACATTTATGTTCAGTATTGTTCAGCAAATCATCATGGAAAGATATACAGTTGCAAAGCGCATTAAAATTAATTTAGATTTATCACAAAATTAATTTCGCGCATTATGTGAAGTTAATGGTCAAAATATTTGATCTATAGAGCTTACTATTCGTAATGTAATTCAAAATTTATAGTCTAATGGTATCGTATGAGAAGGTAAAAATCCAACTTGTCAAAAACATGATCGTTTTGCCGAAACATCGAAGATGTGAACTACTTCTTTGAAAACATGAACATGATCACTGAGGTTTTCTGGCATGAATTGGATGATTTTCATTTGGATGACATGTGGTTTCAACAAGATGGTGTATCATGCCATACATTCGGGAACAAACATTGATCAGAACATTTCATACAATCATTATGTTGGAACATGTCATTCTGACATCTGAATCACCCTGTAAAAAAATCAACCTAATTTGATTTCCAAAAGAGTTATATATGATAAGATAACAATGTAAGCATTCAAGTGAAATTCCCACATCACTTAGTTGATATAATCCACAAAATAAATTGCAATCCTTCTTTTCTTCTTTAAAAATTTTCTTAGATAATATAATTCACACTTGGAATCTTAAGAGAAGCTATATAGCGTTGCGAGAAAGACTGTAGGGTTATCGCTTCTCGGCCTTATGGCTAAGATCAAAGTGTAGTATCTGTTCTTATCAGCTTAACATCTGATAGATCCCCCATAGGGGGACAACAAATGTTAAACTGATTTTTGTAATTTGGCGGAGTGCTAGGGGCTTGCTCCACCTCTGCCGCGGGTTGGCCTGGCATTGCAGTGCAGCCAGGATCGGCCCAATTTAACATTCTCAAGAAAATAATTAGCTTTTGCCTAACATTTCTGCATTTAAGTAGGTTTGCAATTGGGGGTAGCTAGAGCCACGTGAGCCTACACTTCCTACTTACGTTACATTAAATAATAATCAATAACGAGTCGATCCGGTGCATTTTTGTGACGTTGACCACGCTTTTTCTTGTGGCCCCGCTCGCTCCACTTGCATGCACTTCCCAATATATATTACTTAAAACAATTGCACACACTTCTCAGTATGCACACCGCACAGTATATGTACCTACTAAATAGCTGGGCTGTGGTACTGCTGCCCTAGTACAGTCAATCTGTCAATGGAGTGATGAAAAAATTACAATAGTCGGAAATGTTGTTTTATTCGTTGAAGAATAATGTACTTAAGCTATCTTCGCGATGGGCACGTGCTACTTTGGTGCGTTTTTTTGAAAACTCAAAAAAACTTCCAAAAAAATTTTGGAATGCATTTTTCTCGGAACGTGTGCATTTTACGGGAAAATTTTTCAAACAAAAAAAGTAGAGGACGTTGCGATCTACAATTAATGTCATTGAAGCAATGCTGTACAGCAAAAAATGCGCACGGTAGGTGGCGCTGAAGTTTCCAAAAAAAATCCATCTGGACATAATAGCGCCACAGATAGCTCCAGCTGTGGCAGCTTTTGTGTTACTCCATGGAACCAACATTTCGCCTAGTTTTTCAACTACGAATAAAAGACCTATTGAGAGAGCGCCCAGGAAAGGAATGGAGCCCTTAACCAGCAGTGATCCACTCCTCTTTGTAAATTTCACCTTGAAGCATACCTTGAAAATATCCTCTAAGGTGACAGCAGATGTATAGTTGAGGATTACTGATAAGGAACTAAGGGCAGCGCCAAACACACCGGCGGCGATAAAAAGCCCAGGCATGCCCATGCAAATTACCAACTGTTTGCATTACATACATATACATATAGTATGTACAGTAGCGGACAAAAATCTGGAAACATTTATTTTAGTAAACTAAGTTATGAAATATCCTATGCAAACTTAATATTAATGTTCTTGTTTTTCAATCATGTAAAAGTATTTTATTAATATTTTGTTGGAGCTCCTTTAGCGGCAATAACCGCTCTGCACCTGCGTGGCCTTGATTCCACTAAAGTTTGCAATAAGGACACTGAAAGGTGATTCCATTCTTCCTTAATAGCATCAAAGAGTTCGTCCGGTCTTTTGAAGTTTTTACCTCTCAGCCTCCTGTCGACCTCTTCCCATAAGTTTTCTATTGGGTTAAGGGAAAACGCTTTTTTCACCGATCTAGCTGTACGTTATCCTGTTGAAAGATCCATGATGTTCCCATATTTCCGTTAGCATAAGGCAGCATGATATGTATTTTTTATAATTTCCCGGTACTGTATTTGATCCATGTGAACCACGATCCGAAATAGAGGCCCAACCCTTGAAGGCCTAAATGCTCCCCACAACATTATATTTCCTCCTGAATGTTTTACGAGTATTGAGTGTTGACAGGGCGGATAACATAACGGATTCCGTCGCTATGTACCCAATTGAACTTGGACTCATCACTAAATCGCTTGAGCGAATCTATTTGAACGGGGTCTCGAAGTTTACATTCATACATTTAAGTAGGTGATCAAAAATGTGAAATCGAAAGCACATCAAATTGATCATACCTGCGATCAAGCAAACTAAATAATTTAGAGTACCTACTTAAATTCTTAAGCCCTCTAACTAAAGCTAATTCTTGAATTGGCAACTTTTCACCTAACAATCCTCGTTAAGTAGTGATTGTAGCGTCGGATAAAAAAGATTTTTCCAAACACTATACTTTCGTTCAATAAAGAAAAATTTGTTCCACCGTATTAATTTCCTTTTCGTCTCTTTCCAGGTAAGAAGATAATTTCTCTCGGAGCCACAATTGTGAAATGAAGCAATTCAGTGCAAACGAAAGTAAGTAAATCGGCTGGCAAACATAAATAGGTAATAACCCGGAAAAGGGTATCGTGACACTCGTAACCACTTCTATCCGCTTAGGTTCTAGTTATCTGTAATCCGCTGAAGCAATCTTTTCATCGTAAATTGGAAACATTTGAGCTGTAATCAATTATACCGTAGCATGGTTACAGTGAACTGGCGTTATCTTGTAACAGCATCACAAAGCAAATTGCCCGATGGGGCGTTTTGTGAGAGATATATACAGCTCTGTTAGGAGGTCTGTCAGGTAGAGTGCAGGTGTTGGCAAAGGTCTATATCAAAACACTTCGTATTAACGTCGGTAGGGTCAGAGAGTTAGATGCAGTGACAGGCGATTAATTTTTGACGACGCATGGCAGATTGTAAGAATTTGAAAGTTGATGCATTAGGTACACCATTTGCCTAATTTAGTAATTCTTGTAATTTTGATTTCCTAGCATTGCTCAATCAGATTTCATGTCACAAAAGTTTGTTAGAAACGATTGGTAATAAATTTCTATAATAAGGCGTTGGATAGTAAGAGCCGTCAAAATTGAAGAAGAGTTAGATATAGACTTGAAAAGAGTTTAAGAAATATATCTTTAATTTCAAATCGTACGGAAATCTTATATATGTAACCAAAGGAACGTAACCTAAAATATTAAAAGTACATGTACATATATTGCCATTGATAGCCCTAGTTTGTAAAATATTTACAAACGTCTTACTTTCGCAGAGCTCAATTCCTTCGTGCTCTACACCGTAATAATCTTATGCATGTCTTCTTGTTATAAAAATTTTGGTCGGATTGCGAGCAGATAATTAATCAGTTTATTTTCTCGCATGAAAGCGTCTTCCCAACTGTTTCCTAATCGTTGAGTTTTCGTATGGTGACTTAGTCAGGAAATGTACCTTTCGTTATTTGTTTAACAATAGAAACACAGTGCCGAATTTTCAGATTTAGAAGTTACCACAGATATTACGAAAAATACAGGGAGTTTTTATTTCTCGGTGGGAACTCATTTATCATCCCCATTTACAAAAAGGGCTATACCATAAAAGTGATGTGTTATCCGTGTCAGACCCGTGGCCAAATTATCCTGCATACCTATGACTCATTGAAAAAATTGTTAACGACTCCATCTATTTTCATTGTAAGTACATTTTATTTCCGTCCCAACATGGCTTCCTTAAGGGCAGAGATCAGGTACTGGAAAAAGGTGACGCCACTCATTTCAGTAAAGCCTTCAATTTATCTGTTTTAAATTCCACTCCCTTGGTTCCTAGCCTAGTTTTCTTCCTTGGATGGAATCCGGCCTAGACCAACGTCAATAAAGTGTTATCTTCGGCACAGTAACCGCTAACCCTTTTGCAGATCGTTCTGGAGTCCCTCAAGGTAGCACTCTGGGTCCATTGGTCTTCATTTTGTCCATAACCGATGTCGTTTTGTATTATTATATAATACATTCGGACCTTTAAATTTACGATGATGATATGGAAATTTCCAAACTAATTTCCTCCGGGTTTGACCCACACTTTTACAGGCAGACGTGGATTCTTTTAGCATATATGGCACAGTAAAATCTTTTTGGAATCAAATGCGAATCCATTACCAATTCCCGTAATTCTGTTGTTCCTTCAGTTGACGCTTCAGATAACAAAAAAATACAAAACAAGAAAATATTGATTCTTCGAAATAAGAATTACCGAATATGAGGTACCAAAATCCCGAAAACATTTCGTCACCAAAAATTAAAGACACGTTTCGATCCAAACGATCATTAGATCATATGTATGCTTTCGAAGTTGTCGCTGGCTACCGGTAGCGAACGATGTCGTGATATTGTGATTGATAGACATAATCCGATTTTTTTTAGGAGTAGACTGTTATTGGCAGAGTTGAGTTTAAAAGCAATTAAATGATTTGCTTTGTTAAAATTTGTCTCTGTTGTGGGAAACCGCCCATAAAAAAATTTGCATTTTTTCCATCAAAGTCAAATTGTCATAAACAAAAAAGACCCTGTTATCTTCGTCGAGGAATTTCAAGATCAAAATTGTCCAAAACAATTCATCCCAAAGTCTCAGTGTAATCATGTGTTGATTTTCTGAATGGCCAAGGATTTGCAAAATTTTCGCATTAAAATTGCAAACGGTATTATTTATGGTGTCATAAACCGCCGCCAGCGGCGGCTAGTTTTCGGCTGTTAGTGTGGAATTTTGTCGCGTAAAATAATAACCCAGTTTGGGACGACAATGATCCCAGAAGTGGATCGTTATCTAATCATTGACCCTAAAACAAGTGTGACCAAATAGCCAGTCATAAATAAATCGATTCCCGCCATGGCTAAGACTGCTTGCTCTCTTTAAGAAGCCCAGCCAATATATCCGGCAGCTTTCCTTGATGTCAGCTTAATTCATTCATATGCTAACTGAAAAATCATTTGATTCGTTTTGATCGTTTTACAGTGGTCTGAATACGAAATAAAATACTTCGGACTGTTTTTTTTTTGTGTGGTGGCAAAATGGCCATTTCTTTAAATTGATATAAATTGGGGAGGTGCGGAAAATCAAACAGCGTCAAATCTGAGAAAGGGAGAGTGTTTTGAATTCGATTAAAAGCATTTTTGCATAATTTTGGCGCAATGCTGCTGCCAAGAGCGGCTTTGAACCATGGCGGCAATTCAGACACACCACTGAAGGTTCTTTAATTAATTGCTGTTGAGCATTTTTGTGAATTAGTGAGCATTTGGTTGGGTGCTTTAATTTAAATAATTAATTGATGTATTTTGCAAGAATTCATCGGTTACTGGTCAGACCGGATACATCCTTGACGTACTTTCCCTCCAGAACACTCGCTATCTATTCTTTCGTTTAAAACAGAGTATGATGTTGTAATTTTGGTATTCCGAGCATGAAAAACGAAGTTTTTTCGGGTAGAACCGATAAAATGATTATACAATATCATAGTTGTGGATAAGGTCGGCCAATTTGCTCAGTGCAATACTTGTAAGCAGTTTTAAATAAACTTCTATAGTAAAATTGTTATGCAACTACCAAGAAGATGTGTTCTTATCAATCATTTGTAAATACACAGATACCTCTCGGTTAGTTACACAGCCCCGCAAAATTTGGCAACAGTTTTAAGTGTTCTTTGTGGTGCTGGTTACGAAAAATAGTCTTATACTGCGATTTTCTGATTTCTGAGTGCTGGACAAAAACAAAGTTTTTATTGGAAAAAAAACTCCTAAAACAGTTGTAATCACAACGTTTGACGTTGACAAACGACATACTGGCCTGTTCTGGTCGTACTCAGCTGGAAGGCAACAAAGGGTCTGTATGGGTAGTGCTCGGTCCAATACATTATCGGTCGGTAAATAGTGGTGTTCCCCAAGGATCAATTCTGGGTCCTCTTCTATTCTCCCAATTTATTAATGATCTTCCACTTGTCCCCTCATGATGGCTGATGATACTCAACTGTATTTATCTAGAGTGGATTAGTTGAGGACGCTGTTTGCCGGATCAATGACGATTTGGTAGGTGTGGCTGGATGAGCTACGGCTAACTGTCTTTCTCTTAACTTAACATATTGAGTGAGGTGTTTGTGGATAGATGTGTCGGACATTTTTATTTGACAGTGCTTATCTTCCACCTCCATAAGTCCGTATAAACCTCCATACGGACTCCGAATATACGGAAATACATAACTCGATATTTTGTAAAAGGAAAATTTCAGTCAGTTTACGTTTTGTTGTGTGCCGATCTGCGATCTGCGGCCTTTGGCACACGGACACGTATACATGGACAGCCGAACTTTGCCAAGATCCGTATTTCAGTATATACGAAGTCCATAAGTCCAGTTTATAAGCATTGGTAGCAAAAAAAATGTTCAGTAAATACTCATAAGCACTTAGAAGTATTTTAGTAATCGGCTCTGGCACGGAAGCCATTTTGAGTTACTCCCGACAACAAATTTTTTACTTACAAGAATATCAGTATACAGCCTTAAATCATACATATAAAAAAAATTAGTGAAAAGTATTTTAATGCGACAAATTTTCGTAACACTTTTTTTTATATTATTTGTTTTAGATTATATAAGACAGAAATTGAGTAATTAAGAAATAAGCGCGTGCTCATTATGCAGATCGAAAAAAGAAAAAAAGAGATACAGTCCAAATTGGGAATTCATAGTTCCTATTTCCTGCATAATTTGAAATCCATTTGAATGAAACTAACTGTACTTCTTGCCTAGGTTTTTTTTACCGTCCAGCCTTAATTATTGCGTGCAGAGTGCAAAAAAAAAATGTTTAACGCAAGTCAAAAATTCCTTCAGGGTACCACCGAACAACTTTCGATTTCAGTTAAATTCAGAGCACAAGCCGCTAAGAAGGCTGTACGTAAAGAAACTTTAATTTTATAACAAAACGTGTAACCAGTCACGGTTAGGTGGCAATGATAAGAAAAACTATTTGAACACCACCGATACGCACGTAAGCGTAAAATAAACTCATCCCAGGTGTAGTTGAAACAAGCCCAAACAAAAGAGAAACATCAAATTGATCTAAGGCACGAATTTGTTTAATTAGTCGACAGATCAGGTGCCACAAAGTAAGAGATTTTCGTTGTACGATCGGACTGGGCGCCTCACCAACCGATGCACCGTGAAGGCTGATTATTATGGGATTTCTGGTCCAGCGACTTCCACTTTTACTGCGTTTGCATTATGATCTTGTGGATCGGCCTCAAGCCTCAAAGAGTGTCTTATCTTTCGGCTTTCGGCTAATAGGGAAACCGTTAATGAAGCCTCTTTTCAAGATCGATTCAAGGCACTTAGAAACGTCTGCTTCTTTGCCCGAGGCTGTAACAATGCTGGGAGTAAGAGATTGGAAAATAGCGCCGGAAACGAGAGTGAAATGGGTAGAAGATTCGCAGAGTGGTTCATTGTTGAGTGACGCGTTAATAGCCTGGACTTCAATTAGTGGGCACAATGGCAGTTGCCATTTTCCGCGTTTTTGAAAATGATCCAAAATCGCTCCGGCCTGAATGCTTGTCAAAATCTTTAAAGGATTTCCCCTGATTTGAATATTCACTACAGAAAGGTATCAATTACTCTTCCTCGATTATGTCGAGGAAATTGTCTTCTACGGGAACTAACAAAGGTCCCAGCTGCTCCCGCTGTCTATACACCTATTCATACTTTCTGCACTTTTAACGCTTTAATTCGTTCCATCATTCTGCGTTTTTGCAAGTATTCCCCATTAAGGCACCTGTCCACAGTCACTGCACCAGCGTGCTGTTCACCATTATGACTACGATTTGCAGCGGACTGCACTTAAAGTGTTTTCCAAAGAATCTAAAGCAAATAGAGTGCGTATAATCATAAGACGGCGAACAGTGCGACGACGGATAGAAAGCTAGGGCCGATCAATTTAATTGAAATCTCGCACCGCACTAGCGCCAGCGATGTAGTCGTAATTGACTGTCTCAACTATTTTATCTGCTTTACTTTTTTTCACCTTTTTTGTTTGTGTCTTTACACGCGAAATTGTCGAGAAACGTGATCGTCTGTATTTCTCAACTGTCCCAGTTTTTGCTAGTCCAGTGCGGATGGGTGTGGTATTAGCCAGGTTTTTAGGCAATCTACAGGTTTTTCGCGTAATTTCTAATCACTTTTGTCATTGATATGCTTTTTGTGGGTAAGGGGGAAATTTTCCAAAAATTGTTCACATGAAATGGTCAGTTTTTACCCTCGAGTCATAATTTCTCTGTTTATAGTCGGTGGATCGTTTTGGCCTTTCAAACATTTCAGAAAGAAGAAAAAATGATTTGTGATTTAAAGAGGCTCTCAAACGCAATTCATATCGATAGTAAGTTGAAGTAGTAAGATTTTGTTATATTGGGGCCCAAAGTTACATAATTTTGCCTAACGAAGCTTAAGAAACCTCTAGATCGACTAATCTTTCTCTAATCGACTATCGACTTAATCGAATTGAAAGGGGTGAATTGTTTCAAACTCGACAAGATTATATCTAGTTTTAATTATATGATTAGCACATTGGACGCTAATTGAGACATAACTTGGCAATTTTACTTCCCTCAGGCTATAACCATAATGGCCCAATGCAACGTTCGTATGTAAGTCGACCGACTTGTCATGCATATCACACCTAATTGCACGATTTGCATGAAGACCAACAACTTACTTTACAGCCCAAAGTGAATCGGACAACTTGGCATTGACAAACATTCGAAAAGAAAAAAAAATGTAAATCACTTTATAAAGTGCATAAAGTGACAATTTCATTTAGGACTTTGAAGAATAGTTTAACGAATTGCGGCAGAAAATTAATTTCCTGTGATTCAACCCATACACAATTCATCGCTCCAAGCCCATATTTGTAAGTCTACCGATTTGACACGTCTTACGACTTACTTGAGCATTTGTAATGGACTTTAGTCACACATTTAATTTATTATTTAACACGTTAACGACGTTTGTGTTTTATACAGCTTGTGAGCCAACGGCTCGTGCCGCTGCCGTCGCGAATGTGTTAATTAATTTTTGCTGTTTACTATTCATCGGAATCTTTAAGTGTACAGAAAAGTCCATCCATAGTACCAACAATTGTCAAATGGAAACAACAGACAGCGATCGAGTCCTACTTCTAAAAGTCTCTTGTAGTAGTATTCATATTACTTGGAACCAGCCAGTCATCAGCCACCCGAGTGATTGGGTCACGCCATCAGTTGTCTATCTTTTTTAGCGTCTCCCGTCTTACTTCTTTAAACCTCTGTACTACCATATTTGAGCGTCTTCCTTCTTTTTACTTTTGGCGTCTCTCGATTTCCTCCTCTTTAACGCCTTTAGGTTAACCTTCATGAATGAACGATGTGTTGTCCTAGCAGGTGTCATTCGTCTAAGCTCAGTAGTTCATCTCAAAACTTCGTCTAAGGTGGTGTGGTTCGTCTGAGCTAGTGGCTTGGTGATTCGTTTAAGCTGGTTTCCGTTACTGAATTTAGGTTTCTAAATCGCTCGGTTCTCATACTTCTTGACCTTTTGATAACCTTTTACTCCCCCAATTCAAGTATCGTATTCTACGTGTTAAATGCGCTTTCATACTGGTACAATACAATTGAACAATACATTATTGTATTGTTCAAACTGCATAAATGGGTCTAAAAGAAGACACAATAAGAAGACAAGATTATTCCTAGGACCTCTCCAAATCCAATCATCATCTTTATATATTTATGACGGTTATTGTCGATTACACATATATATGGCTTGAATAGACAGATCGGTGTAGGGTTCGAGTGGGATTCGAACTTGGGACTTTTAGTTCGATCGTTTAGCACGCTTGCCACTAGAATAGTCACGTCCTTATGACGAATAATAATTCATTACAAGAGTTTTGAATTATTGTTACATCCGGCTTCTAATTTTAAAAACTGTGCTTAGTAAATAATTAGAGAATAAATGGTATACCTATAGTTGGTAGAAATTACCCTAATCAGGCAATTCCCTTGGGGGAATGTAGGGAGGGGCGGGCAGTTAATTTAAAGTCGCGTCCTACATATGTACATATGTATGTTACTCGTTAAAGGTGCTCAAGGTAACTTGTCTCTGCTTCTTCGACAAGTTGGGCGGGCGTGATCATCACAAAACCAAAACAAACAAAATCTACTCGTGTGTTAAATCTCTTTTGGACTGTGGTAATTTGCATAGGGACTTATGCAATTTGTCTGCTTAGTGTACTAAAAATAATCTTAATGTTGCCAAGTGCCAATGTCAATCGTTCCATCGTCTTGCCTCACCCTTTACTTTTTATTACGCTATAGGGACAGATCGGTTCGATAGAGTAACCACGAAAAAGGACCTTGTTGTCATTTTTGATTTTAAACTTGATTTTTCTGGCGATATTGACTATATTGTCGCTAAGTCGTGATCTCTGTTAGGGTTTATATGTAGGAACGCAAAGGGCTTCTCAGATCTTTTTACCCTTAGATCAATGTACTTCTCCTTTATAAGGCCAATCCTGGAATATTGTTGCATTGTATGGGATCCTAACTATGTGTCGCAATCGTCCCGAATAGAAAGAATACAAAGGCTTTTCACTAAATGTGCAATTCGTCTATTGCATTAGAAAATATAAATGCCTGCTTATAAGTCTAGATGCTTGCTACTTGGCATGTATTCTGTAGAAGTGCGACGAAAATACTTTGCTATACTGTTTGTAAGGGATGTTATCAATTATCAAATCGACTGTTCTTTCACACTTTCCCAAATGGGACTATATGCACCATCTCGTGATCTTAGGTCTCGTGAGCTTTTTAATGTTCCATATCATAGAGTGAATTATGGCTTCAATGAACCGATCGCACGTTGTTTAAGGCAAGCTTACTCGTTTTGTAAAGTTTTACTTCTAGATTTTTATTCCAGTAGGGAATCCTTTAAACGTTGTTCACTTTTTGAAGTTTTGAATTCTGAAGTTTGAGTATGGTTATTATTGTTGGCACATCTAGTCGTTGAGTAGTCTGTAGAAGTTGTTAACTTTGATTGATGAATAAATTATTATTATTATTACAAAACATTTTATAAGTCTCAACTCGAAATAAGTTTGCGGATTATTAATTCTCTAAACACATTTGTGTATGTATAGTAAACCTTCGATAACACCGACTACAGTACAAAAGAACGCAGATGCCTTTTCAGATAAAAAGTTCACGTGAAGTCATCTTACAGTATAATTAGTAAATGAGATAATAAAATATGTTTTGAATGATTTCAATTTCTATCTAATTTTGCTCTTCATTGAAGCCCCTGTGATGCAACAAGAGCAAAGTTACCTTAATGGAAATATCAATAGGTGTGCATAAAGCATGTACGTACTCTTCTTTCCAGCTATGCAGTGAAAAGCGCACTAGAAAGTCAGTAGGACTACTATGAGTAAAAGTTCACAGCAGCGAACATAGGCGCATGCAGGCAATACAACACTGCACAGTATCGCACATTCCGATAGAAAATAATAATAACTCGCGCAGTGGATTAAAAAAATAAAATATACCCACTCGGCGACGCGGTGAGGAGGGGACCAAAATTAATTGAAATTCTCCATTTACCACCGTAGAATTACGAAATTCTTTTTGTGGCGTTACCAGTTGGTAACACTGTAAGTAATAAGTCCCCGAACGAAAGTTACCAATGAAAGCGAAGTGCATCGTAAACTAATTTTATTGCAAAAATCGCTGCAAGTGCATCTGGTCAATGGCTGCCCCATGCGCTGCCGATTTCTTCTCACCTTTCTAGCCTGCTTCAACTGGATTGGACAAATACTGGACTGGTAGGCTACCTGCCTTACTTGAATATGTGCTTAAGCCGCAATAGATTCGGTTTAGTAACTTAAAATGGTAGCAATCCTACTTTGTGTCACTTGTTCATATTTCCACTTTTCCTTTCGGCGTTTTTCTCGGGAAAAATTATAGCGGTGTGATCCGATGGCGGTTCGGTGACGACGTTCACGCTTCGCTGTTCTGTTTAGCAAGAAGTAGCTGGATGTGGTTTATGTGGATATTCCTGGTATTGCGTTTTCCGCTGTAATACTAGTTCCACCTTTGCTCCATTCAAGTTCCAACTAACTTGCAGTTCGAGAAGAAAAGCATTCGAGTTATGTAGAAATGCACCAACGGCCTTAAGACGTTAACCAGAATGCCTGGCCACCAAAATTGGGAAAATGGGAAATATTTTAATTGGAATGTTGCCGCGAACTTAAAATACAAAATCCAGTGGCACCGGACTTGAAAATTCCTTGGCATAAATAAAACATGATAAGTAGACTTGGTTCCGATCAATTTCGCAGTCAAGCATCATAAATAACTTGGACATAATCAAAGCATCTTCGGGCCACCTAGTATATCATCGTGGCGGCCCAATTCTATATAATGCATCGTGTATCTGGAAAACCTCCGCAGTCGCAATGAAAGCGAAATTAATCAATTGGCGGCAAGTTCCTCCTTTCTGGTTGCCCAACCAGGTATGCTTGGATTAAGTTATGGATGCAATGGGGCCAATCCATCATTCGATACGGGCCGCCACTAAAGTGAACTGTAGCGCGAATGCCTGCAGAGACTACATCACTACCTCAGAAGAGACGCTTGCATTCCCACTGATTTATCGTAAGTAATTTTTCCTGTTGTGTTTTAGCGCAAAGAACAATGCGCCCAGAATATTGTCTTGCCGTGTCCGACCTCGGCTGTCTCCCATTCCAGGCAATTTATAACACAATCGTCTAGTCCTACGCACTTCCCGCCTTACCAAAGAATTTATTATTTCTGCGAATCTTGAGCAAGTTCAAAAGTTTGCCTTTGTTTTTTGAACTTTTTTTTGTTGGATTTTCGCCGGTCGCGCGAATGCCACAGTGCGACTCATAATTTCAGCACTCCGCGATAGTTATCGCCTTCGTACTAGTGGTGCACCTCTCAGAGGTGTACGATTTCCTGGGGATCAGAGTTTTTTGTTTTTTTGTTGCAGGCAAAGTAGTCGACAAATAGGGAGTCATTAATATAAAGTAGATTGAATTTATCAGTGGGTCGTGGGATTCATTACGCTGTGGAATGCAATAGAAGTTGCAAAACGGACGTAGATACCGGTGGGAGGCCGAGCTCATTTAATGGAGCTAAGCCTTAACGAATATGGCTATTTCTGACCGCAGTATACGGCAACTTCGCAATTTGTTCTTAACTTTTATAGCTGACCTTTGTTGCACTTACTCAGACAACATCGGCCGTGGTGGATATGACCAAAGGAAAGGAGACACAGGTTTCCTTTGGAAGTAGTTTAGAATCCGTGAATTGTGGGCGGACGAACTATTATCGCTACATTGACTTCTCTCAGACTTTTATGGCTATGACGGGTAGTCGATCCGTAAATGGAAACATTCTCATAAATGTACACATAAAATATCAAAGTTTACGCTTAAGACATCTGAGGTAGAAGCACAGCCAATGGGCGCCAATTTTGTTTCAGATAGAAAATAATTAAAATTGGCTGTTATTCCAATTAATGGTGCTACCTAGTGCCAATGAACCTATTTTTCAGCCAATTTAAATACAAATGATTAAGAGGTATTCAAAACTTTTGTATAAACATCTCGTATGAACGACCAATCATTTATTTATTTTAACCAATAAAGGTTTGAGGTCACAATAAATCTCGCATAAGTGCACAACGGATTAACGCTCAATTCGTTTTATTGCATGACCGATTGAAGCTTTATTACCTTTGCACTAAATGCTCGGATTAGTACGTACGTCGCTTAACTACCTCATCTTTCGCACGTTTCTCATCAAGATCCCAGAAATTCACTCGTCTTGGCTGGCTAGAATGAAGCGCAATCACGATCGTGGTCCATTACGCGATATACATATTCGCTCATAGAATATTTCCTGCAATAAATTTATTGTGTCGCGCGCTGTGTAGTATGTTGCGCCGTCTTGTTGAAACTGAATTTATATATAATTTATATTTATCCACTTAGTGGATATAATGGCGTCTCAACAAATTCTTCTGGTGCAGAAATTAGACAGAAGATTTTTCTGACACAGTTATTTTTTTCCTGGTGTTCCACAAGTTAGTCATCTCGGGCCCTTGCTATTCAGTCTTATCATAAATTGTTTGTTTCCAATTATCACAACGGGTTAGGTGGTATCTCAATAACTGGAAAATAAATGTTGTCGATCTACCCGCATCCACACATTACTTTCATTAAGTAATAGTTAATTTTGTTGTTGCTAATTTTAATCAAACACCCACAAATATCCACCTTGAACAAATCCAATTCATTGCACATTGGCTCTCAACCGGAATGAAGCCTTCGTAGAGGCATTAAAATAGGAACATCAATTTCTGTTTCAAATTCGAACATTCCTGCTCACTCCACTCAACGCAGCTTTCTCAACTATACAATACAGAAACGTATCAACTCAACTCCATAGTAGAGTTCAGGATGGAGAATTTGTTTGACATCTTCGAATAGAGTATTGTCGAAATAACAGAAACGAGCTGCTGGATTACAGGTTGACTGGAATTTCCAAATGCGATAGCATATGCATTTGTAAAGATTTTTATTTTGTTCAAATCCCAAATATGGTAAATGCTTAATACGTTTTTAGAATATATGCTCATATTTCGATATATCCTCCTTTTACTTGGATGATAGCCCAGATTGCAAAATCCATTGGGCTTGCATCCAAAGAATTTGCCATCGATTGTTGAGAAGAAATGAATTCAAAGACCATTTCCTGCCATCGGTCATTACGGTGACCCATACCATCACCAGAACAGGCGAATGACGTCTGGTGTCCAAAAGAATGTCAAAATTGTCGTGTGATCTCTCACTGTCATACACGATATTTTTGTTTATTAACATAGTATTCTATGGGAGAAGTAGACCAGGTTCGGAATTTCGCGAATGCTGGGTAAGAGGCTTCGTTATTATAAATAATGAAATGAACTGTCAATGTGTCAAATTTGAGCACGATAGTATGAGCCATCCGACAGCACTCCATTCAAGCCACCCTGTAAAAGAACACCAAATATTTTACATTGACTTCATATTACAGAGATATAAACAATATGCTCGAAAAAAATATTCTTCTGGTCTTTATCGGTTTATTTCTTAGCAATTAACTCTTATCCTAACTTTTTATTGACGTGTACACATGTAGTGACTACAATTTCAATGAGTTAGCTGTAAAATATAGTCCATATAGTGAGCAATCGAATCATATTCATTTAGAATGGGTTTTACCAACAATTTCAATTAAACAACCTGCCAATAAAAGTATTATTAAAGTCACACTTTCTTATGTCTTCGTATGCGTCGCCTACCATAAACGGCGACACCAGCAAATGAAAAGTAAAAAGATATTCCCCAATGGAAAGTGGATAGACGCAAAGAAGCGACAGAAGAAAACGAAGTGTGCAACAAGTTCATTCATATAAAAATTTACGTTACCCGACTCTGGACGTCGTCGTCATCAAAATCCCCCAGTAACCCAATTGTGAAACTGGAAATTCAAACAAGAAATCAGGCAGCTAAAGGCCACACGATTTCCGATGAGTTTGCCGGCCGAGCATCTCTTCGGAATTGTGCACATTCGTTGTGGAGAAGTCCAATACCTAATCGTCCAGCAGCATCTTCAGTTTCGCCTTCGAAGCACATGCATAAATATGGTTGCCACATGGAGGTCATGTACCATATACCACTTGAACAGAATCACTGTCCGGAGTAGAACAATGAAAGGAAGCCTCACCGTTATCGAGTATGCCAATAGTAAAACATCATTCGAACACGATTTGAATACAATCCCCAACTGAATGCCTTCAAGTTTGAGAATAGTCGTCATAAGCGAAATCTTAAAAAGTTAATTATTGTGTTCTTGAGGTGCACAGGAAAAATTGCAGAGGCTGAGAAATGTGCGGAGGAATTGTTTGCGTGCCTGTGGCTTCGAATAGCTATGCAATTGGCGGGAAAGACAATGAATTTTTATAATTTCCAAAAATTAACATAAGTCAATGGGATCCCACGCGAATTTTTCACATAGGTACTCAAGGCATCTAGCAAAATTGGTAAATATAATTTTAAGCAATTCGGTATCCCCAGGGGAGAATTATATTAGACAAAGTGGAGGATATCCCAAGGGAACAAATAATTGCATTATCGTGATAATAATGGAATTAAAATAAAATTAGCAAAACCAAAAAAATGCTTGTATGGACTGACTTGAGAAAATGGGTAAATAAACTGTCAAACTCGAGGATTGATTGACCATTAGGAAAAACTGTGCTGAACTGTGAATCTTCACATTTTATTCAGAGGATTTTCAATTTATTTTATTTCAACGGAAAAGTGGATTTTCACAATCTAGACAAAAAAGCAATTGATAGCATCGAAGGCACTCACGACTATAGAACTATTCTATGATATTTAATGGATTTCCTCGGAAAGGAAGAAGTATTTTTTTTATTCAGACGGTCAAGTACAGTATGTTCACTAAGAGCGTGTACATCATAGCTTGCAGTCGATAAGTGATACGAACCTGAAATTTCTTTATGTCCGTCAGAGAACTTCCGCCTATGGCGCATTAGTCAAAAAGTTTCAGTCTTCATCGGTGTTCCGTAAAAAAAAATATGTAAACCGCGATGAGTGCACGCACCTCTTTACCAAAAACTTCAATGCTCCTAGGATGGTCACAATCTTGCAGGAAGACAATGATTCGAAACACCGGAGCCGACTCTGCACTGGATGGAAACAGGAAAATGACAATCACACTCGATCGGCCATCACAATCACCTGATGCTAATCCCGTCGAAAATGTCTGGGCCTACATGAAGCAGAAGATTCGAGGGAATCGTCTCTTCACTTTGAAGCAGTCCTCTCGAGAACTTCGATGCGTTTGGAAGGCACTCCCCCTTGAATACGCCGAAAATTTGGTAGAAAGCCAACTATACTTTTTAGGTTGAGATGCCCATTCGTTTTTATGTAGACATTTTTGTAATTGAACGGTAGGGCCTATAATCGAAGTGGTCGATTTTTATTGACAAGTAGAAAATCTTATACGAGTTTGTTTCTTGGTAGGAAACAACAACAAAAAAGAGTTTTGCAATATTCTCAAAAGATTAACTGAATGGACAGCCTTCTGCAGATCCCCGAAAACTCTCCAGCCATTTGCAAATACTGCAAAGTACTTATGGAAGAAAACCACAACCAACTTCTGGAAGTACGTAGCTTCCCAGGAGCGAAAATTCGAAGGGCGTAGGAAGGGATTTGGTCTTTAGAATTTTTTATATCAGAATACGGAAAAGATGGAATAGAGGATACAAAAAATGGAAATATTGTATAACAGTATAGGGAAAAAAATGTTTAGGGAGTGTGAGTCATTCACTGAAGTATTTGTGGTGTGTAGATAAAAAAATTTATTCACAAGTACTATTATGTCTTTTTATAAAGTATATATGTATAATAAGTTATTCATTTCTGTGTAATTACATATGACACGCCTGCCATCTAATTGTAATTAAACTTTCCATATAAAGCCTTCCGCTTAATGACATGGACACCTTTCATAAAAGGCCTTCTCTCTGCGGACATACTTACATTTGTACAAAAAGGAAATGGATGGCAGTAAGAAAAGGAAGACCTCGCTCCCTCCCAAGAAGGCCTTCAACAGGCTTGGTAGAAGCCTTCTATTAGCTGTTGGTTTGTTTACGCATCAAAACTTCTAAAATTTGCACCAAGTACTTCCACAAGAAAACAATTACTCAAATCAGTTTCGACTTGACAGTGACTTCCGCAAATGTACTTGTTAGTGGACAAACTGCTTTAGCAATATCGGCAGTGTTCCACTGTGGTACAATGTAATTTTAAAATTATATTCTATGTGATTTTAATTGATCGTCAGCAGGGGCTGCACCTTAGCTACATATGCGACTTCATTTAAATTTATTTTTCACCTGAAATAAATAGTCTAGAAAACTTGCGCAGAGTTCCCACGAACTGCATGCAACTTGGCCTTGACGGTGAGGCTGTCTACTTTTTCAAATAAAAATGCATGCATGGAATATTTTTTAGTTTCGTAATAAATGCAGTTTAACTAACTTAAAAGTTGCGAACTAACAGTTATGACAGATAATATTTCTGTTTGTTTGTGAAGCTCTGCAATTCAAATGACTCAACTGATTTGAATAAATGATATGTCAATAGACTTGTCACGACCACACAAGTGCCACTGAATTTTATATTAATTAATGGCGAACGCAAGTTGTGGGGCGCAAGTTTCATTATATTATGGTAATCAATAAGATAGTTGATGACGTACCGAATTTAAACAATAAACGTTAAATAAAAATGTCAGTTAAGTAGCTTCTATGAAAAGAGGGCATTTCCCTTTCAATTGCTTAGAGAAGTGCTAATGTGTTCGGCCTCCAGTGAGCTCTTTCCACTATTGCACTTCGTATTATCGTATAGTGAAATGCGATTTGAGTTTTATTTTTAAACCTATTCTCCAAAGTGGTTTTGAATCTGTAAATCTTCCCATTTATAAAGGAAGCTTACAAAATGTGAATTACAGAAGGAAAGTAAACAAGACGTTTCACAATTGGGATAAAGCTTTCATTCTGATTGTCATCGTATTTTTTCATAATTTTGTTTAGAGCTCTACGGTTGTTGCTATTAGTTTTGGATTTGTGTTATATGTTGTCTACTACGAGTATGTTCAATTTTATTTTTCCTAAAGTGCTGAGCCATTGTGCCATTCAAATGTTCGACAAAGTAAAATCTTTTAAATCTTTGCACACTTCAAATGTAAAAGTCCAAATATTTGGAACGATCATGTCTTAACCTTTGACTTATCGTTCGCATCCAAGCAAGTGATTTCTCACACTTTCTTCCAAATTCCAACAAATTCGACAAATTGCATTTTGCATTAAAAATCATCACGAAGTGATATACCCCGTCAATCCTCTTACTTGAAACACCTTCGTCACTGTCGGTAATTGATATCCAATCGGACCGATGCTCACAGCTGTTTGATTCGATTTCTCTCCATTCTTAAGACAGCTCTAATCCACCTAATGGTCCGCGCGAATCTAATTCTCAGCTCGCCCGGTCATTTCCACACAAAGGTGACTGCGATTCCGCAAGACATGGACCAATTTGTTGGTATAACCCAATTTCCCTCCGCGGAAGGTAAGAAGTATATAAAATAAAATCGCACACCTCTTGGCTGCCTCCCACTGTTCTAGAAGAATAAGATGTCGAAACATGCGGAGCCATTAGAGTGGTCGAGACTCCTTACCGGTGCAAGAAAAATAAAAAGACCATTAAAAGTCGTTCGGTGAGTGCAATTACCGCCGAAACGGCGCAATCGTGCAATGCAGCGGTTCCTTGCGCTGTCGCCGCCCGCACCGCGCCTAATCTGATTAATTATTCGTGTAAATGTTGACAAAGTGGCCTTCGAGCGCGACTGTCTTGAGATTGCGAGCCTGAGCATTCGGCCAGAGCTCCTCTAGCCGAGGTATGTATGCTAGGTAGCTCCAGCAGTCGGACTAATTTCTTGCTTTCGTGTCTCATGGGTGTGGTTTCACCTTCTAGTTGCTGCTGCTAGCGCTAGAAGCTAGTTACCGTGGGTAGGGTACTAGAGTTACATTGCCAACTTGTGTTTACGGTTCACGAGCTTATTCTAAGCGAATGTCGGCCAATTTCTGCATCTAAACGGCGCGCCAAGGCTGCTGGAAAGAAACGCTTCAAGTGAAGCGGAATTCGCTAACGTGTCATGGAAAAGCACCTCTGAAACGGTACAGTCCAAAAGGGACACATCCCAGCCGACACAAGACGCAGGAAAATCTTTTGATTTGCAGGCCAGCTAGCTGCGGTTATAAATTACATCGCCTGGTATCTGATGATCTGAAGCTCGCGAGGATTATTTCTTGCTGGCGACTTCTGAGAACCCGCGCAATCGCTCGAGCGCACTCGAACCGCTATTCAAAGGCCTAACCTTTCTGGGTCTGGCAGACCGCAGAGCGACGCTTGACCTTATGGCAGGTACGTGCAGGCATTTACAATAGCTGTTACGAGTGCAACGCGCTATTTACACTCCCGATGAATGTAGATTTCGGAAAACATCAAAATAAACCACTTTGGCCGACTTCTATTGCAAATAGCCGTTGCCGGTATGAGGAAGTAATCAGCGGTGAGTGCTGGGCGCCCACAAGAAGTTGATTTCTGCGATTCGGCCATGTTCATCAAAACATCGTCAATTTGGCAGCTATTTATCAACGTTTGATCAATAAAAGTCGATCGCTTAATGAAGCTGCTGGGTTCGAGTTCTACTACGCTGCTTTTCGCGCTATTTGAGTTTTTTCCAGCCATTATTCGTCCGACAAGTACAAGGTGGTTATAAATCACTGAGGGAAGATAATGAGACAGCGCCAGCGTTACGGACTTTTTTATAATCAAGTACGAGAAAAGCAATTGCAAGCCTTCGGAAGTGAATAGGCTATTTTCCGGTCTTAAAATTGCCTTCAAATGGTCATAATGCATAGCGTGAGGGGAAAAAATTAGGACAGTAGTTACCAACCTTATAAACACTAAATTTCTTGAGCATTAAGCCTTGGCATGTTTAGGAGATGTAAGAATTGTGCCAAGCGTTTGTGCTACTATTCTGAAGGTTTATTTTTAACAATACGTGGTGATAACAATTTACGAGCTTGAACTGCCTAACCTTTTTACGTTTACAGGTTACAGGTCCATAGTTTATGGAAAAATATTGAAAAGAGAAAAACAGACACAGCACATAAATTGCTTTTACTAAACAAAATATTGTATGTGAATGAGGTTATCCTAGCCTGTCTGAAGCTGATCCCGGTAAAATTGGAACTGTTGGCATCAGAGGTTCTTGTATTATAGGCGTGGTGTCATAAACTACGGCAATGGAGCATATTATTCACTATGCGTCTATTAAAGAAGTTTGCAGGTTGATCTCAACTGGTGGCTATTAACTTTGTAACAAAACAGACTGCCATATTGAATTTGTAAATTTCGAGAACGATATTTGCAATCAGCGACCCAAAGATCGTCATGTGGAATTTTTGCTTATCCCTCCATTGTCTCTCTTTTGTTTGTGGAAGTGTTTCACTTTTCGTTCGTTCCCCTTTCCTAACATACGAACTTATACTAAATTAAATTCAAACTGCATTCCCAAATTATGAAAGCAGGGTCGATGTTTACAACACCGCAAAGCTTCACCCATTAATTCGTAAAATTCTCTTTAAGTTGAAAGATTTTGATCGCCGCCATTTAGAATTCCAAAATGTTGGAGGCATATTCGAATTTACCAACGCTGAGAACTCCTAAGTATCAATTCTGATAGAAATCAATTAAAGGTGAGAATTTTCGGAGACTATATTAGATTCATCATCATCAGTTCTGAAAGTTTTGACGGCAACACTTCTACTGTTTTGTTATTTACTATAGGCGGAGTAATTCTCGGGGACCTTCGCGATTTTCTTAAAAAAATTAATATGCTGATTCCGCCATACCTAAACACCCTGTTTGTTTTGATTCTGTTTGGCACAAGGGCCTAGTATATAAAATTATTAAATGGAACTTCCCGACTCATATAGTAAAAAGTATTCAAAGTTCCCTGACAGACAGATATTTTTACGTATATATTGGCAATACTTTCTCCGACACATGAAGATATCCGCTGGAGTTCCTCAAGGTTCGTGCTTCAGCCCTGTGCTTTACAATATTTACACCTCGGATATTACCGAAAACATTAATTGCCATATCAGCCTGTTTGCTAATGATACGGCCCTATACTAGTCCAGTGTCAAGCCTACTAATATTATAAATAAATTTGAAACCAATTGAAGTACTCTACAGGCTTAGCTCTACAAGTGGAAGGAAAAGAAGCCAGAAGCTACTACCAGAAAGGCCTCTTAATTTCAATAATAAAAATATACCCCGGTCGAACGAAATAAAATACCTAGGTGTCAATCTAGACAAGACCTACATGTCAACAAAACTATAGGAAAAACAAACAAATTATCCTTCCGCAGTATGGGGTAACTGTGCCAAAACACATTTAAACAAGCTCCAAATTCAACAAAACAAGGTTTTAAAAATGATTATGGACCATTCCCTGGAACTGTTCGACCAAATTATTACATGACCACACCAATACTACACTAATTGCTGACATTTGCTCGATGAATATAAATGAATTCTGAGGAGGTTTTTGAAATTTTCCTCAAAAGATTTCCATAAAATTAATTAAAGACCATTTTTTTTTCTTATAGTAATTTTATAATGTAAGACTAGAGTGGTAAGAAATGCCAACATATTTCGTTTACCCTTCATGTAATAAATTGTGATCAGCGACACTAAAACATCGTCACCCCCCTGCTCAATAAATGCTTTGAATTGAAAATAGATTTATTATTATGAGCCGGTCATATCGGCATCGCAGTCTTGAACTTGTAAAACTTTGAACCAATTTTGAAATCATCGACCCCAAAAAAACCTGTGTGTCATCTTTTGTAATAATCTAAATAAATGTAAATAGTATTTTAGATCTACCGCTATCTTGAATTGGAAGTTTTCATGTAGGGACATGTGAAGTGATTTCCGCCTAGTCTCAGAGCACTCAGACTGCACCAACTACCGAGTCCATTGTAATTTAATTACATAACTCTTCCTGTATTCTGTCACACGTGGTCAAGCAAGGCAGTTTTATATACCAAAAGTTCCGTACCTCAGGCAATCGCAAATAATATTTTATTGAGAAATTGCTTTGGTCATACGATACCCAACGCCAACTGAAACCCTGACGATTGTTCCTTGTGAAATTCTTCTTAAAGCAGAGCGAGTTAGTTGCCTCAATCATTCAGCTCACGGAAGCATCCAACCATCTGCAAAATTCAGTTCATGCTTCTTTCCATTTTCATTGGAAGCTCGTTCTTTTCACGATTCCATGCGCTAATTTGTTTCTTTCTACAGCTTCCCGTAACATACGCAATCATAGAGCGAAGAAATACCTACCACCAAGACCAGACAACTACTCCGGCCACGATGGTGATGGCGGCGGTGTCGACGCAAGTTACCATTATTCAATTTTAGATCTTGGGAATGATGTGTGAACGCATTTTCCACAGTAAGACAACAGTCTGTCGCCGACTTCGTATCTTACAGATTTGCATTTCATACCGAAGATGACAATTTTCCACAGCGGTATCTACGATGTCGCTTTTACTTGTTTCACCGATTTTCTTACCAGCAATTTCTCAAGTGTACCAACCAACGTCCAATGGAGGCACGACTTGTTTTGTAATGATGAGGGCTTGATAATGGTTGATAAGCGTGATTAAGAGCAGTTATGAAACCTTCTTTTAATTGAACAGTACATTCGGATTTCATGTATGGTAGATTCAATTAATTATAAAATCGCATTCCTTCAGCAAAAAAATTCTTTGTTTAAGAAAAATGATGATTGCGAAACTTCGACAAGTATAGATATGAGAATATTGAAGTTTTTTA
The DNA here is from genome assembly GCA_947538895.1 of Neoitamus cyanurus. Taxonomy (NCBI): domain Eukaryota; kingdom Metazoa; phylum Arthropoda; class Insecta; order Diptera; family Asilidae; genus Neoitamus; species Neoitamus cyanurus. The sequence goes on from OX384546.1 coordinate 20,024,883, forward strand.
AGATACGAAGGCCAGTTGAATTGCGCCCACTCGCATAATTAGCAAAGCCTTTCAATTTTGCAAAAACTTATTCAATCGAAGTACAAACTGCAGAAAATTATGTCTCGAACCACCGCCTGGCCGCCTATTCCGGAAATTGCAGTGTCCAAGGGTCAACAGCCACAGGAGGCCGCCTACGACCAATTTACCTCTTCCCATAATTCCACCTTAATAACTCTAATCAAATTAGTAATCGTGACAAAAACATTCAAATTTTCCGGTAGTTTCCAAAAAAGTGGAAATATCTCACCATCGCATTGCCTCACCTCTCAGCTCATATATCTCCGGCGGTGCAGAGAATTAATGCTGGTCATGAAGAGTTGCAAAAACAAAGGTCGTCGCGAATGTCAGTAAGGCTGCGACGACGACGGTTAAATAATTAACTCTGGCGGAGCTCAAGCCCTCATTTCGGTTGTATTTAGGGCAATTGGCACCGGTGGCCGTTGTTGCTGGTATCGGTCGCGGGTTCTGTCTGAAAATCTTGCAAAACCGGGCGCACACCGCACCGATTATTGTCCAATGGCACGTGATACCACAGTACCATGTAAGCGACCATTTCACGGCAAGTTTTACGCGTTTCAAATAAATTTCGTTTCGATCGGCGGCGCTTAACTTGCCAGCAAGGTTGAATTGGTGTAACCAACAAAAACTCGTAAACAGACCAGTATGGAGGATTTTTCGAGTTGTTGTTTCATTTTTTCCTTTTCTCGCAGAAGAATTTTCGGCAAAAAACCGGACATGTATTTATATCGGGCGGAATCGGTGCAAGGTTCAAGTGGCCGTTCAATTGACTGGGAAAATCAGTCACGCTGGCAATAAATGCGAATCGTCGAGGTTATTCAAATTTATGGGACTCAATTTGCTACAAGCTTTTGCCAATTATCGCCCGAACAGTACTTGATCACTTTTAGTTTTTTTTTTTTTAAATTACGAAAAGTTTATGGAGTGGGATCAAAGATTTACTTCACCTCCAATGAGGACAACAACCGCTGAAGCGGCTAATTTTACTTTCATTTGTTAAATTAAGTGCCCTAGTCCAGTTGATTTATTACTTGACGAAGGATATTAGCGAAATTGTGCCAACTTAGCTGGACTGCAAGGAAAAGGAAAGCGATTTTAAGTAATTCTCTTAGAAAACGGCCTGAGCAATAATTTAAAATTTTATTTCCTTACAAAATATCGCAGCGCCTATTTTTCTACCGAGAAAAGCACCTGTTAGGCCAGAAAGGCGGGCAGAGCGGCACAAACAAATAAATCCGATCATCTAATCCCCCACCGTAGAACAGTTTTCCTTTACCACATCGTTGAACCTCAAAATTGGCACCTAAACTGCCATACCATTGCGAGTAGAAACGTACCGCTGCTGCTGAGACATTAGGGAGGAAGGGTTGGAACATCCGCTAAAAGATTTTCATCTTTGAACTGTTCTACTAGTTAAAGAGAAGTTCTAATGAGTGGTGAGACATCATGGGGGGTCGATCGAACGTGCGACATATCAGAGGGGAAAACCATTTTGTTCTCATACTGTTCGCAGCAAGTTTGAATTGAAAGTCAAAAATCGTTGGGCTTGGGACTTACCTCCATCCGACACCGATGAAATTTTCTTAATTTTCGCGATTAATATCATTCGCTCAGCACAGGGAATTCGTGAAAAATAAAAGTTCTGCGTTTAAGGAAGCAATGTTTACACTTTTTGCACCTTTCCACTCACGCAATTTATTGAAATGAATTATTTCTCGGAACGAAACTTAAAAGTGAACTTCACTGACAGACTTGGAGGATCCTACCAGGCGTAATGGTCAAATTCAAATCGTGACGACGTAACGACATTCTAATCGTTTGAATCTCGTCGGTGGAATCGAATCATTCTGTAGCTTAATAGACGCGATTAAAATAACAAATCGGTAAGTTACTGCTCTTAGTGTCAACACATTTTTTGAAGTGAACCTTCGGAACAAGTTAAGCACGTGTGGTGCGGACCCCTTCGTGGGGTCTCTTAGTAGATGACGTATAGGTATCGTGGCTATTCATTGTTGATGTACAGGACACAAACGACATAAGAAAGTTTCTTATAATTTAAATTTTAGTGGTTTCCAAAATAGATCGAAACACAGATGGACAAAAAGTTGGAGCGACCTTACCCTAATAGGATAAGTACTTCTGCTTATTCCTTAAAGTTCCCTAAAAAGACCACAACTCCCGAATTCGACCGACCTGGTCCCACTTTTTCCCCTGAGCAATAGAATACATGACAGGGCTTCGGACAATGGGATGAAAACAGTTACGCCAGAGGGAAATTTCTGAGCTGCGGAGCCTCAATTTATAGGGTTCGTAACAAAATGGGCTTTCAATTTCTTACCTCTAAAACTGGCAGTTTGGGCCGGTTTTGGCTCGATTTTTTTTTTGTTTTCTGGGCTAGTTGGGCCAGTCCCTTTCGTTTGACACCACAATCGTTAGAATCGGAGAAAAAAAAATTTGTTTCCCAAAAAAATGTCAAGGGGTGCGTGCCCCTTGCCTCTTTTTTTTCGAAAAATCGACCAAATTTAATATGCCGATTTTTTGGTGTCAAATGAAAGCTGGTATCGAGGGCTTTTCGGGAAGGTGTCCCTTTCTGCGCCGGAAACACCTGCAGCCCCAGGAAATCGCATTTAATGAACCATTTGTATTCTAATGTCGACACCAATATAAACAAGTACCGGTTCACATTGCATTTTTCTTTAGATATCATTAATGGACCAAGAATAGAACCTTGTGGCATGCCACAAAAAAGTCAAAAGCGGATGGTTTTGCAATAAATTATATTAGATAGGTTCATTCATGTTAGGGCATGCTGTCCCGCCCGTACATCTAAATAAAATCTTTCAAAACAAATTATTACTAGTGACTAATTACGTGAATTTTTTCCCTTATCCAATCAATTGCATTCCGTTTGCTGTGATTGATTGCCTCCTGACATCGTCGATAGAAAAGTTAATTATAACAAGACAGTGCGATTGGTCAGCGGGTGGTAGTCACTTTAATTAGACACCCGTCTCCTAATAGAATAGCGCATAGACCACGCCGTAATTGTATACAAACTGCACAACACCCAGGAAAACCGAGTAAATATGGTCACAGCGACCTCACTCGTCCGGCCCAATACAAATGTGGGCATACAATTTTCCTTCGTTCACCCAGTGTCCCACCTAGTCGAAGAGGCCATTTAGCATGAATACGAAAGTCCGATTCGATGGTCGATGGCAACCAAGAGACATAAGACCATTCGTGAGGAGTCGGCTTCAAATGCAATCCACTGGGGCCTGACTGGAGTTTGATTCGATTTGCGGCTTGAGCACGGTAATAAATCGAGTGCGCCGATTTTACCTGGTGCCCCGGTATAGGCGGGACGGTGTATGTAAACTGTTTGGGCCATAATTACCAATAATTTGAATAATGATAATAACAGCGAAAAATTATGAAATAACCGTCTCTTGGGCGAGGTAAACAAATGCCATTAAGCGAGCAAAACACCTATAGGAGGTGGCTTGGGAAACACTAGGAACTGACCCACATCTCAGTGACTAATTACTTTTTAAAAAGCGGTTTTAACAAATTTCCGATTTCCTGCTGAAATCTGATGAAAAAGTACAGACGTGATTTAAGTGCATGGCTCGGGCGCACTCTGTTGTTTTTGCCGCACAAGGGGAAGTGGCCTTCGCCGCAAACGTGGTGAATGTTTTTGCAAACGGACGACAGACAAGAAAGACAGCACGAGTTGCAATTCTCCAGGAGTGTGGCTAATTGATCAGAATATTCTAGATCTAGTAATTTTCTCACCAGAACAGACATTACGCGGCTCTCCGCGGCAGCCAGCCTTGGGATATTTCATTTTTCATTAATGACCAAGTCTGTGAGAAAACGCTGACATACCGGGCACTATTATTACTACCAGTAACATTCTCATACAAGGCTAAGTGTTCAATAAATATGTCACACATTAAGCGCCGCTGGGCCTGGCTTAGTTCTGAGAAATATTAGAGTATTTTCCCATGGAGCTACATACGTAGGAAGGAGGAAGGTGTTTTCTTTCAAGCTGTGAAATTTATTAATAACTTGCAGCTGTTATGTTCCACTCAATTGAGTGTGCGAATATCCGGCTTATTATATTTTCTTCACTTGAAATTGTTACACTATTATAACATATGTATAATACATTTTATAAGTGTAAAAACTCAGTGTGCGGAAATCACCTGCTTCAGATTATGAGCCCACGGGCAGCAAGCAAAATAGTTCATGAAAATAAAATTATACAAATTAGCTCCCACAGGCACCCCTTCTTTACAATGCTCAAGCAAGGCAGCAGGTTAGCGGAGTTATCGTACGAACCCTCGGTAGCCTAGTTTTTTGGCTCTTGTTTCTCGGAATTTGCCCCGCACAGCACAGGAAAAGCATACCGCGCTAAAATTTTCAGACCCTTTTTGATCTATTGTTTTTAATAAGCCGGATGGGAGATTGCACAGATTTCGTGAATTTCCGCTCATTTTTAATTTGTTTTCCTTGATAAGAATTCTTTTTCTGAGTTACCAGCAATCATAGAAAAAACTTGACTTTTAATTTCAAGCTTTCATAATATCGGACACAAACGGGCACCTCGAATTAAGAAGCCAAATAAGCTTTTGACGTCACAAACTTAATATAGAAATTGGAGTGGCAGACGGGCAGCTCAAATTTAGAAGGCAAACGAAGTTTTGACGTCACAAACACCAAAAAGCTACTCGGTCAATTAAAATCTATATTCCGCAGGATAGCGAAAGGTCTGGAGGTATATGTGGATAATGCGCAGAAAATTGTGCTGGCATGCTGTATAGCACAATTTCTGCATAGACCAGCGAGATGAATCTGCACAAATCAATTGTCCTGTAATTAAAATTTTATCGCTTGTCAGTTGTCAAATTGACCACCCGGACAGCTGGAAATACTAGAAATTTCCATTCTCTTCCGCTCATTTCGCCGCAAATGAAGTGTCTACAATTTGGTATTGCAAAGCCGCAAACGAAGATGTCGAGTGAGACTATATGCAAATTCATATACGCGGCACACTACCGTACATATTAAGTTTCGAGGGAAAAGAATATTTCGAGCTGCTCGTCTGTCTCCGGTATAACTTGTGCATTAATGATCATACAAACATTTATAGGGCTTTATAATCAAGTCAAATTTGATAAGAAAACGGCAGTTCTACAGAAGAAGTCACAGCAAGGTTAATTTATTACATACTAGCTTGCCCGGATCGGGCGTTTCCCGCGATACTATTAAATTTGTATTCCTTAATTTTACAAGGCCTCCCTACTGCACCACCGCCTCTCCTATGTGACCCAGCGTTTACCTATTAGCATGTGCAGCGTTTTGCACATGTTTTAGATATTTTCCAACAGTGTTATTAAATTTAGTTTTCTTCATCTTACACCACCTCCTTATTGTATCCCCTCTCCTATATCTCCCAGCGGGGTGGGTGTGGTCTCATGTTTGGAAATTTGAATAGTAGATTCGAAATCAGTGATCCCGAAAATTCCCTAGTGCGGATTTTCAGGGAAATCCCTTGAAGTTTAACTTTTCTGTCGCCATATTGATCCACCATCTTGATTTCCAAAATTTTGATGGCAGATTCAAAATCAGTGACCCCAAAACCCAAACCAAAAACAAAAGTTCGGATTTTCAGTGAAATCCCTTGAAGTTTAACTTTTTCGGTCGCCATATTGGATCCGACATCTTGAATTACAAAATTTTGAATGCAAGCTCGACATCTGCGACCCCGAAAATCTCCAATTGCCTTTTTCATGAAGATTCCTTGAAGTCGCTTCCAATACAAAACGGAAATTTCGATTTTTTCGATTTTTCGGCTTTTCGTTTGGGGTTTCCCGAATTTTCTTTTTTTTTAAAACCTCGCCTGTATTATATCGAACAAAACAAAACAAAATTATCGAAATCGGTCAAGCCGTTTTGAAATTTTAGCGAGACTAACGCACAGCAATTCATTTTTATATATATAGATATAAATTCATTCAGTCATTAATGATTAATGCTATTTATGATTAGTAGTTTATCAAAAGTTGTTACTGATCCCACATCTGCTTCAAATTTGACAGGGTGTAATAGGTGCAATAGATCAGTTTTCCGAACATCACTTGGTATCTATAAATTTAGTTTTTCATAGAAATACAGTCTTTTTTGTCGTATACTAAGTTGCATGAGATAAAGTATACAAAAGGGAAAATAAATAAAAATACTATGTATGTATGAAACATGTAAACATTATAATAAAATTAAAATAAAATTAGACTGCTACATAGTTAAGTAGTGCAATTAAAATAATTATTGTAAGATCTTGACATGGAGGACATCGGTTCAAAAGTGCCATAGTTTGTGCGGTGGTAGGAAGAATATAAAAAGTCTCGTCCTCTAGTCACTCGGGGGCGTGAATTAATATATTCGAGACTTAAGAGAGTGGGAGAGTATATAGCGCCAGTAACAATATAATGTATAAATAAAACACCCGCAACCTCTATACGCTTCGTAAGCGGCGTCAAAAATAATAACTTCAATCTGCTTGCATACGGAGGAAGATTACAGGGGTCAGTCCATAGTAAAAGGCGACGAGGGTAACGTAGGGATCTTTCCTGCACTACCTCAATACGATTGATATGCACATCATAGTGTATTCCGGTATGGGACGGACGAAAGTACAATACAAAATTCTTAAGATAAAAGGTTCGTCAAAGTCGTTCGACCAACGTTTTACGAAACCAAGTGCTGAATTCGCCGGATTAATCATATTATTGATATGGCGTCCAAAATTAAATTTATTATCGATAATTAAGCCAAGGTCAACAACACTATCTTGTCTAGACAAAGTCTTGCCGAGGATTTTATAATAGTACTCCAAAGGGGAGCATTTCCTACTGAAAGAAATAAACTGCTAATATTTAACTGCATATGATTTTTCAAACACCACAGTTCAAAACTGGCAAGATCGTCTTGGAGCCAATGTGCATGTTGTAGAGTCTCGATTGATCTAAAGATTTTTAAATCATCGGCGTAGGCTAACACATGCGAATTCCGAATAAGAGGTAATAAGTCATTGATAAAGAGCGTGAACAGCAAAGGTCCAAGATGGCTACCTTGCGGGACGCCAGACAAGACCGAAATGGAATTGTTCCATATATTACAACTTGAATTTAAAACATATTCTAGTTGAACAGTTTCTATGTTTATTATTAATATTGTATTAGAATTATGTTGTGATACGGAAACTCCCATTTCTATGAATGCATCTCAATTAAATTTGGTTCACACATTTGTGGAAACAGCACCCCAATGAATTTCAAAAATAAGCGGAATGGATTAAAGCAGTGAAAGATTTTACAATACTCATTTATCACCTTTCATAATTTTACAGTAAAATACAGACGACATAGGTCCTCTAAATTTTAAAGAAAATATCTCATAATTTCAATTTTATGATTGTCCAGCTAATTGTTCTTCTTTAATTGCCTTTACTTAACTTGTGCTTCAGGTTTTGCTCTTCATTAGCTTTCAAAATGCTTTTAACAATAGTAATGTCGTGCAGCAATTAACATAATTTTTTTTCTTTTTTTGCTTTCAGGTATGTTTGCCAACCAAAGTAATTTTCACAATCGTGTATCCCATAAGGTAACGTGCTCAATATTCATCGCAATTTTATCATGACTTGCCATTTCTTGCATTCTTCTCACAAAAAAAAAAGAAAAAGAAAAACAGCAAATCCATCAAAACACAGAAAAGGTTGAAGCCCAGATTCACCTTTGTTTTAAATACTCGTATAAACAAAAATCTTGGCATGGCCCGTGTCGTTTGTTAGAAAAATCAAAAGGCTGCAAACACCTTCGGGCATGGAGCTATGGCTGAGTGCAGATATAAATCTTGTGGTTGCTGCGGTCGAACGTGTTTATCCCCTCGTGCACTCAAATTGCATAACGTGGCAAGACAGTCGCAGAGGAAAATAGAGAGATTGTCTTATAGGAAGTGACATCTCTGATACTTATGGGTAAAAGAATGTCAGTACGGAGAGCCCATCAGAATGTACTTCCGATAGGTGCGATTGTTAGCCTATCATGAGAAGTGAACCAATAATGATGCCATCTTGTATGATCTACTTTTATTTAGAAGAGCGTCCATAAATTTTTTGAAGTATTTTGTAAGATGCTGTCCCCTGGCTCGTGGACTGGACTGCAGTTGAGCAATGAACTCATGGAAATTAAATGGATATTCATGCCATAGACGGTTCTTCCGTCTTCATAATTTGCAGGTATATTCAGAAAGCCCTTTGGGTGTACAGTGGTTGGTAGTGAAAATGCAGGTCTGGAATTCCGTCAAGTCAACGAGGCCAATGTTTACAGAGGTTTTGTTGGGAAACAGCAAAAAAAAAAAAGCATGCAAGTGGCGCAAACGAGCCTTAACAAATGGCATTTGATTAAAGTTCATTTCACGGCTGATCACCGCGATGTTCGTATTTGTACTTCATAACAATGAGAGCTGGCGATAGTCGCCGTCATAGTGCAGAGTGCCCACACTCTGGCTCAGTATCCCGACGTGCCGGGGATCAAGAAATGTGCACTTGCAGATTACAATTACCGTTTAATTTATTGGATTGTGCCTGGGAACGCGAGAAGCAGCCCCTCGAAGGTTGCTAAATCAGCCATTAAGTTTCAATTATGCATGAACGAGTGCAAAGTGCTTCGTCATAATGATCACCGGCAGGCTCCAGCAGATGCAGACCCACAATCCTCAGCGTTCTTGATCTGAAGGAATATATCGGCTGCAGGTAAGCCGACTAATGCCATATGCTATAATCGGATGGAAGTGGGTGTGCCGCTGCCAGTCGCCGCGATCGGTAACAAAGCAGTTTGCGACTCCCATCCCATTACCGACGCGACATTTTCGCGAAGCTTTTCTAGTGGGCTTTTCTTTAGCCGCACAAAGTAACGCCGCCAATGCAATGCAGCCCCTAATCAGCGATCGAGTAGTACGAGAAACACACCGTGCCAGCCAAGTTACCTTTTACGGAATTTTGCCTGACATTTAGCCATCTGTCCCGGGGAATCATAAAAGTTGGAAAAATCAAATTTTGTGGATTGTTCGCCTATGCGAACACTATGCGCCATAGTGCTCCACCTGGTAGGCTAATTGGCAGACAAACGCTGCCAAGGCCCAGGTGACTGGCGGACTAATTGGAATGATTGCTCGCAAGGCAATTTGTCCCGCCATTTAAAATATTGAGCTATCTGAAAATGCTATCAATTCCCGGAGCCGTTCGATGAAAATTTATTTCGAAACAGAAAATCACTTATGATAGGCGCAGGGCTATTAAGCGTGGCAACTGTGAAACAATTTCCTTTTATGAGTCTAGTCGTTGTGGGAAATTTCGCATGGAATTGATTGGTCCAATCACTGGGAACATTTTACTTTCAGCTTTGAGAATTCATTGGATTCCGGGAATGTTTTCGAAATTGTTACGGGCTTTTAAGTGTAATTTGCTGTTAGAAAAGTTGCTGAATTCTCAGCCCATATTAGATCATAATGGCCACTTCAACCAGTGTTGCAAGAATTATTGAGATGCAGACGCAATGAGTCATTCATAACTACGCATGATGGGAAATGTGGCATTTGAGTTCGTACATAATAGTATTTTATAACTACACTGCCATAATGGATCGTCATTTCCACTACAGAGTTCACATCAGCGTCTCAAGAAACAAAAATAAAAATTGTGCGGTTTTTCAGCCGATATACTAAATTCCCAATCTTTTAAGCCCGATAGAACTTTAACTTTGGAAAAATAACACAACAAAAACTTGGTGTTAGATCAAAAATATTTTTTTATTCGAAAGACAAACTCATGGCGTTACTATTTAAAATGACTTTGAGCTATGTCCTGTCCTCCTGCAACTGTTCTAGACGAAACGTATTCTGTCATTCAAATTTTGGGTCACTTCTTCGAGCAATCTCGGACGTTTGTCACCAATAATACGAAAGTTTCCAAGTCATCAATTGTTACTAATGAACATAATTTACTGACTTCGCGTAACCCCATAGAGCAGAAATAGTCGGGGGGTGTCAGATTGCATGACCTCGGAAGAAAATTTACAAGGGCATTTCACGAAATCACATTATCCCTAAATCGATGGTTTGAGTTGCTGAATGGCACATAGCGCCATCCTGTTGAAATCACATCTCGCAGGAATCAGTGTCACTCATACTTTCGGACAAATATTCATTGACCATGGTCTGACAACGTTCTGAACTGACCGAAATTTGAGCTCATTGCCCATTTTTTAACCGACTTAAGAAAACGAGGAGGTTCTCATTTCGACTGGGTGATCGCGTAAATCTCAATTCTTTTTTTTTTAAGAAATTTCACCAAGATCTGATTAAAGGTTTCGGACATAGTGAATGGAACTCCTCAATGGATAACACCGAATAAGTCGCGTTTAATGCAATTAACAGATAACATAACAAAGTTCACGCCTCGCAGCTCAATTTAGTTGGATTAAGTAATAGGAAATTAGGCCTTGACCATTTATACTTCATTTGTAGATCTTCATGAACTCGAACAAAACAATCTTCATGTAAACCTGGTCAGCGGTTATACAACTGAATATCATCAGCATATACAGGTGAACTGAAAAATTTCTTACCTACGAGTACATACATGGATAATTATTTCTACATAAATGAACTGAGCAGCACCGAACCCAGAATAGAACCCTGAGGGACACCAGAGTATTTACCTATTATTGAGAAATTCAAATCATATAACAATGTTAGGTGAAGAACATGAAAACTGCTTCAAAAGTGAAAGTAAAAGGCATGATATTTCTTGTTGTCTCTTTCTGAGACTGCTTTCTATCTTTAAAGTGTAATAGCTTTAAAAATTGAAACATTGATAGTGTCATCAAGTACTTGAAGCGTGTCTGATCTTTAAGTGTATCTTGCACAATATGATATATGTATATTGGGTCTGTAGGTACTATGCGCTCCACCTCCATTCGTACTTTTTTTGTGATTTTCCCGAAATAAATATGTAATAGATATTCACGCGTACCAAGCAAGCAAGTTTTATAGCCCTCACTATCATCCACAGTCTGAATCATCTTTCTGAAAATAAAACAAAGATTTGAGATCAATAATTTTTGTGTTTATCAATAACAGAAAAATTAAATTTCCATTTTCTTATTGTGCGTAAGTCTATTGAATGCTATTTAACTTCGTTTCAAGCATCTTACTAGAGACTTAAACTAAACTATTTTAAATATCGCCAATCGATGCATTTCAGAGTTGCGTTTGGATTGGCGGCGATTGTGTTTCCTATTTGCGCAATATAAAACCAATCGCCAATGGTTTCCTCATGAAATTCCTCAGTGACATTGTTAGGCATTCAAGGAAACCATCAGATCTTCGATCACCTCCGACCATTAAAATGGAACTTAAGGCACTTTAACATGCCACTTAGGAGGTGACAGTAACCGTCACCGCAGCGCAGCTCATATCCAAATGCAGGCTCGCCGATAAGCTTAACGTGACAACTTCATTAAAAAATTTCCATCTGTATGCAAACGAGTTCGACACACTACCAGCTTTACCCCAGTCCCCAAACATGTTTCAATTGCATTAAATCAAAGCAACAGCTGGCCAAGTATCGTTTCTCCGTAATGGACTTATTGTTATTGGCTTTCCCCACTCCGCCGCTGACCTTGAGACAGTTTCAGCAGGTTGACAATTCCTCGCCCACATTCTAACACACCTGAAAGGTGAAACGCCAAGTCATCCGAGGTAATGATCGTGTGCCGAAAAGAAGACCACCATCACGAAATGCGCTCGATATAAAACGCCTTCGAAACGGCTCCGGTGACAATGGAAATGGAAGTGCGCGGGGACAATGGAGTCCACCGTACTTTTACTTTTAAATGAAATCTCTTTCCCACGAATGAATCAATTGATTTTTGCGACCATTAAAAATTCTCGTCACTGCGCCACCTTTTCAGTCCTGCCGCGAAGAATGCTAATTGGCGCACCGGAGACCCTTGTCGGCGGGCACTTATTGCTGCCGCGTATGGCGACGTAAACATTTGCCGTCATGTTTGGCAAAGACAATTTCACCTATTGAAGTGGATTTGCATCGCCGACGTTGTTGTTTTCGCACATTTCCTACCTCCATATTTCGGCGAGCTTTTTTTTACGTTAATATTTCATAAATTTTCCGCGAACCTTAGCGGACATGGTGCAGGTACACCGGTGGACGATTAAGGAACATGAGCACTGCTACTAGAGCAGTAGTTGCACTGCCGGTGGCAGCCGTTGATTTTGTTACGACTGCATGTGCAGCTAAATTTGCACAACCCAGGCATGTGCGGAAATCGTGCTCACGGACGACAGGTTAATTAGCCATTTGCACATTTTTATCTCGTAATTAAGTGAAAACCGAGCTGCAAGTACCTGAAAATATTTTTTGTTTGTGTTTTGGGCTCGCTTTTAGTCGCCTCGAGAGAGCAACTTGATTAATAGAACGTTTCGGTATTTCGTGCTTGGGGCTATTGTCGTGGGGAAGTTTTTTCTGTTCTTCACAGCCTTTTAGGTTGTGTGGACTTTTGCGCAATTAAGATTATTACACGGTCCTTTCACATTCCTAGGTTAATAAATAATTGCACTATACAAAATAATTCTTAGGGCATCTCCAATCTCCATATCACGTAACCATGTGGTATACCACAGGGCACTACTTTGGAACCACTAGTACTAGTATTGAGACCGTTTGGGAAAACTCACCAAATACCGAATAAATAAAGCAATTCATACCGCGAAAAAGACGTTGTAACAAAAGTTTAGGTCGATACTTTTGTATTACTTCTCTTCTTTTAATTTTGAAACTCTATTGGTAATCAATTTGTAATTGTTGAGAGTGGTGCCAATACATTTTAAATGTATCCTTCAGGCTAAGAATATCGTGTTGGAAACTAAAAACATTTCGCGTCAGAACGAGGCAATGCGATCCACTCTCTCCGGCATTATTCTGCGAAATTTTCATAGAACTGGATTGGGAATCGTACGATTCAAAAATTCCAGGTTGGAATCTCCCTTGGACCCCACGTTTCCACTTCCAGAGTGCGCTTACCTAATAAACTACAGATGGAAGTTCCATCAATTTATTATAATAGCTACTTCGGACTAATCACTCAGTGTAAGAACACAAACGATTCAAGAAACGGACGCACAGAGCCTTGAAGTAAAGAGATGCTTCGTGGAAGCCCTACGCTGCTAACTCCAGTGAAGTAGGAAATATGTTCTACATTAATGCGCGAATTAGAGAACATGATACACAAACTTGGGAGTTCTATTCCGGATTAAACAAGACACGATTCGATCTACCCCAAGCAAGTATTTTGAAGGTGTCCTCCAAGGGAGTATTTTGGAGATGTGTGCGTCCCATGATCCGATCATACGGATTCTATTAAGGTTCATAGCGTTCCCATGAGAGTCGGCCAAGTAGTCAAAGGAGTACGTGAAGTCTAGTGTACTGCCGTCAGCAAAGAGTGGATGGGATTCAAGGTTATATTGAGGAGATCGTCTATGAAAAGAAGAAAGAGCGTAGGAGGGAGAACCGAGCCTTGAGGGACACCGCTGTATTGTTGGCATTCGGTTTCGATCTAATTCATTATACAGATTAGTTTTCAAGTGGACAATTTCGATAAGACGAGAAGTCTTTGGTTTGCATTCCCCGAAACTCAATTCTTACCTTTTTAAAATTGACACGTCAATTCTGGAGGAAATTTAGGAATATTTTTGATGTGACAACTGTATACCTCCACAAATTATGGTGTGAACGTATTTAAATCAACAAAATCAACAACGAAGAAATTTTGATTAAGTGCCTTGGTTCAACGACAGATCCAACCATTTAAAAATTACCAACTCTCGCCGCAAGCTTACAAAGGCAGACAAATAATTTTCGTGGCATATCCTGGAGCACACGCTTCCACGAAACTGATTAATTTTACAAGAATTTGCAGTGACAAAGGTAAAGATAAATTGTAAGTCCCATAAATTGATTTTAAGCACCCAGCAGAGCACGACCCATAAATAAGTCGACGTCTCAACGAATTTTTGCATAAAGACGTGTAGAGCCACAGAAAGATCCGGTGTTGGAAGGAGATTTAAGAAATTAATAATTAAATGGTGCCCAGGAGGTAGTCAGTGGCACCGCTTGCAGCATTGACCTTCCGGACAGAGACGGTTAACACGAATAATTGGCAGCAGAACAAGCTCTAGTAAAGTTTGTTGTGCAACAAGAAAGATTTCTTAAAGATTGCTTCCTCGCCAGCCACGCCACAAAAGGCCGCCGGAAACACTTTAGAGGCCCGCTAGGTCGATTCTCATTTTCTTTTTCTCATATACCTTTCGAATAGTTGTTTTTCTCCTTTTTTGCATTTAACATCAATGCGCATGTCAGCAAAGGTCATCGCGCATGGTATTGTACGGAATTCGTTCACACAAAAAAAAAACGAAGGGGCCTCTGTACCATAAGCTAATCACCGTGCACACTCCGCCAATTTTAAGTTGCACAATTTTCCGTCTTATTAGGGGCCCCCAGAAATACTAGGCGCAATTTTACCTATTCAGAGCCGCTCCAGTGCACGGTCAGGTTTCGTACGCGCGCACGGACCTCATGAATTGGATATTGCCTCAAATCGAGAGCAATTTAATATACGGCGCAGTCATGAAAGACTCCACCCAAACATTTACGGGCCTTTGTTGGGTTTGTTTTCCACTTTCAATTATAACTATATTGCGGTCGGGTTTCCATCGTGCACATATAAGGAACTTAAGTGAAACGTGCACCTATGCGCTCTATGTATCAATGGCCCGAGAGGGCGGACCCGGCGGACTGGGGCCTCTATGCAGAGTTTCGTTTTCTGTAAAATGCTTTATCTTCGATTTGAATGGAAATTGAATAATTTGAACCAAATTGAGCTGGATTTATTGAAAGTGGATTAGCGATTGGGGCTTTTTACCCGAACCGAATGTCCTTTTATGTAACGCGATTTCAGGCTTAATTTGACTATAGCAGCGGAAGGTTTGGAGGCTGCCCTGAAAGGTAGACATGTGAGCACGGGGAGTGTGGGAGTTTTAAAGCAAGAATTTATCTACGAAAAATCGAGTTGGCCGATAAGTTCGTTTTTCGTGCTGAAATCCCAATCAGATTTCGAAATCTTCAGCCTATATGGGTGCAGAGATCAGCAGTTAATGAAGCAACGGTGTCTTTAATCTTTCTCAGTTGAGGAGAAAGTGTTTACCATTCTTGCCAACTCCAACATATTTCAAACCTAATACCAATATAAAATAATAAATATAAATTTACCACTGAAGTTATATCTTGTTGAAAAGTGACTGCTTCGTTTACAGGAAACATATCCTGGTAGTAATTTTTCTTCTGGAAAACTATTATAGCTGTAACCATTTATCCTGTTCCTTACGAACACCAGCCTTCCTAATCTTTGCCTATTAATACAACCCCAAGCCATAAGTCCAGGCAGGCTGCTTCTAGTGTTTCAGTTGTTGACATGATCCTTCCATTGTTTCTCCTATGCGTAGACATGTGAAATTTAAGTAGATTATAGACTTCACGTAGCCCCTAAGGAAATAATCCGGAGATATGATATCATCTAGGCTAGCCGATCATAGGCTGCCAATTCATTGGCACAAAACGTGAAATCAGCTGCTCACCGAAATTATTTCTCAATATTTCCATTGTTTCACGCGCTGTCCGACTAGTAGCGCGGTCTTGTTGAAACCAGATATATGCCTTTACGGGCTTGAATTCCAGGTAGCAAGTAGGTACTTCGTTATTATGGCGCGATAGCAGGGCCATTGACGGTGACACAATGGCCATCCTCATTTGTTTCACAGACCGCTGATTTTCGTAATACAGATCCACAATTTGGAGACGCTGTGACGGTATGAAATAGTATTCAAAACTTCAATAACAGCTTGACACTGAAAAAAGTACCTCACGATGAATCAATTTAAATTAGCAAAAATCCTATAGGTGGAATTACATTACTTTATCGATCATACTACATATAGGATGAACAATCGGGTACGCAGGATTTAAATTTGCCACTATTTTTTACATCTTAGTTGGCAACATTAATTATTTTTTCTTCTGGGGTTTTGTAAAGCTCAAGGTCTACCAATTTTCAGTAATTCTTAAGCGGAATTCATTGTACAAATTTATGGTGTCCGTTTTTTAAACTATGTATGTATGAAGACAAAAATTCAATTTGAACAGGTTAAACGGTTTATTGAATATTTTGTGTGCATTTCTACAAGTAGTTGAGCATTAATCTCAAGCATGAAACTGGTTCACCAGATCTTACTTCTCCTTTTCGTAATAATGAACAGAATTATTAATATCAACTACTTTGGACTATAACTCCAATTCGTAAAACCTGTCCTGGAGTACCTACCAATCTATGAAACCGATTCGTTTCACACTTGCGCAGGCATTTCACCCATAAAATCGAAACCGGGCTAAAATTTAAAATCAGTATCCCGTCCACTGTCCCACTGTCTTGCCTTGCAGCAGCTGAAACTCAGGGTTCTAATAAATCACAGCCCAGCAATTGGCGTATTACGGGGCTCCTGTATATCTGAAGCCGTCCCAGTCGTAAAAGACTTTTACTTTCATGAGTTGTCGGCGCAGTCGCATATCTGGTCGTTCACGCTGAATACCGCCACTAACCACCTGTTTGCCTTGTCGATTTTGAATTTTTCCATACACATGAGGTGAGTGAAGAAACTGGAGCAAACATGTTGTCTGGAAACTTTCTCGGGTTTCTCGGGTTCGTTTTTCCTTTTCTTTACGTTGGTTCTCTTGCTACAGCCCGTGGTAGTGCTGAGACTGGGTTTTTGCTCTTGCTACTTCGATTTTTTCTGTTTTCCTTCGTTGTATATTTTTTCTCTCTTTTAATTATCAATTTCCCACAAATCCGACACACTACAGTGCACGAGCACATACTTCTTGCGGATTTACTTGGAAAAACAGTGAAAACCTGCCTGTCGGCAAGTAGCTCCACCAAGCCATCTCCAGCTACTTGTTTCACGTACTCGCTCCATCGATCGAACCCACTGGGTTCCGTCTTATCGGGCCTCCAGTCCAGCAAGCAAGCAAGTAAGTAAGTGCACAGCTCCCATGCGTCTTAATTGCGAACGTAAAAGCTCTAAAGTGCAAAACTCTGCTCCAGATTCAGCGGGGCTGCTAGCCAGCTGCCAGAGTGACTTTCTTCACTCACCTGACGATCGTACAGTGCAAGTACCTTTCGGTCGATCTCAAGACCCTACACCGGTGCGGCGAATTGCGTAAGACTCCCCCGGGGAATGCATAATCCGTCGAGGTTCGGTTTTTTTTTTGTTTTGTTTTTGCGCAGCAGCCAGTTGTGACAGAATAGGATTTCAATGGAAAGAGATCTCAATTAAAGGTACTCCAGGTGTAATTAGAGCCATCGCAATATTTGCTTGGGGACTGTGTGTGGTTAACGAACTTTATGGCTGGAGATGTGTGTGGAAATTGCACGATGCACTTTGGTTGAACTAAGGACAGGGTTCGCCACCTACTTGTCGGCTCGTTTTATTCCAAAGAGAAAAATGTTAGATAGCCTTCGGCAGCCACCTGTAACAGTCTCGTTTCGTTCTTCGGAATGTTTCGTTGCATCATTATTTTATTCACGGCTGTGGTCAGTTAAGAATTCTTTTCATGTATACTTAGGAACGATTACCCAACTTTTGAATATGCTCTGAGGCAAATTGTGCCTTTTATTCGATGGTAATTATACCCACGACTGGCATAACCGCTGTTATAAATTAATTGGAATAATTGTACTCTTCGTGCAAAAAAAAAATAATAAAAATATTTTCTCTGTTCTGACCCACATTGATGTCGAAATATGTGGTGAACCACATTAGAGGGAACTACATTGGTTAGAAAGTTGCGAAAATTCAAATAATTGAACGGTTGAACGAGCAAAATAAAATACACGTCTGCGAGGTGACAAGCTTGGCGACATTTGATTGTTTGCTATGTGTCAGATATGTATGTGATTAATGGACTTTCGACACTTTTAAAGTTGTCGTTACACATGGATTCAACAGTTTTCCAGTTCGACAGTCCAAACATTTTAAAAATTTGGAAACAACTTTCCTTTGTAGGTTCATTAGGCGCCCAATTTAATAGGTCAAAAACCGTAAGACCATTTTTGTTCGGCAATGTTTCAGAAGCCGTCAAAAAAGCATTTACTTACTTAGTTTTAAGAACGTATGCAAGTGTTGCTATAGAGAACCTATTTTTCTGTCAATTAAATTTTGAAGAAATGCAAGGTTAACAAATAAGCGTCTTCAAATTTAGCAGCTATATTTTTACTTTGGCCTGGAATTTTATAAGTGCGTTATTTCAGGTGCTGTATTTGTTAAATTCTGTCAACTTTTCCCTTCAAATAATCACACGACAAAAAGGTTTGTTATGATGCTAAGTTGCACGATCTATATGGCTAATTTATATTAGCTCTTCAAAAAATTAAAATCTCTCCCTCAAAAGATTAATTGTTGCATTCCATTCGCTGTATGGCAGGTGGCACCGTCCTGAAAAAACTACATATTCTAGACATCTATACCTAAAAAAAATGTTTAATCATTGCCCTGTATCTGCCATTCTGTTGACTTCAGTGGAGACCCGTTATTTGCTAGCGTACGATATGATATGTATAGTTGGCTTCACTTCTTCCGTATTTTGTCATTCTTTCATCTGGCAACCTCGCGTCTCTTTTGACATCTGTAGTGACATAAATACTCAGTAAGCTGGAAAGAAGATACAGAGTTCTACAATAGCATAAATACAGAAATTATTCAGCGTTATAACAAAAATTCGTGTTCTGTAATCCTTACGTATTATTACGTGAAAGTTTTGTTCGACATAATCGTTCTAACCGAACGTTATATTTGTCGCATTGTTGAAAAGTTGCAGTCAACTGGCTCTGTGGTTGATCAATCAATGCATCGTCGTATTGTCTGGTCAAACAAAATAGTTTGCATGATAGTCCAAACCTCTCGATTCCTCGTCGTGCACAAGAACTCGGGCTTTCGTTGACCTTGACTTGGCCAAAAGTCATTTTCAGCGATTAGACTCATATAAAGAAACAATGTAAAATATTCGCATATAGGGTGAACGTTGCATCAATTGTTTCTTCAATGATATACGAGGGACGCTCAGTTTAGGTAACTCGGAAAATACTCAAAAATGTATTTACACTCTGTGACATTATTTCTCAACACTATCCCTATTACGCTTAACACACTTTTCGAATCGATGCATTGTTTTTTTACAGTCATTGTGCATACCAGTACGCGTCCAAGTTTTCGAACCAGGTGATAACCTCTTCTTCAAGTTCCTCATTATTTGATATTTGGAAGGTGGCTGTATATGTTGTCAAAAGATCGGACACACAGTCTCTGTGAATCACCAAACATTTAAATTTTCTTTTCTTTAGAACAAGTTCCTAACACGAAAAGTTTTCGAGCGGAAGCTCTATGCCACGTTAAGAAGCTGTTTTGTTTACAATCTTTTCCGTATTTTCTTTTACCAAAAATACATAGACCGTTGTCTATCAAATTTGCACTAAACAGGTTAAAGGTGAGCAGGAAAAGAAAATTAGGAACTGCCGCCTCTTCTGCAATTACTGCTTCTAAGTAACAATAGAACTTAGCCTTAACATATAAGGTGTTCCTATAATTTATCGAATCGATACTATAAATTTCACCACGCGCTCTGGGACAAACTGGGTAACTTCCTCGTTTTTGTGCTAAACAAGTCCGTATTCAAATTAAGTTCAGGCAACTTCGATCGGTTGTTGTGCAATCAAAAATCCAATTTTGCTACGAGCCACCCATTAAGACATTCATTCTTATTGTGCTCCAACAAAAAAAGCTGCGCGAAATGGCCCGTTAATTAAACAAATGGCAATTCATTTTCGCGCTGTTTTTTTAAATTATGACCACTTCTGCAACTCTCTCATGACACGGAGTCTGTCGCTGGAGCATACATTAACCGATTGCTAGTACTTTCACTGGTTCTCACTTCTCACCTGTCCCAAAACTGAAAAAGGTCAATCGATGCGTTTTTCGCATTGGCCATTTGGATGCAAAAGAGGTTAATTTTTATTTTTAACATTTTGCAGTAAAATGTTGCATAACACGATCGCTATAAACTAAAGCGATCTGAGTGATCATTACGAGCAGTGCAATATCGCTGCGAAGATGCGATGCAATTGCCCAATTGAGTTCATCGATCAGGTGAAACTAGGAGTGGCCCAGACTCGGGTCTTTTTTTTTTTTTTTTTTGCCGCTCACCATGTAGTACTAATTCGATCGAGTTCAATGTCACGGACCGGCGTCGCTTTAACGCGATCATCGCAGACGAGCCGCGAGCACAATCTGCATAATTTGGAAATAAAATCTCCGCGGTCTGCATCTCTGTCAATTTTTACGTAAGCTGCTCGAACACTTCGAAGGCTTGCCAGTAATGGTTGCAGCTGATGAACGACGAGTTTACCTGTACCGTAGCTGCAATTACGCAAAGCAAATATTTACAGAAGCACGCTAAAGAGGCACTCGAGGGTGGTGACGAACCGCTGGATGAGGAAACGTGTGAAGCACTATTGATTTGGTGTTAAGCCGGTAATTTATGGCAAATGTTGACATTCGTCAGTAGGTCGTTTAGTTTAGCAGAAAGTGAAAACACTTCACTAATTAGAAGCCGCATGTGCAGAAGTCGCAAACACCGGGGGTTTACCGACTTGGGCAGGTTCACTGAATTTAGAATTAGTCCGCATTCCTTTAGGTGAGTTATTATCAGACATCCGTCTGCAGTTGTAAAGTTAGTGAATAACTTTTCGTAATTCAAATTTTGGAGGTCATTCCACGCGTACAAGCGGCACAGCGCGCTCGCCTCGATTCAAAAACCGATTTGTCATAAATCGTAATTTCCTAGTTTCGATCGCCCAAGATCGCGCCACGATCGTGCTACTTCGCTCAGATCGATGATCTGATTTGCATTTTAAGGCCTATGTCTATCGAACGCACCACTGCTAAACATTTCGCGATCGAGTCCGATAAACGTAAAACGCAGCTCGCTGCTTTGGCTAAAATTGCGCCCATTTATAACCGAACTGATAAATTTGCGGCAATAAATTGGAATTTATGTAAACATGTCGAGTGCATTTTAATTAATTGTTCGGCTGGTGGTAGAGCCTGCAATGGCGTGCCACTTTCAGTTCACCTTCTTCCCTCCTGCCGGGCGGTATGGCGGCGGCGGTGCGCGGCGCATAAACCTCCAGTAGGTTTGCTCTGTTTTGACGCGGCCAGATTTTCGCCTTTTTCACATTTCATTCAAAACATTTCTTTTACTCATTTTTTTTACAGTCGAGCTACTGATGGCCAGTGCAATGGAAGTTACATACTTTACCGACCGACTGGAATTCAGTTGAGTAATACACGATTATGTTGCCTTATGCAAAATTGCCAGGAAATTCGCGGTGATCTAGTTTCGACGCACGGTGGAGTACGTACACTCGTAATATAAAACAAATGCAACGGTTTTTTGCTTTATTCGAATAGTTAACAAAACCAACGCTGTTCGTTGGACCAAGCACGCTCCACAAAAGATTTTGTATGCACCCACCGGTGATGGAAAAACCCGCTCGAATTTCTTGCATTTTAGTTCAAACGAAATTCTCATACATGTTTCGAAT
This sequence comes from Neoitamus cyanurus, assembly GCA_947538895.1. Lineage (NCBI taxonomy): Eukaryota > Metazoa > Arthropoda > Insecta > Diptera > Asilidae > Neoitamus > Neoitamus cyanurus. The sequence continues at coordinate 20,046,791 of OX384546.1, forward strand.
TTCAATATTTGGCAAGATAACGACGAAAGCATGATTTGTTATGTCTTTATACCGAAATAAAGCAATCATGTTAACTGCGTATTGCGTACATATTTACGCTATGCTAAATGTTTAGATATTTGTGGGAATAGTGAGAAAGACTCTCGTGTAGAACTAAGGAGAAAAACTTCTTTTTGATGTTTCAATGGTATCCTTAAACATTTTTCTCTATGCTGAATAGACTAGTAACGCGTTTCTTATTATTAATTAAGGAGCAAGGTGCAGAAATATATTTACATAAGGTAAAAATAGACTGCAGTTATGGTATTCACGAATGACTTGAAACATAGAGGACCATGGGGATGTTGAAAAGGAGTCAGGCAAGTGCGAGTCAGACTCGCGCCTCAAGGGTTCCGAATATTTACTTGTGCTGTGAGACCTTGCCAAATTCCATGATTTTAGATCAACGGGAAGTACTCCATAAGTTTTGATATATTTCAGAGTGCCAAAATATGCGGCATAAATGGCCGTATTTTTTGATTGTGTTGACTTATGTTAGAAGCTTGATGTTTTTACATCTCCAAGGGACCGTAGACCTAAGTATTTGATATTAACTTCAACATGATATCTCCACGTGTTGCTGAGAAAAGGAGTCTTGACAGACAGACAGAGAAACAAACAGACAGATGGACAACGAAACGATCCTATAAGGGTTCCTTTTTTCTTTTGAGGTACGAAACCCTAAAAAAACCAGGAACCTATAACGTGCCGGTATTTTTCATACTTAGAAATTAGAAAAAAAACTGAAAGTAAACATCGTTCAGATGGCCGTCATTTTCGATGAGCTTTATCTTTTAGCTCCCAAATCATTTTTGGCTTATTGGCATAAACGAATGACATTACATTACTTCATTGAATAAATTTTGAAGGTCGAATCACAGAATCTTAGCAACCAACTAACGTCACCGTTTCGTATTATATGTCCAGGCAACTCTTTGTACAATGGAGCGATTGTTTCACCAATTGTATGTCATATTGCGTTGTCTTGTTGAAAAAACTTATCTTGGAAGTTCATATGAAGAGAAGATACATCTCCTCATTGACGACTCGTCCTTTATTGATCAATCACCACCACCAAATAAGTTTTCCTGTAGCTAACATATTTGATTCATTGTTATGTGATGCCCTTTATTTTTATTGTATGTATTCATGTTTTACACTCAACACGACTTCCTCAAAAGATAACCTACTATTATAATACTCCCAATCCTATTGGAATTTTCAAACTATTGCTTAAATAAGATTGAAATAGGAAAACAGATCGATTGCATTTTCACTGACTCTAAAAAAAGCTTTCAACAGATTCTTGGTGCAGTAGCTAGGCTTTTCTGGTGTACCTCAAGGTAGTCACCTGGGTCCAGTCTTGTATTTTATTTACATTAACGATGTCTTACTGATGACACCAAGATCTTTCCCGTTACATCGAGCTAGTAGTAGAGTAGTTCTTTTAAATTCTGATCTTGACGCTTTTCACAAATGGTGTGCTGAAACGCCTGCCTTTAAATAACAAAAAGTGCACTTATATGTATATGATTTCCACGTACTAACGAATGTGTCATTCCTTATAATTATACTTCTGGCGTATATTTCTTAGACAGACTTGAAAAAACGAAGGATCTGGAAGTATGTTTTAACAGTCATTACTCTTTCGTCTAACAGTCCCAACAAGTTTGACTAGACATCAAATTTTTTCCATCTTTATTATCATCGTACAAATTCCGATATGAATAGGGTGTAAGGGAAATGTTAAAATCGTAAACGCAACGCTGTCAAATGTACGCTAGATTTAACGTTTAGGTATACAGCAGTTATGGAAATTGTCTCAAATATAGCACCTCCGATAATACAAAATTAGTTGCTGTTCATAGCATTTATAAAATGTTTACTGACTGAATATTTTCCTTTGCCAAGAATTGCTACATTTGGCACTCTAATTTACTTTTGCATGTTCCATATGATCAATCATTCTCAACTTGATTGTGAGTAATTAATTTCATACGTATGCATTAAATATGGAATATAACGTCGTTCAAAAGTCCGCCGTGGCATTGCTTGATGGCACGCATTCGTGAGGTCTAATTCGATGACTCTGTCGCATAAATCTGGCTGAATTTGCTGGATGGCGTTCGTTATGTTGACTTTGAGGGCATCAATTGTTTGCGGTTTATTGGGACAAACCTGTGACTTAAGATAGCCCCAAAGGAATAAGTCTAAAGGTGTTAAATCGTACGGTGTCTCGTACAGAATGTCCATCGTGGCATGTGCTGTGTGGCACGTAGCGCCGTCTTGTTGGAACTACATATCATCGGTATCCATATCATCCAGTTTAGGCCACAAGAAGTTGCTTATCATCGCTCGCCGGTGGCGAAATTTGGGTCAACTTCCGATGTGTACGTATGGTTACGGAAACGGTTAAGCCACAATGAAATTACCCACCCATAGTTCCTAATGAAGCTTTGATGTCTAAAATAATTTACTTTCACATTTATTTCTATTTTTATTGACCAAATATTTGCGCATATTTCCATGTACATTTTGAAAATAATACAGAATTAAAATTGGAATTGAAAATAGAAGTCAATTATAGTCTTGCTTACGGCAAGTGTTCCTTAATTCAGTGCGATCAAAATTTTCAATTTAGGCTTTTTTAATTCATTACAAAGTATTTCAAGGTAGGATAAAAAATCCATGCCCTTGACTAATCATTTGTTCAGCTAATTTTGGAATTCATTATGCGCAATGAATTTCAAAACACAATAGTTCTAAAAGGTTACTTTGTACTGTGAGGTATAAACACTAATGACTCCAAATATGCTGAAAATCTGTATTGGATGCTCAATTACATGTCGATTTTATCAATCGTTCCTTTTGTACATTGACTGGCTGCTCATTCATCAACTATCGACCTTTTCCATGCATGTGACCTTAAACAGATGTTCCCATTATAGCAATACCGCTTTTGCGGTGAAGCCGTTTTTCATTCAATTTTATTAAAATCATTTCCATCATTTCTACTTGTGGAAAAAATTCGAACTGGAAATCCTACGGAATGGGCTGGGCATGTCAAAGATTTTGCTAATTCACTTTCAAATGTTTACAATGACTGGTTTGAACTTCTACCAGCGGAAACACATGTCAAAATGAGGATCCCTTTTTTTTATTTTGAGCTCATTAAGAGGTATGCAATTTGTTCGTGTAGTTGCAGTGCTAATTAATCCCTTAGGCTGATTAGGTGTTAGTTATAATTAGCTCAAATTTGTTGGTTTTTAGAAAGCATTCCCACGTCAAAATTGAAGACTAATTTGCTGAATTTCCATACTGGCATTCTTGAAAAGCAAACCACGCGTTAAATGGCTATAAATTCACACGAGTTCCGTTGACCTTACTTCTTCTTTTGAAAGAAGTAAACAGCCCAAGAGGCTTGAGCTCCCGGCACATCTTTTCCAGTTCACCTTCGCGTGAAGTTAATAAAGGGTGATTTGTTATCTCCGCAACGACGGTGGATAGATGTAACATGACTTATGACACCTTGAAGTGCATCAGTAGTCCGAGACGTTACTTGTCGATTTACTTTCTCCAGGTCGGACAGGTGATGTCGACTGAAGAAGATAAATTCATCTTGGGGGTTTTCTTTTCGAATGGGAAGAGAGTTCAAGTGCCTTCCACCTTCACATTGTTTTTGCGAAGCACGCTCACATTTTATGGTCAATTTTTTTAGTAAGGTAGCAGTCGTGCATAGCACGTATAACAGTTATGTGCAATACCCACGTAGGGTCATTAATACCTTCCACAGCTTCCGCGAGCGGCGAGTGCTACATTCGCACCCTTCATTCCGCAATTAGTTCTGCGGGAACGATTTTTTACCCAATATATTTTTTTTATGACATAAATTACAGCGAGAAAAGTGAAAGCGCTCAAATTCGATAGATTTTTGTGCAAACTATGCTTGCAAAATTGGACCAGTCTTGGGTAACAGGGTAACCAACGGTGCAAGCTGCTGCAAGACAATAACCGAAGAAGTCTTCATCTTCACCTCCAGATCTGAATCTGAGATGTGCGTCTTCGGCCGTCGTCGTCGAATTTAATCGTCGTCGTAAATGCCATGTAAATGTCAAGGGTTTGGTCACTCCGCACAATGGATGGCGCATCCGCGATCACAATGTACCCACTCGGCACGGTAGTTTGGCCATCATTTATAATCCTAAACACAATACCTGCGGGGTAGCCAACAGGTGCTAATGCCAAAATACGTCGCGTTTTTTGTTTTCTCCCCGCGGTATACAATAATTGATGATCGGTCGACGCGAGCTATTGTGAGCCTCGCTGCGACCGGGTGGACCAGATGATTAATAAACAATCGGATTTTATCGTGCTGCTCCGGCTGCTGCGACTGAATTTCCAAAAAAAAAAAAATGTGACGCTGGGGCTAAAACAATAAACCGTTTGATAACCCCTGCAGTCCTCGTACCTACCTATTATTGCAAGAAGGTGTCATGTGGTTAAAAATTGATTTTCTGGTGGCGTCCTCCGAAATCGCAAAATGTTGCATTAATGGGGAAACCAGGAACAATTTATTCGTTGTCACCCGCAGTGATCGAACGATCTTTTGTTTTTACTAATTTACATCGTACGGCGCTTTGTTACTTTTGGAAGGTGTCTTGTTTTATATAACACGAAAATTATCACCTATCTTGGCAAATGTTTGCACAACACACAATCGGGGATTTGATTTATGCACCTTGTGCGCATCCAACTGGTTTCTTTCTATTCAGTCGATCAGGCGCAGTTTCGCTCGTAATAATTATTATCATCGCTAATAATATGGTGCTGACTTAATTTTCATTTTTGCATTGCTGGAAAGTGTTGAGAAAGGAATAAAATAAAAGTTAGGTGTCGAACTTCCGATGACTGCCCCTATGACCTCTGTGTCATTTGGCTTTTACGTTATAAAATAATAACAATATTTTTGTAACGCATTTCTTTTCCTCGGATCGGAAGAGATCACGCAATTAAGAAGTATCAATCAGAAGATAAGAATATCCTCGACCTAAAATGGAAAGTTTCAAACTAATGATTTTACTAACTGGAAATTTTTTTAAATATTTGCTTTTGCCTCAGAATTGTGAACATTGTGGGATGGTCCATTTTTTTTGTTCCCAAGTGTACGATTAATATTTTCTAAAGTTAATTATTCAGAATTGCACCACACCTACTCGTCAACAAATACCAAAAACTCGTAATATAACATCGAAGATGTGCAGAAGCTTAGGTATATGACTTTCATTTGATATTAAATGTTCGAGATCACTGTCTTAATCTCCAATAAATTTTGATATCGTACGCTTTATCGAATACTTAAACATGTGAATAAATTACAAATTTTTAATAAAGTTGTATAGTATTCCTGAGGTAACTTTTTTTCAGCAGTTTCTTAAAATGTTAATAATTTTACGATCTCCCCTACATAAATTTACTGATCAAATCATTTATAATATCTTACGATCATCGAATTTTTTTTCTTTAAATTTCAAGTAATTTTTAAACCGTGTGAACGTTTGTACAAATAGAGAAACTATTTTAAATGCATTTAATGATCTATTTTTGATTATGTAATATACCCGTGTGTATTAGGCAGTAAAATAAATAGTTTTGAAAGGAGAATGGTCAAACAATCTACATCGATAAAAATAACCTACATATGTTATGGTGGAGTATAATTTGTTAAAGAAAGAGACAAACTTATTTGTTTACATCCAGAGTGGCTAAGAAGTAAATCTACTACAAGCGAATTGCTGGGATTTCACATTACTAATTGTTACATTTCAAATATTGAAAAGGGGTGAACAGAAAAGCTTTTGACAGTATTAATCACCGAATTCTGCTCTCTAAACTCAACCTTCTAGGATTTTTCCCTCTCTTTATCAATTATCCCAGCTGCGAGTTCCATTTGGAAGCGTTCTATGCAAGAAAATATTTAGCATCTCAGGTGTACCTCAAGGTAGTCATCTTGATCCACTTTTGTTCATTATATTCACACATGATGTGACGATGTTCTTGTCATTGCGGATAACGTCACGATCTTTCGGGTTACATCTAGCGAACAGGATTGTATTCTCTTAAATTGTGATCTTGATGCTTTTCATAATTGGTATGTGTTTAACCATTTATCAATAAACGTGGACAGATGCACTTATATGCGCTTCTCACATAAGAAAAGCATCATTACTTTTTACGAATGCTCGCTGCAGTTTGGTTAAAAAGTCGTTTTTTTGTTCAAGGAACACATTGATACCTAGTAGGTGCTAGGCTGGGCTTTTTCAAGCGGTGGTCTAAGGAGTTCAAAGATCCTTATATCTCTCGAACACTTTTTTGTACATTTGAAAATCAATACTTTAGTATGCGAGTCTGGTCTGGTCTCAATCCATTAACCGTGTTGAGGCAGTACAACGAAGATTTCTTAAATTCGCTCTTCAATACTCCATTGATTCTCACACCAACCAACTCAAAATAATTTCATAACAATTTTATATCAATAAAATAGTGTTTGCCTTAGATTGTGTATAAGGATCGAGATATGTTAACTTCCTTGAACTTGTCGTTATCTTTGACATCTTTGCTTCAGGCTCATCCGACAAGACACTATAATTTCTTTCATACTCTTCTTCGTTATACAAATTACGAATCGAACGAACCTTTTACGTCAATGTACCTAGTACCACGTTTCCGTGACATTCTAAAAACGTGGGCTCTCGATTTTTTTTTTGGCACTTGAAGAGTAAGATGATAGAAAAATCTCAAAATATAGTTGTAAACCTCTTAGCCACCTACCCTATATAAGCCACCGAGGATCGGCGGAATATCGGTATGCCTATGAGCGGCGAAGTAGTTAACATTTTTGAAAAACATAATGAGTATCACCACGTATAATAACAATGGCAGGGACTATGAAGTATGAGAGAGTTCTGTATGTAGGCTAACCGACAAATTGGGACAACTACCGTATTTCAGAAATATGTAAATTCAAAGAAGAGTTTTTATAGCGAAGATAAATGCATTTTGAGGGCAGCACGAAATCGGTAATTCCTCAAAAAATACGAAAGTCGAGCAGTAATTTTTATAGAATTTGGAATCAATGGTTTTGGTTTTTTTTGGGAAATGATTTGATTTTGAAAATGGCAAATCCTACTCTGTGACTATTATAATAGTAAGGTATAAATGTATATATGTATGTATTTTAACAATTTGTTGCTAAATTATAGTTTCTCTAAGAGAAGCACATTCATCTGTAACCAAAACACCTCTTCATTCGTTATCTTGTCGAATATTCATAATTCGCACAAAGTTAATTAAACCAAACCTCACGGCTCTTATAGATATTAAGCTGAGGCAACCCACTGGAAATCTGAACTGAATTGTGTAACCTTTCTTAACGCTAATTTAACTAAAAGGCTCATAAATTGCAATCAACACCTACACGTCATTGAGACGTACATGAGTGAAGAGGTATCTGGCTTGTTTAAACAATGTGCAATAAGCTCTTCGTTTTCATTAATTCTTAAGTCAAAGGAGGAAGAGGAGTTAGATATCTAAAAGTAGGTTAATTTTAAAAATTAATGTATTAATACTTGGTGAAGAATGTGGGGAGAATATTTTTTTAAATTTGAGTTAGTAGCCGAGCCCAAGGAATATGACTCAGCTGAATACTTTAAGCTACTTGCATTACTACATCGCAGATTATTAACCCTACTCTGTGTTATGTCAGGTAGAATAGGAAATTGGAGTATAAACGACCCCGTCTGTGCTTGTAGTCTTAAATAACAAAATGATTCTTTGGAGCATAAACTTAGGATTCTTTTACATATTATGGTTTAATAATTGCCGCCCAAAGAAAAAGTTCTGAGTGCATTCAAATTGATGGCACAGCTCTAAAAAAGGGCTCGGTTAACTTTGGGGGTTCCGCAGGGGTCTGTGTTAGGTGCTCTGTAATTTACTTTATGTATTGATGATTTGATAACGCTTAAATTGAAGCGAAATATTTTGTATATTTGCTGATGATGTGAAATTGTATCAATATCTGCTCCTAATTTCAATAACTGTGATATGTGCCCCTTAAAACTACAAGCGATCATTATGGATAAATGACATTACTGGGCTATCTACTGTTAATATTGGTGGTACAGCCATTAATAAAAGTAGAGAGTTTGGGAGTTGTGAGGAATAATTGCATGCAATAATGGTCTGACCACGTGAACATGAAATCTGGAAAGATTTTCAGGATTCTCAGGCAATGTTGGATTTCCTGTAGAGATTTAACATTTAAACTTGCGTGAATGGTCCTACCTTCCATCCAGATTTTGTCAAACCTTTGTACTAACTGTAGAAATAAATAATATTATTATTATTGTCTGAATGAAGGAGAGAGGAGATATGATACTATCATGGTTATAGCGATCCAATTACCAAAACGATCAATTATTTAAAAAATAAGATTCAGATTTCATCATATTTTAAAACATACGACATTTATAAATAAATAGAATAGAATAAGATACACTGAAACTATAATCACGTATCCAACTTAAAATTTAAACAATCTTTCGAAGCACTTATGAAGAGAAAGTCTTTGAGAACTCTATTTTCGGAATGAAAGTGATATATGAACTGGGAATGTTAATCTTGAATAAAAATAAAATGAGCACAACTGCGGATAATTTCCCTAAATTCTCAAGGTGTCCATTTGGAGGGCATAATTCGCTGACCTACATACATTAAATCTTTCCTTCTCACATAAATTACGAAGAAATTAGAACAAAACTCCAATCTTCTAGCGAACGAGCCAAACACCTTCCTTTGTTGAGAACAGCTCTATGAGAAAGATTCCACCATAGGCCGCAAAAATTTGCTAAGACCACATAATTCGCCCGGCAACGGTACTCTATTATCACTAGAAAACAAAAGAAGGTCGAGCCATTTGACTTGGACACAGCCCAGCGATAGTGTTTTTCTAAGGAGCCCAAAAATCTACAGAGTGGAACAACAATCGCTAAAGAATGGACACCTTGACCTAATCCGGAGTTTCTCATGCATAGCTCATGTCTTCAAGTCAGAGATCTTCTCTCGCACTCCCGGACGGGCATTATTGCAGTTTCCAACAGAAGAAAGGTTGCATCCCTGTTTTGCATTCAATTGGCACGTGCTGATGAAATATTTATGCGCACCTCGTCCATATCAATGCACCTATGGTTGGCCGCGCACTTCCACCATTCGGCCGTGAAGTGCAAAATCTCACTTTCCTTTGCTTAGACTACAGTAGGCAAAATAGACACGAGCCTCAGATAATCATATCCAAAGTTTGCAGTGCATTTTTTTCGAAAAAAGCGAAAGTAAGACGTGTCGACCCATTGTCGAGATGTTACTGACTTTTCTAATGAACTTAATGAAATCTCCGCAAGCTGTGGAGATCTTTTCTTGCGACGACCGAAGTTGGGTACACGCAGCTGTGTGTGCAGACACGTCCAAAGTTTATATATGTGAAATAATAAGGCGCGATGGCACGAAAATTGCACCAAACTCATGTCTTATGCTAATTTGATGGGTCTTAGCCGACACTGGGATTTTATTTGAGTAACACCGGGTGGAGTGGTAACAATGGGGAAGAACTGGGTGTTGACTAATTTTCTTGCATTCTTGCAGTTGGATGTCTGGTATGTGGGAATTACCTTGCAGGAATTGCACCAACTGTAATTGCTGTTTCGACAAAATTTGTTCAGTTGTTACTTGTTTGCATAATTTCAATTTGTTCTGATTTGTCTGAAGATTTTGGAAGATACTCACTAACGATTTCTCTCTCTTTTCAGGTATGGAACCAACAAATGGATTTTACTTGACACTAATCATATGTGGTTATGGATCACGACAGTGAGATATTAATTAAAATCAATTTTCCTAATTTTATAATACATAGAAGTATTTTAAAAGTAATACAACGTTACACAAAAGTTGAACAATAATTGTAAAATATAGGTAAAGGTCTTCTTCCTCGTGGAATGGAGTATTTTAAAAATTAGTTCATCGCAATGAGGTTTTTCTTCTGAAATTAAGCAAAGCAATTCTAGTTAAGCGTTGAGTTAAAGATTCAGGCGCGGCTTTGTTTATTCGAAAAAGTGCTTCCTAATGTTGCGTAGCCTCTCCAAAGTACCATACAATCTCAGAAAAAATTTAGTCCTACTTTCTTCATATGTTCTTTTCACTCTCTAAATATTTTTGGTTCCAGTAAACTTCCCTTGACAGATAGATGGTAGACAATAAGAGTTTTAAAGGTCACTGATTTGAAATATGGTACCTACTTAATTTTGAAAATTAACGATGGCAGGTGCAAGATGGTAGAACCAAAAACGAAATTTTCATTACAAATGTTGATAATCTGAGCTGGTGAATTTTAAATATCAAATTTTATTAGATACTCAAGATAGTTGGTACATGTGGACTTTAGGGGTCACTTATTATAAATATAATGCCTGATTATAAAAAATTAAGCTGGCGGATCCAATTGAGAATTGACAGACTATAAAACACTGAATTTCACTAATTGTGAGTTTTCGGAAAAATTGGGTGTTGGAAGCTTTTATAGTCGGTGATCTAATTGATCTAAAATCTAAACGGTAATATATAAGAAGTGCATAATATATCAAAGAAAACATTTTACCTTTGTGTGCTTTACTTTTTCCACACTTACGAGGGAAATCAACTCTATAACCCTCAAAATTACGTGATTACTTGAGATTTTTTTAAATACAACTAAAAAAGCAGCACTAGAATTCGCTAACGATTTAGAGATTACAGTTTCGAGCTTCTCTAACTCACACAAGCATTTTAGAAAGATGTACTAGAACATCGAACAAGATATTACAATTATGCGTGGCAAATGACAGCGATAGTTACATTCCCCTATAGATAATACTCACATGTGAGTGAAATTGGTCTTGCTTAGAGCTCTAAGCTAGAGAATTTTTTTTTTATAGAATCGCAATATTTCTCTAAACTTGGAGTGCTCTAGTATATTTACTTATTTTTGGAAATTACTGAAAAATGACGCCACTTTTTCTATAACTTACAGCTATCATTGGCTCTAAGCTCTCGAACGTATTTTGTTAAAGAATCGCGAAGCACTCTAAATTGTAAATCTAACTCGTTACGGAATTCCAGGGCAGATTTTTACAAAACTACCAGAATTATTTATTATACATTTACAAAGGTAAAAAAATAAAAATAGTGATTATATAAATAAAAAATAGTAAAATAGAAAATAGGAACAATGATTGATAGGCGTCATTTTCCGCCAACGATAACTCCGCCTTGCAGCTTCCCCAGTTTTCACAAAAAAACTAAGACGGGTGTTTAATTGTTAGGGAATTTTATTCTATATACTTATATGTATGAACCTAAAAAAGGCATCAACATAAAAATTTCGTTGGACTTGGAAAAAGAGTTTTGATTTTCGCAAAGATTTGGCAAGTTAAAATTTGTTAATGCAAAAAAAAAAATCGCTTTTCTAAATTACAAAACATTTTTAAATTTTTAGTTAGATTTTTGAATTTAGCTCCTTTGAGTACTGAAGGTGATATCGTTCAAATGGTGGCCTCCAGCGTTGATACTAATTTGAGCCCTTTTTATAGCATTTTCAATCACATCTATTTCTTGTTCAATATTATTTTTCATGGTCTGACCAGTCCACACTTCTTTCGTTATTTAAAGTCATAGGCTTATTTATGTGAACAAGACTATAAGGCCCATCCTTGAATATGCTTGCCTAGTCTGGTCTCCGTATCATGTCTCTGAGACAAAAAGAGTGGAATCTGTCCAGTGCAGATTTTTAAGATTTGCTCTCGGATGCCTGCCTTGGAGGGACCCTCTTAAGTTACCTCCTTACTCAGATAGACTGAAGCTAATTGGCCTAGCCAGAGGCGCGAAGTATCCAAAACGACCTTCGTCTTCGGCATACTTCAAGGGTCTATTGATTCCCCGGAACTACTGAGTCAGATCAGTATTTCAGTTCCCTCTCATTCATTGCGAGGTTCGGACTTTCTGCATGTCTATCACCGCACAAATTACGGTAAGAATATGCCGATACCTTCTATGTCGCGGCTTTTCAACTTCTACTATAAAGATTGCGTGGACTTTAACCTTAGCAAAACCCAGTTGAGAAGTCGGCTCGCTTAGTCTCTTCTATTGCCTTCTTACATCTTTAGTAGTCAGTTCATTTGATTGATTTGTTAATAAATAAATAAATAAGACACAGACTCTAACAGCGTTGAAAAATAACAACTTACAATTACTGATATCCTAAGGAAACATTTCGTGAAGAAATTCCTCTGTTCATTTTTTCTATCAAAAAATACTTCGAGGATTTTTATCAATCAAATTTTGTTATGGATCATGAGACACACAATGGTTAAAATAATAATAGTGCTTCTTGTATTTTTCTAAAACGTATCAGACCACCGTAATCGCAAAAATGTTATTTAAAGCACTTAGGTACTGGGCGTTGCTTTCAAATTATTTTTTCTTATTTTTCGATTAATTGTTTTATACTTGTATGTATATTTATTATAACATAAGCTAAAAGGGGATACAATGCAAAGGACTCTAAAGGTTTATATGTATTTTATGTGGTAAATCGTGACTGAGTAGTAAAAATAAAAAAAACCATTCTATGTCAATTAGATTGCATTTTAGTGCGAATATTAAAAGAGACCTCCTGTAAAATTCCTTGATAAACGGTGGCAACATGAAAAAGATACAAAGCTGCGACATACGGATGTACGTTCATGACAACATTCTGTTAGTGTCCTAAGATGTCAAAATTATGCTGCCCAGGTGTTTGGGTTTCGATTTTTCATGTCCTTAGTCTCGAATAAAGCCGTTAGGAAGCCATTTAAATATTAGTAGTAGTAGTGTAGGACCCAAAATAAGCAAGCACCTCAGGCATGTCCACATTTTTAAAAAATCTTGTATATATCCTGAAATTTCGTAACCTGTGTAATTTCTCATAAATGATGTAATTTACGTACCATTAAGAAACTTTTGCTATACGTTATCGTAATTTACGGGCCGGGCCGTGTCGAGCATGTTTTCACAAAAGTAATTCATAGCTTCGCCGCCTTCCGGGACTTGCACCCATACTACGTGCATTGATATGCAAAAGCAAACCTCAGTGAACGTAGATACCCTTCTAAACGAAGGTAAAAGTATTTCCCATTTAGCTAACTGCGAGAAGGTTGCTGGAAAGTTGCATGATTTAAACGAAATCGGAAGTGAACTAGTTGGGCTCTAGTAAAATCGCAAAATCACATAGGCAAGACCATAGGCAGCAAATGCACTTGGCTGCCGCCGTTGTCGCCACTGCAATTGTTGCAAAAGAGTTTGCCGACGACGACGCCACGCCGCCGTCAACTGACTACGATTGGCCCGGTTTGGTTGCGGCCAGGCGTAAACTGCTTAAGTCAAATTTGCTCTCGTTGGACATAAATTAAGGCCGCCATTATGCATCGCTTTTGCCCATGTCCGTAGTCCGTACCTGTGATCTCAACTCTCAAGACGGCGCGCGGCCTAGGGTCAGCCCAGCCACATTTGGACATTTTCGCCTGCCATCCGAAGAACCACCAGTCAGGAGCAGGCCTAAAACTCCGCCGCGGTGCAGTAATGCACCGGTGAGCTGGTCGTGAAGTTACATAACTACGCCTGACTTATGCAGATTTATGTCATTGGTGGAACCTATTCCTCCCGGAGTGGTTTATGACTTTTCAGGTGATTTAATTGCTTCGATCGCCTACTAGCCGCGGGTGCGGGGACTCGAACGCAAACAAAAATAAACCAAAAACGAAAACAAAAAACACATTGGGCGGAATAATGTGCATAGTGTGTCTCCAGCCAGTTCATGTTCTTGGGTTATCGCCGGTTATTTCGCGCGCTTTGCAAATTAAGGCAACGGCAAAAGGGTCGTGCAGCGCACTTTCACGACGCGGCCCAAAAAATTCGATCGCGAAATGAGTTATTGTCTGCGGCGAAGGTGTGCCCGCGATATGAAGAATGTGATCAACATTCTCCCCTTGTTGAGTTCGTCTTATTAATAAATTGATTGATTCGTTCTCAATTTTGACGTTAATTGGTTATGAAAGAGCCCAATTTCTCGGCTAATATATTTTTTTTGTTGCGGTATCGTCAATTATTGGCGGGCGGCGGCAAACGTTTGCAAAAAATTGGGTTAGTCGATCACTTTAGTTTTCAGAAGGAGGCTTTTGATTAACATGACAGTTTTGTTGGATATTGGGCAATAATTGAGTAATATTTTGCAATTTTTAGAAAAAATTACGAGAAACTAATTTATAATTTAACAAGCCACAATTACTAAACGTTATCTCACCAGCATAACGACTACTACTTCATGAAACATTTAAAAAATTATTTTGATAAAGAATGTCTCAATGTTTGTCATATGTTATGTCAGTTATGTATATTTAGTAGCTGGCATATGAAAATATAGTCTTCTACACTTTAAACTACGAAAGAACGTTTTTTAGTTGTGAAGACCAATTACAAAAATGAAGAACATTTTACAGTGACAAATTGCAAATAATGTGCTCATTTTGGTGTGCATAATCGTCCGGCGGGATGAATGTATTTGATGAAATGAACGTAAATTACATGCGATTTCAACAGGATGGCGCGAGATGCCACACCGCACGTGATGTAATAACGTTATTGCAAACCAAGTTACCAGGTTGTGTATTCTCTTAGTTTAGCGACCAAAACTAGTCGCCGAGAAATTGTGATTTAACCTGTTCAGACTTCTTTCTTTGGATTTATCCTTGAAAGGTATGATACGTATGTATATACATATGTATGCAAACCAACCTGAGATTATTCAACAACTCAAGGAAGATATCAAAGGCTACTATCATGCAATCCAGTCGTCTTTACGGCAAAACGTCTTCGAAATTCGAATTCTAAATTTATGATTTATATGTTTATTCATTCATTGAATTACTAAGTATAATACATATACATACAATGCAATACTGAATAATATGAATAACAAACCATTTGAAAAACTCCACTTCGACTGGCTTCTAGAAATATAAGGTATTAATTATTACGTTCGAACACTTGGCATATTTAAATCCAATTGTTATAAATGAAGATAACTTGTCTTCTACTACTGCCGGAAAAAATTGCAAATATTATATATTACACTAGCTTGCTCGGACCCGGCGTTTCCCGGGATACTATTAAATTTGTATTTAATTTTACAACGCCTCCCTACTGCACCACCGCCTCTCCTATGTGACCCAGCGTTTTCCTATTTGCGTTTTGCACATGTTTTAGATATTTTCCAACAGTATTATTAAATTTATAATAGTTTTCTTCATTTTACACCACCTCCTTATTGCACCCTTCTCCTATATCTCCCAGCGGGGTGGGGGTGGTCACATATTTGGAAATTTGAATAGCAGATTCGAAATCAATGATCCCGAAAATTCCCTAGTGCGGATTTCAGGGAAATCCGTTGAAGTTTAATTTTTCGGTAGCCATATTGATCCACCATCTTGATTTCCAAAATTTTGATGGCACATTCAAAATCAGTGACCCCAAAAACCCAAACCAAAAACAAAAGTTCGGATTTTCAGTGAAATCCCTTGAAGTTTAACTTTTTCAGTCACCATATTGGATCCGACATCTTGAATTCCAAAATTTTGAATGCAAGCTCGAGATCTGCGAACCCGAAAACCTCCAATTGCCTTTTTCATAAAGATTCCTTGAAGTTGGAAAATTCGCTTCCTATACAAAACGGAAATTTCGATTTTTTGGATTTCCCGACTTTTCCTTTGGGGTTTCCCGAATTTTCTTTTTTTTAAACCTCCCCTGTATTATAGCGAACAAACCAAAAAAAAATTATCGAAATCGGTCAAGCCGTTTTTAGTTTTAGCGAGACATACAGACAAACATTCATTTTTATATATATAGATGTGTATGTAAACAAAATTGGTTCAATTTCATTACCAAACAAACAATTTCTCTTGTTTAAACATCAGCCTGCCTTGCCTAGGTCACTACGAAAATCTTTAACAAACGACAAAAGCAAAAGACAAACGTATTACACAATTATAAAAATTCATCGAGTCGGACACTTCTGAATTCCGGAAAATAAAATCAAAAGACTAAAAACTAGTGCCTATTTAATGTATTGAATCCCATGTAAAATACGACCATAGAAGCGGTCGCACAATTTGAAGAAACAAATTGGAAAAAAGTGCGTAAATGTCTTCTTTTGCCGGAATTGGTCACGCAACGTTTCCTTAGATGAGACGCGTGAACGATTTTCAACAAAACCGAAAAGATATTACGACACTTTTGCCATACCTTTGGTAATGTAAATTTTATTACATGAGTATACGCGTAAAAACGCAATTGAGCTCGCATTCGGGAAATGTAACCTTTAAAAATAAATCATGACGGAAACCGACGCACTTATCCCAAAAACAAGTTATGCACGTTGTTCCATAGGGGCGGATGCGGCAATATAGCCGAAGCGGTAGTTGTAATTATTATATTGAATTAGATGAAAATGCGATAAGCAAAGTGCGTAAATGTGTATTGCTTCCTTGCGCTTCAAATATTTTATTTCAAGCATCATCATTTAATTTCCTCGACGCTGAAACTGAAACCCATTCATTGCAAGAAATAAACAAATTTTCATCGTCTTATAATCGCACACCGAATGCAGTTCGAGTCTAAGAGTTAAGCACCCTATTACCATTAATCGCAGTTTATTGCGACATAAACAATACGAATGGGCTAGCAGCTTCGCTTCCTTATTATGGTGTCGCGGCATATAGAGGGAAAAAGTTATTTAAATAAACAAAATCAACTTGTCAATGTCTGACGGCGCGGCGGCGGCGCGGTGACCGGCGTGACGACACGTAAAAGTGAAATAACTTTCTGCTGCCATAAGAAACGATTCCAGACTATTGGGTACGAGTATCACATCAATCTCTAGGTTAATCAAGAAGGCAATTAAGCTTCTGCCCACGAAAAAGTAAAGGTACCACAGCCGTACCCTGTATGGTTCCATTTTGATGGCTTCTAATTCGGTGCGTGACAAATTGGTGCTCGGCTTTAAATAGCCCTCGATTATTTACATCTTATCTGTGGGCTAAAAAAAAATTCAATTCCAGTCGAACGGCAGTTATTTTGCATAATACGACCAGTGAGTGTATCGGACCGCCCGACCACGTCTGAGGAGTCTGGCGTGCCACAGAAACCCTCAAAAAAAAAAAAAATAACCAGACCAGACGATTGCACAATTTTCAGGTTTTGCAGACACTTGGGAGCCGTATGGTGTCAAAAAATCACCAAGATACGATCTCCTGTGGCTATGGGTGTCAAATGAAAACGAAAGTTATCACAAAGTTGTTTCTTTGGTTGTTATCACACATGTGCCCGAACCGTGCCCGGTCCGATGATGGGTGTGGTAAAAGGAGGTTACGCCGGCTGCAGGTTGCGGGCACCTGAATTCAAAAATTCGGCCAGCAGTGTTCGAGCTGATGAAGAGATAAGGAGGCTCATGTCAATCTGTTCTGCGATTTTTTTTTCCAAGTCGCCGAGTTTTTGACGAATGCCATTGATAGTCTGGACCACTACTATTCTCTGTCTATCGATTGCTGCTTCTTGCAACATAGACAAGTTCGTGGTCCAACCAAGGGAACCGACCGACCGACCGATTATCTCACCAGAATGATCAGAAGATTTTATTGCAGCTCAAGACAATGCGAAATTTTGAATATTCCCACACTTGGCGCGAACTTCGTTAGGCAACGGATTTCGTAATTTTTGGAGTTTATTAGGTAGGCAGTTACTTACAGCCGCTGGCCTCTTTTTTACATGCGCTTGACGCACCATGCAATCAAGCGGTAATCACACGTCGAACCTCAATTTCACAGCGTATTGAGGGGCAGTGCTGGTTAGGGAAAAAAAATTACCTGGCCTGGGTGTCACACTTGTCGCCCAATTTAAATATAATTCCTTCAAAAAGTGGCTAAGAAATAAAATTTTCACATAATCTCTTAATTCAATTTTCGTGTAATTTCAAAATTCGCCGCATTAAAACGAGTTTTGCGACTGGACGCAATATGCGATTGTTCTACTTTACGATTTTTGAGCAGCCATTTCGTGGCATATGAGACAGCCAAGACCTGATTTAGACAAGAGATTAAGTGCAGCTGCAATTTGTTGGACACTTATGTATCTGGTTATTCACCACGCACTCATTCGCTGCGTTTTGAAGATGTTTTTCTTAACGCCTTCGGGGAGATTGCTCGTGAAGATATCAGTTTCAGTTCAACGGATTTTATGGTGTCACCCTTGGGTGCTCATCGTCATTATCATCAGTAGTTGCAATTAAATGGATCACCTTATTTATGGGCACTGATTCATTCGCAGCCTTGCTCCTGATTCACATGGAGTGGGTGCCAAAATGCTGGTAGCACTGACCCATTTTTTTATACAGTAATCAAATTTCCATTTTGAATCGTCTGTATCGTCGGTTAATTTCTTTGAACATATCTCGTATATGCTATGAACATGTTTCCAGGTCCACAAAAAAAAGAGGTGTGATCATATAAATTCCTGGGATCGGTAAAACGGATGGTGTCCATTTTTTAATGGGCAGTAGTGCATACTCCCAGTATTTTACTGGGAAAATCTTAGGTTGCGACATACCCGGTAGTTATGTATTTCAGATGCGAAAGTTTTATGAAACTTAGCAATAATGCAAGGTGTGCCCGGAAAGTAATGATAATGAAATTCCCACGTTCCCTAGAGCTTAATTGAGATTGTGGTTCGAGGTTAGCTAGTTTGGGATCTCAAGTAATTGGTAGAAAAAGTTTCAGTTGAGACGATTGACTTTGTGAAACCCTGCAAACGTTTCCCGGCACAGTAACAATGCAAAAGAGTTGTTGTGCCGCAACCGTATTCTTCGATTCGATCAAGGGATCGTTAGTAAAGAATTTATATTTGAGATCCCAAACAATGTAATATTTTACCTTGAAATTTGGCACATTTGGGGAAGACGGTTTTGTATATGTGACGTCACGGATTCCTTATCAAGACAACTCAGTGAGATTCACTTCACTGGGCCGTGAGAGTGTTTGTAGGACCAAAATATATTTGCGTTCTTTCACATCCACCCTACAATCTCAACTCTTGTCTACGTGTAATTGTTTTCCAAAATTAAAACATATTTTGAGAGTAATAAATATTGATTTGGAATTTACTTGGGCAGATTGGGCATGGCATACCCGAGTGTTATTTGATCGGTTATATAAAGTCTTTCAATAAGGACGCTCGACTTTTAAATATAAATTAAACATGTTGTGTGTGAGATATCCACTTTATTTTTATTTTATTTGAAAGAATATTACGGAATATAGCGTAGTTCTAACATCCGCCACGGCTTTGCCTTGTGGCACGTATTCGGGAGGTCCAATTTTCCATGACTTTATCGCATAAATCTGGCTGAATTTGCTGGATGGAATTCGTTATGTTGCTTTGAGAGCATTTTGTTTACGGCTTATTCGCGTAGACCTATGATTTGAGATATCCCCTAAAGAAGAAGCCTTAAGGCGTTAAATCGCACGATCTCGATGGCCAGTTTCAAATCGCTCATGCAGAATGTCCATCGTGGCATGCGCTGTGTGGCACGTAGCGCCGTCCTGTTGGCACCACATGTCGTCGGTAGCCATAAGATCCAGTTTAGATCAAAAGAAGATGCTTATAATCGATCTACAGCGCTCGCCGTTGACGGTTAAGGAAATGCCAGTTACATTTTGATATTGATTTGACATATAAAATTTGATGATTTGCACCCGTTCTTCAACGCTATAAAAAAAATTGAGCGTTCATATTGAAAAACCCTTTATTAGCTCCAATTGTTTATGTTAAAGACTTATTTTGCATTTCATCTTATTCAATACATTGTCACGGCGAGAATGGGTCACTTATTCAAATTCTACCATTGCTCATAAAGAAAAATGTTTAAATTTTTTTTAGTATTTACCAGCACGCATCGCTTTTTTTACCCAGTCAACAACTTCCATATATGTATGAAGGAAAGTCCATAGGTGGAAACTTCGTCACGCCAAAATTCACACGCAGTTTTTTCACCGCATAGTCCCTTGTAATTTGAAAAATTCTTCAAATTGATTTCACACAAGAAATAAATAATTACAGGCATCCGTGTGAAAAATCACTGTTAGCCTGCAGAGGAGAGATCCTGCATTGGAAATACCTCAGACTTTTTGTACTGAAACTCCTTCACCAAAAAAAAAAACAACAAATCATTCCATCAGAGGTACGGACGCATTGAATAACGAGAAATCAATTATTGTTACATATCTCGTACGGATTGCGTTTGGCAATTAATCTTGTCATTAGTGCATAGCTGCAATCGTTCACTTGCGTTCGTAAATAATAATGCGAACGGCATATGATGGATGACGAAAACTTCTAGCTGCAATCTTCGATTATTTCAGATAGTCCGTTGAGCGATGTCGGGCGGTTCAGAAGGTATTGGAGAATTACAAAGCTCAGAAGAACAAGAGAAAAAAAAGTAGGAAAATTCCCAGTTGAAAGTGGGCAGCGGACACTACTGACATTATTGAGATGTACTGCGTCGGTCCAATTAGACGTGAAGTTTCCTTATTGCGCCAAGAGGTATCTTTTTTCTTTTCATTTCATATAACGCAACACCCGGAAGCGATACTGGTAATTAACATGTTCTTTTAACGTTCCGAGCCTTTCAAAAGAGTAAAACTCGTAAATTATCATTTAATTCGTTCTCGAACTGAAAGCCGCAGCTCCAGAATTCATTTTACCTTGAGAGCTCTTTATTTGTTAATTTTATGTCATAATTGTCCACTTGCCAACAGAAAACCTACTTTACCTAATTCGCAAATTCCTCCGCTGCATTCCGACACTATTTGCTATTTTTTCGTAGGGGCTTGTGGGAGATCGGTTATCATCGCATACCAAATTTGGTGAAAGGCGATAAATTACTGAAGATGTCATACTGCTTTAATCCGGAAAAGATCACAGAGATCAGAGACTAAGGCAGAAAAAAAATATTGCTCAATAAATATTTAAAGGCGACTACCGGTGGGGTGCTATAAAGTCATAAAGCTCTGTCAAGCGAGTTTATAAATTAAGATTAACGCTACTTTTATGCATAAACTAAATTGCCCGAGGTGCAGTGGTAATTTTGAGAGGACAAAAAACACTCTAGCCCCAAAGGCAGGCTTGTTATACTGCCGGCGACAAATGGCCTTATGTTCTCAATTATTCAGGAATTAAGAAGTGTGCGCATGCGCCCGACGAAATTAATGCTGCGTCTGGCATTAAAATTATATTCACTGTCACACGTTGTAAAAAGCCAAATTTGAATGATTTATCGACAGGGGGTCCGTCAAGGTTGGGCTCGGCTCGGCGATCTTTTAATTAGCGTGATTCAGTAGGAACGCCACTGTCCGGCTGTCAGCTAGTCTGATGCTGATCACACTTTTGAGGAGCGTTTAGCGTCCGAAGGTCGGATGTTTGATAATAGCCGGTCAACCGGTCAGCCCGGCAGGCGGCATTAATGCATTTTTCAGGAATTTCGAAAGATTTCGTTTTTTTTATCGTCTGCCGGTCGTTTGCTACTGCTCTAGCAAAGCCCTTTCGGAATGTTTGATTGGGTCAAGGGAAAGTGAGGCGTCTCTCTAATTTTTGTTGTTGGGGTTTTTTTCGAATGAGGTCGATATTGGGCATCTTTGAGCACAATGAAAGGTAAAAGTACTGAGTTTCTAATTCTTGTCGTAATGAGAGTAGCGCAGAATGCACGTTTGCTTCTAAAAGGTAGGAAGTCATTAAAAAGGCAGGAAGGCGTCAATAAGAGTTTTTTACGTTATTACCCGTTCAGACGAATTTATCTCAATTAATAAAGCTTTAGTGTCTTCGATTTAATCCACTGCCACTCCAAAACTGTTCAAAAGATAATTTTATGAAATTGTACACCTTCGTCGCGAACGTAATTTGTCAAAATGTTCAATGTGAACACATCTAAAAGCGATAGTCAATTTAGTTTTTAGGTGAAAATTGTTTTACTTTAGTTGAAATTTCGAAACTTTTGAATTCGAAAGATTGGTCTTTGAAGGAACGAACAAAATATGATCATATAAGTTCCAAGCCTAAACGCTTACTTAAATCTACGCTGGTTAGAAACGCTGATAAATATAAATCAACTGATAAATCGACATTGCTTTATTTTATTTACGCTCACCCATTCAGAGATTTTTAAAACTAAATGTCGCAGTTTAACTGCTTAAGAGCTTACATCACCATGAGATATTTAGAGAGTCGATTTTTTTTTGCTTTAATTTATTACTTGTGCGTTTAACAGCAATTTACAAGGCCACAGATGTATGTTCAGTAATTAAAAAATTACTCGAGTTAGAGCAATTTGAAGTGACAAAGAATATATCTGCACTTTTTCTGGTTTGTCGATTTTCATTTAAATTTTTTCGAAATCATCATTTTCAAAGTATTGACAACTACTTACATACACACAGATGTGGCCAAAATGACTCAAAAAAAAAGTTTTATTGCAAATACATTTATTAATATTTTTTGAACATTCCCTTGTATTTTTTGTGATTGTATCCTACGTGGCATTCCAGTGATAGTTTTTTTAGCTGTGGTGACCCATTCGGCATCATTTTCCCAAACTTCCTTCATAGCTTCAATCTATTCTGGTTTGGTCCGTGGGCACTTTTCTGCCACTTTCTGCTTAAAAATAGTCCAGATATTTTTGATAGGGTTCATATCTGGGCTACTCGCTGGCCAGTCAAGGATTTGGATGTTGCTAGCCCTTAAAAACTCCGTAACTCTCCTTGTTGTATGGCAAGGGGCTTTATCGTGCATGAAAACTCCATCTCCCTTAAAGTGCGCATGCATAGTTGGGATCATCTGTGTTTGAAGGACTGTGATATACTGCTCCGCGTTCATTATCCGGTCAACGACGTAGAGTGGGAAGAGTCGTTTGGCTTCTTGACCTGCTGTGGACACATGAAGGGTGTGCCTGACTCCTTTGGATCTGCGAACAGTCCTGGACATTGGTAGTGTCAAACTCACCATGCTCTCGTCACAAAAAAAAAACAAGAACCAAAACAATTTTTTTTTTTTTAAACGGCTGTCAGTTCTGCAAATAAAAATTTCTTTTTTGCTACTAATAGCTATTAGGTACGTTATGAACGTTAGAAAATTATGATTTTTTTTCTGAAATGGATTTAGACAATCGTCGGCGAGTATTGCGGCAAAGTTCACATCTCTGTCATTTTTGAATATTTTTAAATCATTTGTATACACTACTGTATTTACCAGTGTATGTTGTAAATACCCAGTAGAAAAAAGAAGGAGTAAGAAGCAATGACAGAATTGCTTCTTCAGCATTAGAAGGCCTTCCCAACTCGATTCTTTTCTTTCTTCTTTTTAACCCATAATGGGACTGGAGGCAAGGACTTCCTCTCTCACTTACTTAGAAGCAGTTCCTCTCTCACTTACTGTGAAATAGTGATAGAAAAGGTTACTCAGTAGACCTGGACAAATGCATTCGTGCACTATACATATGTAAGTAAATAACCATTTGCAATGAGTTATTCTGAAAGAAATGAAGTAGAATTGGAGATATAAGCTATCCCTTTGAAGTTCTTCTGAATCCAATTCATCCCCAATCTTCTGTAAATTCTTTTTTCCCAAATAACGACAAACAAACAGATAACATCATTCCGCTGGAAATTTAAAATTCAATTTTTCGTATATAAAAATTTTTTATTGTTTCAAATAACATAAAAATATATATCACAACTCATTTTTAAAATAAAATAACAAATTCTTAATTTCACTTCTTAATTTCAGTTCTTAATTTCACTTCGTAATTTCACTTGCAACTTGCACCACAATTGAACCCAAGAGATCACGGCATACGAATAATTTTTCAACTCAAAATTTTCTTTGCACTACCTGGCTAGAAACGCACAGATGCGACCCATCCCCAAATTTCCTTGCACTCGCACTAGAAACAACATAATGACTCATCTCAATTTTCTTCGTAATATACCTGATGGAACATAAAAATGGTTTGACTCAATACCTCCTGCAATCTAAAGGAGCGGTGCTGCCAGCGCTCTATACAGAGTGCTGTAGGCATGAGATTGATAAATGCTCAGAAGCTATTATAGCATGCCTTCTGATAGAGGTTCTTGACAATTTTGTTACTGGGTAGTTATAGTAAGCGAAATATTTTGATCTATGTGCCATGGGGCAGTCTACTTCGAAACGTTTGTAAAATTGATCGACTGCTCAAATTTTTTCCTTTAACTATTCGTGAAGAAACATACATATAATTAGCATATTTGGAAATAGTCAAGCATATTGGTTAAACTTTATTTTTCGATGTTTGAAATTGCGATATCTCAGGAATGGTGAGTCTTAGCAAAAAATGTATATGAATCATTTTTGTAAACAGTTACACAATCCACAACTTTTGTATGACCTATTTTTACGATAATACTTACCGTTTACGAGATATATGCGAAAAACCGATATTGTTGACCTTTGATACAATTTTTAGCTCAAGTCGGATCGGTGAAGACTTTTGATATTCCATTTTCCAATTTTCAGCCCTATTCGAATTTTTCCGCAGTTTCAGCTTTTTTTCGACTATTTATTTTATTATTTATTTATTTACTATGTCTCAAGGGATCTTCTGGGACTTTGAAAATGAAGGGGCAACTAAAAATATGTATAATGTTAAAATGCAGAAGAGCGCCAAATAGTTTTTTTAATGGGTCCTCAAATTTGAAAGACAATACGAAATTAAATAACTTTAAATGCATGCTAAAAGTTACTTTTTGATGTTTGTTTCTGAATTTCGTTATTTGAATGCTCTTTACATTGTAATGAACATTTTTTTTGAAAGATGAACC
The DNA here is from genome assembly GCA_947538895.1 of Neoitamus cyanurus. Classification (NCBI taxonomy): domain Eukaryota; kingdom Metazoa; phylum Arthropoda; class Insecta; order Diptera; family Asilidae; genus Neoitamus; species Neoitamus cyanurus. Next base: position 20,071,903 of record OX384546.1, read on the forward strand.
ATTTTCAATATTTGTTCCAGGTGAGACTAATAGTTAATAATTCTTAAAATAAATGTCCGGAGTACCAAAATCGGCTGGGTGATCGATATTGCAAGTCAAAGTATCGATTAATTGGTACTTGGTAATCAAGTCTGAAGATTAGAAAATCGAAAAACAACTTTCCGCCCTGTCTATTATATATATGTATATAAAAGTAGAACAACAAAAAGTTTGCTTCAACAGGGAAATAAAAACGCTGATTTGTGCTTAACAATTGGAATGGAATGGGACATGTGCTTCCAGTGTACAGCGCCTAAGACAATCACATTAACGAAGGAAATTTTTCTTAACCCCCTGTCCCATCTCTCGATTTGGCGATTTGGCGTGACTAGAAAGATGACCTGGTTAGGATATTTGAAATCATTAATTTGCGTCAACATGCTAGATTTCGGAAATTTTAACGGAAAATATGCTACAGGAACATACACATGTTAAGAAAAGTAACACAAAATGTCATCAAAATGGCCCAAATTTAAATCAACGCTCGCTTCTCCACTTATTGCAATTAAATAGGATGAAGGTATTTCGTATTTATTTCAAACTACATAGACAAAAAAATCGGGTCACACTTTTTGCCCCACCCTGTATATTTTTTAGACTAAATCAAAATACACTTCTTTTCATTTCCCGCACTTAATCTCCTCTAGTGGTCTTAAAAGCTTCCTACTTTTGCGTGACCCGAATTCGCATCAATGCAGGGCAATCAGCAGCAACAAATTTCCAATTAGCTACCAGCTAGTCATCGTCATTCCATTCGCTTTTGGTGCCCATCAAAATAAACGGCGATGTTAGAATCGTCAAGAAAAGGCATATCGCATTCACATAACTTGGGCAGTTTCCCGTATACACCGCAAATGCCGTCTGATTTATATAAGATCCTTAACGACGAACAAATGACTACGTCAACAGTCTTTGGTGGAGGCCCCGTGCCAGGCCCATAAAATGTGTCACCGCGCTTACTGGCCAGTTATGTGGCTATCGCTGAAAATTACCCTCGTAGTCCGTTTATGTCACCTTGGTCCCATAAATCACTGCTCCTCCGTGGGACACTTAAAGATCACTGTATGGCTACCAAGTTGGTCTCAGAGCCAGACTGACCATGGTACGGGGATTGCTAATTTCATGCATTTGTCCGCCGTACCAGACACACGTTCCCCTCGTCCCGCACTTGGTAAATATTTATCTGCTTAAATTGCACTCTTTGAAAATCAGAGCGCATTGTGAAAGTCCGCACCTCGTGGGCTTCTATTTTGCGTTATCATTACAATTACCGCCGCACTTAAAGCCGAGCTTCCTGCCTGCTTCGCTTGCTCCAGGAGAAACGAGAGCAAATCTCAGCGCTGCGCCGCGTGCATCGTTGGGTGCATTTCCCATTCATTTTCTACTTAGCCAGACTCCTAAGGCCCAAAGATCATTATTTGGGTGAAAGTCACTGCGACTGCAGTGCGGCTTTGTTTTGACCGTTTTTTTTTTTGTAACGTTGTTACTGCTCTACAGTGTGCAGGTGCTGCGGTGCATTGTAAGCGAAACCCTCAATTTTGCCGAGTTTCCAGGAACTCAGTCGAGACACGCTATGATTTTTTGTAATGCATGTTTGCTATACGTAGACAAAAGCCGACCAGTATTCCGTTGTATCACAGCGATTTGCGGGTTCGAGTGAATTTTCGCTTTAGCACGCTTAACTCTATTTGATTTACGAATTAGACAATTTGTCGGATAAGCAAACATAAATGCCGGCTTTTCTTCCATTTATGATGATGTAAGTCCACACTGGAGTTAATTCGCCAGACTCTAATCATGCGCGATTCGTCTCAGTATGTCTGGCCTAATGGCCATAAGAGTCGGCACATCTTTTTGCTACCGAGACCTCATGGCATCTTCATAGGATAGATGTCGAATTTATGGCACTTCGATTGCAATATCGGTAAGTTATGGTCGGAATTTCTCGTAAAGTACATTTGAATGGTGTAAGGTTGATCGGAAGAATGTTTAACGCTCGTTGAGCACATAATCGATTATTGACGATAGTAAAGCCGGTTTATCGCAAGCATTACCGGAATTCTTTACAATTGGATGTACTGCAGCTGCATTCTTATAATTCATCTGCACTTGCTCAAGCCTTAAGTGCCAGCATGTGTCTTTTAGTCAATATTCATTGGTTCACGTTTTTTTTTTGTAAGAAGTGTCTGCTTAACAATTTGTCACCGTCGTCACCTATGAGACTCCACCTGTGCCCATATGAACTGCACTTAAACTGAATTCACCGCTGGCATCGCCTGTGTCGATTAATTTAAAATCAAACCTGATGTGTAGCAAAGCAATCTAATAGACTGACTCGCTGAATTTCGCCGCGACCATTTAATATTTCATGCGCCAGCATAAAATTAAATAACATATGGTGGACTCGAGTCTGGCACAGGTCTAGTGTGCCGCCGCTGCTGTCGCGTATAGAATCCCCAATAAAAAGTTGTTGTCATAAATCGACTTGTAAATTACCTGTAAAACAGTATGTGGAGCAAATTTCGCTTTCGTTTTATCAGCAAGCAGTTGCACCTTTCGACTGTTGGCTATAGGCTACAGGTGAATCAACTCTATCTGCAAGAAGTGATATAGTGTGACAAAATTACCGGGTTACTTCGGTTTTATGTGAAACGTTCAGCTATTAAGTGAATAATCAAAAATAGCTCTCTTGAAAGAGGTGATTGCGAAGAAGGGAACAATCTACGGTTGGACAGTTTTCTTTCGTTGCATAATTTCAGAGATTTATGCTTTCATTCAAAGTGATTTATGTGCTATGGCAATTTTACTGCAAGACAGTAGTTTTGACTTGGCTGTTATGATTTCCATGTCAATTAGAGGATTGACTACTTATGGGCACATAAATTAAAAATTTCGAATGGTAGAAGTTTTGCAAGACGGTAGACATAAATTTATTTAATTTTGCAATAATAATAACGTCTATCTTCAATCTCCATAAGTAAACAAAATTTCGAAAAATCCATCAATCACTTGAAAGATTTATACAAAAGAAATAAACATTTTTTTTAATATTCCACATAAATAGTGTGTGAGAAAATTTGTATTTATTGTATTAATTTCATGAGAGCAACTTTTTTAATAGCATATGAATGATTGATTGCCATAATCAATATGAAATGTAGGGCCTACAGAGCTAATATATATTCCTAAGGTTCTTATAAAACTTGTTTAGCTTTATTCTTACAGGAAAGTATCCTGTTTATTATGATACAGGTATTATTCCAAACAGATAATTATAACAACTTTTGCTTTGCAACAAAAACTAAAATTTTAAATCAGTAATTTTCGCATAAAAAAGGCTCAATTTCATCAATTACAGCGCCGACATTATCCATCGTTTGTGGAGCATTGCCATAGACGTTATCCTTCACATAGCTCCAATAAAAAAGTCTAACATCATACCAATCTAGACGCCCAGATGTGTCAGAACCAAAAGTTATACATCCAAGGAACTTCTGAGGCACTAACTCCTTTGTAACCGATTTTAATGGTTCTTTTTTTTATTGAATATGCTATATCTCCAGGGTAGTCCCATTTAAATTTGAAGAAGATATTCCACCTCTAAGGGTGGAAAATTAGGAGATGAATCCCGTTTATTGAATTTCACCCACTTCCCGTTAGTCAATTTAATAATGAAGTTTACCACATACACACACAGATGTAGCTCCAATGAAAACAATATATTATGGTGACCTGGACTATGAAAGTTAAAAAACAAAATCTTTAAAAAAAAACCGACTTCAAAAATATAAACTAAACCGTATGAGACGCGTCTGCGTTTTGGTGGAAAAATGACTGTGTATTCTCCACTCCACCACGTTCGTCCCTCGTATTGTGCAAGCTACTCGACACAGCACTGCGCAGACGTGAATCGTATGGCTTGACACCAACACCCAAAACATTTATTTTCAACTTTTAAATGCTTAATTTGTTTAAAAAGATTTTTCACAGCTTAGGTTTGTCTGTTAGAAATTAATGTCTGTAAACTCATGAATTAATAAATTTCAAGTCTGTAGCTTGTACTGTTTGGCTCTGGAAGTCTCTGACAGACGGACAGACACTGGAGTATTCCGTTTTGCCAATTTTGGTACGGAACACTAAAAAGCTACATGTGCGGTATCTGTAATCAAAAGCCTTAAAGTGACAACCCGTAAACTAAAAGCAAAATTTGTTTTAAAAAATTAATTTAAATTATATTTTAAAATAGTTCTCACTTGCAATTCTACTCCATTCTACTCGTACCACCACATTTAATTCATATCGTTCTAAAGGCGCACTGTTCGAATGGAGCGTGCATTCCGAGTGGGATTCGAACCTGGGACTTTTGGATCGGCAGTCTAACACGCATATCATTAGACAGACCACTTGTGTCCAATATAATTACCTTGATAATTGAGTCCCGCCTAAACTAAAAAGACAAACTACAACGTCTCACCAAAAACGTTCCTTCTTTCTATTTTGGTACAGAAAATACCGAAAAAGTGCATACTATTAAATCTTACACAACTGGCAAACACAACCAAAAAGCAAATTGCTTAATTCCGAAATTGTGAACACATTTACCAATAATTAGCTACAATTACCCGTAATCATTTTCGGAGCGAGGCCTTACAGCCTCGTCGTTTACTAGATCAATTAGGTCGTCGCGTCGCTAAGATCAGCAAATCAATAGCTGGTCGTTTGCGAACGAACCACTTGCATGCTCCTCACGTGCGCTGTTTATGCAAATCACCCCTGTAGCTCATCCCAGGGGTTTTTTCTTCCAATTTACGTCTATTATTCCTTCGCAAATCCTGTCGGCGAAAACGTCACAAATCCTCCACTATTTGCATATAAACCGATGACGAACCTATAAATATTTGTCAAAGTAGCGACGACCGACGCGACGGTGAAAATTTGCTGCAAATAAGCCGCGAAGTCGAGAGCGACTGCAACTGCGACACTACAATAAGCAAAGCGCCTCAAGATTCAAGAAGAGCCTCCTTTCGAGCATTCGGAGCACGTGTCCCAAGTATATGGTCAATTTGCGGGTGATTTAAGCCCATCTGGCCGCATCTAACTGCCGTCCTCGTTTCGCTAATAAGATTCAAGTTGGTAGTTGGCTTCTTACCTGGGACTGCCTGTTTTACCTTTCCCCCCGGTCCACAGTTATTTATTGGTGCACTCGATTTTCGGGTGGCACAGAAACGAAGTTGCAATTCAACTTCTTTTTTTTTTTGCGTTGTTTCAAAAATAACCACCGAAGCTGGGCTGAGACGTAACAAAGCTTTAACATCCCAAAAAAAAATTTATTCCGGCACTGGCGTACGACAAGTAAGGTGTGTTGTTGTTGTTTCTGGAGTATCTGATATTCGAACAAGGTGCTGATTTATTTCCTCAAACATTTTGCTACCTGCTGTTCGATGCAAAATAGCAACGGTGGCGGCGGCACCGCGGCCGCTGTAGCGCAAGCCTTGTCTTCAGTAGGTCTGAGTGGCTGAATCGCGAATCGTTTTTATGTCTGCCATTCATCGAAAGCAAAACTGTAAGACGTCGAGCTTTGTTTCGACATCCTACATAATTTGGGCGTTGTCTTCTGACTCCTAACAAGGGTTCGATGGCAATTTCTCGGTCTATCAATGAGGCCCATCAATGCGGAACTCCTGGTGAGATAAATTTTTGGCACTAATTGCCCACGATAGTTACGTGATAGTTGAAATGGAGTTTTATGCATACAGGTGGTTAATTTGACTACATTTTGTTCGGTTGAGGGAGGAGATAATTTCAAATGGCTTGGGCATAAATCAATTTTATGACATTTATGTAATTAGAATTGACGTTAATTGGCACCTGGTGAACGTAATAAAAGTGATGTACCTATAAAACCGTTTATCATCCAAAATGGTAAAAAAAGACCGTTATGGTATTAGATTTTCTATAAAATGTTTATTTGTCTATCTACGTCTACTGTCTTATTGATTATTTAGCTGACTATTCGCCTGTATGACCTGTCTGTCTGTCCACCTGTCTACTTGACTGTCAGTATGCTTGCATGCTCTTTGTCTGTTAGTTCTTTTTATATTTTTGTTTTATTTTTATGACTATCTGCAGTACTCTTCTCTTAACTTTCTGTCTGCTGGAATTTTCTTCTTCTTTCTACTTCAATATCTGTTTATTTGACAGTTTGTCTGTTTAGATACATATCTGTCTGTTTGACTGTCTAATTCTATATTCTGTAAAGTTGTACGTGAAGGTCCTCCATACTGCAGATATACGCCAGTCATTTAGAATATTACGGAAATATGGCATAACTTTATTTAGGAACAAAATGCAATAAAATATAATAATTTCACCAATCCAATATTTGGTATTTATTTTATTTAAAAAAAGACACTTCATTATTTTTTGGAAATCCATTTCATTGGAGTAAAAAAGTTCAAAAAAGATTTTAAAAAAAATAGTTAAATATCAAAGAGCAAAGTTGACATTGACGTGATGCTTGACACATGTGAAAGATAAGAGTAATTACGGCAGCACATCTTCTCTCGATTGAGGATACCAAGTCAGCACAAATCTCAGGGCTGATTTTGTACCCTTCTTGACGGATGGTGTCCCATAATTTTTTTATTGTCTTCGGTTTTATTTTGTGAAACACGTCTTTTGATGATTACCCACAAGTTCTCAATCGGATTTAAGTTGGGGCTTTGTGGAAGCCATTCCATCACAGACATTTGACGCATTCCATCAAAGCATTCCTTAACAATCTGAGAAGTGTGGCATCGCGCATTGTCTTGCTGGAATATCTATTGGCGGTATGCTGACAATGGTAAGTCTTCGGAGAATTCTTCCAGATGGTTGATCAATATTTTTTTTGTATATAAGACCATCCATTCTGCCTCGTATTTCAATTAAAAGGCCAACACTGTGAGCGATAAAGCAGCCCCCAAACATAATGCTGCCACCACCAAACTTAACCGTCTTCCTGGTCTTAAGTTCTCCCATCAGGCCCGATCAGATTGAATTTGGATTCATCGATCCAAATAACCAAATTTCAAAATGTTTGGCATTTTAACCGGTGACTTCTAGCGAAATTCAATCGTTTTTTTCGATTACCTTTTTCAACCTTTGGCTTCTTGAGACTCTGACATCCTCGTAGCTTATTCTCGAATAGTTCTAGCCGAGATGTTAACGTCGTAATTTTCTTCCATACGGGATCTTATTTCCACTGGAGTATCTAAAGCGTCCTGAAAATCATGCCTGACTATCAGATTGTCTCCTCTCGCTTAGTAGTCTTCCTCGACCTGGATCCTTTCTGATTTTCGCAAGTTTCATACTTCCGATAGTGCTTTAGAGCATCCTGGCAATTTTGCTGATGTTTTACTCCTTCACGAATATTAGAGAAAGAAGCAAGACAACACATGTTCTAAGGAATGTGCTAATTAGCTTGCCAGCGCTGTATATGATTTTAAGCCTTGTGAACACATTCCTATAACTTCCCAACCAAAAAACGGGTTGTGCTCAAGTTTCAAATAATTTAACGTCCAACTAAAAAATCGCAAACAATTTATTTTAAAGTGCTTTTCACTTTTAAAATTGTTTGCCTTCAGAAAAATTCTCACCTTTAGCGTTACGTAATTAATTTATAAAAACTTCGATGGTTACTCCAATATGGTTAATTTAATTGTGCCACTAACTCAAAGTGTCCAGCAGCTACTGATACCTTCACGCTGACCCGATTAGAATCTGGGCCTCTATGGACATGTCAACTCCCCATGAGGTAATTTTCCCGCGACTTCCAACTCATGCTGTGACCGAATGATTGAAATATTCTATACCGGGACGGACAAGGTGTCAATCAAATGTTCAAAAAGTGCGTTTTCCCCGCCAGCAATTATCTGCCCACAATCAGCGAAATTGCAGCTTTTCGCCTGAATTTCTACGCCACCCAAGACCACGAAATCCGCGGTCCATTGATCAACAAACTCTCTTCCCCTGCACGAGACGAAATCAGACCTAAAGAATTAGCTGATTTGAAACGACTTCCTAGTGTGGAAGGTAATTAGCTTTTTTCACCAATGGCGCGGGGTATGTACCATGTACCTGCAAAAATTGAAAATTAGTGCAAAAACTGCTCCGATTTCATGGACTGCTTTTGATTTCTTCGCTTTTTTTTTCGCTGGTGTGACTGATAACGTTATGCAACGGCAACGCGGATACCCGCTTCAGGCACGTATTACATATGTGTGTTTGTCTGTATAACATTTCGCGGCAAGTGGTTTTTCTCGGAGCGTTTTACACCGTTTGAAATATCGCAATAATTAGATTAGTCCACCTCGGCCGCATGACGATGCCAAGTTAAGTCGAGTCGAAAGAAGCAAAATTGATAGGTGACATCGATTAACTGAGAGAGATACAGACACTTTCGAGTAATTATTTCGATGAAATATATTTTTCTTTTTTCGTAGTTTCGCTGAGTTTTGCACTACACAGGCGACCGCCTGGAAATTTTGATTTAATTAAAACCTTTTTTCAAGTCATTTGAGAAATGCAATTTGCCTGTCTGTACTGCTGTACTGTAGAATTATAAGCAGTCCTTGTTTTTTAATGCTGAGTAATACGTACCAGACGGGAAATATTTTGTGATGTGATTTTTTTATAAAATATCAAAAAAGTTGTCTCTTTGAACAAAAAAAATGTTAGGTGACAGTAATCATGGTAGCAATGCGTTTAAAAAAAATTACCGTAGGAAATATTATGCTTGCCAAATTAAAATTATCGACTGGCCAAAAATGTGTCGGTTGCAACAAAAATATGTGTCGATTGCCGAAAAAATGTGTCGAAAGCTAAAAAAACATGTGGTTTGCAAAAACTATATGTCGATTGCTAAAACTATATGTGGAATGGTGAAACAAATTGTCGGCTCCTAAAAAAAAAATAAATGTCGACTCATACAAACGATTCTAATAGAGTGTATGGGAAACCCGATTTTGGTGAAGTTATGGCTCATTTACGTTGATTTATTTTTTTATGAGCGACCAAAGTAACAAAGTTAGCACTCCAGTAGCTCCGCTGATTAGACAGCTGATAGCTATTTGCTTATAATAAAGCGTGCAGTGAAAAGGCCACGCGAAAATTTTTATACGAATTAGTGACGCAATTTTAATGCCTAGAAATATTCTAATTCCTCTAAATCGACTTCCTTAAAATAATTTTGTTGGTCGTTCATACGACATCTGAAAATGAGTAGTAGTGTCGATATAAGGACCAGAGGTCCTATAAGTCGACTCGACTTGACTCATTTCCTAATTGCAGCTAATGGCTGATCTTGCAATCGAACTAAAAAAATCATCTTACACAATACCGTGAGAAGTTTTCATTTATTTATAGCTGCAGATTTTGTCGACATAACTGGCCTATCGCTTAAAGTAATATTTTCTTTTTTTAATAAAAATAAATTTTCCATTCCAATCACGATCACCCATAATGTTATACATAAGATCAGAAATTCCATATAAGCGAAAATCCTCACGTACCCAACGTGGGGTACTTAGGAACGGAGGTATACATAGTTGCACAAGTAACAACCGACTAGAATTTTATGCGGATTGCGTAAAAAGAAATCCGATCGCGTCCAATATTAAACTCATAATGTGTAATTAAAGTCCAGCAGGTGATGGGGGCATTAATATGTATAAAACGGTGGTCTGTCTTAACCGTCGCTCACCTTAAGTGAGTCATCTGAAAGCAGCGACGCAGCCAAGAAAGTGCCCGTCGACGACGCCACTAAATGGATAATTACCTTCTTAAGGCGATTGGTTACACTCATTTTCAGTGCACTCAAGAAAACATAATGGACCATTGAAGTCTCCAGTGTGCGGCCCATTAAAATTTAAATGTAACCATAAATTCGCCACTTTTCTCGGTTGAAATCGGCTTTCCTATGGGGCACGGACCGCGATCATAAGGTAAGCGGACAATAGTCAAATTTACATTTTAGGAATTGTCGCTCAGTCGCCGCACGGCATGCGAATGCGGTCGTTTAGGCCACTTTTCCAGGCGTTTATATCCTCCTTGAGGCACTTCTAGTGCGACTTTGTCACACACGGGTGTGACTATTTGCAAGTTAGGTACACTTGTAGTTCAGCTGTGCATTGGCCTTTATGGCCCCAGATATGCACCAAAGAGCCAAGAATCACGCTATTAACATCTGGACATTCCCTCCAGCTCGAACTCTTGAGTTTTGCAGTTTGGTAGCGCAAACAGTATATTTCACCAGACATCATCATTAAAAGACGAAAAACTCCGAATATTGCTGCTGGCACGAAACGCAAATACCTACAATGAGGTCTGAAATCACTGCATGGAGGCGTACCAGGCTTGTGCCTCCTTCCGCGCCGTTTACATAAGAACCAATCCTCAATCCTTGCCGCTGATTATAACTCATTACCCATTGTGAATTATGCAATGGTCGGCCCGATCGGCGGCACGGCATCGAAAATCGAAACGCGAAAAAAACAACACGGCCTTATAATTCTCATTTATTGCAATCGCATTAGGGGCCAGCAGCTGATGGTTGTGTTTTATATTCAGAGCGGTGCCGCCACTGCCAACATAAGTGGCAAAAGAAAATCAAAAATTTGACTTAACTAGACCTGACGAGAGATTTACTGCTTCCACTTTGGCAATAAGTTGCGCCGATTTACTGCCACTCGCTCACTCCATTTGTGGCATACACAAGTCACTGAAAAATTAATGAAAAGCCAAAGGTTTCCTATACAGTCATTTTCCTTGCGGTCATTTAATTGATCTGATTCCTCACTGGGAAGACAATAATTGGAACTAATTGGAAACTCTTTCGATACGAAAGTATTTCTTAACATTGCTTCTATGTACTTCCGAACTCTTTATGTTCAAATAATCGCACCACCGCATCTGATCATATCATATTCTTAGATTGATTTATATATGCATTTTACTGTATGATAACTTATTTTTTTATTTTACATTATACTAAAAGATAGCAAAGACTCGAACAGGAACTTGCTGATGTTTAAGGGGACCCTGTGGTCTAGAATGTTAAAAAAATAGATTTTTTTTTTTAAATATTTCGAAAGTTTAGTATTTCGAGAATATACTGTTAAATGTTTGTAATGATATTGACGGTAATTTAGGTTCTACAGCCTTTTAGTGAATAGGTACATACTTAAAACTTTAAACTCATTTATCTCGAAACTACCTCTTTCAGCACGGCGCGGCGGGATGCAAAACAAAAAAACTATTCATCCGAATCATTTCAAATTGTAACATGTTATTCAGTATACCAGTAGTTATGGCCGAGAAGACCAAAAATTTTTATTGGAATAACTACTTCTTTTTTACGTGAAAAACCTAATAAAAATAGTCAGTTTTCAGTATTAAAATTTCAAGAACGCGTTATTTCATAAATGAAATTTTGTTTTATTTTTTTTAGGTTCCGGCGATAGCTACACTTATATAGATTTATATAATTTTTTGTTTTTCTATTTTTCCAACAAGTGAAAAAGCGAAAACCTCACCAGCCGCCTATGTCCTTTTTTTTTGAGGGGGTCATCTTCAGCGCCATTTTTGCAAATAACTTACATTTTTTTGGTTATTTTAAATCAAAATGTTTTTGTATGCTTCTTAAGTATTATAATATACCTACAAAATTTAAACATCATTGTTCATTGCGTTCACCTTCAAAAAAATGCTAAAAATGACTGAAATTAACGAGTGCATGATGACCCGGTCCCCTTAAATGAGATACAAGCTCCGTTCTTTTGTGCACTTTGTTCTGTAACAACCGTATATTTACAGAACAAAGCTCCGCTGCCGTTCATCTAGTTATTCAATTAAAACCTAGGTGGCACTGTATATTTAATTTACAAAGTCTCTAACTCTAAGCTAGCTCTAAGTTTTAGTTTTAGGGTTATTAGCTGTGTATATTCAAGTTCATTTAACTAAACAAGGGTATTCGGAAAATGTTAATGCCGCTCAACTTATCAAACAATGTGATTCCTTGGAATCTGGCAAGTAGCAGATGTAACGTATATGTACTTCAGAAATCAGCTAATGCTGTTATATTAGATGTTCCCTTCCTTGGATTAGTTGAGTCTTATACTTTGTGATTTGGCTTACACTCTCTCACATGGGATTTAACTCATCTTATATGTTTACTGTTTTTGTTATCCATCTGGATTTAGCTTATTTGTGTTTGTGTTCGTATTAGATCACACCTATACTTATAGGTTTAGCTAACACCTTGGCCTCAAGGCAGTTGTGTTGGGGTTACTACACACCCAAAAACTTATGTACACGCAGGGAGCAAGCGTGTCCCCTTGTTTGATCTTTTTTTATAAAAGCTTGAATATATGTATAATGAGAATAGAATTAACACTGTCCCATTCGCTGGTATTTTTGATGGTTTAAGCCTGGCAATAATGTAGTCGACGACTAGTATGTTTTGTGATTGTCAAAAATAAGTCTCAAAAAATGTCTTGAATTAAATTGAATCAGCTAATGTGATGTGAATATTCGTAATGAAATTAATTGTGGGAATTTATTGCTTTTTATGAGTAAAGTTCATATGTGGAAAAATGAGATATGTATACGTATAATTGTTCACTAAAAAATTCGGTTCAACACCATTGCCATTGAATCGAGCAAGAATGTGAATTGTATTTTCACCGACTTCAGCAAGGCTTTCGACAGGATTAATCACAATATTCGTATTCATAAATTGTCTGTTCTTGGCTTCCCAAATTGTTTTGTTGATTGGATTTTCTCGTATTTGTCTGAGCGTACTCAATGTGTCCATTTCCTTGGATTCCTTTCCGATTATATTGAAAACATATCAGGAGTACCGCAAGGTAGTCATCTTGGTCCACTGTTGTTCACAATATACATCCATGATGTATCCTTTATTCCAACCCACTCGAGAATTCTCTGCTATGCTGATGACGCAAATATTTTTCGCTTAATATCTAATGATTATGGCTGTGAAACTTTAAACTCAAAACGCCTTTAATAAATAGTGTTCTATTAACCTTCTTCCCCTCAACATCAAAGCAGAAAGAGCCCTCTGCTTTTCAATTTCAAGATCGATGGGCATCCCCTCACACGACTTGACAAAGTGCGAGACTTAGGGATTACACTCAATTCGCGCTTTTCTTTTGAAGATCACATACCATAAATGCCATAATCAACAAGGCTAATGCAACCTTGGGGTTTGTAAAAAGGTGGTCTAAGGAGTTTGACGATCCATATATTCTCGATTGTCTGAATGCTGTAAACTTTTAGCTCTACTTAATATTTCCATCTCAGCTTTTGTCAGCTTTTATTCCACGCAGATCAAGGCGTCCAAAAGAACGCAGCTACAGTGCGTCCTATGTATTACGGCCATCGGTATGGAAATTGTCTCTTCCATACCGCACCCACTAGTAGGGGATAGTTGACTAGGTAATATGTTTTCAAAATTTACGAAAACAAAATTTCAATATGAAGATGGCGTAAACATCATGCTATTTTCATAAAAAAATTCTTCATGGGGATTTTCAGGGTCACTGATTTAAAATCTATTGCTATAATCCAATTAATTCAAAATGATGGATTGTCAAGATCCAAATTATATGAAATCTTTGCTAATGCTGGGTAAGGAAAGTGGGTTATGGAATATTATATTGATTGTATGCATTTTTTTTCTATATGTATAAACCCACCGTTTGGTCGTTGTATTGCGAAAAAACGTGGTTGGCGCCAAATTAATAAAATACCTTTTGATATAATTTTTCTAATAGTCCAAATATATATGTATAACTGTTGTGTGGGCACAAAAGCACGCATCGTGTTAGTGTTAGGACACTTCTGGCTATTAGACTGGAAGCTGATTAGAAGACACTTTTTTTAGCTACACCAGCCTAATTTTATTTATAATTTTTTCATAGTCACAAAATGTGTTTGTCAGAGCTTACAATCAGGACAAAATAATCCGGCTTAGAGAACTTCTAGACATTTTAAAATTAACACATACAGTCACTTTTTGTTCTGGCAAGCAACCATCTTTTGTTTTCTCTTATTTTGTCTTAAATTCACTTTTTACTTGGACTTTCATTTTTTCGTCTATTAATGTCTCCGCCCCATGACACAACAATACATCTTATAGATATTCGTATATCTTGACCAATTCATCTTCGGTGGTTCCACGTTGCGTGGTAAATTTGCAAATTCATTGTCCGGTCCCATGACGGTTCACTTCGGCTCTCCACCACAATGCAAACAATCCGCAGTACGTAAATCGTCCACCTTTGGGTTCGAATAACTCCTCCATCTCAAGAGCCCATCATTCGCATTATATCTCTTCCTCAAATTAATTGTCTCGTTTAATCAGCGATGAGCTAATGACGGGTTGCTCAACGGATCTGTTGTCCGCTTAATGATGGATCAAATCATGATTAGTTGCGAACATTTGGCGAGTCAATGGATTTTTTTCTTCCCTGTCAATGAAGAGATGCCTTTTTCTAACTGCGTGTTGTTACTGCCATTTAAGTGAGGTACACCATTGACTTATTGTGCCGGAAACGAGAGTGCAAATTGAAACCCAAGTGTTTGTCGAACACAGTGTTGGGCGTCGGCCTAGGCAGGGATTCCAAGGTTCAATAGTGCGATAGTGTGATCATGTTGCCTCGGCCACCTTAGACGATGAAGGAATTACTTGGCAATTGGCGGGGATTTTGAAGTACTTCAAATTTGCGACCTTTTGTGTCTTGTCGGCGCTGTAATTGGGCAGTAGATTACCCCGATTTCGACTTAATTGGAACAATCTTGATGTTGCGTCCTTGCGTTGTTTTTAAAGGTTTCCTTTCGAAATTGGCGCATTTCGACCACAATAATCTTTTTTCTGCCTCTCCACTCGTTAACTTAACTTAAAGCAATGTTAATAAAATAAAACAAATGCGGCCTGGCTTCCCCGTGCCTTATGCTGTTCGTCCCATTAATTGTTGACCATTATTTCGTTTACTCTTATCTTTGATGCGCTCCAGTCGTTTCTTAGCGCAAATTGGCATCAAGGTCGGCTAGTTGTGGCGGATTTCAATTTATTCTGAAACTTATGCAGAAACCCCTCGTTTTTATCAATTTTTAGCAAATTCCAACATTTTGCAGGTACTTTGCCCATTCATTGATGATCTCAAGGTTGATCGTGGAGCTCCTCAGTCTTCAGCCTAGACCGCTCCTCCTCCCAAACTGATCTTAACTAGTGAAGCATTACCACCTCATATCGGCCGATGTGGCCTAGTGATTATACCATTCACCGGAACCGCTCAACCGATCTTGTCAGGTCGGCGAGGCACGAAAGTGAATGCACTTTGTCAAGGGCCTAATTAAAGGCACCCATCAAGAGTTTCCCTTCACTTTCGATTTGGTGTGGTCGGTCCGCAGTTTGCCTGATAAGTAATGTCGTGTCAGGCTGCGGAAAATTAAATAGATCAGCGCAAGAGAAATGTTCAGGTGAGCACATATGAAAAATTCATAGCATTACTTGGTGGACTTTCTTCGTTACATCAGCGGCTCTGGGGGGAGGGTGCTTAGTGTGCAATAGCCACTGAGCCGAATTGGAGCCAATTGACTCCGCCGCGGTCCCTTAATTAACCTCGAGCGCTCTATTGCAGGCAGGCACGTACCGTGTAGCGGGTGGCAAGCATAAATGCTGCTCGAATTCAATTATGGGATTCCAGCGCTGAAGTGGGCTACCACTGCTACCAGTCGGCCGGACGATTTGCTTGAACGGATACTCGTAGTGGCACATTTCTTTCCGCACTCAGACATTTCGATACTCATAAGTATCGCGAGCTCATAAGAGTGAAAACTGAGCTGTTTACGGTTACCTGCTTCGCATTATTTAACAGGTAAAAGTGTTTTCTTTCGTCTGCCGACTGAACTCCTTTTGTGGCCACTGACCACACCACCTACAACACTGCCAGCTGATCTTTGACTTCTTTGCGGAGTCTTACAAGAAATGAGTAGGTAGGTGTACGTTGAGGTGCACTCCTCTGTGTCATACTGGTTACGTGCGATCAGTGGTCAAGTAGTTTTCTCTGTTTTTAACATTTTTGGCTTATTCCGTCATTGATAGCCGCACATAGGAATCGTCCGCGCAATTTTTGGCGTTTAAGCATGCATACGGTGACATTTCGTTAGTTGCTCAAGGCCTTACGTGGTTGGAGTCCTCAATGAACTTGAGACGTTTAGGAAACCAACTGGTTTCCGCACGCATTCGGATCTTGGAGCTCTCTAAAGATTTATTTCACCTGGGCGGTATCTCGCACTTTCTTTATTACCTGTTGCAATTTATGATGCGGCTGGATATTCATTCCCACGCCCGCGGACGAAATGTCGGGGTTCACATTAATATGGGAGGTGTTAATGTCTGTCACATTTCGGCTTTAAGGTGCAGCCATTATCCAACTATTTGCATATTTATACTTTAATTTTGTTTTATCAACTCAAACAGAATGGATGGATATATCATTTGTGCAGACCTCATTTTTTTACGTGAATACTTCTTATGCGACAAGGGACTCCTTTAACGCAAGGCGGAAAATTCTGAACTTTAACGGATTTCCGTGTTGTGTTAAAAAAAAAAAAAGTAATACTGGAAAAAATCTTGCCACCTAGGAAAAATTAGGCCTGTCCGAATCAAAGTCTTCGTCTTCGTCTTGTTATGCCAGTTCATGACGTCACACCAAGCTAAGATCTGTTCGAATTCATGTCTATGTCAGTGAGCTCAGCTATGCAGATACCAGTTAAGGCTGACTTAGCTTAATGAGCGAGTCAAGATTTGGGTTGACTTAGTCAGGTAGATTTACGTGAAGTTGGCAAAGTACTTAAATTAATGAAAATAGCACTGCGAGCTTGTTTGCTGCTTTTTTTTGATTCCAAAGTGCATTTGGTAAGAAAATCAAAGGTAAGACAATTTTGAAAATCATTAGATCAAAGGTATTGCAAATGAGCAGCGGAAAACATTGAACTAATCAACAACAAAAATATTAATAACATTGAATTAGAGAGGGAAAATCATATAAATTCATTCTGGATGTGATGTGGTGCTTTGCAAAAATTATAGGAAATGCCATCAAGTGGCAACGCGGGAAAAATAGAAAAACGACAGCCTGAGACGACTCAGCTACATATAGTGAGAGCGAAAAAATCTAATCCCTTTAAAACTTCTGAAATGAAAAGACCTAAAACCTCAAATCAGTGCGAGACAGACAGTGAGAGGAAGATTGTGTGAGGTAGCACTAAAGTTTCAAAAATATTCCTTTCGTTAATGAATGACAAAGAAGGCGAGGCTTAGAATTTGCAAAGGAACATGTTAAGGGGATGGTAACGTTAATTCGGCGTAAAAAGGCCCATTTTCAAGAATTTTTCCAGACGCTACAGGCAATACAAATTTAATTAGTCGATCGCAGCATTATAGTACAAACTGTGAATAATATTTCCTTAATTTTTTAAAACAAAATATAAATAATTAAACCGACGGCAGCAAATATTCGGAGGCGCCTCGAAAAAAAGTTGTTTGTCGGTGAACAATATTACTCAAGAGTGGATCATCTGAATTAAAAAAAAAAAATTTTGTCATTAGATAACCGCTTTCCAAAGGTATTCCTGGGAGAAAAATTTTTTTTTTTCGATTTTGCAATTTTTGCTGACACTTAGAAGTGAAAACACCGATTTTCGTCTAAAAAATGAACCTATTTGTTATTGCGAAATCTATAATTATTAAAAAAAAAAAAAAAGCTCCCAGCTTTACCTGGTCATTTATGTAAAGAAGCTGTATACAAAATTTCAAAACAATCGGTCGAGTAGATTTTGATTTAAACTGTTCACTGCTTTCAAAAATGACAAGCGTCAGTTTTGCATACCTGAAAATCGAGTATTATATGTACATGAAAGCAACAAACGCTCAAAGTTCTATATCTTAGTTAGTTTTACTCCGATTTGTTTGAAATTGTGACACAACAATCTTAAGATGTTGTGCAATCATATGAAACAATAAAAAAAAATGAAGAAAAAAAAAATTTTAATACGTTACCCTCCCCTTCTGGCCTTCATCAAAATGGCGGAATATTCTACCGACTGATGGGCTAAAAATAAAAGTTGTTGGTTTAAGTGGCCATAAAAGAATATAAAGTATAAACACATTGAAGACCGTGAAGCATAAAGGTGGCAAAATTATGATTTGGGGTTGCTTTTCGTGGGTTGGAGTTGGTCAAATATTTTGGATCAAGATAAGAAGGACGCAGTATGTTTATATAGACATTTTGGAAAATACGATGCTGTCGTGGCTCAGGAAAATGTGCCGATTTTCAGGGTATTTCAGCAAGATAATGACCCGAAGCATACGGCAACAAATACGATAGCTTGGTTGCCGAAACGCGTGTTTTTTTGCCTATAAACTCCATGCAATTTAACATAGTTTTACAATACCCGATAAAGTATTATTGTAAAGAAGTTAATAAATAAGTAAAAATAAAAAATAGGAGAAAAAATTTTGGGAAGAAAGGGTCTGCTGTACGTTGTTCAGAACTCATTATAGAATCGATTAATAACCATTATGCAAGACATCTTCCCAGGTCTGCCTGTGAGTGATCGTGTGTGGAGTTTCTGGGAAAATTATAAAAGAAAAAAAATATTTACGAGAGTGAAAATTTAAATTATGTGGCTTCCAAAGTCACCTTGTACCTTTATGGGAAAGATCGGTCCAAATTGTGTCACAACGTTTACTCACGTTTTAATGAGAGTTTTAACGATGATGGGCGTGGCGGCGTTTCTTATTTTGTAAAGCCCAGAGGTTCATATCAAAATCTTAACTCGTTGAAGACCTAACAAAGGAAGTGATCTTTATAGGCTTATAAGGTCTTTTTTCTTTCAAAAAATTTCCTTTTCAAGTTGAAGTCTTGCCAAAGAAAAGATTCCGAAGTCTTTACAAAACACCAATTACTGTAAAATTTTTACTCTCATCAGAAATTAATTATTTGTCTGAAAACAGTCAAAGCTTTCGAAGACCATAATAAATCTGTCCGATCACGAATTAACCCCAAACATCAGCTCCAATTTTCACAGTTCTTGCGAGATAATGCTCCGCATTGACTAATCAATGGATGTTTTCCCAACACCTTTTACTGACCAATTGACCCTTCCTGGAAGCTTTTCAAAATGCCAGCCAGCTGCCCAGAAGTGTATTGAAACGGAGCGTCTGATTTAGATGGACTTGCTTCAAATTAATGGTAGCCCAAATTGTTCACCCTTTGTCCGGCGATTATTCTTTTCAGCATCTTATGCAATTGGTCCGATGCTTTTCCATTCATCTCACTCGCTGGCTGCCATTAATTAAAATAGGTGAGGTAAGGTATCACTTTCCGCCTGTGGGGATTCGGTGCAAGGCGAACAAAGGCAGACTCTTCCAGCTGTGGACTGAATGCGAATGCGACCACTGGGATCGGGACCGAGCAACATCCGTCTAAGTAGATCCCGTCCAAATCAGTGGGCATAGTGTGTGGGTGAAAGGTGCTATATTTTACCGATTTTTTACTTTCAATTTTGATTAGAAACGACTCGGTCGCAATAATTCTATGTTTTGTAAAATTTGCGATTTTTCTACCGCTAAATGCCATCGCAGCGGTAGATCTGCAAAAATGGTAAAATTCACGACAACCTGTTGCCAAAGCGATTCAATTGTGCCCGTAGTACGGTGCACCAACCACCATTGGGCTTCTCGTCGCCTTTTTTTGTGTTTCAACTTTGTTCTCGAGTTATAATTTATTGAGGTATAAATCGATTCGATTGGAATCTAAGACGTGGGCACTCCAGACTGCGGTAATGATCCGCGCTGCACTTTGGAGAAGCGTATAAGAAACAGTCACCTCTGCATCCACTCCCTTATTCCAAACCTGAGCACGATTGAGCGCGATTGCATAACAAACGATCGTTAATTTGAGGCATTCTGAGCGTTTTGAGCGCTTGAATTAATAACGCAATTTTTATGTAGTACAAACAGACGCTTCGACTAACCAGCAAATTGCACCTCAAGCTAATTAATTTCTCTTCGTTTCTTGCAGGTATGCCCCAGTTTCACACCACCGCCGCCGCCGCGTTATCCACGGCAGTTCTGGAGGTGCAAACCTACTGATGCATAAATGCACTTCGCTGACTGTGATTATGATTGTCATGTTAAAATTCATCATTTTAATTGCTCCGAAGTGCTTATAAGGAAATGCAGGTATTTCGCAGCGCGGGCTAAAACGCGCTCTAGTCTCCAATTAGGCGGCTGCGACAGCACTTATGGATTTTCTTTCAATGGGCGAAGCAAGGATTTAACGATGGAGCACTTAATCAGCGTTACACACTGATTTTGTGAACATTAATAAGATTATCGCCCGCATGGCATGGGAGTGAGCCGCAGAATCTAATTGCTAATAAGATTTGCTAACTCAATTATCTATTTGCCTTTTAAGGAAATTATTAGTAACGTAACGTGTATTTACATATCTGACTGAGATGTTGTGAATGTTTCGTTCGCTTTAAGATTTTTATTTTATTTTTGTTTTTATTGCACAAAAAGTTTGATTGTAGAGAATCCAGAATTATATAAAATCATTTCAAAAGGCAGTTAACTGGATTTACCACAACGGACAAAAAATTGCACCAACTTACAACTTGGCACAAGTTTTTATGACAATATATCAACTGCATAAAAACCCTTAAACCATTTGTGCTTTCGTCATTTTTGTAGATATTTAGTTAATTAAAATTATTTCGGTAAAATTTATTTCGGAGTAATTAGAGAGGGTATCTGTAGACCAATGGTGACAGCTGTGGAGTAAAGGGAATTCCTAAGGGAGGCTTTGTAAACATGGAAGTCGAAGGCTGCTGTGTTGTTGACTTTCCGTAGCATTCTGGTGAAAAGTTCGAAGGGACCGTAATTAGTGCGATGACTATCCAGGCGTAAGGTGGGAAAAGATCTAACGTTTCGGCGGTTAGTGTTAAGGGAGATACTGTGTAGGAAGTTGATGAAATCAATGGAGCCAGTTAGGACTTGATGGATGAAGATAACATCTGCGACATAGCGACGCTAGGCAAGAGGCTGGAGGTTAATCAGTTATAGCCGGCTTTCATATGGTGGAAGGTTGAAGTTATCTGTCCCAGACACGTCACGCAACGCAAAGTGGAGAAATCTACCCTGAACTGCTTCGATCCTGTTAATGAGAGTGGATTGGGAGGGGGACCAGACCTGACACACATACTCTAGAAGTGGCCTAACGAAGAAGATGTAGAGTGATTTGGTGACATAAGGGTCGGAGATTTCCTTAGACCAACGTATTACAAAGCCAAAGGTTGAGTTGGCTCTATTTACGATATGGTCAATGTGGAAACGAAAGTTGAGCTCTCTATCGCAGATAACACCCAGGTCGCGAAGGGAATTAACAGATGGAATTGGCTCGTCTGAGAGAACGTAGGATCAAGGAGATTTAGAAAGATTTTTATGTCATCAGCATAAATTAAAATTTCGAAATGATTAATAACCTATTACTATAAGCCTCCGCTCTCCAGTCTGTCAGCGTCCTGTAACTCATTAACCGTAATAGGTAGAGAGTTGAAATTTTCACAGAGTGTGTATTTCTATTGCCGATATAACAACAAATAATGAAAAAACCAAGATGGCGAATTTCAAAATGGCCGCCATGCAAATTAGAAAAAAAAATTTCGAATATGTTATAGCGCCTCTCTTGTTTCTTTTACAAAAGTGCTCGTATTTAAAAAGTACATAGTGTTATATCTTGTACGATGGTACCGAACCCTTCGTGTGCGAGTCCGAATCGCACTTGACCGGTTTTTTGCAACCTCCGTCTGTCCGTCTGACTTCCGTGCGGCGCGAACGCTCGGGTGACTTCGATTTTGTCCATGAACTCCATGAACGGACGCACGGGCACAAACCAAGGCAAAAGGAAAATATTCATCAGTCGACATTTTGTAAGTCAGATTATCCTTTCACAAAATATCTATGGACTTGAATTTCCCTTTTCGAGGTATTCGGCACACATACACACACATGCACATGCATATATTCGAAATGTATTCGTTCTTAAATCAGTATCATATAGTGAAAGCGTTTTGAGTTGAAACTGCTTTCTATGTTATGTGTTTATTTTTTTTTTGTGTTTTGTTTTTTGAGTGTGTATGATCTTGGTTTGGCCCCATACCATTAAAGCAGGCCCTGTATCACTGCCACTGTCCGAATACATCAGGTTTTTTTTATTTTAATAAATTAGGGATACAGCTTCCGAAGTTTGAGTCATATTTTTTACAGTGTTCAATTTTCAAACTGCAAATTGGCACAACTTCTTCATAGAAATTCCTCGCAATTAGTGAAATCCATTGCCTTGAGCAAATTGTCACAGTCATCGTGACGAACTGATCTTTCTGTACGTACGAATCGACATCATACGGTTTGATTTATTTTCCGTCAATAATTACAAGGAATTTGTCTAAATCAATATCGCCTTCAAGCCTGACTTGAGGGCGCAGCACTATGCGCTCCACAATGCATGCCGTGCAAAATTCTATCAATTGTGTTGAAGTGAACTTCGAGCTGACAGTGCAAAAATCAAAAAAAAATTATAATTGCGATTTCGTAACGTAATAACTATTGAGATGGGATCAGACATTGGCTTATCCTCACTCGGTAAAGGTCTATCCAATTTTCCCTATTGGCACAAATTTTCAAGTTCAACACATTATTGCGCAATCCCCGTCTGTCCGCGGACCGCCCAGTGTGCGTGGTGTGTCGCGCTCAAATCGACGATCGTTCAAAATGATATTTTACGGAAATCGAAGGTGTAAAAACATGCAAGTGTTTTGAAATAGAAAATTTCCGTGGAAATCTGAGACTTTTTTAGTTACACTAATCGTACCGGTGCGTGCGAGCACAGCGACGGTGTGCAGTAATGCCAACTTTTACCCCAGGCGTTGCTGGTCGTTGTCTTTCGCTGGCAAAAGTATCTTTTTCATGCAAATGACCCTCCTCACACCGCTGGAGCATTGCTTTGCAGTTAAGAAAATTTTAAAAAAACTGCTTTCCCGCAAAATAATAATAATAAATAAATGTTCGCTGCAGTCGCGTCTGGTGATTGTTTGAATGGCGCTTGCCGTAGTTGCGCATTGTGTTGTGTAGTTTCACGGCTCCAATCCAGCACTCATTCACCTGTCTGTCTGTCGTGCTCCCAACGCCCGCCGATGGCGGAGAAACTGCGCGGCCCGTCGAGTCTGCGCAGCCAGTTGCAGGATTGCGAAATTAGCGCCTCTAATTAGAAAATCTTCACTTGTGATGCAATGTCATTAACTTTTTTACTTTTACCTGCAAAGGTCAGGGGTAAGTGGCTGGAATTTCTGCAGAAAGACAAGCGTACTCTCGCGATCGTCTTTGATGTCGTTGCTTTGGGTGGTAATGAGACGTCGTCGGCGGCGGGTGGCAGCGGGTCAAATCCTCTGCGGAGTGGCGGCACAGTTCCGTAAATAGAATTTGGGGCCAAACTTGTCGGGATTAAAAAGAATTGATGGCAATGTCAGGTCGATGTAATTAGTGTTCAATCATGTTGAGCGAAGATTGATGCATTGATTGAGCGGAACATCGCGGCGCTGAGGGCGATTATTTGATATTAGCGACTTTGCCACCGTATTCATGGATGAATTTAATTATCGAATATCGCTTGTGCCTCACAGCTGTTGATTGTTTAAGCCATTGAGGAGTGCTTAAACGCTATTGGTTTTAAGGCGTATAATTAAGAAAATAATTACTGAGATGTCTTTGCTTCTGGACAGATAAATTTATGGTTTTCAATTTCAGTTCGCTTTATTTCAATTTTTTCTTAAATAGCTACTTGTCCTTGTCAATCTGAAGAAATTCTGTATATTTAAGTGCTCCGTTTATTTTAAAAAATCGATATCTACAATAACCTTACTGGGTTTTTCGCCTTACTGCTGCTATTCCATATTTTGACCTTTATATAAATACTCACTTCATAAAATAAACGTCAATCTCACAGCGATATAACTGCAAAAAGCAGATTACACCTAAGGGGTGGGTTCGCAAGCACAATCTACATACCTAGTGGTGAAAATATGTTCAGATTGGTGAAATTCGCTTCATGCAGTGAACATTTAAAACTTTAATTGCGATGGTAAAGTTTGACCTTGTTTGATGCTGTAGAGTGTAGACTAGTCATGGGCAACCTTTCCTAATTGTGAGGCCACATTCGTTTTTGTATTGAGTTCTTATTGACCCAGCAATACAATTAGGTTTTTCAAGTCATTAGTATGATCTTTCAGAATTAATTAATTGTTCAAGACTTTTGTGTAGACTTCTCAGCCGTCAACACTTTACGATGACATACATATGTAGCATGCGTTCTTCATCCGTTCTTGGACGGTGATCCGGTTTCTGTATTAAGGTGACCTTCTCCTAACTGGGGTACAAAAAAATCGATTTTTTTTTTCACGGAAAAATATACCTTAATATGTCTAGAACCATGTCCCAAAATTTCACGGAAAAAAAATATATAGTTTTCGAGTTATAGTGATATATATTTGGTGACTTTCTCCTAACTGGGTTCAAAACGAATCGATTTTTTTTTATTTTTTTTTTACGGAAAAATGTTCGTTAATATGACTAGAATCATGTCCTAAAATTTCACGAAAAAAAAAATATGGTTTTCGAGTTAAAGTGCTATTAATTAATACTGTAAGTCTGCTCATTTCCTCGGTATTGTGCGAAATATTCCACTCAAAAACTCTTTTTTTCTTTAAACGCATTTTTCTCGACTTTATTTTTTCAATCGTAGTTCCACGATATCTCTTGAACCGCTCCACCGATTTCCATAAACCTTGGTTCATTTTGTTCAGAATTCAATTGTGCACAAATCTAACTAGGATATAAGGCAAAACCCAAGTAGTTTTTTTTTTACAGCACTTTGTGTAAAAAATTTGTCGAAAAATTCTCGATTTTTGACTTCAAAAGGCCTCTAATTTTTTTTTTAGTCGAGCAATTCGTTAAATCCTAGTTAGATTTATACATTCTAATGTCTAATTTAAGTAGTTTTTTGATTTTTCTGTGTCAGATGATTTGGCGAGCCGCAATCACGGAATTACGGAAAGAGGCCGATTTTTTTTGGCGCCCTCTTGCGGCGACGGCTGAGCGAGAAATGAAAAAATTAAAAAACAATTTCTAGTTTTTGTTAAAGACTTCCAAATAAAAAAAGATTTAAGGTCATATGTTGTTTTGTTTTCTTGTAAAAAAATCCCAAACTTTTGCTTTTTTTTCATTTCAGTTAGGAGAAGGTCACCTTAAACAAATATTCTTGTTCTCTTGTTAGTGCTCCATGTTATTTATTAAATTTATCGAGTTCTTCTGGAAGGTTTCCTACATTATGGAAATCATCTTTTATTATTTCGCTTCACAAAAAGGCCACATAAATAACATGTATATTTTCTAATTACAAACCTGTCGCTATACTGTGCGCTATTGGATAATTGTTGAGGCTCCTATTTGGTTCCATTGCAAATCATTTTTAGGTTCATTTAAGCATGGTTAACGCTAAATCGACTACGAGCAATCTTCTATGAGTTCTCAAATGTTTGTCCAGCAATTTTGATGAAATTGTGGTGGATTCTCTATACTGCAGGAAAATTAGTTGAAAAAAGGGATTAGTTCCCAATACTTAAACACAGCAAATGCTGCTGCAAATATGCTTGATTTGAAGGTTTTTGGGGTCGGATATCACGAATTTAGCTAAATCTGAGCAATCCAAGGTGGCCTTAACGAGATATCCTAAATCAAAGTATCAAAAATTCGAAAAAAACAAGAAATTAGAAGACAAAATTCTAAGGTTCTAGAAACAGTTGAATTGAATTTGTTGGCGACTTTATTAACATATTTTAGGATTTGGAAATGGTTATGCGGAACTTAATTCTAGAAAATCTCTCCTAATTAAATGAAATATTTCCTTTATTCAGCAATTTCCATTAATTCATACTCTAAGAAAGACATTTTAATGGCAGATTCGGAATCAGCGGCCCCGAAAATCCCCTAGTACGGATTTTCAGGGCAATTCCTTGAAGCTTAACTTTTTCGGTAGCCATTTTAAGTCCGCCATCTTGAATTTCGGCAGATTTCAATTCTGTGACTCCAAAGACGTATTCATGTTAAATTTCATAAAACTTGCTTGAAATTGACGAATTTCAGTCGTCATTTTAAATTTGGCAATTTTGATGACAGATTAGAAATCAGCGACCCCGAAAACCTCGTAGTGCGGATTTTCAGGGCAATCCTTTGAAGCTTAACTTTTGTTCTCCTGAAAATTTGATTGTGGAATATGCATATGTGTGTAATTTTTGTAAATATTAACTATCTAGAACCTTCAACACAGAAAAACGTTTAATCCCAAATAGATGGGAAATGAGAATTTTAAATTTACGAATTTGTGAACATATTTGTTCAAATTTGCTCTTTTTAGACCTGTGCTGCATACGGCCCACGTGCTATTGGCTTATGGCTATACTATATGTATGTATAACACAGCTGACAGTGCTGACTCAGAAATTCATTAGTAATATAAACAGACAAAACCTAAAACATGCCTTAAAAATGCACTTAACTTGTATCACGTATTTGAATATTCGGTATATTATATGGGCCCGTAATAGTTCAGTCCCGCGCCCATTTTTTCTCTCGTCGGCCCTGATCATAGATTCATTTAAGTCGACAGTGAAAATGTCTGGTGCTTCTACATCTTTCCTTACAATGTAGATGAATTTTAGTGGAATATTTGTTAACTGACATTTATTTCGTCCTGCATTCCAATAGTTGATTTTCAAGACATATAGGTTAGTTTGCAGCTACAAGTTACATTTCTTGCTGAAATTTTCTTTAAGCTGGTTGGCATATATAAATATCAGCTCAGTTTATTTCAGTGTGTAAACGTAGTACATAAAGGGCGTACTTCCAGGTACATGGGAATATACTAACATTGACCATCAATTACCTTTTCTCTTCAAAATTATTTTTAAGGTAGTGTATCCAAAATAACTAGACATATAGACTTCGTAGATTTTGTATAAAAGTCGTTATGGAGAACTTTTGCTGCGAATCACTTTCAGTGTAGTGTACGTAACCAATATACCAATTTCTCTTTGAAAACTCGTCAAATCGACAATTTTGCAAAAACAAATAACCAAACAAATTTATAATGAAGGCTTTCGTGCAATTCCTTTTTTGTTTAACTTCAAAGAGAAAAAAGGATATGCCGCCCAATGCGCTTCTACGTATTTTTTCTGACTCATCATCGCATATGTTTGTGTTTGTGTGTATAATTTTGAAACGTCTCTGCCCAATAATTATGATCTTCAGCCGAATATACTATATCTCATCCACGCCAAGGTGCTGAAAAACTTGTCTCTTTGTTTTATCACCGTAAACATAAAATGAAGAATGATGACACCGCTGCTAAATCATATGCTGACGGAACAACGTGAACAGGTTTTCCACAATAAATGGCTGAATGGTGATTATCACATATTTTGAGGATGGGGTTGAAGTCATCTCGGTCATAGAATTAATTTGCATCTCTCGCATGCGCATGAAAAATATTTTGCAAAAGAATTAGATAAGACGGAAAAAAAAGTAAAAATAGAAATACATTGGTTACCGTTGCTGCCTTGAACCGAACAGGTCTTCTTCAAATGTTGAAAATTCTTGCGGTCTACAGTCATCCCAAGGAAGCATGTCATCTGAAGCATACAACATCCGTTTCAGATTTTATTGCATTAACATACCTCCCAAGTGCCGCCACCGCGCCGCGATGGTGTGATTAACGAATTACATTTTCCTAAAAAAGGCTTTGCCCCCATAACGCCGACACTATATTTAGAAAATTCATTGTGATCGCGCACCACTTCAGGTAAATCCAGTTTTGGGTGATGCATTGTAATTATTTCGACCTATACTGGTCATCGGCATGGCTGGGACTTTGTATGCATGGACCCGGTAATTGCAGATCCCGACGTAACCGTAATAGAAAATTGCCGGGGACAGATTGTGGATATCTCCGGAGTACAATCATTGCGGTCTTATTTCCTCGACCGTTGGAGGAGCGAAATATGGTGATTATGCGAAGTGTCCACCGTTTTGATTCATTTCATTTATTTATGCTAATTTTATGGCCCAAAGTGCGACTTAAACCAGCTAGGCGCCTTCATTTAAAAAACCGTTTTGTATCTGATCGCAGGGAACAGATGTTTTTGCAGCATTCATTCAAATAATGCGACGTTGTTGCGGTAGTTTTGTTTTGTCTTGTTTTGTTTTTTGTTAGCTTTACATTTGTTTTGTCGCTTGTTTCGGCACAGTAGGAGAAAACTAGTTATGACTTGCATAAACACAATAAGTAATTTGGGAATTTTGCTAGTATTTCGATACGTGTGCTGTCTTGAGTGGCAACTGCGAATAATAAGGCGGCGTTAAATGGATTGAAAGGTTGATTAGTCCACAGCTTTAAGTTTTAACAGGTAATTAAAGCTAACCACCTTGTGGCGGGAAACTAACTATGTACACCTTCCCGCATCTTACAGCTATTTAAGTACTTTGAAAATAACCCACACAGCTGGTCAGTTAGCTTGTACCCGAGTCATGTTTTGCCTTCAATGGCTCCCAACAGGCCGACCTAATTACCTGCAGTTTAAAAGTTATCCAACCGCGCATAATGAAACTAACTCAACATGCTTCGTTTCAAAGGAAATAATTTCTGGTAACTCGCCTCTACCGGGGCACTTAAATAGCAGCAGCGCCAACCCGAAATGCATCAAATCACCGAATTTACATAAGTTGGTGAGATAGTGCCCCAGCCACAATCGGATCTTTTAGGTCTCTTGCTAAATGTGCAACACCCATTACCTGGCATGCGCAGTGGATTTATCTAGTCACGTTTTGTACACGCTTTGATTACTGAAATTGTGGTACTCGCCGGAGTCAGCCGGTGCTTTTCGACGTTGTACCCCATTTCTCGCACACTCTGCCGCATATAGAATTGATGCCTTGCGGGACTGTGGGCGAAATTAAGTTCTAATTTTTGCAAAAATTTCCATAATTTCAGAGACTTATTGAATTACCCTCGCATACAACGCCGCGCCAGTTTAATTATGCGCTTGAAATGAAATATTCGGCTATTATGATTATGAGAACATTACGACATTGTGCAGCTGAATCGTGAACCTTTTATTCAGATATCGTTGCAAGCGATCGTGTATAGCTGGAATGTTTGCACATAACATTTGCTAATTTTTTTTTTCTTGAGATCGGTTAGATGTGAATAGTAATACCTGCTACTGTACTCCAGTATGATATAATAACATCGAAATTTTCAGTAGATCTCCAATTTCTTTTTATTAGTTATTCTTCCAATATGCTGATTAATCAAATAATGCCTTTAAATTTAATTAAAGAACTTGCTTGTTGGCACGTACATATTCGAAAGTTGACTCAAATTTCGCCACAAAAAATCGTCTTTAGCGACGTCACCGGCGAGCGCTAACAGATAGATGATAAGCACATTTTTGTGGCCCCAAGTAGATGATATAGACACCGATGACATGTGGTTCCAACAGGATGGATCTACGTGCCACACAGCGCATGCCACGTTAGACATTCTGTACGAGCGATTTGAAACTAGCCACCGCGATCGTGCGTTTTCACGCCTTTAGTCTTCTTCCTTCCACAAACAATTAATGCCCTCAAAGTTAACATAACGACCACCATCCAGCAAATTCAGCCAGATTTATGCGACAAAGTCATCGAAAATTGGACTTCCCGAATACGTGCCACCAAGCAAAACCGCGGCAGACATTTGAACGACTTTATATTTCATACTTAATGCCACAAAATATTCTTTCAAATACATTTAAAAATCGAGCGCCCTTATTGAAAGGCTCTAAAATAATGAATGATAAAATGAGGAAGCGATATTGAAGAAATCAAATCAAATGCTAAAAGAAAGATGAAATTCCACAAAGCGAAATACTAAAATTAGATAAAATTTCGGACGCATCAATAATCCCACATAAACACTCGAAAGCAGTTGTGGCAATGCTTATTAAGAAAGTTCAGGTGAACGAGGCAACATAAGAAATTCAAACCAACGAACCCACAGGCGCGAATTTAAAAATCTGTGCTGAATGTGTCAGACTATAAATTAGCGACGACAAAGCCTACATAATTTTATCACGAAAATGTCGAGTCCCTTTGTACTGAAAAACCAATCACACACTCAGAGTCTGAATCGCGAGCCCCGTTAGATGTAGGTCAACAATAGTTTTCTTTTTCCCGAATATCTCATTAACACTCTGTTGTACGGTCAAAATGGCTATTAAGAATTTTATAGCACATTGGATTTCCTACAAAAGAGGTCTAATCACTTTTTTTCGTAAGAGCAACCTTTTGGGAGATACAGCGACTTATAAAGTTGTAACCTTCACACTTCTTCAGCTGAGGAAAATAAAAAAATTACGTTACACAGAGTGATAGTTAGGCACCCTTCGCTCATCCATTACTTTCCCATAAAGCTGACAGTCACACAGTGGTACGAAACATCCAAAAACCTGGCCAATAGTGAATGGATTTACGCAGAAATATGTAACTAAAGGTTCTCTAGAGCGCTGAATTGTTATTCGAATGAAATATAAAAATTCGATGGCTTGAAAATAGCGGATCGACTTTTAGAATAAAAATAATGGATTTGCATGGACACCTACTTTCCTACCTTGTTGATTGAAAGTAAAACAAAGAAATATCAAAGCTCTGAGAGTTGTTATTTTCAAAAAGTTTATATGTAACTATCCATTCCATAATAGCTTACTGAAGGTGTCATTTTTATCTACATATAAAGTTAGTTTTTGTTTTCGAAGAATATAGAAAAGTCCAGTGTTCCGCTGGGCGGCATATTAGGACCACTACTGTTTCTACTAAGACAACTGATTTACGAGTGTGTGTTAATAGATTTAAAAGGAACTTTTGGCACCCATAATCTATCAGTCTAAGGATAGATACCAGCTATTTATTACTTAGACTTAAGAGTCTTCACCACGAGAATGATCTGAAGATTCATATTAACTGAAAGACTTGAACTTTTATTATCAAACAAAATTTCGTATGAGCGTGAAATACATTTTTTTTTCATTCCAACCGAAATAGCTACATAATTCGTTATTGAGGCCATCAAAGAGTCATTATCACAAAAACCCAATTTTTCCCAAAATTGGTCATAATTTAAGAAAAAAACCAGAAGATGCCCCACATGCTATCCACTTGAATTCAAAATTCCATTGAAGGTAAGCGCTGGCTGCCATTTAAGCTGCTGAACCCAGCTTGACTCGGCCTGACCTTTTCTATCGAACGATCACGTGCGTGCGATGCCGCTCTACGGCTTCACGACAATAAATTCCGAGTATCGTCAGAAATGTAAATAACGTAGCATGAGACATACATCTGGTGGAAAATCTTGTTAGTCATGCCAGATTCAAATAGGTGGCCCATACACTCCCCACGACGACGTCACATATCTCAGGTGTTTGTTGATCTTTCCATTCGCCAATTCAAAAACTTGTAACGTTACATTCTCTAAAAACGTGAAGCAAAACGGAAGGTTACTTTTTTGCTGATAATACATTCGTGTTTGGGGTGCTTGTTTGTTGCGATGACAACTAAAAATACAATTTTATATGACAAATTGCCGTTAATGGAATCTGGAAGCCGTTAAGCCTATAGTCATTTTTTTACACAATCGATTAAGCCCGCCATTAGCGGAATCATATGAATATTCAAAAGTCGTATGGTGATAAATTTATAAATGGGCTTTTACGAATTGGCGACACGCGACCTCAGCTACCTCTATACGCGCCATACGCAATCATGCGATTGTTTGTTGAGGCGACGCAGGAAAAAACACTCCGTGGCACTTATCATCTCCACAATTGCTCAATAGGCCCGTAATGAATATGCCGTAAAGTAATCGACGGATAAAATCTGTTAGGCAACGAATGCATTTCCATTTAGCAAAAGGCGGTGTGTGTCACAGGATATGGCATCGTTTGCGGGCTCGCTATTTTCACATTTCGACTCTAATTGATCAGACGTACGCCCGCCACACTATACCTACTGGTCCCAATTCACACACCTGTGCTATTCGAGGCGAAGGTGTTCAATCATTTTGCAAATTATTGGGATTCTCCTCCCACATTGCACTACAAAAAAAAAAAAAAAATTTAATTACCCGCGAAAATACTTAAAATTTTTTTGTTACCCGAAAAATTCCTCAACAAATTCCCTCGAGTTGAATAACCCGCCTGCCTGCCCACTTTTACTTTTCATGAGAGAAGCCTGACGAGCAGTCAGCGGAAAAAATATTCCGGCATGCTTCTATCGGCTCCTCACCTGAGAAAGAAACAATAACTGCACACAGTGCACATATACGACATTTTTCTTAGCAGTAAAAGAAAAGATTGAATAAGAAGTGGCGCGCAATCTGTGCGATTGCACTTGCTTGAATTGAGTCTTGGATCTCTCTCACCTTGCCAGACGGTATCGGGTACGGGTGCTTACTGCCAGATGCTTCGGGTTACGTAACACAATGAGAACAAGACCTTACGCCAAAATCGGCAACAAAAGGAGCAATTGCCTCGTCTCTAGGGTTTTGCAAAAGATGTACAAATCAGAGCGTGAATAGTGTAAATGTAAACAAAATAAATGTACTCGCTCGGATTTTTTTTTAATTAGTAGGTCCAGAAGGCAGCCTCCGGCCAACGCAACAATCGGTTGCCCGCCGTCTCATGCTGGGCGAGATTTTCATTTACCCGCGATCATAATACCCACCGCACCAATTCGGCGTAGGATCCTGAATGAGCCAAGACAGTGGGCCCAGCTGAGGTGGGTGGGTATTTCTCAGTTTTCATGTCAATAGAAAATTTTTTTTTTTTAACAAGGTCTCGTTGCGCTTCAATTTTACAGAGTACGCGACGAGTATTACATAGATCATGAGTCAGTCCGAGTCAATCTTCTTGCGCAGCCTTGAAGGTCGCAAACAACAAAAGATCTCGAACGAAAAACGAGAGCGATTTGAGATTGCTTTCCCAGTCATTTTATAAGTCAATTACTCTCCGCGCTATTATATAATTGCTTCTGGTAATTTGCGATGGCGACGGTCCATTAGGGGTTTCAAAACAATTATGTCGATCACTAGGTATATTTGCTGCGTTTTGTAGCGCGTTGTGCTTGCAAGATACTTATTATCGTTCGATCATGTTTTCTCAATAGGCAATCGATATTTACAACACCTTAGGCTTTTTGTCAACAAGGTTATGCGGTGCGTATTAGAGCATTGTTTTTTTTTTATTTAGGAAATATGGAATGCAGATGTTTTTGAAATAGCATTTACAACAGCTGTAAAGCAGCCTTAAAGGCAGAACTAGTGTATTTGTAGCCTTTGGTGTAACTGTAGGTAGAGGCTAGATAGACACGACCAGTTCCAGTTAACTGGTATATTTTAAAGAAAGGTGCAACTAGAATGTACACTGATCAAGCTATATCAAATACAATACAACATGGGTAATTCCAGGTGAACCAGGTCCATCAACGTAAAAACGAAATATCCATGATTTGAAGGTTATGTTGCCCATCTATGTAGTATTTATTGTGAACTTCTGTATGTCCGTTCGTCCATAACTCGGGATCGTTATTTATTTATTAAATATCTACAGACATTAAATCTTACAGACTAACAGAAAATTTTTTATTCAAATTCATATTAAGTATTAGTTCTTTAGATGCTGATTTTCAAAAAGTGTTAATTTAAGTGCATTTCTTGACATAGTAAAATCAACGGAGCTAGCAAATTAATTATTAATTAAAAAAGACATACAATTAGAACAGTCGGCAAGCAATCTACAATTAAAAAAGACAAATTGAGTGAAATTCTTTTGTATTCTTTCAATTCTTTTTACATGCATCTGATACTTAGGGCACCATATCACAGATGCATATTCAAGGATAGAATGCACCACTGCAAAATAAATGGACATACATGTTTGTGGAGATTTCAAATCTTTGGTGTTGCGTTTTAAAAATCCTAAAGCTTGAAATGCTTTTGTGACAGAAAAATCTACATGATCATTAAAAGACATATTAGTATTGAAAATAACCCCTAGATTCTTGGTCTACTTTTATGAGAGGTTTGCCATCTAATTTATATGGAAAAGGGATATGATTTATTTTACGAGAAAAGGTCATGGTTTTGCATTTTGATATGTTATTTATTATATATTTACTGCACTACTGATAAAGTTTGTCCAAATCGTCGGATATTAGAATATAGCCATAAGGAGACCTAATTTTATGGAACAACTTAAGATCGTCGGGCAATAATAGACATTTAACGGAATGAAAGCACTCGACAATATTAATAAACAACAAAAATAACAAAGGTCAAAGGTAACCTTGGGGAACGCCGGAGTTTACATTTATCTTTTTAGAAAATATGTTTTCAATTTTATCATACTGGACCCGATCTCTAAGATAAGGCCAGCTAGTTAATGCTGAATGAAAGCCATGATTACTTAATTTCTGAATTAAACATAAAAAAATATGAACTCTGTCGAATGCTTTAGCAAAGTCAGTATAAATAACATCCACTTGGCAACCATCCTCCAGTTCAAGCCTTTTCGGTTAAGAGTCTTACGATTGAGAATCCGAAGCTGATCTTATTAGTGTGGCTGATGGCTCGGTGTCTCTGTCGCAGACACTTTGGAAGATAAAACACAATTCCTCTACTTGGATTACTTGTTAGCAAAACAAATATGAATCACAACGAAATGAATACTTATTTCACTACTTCTGGTAGGCATTGCCGATTTTGCCTTCGTTATCGAAATTTAGATCAATGAATGGATTGAGTTAAAACAACTACATTTTTCCGTGGAGGAATCCGTCTACTGCTGGAATATGGGAATAAATTTTCGTTTCCAATGGGACACACTTTGAATAAAATAACTTTTGATATCACTGTTTAAATGTTTGATCAAAAGAGGGCGGAAACTAATCCTCACACCCAAAAGAATATATAAAAACTGAGGACCTTGTCATATGCGAACATATAAAATGTAGAAAAATGGCAGGAATGTGTTCCTTTTTAACTCTTTTCATCTGGCTGACCTAGCAGGATCCAACAAAAATATAAAAAAATCAATGTCGTAAACAAATATTTGCTTATTTTCGAAGTTAAAATTAACGATTTAAATATTTTTGTCGAAAATGCATTTTGAAAGAGAAAACCACAATGATAACGTAATTCCGTAAAAAAATAGTTTGAATAAAATAATGGCTATCTTAAGAAGGAACTTCCCGAAAAAAAAAGAAAATCTTTATAATCGATTTTTTCTGAAACAGGCCTAAAATATAATAAACTTAAATTAAACATTATTATAAATGTTCAAATATACCTACACAACTCCATAAACCAAAAGTTTGGTAGTCCAGCAAATGAATATGTATTTCAGTATCCTGGACTTCTTGCATACGAGTATATTCCAATACAATGTTGCTCCAAGACTGGACATGCTAATATTGCGAGATGATTAGATACAAAATACGTTAATTCTAGAAGATTTTTTTTTAATTTTAAGAAAACAAACATTCGTAGCAGTGGCGTAACGTAAGGGCACGCAAACCCCGCAACGCGGGGGGGCCCAGCGGTCAGGGGGCCCGAAGGGCCCCCCGACTTTATGAAGAATAAATGAAACAAACTAACTCATCAGGGAAATGCCCTGGTAGGATTCCATCGTATTTTACAAGACGCTGTTTCTTTCTCCTGGCGCCTTCGCCTTACACATTCCGACGGAATGGTGAAAACTTATGTAGCCTACTGTATTTGACGAAAGGCCCTTAGAGTACAGCGTACTAGGGTCCTGCTAAGCACTTCGACTTGACTCACACTCATCTTTTCGATTGAAAACGCCGCCGCCTAAACTGATACCGTTGCGACGAGTTGTAGGCAACAATATGACACCCCTCGTACCGTGGCGCGTTTTTTATTGTTTCGTCGAAATCATACCAAAAAACGATTCATATAACTTTTGCTCAATCCTTTGCAAATCTTTTTGTCTTACAAAGCTCGAAAATTAACACGTTTCGTTCACTAGTCAGTCTTCAGTGTGTTCCTGCAGCGATTGGAGCTGTGTCGCGTCATTCTCGTGGTTCGGTATAAGGGTGCGACTGCGACTACCAGTATAACTTCTAAGCAAAAAACCGTTAGTTCAAGCAGAAAGATCTTTTTCTAAATTAAAAATAATAAAAAATTATTTAAGGAGTACCATGAGCCAGGAAAGACTCACAGCACTTAGTATACTAAGTATTGAAAATGAAAGAGCTCGGAGTCTAAATTTGCATAATGTGATCAAACTGTTTGCGTCCCAAAAATCAAGACGAGAAAAACGTTTTCTAGAAAAATAGAGGTTGCATTTAGAAAAATTTCGAAAAGTTACTTTTGGTATAAGGTATAAACGACGTGTGCCAAAGAAGAAAGGAATGATGCTAAAGCTTAATAGAAATTGTGTATGTACGCCTGTCTGCTGGTAATTATACCCTTTGAATTCCAAACAGTATCCAACATTTTATTCTGCTCATTACCGTAGGATAATAAATTTTCTGTTTTATATAAAAAAAAGTTATTTTACAATGTTTTTTTTCGTTTGCCTTTTTACCTATCTCTCGAAAAAATTTAATTTCTTCTAAAAAATCGGGAAGATTGGGGAGGGGTCAAGGTGGGGGCCCTAAGGGGAGGGCCCTACATTTTGTCTTGCGGGGGGCCCCTGCAAAAAAAGTTACGCCACTGATTCGTAGTATACTAATACTTCTATACAAATTGCCCGGGATAAGTTTTGTTACATGATACGAAGGAAAGGATGGGTAGGGTAAGGTGAAATGGCCGAGTATAACAAATTGTCCACATAATAGTTACGTGCCCTCACTGTTACTTAAAAACTTGCAAGTAGATAGAAATTATACTATTATAGACATATAATGAATTCATCTAACATGAACCTCATTCAGTGATCTTTTCTTGACTGCACAGAAATCAAGAGTACCTACATATTTGCCATATAAAAAAGTGAACTTAACACGCCTACCAAATTTGAAGCTTGATGATCTAGTTACCCGTTATAGATCTTCAGCAAAAATCCAGAAATCTCCAAAGAAATAAAAGCCAAAGTTGGTTGGATTATATTAATGATTTAGTCAGACAAAATTTGTGTGGTATGCTGTTCAAATTAGCCTTACAACATTTTTAGCGCCTCTCAGCACGTGTCTTATACATATTAGTAAATTCGCTAATTATTTAAGTACTTATTTAATAACATATGAATGAAAAGTTTACTCATTTATTGGTTTTTCGGTTGTGATATTCAGTCCAGCGTATTCGCTTACTTATTTATTTAAATACAAAGTTCCGCTTCCTGATCATTGAAAAGCCCCTCATGACCAGAATTTTTTGTTAAAAAAGGTAACCTGTTGTAGGTAAAATTTCACAGAACGAGGAGAGTTGTGAATTTTTAAAAATATTTTCCCAAATTTTAATTTTGAGCTTACCTAGCTTACAGAATAAGTAAGCGGATTGGCGTATTTGGATTACCGTACGAGACTCGAATTCAGCCTAGCATGGGAACAAAATAATAGTAATAAAGCTTGCTAACCTGCACATGTATTCCAGTAGTCAGAACTCAATCAAAACATTCCAAAATTTCTAAAGCTAAAATATGGAATAAAAACTAGGGGGCTTAGAGGTGCGCGCATGTTTTAACGGAACATTATAGTGGTTAACAAAATGTTCAGGAATTCTTTTTTTTGTTATTATAATTTTTACTCACTCCTTTAAAATTAAATCAAAGAATGTTTGTCCGGAATCTTTCATAACACCATTGTTTTCTGCAAAAAAGAATTTTGTGACTATAGTTGTGTTTTTTTGTGTCCGCTGTCCGGTATAGAACAAAAACTCACTTATCCGTGTGTTGAACCTTTTTATATGGAAATGGAAGAAGTCTTTGGTGAACAAGGTAATAAACATCTCATTTTTGCTATAGAGGAATTTAATTCATGCAAAGTAATAAATTCTCACAATTGTTGTTTACATCTGTTAGCTGATAAATTTATCAAAACTGGAAAAAAATCTTTGCAAATTAAATACAGTGCCACCTATGTTTTAGTAGAAAAACAAGGTGGATGGTTTGGTATGTTTAATGAGCAGAACAAATTTTTTTCTGCTTAATATAGGGTTGTTCCAGAACAAGATGCACAAACCATCGCAGCATATGTAGCCATTGTAAGGATTCTGGCGGACAAGTCTGACTTGTTCTTAACCAATTTTTTTTTTACAAATTCCGTATGCTCGTCCAGAAGCATGTATATTCGAAATTATTTCGAACAAATAGGTACGCATATTGGTTTTCCCAAACTTCTAAAAATTGAAATTGTATATATGTATGTAGGCAGTCAAATAATTCACAAACTTTCAAACGTATTGCCCTCAAAAGTCCTCCATTGATGTTACCTAACCGCAAAGAATCTGATCTCTCGCTTTGCCTCAGAACAATTATTAAGAGGATCAAGGAGAATGATTAAAAATTTCATAGTGCGCCACCAGCATAGGTACATTGCAACGCAAAGCATACAACACTTGATATGATCACTTAGACATCATACGTAGCCTGAGCAAGTCTAAACATCAAAGCCGCTCCGATAGCTAGATCTGTGATGCTTACAAGCTTGACGTGCCAGCACCTCTTCATTGTCTTTCAATTTCAATGAGGTCTTTCGGTGGAACTTGCACCCAACCACCGGATAAATAGAGAAAAACGCCGACCACCTCAAAGAAGATGCTCGCACAAGAGGAAAAATCTTCGCATGCATCTCGCAGAATTTTTGTGCTCAGAAAATCGGTCTCAACTCGGTTGATATTCATGTCAGGGTTCTGGGCAAATGAGCGAGAAAAAAAAAGCAACTCAAGAGATGCGCGCGATGGAACAGTAGTGTTTTCATTATTGATCACTTCTGATCGGCCTGATCGTCTTCATTAGATCCAGCTCGTTTGAGGCTACCTGAATGGTGTGTAAACATGCCCATCATCGTGGAAATTTTAATAAACACTCTCTGTCTTTGCACTATCCCATATCGAGCCGGAAAGCTGGCTGCGGGACTTGCACGTTGGAGAGGAAACGGATTTGTTACCAATGAACTCAAATCGCGGTCATTACTCGCGATATCTGCAAAAACGAAGATGCATTTTAAAAAAATTGCGTAATATCTCTCTGTTGGTGGCGGCATGGCATAGTGCTGAGCTACGATGATGATGGAAGTTTGAAAAACTTGCTGCGGTGATCTTTGCGCGACTACTTTTGACCTTAGGTGATCACGAATCTACTGCCGAAGACGTAACAGGCAATTGCGTAGCTCGCTGTTTCATGACGATCAACTGCAGCGAATTGCATTTTCTAAATGAATGTCACTTATTTCGAAAATATACTTTAATTATATATTTACATTGACATGTATCGTCAGCCCGACAGACTTGCGGTGGGTTTTATTGGGATTTTCATTACACTCAAATGGTTTTTGTGATTTTATGACGTTACTCATTTTCACAATTAACAACCATTAAGCAAATATATGCATAAATGTTAATAAAAATAAAATTAATTAAATCCAACGTTTTCTTGTATTTTAGCCCCATCACTGGCTCAAACAAAGCGATCATCCCGTATAACAAGTTCCCGAACATTTGGCATCAATGTAAAACCATCAGCCTCATCTGGAATTGATTTCAATTGTCCAGAAGAATTCGGATATTATCCACATCCATCAGATTGCACACAATACTATGTGTGCGTATTTGGTGGAGCTCTTCTCGAAAGTTGCACTGGTGGTCTGATGTACAGTCATGAGCTACAAACATGTGACTGGCCAAGAAATGTTGGTTGTGAATTGGCCGAAATAAGCTCATCTTCATCATCTTCATCGGCCTCACAATCGTCACGAGATATTGGACCAAGAGTGCCGCAAATAAAGCAGCAGCTTCAACAAGCTCAACAGGTTCCATCTAGAGTTCGATTTTCGTCAATACCAACAGCTACAGGGCAGCAACAGTCTCAAAGGACTTCTGAGAGGCAACAACATCAGCAACAACATCAGCAACAACATCAGCAACAACATCAGCAACAGCACCAACAACAGCACCAGCAACAGCATCAGCAACATCGGCAACAAATTGTACAGGCGCAAGTTCAAACAATTCCCCCACCACCGGAACTTAGAATAGCTCCAAATCCAATAATTACATCGCGGGGACAACCTAAACAAATTCTCGATTCTCAAGAAGATATTGCCAAGGTAAGTAATAACTCCTTGTATCTCAATTCTTCTTGTTGTTGTCCACGTTTTACATGACAGATCACATATTGAGAGTTTCGAAAAAAAAAATATAAAAATGTAGGCCAAGGTAAAAAATTTTATGTGGTAGAAGATATATTGATCTTTACAAAGGTCATAACTAGAGGAAAAACATAAATCAAAAAATTAACTGTAACCGCAAATTTCTTCATCTAGCTCTACGCCGAAGCACACGACACCTTGCCGCCAGCAGAAGAGGAAGAATCAGACAGACAACAGAGAGTATATCGTGGTCAACCTAGTACTGTCGGGCAGGTGCAAAGAGATCGTGACGGTATCATTCATCAAGGAAACGCGAATGCACTACCAAATCACGGTAAAGTTGGTTCGTATGCCTATGGACCGCAAACGAATCAGTTCAGGTAAGATTTTGGCTATACCTATAGCT
The DNA here is from genome assembly GCA_947538895.1 of Neoitamus cyanurus. Taxonomy (NCBI): domain Eukaryota; kingdom Metazoa; phylum Arthropoda; class Insecta; order Diptera; family Asilidae; genus Neoitamus; species Neoitamus cyanurus. The sequence goes on from OX384546.1 coordinate 20,112,951, forward strand.
AACCAATTTTTGTACGCTTCACTAATTGCCTACCTTACTTAACCGATATAGTGACGAAATCTACTTAGACATTGACGTTAACTCACTGATTGATACAACCGATAGTGTGCCTTTAAATAGAAGACGACGTGAGACTAGTGGTGACTTTCAAAACTTAACTGATACTGAGACTGACAGTCCGACTGAAGATAGTTTGGAAAATAGTACAATTTATGCGGAGGAATTTGGGAAGAAATATGTCGATGAAAACAATGCAACAGTGGAATTTTTTAGGACACCAAGGCAACTGAGACCTTCTTTTGCCGGTCCTCATTCGTGGCAATTTCAAAACGGTCACTTACATCCCGTGCAACGTACTGGACCAAAATCATTCAAACCAAATGGGCATTTTGAGACTTTTAACCCATACTTGTCGCCTCCAGCTTTTTCAGCTGCACAATTTTCTAAAACTAACAACAACTTCTTCAACAAGCCTCCACGTTCCGGGTTCAACAACTTTGCAGGACATCTTAAGAACCAACCGCTAAACGACTTCAAACCATCTTCCTTTTTTAATTTCGAGCAAAAACCTCCTCTCGACGAGCCCTTCCGTCCTTTCAATCCATTCTTTTCAACAACAACAGTTCCACCCCTTAAAAGCTCTGCAGTGATACCAAGTCTGATAGACTCTGTTAGAAGCCAACAAATTATCCCAACATCATCCAGAGAGCAAATACCGAACAATTTCTCTTTCTTCAAACTCGGAAGTACCTCAAGCCGAGGGCAATTTTCAGATCCTGTGCGGCAGGGCTTACCGTCTGAAAAAGTAACTCCAAAGAACCACTTTACATCCTTCAGCACAGTTGGGGGATTTTTTAACAATAACAACAACTTTAGTCAACCCACCAATCAGGGAATTACTCCCACAAAGGTACCAAAGATTATCTCGCACTTTAGTATAACTCCCCTAGAAGTGAGTACGGAGAGCAATTATTTTGCTTACAATGTACTGCAAAATCAGAAGATGAAGAACTATTATGCCACCAGCACCACAACTCAAAATCCAACTACCCTGCAGAATTTCCCTTTTGTCGGAAGCTCCAACTATTTTTCCAAAGCCCCATTGGAAGAGGTGCCGCATCAGCAAGACAAACATGTGTTCAAAGGGTTTGATAACACAACTCCAAGGATAACTGGGTTTTATATCTCTACCCCCTCCCCTAAAGCGACTACAACAACAAGAAGACCCTTCATCTCCGCAACACCTTCGCAAACCCGTCCCTCGGTTCAAGGTCCAGTCGTGGGAATAGACTTTGATTTTGATAAATTCGTTGCTGACATCAGAGGAACCCACATCGCTCAAATGGATCCAAAGATCATTGAAATGCTCGATATATTCAAGAAGAAGGCGATTTTCAATAGAACAACAATTTCCGCACCTTTCACGACAACGGAGCGGCCGTTTGAACAAAACATTGTCCCCCAAACCACACCGAAAGTATTTACCAACACCTTGTATCATCAAGCCAATAAGAATGCAGGAAATAGCATACGCCACACGACGATCCAAACGTCTATCACAACTATAACACAGAAGCCACTGAAGGGTTACGACAGCTTCATCAAGAGTATACCGCAGAAGATTAGCCCGATTACGGAAAGTGATCAGAAAAATTCCCAAGACACTGAGCAGTACAGTGGCGAAGAGGACGATGAGTATTACTACGATGATGAAGACGACGAGGAGGATTATGACACCCATCCGCCGTCTGAAAAGCCGCCTTATATGCCCAACTCCGAGACAATGGCTCCAAAGCCGCAGCCAATTACAACGGCGACAACACCCCGATACAAAAATCATCATACGACTTTTACGGAGGTTACGACAACACGCCGACCACAACTGTTCTCGTCTCATTACAACGACGATAAGCACAAGATTCCCTCGTTCATAAGTTTTCCCGCCGATATTTTCCAAAGTATCGCTTCAATGCAACCCGCAACGACAACGACGACTCTCAGTCCGTATGAAAACTTTGAAATATCGAAGATATCGACATCTAGTACAACACCCACGGCGCCCACGGCGGCGTCGACGACTAGGAAAATCTACACGGTGCGACCGAATCGGGGAAACTTGAGGTGGAAATTAGACAAGACTACTGATAAGCCAAATAGTAGAAAACGACCTGTACAGCAACAAATTCAAGTTGACGATAAATACACGAACAGGTAAACTGCACTTTTTTCGACTTTCCTACTGACTATCACCGGCAAAACAAATATTTCCTTTTAATCCAACGAGCACAAGGTTTTGTACATTTTTGGAGTTGAAGTTTTGGAAATATATGAAGGGGCTGTGGAAACTAAAATTTATATTTTAAGGCCATATGCATCAGTCCGGGATGAATTTGTAACATAAGCTGGAGAAATAATATCCCGGGGGAGTAATACAAAAAGTTCGTAATAATTTTTTTACTATATCGTTGAGACCAAATTAAAATTAAAAGTTATCTAACCAATGACAAAATCAAGTCGATACAGTGTGTTAAGTAAGAGCGTGTACGGCATAACTCGCAGTCGGTAAGTGATACGAACCTCAAATTTCTTTATGGGGAACTTTCAGGGAACTTTCGCCTATGGCGCATTAGTCAAAAAGTTTCAGTCTTCGTCGATGTTCCGTCAAAAAAAAATAAAAGCCGCGAGGAGTGACGTGTATAAGAAACGTTTTGAAGCCGTCTTTCTATGCACGCACCCAAGAGTGCTAAAAATGTCTTATGACGCAGCTGCAAAGTATAAATTAAAAAGTCGATGGCGTTTATTGAGAAGTGGGTGAATCGATTTAAAGTGTCAAAAAATGTCGACAACCTTCCAGATCGTAGTTCAGTACGAAAAGTGACACAAAACAACGAAAAAAATATTTTGACATTGCTTTTACGAAATCCTGGCTTATCCTTGCGTCAAGTACAAGCTAAATTTAAGCAAAAAGGATTAGACATATCGCACGTTAAATTACGTGAACATTTTCGTGCCAGTAATTTAAAATGGTGAAGCACATTCAAGAAACCTTTACTGTCAAAAAAATACACTGCCAAAAATAGACTTGCCTGGGCATAATAAAACATTGCTCCTGACTGGATCATCACACTCGATTGGCCATCACAATCACCTGATGTTATCCCATCGAAAATGTCTGGGACTACATGAAGCAGAAGATTCGAGGGAAACGTCTCTTCACTGATCTGATTAGACCCCTATTAAAGCAATTGCGCATTGCACCAGAACATTTTGAACATATCTATGTACAAAAAAAATGTTTCAATAAATATTTTCTGTACACACTCTTACTTAACACACTGTAAGTATAATTTTACATCGACCGAGTTGAAGATAATTTTGGTTGAAGAATTTTGAGCAATATATGAATCTACCTCAACCTAATAGCCTAGACCTAATAGCTCAGTAAGTCCGCTGGTCTATCACCGATCATGTGAGCATCCCATACCCATCTTGATACAAATGAGCCCAGGGGCCCAGGTCTAATCACCAGTAACAATCGATTTCAAGAAGGAGGGGTTTATTTTTGCGTGCGTATCGTATTTTTTCATGAAGCAATACGCAATAGCCAACACATTGTCACATTGCCATTTTCAAGTTATGTCCAAAATTTCATTCGTCGGTTCGAACCGATATGGATGCACTAACATATATGCTGTCTTCCAGATTTTCTGTGTCCTCCTTAAAAATTCTTACAAGGGATAGAGTATCACTTCCATATATTAGGTCCGCAACTAAGTTCTCGCTGTTTTTTTTTATGAATATAAAACTTTATTATGAAAAAATGGTTACAAATGAGTTATTCAAAGTACTGCCCATCGCTAGCGACAACCTTTTCCCATCTTTCTGGCAGAGCTCGAATACCGTCACGGTAGAAGTGTTCGTCTTTTGAGGTTATCCATGAATCAAGCCAATTTACGATGTCGTCATATGAACGGAACTCCTGATTAGTTCGAGCATGTGCCATCGAACGGAATAAGTGATAATCGGACGGCGCAATATCTGGGGAATATAGCGGGTGGGGTAGGACTTCCCATTTGAGTGTTTCTAAGTAGGTTTTGACGGGTTTGGCAACGTGAGGCCGATCGTTGTCGTGCTGTAAAATCACTTTTTCGTGCCCTGATCGTATTGTGGCCGCTTTTCGCGCAGTGCTCGGCTCAATCGCATCAATTGAGTTCGATACCGTTCCCCAGTGATCGTTTCGTTCGGTTTCAACGTCTTTTCAGCGTTTTCGAAGATTTTCGGCCTTCCTTCACGCGAACGGTCGTCAACATCAAAATCACCGTCTTTGAAGCGACGGAACCAATCACGGCACGTTGTTTCACTTAGAGCAGCATCTCCGTAAACTTTTTGGAGTTCTCGATGCGCTTGAGCCGCCGTTTTCTTCGAATGAAAAACGAAAAGCAACACTTCCCCGCAAATGACGATTATTTGGCACATAATCAGACATTTTCACACAACCAAAAGTATATGTTCCAAAAACAAAATCACAAATGTATCAAAGCGGCTTGCTTACCATATGTCTAAGCTTGGTTCATGACGTTTTAGTAATGCTATAATCGACCAACTCTTACTACTGGAGCCATCTATTGAAAAACAGCGGGAACTTAGTTGCGGACCTAATACATGCAACATTTGGAGCAATTCTGATGAAGTATCATCACTTCTACCAAGAATCTAGTGACTGATTTTTATTCCATAATTACGTTTACTGATAACGTCGACGTTGACTTACCAAAAACCAAAAACACATTTACGTTTCGGTCATCGGATTGTCATAGAACTTCGATAAATAAAATAAAATAAAAATAACTCTTCGATGCCAGTCTATTCCAAGGTATGGCGCTACTATATTAGTTGTTGTTCAGTTGCTCAGTTTGTAATCTTCGAACCACTAGGCTTGAAAATTTTGCTTCAAACCGTTTTTTGGGAATATGACCATTGTATTAAGAAACAGCAAATATAGGTACTTATTAAGGACTGTGATTAACAATACTTTTGTATATAATTACTACGAAATAAAAAAACGATATGCTGTACGTATATACTTGGTGTTGTACTAACTTTGAGCTTAAACTATAAACTTTGACCAAACAAAGTAAACGCTACACTTTAACTGACAGCTTATACCAAACTGAATAAAGAAAAACTGTAAATAATACAAGCAATAAAACATTCATTTCTAATATTACATGTTAAATGTTACTAACCAAACTCATCTGTGCCCTTTAGGGTGGAGACTAGCTCACAAGCTCCAGCTAATATTTTCATCCAGCAACGGCAAAAGCCAGTTGCTGAGCAGAGTACTAGAAACTACTACAATACTTCAAATCAGTCATATGATCCGTACGACTCATACTACTCAGTTTATGACGATGATGTTGACTTGTATAGGGACGTTGAATACACTCAGCAACAGCAGCGTAAGCCACAGCAGCAACAGTCAACATATCGACCAGAAGTGATCACAACGCCATCACCACAAGTGCCAGTGCGAGAAACTTACGTTACCAAATCGCAGGTGCAGCAAATGCAGCCGCAACAGGAACAGCAGTACAATCAGCCTTCCTTGGTGTACAATACTGACTACGAAGATGCTCTTATTGCACAAGTACTGAATGGTCTTATCACATTTAAATCCAGTAATCATATTGTCCCATTGCAGATTGAAAGCGATGATTACAGCCAGCCACAAAGGAACCAGCCCATAAGGTAAGGTGTTATTCTGCTTCGGTATTGCATTGCATCGTGACATACGTGAAATGAATACCAACTCTCACCCAGTTTTAATAACGTCCTACTGATACCAAAACAGAATTCGGTACCAACACTTATTAATATCTAGTCTAAGAAATATTTTATCCAATAATTCACACAAAACAAACAAAATTCCAAAAAAATAAAAAAAATTTGAACGTATAGGGGAGACAGAATTGAGATAAATTCAATAACTGATCGACCGATTGTGATCTCGTCAACGCTAAGGACAAGCGAACAGCCGAAATACACACCTGCCACCTATGCACCAACGATACATCAAAAACAACCCCAACAACAGTCAACTTCACAAAAAAAGTCACATTCACCGAAACCTATTCCCACACGGGCATCGGAGCAATACAGTATCGTGCCAACACAGCAAAGCGCCAATCCACCTCAACCACCCAAACAGACCCCCACAAGGTACTACAAAAACAATACAGCAAAATTTTTGCAAGCTAAAATGCGAATTTATACAATAGTTCCCAAAAAGAGTTTCGCACGTGAGAAGAGCTTTTCCTTTTTTTTTATTATTATTTTGGTATCATTGCGCACACCGAGTACGCTAAAACTTTGTTATTGCAAGCGTCCCAGCTGCGTCCTTGGATGTTTATTGTTTTGCGCTTTTTGTATATAAAACCGTAGGAAATCATCGATGTGGTTTTTTGTGGTATCTTGTACATAATAAGAAATTAATACTCATCGCAACACCATCGCCGAAGTTGTGCTAACTCTTGTCCACGTTGTAACTAACTCCAAAAGTTTCGTTGAGAATCAGGAAGAGGCTTTTTTGTCACTAAAATGTCCTCATCGCCGCCGGTTCGTCTCATTTGCTGCTTTGGTGCGAATTGAGTGTGGACAGATTTGAAATCGATATTTGTCCTTGGAAAATGCATCAGGATGTTGTCTCGTCAAATGTGTTGTTTTTCCTCCCAAGGAGCTTTAGTGCGTTGAATTTAATTTTTAGTCTGATATTTCCACTCGAGTCTTCGTTATAGCTGCTTCTCGTATAAATTGGTTTTGGCCGCATATAAAGTTGTCTCGTAACTGTGTCATATAAACCTGTTTTAAATTATCAAGCCATAGGGTGTTTTGTGCAATAGTCAATCCGCCTGCGCACCAATCCGCATTGACTGCACGAGTGGTCTGAAGTGGTAAAATTGTTACTAACCCGGTGAAAAAAAATCAATACCTGTCCTTTATATATTTGCAAGGGATTAAAATTTACACTTTACCTTATTTTCAATTCCGTCTCCTATTCTCCTATATCACTATACCTTACCTTACCATGATGAACAACATATGTTTGTACCTCTTTTTTACATTTTAGAAGATCAACATTTGTGCATTTGTTCGTTAAGCCATAGTATGTATGTCTTGGTGATGTAGTTCAAACCACATATTTCTCTTCAAACATACTATATACCTATGAAAACTCCTTAGAGTCCTAGGTATGCATTACAAAAATTGATTTTATGTTTTAACTAAAGATAGCCGAACAATTTTGTTGATATATGTATGTATGTTCGGGCTGTCGAAAGGAATGGGGCAGATTTCCCAGTTTTGAAATTCGCGAAAAAATAGTACAATAAAAGTAATTTGTTGAATATATCGTAGATTAACAAAATATGTCACCACAACACATCCACAAGATACATGGAAAAAATATGACGTGACACATTTTGAAAGAAAATAATGATGGGTACAAGAAGATTACACAAAATGAATTGAAATATGGAAACACCTCTTAAAAATTTATAATTATAATTTCTTATTTTGATACGTATCTCGTAGAAAAAAAAGAAGAAGAAAAAGCTAGTAATTTGAAATATATCTCCATTAGATTTTAAGAGAAGTTCACACAACTTTACCGCAAAGAATCACTAGGTATATAAATACACACCGTCCCGTTACTGGGTGAACCACGTAACTACAAAAAAAACAATTTCATAATGAAATGTATTTTAAATGGAAAAAAATTAATTTCGAAAAAATTTATTGTGAACGAGGTTCACGCAGAAACGGGAAAGTATGAGATCATCATAGCTGGTCAGCCACTTTAACCATATTAAGGAGCGTGGAGAAGAGAATTCTTAACCTCGACTTGTAAATTTGAAAGAAACAAATTAAAAAAGTATACAAAATTATAAGGAGGCCCTAGTGAAAGTGCTAAATTTCTAATGCATAAATTTTTACATCATCTATGTAGCAGACTAAAATAACTACAATGGCACCATTAAGTATTCACCACCTTCTTTATCATATATGTAGATTCATTCACATTGAAACCTAGTGCATTTTCCAGGGAACATGTATCGATTTCAAAATAACAAATCCAGTCATCAGTCCACTTATGAAAACAGAGATTGTTCAAATTTCCGAATATTTTGTCTCCCCGAAAGCAAAACACACTTTAAAACCAAAATATTGGAATTCAAAAACTTGTATATATACTACAGTGGTGGCTTTAGCATTAAAAAAAAATACATATATTAAAAATTTAAGTAAAACTCAGCATTACGAGTGTTAAAAACAAAGGCCCTAAGTTGTAGATGCTCTTAAAAGACGCAAGTAAGTAGCTATGAAGATGTTCCTGTGCTTTCTATGTGTGTATTATTTTGTATATTTTCGTTACATATGTTATTCTATTTATTTCATATGAATTCCCCATATTAACAAAACTATAGTATAATTTATGTACATACCATTCACACTGCCTGTAAAACATTCAAAACAAAAGTATGACTTGTGTTCCTAATGTAAATCGTTTGACTTATAAGGAGAGGACTTTAAATAAGATCAAGCTTTTAGAAGCCTTCTATTGCAAATATAAAAAAACACAAATAAATAAACAAAACGGACAATGGAAGTCTGTCGCTTGCAGAAGCGATTCTTCTACCACAACAGAGTTGTTGTTACTAGAGCGGTTGATCCTTATATAAAATAACCTGAAAAAAAATTTACTTTTCTTTTACTCTTTTGTTAAATTATTTCGCTTTTTAACATCTTAATATTAAATGAAAAAAAATTGATTAAAAATTAATCAAAAACAATAGACAAAACAGAAACCAAAATTTAAAATATTGTTGAAATTTATTTTTATTTTCAAGGCCGTAGCTGTATTAGGATGAGGTGCTTTTATGTTTTTTTTTCACCCAAAAAGGGCCGTCAACAAAGGCCAATTATATTTACTGTCCTCTCCTTATTAGATGTAAATTTGAAATACTCTGAAAAAGAAATTTTTACAGTACTTACTAAAAAAAAGTGATCGTGTGGGGAAGCAAAGAGCCATTTATGTAAGATGATAAGCTGATGGTCTCGTGACTATCACATGTCGCCTCACATAAACGGCCTCCCTCCAAATTTATGAGGCAAGTAGGAATACGTAAAGGTTTGCAGAATTCAAGCTGGGTACCACAATTTGGCCGATAGTGCACCAAGAAGGCCCTCAATCACAAAAGGGTGTGGAAGGAAGTGGTGTTTTTTACGTTTACTTTAAATTTTACTGAATTCGGAATAGTGATGAAAAGAAAAAAATTTATAAAGCTACCACTGTACGTGTACCAGAAATTGCATACAAAAATTAAACACACTAAAAACTTTAATGCAAAAAAGAAAAGAAAATAAGAACAACAATAAACACAGGAAATAAAAGAAACACAAACCACAAAAACACAATCTAATCGGGAGATTAATTAATTTCATTTTAAAACAAGTTTTGCGGTATTTATTCTCCAACAGATCAACACTGTCGGAAGATGGTTTCAACAATAAGACAACAAAATCCATAATAATAACATTAGCGGCAAGCGCGGGTCCCAAGTCTCACCAACCAAAAACATTACCGGATCCTGAACCCACCGAATCCCATGCATCCTCAACTCCCGATTATGTGTCCCATATTAGAAATGTTGAAATCCTTAAAGAATCCCAGACAACTGCTATGAAACAAACCGACCTTACTGCAAAGACAGTGACGAGCGACGAGAACAAGTCGAAAATAATTTCTCTAACAGCTGGCTTTAGTGCAACCAGTTCCCGTCCTTCAGTGACAAATTCAACAACAAAAGCTTTTAGGGAAAATAGAGGTCGGGGCGCTGCTAATCGCGAGAGAAATGATCAAGATGAGCAGAAAAAGAAAATTTTGAGCTTTATTGTATCGGATGTTCAGCCACAAAGTTTTCAGCTATCATCAAAAAAGATGTCTGAAATACCCACAACGACGCAACGAACCATTCGAGTTTCACCAGCAGCCCACATCCCTGAAGATGTGCTTAAAGGTCAGAAGTCGATTCGTATTTCTTTAACATCTGGACTTGGAGGTTTAGGGTCAAGTACCCAACCTTCACGAGGAAATGTTGAAGAGGTTCCCATATATACGCGGACAAGAGACGATTTGAAGCGTGATGCAAGAATTGATCCAACTACTTATGCCCCAACCAGATCGTGGCGTTTAACTCGCACCAGTCCATCTCCTTTCGCCACACAAGACACAAACTCGTTGGCTGATTTCGACAGTAGAGAAGCTGATTCTTCGTTCTCGTTCAAGCGACAGCGATTCAATGATTATGTTTCTGGTTCCGGGAGCGAGCACACCCCAGTCACAGAAAGAGGTTTGAAAGGTGACAAGATTCAGAGCTTTACAACAAGGGCATTAGTATTTAAGAATAATCTTAGCAAGGCGTACGATACCACAAGCTCATCAAAATTCGTATCGCCCTACAAGAGTTTAGAGACTATTTTACAAGAAAAGGAAAGCAAGCTTAGACTAAGCACTAGCAAAACGACGTTGAAACCTCGGTACACAACACCAACTGCTTCACCCGTCGTTGTAACGTCACAAAATCCATTTAGAAGCTATTTCCTGATAACAGCTCCAACGAAAAATCTGAGCACAACAAGTACAACAGTGCGGTATACACTTCCACCGTCAACAACAAAAGTTATTACTGTGCCAACGGTCCCTACGAGCACAACAACAAGCTCTACCACTACAACTACTACTACAACTACAACATCAACAACTCCCAGAACCACAGTTTCAACGACAACTGAAATTCCAACTCCAATAGCTCCAGTTACGTACAGACCAACAGGTAGGCGTGACTTTGAAGGTGCCGATGTGTCGCCTAGGGGAAGAGCTCGGTACACCTACTCATATGTGAACAACCTCGACGATGAGCCAACCACATATTCTCCTAAAATTCGATTTACCGTCCCCACAAAGACTTCAGCTGAAATACCTATTCGAAGGAAAGTGGTTCGAGCAAGGTTGTCTGCAACACCTTCTACAACAATTTCCCCAATACCTATAAGTTTCTCGAGGCTTTTTGAATCCAGGGGTCCTCCAAGAGTAGAATTTGCAGCTCTCAAATCAGAGCCATCCGAAATTGCAACTGAATTCAGAGCTGAGGAACAAGAGTATTTGGATGAGGAAAGTCAAGAAGATGAGGGCGACGAACTATCTGACCTAAGAAACTTGAAACTAATCGATTCGAACATATTTGTCGCTTCAACAACGGAAGGAAGGGTTGTGGAAATTCCAGATAGACCAGCAGAGTATTTTGCAAAGGTCCCATCTCCTGTGGAAGAAGCCAATCAAAATGCTAGTAAATTCAGGGCGACTGTTGAAATGCCCGAGTTCAATATTCCCACTGAAGAAGAGATTCGAGCCTATACAGAGAGAGAGTCGCTGATACTCGAAGGACCGGAAGAACCCGAGGAGTTAGAAGATATCACAAAATGGGTCTTAGAATCTTCCACCCAATTCGAACCTACAACAACACTGAACATAACAAGCTCAATAGCACCGCCCTCGACATCTACAACTTCTGTTGAACCTTCAACCAGCACTACCACTTCGACTTCTACAGAGACTTCTACTACTTCAACAACAACCACAACAACGACAACCAAACCGACGACGACAAAATATCCAAAATCGTTGCTCCCTCCTCGCGCGTCCAGAGTCAATAACGCCATCAAGTCATCAATCGCCGCCTCCAGCCGGAGCAAGGCCACCACGGCACTCTCGAAATGTGCAGACAATACACCCAACACAAACTGCAACGAAATCCCCTCGAGGTACCTTCTATTCGAAATTAGCCACAAAACGCAAAAATGTGCAATTGTGTTTGCAAAAAATGCATTAATTTTATTAATTTAATTTAATTTAATTAAATCAACTGCAAGATATTAATGCGAGCGCTAAGTTTACCGAGTCATGACATTAGTGTATGCTGGAAACGTTAGTTTGGAGCAATTTGTCCATTTTGGTCGCACAGGCAGTCTCACTAGATTTCATTCTAAGCTAAGGGCTTCAGGCTGTCCTCTCACTAGTATCACTCCGTAGCACTAACACATGGGGACTCTGTGATAATTTTCTACGCATTTTATCTCCTCATTTTTTGCATGTTTCACCCTCCGGTCATTGCCGAAAGTTATTGTAATTCAACGTAGCCGTGGCGTGGCTTTCACCTTCCTCATAGTAGAGCTTTCTGGATATTTTTATTTGCATTCCAAACGTATCATTAAACGTACATACATACTACCTATTTTATAATGTACCAATCGTTCGCAGATTTACTCATTTTTTATGTATGTTATGACTTCATCTTTCATATGCCTTCTTGTGGGATACTTTAACATTTTGGGCCCTAGTAAATATAAGATCTACAAAATAGTGTGTAAAGAAATTTTTTAATTTTCAAAAAGTAACAATGATATGACCTGCTTTATCGGGGAGCAAAGAATTTCTATTTCCTCGGGTTTAAAGTTCGATATGGAGTAAATTGGTAATCTCCAAGTATTAACTTCTACAATAGTCAATCATTTTTTCTCTATAGGTAATTGTAACTGAACGATACCCTTTCCAATGATTTAGACATAATTTAAAAGTATAACAAAGTCAAGGAAATCAATAAAATGTTTAAAAATGTTCTCTGAAAACAAGAATAATTATTAACAATCAATTTAACGCACAAACCTTTTCGAAGGGTTTCTATATATTTACAAACTATTCTAAAAATAATTTACAGCCTTCCTGGCTTTCGTCAATTAAAGGAACAAGACATGAACTGTATGTATGCGTAACACCATATAAATATTTCCTTTCGACTACAGCCTAGATGGGCTGCCATGCCTAATGTTAGTTCCTCTTTTGAACTTGTGCGATACGAATACACGCATGTATCTAACATATAGTTTAAAAAGTATTGTTATGCTTCTACGCGGAAGCAGACGTAGGCATATGTAGCAATACACAGACAGTATAACTTTACGATGTTGTGGATTCAAAAATGCAAGCAACTTGAGGCACTTCGTTAACTTCAAAACAGTTGCAGTTGCAGAAAAACAGAAATATTGTTTGACGGAATGAATTAGAAACATCAGAAATATTTTTTGTTTATGTTAATTTCAAAAATTTACTTGACAAAAGTCTTCAATGAACCGAACCACTGATGTATTGGCGGAGATGGAGAACATTTTACAGTGACCATTCGTACACTACGTGTGCCTTTTTGTTTGCACAATCGTCTGTTGCAACTGGATGGCATAGACATAAATGCCATGTGGTTTCAACAGGATGGTGCAACTTGCCACATCGCGCGAGAAAGAATGACATTATTGTAAATCAAGTTCCCAGGTAGTGTCATCTCTCGTCTCGGAGACCAAAACTAGCCGTCGCGTCGAGAAGTTGCGATTTAACCTGTTTGGACATCTTCCTCTTGAGTTTGTTTTTTGAAAGTAACCTAGTAACACCCTGGGACGATTCATTCAACAACTCAAGGAAGAAATCGAATGCTACATTCATACAATCCTACCGCCTTTATTCCAAAATGTTCACCAAATTTTATTCAAAAGGTATCCATATGACAGACACTTTATTTTATGTCTAATGTCAATAATTACAATTTACGAATCACTGATAATGATGAATTTGATTTTATTTAAGTACCGTTTCTCTTTTAATTTAAAATTCAAGTTCTTGTTCAGACACCCATTGTAATTATAAATAATTGAATACCGTCGTTAGTCTAAATATATAATAACAAGGACCATTTCATAAGACTCAATAGTCCTTTCTCCATAGTATTATTAAAAAAAAATTTATAACTAGATATTGTATAATCCCTGACCTCTGCAGCAAAAGCAAAATGGTTAAATTTTCTTGTAAATAGTACTTACTACTTAATCTTCTATGCATGATATCTTGTCTTTTATTCTATCTTAGAAGAAAAATATACAATACTGTTAAAGCCTGCTCACAAATCACAAAACCGAGTGCATTTCATAAGAAGAAAATCGTTAAAGTCTTATACCGTTTCAATTAATACTTTTTCGTCTTCATTATATTTTCTTAATTCATACATATTAAAATTATATCTATTGCATATATGTATATACATAAAATCAAACTTTCAACTCTAAAATCTAAAACTTCCTTCATGAGCAGCTGAATTGGTATTTTGTCTACTATACATGCATTCTACATTATACATAAACTGCGTCTATATGGCATAACAAAAATCTTTATACACAAAAACGACTAAATTTTTACAATCTACATTGAATGTCCATAAATGTGACGCACTGATGTGCAAAATTACTAACATCTGGTGATACCTCTGTAAATATGTAAAGTATCCATTTAAATTAAAATCATAAGCTTGTTTAAAATGTATATACAAAAATTAGATTAAAATTGGGACCAATGGAATTTAAAAGCTGATAAATTTTTAAATAAATCCAGTATACACCAAATGTCATAGTAGTTAACCGAATTCAATTGACGTTGAAAATCTCTGCTATAAATAAAAAAATTGAAAATAAAAATCAAAAGCATAAGCCAAATTGTGGTAAATATGTATAACACAAAATGAGCTAAAACTAAATCTATAGTCAGTCATATAAGCTCGTAAATTTCATCCTTCGTAGACTTACTGTTGTCCTGTCTAATTTTAATGCACCAAACGCGTTTAGATTCACACACTTCGTACTAAAACCGCCTTTACGTTTTACTATTTTCTTTTAATGTTGAAAACATACAAAGAGCTTTAGAGCGGTTCTCTTCACCTTCTTATTGGGGACGTCTTTAATGAACGCGACTCAACCAAAAGTAAAAAAAAAAAAATCCTGTCGTAATCCTTTCTTCTCAATCCAAATCACTTGTAATCCCTAGACCTAAACATACGCTACTTTCCCCTTTCTTGTACTGAGTTCAAGTGGGAGTAACTTTCTCGAAAATTTCATCCACTTTCTTGCGTATTTTTGACTTGATTTGATGTTTTTCTGTTGGGGTTTCTCTCTTTTGTAACGCTTTGTGCTTTACACTAATTATTAAGACATTTTGTTTGCTTACTTCTCACACTTAATATTCTTGTTTATATTTTGGTAAATTTTTTATTAGCTTGTACACAGCTTTGGTTGAATTAATGGGGAATAACATTAACAATTATAATGTAAGTTTTTGTTTGGTACTCAATGAATTGTTCTAGAACGATTTTGTAATATTTTTTTATCGGTTAAGTTCTTGCTTAAATCATTTGGTCAAGAAAAATTATTTTAAAATGCTGAAGGGGCTTTTTCGTGCAATATTTAATTTTGAATGGTATATGACCCTCCAAAGACGGTATACAGTGACGGATACAGTTTAGTCCGGTAGTCATGTTACAAAAATTTCACTACAGTGAAAAGTTCAAGCCTGCTTCAAAATTTCATATAATACATTCCGCACGGATTTGATTCCCGTCGGATTCCATAACTGTGTGTTGGGTAATATATCAAATCCTTTGATTTCCACACTACTAAACTTGCTCAACATTATACTATACTCGTATTATGATTTTAAAGGATTGCGCTACTTTTTCGTCGTTCGATTCGTCGTCGAGCGTTGGAAATGTGTACTGTTCGCCTAAAAGTTTAAAAATCAGATAGCAGTCAAAAACGTACATATGTAGATGAAATTCAAACAATAGTAAAGTAAAAAAAATATTTCCTTTGTTGCGATCAACTTATTATAATTGGTTATCCAGTTCATGTGTGTCCGTCGATTAAACAAAATTGTGTCCCATTATTCGTCTGTACATAAGTTGTCATGGGCCTATACCTACAAAAAAATTTAAATTATAATATTATTAAAACGTTATGATTATTTTTTTAACCAAAATATGAATTTTGTTTATTCCGAAATAGCAAACCTTCCCATAATATTTGTTGTTTAAAAATGAGCCTATTCAGCACAATTATTTTATTTTATTTTAGAAAAGATTGAAAGTAGAAAGAAGTTCTATCATCGGTCATTTTCATATTACCATAATTTATAAATATAATATTTGCATTTAACCTTCACACTGTAGACGTAGGTACTGTACATACTGCACTCAAATAGAAAACATTCACAACTTGCACAACATTTCATTGAGTACGAAAATATTTACCAATTTTTTACGAACTAGATAAAATTTTCAAGCACTATGCTAATACTATTTTTTCCTCTTTACCGTTTTTTCGTTTTAAACAGAACCAACACCCGAAACAGAGGAGGCACCCATTATACAAATAATGAACGCGAGCAGCCATCCACTGCAAACGCTGGTCGAGGAACCCATCCACCGTAAGTAAAATTGCAAAATATTAACATTGCCTAAATGTAGGCATTGTATCTACAGAAAAATTGAATTATCTACACTTACAGGGTTAGCCATATTTCTTCAAGTTAGATAGATATTTCCAGAAAACACTTGGAGAATAAATATTATTTTATTAACGCACAATTTACAATCAATCAATTTTTTTTTTAACATGTTAGATTTTACCCTTTTTACCCCTTTTTGTCCCACGCAAATTTTGGATAGCCACATAATGTAGTTGCATTGCAGTGACACTGATTGCGATTGGTACAAAATATAATTGGAATTCATTGTGTATTTAAGTTATCCTAACCAGTAAGTTCTATCACTTAGGCTCTCCTATTCAGACGCATTTATTTCGCGTCACGGGATATAGCTCTCACTCACACTTCAGTCGCGAACGCGTCTATGTAGTATTGCTTTGGATGTTAGACCCCATGCATAATTCAATTTGGGATAGTTTTTTTTTCATATACGCATACTTTCCCAACACGGTATGTACAGATTAAGGGGCACCACTAGTGTTACTGCCTGAAATAAAGGTGATTTTTGGGAATTTTTTTAAAGACAACTTCTGCATAGAATGTTTTAATGTTTCAAGGATATACAGTAAATACATGATAAAAAATTTAGACGAAAAAATCGAAAATGTAGCGAGTTATTTGCAATCTCCCAAGGCTCCAAAAAAAATTCCCCCGCTGCTGCAGTGATAGCGACCTTCTCAGTGCCAGAAATCAAAAAAACATAAAAGTTATTAAACTTAAATGTATTGCCCGTACCATAACCCTCGATCGAAAAAAAAATTGAAATTTAAGAAAATGGCGGAGTTTCTAAAAAAAGTTACAAATTTCGCGCGAAAATTTAAAGATTTTTGGCCTGTCAAAATCACATTTTTGATTTGATCAGAAAACTGGAGGTTCATCTGCAACAAGAATCAATCGATCGAAAATTTGAAAAATGTAGTTTCGGAAAAAACGCATTAAAATTTTCGTTTTCTAGAAGTTTATCTACGCCTGGGAGTATCATTGGAACCTTTTTGTTTTAAATACTGAGAATTGTCGCTCATTTATACTAAAATTATTTACGATCACTATAACGGTCACAGTAAAACTAGATGAGTCGTTTAAATGTGCCAGGGTCTAGCAGCTCCAAAATATGTGACTGGTAGCCACGTACACGAAACCCCCCACCCATTAACCGGTTGCTTTTCAGATGGCTGTAACTCAAAAACTATTTTTGATATGCACTTGAAATTTTAGTATGTTATTTATAAAGGTATAGACTATCGAAATATGACAAACACAGTGGTGCCCCTTAAAGTTATAAGTTTATGAAACGATTTTCCGATGCTTTCAATCCAATACAGCTCAACTTATATAAGCCAGAAAAAAATACGAAAATTATAAAAATAAAATATTTAACAAGTAAAACTTAATCTTGTACAGTATAATTTAGAAATCTAATGATTGGTAAACATTTAAACAGCCGATCCAGACCAACCCTCAAACCAGCTGGCACAATTGTTTCAAAGGCTGCAGAATTCGTCGACATCTATAAGTACCCACCCTTCAGACCGGAACCAATATACCCAACACCCAATCCAGACAAAACTGCTGCCAAGTGCAGAAAAGACGTTTGTCTTCTTCCTGATTGCTACTGTGGTGGAAAAGATGTGCCAGGTAAGAATCGATTTCTAAAGTTGCTTTAAGTTTTCTTTCATCTTAGAAAAAATAAATAAATAAATAGAAAAGGATGAAGAGATATTAGAAGCATTTTCTACATATCTGCACATAAACGATAAGGTCATACTCTCTTCAAGAAACTTGGGACGATCATTTCCAAACTTATTTTTAGGAATTAAGATTATTTTAAAATGTGCAAAATGTTGTACATCGCTTAGAAAGAATTTAATTCCATAAAATATGAAAATCCACCAAATTGCCTATACCATAAATCAGCAGAGCAGCAGGCAACACAAATCGTCGTATCTGTTTTATCAAAATTTTAAAAATTGAATTGCTTTTTTTTCAAAATTACAATATTATAACAACATTAGATTACAGCTATCTTTGTGAATTAATTTAGAGGCAAAACCGAAAAATTTATAAACTTATTACAACAAATAGGAGGCCTAGCCCGTAACGAGACTCCTCAGATTGTTCTAATAACGTTCGACGATGCAGTTAGTCAGCTAAATGAAGAATACTACATTGAACTTTTCGAAAAGGGCAGAAAAAATCCGAATGGCTGCCCAATCACTGCTACATTCTACGTGTCCCATGAATGGACGGACTATGGCCAGATTCAAAGTTTATACGCTGATGGACATGAGATGGCATCGCATACAGTTTCGTAAGTTCGATAAAAGAGCATCGGTCCAGGGATCTATTCGGTTATGCCATTCGGTGCTTACCTCATACAAAAATCGTATTAATTTCTTAGACAATTTTAAAACTATTTTATCAATAATCCATTTTTGCTTTATTTTGTCTTTTGTCTAAGTGTCCTTATGTACATAAAACTTTTTCTTTCATGACAATCATTTCCGAACCTTGACCACATTGTGAATGAAACTACATCATCTAATAATACTCACCGTCATAATGTGTATATCCATCAAAAAAACAAAAAAAACCTATAGGTGAACTCCCTATCGAAAGTATTCCTCAAATAGTCCTTCTCACATTCGACGATTCGGTTAATGATTTGAACAAACAACTGTACACCGACCTGTTCGAGAAGGGTCGTGTGAATCCGAATGGATGTCCAATTTCAGCGACATTCTATGTTTCACACGAATGGACGGATTACAGCCAGGTTCAAAATTTGTATGCCGACGGTCATGAGATGGCATCGCACACTGTCTCGTAAGTATACCTAAAAAAATCTCAGTAGACTTGGACGTACATTTTTTACTACTCCGCTACACTACCCAGACGGTCTATTACATCCCCGTCAATATATTTTGCAGCTGTTAAACACAAATACCAAATTCGGAACAATTTTACACAAACGCCAGTAAATTGTAAATAAAATTTCTAACAACCTAACACCAATCATTCCAAATTGAAACACCCTACAGCCTACAAAATGACACTATCTCAAAATCCACATTGGAGTCATACATATAATGCCGCTTCTCACAGCACGCTTCGCTAACAATTAATGCTTTTATTTTCAGCAAACCAAAACATAGTGCTAACACTCCTTTTATTAAACAGACACAGTTTCGGTGAACAGTTCTCTCAGAAGAAATGGACCCGCGAAGTTGCTGGTCAGAGAGAAATCCTTGCTGCATACGGCGGCGTGAAATTGGGTGATGTTCGCGGAATGAGAGCGCCCTTCCTTTCGATTGGTGGCAATAAAATGTTCAAAATGTTGTACGACTCAAACTTCACGTATGACTCATCTATGCCAGTCTACGAAAATCGTCCGCCTAGTTGGCCATACACATTGGACTATAAAATCTTCCACGACTGCATGATCCCACCTTGTCCGACAAGGAGCTATCCAGGTGTTTGGGAAGTCCCTATGGTTATGTGGCAGGATTTGAATGGCGGTAGATGCTCTATGGGTGATGCTTGCTCTAATCCAGGCGAAGCTGATGGTGTCTTCAAGATGCTGATGAAAAACTTCGAAAGGCACTACGAAACGAATAGGTGGGTTGAAATAAGTCAATTATTAGGTTTTATTTGTCTAAATTCCGAATTTTACTCATTCCATAGAGCACCATTTGGACTTTTCTACCACGCAGCATGGTTCACACAGCCCCACCACAAAGAAGGATTCATCCATTTCTTGGACACCATCAATGCCATGAACGACGTTTGGATAGTTACAAACTGGCAAGCAATCCAGTGGGTTAGAGATCCAACGCCATTATCTAGAATAAATCAGTTCCAACCCTTCCAATGTGATTACTCAGTAAGTACTAATTCCCTTTACCCATTTGCCAAGAAATTTTGGAATCTTCTGAATACTGTCTTCCGTAGGATCGACCAAAACGTTGCAACAGTCCGAAAGTTTGCAACTTGTGGCACAAATCAGGAGTGCGATACATGCGAACATGCCAGCCCTGTCCTGACATCTATCCCTGGACTGGTAAAACGGGAATACGATCGTCACGCGTGGACAATGACATCGAGGAATGAGATAATTTATAAAAATCCATTAATTTATGTATCCCTACTGTATTTAAATTGTGCAAACAAAAGCAATCTGACTATGCGCAGCAATTTTGCTATAAAACATGCACACCACCCGCCCAATCGCGAGCACCAAAAACCCAAACGAGTTTATTTCATAGAATGCGCTTGAGTTCCGAAATTGGATAAATTATTATTTATTACTTTTCCGCTGTGTATATTGTGTCCTTTGCTCTCCTGTACCACTGTAGCTTTACAAATATAATCGTAGTCGTTAGTTTAGCTCTAAGGTTAGACTAAGTTTTAGCAAAGGAAAACCATGACAATGTTCTGATTTTGTGATAAAAAAAAACGAAAAAGACGAAAAGTCTGTCCGGAGATTTCTTTTGAAGATTTTTGGCATACACACACCGTACAAAAAGTGCTCACGACAACAATAATTAACGGAGTTTTCCTTAATTTGCCGAGGAAATGGAAGTATTTTCCTATAGTCACAAAAGAAATGGGCAACTTTCGTGAATCGTTGCAGTTAAATGTTTAGAAAATTCATTGGAACCTAAAAGGGCTGTTTAGTTATTAAGGTGTCGAACTCATCATATTCTTGCAGCACTACCGTTCATTGCCCCTCACTCATTTACATCCCCTATCGGATAGGTGATTCATTCGAGAAAAACCTACGATGAGTTTCATACCTTTTTGACCGAAGCCAATCTAAGGAAAAAATTTAAAATTAAAAAAAAATCATAAACAATCATTCTACAAGTGAGAGTCCTAGTTTACAGGGTGACATTAATCGTACGACCTTGAAGTGTTGTAAATTACAATGGCCGATATAAACACTGCCTTATTACTCTTACATTAGTTGTAATTCCTCCCATTCATCTATTATCTTGTTAACCAATTTTTCCTTCTATCTCTAGTTCTACTATTTTTCCTTCCTTATTTTTTTCTAATACAACGAGTATACGTGCACACACATCTTCTTACTCTTTCTTCAAAAACATTTTTAATCATCTCTCCTCTCCTAGGAATAATTTTTAGGTTATTAATATTCGCGAAAAGTATTATTCTTATGTAACTGGATATTATTGCTTTTTTCAAACTCATAAGCTTTGTAAATTGTTCGCATATTTTCAATTAAAAAACAAAAAAATACGAAAAAATAGACAAATGTTGCCGTGCATGAACATCTACAGGTGGGTGGATGTGTTTTATAGCAAAATTTGTATAAAGGACAAGGAAATAAAATAATTTTGTAGAAAATCAGTTTCTTTTCATTGACAAACACCGACATTTTCTGAAACATCTTTTGTATTATACGAGCAACAACTAATTCCTGAAGTTTATTTTATAAATATTTTCAAATAAATATTCTGAAAGTGTATATGAGTTAAATCGTTCCCCCCACGAATTTTTATTGAGCTCAACCGACCCCCGCACATATTTTTATTCTTATACGAGGGAACCACAAGCGTTTCAGCCCACGAAAGGAAACGGCAAATTGTAATTTTACTTATGTTTGTATTTACTTTAATATTATACAATTTTTAATATGCGTTTACGATTAATAAATAAAAGCTTATTTTGGAAAAAATTTTGGTACACGTTTTACCCCTAACTAATTAAACGAAAAAAAACCGAGAAGAACTTAAAAGTAATACGATTACTGCGCGACTTGCAGGAACCGTTTTCTAGAGTGTATAAAAACATTTGCAAAAGCGCTACACTACCTAATCTTAATAGTAACCTTGCATGGAGATAGAAAAATTCACAGTGGCTCTGGTAAATAGTTCAACACATTTAAATGGTATTCTGTTTTATTTTTTACCAGTTTTTCTATAAAGTGAAAAAGAAAACAACAAATAATCCCCTTTTGCTTCCATCAGTAGCTACTTTGAACTTGTCGGACTCCTGTCCTTCGAAGAAGCGATCCGATATCTTCCGTCCTTAAAGACAATTATAATGACTGTTATGTTATCCACAGAGCCACGATAGTAGGATTGCAATGCTAAGTTCTTAGCACCATACAGGGGATCGTTCAAGTGATCCTTTACAAAAGCGACTGCTTCCTCGTTCGAAAATGTGTCCCATAGGCCGTCCGATGCAAGTATTAGAAAGCTGGGCCTGTTAAGTGTAAATGTATTATAATTATGTTAAGGACAATTTCACTAATTTTTAAACAAAAGGGACTTACTTATGATCATTCAGCTCAAATGTTAAAATGTCGGGATCTGCAATGACTAGATTCTTGTCCTTTAGGGGATAATCTCCAAGAGCTCGGGATGTGGCCAGGATACCGGCTACTCGCCATACTCCTCGGAATGCAATAAAACCGCCTGCATCATGGATTCGTTTTCTTTCGCGTACCTGGAAAAAGAGAAAAAAGATATTTCGTTGTAGGCTTTGATAGGCATTCGAATTTTTTATTTTAATCCCTTAAGTTATCGATTTAAAACCATAAAATGTAGTTATTCAATTCGGTGCCGATGACTGCACAAATTGATTTCTCGAGCGAGCGTAAAAGCTTCTGTAAGATTAAAAATTATTTTAAGCTTCCTTAAGACAATTGTGAACAGAATTTACATCCTTCATATGATTGAATCAACGTGCTCCCATTGGCTTAAATATAAATATTTCCGAAAGTGAAAGCCTCACTTGAACTCCTCCACTCTGTAATTAACTCCTACAAAATTATTGATCATAAAATGTCTGACCATTTCCCGTGCCAGCCTCTTAATGTTTGGCACATACCTCAAAAAAATTTTTAATTACCAAAAATCAAAAAGTAAAAAACTATAAAAATTTTTGTAAGTCCATAAATCATTCACGTACACTCGTGTTGGATTAATATTTTCATGCTTAACGTCCAAACATTTTCCATCCAGGCAATTTTTCGCCCACAAGAAATTTTTTCTCTGCGTAGTTTGAAATCTGTTGAATGATTGGCTTAAATATAAAATCAAAAAAATATGCAGCGATTTTTCATACTGGGCAAGACAGGACAGATTTATCTTAGTTGACCGGATGAAAAGTGCCAGAGAACATATTAAGTTAAATAATTCTTCATTCGAAGGAAATCCGCCTCTGTAGCGATATACAAATGTTGTAAGTTCAATCACTTTTGGAAGCGTGAAGTACTGTGCAAAAATAGAAAATCTTTCGGGATTTTTTGGGGTCATTTCAGTACAAAATTTGAGACTGAAAAACTGCAGGACTGATATAAGGCAACAGGCTCTAAAATTAAGCAGGCGCCCTTCTAACATCAGAATCCAGGACAAAATTCGTGAGCAAGAACTCGTAAATTTGAAATATTTGTGAACACATTTTTTCCATTTCAATTCTCAAAGTTTAATTTTTAGTGTTCCGGGCCGTATGGCAGTTTTCAACACTAGTTTGACTTGATCGGTCTAAGTCTTCCAGAAAATGTCATATTGAGGAATAGTTTTACTAACTTGTATATAAATGACATGGAGTAAAATACTTAGAATTTTTTTTTAATTCTAGATGAGGTGTCCTGTATGGCCATCAAAAACCCCCAATTTCATCAGATTTTAATAAAAAGAGCTATTTGTATATTTTAAAGATTATAGTACGTCTCTGGTAAACTTTTCACTGATATTGCAAAATGACAGCACTCCAACGCAATTGCATCATGAAATATTCAATATTAATTGCATGTTATACGGTCTGCTTCTCGCATATTGCATATTATTATTTTTGTCTTTAGTAGGTTTGTCGAAAAGCATAGCACTGCATTTCAATTTCATCAATTCTTTACATACTATACTTTCTTATTTCTAGCCACAATACTGCATGTGTGCTTAAATTAGAGGATTTAAAATTGCCTGATTGTCTTTTGAAAGCATCTGAAAACCAATTTCGCTTTACTCCTTGCGGAATATACCTTTACCATCCCAAATCTAATTTGATTTCATTCCCTACGGTCTACACCCTCACCTGCTGTGGTTTGTGATCGAAAGACAGCGGAATCGCATTCCCCTTAGAATCGCACATCACACCTCTGGAATCCCCGACATTGGCCACAACTAATCTGCTACCTTGGATAATGGCAATGAGTGCCGTTGTCCCAGCCAGATTTGTCTGTAAAGAATAAAAACAAACAGTTAATACCCGCTAAACCTGCCAAAAACACCTGAGCAAGATAAGCAAAATTACTCACCGATTTTTTAGCTGCCTCTACAAGTTTGTAATCGGCCGATAGGACCTCATCTGTGACCATCTTACCGAAATTAATGTTGCCATTCTCAATATAACATTTGGCATCAAAAGTTTGAGGTACTTTGGTATTGCTACTGCTACTCACGTTATTGTTAACATTCAAAAGATTATCTTTGGCTAGAGGACGAATCAGTGAGTTTAATTTGGATGCAAATACGTCCGTTTGTTTTTGTGCACTGATGCTTTTGGCCGAGCAGTCATCTTCTGTGCTGAAAATTCAAATGGACAGGAAAAATAATTAGTTAGTCACTCACGAGGTCGGATTTTAAAGAATGTAAATAAAGCTAGAAATTGAAGAAATAATTTGCATACCTGTACGACTTCTTAAAACTATCTTTTCTCCTGACTGCGGCAGCAGGTTCGTTCTCTTTGTTCTCCTTATTTTCATTTGGCGTTCCATCCCTTCTGCTTGGCTTTCGCTTCAAGTATGGACTACCAAAATCATTTGACTGAGGCTGGCCTAGCAGTTTTGATGTCTCAACTATTTTATTGTATATGTTCTGTACGAGAATATCTTTGGCATAGTCTGCGGCAAATTCACCCCCATGACCGTCGAATATTGCGAAAAATGATATGCCTGTGTTACTGTTTATGTCTTCCTCGATGACAAATCTAAAAACGAGTCAACAAATAAAAGCGGTTTAACAAAATTGTAAACACAGAGTCGTGATAAAGGTGTCTCCTGGACAGTGGACAGTGAGATAATGGACGACGGCAGGGGCTGTGTGTGTCGAATATTAATTGCAACCAATGACTTAATGGTCAACCTCAGTGTATAACGCAGAAATAACGATAGAAATTTTACTCGCGCGTAACGACTATCAGTGGGGGCAAGGTCGACGATACAGAATGATGCATTTTTCGGTGTAATGTGATATAATTGCGTTTTCTATAAATATTTGTTTCAGCTATGTATTTTTATTTTTTTTCTTTGTTTTTGGTTTGGAATATACTAACGATCACGGCCTTGCCTTGGCTTAGAAAATACAAAAGCCCAAGGCCTCACCTGCAGACCCGAAAGGCAGATATATCACATGCGATTTTATCTGATCAGTGGTTATTTTTGTTGCTGAACTTTTTCTCTACAAATAAAGAGGGCATTCAAATTATTAATCTAATCGTCATCTTAAATCTTAAATTGTAAAGGAAATTTCGAAATCACCAACCTTGAAAAACTAAAATAAAGTGGAGTAGATTCTGAAAGTCTGTAGTGAACCAGCTTTCGATTTTTGCAAATCAGCTGGGAAGTTTATTTTTTCTCGTCAGCACGTTTAAAGCCATTTTTGCGCATTTGTTGAATAATGTTCATAACGAATTTACGAATTCCTTCACAATATTTAATAGTTTATCTTCAAAACGAAGGTATTTTTAAAAAAACAAAAGAAACAAACAAAATGTTTTTTCCAGGGGCTTTAATAAATTTGGATCTCAAGAGCTCTAAACATTCGAACAGATATAAAGTTGAAATTCGGTGAGAATTAAATTATTCAAATTATTTGGAATTTATCTTATTGTGAAGGTCTTTTAGCGCAACGGTTAAAACAATCGATTTTATTGCACTTTGCGACCGAAGATTTATTTTCATGAAAACATATGTTTTATGTACAGTTTATGCTTTGCAAATTAGCATCGAGAGAGCTGCTGGTGAGTACATAAGTAGACAAACCTTATGCGAACCATTAAGAGGAGATCCATGAACACATAACCTAATTTAACAGAACTAAAAACACTGACAAATTAAAGTGAAGAAAAATAAGAAAAAGCATTCGTCATGGTTAAACAATTTCAACACTTTGTTTCAGTGATTAAAGCAATTATCGAAACTAATTGTCGATGGCGAATATTCAAAGAATATCACTATTTTTAAAGGGGGATTACATTGTTCCAAGTTGAAAAAATCATTTTTTTTTTGTTTACATAAATTTTCGATATTCCAAGTCTTTTCTCTTCTTTTCTACGTCTTTGTACAAAGGCGCGCGCTCGCCCAGCAGTGAGCGCAAATATAGCCTGGAGCGTTAGACAGGTCTACCGTTCTCTCACAGGTCTGACCCGAAATTGCTTTCTTATTCTTATGAAATAAGATGAGATGCTCAAACGCTCCACAGTTGAAAAAATCTGGTTAGTAGACGTTGGATATCGATTCTTAGTTTCACATGCGAAAATCTCTAGTATTCAGTTTTCCTGATTTTCCTTTTTTCTCGAAAAGACTTTTATCCGACCTCTTGAGCAAGATACATATATCGAGAACTATCCAACTGATCCACTTGAAAATTGGAAAACTTTTTATTCATACCTTCTTCTATGTGAACCTAAATATTATTATAATTAATTATATATAACAATAATATTTTTTATGAACAAATGTAATGTTCAAACTCTGCATTTTTTGTTGTTTTTGACGTGGTATTCTCATTTTTGGACCAATCTTACTTTTTTAGGTTCAAATAGAAAAGACTGATACAAGGAAGTAAAATGTTTATTTTTTGTTTGTTTTAGACAGCTGGCAGCGACACTACTCTGTGCAAAGTGTGTTTTTCCTCTTCTGCGCAAACCCCCACCAGCGCCGCAATTTTGGAGTTATTGGACCAAAAAATCATATGTAGTAAAGACTCAATAAAATATTGTAAATTTACAAGAAGAACGGTGCGTTCTTTTTTTAAAAAAAAATCATTAAAATTCTTTTTTTTTGCTGTCCTAATCTGTATTCCCCCTTGAGATGTTTTTAAATTTGTATGTAAAAAAATTGCTATTCAATTTCTATCCACTTTCAAATGACGTATTGATTCGTAACTTTGTAGATTTAACTTAAGCCTGATAATACATTATTTTAGCCTGATAATAGATACTTATCAGTTTGCATCATATGTACCTTATCTAATAAGTGGCCAACCAACCTTGTCCGTCTGTTTGAATGCAACAAATTGTTCCATTAAGCAAAGAGTATACACAAACGAGCCAAATGTACTCTAACGACAAGAAAACTGTGGTCGAAAGAGACCGAATTTGCAGCATAGTGAGAGATGGTAGTGCTTGATACCATTTTAAGTAAATAAAGTTAAAACTGAGCGCAGTTTACATAGACACATTAATTTGCAATACAAATGTTAAAAAAATCATTCAAAAACCAAATAACTGGCTCCCCGTCGTTCGTCGATTGCGTAATAATTAAATTAAAATCAAAAATTTCGCCCAAAAATTCAATTTGTACAAATAAGAAAACGCCCGGCAGTTATAACAATGATAACACCTGAACAAATGATAAGAAAATGGGGTTTTATGTACTTATGAACTTATTTCTTACGTATTAGCATCCAACGCTACAAGGTCACAAAAAATCTGAAACTTGGCTTTATTTCACAGCTCTGATACATACTCGTATGTACCTATGTCGTTTTTCGCAACACAAATGCAGTCTAACCAGACCCACTTCGCCTGCTAGATACCCCGCATTAGTTATATTAGCAGTATTCACGAAATATAAAAATTTATTATAGAAAACGCAAATATTGTATAATAATAGAAAAGTATATTTTCTGGCAGCGCATTATTTTATTGTTTTTTTTTTAAAAAATACCTCCGAGGCAAAACAGAATAAGAAAAATAGAGAAAGTCTTTTTGTTCGGAACATAATAATACTTAGATGGCGTCACTTTTTTGTTCAAAATAACGCGAATACGTAAGCAACAATTTTTCTAAAAAATACCTTTGAGACTTTGAACAACTAACTTGTTTTCTCTAATTATATGTATAAACAGCAGAAGATCAAGTGGTCTCTTTGTATACATTGCGGACATTGAAAACGCACGGCTCAGCATAGGAACTCTTTCCTTCATTAGTTTATATTGCAAGTGAATTGCCTTACTTTAGGAATTATTTTTATCCACAATTTATTGCTTCTATTCTTTTAAGCAGAGCTGTTGTAGACAGGTCATTGGAACCATCGATTTAACTGTTTGACCTCGAAGCTGTGAGATGCTGAGATTCTTGCGTTATTGCAAAAAAAATAAAAACATTTTCAAGGCAGGCACGGTGGTGCTTGAATGCTTGAATCACTTTTACCCAGATGTGAAATTATTTCTGTAAGAAAATATAAAATGCCTTGAAGATAAATTTGCGATTTTTATAGATGGTACAAGCATCGGTGGTTCAGTGGTAGAATGCTCGCCTGCCACGCGGGCGGCCCGGGTTCGATTCCCGGCCGATGCATAAACATTTTTTTGCAGAAAATAATAGCGAATTTTATGCTTTTTCTTATAAGATACTACCACTTCAATAAATTTAATATGGCAATAAAAATACATATGTGGATAGGTTAATCTTAATTTATTAATTCTATCGAAGATAAAACACTAGTGCGAACACTGCTGTTCGTGCTGACTATTGTCTACGGCGAGAATGCTTTTGTAGATAATGATGAAGCCCTGTCATCCATATATAAAAGGGGCCTCAAGTGAGTGTATTCAATAGCGATAAGACTGATTACTTTTTTAAAACGTAAATATTAGTGGTGCTTCCATATCTATTTGTTTGCCGTTCATTTAGTCCAGCAATTTTAGGCACAAATAAGGAAAATCTACTGAAAACATAAAAGTGATTTTTTATTTCAATTAACAACTTCGTTTCGTCGTTTTAAGAAACATGTGAAACTTACTCATATATTAATGTTATCCATTAGTATTAAATTATTGCAACACAAATGGCAAATATAAATCATAGTAGTACACAGAGTATAAACTAGGACATGCGAAATGTGAATTGAAGAAAACAAGTCTTTTATAAAAAAAAAAAAAAATTAACAACAAAGGTCCAAGATGGCTGCCCTGTGGCACGCCTGACAGCATTGAAACAAGCAAACATGTTACCCTAACGGAACGATTGATAAGATATGACTTAAGCCAATCAATAAGATCATTGGGAACGCCAAGTTGTAGCAATTCAAACACTTTGTGGGAAACCTTGTCAAATACTTTGCTGAAGCCTCTGTGTACACGCAATCGACTTGTTTGAGCTATAAGTTCATTCAACAGAAATTTTAAAAATGTACACAACTTTTCTGTAGTTTCCTACGAAATTCTTTTGTCTTGTCTTAAAAATAATTATCACATAAAATATTCTGCAGACATCACTAAAAACACTCGAACGCAAAAATAAGTTAACAGGATAGTAAATGGTTTAACGAGTGATCCGGCACACAATGACAACATCAGGTGGAGCCGAATAAACTTCGTCAGTCCTGTTTAGGTACTTATTATAAAATCAGTACTCATAAGATGATATTAGAGAATTGCGTCGGAAGATCGGTCAAGTAGTTAAAATAATCTAAATTTTTATCACAGCATGAAAATGTTAGGCAAATAGAATTTAAATTTTTAAAGCCAGAAGATTCATAACAAGTTTTATTGTCACACGTAGAGCTCTAGAAATCACACTTCTGGAAGGTCTAAAGAAGATACAACAAATAGGGAAATTGTATTGAGCTAAAAGGAGACTATGTTAAAACATAAAGTTGATTTTGGTACACAACAAACTCTTTGACTTCAAATTCACTGGTTTATCATGCGCGCAAAAGAGGCATGTTAATAGCATTAATGGTGATGTATAAGATGATGCAACAAATAATAAAAGAAAGAAAATAAGCTCTCTTCTTTTCTCATTACCTTGCATTAAGCTGACTGCTAAAGACACCGCAACCATTGGCATTACATAAATCAAAAAAATATGCCGACAAGACTTGGACTTGCACAACAAAACCGCAACGACAGAGTCCAAAAATAATCGTCAACCGCGCAAGAATTGGGTAACTAACTCCATAAAATTCAGAAATAAATTCCGCCCACCTGAGATAAACAGATAACAGTGCTTTGTGTGCAATTACATATAATATTAAAGTTTCTTCGTCAAATTTTATAGTCCACTGTTGCTAATTTGGTACAATTTAATCGTTAGGCCTTTCGTGAGAGATACTAAAATTAGTTGACGTTCTTGGTATCTTATATTGTTTTCAAAAAACAAGAGCGATGTATAGAAGTCGCCAGCTACGGTGGAAAATTGTAGGAGATAGATAGAAGATCATTTCTATTTTATGGCGGCGCGGTGCCAAGAAAATACAACAGAAGTATACGGGATGCTGTTTTGGTCCAGAAAGTGAAAATGATTTGTAGCACTGTTTTCTTTTCTTTCTCGCAAGAGACCCTGAATAGACAGACAACATCTGATTAGTGAAGACATAAGTGGAGATAGACAGAGAGATAAGTCGCCGGAAGGACGGACGGGATCAGATCGTCAGACCAATTGATTGAAAATAAACGCGCCCGGCGCTGGGTGCTTCTTACGACAACAACAGCAAATATTGGGGGGCCAACGTCGATGGTGAATTTATTTTGCGGCGTGCGAGATGCGCAGTTGGACTTAAAGTTTGTTTTTGGTTTTTATTGGGAAGTATGACATCATCGCAGAGAAGTGTTTTTTTTTCTTGCCAAAAGCTCAGACACTTTCTTTTTTTCGTTTTACTGTATGGGTTGTGTCTGGAAATGAAGGTTTCAAATGATCATTGGGAAATGTACCTGAGCACCGCAACGTGCGGTCATCTACCTTGATTTGAAGCAGACAATTTGTACGTGACACTAACTTGCGTTAAGCTATATACTTAACAAGGTGTAATGGATTCATACTTTGCGCTTCAAATTATTTCAGTCACGTTTAATTCGCTTGAAGCAAAGTGCTCAGATATAAACACCGTCATCGTACAATTAGGGAGGCTTTTGTCGAGTAACGTCAGTAATGTAAATTTCCTCGGAAATCGATTGTGCTTTTAATCTCCTATAGCCTAGTAGTAGACAAATGCAAATATAGCTATGAAGAACTGGAACGAATCGAAGAATAAATTTATATATTATTTATATAATGAAAAAAAGTTAAAACTTATTATAATTATTTCAATTTTGATTTTCTGAATACTGTGCATGCGAGTGAATGCAAAAAAATCATAATCGAAAATATTGCTGATCTGAACCAAGCGCAAAACCCTTTCACATTTGTACATACTCGAATTATTTAAATTATTATAATTCGAAGAGGCAAACCTCTATACTAAAAAAAAGTAGCACGTTTAATGATTCATTAGTCTCACAACCGGCCTCTTATCTTTAAAGTAAATATTTACAAATTCCTAAAATACTTGGTAGAAGACCCAGATCAGATAGCGTAGCTTTACTCTAGTTTATTTAAAAACACTACAAAGATTGAGCAATCACTCTGTTCATTGACACGTCAATTTCTCGTGACGGAAAACATCACGTGCATGTGCATTTGCTTTTTTAAATGTTAGCCGCTGGAATTGTTAGCCGGAGTGCATAACTCGTGTTGGACGTGCTATAAAGTAATTCCATTTTTGCAGCAGCTGCTTCAACCTCTGATGAGTCTCTCAACTGGGTATAGCTAGAGGAAAACAGATAATCATGCGCCGGGAAGCGAAGGAACTTTAGA
The DNA here is from genome assembly GCA_947538895.1 of Neoitamus cyanurus. Taxonomy (NCBI): domain Eukaryota; kingdom Metazoa; phylum Arthropoda; class Insecta; order Diptera; family Asilidae; genus Neoitamus; species Neoitamus cyanurus. The sequence continues at coordinate 20,145,247 of OX384546.1, forward strand.
CATAGACTGGCGAAGTTCTTGTTCCTATTTGAATAATTAAAGCTGCCATACGGCAAGTTGTATTGGATCTTTGAAAAGATATGAATCACTGTGAGGTGTTTTATTGCATTGCGTAACTTTCAGGTATGGAGTTTCATTGTTAAAGCTTTACTACACTGCGCAATGCGGCGATTAATCGACTAATTAAAATGACATGCCATAGAGTCTGCTTCCGGTGAAAACATTCATGAGTTATGACATGAGAATGATTTTCTGCAATTTACCCATCGCATTGTTGAGGAAATTAAAAAAGAGGAACGTTGCCAATAAGCTCGTTTCGAAAAGTGAAATGCTGTGAATGGCAGGAAATTTTGTAGGCAGTTGAGGGAGGACTGTGACTTTCTCTTCTGTATGTTATTCCAAAAAAAAAAAAATTACAATATATAAAAATTATAAAAATGATCCGGTATACAATAAGACGTGCAGGATTTTAATTCGACATTGTTGTCGTTGAGTGGACTGAAGCGGTACTAGTTATCAATTCTGTTGTTAGACTTGGAAAATTAAAAATGGAACGTTCGTTTACCGAAACGAGAAAACAATTTCACGAATATTTGCCTGGCATCTGTGACACCATAATTCGCAACTAAATAAAAAATATCAGTAATTCGGTATCTTTCGTGCTCGTTTAGAAAGCTCGAAAAATTTCAATTCGTCGTCGTTCATAGCAATTTAACGAAATATTGACATACATTTTCTATGGTCAAAACGCAATAAGGTAGTATAAGTGGCATGAGGTTCCAGCAGAACGACGTATCATGTCACACAGGCCGTGTATATGTGCAGTTATTACGTGAGGTATTTTCTGGTCGTGTCTGATCTTGCGATTTGAATCATTTAATTCTTTTTTTTGTGGTCATGCGAAAGAGAAAATGGTCGACTGCAGAATAGAATACAACGGCAAATAATATATTGCTTTCCACACATAATTCCTATTTCTGCCCTGATACAAAGTGCACGTGATACGTTCAAATGTTCACGTAACTTACTGTGTTTATTCACACAAAAAACTCTACACCTCTTATTTGATCATCTTCTAGATATACTAATTATAACCTACGAAAAAGTTTTTTTTTAAATGCAACGATTTAAAGTCCACGAATACCAATCGTATCTTCTCGTATTATGTCACATATCTAAAACAACTTCGACAAAAATTTTATGCGCCAAGTATTTTGTGACGAAATGCTCATGACGTACACTTTTTAGCGAATATACTGGCACAGTTCTAGCAACACATTTGTCACTATCAAAGTCATAAGACTTGGTGGACTAGTGATATTAAAAAACCTATTTATAGACCCCCTCAAGTCTACACAAATCACGAATATATAGCCAATTAAATCGACTTGCTACGTAATTAATATCAGCAAGCTGCAAATGTGATGTCAATTGAAACGGCTTGCTCAAGTGTTTCAAGTGTACTTGCTCATCGCTAACTCCCAGTGAAATATTTATAGTATCCGGTCTAGCTAAGCAAGAACTGACCGATACAATTTGTGCCAGTCATTACTGACCTCATTGTCATACTACTTCAAGGCGATATTTCAAAATTTACGTGTAATCCTGTTGGCACATGCCAATGTGCGACAAAATACTTTCCCGCACAGTGATCTGCTCGACGATCTTCGGAAGAGTATCAAAATATTTGGGCATTTTGCCTGACAATCTAGCAACAAGAGATTCCCTGCCAATTATAAAGTGTGCCCGAATTCTGGGAGCGATTTTATTCATTTCTAGACATTCTAACCACTCGGCTAAGTAATTCTCCTCCACCTGGCCTTTCGTTTCAAAAACCTTGAAAATGCATCGATACAGCCGACCCGGAACGGAATTAGGGCAATCAATTTGTCCATCATCCACGAAATGTTTGGGCTCCTTGGGGTATCCTTCGAATTCTATTATTATTTCTCCATCACGTCGATGGATTTCCATTATTTCCAATTCTGAGGGGGATTTCTGTTTGCCTTTGGCTTCCAGCCAAATCAGCTTTACTACGCACCAAAAACGCCCAGCGGAAACCGAAAACAATGAGATGAAAAAATGATTCATTTTCTTTCTCCTTTGTCAACGAATTGACAATCTTCCAAAATATACTGACTGAGATACTAGCGCCTCAGGGAAATTCGCAGAACTTTTGGATGAAATTATTTGTATTACACCTGGTTGTGAAATTGAGCCGAGCTAAAAAATGATTCGTTGGCGTCACAGCCTAACCGAGGGAAACAGTGGCTTCATCAATACATTAATATTTAAAAAAATCGATTCGAAGTAATGGAATGTGGTGACCGTTCCAATCTTCCGTTTTTATTTTTAGAACGATAAAAATCGAAAGTGAAGAGCTAAATCAGATGTAGTCGTAATTTGTTTCGGTGATAAATTGGTTACACCGTATTGATATACCCAATGGAATTGTGGATAACGTTAACAAATTTAAAGCTCGCGTTTCTTGGACATTGTTACAAATTTCAAAATTCGATATTTCCCAAATGTATCTCTTGATGAGCTCAATTTCCTGTAGACAATTTCCCCTTTCCAAACGTATTCTTGGATATTTGCGCCCACTTTGTTTGTGATACTCAGTTTCGGAAAAAATTGCAAAATTCAAGCAGTGATTTCCCTTGAAGAAAAGACCGTCATTTCCTTTGTTTTCTTTATAATTTTTTAAAAACAACAGCAGTAAATTTACAGTCGCGCATATGTAAAAACGAAATTCCTATGACGCGTCAGTTTTTCAACCCAATTTTCATATCGTAATTTTATTTTCGTAGGTATCCCAACTTTATGTGGTGTGTACGATAAACGATAGAGGAAAAGATGGCGAATCCAATATGGCGACCGATAATTCTCAACTTCAAAGGATTTCCGTTTAAATTAATAAAAAGGGGTTTTGGGGGTCGCTGATTTTAAATCTGAAACGATAAACGATAGACGAAAAGATGGCGAATCCAATCTGACGACCGAAAATTCTCAAGTTCAAAGGATTTCCGTTTTAATTAATAAACCGCAGTTTTGGAGGTCGCTGATTTTAAATCTGCTATCGAAATTTTGCTCGGGAATATTTTAGTTTCCCGCGTGAAAAATGAGAACCATCTCTGTGCAAGAATCAGTTTCAGCCCGCGCAAAGCAGGAACGGGTCTGCTAGTTATTTCTTAAAAGTATAAGTATATATATGTTTTAAAACTGTAAGAAAGCAACACTTTAATATTGTTTCCAATACGTTCGCTTCGCACCTAGTGCAGAATACAAATAAATTGCAGAATTCATCCGTCGGAGTGCAGAATAGGGGTGAATTGGCAGAGCAACAATTAAAACACTTGGTGGAATTGATCCATTGAAGTGAAGAAAAATATGAATGCACACTTACTTGTTGTGCACGAGCATACGAAAAAGCATTTTTCATATTTGAAATTTAAAGCAGATTTGGTTTCGTTGGTTTCAATTTCCCATCGAGAGTGTATATGACAAAGAAGTCAAGCGCCTTTCTGTTGTGAAGTTGCCTTCTCGGGTCGAAACGTTTATTTTTATTAGAAACTCGTTTTCGTTAATGAGCAAGTAAAATTCTCAAATAAGTTGTTTTCTATATAACCTTGTGGAAAAGAACTAAAATTTTAATCTATTATACAATTTAATTTGCCACCAATAAAAACAAAAGATTCTTAAAGCTGTCAAGCAACCATATTTTTTTGAGAGAATTTAATATTTCAATTAGGTGCGGTCTCAATAATTGTTACGTAAGTCTTTGTTCCTGAAAATGAGTTATAGATGCTTTAAGTTGAGCATATAGTTTCTTTTATTTAGCGGCAGTTAACAAATTTTATGAAAATGAAGTAATAAAACTGGAGAGAGGAGAGTTGTGCAATCGATCGAACCTATTTTTAACCGACTTCAAAAAGAGAAGGATACAAAATTTGAGAAGAGATATTTTGCAATTTACGTAAAAAGTGCAGTTAGCCACAGGTGGGACATGACATTATTATTATAATACTCCTTGACATCAACATAAATTCTTATATGGATATTTATCTAAAGGTTAAAATAATAATAATAATTTGAAAAATATTAACTGTATTGTTGTTATTTACTTTCAAAAAATCGTGCAGAATTTTTTGTGCACAGTCCTTACATTTATCTTCTTAAAGCTGTTTTACACGCTCAGACTTTTGCACACAAAAAAACACGCAGACAAATTTGCATAAAAAAAAAGTGAGAAAAAGTGAATGCCAAACACGTTCAATTTTTTGCCTTTATCAGCAAAAATGTAAACAAATGAATAAATGTAGCTGACTCTTGCTGTAGTGTTATTTACAGGCGTGTTCCCGTAAAAACAATATCGAATGGCTTCCGAAAATTGAAGAATTTTGCTTTGCGTGAAGAAATTTCTGGAAACAGCTAGACAATTCTATTGTGGCAGGTTTAGAGTAAGTTTTTATTATCAAAAGCCCATACTTGAATTCTCCTTAAATACTCATTTATTCCATGAACACAAAATCATCGATCAATCAGCCCACTGAAGTAAATGTGAATGTCATCAGAATATAGATGAAAAGACGCATCATGCACAGAACTCGTGACATCGTCTATACAGAACAATAAAGGACCCAGAATTGGACCTTGCGGGACACCCATACTTTAGGAAGCTGTGCTAATACCAGCAATGCACACTATGTCCTCGACGAAATCCTGATTGCCACCTTGATAACAGTTTTCCATCCGCAATATGCCCAGAGATCTGCAGACTCATTAGATTCCCGAGTACCTTACGTTAAGTCTTGTCAAGATATTCAAAGGGCAATCTCACTTTATATTTTATATATTACCTGAACCTAGTTACATTTCCGTAGTTCCATAGGAAGGATAAGGTAAAATTCGAAGAGCTTTAACTGCAAATAAATTCATGCAACTTCTCTACGCAGAGCTTCAATTGTTAGTTAAACATAGCTCTCTTCACATGTCTTCTTAAGTATCTCTCCAGTCTGACTGCAGCCCCATATAATTTTTTGTTTTAATTAACGGCGTGCCATAATAGGGAATTTTCCTTTATGATATTAGAGTCCTTGAAAAGATTGTTGTAAGAATCTGTCTGTTTTCTCTACAAGAAAGGAACTCTGACCATTTGTTCGCTTTGACCCTGAAACCAGCTGATGGTTTTGATTACGAAAATATTTAAACGAGATTCCAACAACATTATCTTCCGAGTAAATCTCCAAACAGTCTTATCAGGGCACCTTCTGACTGGTCGGATACTTCAGGAGATATTGTATTTGTAGACCGACCACAACTCTCTGTACGAGTTAAATCGACTGAAAACTGTTCGTTAACACAACTAGGAAGCCGTCTTAAGTCTTGACCATAACAGAACACAGGCTTTTACCGCTAAAAATGATTGCAAAAGGTGAGAGATGTTTACTGACCTCTACGCCGCCGGTGACCAGTACGAAGCATTCGCTTCACCATAAAAGGTCATGTCGTATAATGTATTTTTGGATTCTCATACAATAAAAGTCTTCAGGTACTTAAGTGCACCCAGTAGCCGTCTGTGATGCAATCAAGCCCCCTAATAGCCGGTGCCCACGCGATTCGACGGGGGGATTATCTTCTGGGCAAAAGAGGATTTGAATGAGTTTCTAGAATGTCGCATTTGTAGTCACCCCTTCGTATAATTAAATAAGTGGGAGTTCGTTGCTCTTTGGCTGTACTCGAACTACAAATGCAGACTAAACCAATTACTCCATCCTCGTAGCCGTCTATACTGCCGGCCGCAAGAACGAACTGAAAACGGCAATCGAGCACGTATCGGAGTTAAAAATAGATCCGGTGCTCAGAAATAGCCCCTCAACACGATGTGCAGTAGATAGAATTGATTCTTGCCGGCTAATGGCTCTTTTGCCTGCAAAATCGTCCACTTACCTGTCTTCCATTCGAGGACGTCTCCCCAGGACGGCGAAGGCGGCGCTCTGCTGCCCAGTTGACTCCCAGCTCTGGTGGTCCGATGCCGACCCATCTAGAAGCTTCAGTTTGTTCGCCTTTTGGCGGGAGTAGCCCAAAGTGGCCTGGATGCGCCCCAGAAGACCACGACTCCACACGTCAACTGCTTGCAAGTACAACAAGAAGATAAAAATCACAATGCCACAGAAAAGGACCTCCGGCCGTAGGAAGTAGTAGCGCAGGAATTTCCACATGTAGGCCAGGGGGGAATTGATGGACGAGATCCCGAAGGCGAACTTCGACAGCAGCTTCATGTGTGACACGTAGGTTTGGTAAAGGACCTTGTCCTCGAGCTCGTCATCCATAATGGTAGGCCCGCTGCCGCTAATTTTGACTCGACCCCGCTGCTACTCTGCTCAAAACACGGTTCGTGGGGTGTCCCCGATTACTACGCATTGACACCTACACCGTATGCTCGAAGAAAGCCTTTACGTGTCGTTCTTTTAATTAAAAAACTGCTGGGCACCCCCGGTGACTGGGATGGCCACTTTTTGCACTACCTTGTTGCGGAATTAGCAGCGGTGACTGCCCGACCCGTACAGCGAATTTACCGACAGAGAATTTAGCCTGATGGGCAACACATAAAGGAAAGGAACTAAAAATAAATCAAACGAAAAATAAAACAAATTTCTAGGGGAGACGTTAAAACGGCCGAACCGATGGGTTCACACAAAGCCCGCCGTCATAAAGTCGACGAGAAGAATGTCACCGCTCTGAAGCAAACAATAAAGGCGCCGAATGTGTTCTTTGCGGCACACTAATATAAATTTTGAGCAGCTGCACTAATTTTATCTTCAACACGAAATTTACAAGGGGCTCTTACCCACCTTCGTTCAAATCTCACCGCTGACTGAATTCCAATTGGAGTGGAGCTAGTGCCAAATGACAACACAGAGCTTAGTGTGGCAATGCTGCTGTCAAAGTCAGCCAGTGGGAAGGAATGGGAATTGGATTGGATTGGGGGCATTGATGAACAAGAAGATTGCTTTTGCCTGCAAAAGCTTTTTAAAACATTTCCGATGTTTTGTTTTTAAGAAATAACAAAGCAAAATTAGTAAATTATGCAAATAAACACATATAACGAAAATTCGAACCAATATTCCACACAACAAGTTCCACGAAATGGATTTAGTTTAGGAAATACGACAAGCTTCACTATTTCGAAGCAATTTGAATAGTTTGACATTTCCTGTTTAAACGGACGTGAGTGGTTTTTAAATACTTAGCACAGTGTGAAGTGGATTTCCTGCGACTCTCGGCCGAAGAAGATTATCATATGAGTGTATGCGTTCCTGGGTAAGTTAAATTGTAGTTAATTTGAATAGCCACGAAATACTTTTAAAACTTGTTACTCGAGTTAATTGCAACTGGGGAAGGCGCTTAGTTTCAAAACACACAAAAACAAGTTATTTCCGGAATTAGTAATGCAATTCGTAACTTTGTATTAAATTTAAAACTAAAGAGAGCATTCCGTTCGCGGTGCCCCTAAATTTGATAGCGGTCATCGAGGTAGTTTGTTATCCTAATTAACGGAAAATTATTAAAAAAATTCCAACTCGCCCCGTTTTCGAGAATTCTATTCTGAAAATATTTACCTTTTACAAATTGATCCCTTGATCTCCTCAAGGAGTGCAAGGTGCTCTTATTTATCAGCAATTTAGTTTTAAATGGAGCTCTTAGTTCTGACAGCAACCGTTTCAAGGAGGTACCTGAGTTCGGCTGCTTCTAGGGAAAATATAGCATAATAGTGCCCTCAAGCAGACAGTTTCTGCATGGTAACAAAGTATTCTAGATGTTGTCTATAGTTTTTACAAAGTAAAATGATGAAACCCGTTTGGTGCGGCACTGCACAATTCAGCTTCACAGGCTACTACCCTTAATTGTGCAGTACTGCGGCTTTGTTGCATTTTCGACCTCGCACATACTCTATTTTGGACTGAGTCAAACCTCAAGCCCTGTAGAATTGTAAGAACTCTGGCTGCTGTGCAAAATTAGTTAAAAGATCTAGTTTAGGAGCCAGTGAAATCTGCGAGTAACTGTATCCCCACAAAGCTAGAAATTTACATACTGACGACTGAAGGCCAGTTAGATACAAAATTCATGACCTGGCAGGTCTCTCGGGTAACATTTTAATTTTTCATAAACTGCAAAATATGTGTATTTAGGTGTTGATGAAGCGACTTGGAAAGACCTGAATAGAGAAGAAGAATGTCGTATATGGCTGCCCTTCAATCGTCAGTATACAAATTTCTATCTTTGTGGCTGTGCCGTTACTCGCAGGGTTTACTGACTCTTAGGCAACTGCATAATGAAAAGTACAATAACACTTTTTTAGGGTATCTAAAACCAAATATGTATTCTCAATTTTTATCTTACTTAGGCTATAGCAAGCAGTGCGGCTCAGATTCGTTCTCTAAATCTCAATGGGGAAAGTAATGAAAGACTGACGGAGCCACCACAGTTGGAAGAAGAAAATAGAAGAATGGTAAAGTAAAAAAACAATATTAAACAATTTTTTAATCTAAAGCAATAAAAGTAATTTTGTAATCTTAAACAATATTAAATTGTTATTCCGAACATTTTTTTTATTTGATCTGTATTTTTCGAAATAACTGTTGGCTTAGAAATTTTTGAACACGTGATATGTGGATCCAGTGAACTTAAAAAACATAAAAAAATAGAACTATTAGAGCTTTTATTCAAAATAATAATAATCCTCAAATCCTAAAAAATCAAAACGAATACTTTTGAGAAAGATATGAGGGGAGGAAATGAGACGTAAATGGAAATCTAGTCCAAGCAACTAGACACGTGAGCTACATATGCTACCGTAAAGAATGTAAATCAATTATTTTAAATGAATTTACAATTCAAATTCAGCGAAACTTACTCGTAAATGCAACATATCCGCAATCTTTGAAAACTTATAGAAAACGCTGAGAAAAAACACATGTTTACGTGCGAAGAAGGAAGTGGTCGATTAGTCGCCAGCCTTTTTAATAATTTTATAATTATCTGTGAAAGCTGGATGGTGTTTTAAACTTGAACATTAATTACTACTTCTTTGCATTCGACGTCATAGAGCCTAAGGTGCGCTTTGTGAGCTTACACGCAAATTAAATGAGATGCGGCAATATATGCATAAGTATAAGTTTGTTTGATGGCCTTTTGTGCGTACTCGTATAGTTCTATTTTTGAGCTAAAAAACGTGGATGGAAATTTCTCAAGCAAATATCGTTATTATAAGCGCACTTGGAGTACTTTATGTATGTAGACAAAAAATCTCAGCGAGTTGCTGTTTTTTTGATTGAAAACAAACAATAATATTTTCCTTAATCGATGCTGTAGCTATAGGCCGTACCAGGAAATTTATTTGACGACGTAATAATTAAGAAAACGATTAATTTATTTCAAATAAAAATCCAATCGACTTAATTTAAGTTCCAAAAGGTTTAGTTTAAGATTAAGAACTAAACGTGAGTATATTGGCCAAAAATTCAATGAATGGCGTCGACGTTCATTTGAAGATAGGCAAAATATGAGGGGGCCGTATTTTCTATTCAAATATCATTTTTCTGCTCATTTAGTGCAAGGTGGGAGGCAGTAGCATACTTTTATCATCACGAAAGATCAAAACGTTTGTACAATACTCGTACAGGTATTGAAACGTGATCATTATATCCATTTCATTTGCAAAATGATCGTTATATCTTGAAGAAATTATTCTTGTACCGTGGCATTAAACTTGGGACGTTCGTTTTCTTGTAAAAACAAAATTTTATTAAAAATTCCCATTCGTTATAAGATATTATTATATATTTAGATATTATAATATTTCATTAAGAATGCTGCTAAAGCACACACTGAAAAGATTGAGCAGCATGCAAACAAAACTCTTCATCACGTGCGAATAAAAAAATTTTTTTTAAAAGCTCACGAAAAAAGCAATATAAACAGAAGATGAAATCTTTGCCAAATTTTATTTATAAAACATCACCAACACCAGCAATTAGTCAAAACAAGAAGCCAACAAGCAGTCGAGCAATTTAAAACGAGAGAAAATTAGCTTTTGTGTTTTATGCGACACTGTATCTTGAAAATTGAAAATACCTCCAGTGAACGACAGAGATCTTCTTATTCCACCACGCTTCATTCTTCCTCTGTTCTTCAAAATATATTTTAATATTTCCCGTGGGAACACTGCACACCGTCGTTTCGCGGACAAACACACGTGCTTTTTCTAAAACATTCTACTGATTGAGGGAACGTATCGCGGAATGTGCGAACAAAATTGTGACCATAACTTACTTTATTTTTAATCTATTAAACGTTCACTAAACTTTAAAATACTTTTATTATACATACTGTGCGAAGCGCGCTTTATTATTAATCAATGTTCAACTAAACACTAGCGGACGATACTTGGAGTACACCCTGCCGATCACGCACGAAACCTTCTTAAGTTTGGTTGGTCTGTTCGGGGGAAATTGTTGTGCTTAAAAGTTTTTATATGAAATAAATTATTAAACAACAATTTTCTTGGCAAAAGTGCTAGGGTAGACTCTCCGCCGTCATCGATACTGGCGGAGAGGCAAAAGTTACGTATTTCCCCACGCTATTTTTAGCGACCGCGAATCCGCGATTCCAATGCGTCGCGATGCAGTTTTCTCTTCAAGTGCTTATACTTCGGTGGATTGCCTGCAATAAGCCGAAAGGCTTTTCATTTCAGCAAGAATCTTATTTGTATACAGAATCTTTGCATTATCTTCGCTTCGATTTGAGAGTGAACGGAAATGAATGGACTTCTGATTTTCAGTTTTCATTGATCGAGCACGTTAGTGCGATTTCGTTTTCTATTTTTTTTTTGTCAAGCTGAAGAACGCTCATCAAGGTTGTAAATTATTTCTGAAATTTCAGTTTTTATAGAATTTATTATTTATAGATAATATGAATTATTTTTGCTATTAACGTTTTAAAAACAGACAAATAAAGTGTCAAAGGCGTATTTGCAACCTTTAGAACAAAGACGATTTTCAGTTCCAAAGTTTGATGTGTGTCTATAACATAGCAACACAATCTCTTCTACACCTAAATAATGTACCTCTAGTACACCTAAATAAATGGAAAATAAAAAGACTAACTGTTACTCTACTTATTTTACATAAAAGAGCAGATTAAATGATTTAGCAATTTTAAATAAAACAAAATGCAAGAAAATAACAAATGCAAAACAAAATAAATAAAAATAAATAAAGAGTTAATTTTCTCACAGAGTCATCATAGAGAAAACGTTTCAATTCACCGATGGAAGCATCACGTCGAGTATATCTGGAATAGAATTTTTCATCACAAGTGCGGCAGTGGGTTCGATAAGATGGTGGGGGAAGGAGGAGTTCGTGGGGGCGGAACGGGGGGATGCGAGGGCGGATCCCCCTGCAAATAAAAAAAAAATTTTTGCTGTAATTATCTCTCAAAAAGATATGCGTATCTTAAAGGAAAGTAGTAACGAAAGGTTTTTATGATATCTAAGATATTACTTTATTACTTTATTACTATTTATTAGTACTATTACATTACATAGTCTTAACTACTCTGGTAACCATGTGATATTTACTCATGCCCGGCTTAAATAATTTATTTAGGTACCTGAAAAGCATTAAAAGGATGTTTAACACGTGCGAGTATATAAAAAAAAATGGGATTTCTTGAACAAATATTCTGAGTGCACGAGTCTTAACCAGAGCCGGGCAAACTCGGCTCTTTTGACTCTCGAGTGCTCCTCAGGTAGATTTCTAGAGCTCCTCATTGCTATTGCAAGTGCAAGCGAGAAATGCATATTCCTGTCCAGTGATCAGTGATGGGACATGTACTCACTCCTTCTCATTGCGTTAATGGAGCGAACCAAAATGCACTCACTTTATTGAAGAAATATTTTGAGTGTATTTCATTCCAGGTACCCGTGCGTTATTCTAAGTCTCGCGTGCGTTCTTTAAAATTACCAGTGGGTTATTCCCAACAGGCTTTACAGTGGGCAATCGGCAAGTTTCCACACGTAAACCCGTGCGGTATAGTACTGGTTTTGACGCACGTGTGATGAAAAAGTTATTTCATAACCGGGAAACCTGGACAAGATAGGAACCTTCATATAGTGTCGAGCTGAGACACCATTAAAGTTCGATGTCGTTGCGACCTCAAGAATTCATTCTGCTCGTACAAATATATGGGATGTCTATTAAAAATTAATTTGCACAGAAAGATTAACATTTTGCGATTTACCAGAGTGTCGAGAAAACATCCAACTATCGAGAGCCTATAATCCGACACATAGTCAAATATTCTCAATTGATGCGAAAAATAATTAAAAAGTCTAAAGGGGCTAGAAAAGCTGAAAGAAAGTAAAAACAAGACGATAATCTTAATCCGCCGGTCTTGTCTGTAAGATTTTTAAACGAAACCGCCAATATTTGATTTTTTTTCAACACGCCGAGGTGAAAAGCAAACCTGTTGGCAGAGGTGAAAAAGCACACTACTCGCCTTATCCACTAGGCAATGCCACCATACGTCGAAAAGAGACTGCTGCCGTGCTGACCATTTCGGTACGATATGCGCAGCATTCTGCGTTTACCTGCGTTCCCATACGTTACTCGTTCGCCGGTTGATCTCCTTTTGCACGGTTTGCATTTGACAGTCCGATTCGACGCGTCGGATGGCTTGGAGCAACTCGTTGTTAATGGTGGGTGTACGCGAGTGCTCCTGTGACCTGTGCAACTGAAAGTGAAAAATTCTCAAAGAAAATTGCAAAGAAGTGTTGCTCATTATACAGAGCACTGTGCCAGGTGGTGATTATGTGAGTTTGGCCACAGCTTAGTGGCCGAAAGTGAACAAGTAACAAATTTGCCGAGGATAACATGACGGAGAGGAAGTTCACCCGGGGCCTCAACAAGCCGGGAATGGCTGCCCAGCTGCGGGAAACTGTGTCCCAAGTTGTGCGGGAGAGTGCTGTCTTGGTACGTTTCAGTCAGCAGAATTAAAAGTGCTCCAATTTTAGCGGCGATTCCTGAAAATCGGACGTTTTATGGAGCGCCATGAGATAAAAATCACGCCCAGATTCTCCCGACTGGTCGCATTCCTTAGCTGGTTCAGACGTCGGGAAGGATTTTATCATTTTCAGGGCCCAAGAACGCTTCTCCAGAGTGGTGACTGGTTGGTGGCGTTTTTTTTTAAGCTGAAATATGCAAGGAATCCGCCCGATCTGGTGCTCCTTTTCGTCAGTTTTATTTTACAGTAATTCCCATTGCTCCGAGAGCTACTGGTTTGCTGCTGCTCCCTGGTCTTGGCCAGTGGCCTGCGCAAATTCTGCAGGTTTTTGCCATTTGGACGCCTTCCAACGTTTTTTTTCTGCTCTTTTTCCGCCTGTGTGCTGGGGGAGCAGAGCTCTTTATGGTTTATTTGCAAACAAAGTGGATTCGGCTTCGTTCTAGAGTTGTTTACAATTCTAAACGGACTCTGGTTATGTAAGGTGGGCCCCATACAGCTCGGGATCTTTGTACTCATCCGACTTGCTTGATTCGTCGATTGAAGCAGCTTTATGGGATTTTACAGGCGTGAAAAACAGCGTAACCGCCTGGTGTCTCGTTGGGCAAAAGGGGGCTGCTTTGCAATATTCACGCTGAGCTATTATGAGTTCCCTGTGGGGCTGTGGTCGACATTATTTCCTGGGCGGGCCTGCTGTGGCTAGATAGTGAAGAGGACGGGCTGGTACGCTTTATTAAGGGCAGGCAGACATAATCATCCATAAATTGTCGTTAAGCGGTGGGCTGAAGGGGGCGCTCGAATTGACTTAATTAACCCCAAACGATCAGGTTCTCTATTGTCGCTAAATTCGCTAATTCAACTAGAACCCAAACTGAAAGGGCTGTAACCTGTCTATTGATTCGTTTACATTGCTTCGTTATAGGTAAGAGTTGTGGGCAGACGTGGCTGATAAGAAAATGGGGGAAAGTGTAAACATATAGCAGTCGATTGACTCACGGCCCATGGGCGCCCGATACGACCAGCCGGGAAACTTTTCAAAAAATTCAACACTTCCTGTCTGAGTTCTGATTAGTTGGCATTATTGGGACTGTGCAGATATCCCTTCGCAGAATCAGAAGAACGTTTTTCCCCGGACTTCGTCATACCTTTAATCCAGGAAAGGGGCCCCAGTCGAAAATTGTACTCTGATAAGAAAAGAGGAAAAAAAGTAGAAATGGAACTTAGAACTATGACCTCAAATTGGCTTATCGCTTTCACTAGATTATGTTTGTTGTAAATGATTAGAAGAATGTATGACATTTTCACATATTTATATTTTGTTTCGTTTGTTATTAAAACATCCATATTTTTTAAATGTGTTTTTGTGAATACTTAACATTAAAAATCTTGTACATATGTTTAAAAAAATGCTACTAAGATAATGAGCTTTATTGATCTGATGAAGGTTTATGTTGGAAACTTAATAGAGTTGTGGAATAGAGTGTAGGAATTTCCACCTTTGTAGCTACGAAATATGTTTATATTCATCCCCTCCAGTCGTCTACATATCTACACCACCAAACTAGCACCCACGAGCAAATGTGTGCCCTGCTGTTTTCAATAACAACAGTTACTTCATTAAAAAAGGTAATCATTTCATAATTGAATGGAGCGGCCAGGACCACCGGATTCTCTACACAAAAACTTGGGAAACAGCCTAAGCCACATTTTAAAATTAGAGTAAAATAAAAATAGTCGGAAGAGTAAGATTTTGTCCGCGTTATTACCATCTACGATTTTCAATCACCTCGTTCCTGCGTTCCATATGCATATTGTCCAACCTAATATCAGTTCCATTTGGCCTCAATCAATTCGTAATTCCCTTGCTGCAAAGTGAATAAAATTTATAACGTATTTCAAGGTAACCGATTGTTATGCGCAGCTATGCATATGTATGAGGATGCAACACATCCACTATAGAGTTCAAAACAACTTCTTTATACATATTTTAAACAATCTCCGAATATAATCAAAATATGTTACAATTAGGTTTATTTGTCCACTTTTTAATCGGCAACGTGAGTTACGTCGGTAACGTATTGGTTAAATTATGTACATGTTCGTTTATGGACTAAACCTCAAAAACCTATTAAACGATCAATTCTTACAAGTAATTATTTAATAATCACCAATCAATCAAATCGAAATACTAACCAGGGATCTCTCTTAATGTTAGTATTTCTGCCTCAAAATTATTTAATTATAGCTTCATGGAAAGTTTGCAATCATGTTTTTCAATTTTGTTCTCTTAATTTTTTTATTGAACGATACGAAGGCCTGAAATCTTTGGCGCGTGAACTCCAGTTAGCACTTTATGCTGTTTCAATTGAAATATTCTCAGCTATTTAGCAAATGCTAAGCACCGCACTATACTGAAAACACTACCTTATCACGCTATTCAATTTCCATACCGAAAAAATTTCTCCAAGCTACCCACAACTGTTGAGAAAATATGAGCCGAACCGTTGCTATTAATTACACGCGCAATTGCAAATTAGCAACAAAGCCTGGCAGTAGCTACATACGGACATAGCATGCCAGAGGTTGGTAATCTATAGGAAATGCAGAAAAAGTGAGAATGGATCTGGGGAAGTTTTATATGCTTTTTGCGGTCACTGTCATTGCGCCTGTAACGTCTAGGCCTGCTTACTGCTAAGTGATCACTTAGATTAGCCGCCTTGCCCCCGTTCAGGTAAAAGCGTCAATGGATTTTATTTCCCACGGCGATTATCACCAGCGGTGCAACACCACTTCACCATATACATTTTACACCCATAGTTTGAGTAAATGCACTCGTGTGCCAACTCAGTGGTTTTGTTTATGTTCCGACGAGTGAGCCCAACTAGATTTTCAAGTTGAGCTACTTACGAGGAATTTTAATTAACAATTACTGCCGCACACGATGTTGAAAGAAAAGAAATTGATAAGGGGCTGTCCAGGTGGAGTTGTGTAGCGTGTTTGCTCTGTTTTTGTTTAGGGTTTCTCGTGGTCGTGATCATGACCAAGTGACCAGGCTTACTGGGATGATTTATTTGAATGCTGTGTTACTGTTAACTAGGGTCTGGGGATCGTGTTACGTTACCCAATTGATTCTTCTACCGCCTCATCTGCTTAACTATGTGCCATGGACTTCATAAAGCATTGGGCATACCTTGAAAAGGAAAAAAATATGTTGATGGAAATTTTCTTTTTTAATATAAATACATCAATAAGCCACAGTCCAGAGGATACTAAGGATTGAGGAACGGAAGGAAGAAGGCAAATTCTCTGTCAATGCAATAAGAGGCACCAAAAGCAATTTCTATCTTATGTGAATATAATTTTAATAGGGTCACTTAGATTTACGAGTGTACGAGAGCTGTGTTATTTAATTGTTCTATATCGAACTCTCCACTACATTCCCCATACAAAAGAGCTGTGGAGAGTTCCCAATAAAGTAGAGTAATTCCATATGGAACATTAAAAACACGCGGCTGAGGAAGATACTAACAAAGGTCACAGGGATAAATAAAAAGCTAATAAAGGAAACTTTTATACAAAGTAAAAGGTGTGACACTTCAAAAGCAGAAAGCAGAAGCAGAATTATTTGCAAAATTTTAGCAAGGGCTTTCGAAGCTTTCGAAAGTTCTGGTTTTCCTTTTAGTTTGTAACGTGTCACGTCCGTAGTATGTATGTATCTCTTTAAGTGGGGGAAAAAGTGATATTCTAATTTATGATCAAATTATTCCAACAAAAATTAATAGGAATACCATTCCAAGAGTGACTCATTCCTGCAATAACATTTTTGCGTATCTCCACATGCTCCATCATCACATGAAGTTCAGATAGTGGACAATCCATATGATAATGAGGACGCGATAATCACCTTAATTGCCGGAAACCCTCTAAACTGCATTAACTCGAGCATGCTTGCAAATTCTTTAAATGCTTACCATTCTCAGGGATTTCGTAATTCTAGCCAGGTAACCGGACAGAGTCGAGCAGTGCAACGCCCGGTGAATCACTCCCCAGAACTCCCACAAAATTATCTTGCTTTGCCCCTTCGTCTGGCGTCGCAAACATACCGGGCAGTCCAACTTAAAATTGTTCAGTTGTCTTCGTTTCTATCTTTAAACTTTCAGTAAAAATAAAGACGCCCACCTGCCTTCCATTATGTGGACAAGGTATGTAGCCGGAGCTGTAAAATTTCCCTGCTTCCAAGAACTACTATCACTGGGAACGGTTCCAGTACTTTGATCATAGCAGTCGAGTGCGTGCCCTATCACTTTAGGCGCGCATGCATAAATTAAGCGTTTTCGGGTGCAATTATGCTGTTTGTGCAGCACCGAGTTTCCCACGTTAATTACCCGAACGGACGGGTTCTTTTTGGGGCAGACCACTTGCGGAGCGACCTCGCAATTAAAGCTAGACCTCTTGAAATGCCAGTGGAGCAGCAATTGTAAACAAGCTCGGCTTTTGGTTCTACGTGGTTCTACTTTAAGCCAGACTGTCGTGGATTAGCGAGTATCTACTACCTTTGAATTACCGGACGCAATAAGTCATAGAAACCTTTCCTGGCCTAGCTCGGCGGTGGCGGCCCCTTCAACTTGAACTGCGGCCAGGTTGCATTTCAAAGAGTTCACAGCTTTTCATTTGCGCATAAAAGCGGTGATAAAGGCCAGAAATTAATGAAGGTAGTTTCCGACGACTTTCGTAATGCTCATCACACTCCCTTTGATACTGAGTCGGTAAACTGCAGGCGAAAAAAGACATCGAATGATTACTCCAGCGACCAGAACAAAAGGCAGTCTTGCCGGCTTCCGGTATTAACAGGAGAGCCACCCACTCGCCTAGTGCCTCTTGTTCCAGCCGTCCCTTCAGTCATGTTATATATTCATGAGCACGGGATTTGCATGTGAAGAATTCTCTGCATACGCTGCTCTTCCCACCCATCCCAGGCTCTTCAGTGGGGGTGAGAGTCCCTCCAAATTCATTAGGTGGCTGATTGTGCATTTGTCTCCAAGCACAAAGGGGTGAAACTACATTTTTTTTTGTATAGAGTGAAAAAGGGAGTTCACGCCCTCTTACCGAAAAGGATTGGGGTGATGATTTCCGCCCTCCGGCCCACCTGCAATGCAGGTGATCCTCAATCAGAATTTATTGGAAATTCCTGGCGTTTTCGTAATTCCCCGGAATTCAATTCAACAATCCGTGTTCCACCCTTAATCTCTTTGGGTTTCTGGATTATTTGCCCAACTCGTGCGGTGCCGCACGCCAAGCCAGACCCATCGTCTCGGGCTTTGAACTTGAAAGTGTCCTTATTGCCCGGTTCGTTGGCTCGTCATTCTCTGAGCATACTCACGAATACTGGAGGTGTTCGTGCTTCATACAACACACTTCGCCTTGAATCCCCAAGCATTCAGGATTGCGGGAAATATAATTTGAGGGCCCTTGAAAGGTCGTTTGAATAAAGTCGCTCCCTCCTTTCGTGTAAAAGGGTTAAGTAGGCGGGAATCAATATACCTCCCCAGTCCCCACCCACATCCTGTATATCGTCACAAGTGTACTCATTTACCGGACGGCTTCTTTAAGTTATCTCGCATGAATACCATCTCCTTTCTTATTCCTAGGAGAAGTTCACTGGGTCTATCTATGTCTTCGAGGGCAATGATCTTTAGAATTTCCAGCTCGGCTGCACGGATTTAATCAGTCCAGTTGCCAAATTTGAGCGGCTGTGGTTAAATTGAGGTACAGATTTTGTCCATCCTGCACTTGATGCAGAAGGATAGTTTTAAAATTACACAACTCGTCAGCAACTTGGGGCCATTCCCTCAATTAGCAGAATTTCTCATAATGAAGATAGACACCGGTTTGCCCTGTTCGGAGCACGCAATTTATAAAGTACTTCGTCTGCAATGCCGAGTCCTACACCCTTCTTGCCTCATAGCTTTTGTGCACAGCTCTAGACCATGATGAACGCTACAATGATTACTGCTTGCAGGCAAATGTCAATGTACTTTTTGATTTATGCAGAGCTCCAGCTGCACTGTATAAAGACTGCGAACCTGTGATGGTTTACTTGCGAAGATAGTTTTCTTTTTAAAAGCCTGCAAATGGATGCAATGGAAATACTTATAAGAGCTGCGGATCACCCTTCGCTCAAGTTACTTTTATTGACTCCAGTAAAGAATCTAAAGGAAAAGCGTTTGCATATGAAAGTCTTTTTAGCAGCATTTTTCTTCCATTCAGTTAATCTAATCTTGTATTTCCTTTAGATGTTCTGTTGCGGAGTAGAAAATGTTTTTAGTGGCCTATTAAAATAAAGCAGCTCTAGGAAATGTTTCTGTATAATAACTTTGATTATTATTCATTGTCGTTAAAATTAATATAAAAAAGAATTTCTTATTTCACTCCAGTTAGGAGCATAGGGTTTCCATAAAGCTTCTCTGCTTCGAGGCTCTGCTTCTATTTCGCTATGCTGGGTGATTAGGCCGCAGTAAAATTAATTTAGGTGTACAATTTATAGAAAACGTCCTGAAACGTTCACAACTTGGAAAGTGTGCATTTAAAGGTTTGTAAAACTGTTGTCCTTTATAGGAAATTTTCGCAAAGTTCTTCAGAACTATGAGGCAACCCTTGGTTGGGATGCTTTACTCTCTCTCCTCTACTTAGGCAATGTGTTATATCCATAGCCAAAATACTGATTAATATGATTGCAAAAAAGAAAGAAACTAATATCTAAGGGCCTCAAATTTTTTTAAAGTTTTAAAGTCCGAGTCCGCCTTTGCACGAATTGGATTCGTAACCACATGAGAATTATGTGCTATTTATGTACTCATTATGTACTGCAAAACAATTTTGTGCTGCATATATATCTACATATATCTCGTCGTGTGAATAGACACTTCCTATTTCAAAACATTAACCATGGGGGTATAACTCGTGGTCGAAACTTTTAAAAACGCTTTTAAATGTGTAGCACAAAATTTATTTTTGCGGTACATAATGAGCAGTTAATTCTCATGTGGTTTCGAATCCAATTCCTGCAAATTACTGAGAACGGGAGTTTGGCTCGGCGTCGGGTTGCACCCCGAACTTTGAAACCTTTAAAAAATCACTTTAATGTGCAGCACAAAATTTGTTTAAATTCCCTAATTGTCTTTTCGGTTTTAAAAATAATATCACATAAGTATGCTGTCAAAAAAAAATTTTTTTTTAGTTTGAATAGTAATAACTCCAAAGTGGACTATGATGGTACTCGCACATCAATGACGTATCAAACCAAAGCTTAGATGATAAGCTGCGACATGATATTAATTTGGTTCCTCCCTTTTTAGTTTATATGGGGGGACACAACTTTTTCTGATACAGTGCAATTTTATTTTAATTTAAATATTAAACTTCTAAAGGATTAGCATATTGAACCAAGGCAACACTGCAAAAATGCAAAAACACAAATGGTCATAAATAGCTGCCAATACCCATGTCTTCATACTCTAGTTTTGTGTTATGTACATAGTGTGTAGATATCACTAAATATCTTGTCCCAAATCAATTCTTCACCTCTACATAAAGTCCCTGGGGAACAACACGAAACGAAGCCCATATTTTAACAAGGCGCTCATTAGTTTCTCTAGCTAAACAGTTGTTTCCCCCGACCTATCGCCACGAAATCGAAAACAGCAAACTAATCCTGCAGCATGTCGGCTACTAATAAACCCCATATCCTATCTGCCCCCGCCGACAAGAAAATGTAAACTCATTAACCCAAAAGAAAGCAAAACCAAGGGAATATAGTCCAGACTCATCATCTTAGGTGAAGCACGCCTCATGTGGGATAGTCATCAAATCAAATTTATGCTAAAAGCCTTTCCTAATTTATGCAGAGGAGGGGAGATAGTGCCCCGAAGTGGGTTATATGGTCTGGTCTTGGTAATCTATCTCCAATGAATCCCCTCATCGTGTTGTGCATACTCCAATCCACTAGGAAAAAAGCGAACTGAAAATGTGTGATTTATCGATTGGAGAAAATCGCGGTGGAGGATCGATGTTTATACTTTTCTATTATGGTTTCAGTTTACCTCTCTGTGGTAGAAGGAAATTATTCCAATGGCCCGCGAGGCAGCGGGGTATTGAGCGGCTGGGGCTGCTCCATTTCTGTTGTTTGAGAAGCTCTTCACTCTATCCGGTCTGCCAGTTAGCGAGATATTGCATGTGAAAGACGATGACTTCCCGGCTGAATTCATTGCGAGCTAAAACCGACTCCCCCGATATATTCGCGCCGTATATTTGAAACGAGCGTGAATTGTATTTAACTCCCCCGTTTGGGGCTTTCATAGGCGTACAACTGTTTTGACGCTTTTACTTTTGTTTTGCTCTATTTCGTTTTATTTGCGAACGCCACCCGCGCCGCGAGGAAGAGCTCTTAGAACAGACACTACATAATTGGAGCTCCAGCTCAAAGTGGTGTTCCCACCGTACCATACAGCCTGGGATGGTGAAAATTGCAAAATTGGCCAAAATGAGAAAGGAAATTCCCGTCAGACAAACGTCATAGGCAAACGTGGAGCATTTCACTAGTTGTGGAGGAGTCCTACGTTACTATGTCGTGTTACAGATCTATAGACAAGATTTGGGAAAATATTTCAATTGCTACTTGTGACGAAAAAAAAATGCTTGTCCATCCGTGACACGGTCGATAAAAACAAAAAAATGATGAGAGCTGTCGAGGAAACTAGATCTCGTGATGGGGCTCAGGCTCCTCTGGCTGGCTACTGGCGCAGCGAATGATTCATTGATAAGCGCGCTGCTCTGACGCTAATTTGCTCGCTTGGGAGTTTCATAATTCGTGTCAGATGGCAATATGATGGCATTTGTTTTTTCTATGAGATGATGAGACCCAGTTTTAACCTTTTGGATGGGGGGCTTTGTAGTTTAAATTAGTGTTTATGAATGAGGCGGAGATGAAATCTACTAACTGCTTTGAGTAAATGCGAAATTTATTCGTCGCTCAAAATAGTCCCATGCAATTGCAACACTTCATTTCATAAATTTAATAGATCGCATAAAAGCATACCTTAATAGTATCTCCTAAGATTCAAAAAACGCGATATGATTAGCTAATAACATCATTAGTACTATCTCCACCTAATGCGTCCAGTTGTCTTAATTAAAACTGTTATTGCCGCAATGTGGCATAATTTCTGTCGTTACTTTCACTTTCGCGATCACAGAACGCGCGAACTCAAGACACCGAAGAATTACAATTAAGGAAACACTGAGACGGGGCTAATTTAGAGAGGTTTTATTACGCTTTTTTTTGCCAATATGGCCATGACCTATAAATGGTGTTGTGAGTTGTTGCACCAAACGTGACTGGTCGTTTTTTAATGTGAGGTAACTTTCTGCCGGGTACAATCGTTGCACTTTGGTATTACAGTTTTCTGTAGAATGCAAAAAGGTGTACAAACGGAGTGGTAATGTTTGGATCGGTTGATGATCTGGTTTTGAATCGATTGCAAGTTTACAAATCAAGCAATCTTCTAAGGAAACTTATGTCCACTTGTACACGTTTTACGTTTTTCAACATCACAATTCATTCTACCCGAAAGCAGCTTTTTTTTTTATGTAACATATGTACATAGTTGTGGCACTTCCAAAGACGATTTTTAAAAAAAAGGAAATTGTTTTGGTCGCAAATGTTATGTGGATTTTTAACTGCTCTAGATATATGTATGTAGTTCTCTTTTTTAAAAAAAAATTACATACTTATCGATTCTGCCTTATAGAGGAAAACGCGCCACTAAAATTACTTCGACATTATCCGCATTTTCGACATGTTATTATATGTCCGCAGCATTTTTTAGGTGGTTGCGGCTCTGGTGAAAGACAATTTTTTAAATACTATACAAAGAGTAAAACGGACATTTTGTAGGGTTTGTGTACCTACCAAAAACAATAATTAAATAAATATTTATATTATTATTATATTTAATAATACGGATAGGCACAAATGACGCCATGACCGGACAAACCGGACGGTTGTCAAGCTTAATCTGGACCCAAATAACTACATATTTGGTTTACTTTTATTCTCTTTTTAAATCAAAACCGTCCCGTTGATGTTACTGGTACATTTTGTATGATACTTTAACAGCTGCTAAACTGGGACTCTTCCAATAAAAACACATTCATATATATTCTCTTGCCACCAGCTGCTTTATTTATCCTAAATAACCAGGACATGCTAATTCCGTCATTGTAGGCGACTAAAATTTATTTTAAATCAAGGAAATCCGTTTCACTTGGCACACAACGGTTACATGTTCTCTGTCATAGCTTGTCCTACAAATCAATAGTAGAGATACTAAGGAGATAAGCTGGAAAATCTTTAAAAAATTGTCTATGTGCCTATCTCTCTTACGGGATATCCCTATCATTTTTCAATGACAAACTTTCACTCCTACAAATCCTTTAACGATGACAAAAGATATTTAGAATTGCCCACTTTTTTCGTTTCAGCCGGATTTTCCCAACTTAGCAAAACAAACACGCAATCATGCAATAAATTCCGGCAGAAGCGTAACATTTTAAGAAATAATCTGTTTTGGCTGTTTCCTCAAACGATCATCTATTTCTAGCTCAGAATTCTTGCCAGAGTGATGACTCCATCCTCCCTTACAATAAGAACGGATTTAATCTGTTATCTGGTCGTACGCCACTTTTCTAGCGATTAAAAGCACCTACAAGAAGAGGCCACACATCTGCGGACCTCGTTATTTTTCCTGATTTTATTTATCACATCCCAAACATGCGGTGGCAGTAACATGTTTTGAAATTTTCCTAGTATTCTACCAGAGTTGTTCTCTTTTGAGTTATGACACCACGACGGAAACTGGAGCAACTCATTTCAAAATTTTATTGAAGAGCAGTAAAAGCAAACAATTTTTTTTTATTTTTCATTTCACAGCTTCGTGGACCTGTGCGCTACTATTTGGATTTTCAATTTTCAGCTAAAAATATTTCATCGGTCCTTGAAAGCATAAGTAGTTTTACCCTCGCTGCCATAGACAGGATCACGAAATATGTATATCCACTCTATTCTTGAATTCTCGTAGCTGCCTGCTGCAACATATCTACTTTCCTGATAGGTACATCTACTACGCTTTTCCTATCTATGTAGAGTTGAACAAGAAATGAAAACACGTTTGAAACGTTGCTGCTCGGAGTTATGTATACATATGTGAATTTATTGAAAGCCCCCCGGCACGAATAGCAAGCATATTTTCGCATAGCGTGACGACAGCACTACTAGTGGCAGTGTCGCATGAACAGGTTCCGTGCAATTACCCGTAGGTAGCCTTGTTACTCAAAAGCTCTTTTTATGAAAACTGTGCAAAATAAATTAACAAAACAAGACCACGGGCTGGCAGCCACATCTATTAATATCTAAAGAGAAATAAACATAAAAACTATTTTCGTGTTCTCCCGTAATTGTTACAGAGCTCCTGGTGTTCAAGGCAGAAGTGGATCCAATTTTTGGAGTTTGGTTTTTTGTGAAAGTTTACATTTAAAGTTGATAAGGAGCAGGTGGATCCGCTGCAGCGATAGATAGATGTGGGTCGTTAGAAATAATATACTCTGTTAATTTATGATCCTGAAGGTCGTGAGGCATCCACTTTTAATGGGGCTTATTATGGAATCTGTCGGCGGGAATGCGAACATGTGCAAAACATAAGTAACCAAAATTCAGTGAAACGTAAATTCACTTTAAATTATTACTTATACAGGGTGTTTCGTATAGCGCATGCAGAAATGAGAGGAGTGATAGATTCCATCTAGATAAACAAACAATTTTATGGTAGAGGGGGTTGGGTTGAATTTCAACAATTTTGGAGTTCCAGGGTAGGTGATTAATAAATTTGGGATGCATATTACAATTTTATTTTTATCCTTTGCTTTAATTAGCACAGCCATATGAAACGCCAAACAACTATGACTATTTTATGTGCTTTCCAAAAATGCCGCCTATGTTCATCTAAAGGTCGATGAAGTACAATCACTTACGAAGTGAAAAATGCTACAACATTTCCTAAAATTCTCGTTTCTCCCACTTTTTTTCGAAATTCACCACTCATGTAAGTAATACCCACTTTTTAATTTTTATTAAATTGCACATCTTGTTGCCTTTCCAAGAATTTGTTAAGGATTAATTCGACTATGCAACACAATTTTTTATTGTGTCAAAGTTCCATATTCACAATCCAAACCGTGTAAATTCTATTCGTACACTTTCCGTAGAACAAATTGTTGGTCTTAATACCAACAACTTGTAAAGTTGGTAATCAATTTATTCACTCCATGAAGCACTTTGTAATTCCAAATTATAAATTCGGATCTGCTTCCTCCTGTCTGCTATTTATTGTGATGGTTAGCACCCTTCGACACCATACCTTACAGGTACTTTCCCTTTAGTCCTGTTGTACAAGGATTTAATCTCCAGCTAAACCTCTCAAAGGATTTCTGGCAAGCAAGTTAGAGCCCATTGTTCCGCTGACAAACTAGCGAGTCTCTCAAAACTTGTAGTTATATGTATGTATGTACGATGGCTTTTTAAAGCATCACAGTGCTTGCTCCTGGTGGAAAAACGTTGGTTAGAATTATTTTGGTGAAAGGCTCTGCGGTGTACACGTCGCAGAACTCCCCATTGTTCCCTCAAGTTGCATTGTTCGATTGTTCATGAACGAAGGGAACATGGAGAAGGCCTTGCCTTTCCAGCAGCTCGGAACAGTCCTTCAATGAAAACCTACCGCTCAAAGAGGCTCAAAAAATAAGAAAGAAAAAAAATGCATACTGCAACACCACCACTTCAGGTTCCCAGGCACTTGTATCTTCCACAGCAAGCGAGGTCATTGCTTTTTACCCCGCTTTCGGTTCAATTAAAAGTTTTTGTGCACTGTGACACAAAAATACAACAAGACAAAAAGACCGAAATGACAATGGCAAAGTCCTCAGCAGCGTTCTCACAATGAAATAGTCTGGTACCTAAACTAGAGGTCAAGATAATATTGACATTAATCCTAAGAAACACTAGAGAGAAAGTACTCGGTTCCGCGACTAAGAGTCAAGTCGGGCAACCGCCGCTACTTAAGCCGTGATGGGCATTTTAATTTCGCGGCGTCTTAATTTGCCCGTAGCTAGCCAGCCAATCTAAGTCACCAGTAAACTAGAGAACTGGGTCAGTGGCATCTTCGCGCTTCGGTATCACAGGCATTTAAGCAATTCAGTGAAAATAGTCGTCACGAGAGAACCGGTCGGAGCCGGGCTTGGTAAATAGAAAAGCGAAACGGTTCGCGTATTAATATCTTCCGGCCCATCACCTTGTAAGTGAATTTTCGTTTCTATTCACTCAGACGTTTGGGTGTAAGTGGAAATTATGCTGATCGGATCAAATTCGGTCTTGAAAGGAAAATGATAAAGAGACCGCCTACGATGGCCAGTTCTAATGGTCACTGGGGTACCATGCCCGCAATAAAGTGCAGCTCTGTAATCGCATTCGTTTGCGCAATCTGACACTTGTCTGGCGATGGCATTGGAATTCATCACCACCGTAGAGATGTAATATAAGCCGTGCTTAATATATTCGCCACCATTAGAACAACTGGCTCCAGCTACTGTTCCCTTCGTCTGGCTGTGAAGTTGCGCTGGGATTGGGACGTCACAATTTAAAAATAAAATAAAAGCGCAAAGCTGACTTTATGATGGATGATGCCTTCCCCCCAGGAGTCATATTACGACAGCACCGACCTATGACATAATACCGCTGAGGCGCCCTGGTTAAAGGAAACCATCACGTTCTGTCGCTCACTCCTACGTGTGACCATGGTCAAATACATAGTATGCACGTTCAGGTACTAATTGCGCAACCAACGAGCACTATGTCCATTCTTTTAAGACTGATACACGTGGAGTGCCGCATGGAGCATGTGGGCAGGTAGTGAAGTGGCTGGAACTACGCTTTTATTTGGATTCATGGGTAGTGCAGGCTGTGTCCACAGCTGGAACTTTATGGGCACGTAGAGATTGACCATAGATAGAGGAACTTGCCTGATTTACCTCATTTGTTAAATAGCTTGGGGCGTTATGAGAAATCAAATCAATTAAGGCGTTTCGCCTATTCCATACCAGCATCCATTGAGGGGAAAAGGAATTAGGTTTGTTAATATTACCTACTGAAAGAAGAAAATGATTTGAAATACTAGATATATGTATATATTGTATGTACTTCCATATATATATATACATAGGTACCTGTAAAGAGTGTAAAGTTTGAAGTTTGTTTTGAACTATAATATTAATGAACCAGGCAAATCAATATGGGTACCACAACATACTGATCTGGCACCAGTGGGTATTGCATTTCTGGCAACAAGCTATTCTTGAGAACATTCCGCTCTTTTTTTTGCACAAATAACATGAATAAATTCTCTTCCACGATATTTTTATTACATTTGGGACAAATAATAATAGGAATTTTTATGGAGGCGCTTTCTCATCAAAAAATTTACTCTCACCTTTTCCTTTTATTTTTTTCTATTTAATGTCAGATCCCCAGTACTATGCTAGATTTGCAAGCTAGGCTTCATCACTTTTTAAACGCGATCCGTTTTTGAATTTGGGCCTCTTTCAGTCAAATTATTTACTCCTGACCAATCCTATTGAATGTACTCCAACTGATCGTACATGCATTATTACCTTCAAAGAAACGCTACATCACATACTTGAATATGAAAATTTCTTAGGAATTTTACGAGGTCAATTCTGATTATAATACCAAAAATAAATAAAATCGCTTTCATAGTTTTCTTGAAATTAAGATCTGGAATTTCTATTGTTTATTGGCTCATAACAGTAGACTGACCTCTTAAACGTTCTTCTTTTTGGCATAGTGGAAATATAAAGAAAAAAATCTCTTAAACTGCACTCAGTTTGAATTTTCGTTCTATTTCGGATAGATGAGGTTCCCATAAGAGGAAGCGATTCATCAAATTAACGTCGTACATATTTTTCTCCAGCTGAGCAGCAGACTCTTCCCAAGGCCTTCAGACTTAAGCAACAGCCATGTAAGGCGGTGTAATTAAAAAACGTTTAGCAGCATGGGTGATGAAACTCTAGACATATTCGCATATGCGCGCTGTAGTTAAATATGTACAGAGAAAAATAGTAGAAACTACAAAGAATACACCGCCACCGGAGATATTTTTGAAAAAATACTTCCCCGTATGACCAATGACCTCTGAATTAAATCAATCTCGCAGACACCATAAATTTCTTTGAAGCATAATCTCACTTTGCCTCAGTCAACTAACACCGATTGTTTTCTTATTTTTGCAGAATAAGCCACTACTCGTTGAGCCAATTGACTTCGAAAGTTTTATATTAAAGAACAAAACCCTAATTCAGAACGATCCGCAACGAGAGCTGCTACTCTATCCCAACGATGATGTCTCGGTAAGTACCCTGTTCAGCATGGCAATATTCACGACTGAGTGATAAATTACCACGCCGCCCCGTATAAACAAATAAAGGAAAAACGTAAACAAAATTAATTGAGATTTCATTCAAAGTATTATCGCGTTGAGGGTTACGCAATAATTTTTTTCATCTGGAACTGAAGCGAACCTTCGCGCTTGATAGCTCCATAAACAACTGAGTTTCTGCTGTTCACACAGATATGCATTGTTTCATCAATTTATGTCATTGCTAAAAATTGTTTTGTAGATAAAATGGAGCAAAACGGTGATATATGCTCACGCCCCCGTACGCTTGTGCCTATAATGCGGCTGATAAGCGCCGCGAACGTATGGGATTGTCCTTTCCGGTAAACATCTTAATATTTCTGTAAATATAAACAATGGGGAGATTGTTTGCGTTTTTGAAAAAAGAATTCCATAAAATATTTATAGTCTTTATTTATGTTCACTTTCTGGTTTTTCTTCTCCCTCTAGGAAGTTATATTGCCTCGCAAATATCGGACAGTGTCGAATACAATTCCAAAATTTTCCACGTCGACTGTAACATCAACAGCAACAGCGAATGGGACAAGCCAAAATGGAAATATCACAAAAGTAGGAAACTCAGATGCACAACATAATAACTCTTCACCCCTATCGCCAACATCGTCAAGTTCAGGGACAACTCACTCAACCGGCACACTTTTGACTCGACAGGCACTTCACACGTACCAAACGAATAATCATCTGGTGCACTATAAATACAGCGCCTACAGTGGATCTTGTCATGATCTACCAAGGTAAGTGCTCCATAGTGCTACAATTGTTTACTTATGGCTATCAATTATTGCGAGAAGGTGTGTCATTTTGTTGCTCCTTTTATCCACTCACGATTTTTAAAGAGACGTTTTGCGTCACTATCCGCATGAAGTACAACTTTGCGATCGGTCAAACATGGAAGTGCTGAGTAATTTATTCAGATTAAATGCTAATATCGTTGCGGCGTTCGACGAGTTTTTTTTTAAGAAAAAAGTAAGAAATTTGTTAGTTAAACACTAAGGTTTTGCTAAAAATATCTTTGGAATGGGTGAAGGTTATGATTTGCGAAAAAGAGGACATGTGTTACTGTGGGAATATGAGTTCCCAAGGATGTTTGAATTTCATTGTCCGCATATCATCAAGACATTTGTTGTAGCAAGGTGCTAGAACGCTTGAAAAGGTGATGATGTAAGAAGATTTTCTATTCTAGTCTTATGCATAGTAGTCATATGGAAATCGTCCATTTCAATGTCTTCTAAACTTATTAGCAATTTGTTAAGGTTAGTAAGAAGACTTGTGAGTCTGTAAGTGATTTCCGCCACTAATTTTGGACAAGTCGGACAAACAATTCGTCAGGGTAAAAAGAAGAATATGAAGGAAGTTTTTGTTCGGCGACTGTTTACACCGTTCAGTGTAGCATTAGTGATGTGAAAAACTATGTGGCAAGTGGTAGCCATATGTAAACATATATTTTTAGGTACAACCAGACAATATATGTTAAATCATAAAATATTTAACATATAAAGAGCCCTGACATATGTATATCTAAGAACGAATTCAACTTTTGTACCCCTTTTTTTATTTTCTTACGATCATCGATCAAACCTAGCAAGAGTTCTAAAAGAAACAAAAAGTAGTTCAACATTTATTAATTCAGCTTAATAACAACAACATTTCCCAAGCCCTGATATTAATATATTTTACTCAATAGAACGCTTATAAGATAGACAACTTGTGGCTGAATCATTTCTTATCAATTGCTTCTACGTTATACTTAAATCCCACAAATTATCATCTATGCCTGCGTACCATGCCGAGTGTGTGTTTGCTAAAAGGAATAAAATAGGTACTGCCACTTTTCAATGTGAAGCCATGTTACTCGCGCAAAATCATAAATTTTAAATAGACAGTTATGTAAAAGCCTTTCGAAATATATACCAAAGCAGCAAATCGCATAATGGATTAGAAAAAGAAATTTCGTATGCAACATTGTGAATATGAAAAATTGCATTTTTTTAGTAACGATTAAAAGTAACACAGCTTTGTCTGACCAGAAAATTAATAAGCACTTCCAAGTTGTTACAAATTTGCAGAAACGTAATGTTCTGTTCATGCAATAATATTACTCTTAAAGAGGAAAGCTTTCCGAACAGCAAGTTCAATGTTAATTGCTTCACTTGCAGAGTTGATTGCAACTATTGATCACTGCCGGCGTGTAATCTCATCTCATTGTTGCAGTGGATAATCTG
Source organism: Neoitamus cyanurus (assembly GCA_947538895.1). NCBI lineage: Eukaryota > Metazoa > Arthropoda > Insecta > Diptera > Asilidae > Neoitamus > Neoitamus cyanurus. The sequence goes on from OX384546.1 coordinate 20,176,127, forward strand.
ATGCCATTAACGAACAAGGGGAACTTATATGTTCCAGTTAATTGCGTTCGTGCTTCTCTTACTGCAGTCTGTAGGTGCCACCTGAATGAGGAGATATTGCTGCTTAGTAAATTCATTATTACTTCCCTTAAGCGTCTACTCAATTGGCTCTCAAAGAAATTTTCATTTCAAGAAGTTTCAAATGAATTCGTTTTCACTTCCAAGTATGTATGTACCTTCTGTGCTCGGTATGGTGTGGTCGACGATGCAACCATGACTTTATTTAAGCATAGTAACTGTTTTGGAACAGGAATGAGGAAATGAAGGTAGTCAAGAAAGTTTGTTGATCGACCTTGAAATTTCACTTGTATTGATTTATTGATCAGTACATTTGCCGATGCATGATTTTGTCTAGTGAACGGACATAGTCGTTCCGCTCAATTGTATTACTTCCAGTTAATTTATTATTAACATTTTTCAACAGAAGTTATGTCAGAATGAATTTGAATGCATTATTTTGTTTCGTTTTCAAAGGGTAACACCAGTTGACGAGCTGAAGGATGACGTGTATGAAATTGATGCAGACCAAGACCGCATTGATGAACAGATGACAAAGTCTCAGGCTGATACAATAACAAAACAAGGATATCTACTGAAAGGTCCAGATACCAGTTCCGACCGAATGTTTGCTCACATTGGATCAAAGTCGTTTAAAAGAAGGTAAGTTGTAAAATCCAATGCTGACAAATCCGAATTGTCCGAGTAATGTCGTAAGATAAGAGGAATCTGTTTCACAAAATCTATTCGAAAATTACATCTATCCGTATATTAGAACAGAATTTTTCTTCCTGCTTGTTGAAAATATGGAGGAATCAATTTCTTTATGATTCCCGTACAATTGATAAATTTGTAGAAGAAAAATATTTCGCACTTTAGTGGCTTGTGTGTTCTAAACGATGTCACAAAAGAATCTATTTTTGGTATAATAAGAAATATCAAAGAAATATTTATTTATCTGTGAATATCTACCCTGGTGGGAAATCTGATGCCTAGTAGGTTAAATTTCTTTCATGTCTGCTGATTGGACTGATGACTATCGATAAAAAGCGTAATCAATAATAGGATACAATTTTGTATCTTTCGGTCTGCGACTATTTTCCATTTAGTAGCTAGCTACCATAAAATAGACTTGTTTGGTCTTCTGTAGTTCAGAGTAAGGTGAAAGAGAAAACAAAGTCATACATTTTTTGTTGTGCCACCTTATAAAAACGGAGTGAAGCAATTTGGTTTTGCAGGTTTTGCAATACGTTTTACACCTAATGCAAGTGCCTTAGGAAAAGCAAATTGAATACAACTATGAAACCAAACGAACTACCGTTTCGCACAATAACTGTTCTAATTGAACACAACCACCACAAAAACCCTTTAAACCTGTAGAACGCATTATTTTGTTATTCAAATTTGTAATTGGCTGGTGGTTTTAATTTCCACAAGGAATTTGCCTTTCGCCACAAAAGAGAGAGGGAAAAATTACACGCAAACATCCGGAAATGAGCAGAAAAATAAAAACCCTCCTGTGGATGCATTTAAAAAATCCTTTGTGACAATACAATGTTTCTTTCATCTTCAGGTATTGCTACTTGAGGCAAGAAGTCGATGGCACTTACATCCTCGAATTGCACAAAGATGAGAAACAGGGTGAAGCAAAAGCGACAATAGTTATGGATTTTTGCACGGATGTTGTTCAGGTAGGGAGGCAGAAGTAGAACTTATGAATGATTGGAAGTGTGCTATTTTTCTTCTTCTTAAAATTGAAGAATCCAAAACGAGGGCGACTTTGCTTTGAGCTCAGGATGACTGCAGGACACAAGTCGTTTACGTTGGCTGCGGAAAACGAAGAGGATTTCAAGGACTGGATTAGTAAGCTGCAGTCGGTTTTGCAGCAAAATAAGATTCAAGAGGACAAGAGGGCTGCTAGTTTGGAACGAGGTGCAGATATTTTACTTTAATAAAATCTTGATTACTTCAAAATAATTTTTACATGCACAGCTCCACCTCCTAGTCCAAGTACTATGATGTTTGGAACTTTGAAAGGACTGGACCAGAGCATGAATCCGCAACTAATTAAATACGGCCGGGAAACGGATATTTCAATAGCACAAGCTCGCCGGGAGAATAGACGTCGCCTTTTTGCGTGCTATCAGTCTCAGAATAAAGCGATGATATCTGATCATATTGAGCAGTATCGTGAGCAGTTTGGACAACGGATATTTGTTAAATGCACAAGTTTAAAGTTTCGACTACAGACGTCCATGACTGATAATGAAAAAGAGGCTCTGTGTCAGATTGAACCATATATGACTAGTCTCGCACTTTACGATGCCAAGGCCGGCCGAAAATTGACTGAAACTTTTTATTTCGATGTAAATCAAGAACATGTTAGAGACATGCTGCCTGCAACGTGCTTCACAAAGGGCGAACAGAATGGCACATCTCATTCGAATGGAAATCTACCACCCGATCTACAAAAATTGCCGCCTGTGTGGTTGTCTTTTGCAAAACAGGCCATTCTTAGTGTGACCGCACCACATCCTGATATATTCTTAGTAGTGAAGATAGAGAAAATTTTACAAGGGGGAATCAATCAGTCTTCCGAACCGTACTTGAAGGCTGCCAAAGATCCCAAATTGGGGCTTAAACTGCACAAAACTGTTAGAGCATATTGTCAGAAGATCGGCCACTATAGAATGCCTTTCGCGTGGGCAGCTCGACCACTCTTTCGGCTTTATAGTAGCGATTTAGACACAACTATTGAATTTCCTGCCATTTATCGACAAGAAGGAAATAGGCTAAAGGACGAAGAGCTACTTAAGTTACTCTCGGAGTACCGAAAGCCTGATAAATTTAGTAAACTGACTGTGATACCTGGATGGCTTAAGATCGATATTGAGTCAATAACTGAACTGCCAAATAGTAAGATTGAGTTTTTTAAATAAAATTTTGGTTTTACCGCCCTTTATCCATTTTTAGATACTTTAACGACAACTCTTGCACCTCTGAAGCCATTTCCTCTGCCACCGGCCCATCAGCCAACTTTAGAAATCAGTGAGTTTCCAGGGAACTCTGAACGTGACGTTCACCCTTTTACTACCTTCGTAAACCACTTGTACGTGTACCCCATTTCACTAACATTCGATAGTCAGAAGCTGTTTTCGCGAGCTCGAAATATTACAGTGATCATAGAAGTAAGAGAGAATGACACAGAAGACGCTAAACCTTTAAGGGTAATTTCGATTTAGAATGTCTAGCGTTCGGTTAATATTTCCATTTTTATAGTGTATATATGGCCGTCCAGGACAAGAAGTGCTTGTCACAAAGATCGCATGCCCAGTTTTACATCACAGTACAAATCCCACATGGTATGAGGAGATTAAGTTACGTTTGCCGCTTCATATCACGCCACAGCATCACATTTTGTTCTCATTTCTGCACGTTTCCTGCAACCTGGCAAAGAAGAGGGATGTTAATGCATCTTTTGAGACTCCTGTTGGGTATGCATGGCTGCCATTGCTTAATAAGGGGAAAATCACCTTGGAGGAGCAAATAATTTCCGTTGCTGCCACACTACCTTCGGGATATCTATCTATTCAGCCACTTGGACTGGGAAAAGGGGTAAGTTGGATTTAGCACTTAAATTGCAGCGCTACTTCATTTCTCTGTGTGTTCTGTAAGATTTCACCGTTTTTGCTTTTTGATTCTTCTTATTGTGTTCTTTGGGAAAATGGAAAAAAATAGTGTTCACTTTCATTTGAAGTTTTGACTCATTTTACTTTTTAAATTGTTGTAGATTAATTGTGAATCAGGTAGTGATTTATTGACTTCTTCGTGTTAGTAAATATTCTTTAGATTTATTTTTGCTTTCCCAGTACCAACATAATTATTTATACGAGTATGTTTGAATTAAGTTAATACTTCGTGTCTTGAAATAAAATGAAACTCCTTTTAATGGTAAAGGGGTGCAATTTTTTTAAAATTAAAATGTGAATAATCTTTCCCGTCAAATAATCACATCTTAAAAGTGCCTTTTCCACGGTGTGTTTCATGGCTATCTCATGCTTTATGTTCCTTGTTTTGGCCATTGGCATACCCTTCATTCTTGAAGTAGCAGAGCACTCAAATCCAATGAGTGCTTTTTAGACATCATTGCGATATGTCTTCTTGTAAAATTGTTTGGAAAGTCACTGATTTGGTGGTACTAGCGATATTTCCTTCTCTGCCCTTGGCCTTTGTGCGTCCCTGATTTTATATGTTACGAATAATGCTGAGCGAAATATTCTTGATTGAGGCGACTAATAGCGAATGAAATAAAGCTTTCCATTAATCAATAACTTCATTAAATATACACATCAAGAAAATCTACAGATATTTTGAAAATATATTGCTAATTCTAGGGATGAAGTCGTTATTTTGTATTTTTTCGAAAGATGAGGATGTTAGTTTACTAATTTACAAGAAATTCAAGCTTTAAAAAACATAAATGCAAAATAGGGTTGCTCGCTTTTTACTACTTACTACTTAATTACTTGCTACGCCTTCCACAAATTGTTTTCAATTTTATACAAGTCTGAATTTAATTTAGAATATCCTTAGGGATTTGATGTTTCTAAAACTCCATACCAATCTTGTTTTCAAAATATTCATAGATTTTTTTATGTGCACAATAATTTTATAAAGAGGTGTTCGCAGTTATTAATTGCTTCTGACCAGCTAACCTCTTACGCTTCATGTTGTTTTCAAAACGTCTTTCCTCCGAAGCGTTATGCCTATGTTTCTCTTCTAGTTTTCTGCAGTAGATTCGTACTATCCGCATGATTGGTGCGATGATTTATTTTGGAAAGCATGTGTAATGTCTTCTCACCACCCTTATCGTCAGGTGAGTTTAAATGTCGTCGAGAAATTCAGAAACCCTAAAGTTGTAGACCGTCAGCGTTCTAAGGATTCAAGTTATGTCCTTGTTACCAATTTGTTTTAGCTTATAGTTGTTGTCCGGTGTTTTTCACCTTCCAAGCAGAAACATATTAGAAGCAGAACAAAAAAGTCTTGTGTTTTTATAACGTTCAGCATCGAAGGCAGAATTAGTACAAAAAACAACAAAATCAGCTCAGCCGTTAAAAAAAAATCCCCAGTTTTGTTGTTGTTCTGGTTCTGTCGCTTCTAATGTGTTACTGTTACTAGTACTATTAGAAATTCTTCTCAAATTTTATATAAAGAATTGACTAACTGGCAACGTTCACATTCATCCTGTCTAATCTTAGGTTTTCTCTTTTTTCTCGTTTGACTCATTTCACGCTACAAAACCGTAAATTTCTTCAGCAGAATTGTGGACCAGAAATTCAATGGATCGATAATCAACGACCGCTATTTACAGTAACATTCCGTCTTGATTCAACAGTTTTAACAGCCGATCAGCACCTGCACAATTTATTCGCACACGCTGAACGCCTCCTGGAGCATTCGAGGATTTCAGCAATACCAGCAGAATCAGAAACATGCAAAATTCTTAAGGCTGCACACGCTATACACATAACATCGTTGATAACATTTTTGCCAGCGATCCTTAACCAGCTCTTTACACTTCTAGTGAATACTACGAGTGAAGAGATTGGACTGAATGTGATCAGATTGCTGATTAACATAATTCACATGGTCATAGATGAGGCTGGTCGGAAAGAACTACTGCTTTCCTACGTTAAATATGTTTTCTACTCACCCGCTTTTAGTCAAAAAGGGAATGGTAGTCAGGCGAATACTGTACACGGTGAGCTTTGTAGGCACCTTCCAACAATATTGCATCCGAACAACACTGATTTTTTGATAGTCAACAAATTCATGAAGTATTCGGGGATATTTTTCGATATAATTGTAAAGAGCATGGCTCAGCACCTTCTAGACACCGGTCGGATTAGAATGCACCGAAACGAACGGTTTCCAAAAGAGTTCCCGAATAGGATAGAGGCTCTTGTACAGGTTTTAACACCATACCTCATCCAGCGATATAAGGATTTATCAGTAGAAACCCAGCAACTGAACAGATCGGTCTCCATATTCATAAAGCGGTGTCTCACCTATATGGACCGTGGATTCGTTTTTAAGCTCATTCGTTTTTACATGGAGAGATTCTCACCAGGCGATCCAAGAACGTTACAGGAATTCAAGTTCAATTTTATCCAGGAAGTGTGCAACCACGAACATTATGTGCCACTTAATTTACCATTTCTGCTAAGCCCCAAAAATCGTCCACCAGACTTGATGCAGCACTTTACATTATCTGAGGAGTTTTGTAGGCAGCACTTCTTAGCAGGTCTTCTTATACAAGAAGTCAAGAGTAGCCTGAATGAAATAGGGCATGTGCGTCGCTACGCCCTCAGTATTTTAAAAGAACTTTTAGCAAAGCATGACTCGGACGATAGATACCAAAATAAGGGGCAATTGTCCCGGATTGCATTACTTTATGTACCTTGGCTGGGAATTGTCATGGAAAATATCCATCGTATCTCCGACGGAAGCGAGTGCATAAAAGGGGACACCATGTCTGTTAACCGAATATCATCCAGCAGTAGTTATGTCTTTGCAGCGAAAGACAGCGGAACAAACACTGCCAACAGTACGAATGTTCATTCATCATCGAGCACTCCAAGGGCGAAGAACCGTCTTACTCTGCATATTGATTACCCAAGTCCGATCAGAGCATCAATGCACCTCAAGGACACAAACTATTTAGCCGCGATCGCTGGCCAGCCTATTGTAAATGGGCACTCGACTGCCTCGTTAGACTCTCAGTGCTCAGGTATGTCTCAAGACACTACCACGCTCCACAACGACAATGAAGTCCAACTCCGCAATGGAATTGGACATGCACGATCGGTTAGTGTAACGCAACCTGCATCAATTCCTCGCTGTGATAAATTTTCCCCCAGTGAAGCAAAAGATCTACTGGTCAGCTTTTTATTTGTGGTGAAACATCTCTCCCAGGATCACATTATCTCCTGGTGGCAGAATTGCACGGAGAACGAAATCATTTCATTCCTGACTATTCTAGACCTGTGCCTTATCCACTTTAGATATGTCGGGAAGAAGAATATTGTGCTAAACGACGGAAAAGAAGCACGATCACGAGCAACCAAGGCCAGTACTCTGCCAGCGAGGATGGTACCTCCTTCGAATGATGGTGGTGCTGTCCACGAAACCGGAACTCTGAACTATGTGCAAAACAGAGAAAATCTTATTGAAGAAGCTGTTAGATCACAAGTGGCACTGTACGAATCCAACATGGCAACGGAAGTCGGTATGATCATCCTCGACTGTATGGGGTTGTACACGATTCAATTTCGCGATAAGTTAATCGACAGTTCTATTCTCCCAAAACTAGCTGGTTGCTATCTAAGATATCTGCAACTAGGGCAGTCAGAAACGCTTTCAAAGCATGTTTTTGCGGCATTACGGGCTTTTATAAACAATTTTTCTCCAGCTCTGTTCAAAGGTAACGCGGTCCTTTGCGGCCAATTGGTATATGAACTTCTCAAGGGCTGTGATAGTCGCCTGGTGACGATTCGACACGAATCCTGTGCCGTCCTCTATCTTCTAATGCGAAGCAATTTCGAGTTCAGCGGACGTAAGGGGCTGACAAGAGTTCACTTGCAAGTGATAATATCCGTTTCCCAGATGATAGGGAACGTGATAGGACTGAATAACGCTCGGTTTCAAGAGTCCCTTTCCCTCATAAATAGCTACGCGAGCAGTGATAAAGCCATGAAAGGTACTGGGTTTCCCGTAGAAGTCAAAGATTTAACAAGACGTGTCCGAACAGTCTTGATGGCCACAGCACAAATGCAGGCACATCACATGGACCCCGAACGTCTTTTGGAGCTCCAACACTCTCTGGCTAATTCGTATGCATCTACGCCGGAGCTGAGGCACACATGGCTTATTACGATGGCAAGGAATCATGAACAAAATGGAAACATATCAGAAGCAGCTTGCTGTAATTTGCACATATCTGCGCTTATGGCGGAGTACCTTAAGCTCAGAGGGAGCGATCTTATCACATGGGGTGCTGAGGCGTTTAGTGCAATTTCTAGAAACATTCCACGAGATGAGAGGGGGCTAAAGCTGGATTCTGGAGCCCAAGACTCTCAATACACGGAACAAATGCTTTTAGATCAACTGAAGGAGTGCGCGGATTATTTAGATAGAGCTGAACGGTTTGAGTGCTTGGGATACCTTTATCGGCTGATAATTCCTATTTATGAAAAGCGACGTGATTACTTGGCATTGGCCCAATCATATGAACATCTCATGAATGCAAACAACAAAGTTGTGGAAGTGAATCGATCTGGGAAGAGAATGCTGGGAAGATTCTATCGTGTTGTTTTTTATGGACAGGTGAGATAATGGGTATACATATTTAAAAACTGTGGAATAAGTTTGTTTTTATTTACACAGATGTACTTTGAGGAGGATAATGGCATTGAGTTTGTGTACAAGGAGCCAAAATTAACCTCTCTCAGTGAAATTTCTGAAAGGCTGCACAAACAGTACAAAGATAAATTTGGCGTCGATTTGGTTAAGATGATTATGGATTCATCACCGGTAAGTGGCATGATTTTCTATACTCAAATTAACAGCTACCCAACTGGTGTTTTTTGCTAATTAAGTAAAAATTAAAAATTTTGTTCTATAACTTTTAGCGATCTATCTGAAATTTATGGTTTTGTGGGGGGTCTTTGCATGGGTTTTAATAACCCTTCCTCTGCTTGCGGCTAATCTAAGCTTGGGCACACGAATGTAAATGTCGTATGCCAGAAGAAATTATATCGCACAATGTCACAACCAACCAACAATTTAAATGGGTTCTATATTTTATTTATTTAAAACTGTACAGATTACATAAATTCACTCTTAAGGTTCTCACAATTATTTTCCGACTAACTTTTTCATCAAAAACAATCACTACTTCTCACTTCAAAACTACTAGATTTTCCCCGTACAACTCTACACCGATTTCAAGGTGCGAAAACGACAAAGTGCAAAATCTGGTTTTACCTAACGCTACTGATAATTTTTTACCCACTTCCTTCACACTCGGAATCATTAGAAGGTACAAGATAGGACAACCGCGATTTAAATCAAATTGCGGTGACTACCACCAAAGCCGGGAAAACCACCTACCAGGGACTCTCAAAGTTCACAATCCAACCAAGGTGAAAAGAACCGCAACGGCCGCCACAGTTTACTTTAAGGAGTCTGTCTGGTTGGGAAATGGGGAAAATGGCAATTTCTTAATTTTTTTAAATACTACTGCTTATTTTCATGACAATACAGTTTTTTGTTTCACGAAATTCTTCTTCCTTTCATTTATACTTAATGTTTTCTTGTAGTGCTACATACCAAGCAAACTCAGCTAATTAGCCATTTATATTAAAGAGTTATGATTTTCGAAATTTTTTTTTTGGTTAATTTAATTTTTTATCATGCTTAATTTTAATTTTTGGCTATATTGCCTACATGACTTTAAAAAGTAAGCTCTTAAGAAGTCCTGAAAAAATTGGTATGTTAAAATATCAAATAGTTTATTTGTTATAGTTTATTTGTTATAACAGATTTTTGTCGCTGGGGTGCAATCCACCCTATTGTGCCAAGTACATACATCACTCCGCGGAAGTGTGTCAAGTAAGGGTTAAAGTAAATTACCAGTTAGAATTTGTTTAGAATATATAGGTTTGTGTTTTCGTAAATCATGGAAAACGTCGGAGGAGATATGCATGATGGTTGGAAAAGTAATTTTGCAAACATAACAGTAGTCTGAAAATGCAAATTTTCGTTCCAAACTATCTTCTTACCGATTATGAAATTGGTAAGCACCTATTTTTTTTTACTTGTCCGCATAAATTAAATGGTTTAAACAACAAAGGTCATATTAACGTATTCTGTAAATTGTATAAAGTGTATTCATTTGCTATTTTAAGTACATATTTAAAAAGAGGCTTGTGCAGAATATCTTCACCATAGAAGCATGGTGCCCGAGCCTCCGTGGCGCAATTGGCTAGCGCGTTCGGCTGTTAACCGAAAGGTTGGTGGTTCGAGCCCACCCGGGGGCGCATATTTTTGCAAGTATGTACATTCGAATTATATACATAGAATGTGCTAATGCTCGAACAATGTGATTTCGTTCACCCTCGGAATTTGTGATCTGTTTTGATTGTCGCCAGAAATAAAATCTAACTATTTTCCATAATACTGAATTTTTACATAACTTATGTTATTTTCAAAATTATAGCTTAATTGTTTACTGTTCTTTCGGAAAAATGAACATTTAATCGTGTTGTTTCATCAATCATTTCTTATGTAACGAAATCCAATCATTGAAGAAATTTCTATAACAAGTTGTCATAACCTAGTCTCTGATTAATAATTGAGATACCTACATATTAAGTAGGTATTATTGTCGAGTAAAAGTAAGCAATTTACAGGGGATAGAAAAAAATAAATGATCCAAAAACCGTGCTACGCAATGTAGTGCTTTGGCTATGCCTTAAGCCGGTTCTAGACAACGCGTGCATTTGTCCAATATTTGGTAATGCGTCTCATTTTACGAGGTATGTGGGAGCTACAAAGAGTAATAATTGTTATGCGTACTCTTTAGCCAAAGCTTGTAATGCGTCCTTTTCCTCGTCATTTGTGTCTGCGTTCTTCCACCAAATATTTGCTGTGTCTCTCTTTTGGCGAGGTATGTGGGAGACAAACTCAGGAAATATGTGTTATGCGTGCGCTTCCCACTAAAAATGGGATAGATTATTCGTGTAATAACCTCCGGTTTAGCGGGCAGAAGCAAGCGTAAAAGAAGTTTTAGCTGAACAAATTGAAAATGGAATGGTCTAATGAATTCACCCTTGAGTTTATAGGTCTCTATGAACTTGAGCCTGTTATATGGGATCCAAAAAATCCGTTACATAAAAATATAAATTCCGTGCCTGATGTTTTCGTTTCGGCTTTTATTCAAAGATAGCATCCGTCATCTTCTTTTTCGCCTTTTTAGTTTTTTTAATTGTAAAACCCCACACATCATAATAAGAGCAGCAGCACTAGCTATTACTTCATTTTTACTCTCCATTGTGCAATCGGGAACTGACAGCATATGAAACTGTGCAAAGCATACCGCGCAGAACTGCGTGTTTAAGTTTGACGAATAAACGAATGGTGTGGGAACATAAATTTAACGCAGAAAATATTCGGTACACGCATTCTTCAAATAGAACGAAAGTGTGGGACCACACGCAAGGCGAGGGAAATATTTGACAAATTGGGAGACGCAGGTATTTGTACAAATGCACGCATTGTCTGGGACCGGCTTTACGTTGCTTAGTTAGCATGATTACCTACGTACACCCTGTAAAAGGTTAAATACGATTTTTAGTTTTGGATTAAAGCACTTTACAATGTACAAGTAAGAACGTGGGCTGGTAATTGGTGGATTTTTTTAAAAATTAAACAATTGCTAATGTTTAGTGAATAATATTTGTTAAGCTAAAATCGTAGAGAGCCATTATTTTAGTAGCTTTAAATTTTTAGATCACAGAGGAGATAAATTAGGAATATGAGGCTGCTTTTAAGCTCTTTTGATATGTAGCTGGATTAAGGGTTTTAATTGGATAATCCTTTTATCTATTTTTCTTTATCAGTCACAGTAGTATAAATACATCCAGCTACATGTTTATAAATACCTTTCATCATAAAACCAACTCAATAGCGTCATGTTGCAACAAGCCTTCGTGGCGCAATTGGTTAGCGCGTTCGGCTGTTAACCGAAAGGTTGGTGGTTCGAGTCCACCCGGGGGCGTACGCTTTTTTGCAAGATTCATATTTTTAGGCAGTTCCTCTTATCATTTGAGTGTCACGCTTCCCAATTTAAATATATTGTTTTGCTATTTTATTGTTAAAAATCTAATTCTTAAATACTATTAGGGCATCAAGCAATTAGAACGCATTTACACATCATGCCTACTTTGTCTAACTTCAAACAAGGTGAACTTTGCGTAAACCTCTTGTAAAAAATCTTGGTCATCTAAACTTGATCGAATGCCGCCACATTAACTAAAACAATTTTATTTTTCAGGTTAACATGAACGAGTTGGATCCTAAGTTAGCTTACATTCAAGTAACCCATGTGATACCCTACTTCACCAAAAACGAATTGGAAAACAGACAGAACGAATTCGAACAGAACCATGATGTCGCCACGTTCATGTATGAAACACCATTCACAAAGAACGGCACTGCCCGTGGAAATGTAGAGGATCAGTGGAAAAGGAAAACCATTATTAAAAGTAATTTACTTCACCTATTTAAAAAGAATCAAATAACATATAATTTTTCTATATAGCGAAATATTCGTTTCCTTATGTACTGAAGCGGGTCCCTGTTAACGATCATCAAGTTATTGAGCTTAGTCCGATCGAGGTTGCTATCGATGAGATGCAAATGAAAGTTTCAGAACTTGAGGAGGTTATTCTACCTCCAGCTGATGTTAAAAAACTCCAACTCAGGCTGCAAGGCAGTGTTGCTGTTACGGTGAATGCCGGGCCACTAGCATATGCATCAGCTTTCTTGGATCCTAAAGTTGTTGACAAATTTTCACTGGATAGAGTGGAAGATCTCAAAGATATATTTAGGTAAATATAATTTTGTATAACAAGACTTTTGTAATATCCACTGAAACTGTATAATACGTTAAATCCTAAGTTACATTAACATACACGAAGATAATCTAACCGTAAACATCTAAAATGAAAGAATTAAAAACAAAATTCGCTCTTGTAAAGATTAATCTTCGTTTTGAGATAATTTGAGAATAGGCTTGGCTTATCATTGAGCGTTAATGCAAAATATTATTTTTTTTACAGAGATTTCATTGGTGTTTGCAACACAGCACTGCAGCTGAATGCCAGAATGATATCAAATGACCAAAAGGAGTACCATTCAGCTCTGAAGGACAACTATCAGAAACTTTGTTTAGCGCTGAGCGATTTACTGGATGAACCTTTTACTCCCATCGAGGAGGGAATGCAAACACAGCGCAATAGTATGGCTCTATTTAATGCTATTAGTGGAGCTCCAAATAACACAAGTACTGCTTAAACTAATTCTAGTTATTAACGCACAAAATTGAACACAGATCAAAGATAGTCAATAGTGAACTACTTCTGACAAACTCTAAAAAGGGGTGCATGTTTGTTTTGGAAATTAAATTTTTCCTTTTTTTAATGATTTCCGGTTTAACCCTTTTTTTTATTTATTTTCATTTTTAGGCAACGGTTTCGTGTCATTTCAGTGAAAAGGCAGGATAAGCTAACGTTAAGGATGGCAGGGAGCTTTTTAACGTTTGCCTTGTTTTAAGTTATTTGCATGCCTAACAATTTGAGTTGTTAATTTTTGATTTAATTTCGGTGGAAAGAAGCCGCTTGTAAAGGATTATTTTATTTTTTTTGTTGATTTCTACTTACTCCTGTTAAGTTTAATTGTTAATGCATTTCACCTGATTTTTTTACCTTTTTTCTTATATTTTCTGTATGTATTCCTTTTCTTTTAGCGAAGAGAAGTAATTCCGACACTCTAGTGAAATTTGTTAAGATAAAATTGTAGACTTATAGTGACGAGAATCAAAGAATAAAAAAAAGTGAGAATTAAGGTCGTTTGTAAGTCTTGAGGATAAGCGTCGGTGTAAAACTTTTTACATATTTATATGAAGGCGAATAAAGTTTTATAAAAATAGCGAAAAAAAGGTCAATGTTATTCTAGGATGTCTAAAGAGTTGTACCCGAAGTGATGAATGTTTTAGTTCTATTTTACTTTTTTGGCTATTGTTGTTGGAAAATGGAAATATTTTGGATTTATAAAATGTCTTTTCGCGATAAGAATCAAGAAATGGATCACTATAAAAATATCAAGTGTTCAATATGTGGGCACCTCAGTCCTCCTATAACATCCCCCAAAGTTTCTTTTAAAGTCGAATTGTCAATTGAATTTTAAGGTAAGGTTAAAAAATTTCATCTCTTTGCAAAAAAATGTTTGTGGTTTTAAATGGCGTATGTATAAGGATAGTCATGAAATGAAATGTTTGCTTTGCATTTGAACTGTGCAGCGCTGTAGTTGAAAAAGAGTATGTCAAGGCGAAGGACCAATGAAAGCAGTTGCTCTGCTTCACCATATTACGATTTTTTCGCAGTGTTGCTCTTGTGACGCTTCGCTATATAGAGAACTAGTTTTTCCAACGCACGCTGCGCTCTCCTCATAGACACTTAGGAATATGAGGCGAAAATTGAGTGGTCTCTAACTCTAAGAAAATGTTCCACCTTCTATCTTTTCTGCTATGTGACAGCTTTAAATTTTATACAAGGTCGGATGCTTTTGAACTTCTATAAAAAATTTTCTAAGATCCGCTAATGATACGAGCATAATATATCTTAAAGCGCTTTGCCATACCAGAACCCCATAAGAAAGCTTTGAATTCTATATGCATGTCCAAGCGTCGAGGCAAACGCAGCGCCCATTAGACCTTTGTCTTTAATTCCTCATCTGCTCTTCTTGGTGAAACATGCTCTCAATCGTTCAAACGTTCTTATTAAAGCTCAGCACTACACTCTTTAAGAATTTCTTTTAACTGCATTGCTCCGCTGAGGATACATTAAGCTATTCGCTTATAATAGCTCTTGAAGTACGAAAGGGCTTGGCTAAAACTAAGAAAATTTCCTGGGTTTGATAGATGTGAGACAGAGTGAGGGTTTTATATTGCACTGCTGTAAAAATTATAATCAAAATTATGTCTTAAGGGGCATAAACCTTGTTTGGCTAAAAAATCTAACGTATTCAATTATTTGTCTTTCGGCAAGGATATAAAAGTAACGAGGATACGATATTTTAAAATTCATAAAACTTATATGCCCCCTTAAGCTCAATTTGCCGTCCGTCCTTAAAAAGATAATTACTTCATAAAAACATATTAAACCTCAAACCCTGCCGCAGTTTTTGTCCTACTTGAACTTCTGACATGGCTCATTTGTAATTAGGGCTTACTGAATTACGGTTTTGACTCTTAGAAAAATGTGCAACAATTAATTAAGATTGTTTTAATATCATGTATATTACAAGAAAGAAGAGATAAAGAATTTTAACTATTTATTTCAAGAAAAATATGTTGACAAATTACTTGTACGTGAAATGTTAAAAACTTTTTACCTTTTTATATATTTGGCAGTTCCCAAATTGAAAATTATTCGAAATTGAAATGCTTAAGGAATACTAGTTTACCTTTTTAATTGAAAGGTGCTAATTTTTATATCTAAATTAAACTAACTTAACTTTATTTTAATGTTGAAGCGAATAACATATAATTGTTGAACTTTACGTACTTCCAGAACACAAATCTTTATGAAAATAACAAAAATAATTTTTTAACAAAAAAGGAACATTTTGCAGCCTTGATTTTTTACATATCTAAACCACGATATGAGTCGTTTATGTACGTTGGCGGTTACTGACTGAATAAATACTAACCGAAACGCGTTTTACGTTTTAGTTTGTTTTCATTGAATTTCGAGATGTTTCAGGTTCGGAGGAACTCATTAGCAGTTTGTTCTTTTGTAAGTTATCTTTTGTAAGGATGACTTGTTTAGCAGAAGCCAAATTGCTTTATCTTTTTAGAGGATAGAATTAAATGTAAAATTTGATTTCGTGCACTTAGTTAAGTACGTTAATTTTGGTCTTACAGAAAAATCTGTCCCAATAAGAATTTCAGTGCATTAATTATTGGTTCTGGAGTTTTTCTTTTCATTTTTTACGGGACGTATTTTAAATCAATGCATCATCAAAGAGGCGAATTAAATTTCATATACTATTCAGAATATTACCATTTTCCAATAGATCCCAATTGCATTTTTGGCAAGAATATCATCGAAATTGAATACAGAATCAATCAAGAAAAACGTAACAATAAAATTGAATACCTTAATGCTAAAAGGCTCGAATATCCCAATAATCTCGATGTAGTCAACTATGAAATACATATATCACCAGTTTTTGTAATAAGCTAAAATGAAAGTAAAAAAAAAAATCTGTGGAAGTATTTAAGACTAGTCAAAATGCTCGAACATTCTCAACAAATGTTTCTTTGCCTCTATTGCTTTAATTCCTTTAGAGCTTTTGTTGTTACTCTGATAATTTTTTGTTTTCATATGCATGGTAAATTTAGTTCACTTAGAATCTAGAAACTGACAGATATATGTTTAAGTGGCTGTATATATAATTTTTTCACTTTCATTTTATAGACTACCTTATAAGCTGCTGTGGTGAGCATTTTTTAATATTGACATTGTTTTTACAATTCTATGCAATAGATTTTTACCTGATATTACGACATTGTATTTGTACTCATTAATATGATTATATTTCGAGCAATTATTTATTGCTATTTTATGTACAATTTTTTCCCTTTCCAAAAGTGAAGATTTTTTAAATCCTTAATTGATATCTATGTAAAATGTGTTATCTCTTCAAAGAATTTTATATCTGAAAATTTATTGCGTTTATTTTCAAATAAATGTTTCAAACGTATACGAAAAGTAGTTTTTTGGGATTGATTTATAGAAATTGGTCGGATATCGCTATCGGTAAATAATTATTCTAATTAGTAGTTTTTTCATCCGGCTCGCGCTTTGATAAAAGCGATCCAGATCAATTATCGGATTAGCGACTTTGGGTTTGAGAAGTTGGATTCGTTTCGAACTGTTGTTCTGTCGCGATTTAATTAATTAATTAAAAATTATCAAATTACAGTGTGTTCAACAAGAAACGTTCCTCTATATTTCAAAAACTATAGATGATTTCTCGTTTCCTCTTCTTACTGGAAAGTACATATGACGCGCTACGATACGTCAGTAGTTTTGGCACAATATGGTCCGTTTCGTTAAATGTTTATATTACGTTATATTTCTTTACGTTTCTATTCTGGTTTAGGATTAGGGTGGAACAGCATACTGCCTTCCCGGGGGCACAACGGGTTCTCCCCTCGGATGACATTCACTCCCGCACTCATGGTTTTTATATCGATAAGAACACAAGTTTGCACAAGGTGAGTACTACCTCTGAAATGCCGAAATCTGTGGTAAATGTGCCCCACGAAAACAGCGAGTTCCTCATCAAACCAGTCAGGCCCAGTCAGGAGGCAATCCTCCAGTCTTAGGTCGGAAAAGGGTGGCACACATCGGGTCTCCACCGTGGTGCCGATGGTAGTGTCAAATGCGACTCCCCAGGACACTATACCCTATTAAAGGGGTCTTACTCTGTAAGGGGTTTTAAAAAAAAAAAGGGATTAGCACAATAGATCTTATAGGTCGCGTTGCTTTCGTTGATTTACATAAAGCACCTTCCACTTCAAGATCAGCCTGCACGATTGTTCAGCTGCGTAAATAGCTCCACAACTTTCGGCAGGATGGACAGCAGGGACCTTGAAGATCAGAGAAATACAGGGTACCCAGTTTTCCCCTATTTATTTTTTCTTTGTTTTTCAACATCCCCACTTGCAAATAAATGCACGAATAAAATCCAAAAAAGACTATTAATTAAAAATTGTTTATTAAAATTAAAAAGAATAAAACTAAATAAGAGACAAAATGTTAAGTACTGCCGCAAAAAAAATACAAAGAACAATTGACTTCTTACCTAGAATTGTACAACATAAAACTTTCGGTGCGTAAAAACGTAACATTGCGCGCGAAATGTTCATTTCATTTTACATTGTTTAAATATATGTTTTCAACAACAAATTTCGTGTTTTTAGATTCGAATACTGTGTACATAAATGTTGCTACTAAGAAAATCGAATATCCCCCACGATGTCCTCTGATGAATTTGGTGTGTTTTACAGGGCATATTCGCAGCTCTGCAGGTTTATAAATATTTTATCGTTAAATACATACATAAAACATTAATTTATATATAATATAAATTAAGAACCGATCTGTTCCAATTGTACATTATTTATAGTCGCCGCCCTTGGCCTTGAATGAGCGGGGCGTATCCTATCTGTTGGCGATTTAAAGACGGATTGCAGGATTGCGTGAACGGACAAAGTTGAGGAGCTCATCAGAATCTTCGCAGACGAATGGTTTCAAGTGATGGCAAGCAACGTCGTGCCACTTGATTCCATCATTGTAGAAGTTATTCAGGATGGACAGGCATGATTCATCGTTTCCTTGGGCAGCTTCACGGTTGTCTGGTTGAGGGAGGCCGTATCCTCCAGTATGACTCCAGTCTCCAGTATTACGCTGGCTGGTTGGTCCAACCTTGGCTCCAGATCCTGACCAGAACCATCCATTCTCATTTGGTGGCTGCAGGTCTGGGCGATCGCATCCAGCAAAGTTACACTTACGGCCAGAGGTCCAAATAAATCGAACATTTCCGCGGGCGATGCGCTGCTTAATAAATTCATTTTCTTGAGGTGTTTCTAAAGAAACAGCGTCCATGCAGTGTCGACGGCAGATATTTCTGGCGTCCAGCCAATCAACTTCAAGACTCCGTGTCGGGGCATGTTCCCAGCTGAAGAAGTATGAATGAGCAACGCCGCGAGCATCTCTATACGTCGCGTGACGGACACCTGGAAAATGTTAATAAATTGTGAAACCTTAAAAGAAAAATGATTTAATGGTTTTTTTTTCTTTTCTTACGGTTCACACAACTCCTTGGGTCTGGAAGTGCCAGTCGTCGCTGTGCCAAAGCAACAGTCGCTCCAAAGGTAAATAAGACCAGGGCGCGTAGTATCGACATTCTGTAAACAAAACGAAAATTTCTAATTAGCACGACAAATCATTTTTTCATGAGAAAACGTAAAAACCGCCATTGTATCTAAGAGCACAAATCTGCCTCAATTCAGACTGTTGCACTGCACCCACTTCCTGTTTGGCGACCGAGGAGCTCTGATCTCATACCCTTCTTATGGGACACGTAGAGTACGGACCAATAGATATTTCAGTGATTATTGATGGAAATTGACAAGCTTCAATTATTTCGGTCAATGGATGTGACGTGGATTGAATAGGACAAAGATTAACCAGACTGCCGCATCAGACTGAGTTTTTTTTTTTGATTAATTTATCGCTTTTTTTAAATTAATGGACTGTGGGCTTGTTGCCATTTGTGTGGTATTTACATTGCAGGGATAGAACTTATTTTTTTTGATGAACTATATTATGACCTAAATTGAACGAAGCGAAATCATGTCAACTTTGGGGTCAGTAAAATCGAGGTACGAGCGGAAATTGGCTAAACTCCCAGCCTATCTCAACAGAAAACTATAAAACAGTCGATCGATTTCACGTTAACTCATTAATCATTGGAAATAGTGGAATTGGATCAGTTAAAAAAGTAAATAGACACTAATTGTGTCTAATTAATTAGGGGCACCTAATTATTGGGGTAGTACCCACTTACCATCTGAATGCTAACAGGTGTGCATAACTGAACTTTTCTAAGTAAAAGTAAGCAGGGAAAACTTATCTAAACAATCAAGCAATAAATCATTGAGGGCTCCCTAGTTATTTCTCCTAACAATTTCTTCATTTAGGTGCGTTTCAGGTAATACGATAATTTTTATTCAAAGAATGCTGCGGCATTTGAAATTCATGTATTTATATAAGGTTGTGCCTTTTGTGAGGAGAGATTTGCAACGTGCTTCCAGATTTCATGTCCGGGAGCATTGTGTATTCATAGAGCATCTTCGGCAAATTAATTTTCTTTAAGAAAAATTACCCACGTTGTGCGGAGGAGGTTTACCATTTCTTTGAACCACAAATGGAATTTCAGCGCTTAATCACTCTCAGGTAGCAGTTCTTAGCGAAAGTGACATTCAAAATACCACAAAATAATTTCTGGTGATCTATCACCTTTTACTTGAATTTTTGGTCATTAACCTTGCACCTTGGTATTTTTGATGTTGTTGATTTCCCTTTGTTTGGAATCCACAGCTGAAGTGGGTGTACACAGCCGATGGAATGATATTTATTAATGCTTAATAGACAAGTAAACCTACACTTCTTGTGAAATATCGTGCTAATATCTTGTTTTGCATAGCTTCTTGACGTTAGTTTCATTAGTACTCATTAATCTAAGGGAGAAAATCGAAATTGTTTGTTCGTCCCAAACTTATGTCTTAGAAATTAATTGGACAATTCGTCAGAAGTTTTGTATGTAAGTACACAACAACAGAACCTGACGAAAAATACGAAAGGTGAGAGAATTCTTAGGTCGTTATCACACAGCACGCGGTGCGAGGCAATATGAGCCACAAGTTGCAAGGAAAGTAAACGTGTAAATAAGTATTAAAATAATTATAATAAATATTGCCAACCGTCTAATTAATAATACTACATTATGAAAGCTGCAAGAATTATGATAATAAGGTTCGTTTCATATTTTTAGCGCCACATACATTGTATAAATTGTTGATAACTAGAAAATTGCTGATTCTAGAAGAACACAATGTTTAAAAAAATTAATGAGAGTGATAATTAAGACCGGGTAGGTAGGTTCATTCATTTGTACACTGCTAACATAAGATTTTGAATTCAATCCATATTAATAGCGTTCGAATTTTCTACTATTGCCCTTTTTATAATAAGTTGTCAATAGAATTGAACCCCCAAAGGTCATCGATAGGATTGAGGTCTAGAAAGGACACTAGCCAGTCCAGAACTTCAATTGAATTGGACGAAAATCAACATTTTGTTTCTCAGCTAACGTGAATACGGGCGTTATTCTGTTGGAAATCCCATTGTGTTGCAGGATTCTGCCGAATACAGGGGACGAAACGCATTTAAGGCACTTAAATAAAGAAAATGCCCCCCAAACCATTACACTACTGGAAAACTGTAAATATAATTGTATATCTTAACATACAACTTTTAGGTTGAAACAAAAAAATTACATCTATGTATATTATGTAGGTGATATTCTCCAATGAAAAAAATGGTATTTAGATGGAGCGGATGGTTTTCGGGGATACTGACAAGATCTAGAAAAATAACCTTTGTTCTCCAAGAGAAACTATGTTGGTGGTAATGCCTGGCTTGTGTTAGCGAAGAGGGGATATCCATTAGTTTTCCTAGTTTACGAATTTTCAAAACTGCTTCGGATCGTCACGAATAATGGACTTTAAGGGGTTATATACAAAGTTGGGACGAAAAAGTGAGCTAAGTTCGTGATTTTTTAAAAGGGTTTTATGCGAATTTTATTGGGAAAAGCAAAACACAATGTTTTAGCAGTACTATCAAAGAAATAAAAACACTTTGAATTTCGAAAATATTTTGAAAATTGTCGGAGTTATGGCCCCTCCCCCGCAGCGCTTTTTTTTTGCAGAGGCTTGCGGTGATCAATCCCCAAGGCGAACCGCTCAACCTCATGTAAAAAAATTATTCAAGGAAAATGTATTCTGGTGTACTTGTTCGAATTGGTTTCCAAAAAAAAATTTTTTTTAATAAAAAAACCACGTTGACAGAAAAAATCAATTTTTTTGTTGATAAAAATTTCAAAAAAAAATTCATTGCTAAAAATTAAAAATTTCCGGATGAAAAATGAATCGAACAAGTACACGAGATCTTAAATACGAATATTTGAAAAAAAGAGAATTTTGAGAATCAGTTGAAAAGTTTTTGAGATATCATGATCACCGCAACAGTACTTTTGAAAAAAACGCATTCCGAGATAATCGCGTTTAAAGTTTTGTAAAGCCGCGCGCCAAGTGCCTATGGATAGGACCAGCGCGGTGCAAACGGCTGTAATTTAAAAACCAGTCATCCGATCTGGATGAAATTTTGCACAGATACTTCGAAATGTACTAAGCAAAAAAAAAATTTCGATTTTTCGAGCCCCAACTTTGTATATAACTCCTTAAGCAATAACGTGGAACGGAATAATGGACGTGGAATATAAATTTGCTCCAGAAATTTGCCATAGCCGTCGTCTATTTTGGATCACTGTGGCAGTCTAGTCTAAAAGAAGTAATGCTGTCAATATTCTGCAACGTTTTATTTCACAATGTCAATTTAATAGAATTCACTTATAAAAGCCATTGAAAATATGGGACGTAAAACGAGCCGTTCACAATACGTAAAGTAATACGTCGCCGTTAACTAAAAACACTTTTATTTGATGAGATATTTTGCGAGTACTGCGCCAATGCATTTACAGTACAGTGCATTAACAAAAGTTTTATGGAATAAAAATCGAAATTTAAAAGGGGTGAAAGCTGTCGTAAAATTTTCATGGTTCGTAAAAATGACAACAAAATTCACGAAATCCCAAACTTTCATCATTTACTTAAATGATCCAAAAATACCCAAAATAAACGAGTCTTTTTTCCAGCTATTCTCAGGATAAGTAAAAATAAATTTTGAATGGGCGCTAAAATCCGTGATGATTTAATTTGAATCACTTTAGAGGAACAGTACAATTCACCAGAAATCCGTCCATTTTCAGGTTTATCCGGCATTACGATTTTGTTGTGTAATCCAATAAATCGCCACATCGTGACTTTCAAGCACAATTCAGAGTCAACCGCAATGTCAATCATCAATGCGACGAATACTTTCCTAATCAATAAAACGATGAAAGCTATTAAATCAGAAGAAATTCCCAGAGAAAGAGGGGGGAATGAAAGAAAGTACGACGTGATTATTTAGCGTGGCGTATTCTTGAGGAAAAGCGATCGTCGTCACGGTGGTGTCCGGATATTTTCCTTATGATCGCTACAGGTGGATAAATGAATCGCTTTGTTGAGCAGTAAATGACAATGACACAATGAAAATTAAATCACGCAAAATGTTGGTGGAAAAAGAAAGTACCATGCACAGTACCTTTTTCCGATGTTGGCGATTCAATAAAATGATGCCACCGAAGCCATGCGATCTGCGGCTTCCGCATGAAAGCGCTATTTGAAGTACATTTTCATTTTCATACCAAACTGGCGTGACTATCATGATTTGATTCGCGGGAAAACGCAGATTTAGCCAGCATTGGAAATTCAGCCCACGAACATCCAGCTGCCCGATCGATAAAATTGTGGATGCATCAAATATTCAAGCGGATTTCTGGTTTTATTTCCCTGCTCCGAGCGGCTTTGAATTTTATGTCTAAAAAGTGTATTTCAAAACACTCATCATCACGTACACCGGTGTGCCACAAGGAAGGCATATTTGGCCGCAGTAGATCTTATCGCTCGGCTAGACGGTGGCTAGAGGATGGCAGTTGTTTTGCAGCTTATTGCCTCATGATAGAACAACAAAATAGCCATTCTTCGCGCTGTACAGATTCACACAAGATTGAGTAAACCGTATATGCAGTGGAACCAGCATAATTTGAAGTTGTAAATTATAATTGCGGAGTCGTGATGTGGATGAACAAGCCGCGTTTGCATTACATAGTTTTCTAAGTAGGCTATATGTATTCTGGTATGAGTAATGCTGGTTGGCGGCGGCGGTATGAACGTGTGTAAGGTATGTATCAAATGTTAAATATTTATCCCGGAAAAAATTGTGTTGAAAAAGACTGGAATGCATAATTGGAAGTAGTTGCACTCTATAACGTACATAGTAAATGTTTCACGGATTTTCTCTAAAACTATTAATTTATATATGTATGTATGTATGTTGTATGTGTTTTATCAAGCAGGAATTCCTTTAATAATGACGCAATTCAAGAGAAGTCTGCAAAGGTGTTATAATCGTTAAATCTTAAGTGAAAGGGTTTCTCCATTATAACTACTTTAAAATCATCACATTCCTAAGCTTCTTCTTCACCAATTTCTAACAAAATTTTAAGTAATCGAAGTATTACGTAATCCCCTCAATTACCAGCAAGTCACCTTTCACTACGATCTGTGGAATTTGCAATTCCTGAGAAATTCTTCACCGCACCGTGTCCATAAAATACTTTCTGATATCGAAACAATTATCCTCGTCGTATAAATTTGAAGAAGATCTTTGATGGAAGACAATGTAACCAATTTGTAGCCGATGAGATCTTTTATTTAACAACACCGTCAATTATTTTCTGTACATAATTACAGGTGTTGGAACTACCACAGTCACGTGTGATGGAAAGGATTACCTGAGATGCTAATTAATATTTTATGGTTGCAAATTAATAAAATGCTTCTTGAAGATGTTGTGAGAAAAAGGTGGTGTCCTCGAAAGTAACTGTTAAGACAGTGGCTGTTATTAAGCGACCTAACCAGTTTGTAGCTAATTATAATTTCTTTTCGCGCAACTTGCATAATGAGGTTTCTAATTACTTTTCCATGGGTGGGTGGTAGCTCTTTCCTTGACTTTAAAATGCGAAAAGATGTAAATTAAACATGAGAAGATGA
Organism: Neoitamus cyanurus; assembly: GCA_947538895.1. Lineage (NCBI taxonomy): Eukaryota > Metazoa > Arthropoda > Insecta > Diptera > Asilidae > Neoitamus > Neoitamus cyanurus. The sequence goes on from OX384546.1 coordinate 20,200,575, forward strand.
CATGCGATGCGTTTCACAAAAGGTTGTGAGGCATTTGATATTTCAAAGAATAATGGGAAATTAATGACTTCGGATATTATAAAGTACATGCACGAACACCCCACGTTGTCCATTCTATTTTTGGAAAAAAACAATAAGATATACCTATGAAGTCAATTTTATAGTAATTATACTAAATATTTGAGATTGAGACGCAGCTAAAAAATAATAATGTCAATCCGCTAAAATCCATAAAATCGATTTCGCTAACGGCCTTTTAAGATGACAATTATTTATTTATTTGTTATTTTATAAACTATAGTAGACACGATTCCGGAGGGTGCTTATTTAGGACCGTTACTCTTCATTTTAGTAATTGACGATATCACACATCTCTTTAAAGTTGGGGTCGTATCTCAACTCGATTCATTGAATGATTTTTATTTGAAATTAGCAGTTTCAATCGACAATCGAGTCGACAACAAAGAGATGCCATATGAAACCTTAATTAACTAGTCGTGCTACAGTAATCGTGATTATAGTTCGATATTTGGGTTTCCAAAAGTTCTTGCTCTATCTTTCTGCATTTTATTCAGAGTAACATTTGCAAATCTAATTAAATGTATTATATATTTCAACTAATTAATCGCATACTCTTATATCGGAACATCAGTGTGCATGTTGATTTATTTGATGTTCGTGCTAGTAAGCATGTACTTAAAATAATTTACTTGTTCGTCGTGCATGTGATGTGGTATTATAATACTAACTTGCGACCCTATAATTAGTAGTACCATGCACCAGATATTATCTGTGTTATTTAAAGTTTGGTCCATCTGACGGTTCGAAAAATTTTTTTTTATATAAATATAATAGATTACTAAATATAAGATTAAAGCTATTGACGAAATCGACTTTGGAGAATAATTGGAGAGTAATAATGAGGAAAGAATTGCTAAACGAGACATCGATATTGGATGATTAAGGCAGTTGTTTGTGGAATATATTAAATAAAATTTGGGCGCTACAGAGATCGTGCTGAACCAAAATTTTAAAAGCGGGCGGCAATTCAAGAAAACTAATAAGCCACATATATAATACATACATTCATAAAAAAAATAGGACGCGGTAATGAAAAGGTCCTAAAACCACGATGGGATCTATTGTGAAAGCACGTCTGTTGCTCTGTTGAATGCAGTGCGTGTTTTTGTGGTACCAAAGTTCGCAAAGTTTTGGACCTGCGATCATTAAATAAAAAGCACTATTTCTAATTCCTCAAAAAATTAAACATGTGTCCGTAACACCCAAGAAAACCAATTTTGCTGCAGCTGTTTTTTCTTTAGTTCAAATTTTTTGAATAGTTACAACATAAGAGGTTGCATCTCTTATCTGATCTGCACATTGAGCTCATTAACGTGACTACCAAAGAGTAAACATTTCAGGCGATAATTGCGAACCGCTCCTATAGCTGCAAGCCAAACGTTATGCAGTGAGTCGATCTGGTTGTAAATCGTTTGCGTAACATCGACCATACGGACAAGCATTGAAAGGCAGTAGACAAAGAAATGGTTTAAAAACCACCCAGAAGATCATCCACATTTCTTGCAGTTGTAGAATTTTTGTGCACGACAACGGTGCAATTAACGCTGCCCAAACACCATACTTGGTACAATCTCCTTTTATAACCCATTCAATTGCTTGGGACAAATCACCTTAAGTTCCCCGTAAGAACATGATGTCGAAGTAAGAAAAATGAGGTGATGCGCTGATTGCGTGGTTGGTTGTCGTGCCATTGTCTTACTTGTTCAAGTTTCAAACATCGTCACTGTCGCTGCGATGTGGGACTGACAAAGTTGGTAGGTGGTTTGTTTAACTCATTATTGCACTAAGCGGACTTACTTCTCACCTCATTTTTGTAACAAGTCTGTAATTTGTTGAGGAAACTAGTTAACGTCCGCTTAGTTAGGTACGTGTAACAGCAGCTGACAGTGATGGCACACTGTCGTGAAACTCGCTTACAAGTCTAACGTGCTTTTGCGCTGTGACACAAATGGAAATGTGAAAACTGTGAGCTCATCACCTCGGGTACGTGTTGAATTTCTGCAATTGGTAAATGATGCCAGTCTTTTTAGATTCTGGTCAATTGCCTTAGTTTTTAATGGCAAGGCTGTGGATGGCAGAAGTCAAGAGCACGAACCCTTTTTTATTTAGCATTATGATGAGGGGGAAAAGTTGTTAATGTCTTCATCAATTCAGAAATGCCAGAAACGTCTTACTCTGTCCATATCACTCATCATACCTTTATTCAAAAAGACTGTCTGGAATGTCTGCATTTGTTCGTATTATTTATGGCGTGTTTTATTACTGTATAAATTATGAAGCATTTATCTTTTAACGATTCAAGATTATGCTTACAGATTAGTGACAGACATACGAAACTATGTGTTTGATTTCGAACAGCAGCAATCAAAATTAATTCAGGAAAAAGCAATGCATGAATTATGCAATTTGAATATCGAAAAAGAAAGCATTAAAATTCATTCATAAATTCGCAGTTTTTACCTAATGAATCTTAATCGCCATAGCCACACCTTTCTCAATAATTTGGTTACGAAATTTACTTTTTTGTTTGTTTATTTTGCATTTCCCGTGTTTTACAAATCAAATGAACCAAAGAAAGACTGAACTCGTAAACGACTTAAAATTGCCACAATCAAATTTCTTCTATCTTCCAATCTGTCCAACATCATCAGCTAAGTTATGTCACTCATACAAGAGGCGATGAAATGTTAACCTTGGCCGATATGAATCCGGAGTTCACCGGTCGTACGGAAACGATGATAATGTCTAACGAATTGTTTTGCGTTATTTTAATTAATTGAGTGACTACGACGTCGTGTCGTTTTGGCGTCAGTCAGTTTCATCACATTGTGAAAATATGTAAGTTATTGTCGTTTTTGTGAAAGTCCACAAGGTGTACGAAAAAACTCGTTATCGATTTACATATGCATCAACAAATGAGCGAGTTAATTGCTACGACAAAAACTGAATTGGTAATATAACAGGTCATTTGTAAGAGTACAATTTTGTTGATAGCTTGGTGTTTTTTTATTTCCTGGAGAAAGCAAAATTTTCTCATAATTTGTTATAATGTAATTGTACGTGCACTCTCGTTAATTGGGAACTAATTACATCAAAAACAGTGACAGATATTGTAAGGCAACTTGGGTGCTACTTAAAGAAATTTACTTGAATATTAAAGATAATCCCTAATTTCGGGGAATAAATAATATTTTGAGAAAATCATGCAAAATATCCTTTTTTTAAGGTTAGGATTTGTATTTTAATACCGAAGACAGAAAGAAGAGGAAGAAGTATTTACTATTGCCTAACGCTCTAATCACGTTCATTAAATACATCATTAATAAACCCCAATCCATAAATAGTAACTTAATAAATTCTAACATTTTAACAATTTGCCATCTTTTGCTTTACATCGCTTTCTCACAAAGTGCTTCTATTCAAGCTAGCAAAACCTCAATGATTAAGTGCATATATTCTTACATACTTATCACAGAGAAGCTTTTGTGCTCGTTTCAGGGATGCCTTGTCGAAAGTCGTATATACAAAATCCGGTGTCCCTCAAGGTAGTCATCTAGGCCCTCTGTTATATATTTTATTTAATAACGATCTCATATCTGTGATAAAACATTCTAGTATTTTATCCTATACTGATGATGTTAAAATATTTAAATGTATAAAGTTATTTGACTGATTTCAATTAATTGCAGTCTGACATCGATGCTTTTAATGTGTGGTGCAATGAAAATTATTTATGTATGAACGTTGACAAGATGTAATGTCGTGTATTTTAGTCGGAAGCCTTTTTCCCTTCTATTCGCTGATAGTATTGGCAACGTTCCTTTAAGAGTTGTTGCCGAGATTAAGGATTTGGGAATAATTTTTGACAATAGACTTACATTTCGCCATATTTTGATTATATTATAATATTAATAAGACTAACTCTCTGCTTGGTTTTGTGCCCAGATGGACAAACGATTTTCGGAATCCATAAACTCTAAGATAATATATTTTAGAATATTGTTGTCAAGTATGGGATCCTTATTATTAAACTCATATTGAGCCTGTTCAAAAGAGATTCTTACGATATGCATCACGCAGAGAAGTGCATATACGCACTTTTATAAACAGTGCTTTAACTCGCGAGTGCGACTCTCCGAAACTTCTGGAGTCTATATTAATCTACATGGGTAGTCGACCTATTCGTTACCACGATCTTTGTTTTTATCCATCGTCATTGTACCAATTATGGCTTTTACCCTATCATTAATATGTGTAGGCATTATAACAAATATTGTCGCATGATTGAGTTTGATATGAGCAAAAAATGTATAAAAAGGCTATTCGAAAATACTAATAAATCAAGTTTACTATTGTCAAATGATAAAAAGGATGCCAAAAAATATTTAAGTTGCAACGACAGAACATCTTTTTGCATACATCGTGTCGTGAGGACCCTTACTAATAATTAGGATGGGTGTGATATTTTTAAAAGCAATTGGGTACAAGCAGTGGTACTTGGCATTAGTACTACCAGGAAATTTTTTATTTCGGTATGTTCTTCAATTATAGGATTTCTCAAAGTGACTTTCATCAAAACTTTCGTTATCACGTTTTATGAAATGATAATAATGAAATACTGTAATTTTTTATTCTGTTCCAACAGATATAAACTACTTTTAAACGATTAATAATAATATTTATTTCATAAAATATTTACGAGGGCATTGCTTTATGAAGAGATCCCTGGATGAGTTTTTGCAATAAAAAACAGCTGCAGCAACTAAACTCCATAAGGCTAAAGAGCATTCCAGAGACGGAAGTCTATTTCTTCTATCTTGTTCTAGAAATTAATTTTGCGAGCTAAATAACTATACCCGAGTTGCTTCAAATATAACAATTTCCTTATAGTAATTTATAGATATGCAAATATTTATCCACAATCACCTTTTTATTATTCAATAAGGTTTAAATCGGTGTTTTATTAAATCTACTATAACATCTTTATGTATTATTTATACTTTTACATTTACATATTAATTTCCACTTCTACTCCTCAAGTTACCAATAAAAATAACTGTCCCCTACATAGTTCGATAACAAAACAACTTTCCAAAGTTTATCTATTTTAGTCAAAAATTAGTCCTTATGTGACATACTCTAATATATCTGGCGTGATTTCGCCTCGCAAGTGATAAATCTGCAGTGCTAGCTATTTAATTTATCACCAACTAATAACCTCTCCTGTAGAAACTTCGATTTCACTTCCAGATATTTTTCGCAATTGCAGCTCTCGACAAACAGTCGTGCAGATAAAGAGTTTCACTATCATCCGAAAATGCCCACAAATTACGACGCAGCCCGCATGTATATAGTCAGCCAATTGCGGTACTTGTCCCAGTAATACCATCGCGTACAAGTCTTCCACTCAAAACGCAACGGGCATGCGGCATACCATGCAGAGACACAAATGAAGGTGTACTCAATCATCATACCTGTTCTACCAAATGAAGACCAAGTGAAGATACCTTCAAATCCGGGTCAATAAGACATCGTCGTCGATTGAAAATCGGTCGAGAATTCTAATACGGATGGGACCCGATGGCGATAGTGACGGAACAAGTGTGTCCCGTCGTGGTATCGGACAGCGCATCATCGTCAATATCCCGCGAATTTATTTTACTTGAAGCGCAGGGGAAATATGAAATGCGAAAAATGCCGTTTTCATTAAGGAAGTGAAGAAAACCAGTTAACTGACACTCACTGACACACAACCGGAGGAGGTGAAGGAAACTCTTACAATTAGAAGAACCTTTTTCCAGTACACATCCTGCTTCACACACTATGTAGGTACATGTGGCACTTTTTGGCGCGCTATCCACATCGGGCGCATTCTTCAGACTTACCTTAGAACAGATTTTTCTACAAATCACAAAATCTAGCACGAAAAAAGTTCAAGTCTCTGTCCACTAACTGTAAGAAGCCTCACTAGCCAGAGTATCTAAGTATCTAAGAACTACGGAAATTGCGGACTGAGGTGTCTCGAGGTCTTGGCTCAACTGAAACCATCCGTTGCAGTATGCTCTTGCTGACTGCCTGCTCCGACCTAGTGTATTCAGTTTATAGCTGGCCCCAAAAAATGCCCCATCACATCCCATCTATCCCATCCCAGTCCATATGTTCCACCGTGGTCTCGTGATGCGTTTGCTGCTGCGGGTGGATGCGCGGTGCGGTACGGTGCTCACTTGCACCTGGCTGAATTCGTTTATGATTCCGCTGTTCGTCACCAACATTCCAACCGAAGACACTGATCTTTGTGGTACACCGTTTGGGGCTCACGATTGCCCGTCTTGGAGACGACGTCATCGTTGCCCCGGCATGAGATGCTTCTTTTGGCCAAGATTGTTCGAAGTGTTATGGTTAAGATGATCGAACATGTTTGAAGTGGTCTTTAATATTTAACATCATTTTTTAGTTGGGGGTTTTTTTTCAGTGGGACCAATTTATGTTTTATTTCAGTTGAAAGTTGTGATGCGGTTATTGGAAGATCCAGAAGCAAAATATTTAGGTATATAAAAAAACAATTTTTAGTATTTTTTTTTAAAGTCCGATAACCACAAACTCCCCCTTATCCTTAAGGGTTATTAAGGCAAAAACTGGAATATAATTTTATTATTTTATTTATTATAAGGGGCCATCCATAAATTACGTCACACCTTAAGGGGGAGGGAGGGGGTCGACAAAGTGTGACATTGTGTGACAAGGGGTGGGAGGGGTCCTAAATTTCGTGACGTCACATTTAAAAATTTGATGAATATACTCGTAAGGTTCAAATTATTTTGTTGGCGAGTTTACACTCGCTGCACTAGTGTCACGCGCCGACCACCTTGAGAGCCCTTTGTTTGTTATTTTTTTCAAATGTTTGATTTGATGTTGATTTTATTAAAAATTAACTTAAATGGAAATAAAACTAATTTCGGAACTGCTGTTTTAATTTAATTATTTCTAGATGTAAAATTGCAAAATATGTGACGTCACTCTAGGGAGGGGGAAGTCTCACAAATGTGACCAGCTGTGACAAGGACGGGGGAGGGGTAAAAAAATCATGAAATTCGTATGATGAAATTTATGGATGGCCCCTAAGCAATAATCGGTTAGTGGTTGAGTGTTGATAAATACTCTCATAGTGACTGCATGGGTCACACGGGTTTTGGGCTAGATGAGCCAGTCACAATACTTCACACTTTAATCTTCACATTTTTTAGATTAGTTTTTACGAAGGTGTACGTCAAGACAATTTACAATTTCGTTTTTACCGGTATAAAAGCATAGTCTGGAGTACACTGAGAGAAAAATCTGAATGCGTTTGATTGATATATTTGCATTTTTAACTCTTATCGTATTTGATCTAAAAGTGAACACTTCAATTGTAAAATTACGTTGAAATGCTTTAAAAGTCTCATTTGTGATTTAAACTAATTTTTATAGCCACGAGACTATTAATTGTAAATCAATGATGAGAGCAGTGGACTATTGTTCTAGAGGTCCCGGGTTCGAATCCCCCATGATTCAAATTGTCTTCCTTTCTAAAGAGTCAGATGAAGTGTCTAATCGAGCAATGTCAATGTTCATACTAGAAGTCAGGTGTCCCGAGTTCGAATTACATCAGAAACCACACAAAGACTTTCCATAAGAAGGCAATTTAAGCTAAATCTACTGCGATTCCATTTCCATGAAAATTGTTCCTCAAATTAAAAAAATAGATTTAGAAATTTACGCTTTATTTACTATTTGATGTACACGCTTTTAAATCAAAAGTACTCAAACTCAGCTGACTATTATATTTGGAAATGTGATTAAAATAATATTTTCATTTAATTTTAGCATGTTTTTGTTTCAGTGTATTTGCTTGATAGTGGCGTATATGTAACACCGTCTTCTGCTTTCCGAACCGCAACTGATATAAGGACCCCTAAATCAAGAGTGATCTCATTTAGCACCAAAACATCCAGTAAATGTAGTTCAATATCAATGAAAGTCGTTCTACTTACTTTCGATATTCGTTCGTTATTAACAATGAAAGTTGTAAACAGCATCAGTACAGCAAGACACCATTCCTTGCATTTCAGTTTGGATGCTTTAAACACTTTCGGCAGTGACTTGGATTTATTTTTTTATATCAAAGGTGCTCCCATTCCAGAGTGCCTGTATACCAGCAGCAGCGGTTTGAATACTGGTCTGCCATTCAGCTGTTGTGTAACACTTAATCTCTGGTCTCTTGCGGCCCTCCGAATGTAAATGTACTGCACAGGAGACTACGTAGTTACAATCGCCTAGAAGGCATAATTTATTTTATTAAGCTGTATTTGCAAAAGATCGGCGGTTAGAAAGGATTTGCACATCGGTAAAAGTGATTGGAATCGTGGTATCGTGCGCCCACTTTCTGACTGGCTGCCACAATTGTGTGGAGATTTAACACCGGCTCCATCGATGTGAACAAAATAAAAATACGAATTTATAATTCCATGAAGTACACCATCTCGAAATTTGACTAATTCCCTTATAATTACTGTCAACGCATCGAACAATTTTTCAAAGATAGCATCAGGCTTATGTGCTTCTTAGCTTAATTATGAAAAATGATGCACCCGATAGCTCAGGTACGTGCTCGCGATAATTAGGAGAGGTCTGGTGTAAAAAAATACGGGCCTTTGCGGCAATTGCATATCATTAAGTTGCGACGGACGGGGCCGCAGGCGGCACTAAATCTTCCAAAGTTGCGCCAGTGGCTGTTTTCTTTCATTTTCGCTCAATGCCTTACTACAGCAATCTCATAGATTACTTACCTCACAGTGTGGCACCTTCTCTTCTTCATTTGCAGCCTTTTCGGTGCACCAACAGTGTACACCTGGACTAATGAAGATTTTTCTGAAATCTCTTCCTCGGAGAGTTACGAAGTCTTTGTTTCAAAAGAACGTTTGAGAAAAGTTTGTTCATTTTAATTTTTTCGAACTTGCATGACAATAGCTGAATCTCCATCTCAACATGTTGGTGCATCTCCCTGCTGAATTATACCTAATAACCTGTGACCAGTGGAGTTACTGACTCACTGGGAGCTGTTGCAGAAACGGCAAGAATTTGGAGTAAGGCACCACCGTAATTCGGCATAACATTGACCTGCACAATGTGTGGCCACAGTTGCACTTGAAGATCTTCCAAGCAAAACAAAATCTTTCTATTGTGTCGATTGCGAAATATTTTTTTTTTCTAATTTCAAATTATTTCCCATGCGGGCAGTGGAAAAAGCTGTTGAGCACATCCGCTCCTCTGCAACCATTGCCACCATCACAATGCATCGACGTAATGTAGTGGACCGCCTCAGGTGAGGCATCGTGACCATTTTCAATGTCAAAATCGCCGAATTCTTCAAATTTAATTTAGTCGATTTGGCTACTTGAATAGTTACGAAATGCGAATGCTGTTGGGGCTACCTGTCATTCATTGTCTAGAAAAGGAAGATGTTTTTTTACTGCCCATTTGGCAATGGCGCAATTAGATAATCAGTCACCCAATCAGAAAGGAGTTGAGATTTTTGCTATGATACAAAACTAATTGATGTGAGTTGGGAAAAGTGCGGTTTTAAATGACATGGCCATTGACCTTTAGAAGACGTAGATTGTCCACCCTTGAAACACTTTTGCGATTTTGATCAAATCAGCCCAGAAGCTGTTTGAGTAGGATCATAAATTAAACTTAAATATCAAATTTCAGAAACAATTTAAAATTGTCCTTCACTGACCGTGCAAATAGCGAGGGTGTTCAAAACTACTAATTTTTCGACATCAATGCAGTTTAGTCTTATTTTTATCATTTAAACTATTTTACAGTTCAACACATTCAGCAGAAATACTTACTTGAGTGATTTAATAACATTTAAACGTAATAAGCAGAAAACCAAACAATATCCCAGCAAAGAAATTTCCTTTCAAATGCGGTAGCTTAGGAAGTATGCATTTCCGTCTGCACACTAACTTCCTCAGTTTCGTAACACGGTAATCGAATTTTATCCACCTCGCGTATACCCGCCAATTATTCAAGTTCATCTCATCTGACCACGAGTATTCAAATGCCGTTTAATGTTGTGGAAGTCCCAGAGAAATTTTTGCGTTAAAATCAATTTACCTTGGCTTTGGAAGAAATGCATGAAATTCCGGCAAGGGTCAGAGATACCTATAAAGTAGCATTTTTTTAATAGCCTCGTTAACGGTTGGAACAATGGAATCGCTTTGTCGGAGATTTAATGCGCTTAGACAACATGCATTTATCTTCGGATTGCGGAAATAATTCCGCACGTCTATGATGATTGTAAATTTTTTATTTTAGCGAAATAATTTGTTTCGACAACATTTTAGTTAAGTTTACGGTTATACTCTGCTGTGCAAAATATATTGCTTAAACGGATTTATTGTCGAAAATGCCTGTAATACGATACTCTTCGTAATTTCACTACGTTAAACATGTTTATGACGCTTTATTTTACTTTTTATTTAAGCGAAAAATTTGTCATTGTACTAAATTATGAAAGTTACGAAAAAAATAATAAAAGTGAATTATTTTATTTTTTATTTCTTTTACTTATACATATGTAATTCACAATATTCCTTACTTTCGAAATTTGATATCAAACACAGAAAATAACTGTTGTTTTTCAATTTATAAACTATTAAAGTTGAGCAAAGTGTATTTATTAAACTTCGTCTACAAACGTTGTTCCACATACTCGCAATAAAAAGACTACTTAAAGTACATAACAATAATTATTTCACAAGAAAAAGTGAAAAAGAATATTAACTAATCTGCACTTAATAACGCATCGCATTTAATCAAAAACTAATACTAATTAAATAACTATTCAATTAAATAGGAACGCTAACTAATTACAAGCTATCAAAAATCTGAGAGCACAAGAAGCGATTATGCGAAGTTATAGAACAGTCTAACCGATTCCTAAAAATGAAATCTGTTCATGGAAAAATTACGATCGAAGTGTACTCCAGAATTGATCGGTGTAAAGAGATTCTAAGGTGAAGACCTAACATCATATAGGCTCTTGAAATTATATGATGAGTGCAACCCATATTACGATTAAAGTACACTCCAAGATCGCGAAAAATGACAGGACAATCTGCAAAAACAATTTTGATTGCATATTGAAGAGCAACAGGAAATTGTAACCTGTGAAATGAAAACATCTTGCATTTCAAGGGGTTTAGTTCAAGCTCCTTGTCATCACACCAAAGCACAAATTTATCAATCTCTTCCTGTAACCTATAACAATCAGCCAAATCACTGGGTAAAAGAAAAACGTAAGTAACCAGCATTTACGAATATTATAAAAAGGAGAGGACCGAAATGGCTTCCTTGTGGAACTCCTGAAACATCAACACTTTTGATTGCACAGAATAAATTATGTGAAATAGCATGTTTGCGATTAGTGTGATATGAAGCAATCCATTGAAGGAAAGATGAATGGAGACCAAAACTTTAAGTTTTTCTGCAAGAAGTGCTAGACTAACCCAATCGTAAGCCTTTGCAAAATCAGTATGGACAACATTCAATTGTGAACCGTGTTCAATGGAATTAATAGCAATCCTCTTAAATAATACTAGCAATAAGTTAGTTGCATTAGAATTTAGTTATCATGCTATCCAACATGCTAAACAACATCCAAATTTTGGACATGATGTCCTCGTTATGTTCCTCCTAAGCTCATCAAAATTTAGCTTTAAAAAAGAGGAATGTTGTTTTCACCCGATTATAAAAACCAGCTCAGAAGCGGAAAATTTTTTTTCTGGCTAAAATAAAACCTATTTTGGCCACGAATATGTTAAGACGATTTTTTTTTGTCTGGTAATCGTCATCTGTGTCTGTAATTTTTATTTTCATTAAAAAAGAAACCTTCAACGAAAACATTGTTTTTTGCATTACTTGTTTGTCCATCACTTAATATAACATTTGTCTACTTTTTTTTCGATTTGCTTTTTCCCTCCGGACATTGCCCATTTATTGTTCTGTTTGCTGACCAACAACTTTCTCTATGATTAGCTGTCCATTAACTTAGGAAAGTTCAAGATCACAGCCATGGTCCAATGCCGAATTGCTCAATGGATTCATACTTTTACTCTTCCATTTGGCATATTACTTCTTGTTGGTAAATAAATAAAAACCGCCATCCAATCAAAGGACAAACTGGTTGTACTGAGTGATGATCGACCTCGTCGAGGTCAACCCGGATCAATTTGCAATGATCGAGCGAATTAACCGCCCTCCTTCCTGACTCTGCCGAAGCAAATCAATTTCACTGCCAAGATTACAACTATGTTGCACCAAATAAGTACACTAGCGGATTGAATTAAATCGACATGATCCGTACATGGGCACAGGCACTTCAGGTTCAGGTATTTGCGCAGATGCCGAAACCTCGAAAGCGGAGCCCCATGGCTCAAATTAAATATTGAAATTGAGCACCTACCAGACAAGTGCGAGGGCACCGGCATAATGGTTCCGACTTTCTCGAAGCACTTTCAACTACATGCGGCTGAGGTGCATTGTCATTGAAGAGTCCACCCATGCGCTCTTGGGAGAGGTAGGTATAGTATGTATGATTGCCTTTGGAGGAGCGCTGGAGAAAATTGAAGACTCAGATTGGAATTTTTGGTTCACTCCATCCCGATTATGGCGGTAATCATGTGTTACCTGTCTGTTGAGTTCACTTTTGTCGGACAGCAATCAGTCAAATTTCTTTTTTTGGGAGGTGACTTTCGTTTTCATTGAGACCTCTGGTATACTCGAAGTGTTTTAAACGCAGGCGTAGCCGATTTTGTCGAGCAAGAGCACCACTGGCTGCCAGGCTTGCATTTCTCTGGCGCTTCAGGCTCATAATTTATTGATATTACTGTGAAAGTATGAAAATGGGCAGTGCACAGGTCTGAATGGACGCGATTAAGCATCCTCATTATTTTTACTACAGCAGCGTACCTCAATGACCACAACATGAATAGAACGTTGAAGATAAAGCACACCACACTTGAGATCTTTTGAGTAAAAGTAGGTAAAAGTGCTTTACCAGAATGCAGGAGAAATGAAAATAGCAAATACATAGGTAAATGCTCCCACGGACAGAATCGCTGCAAAAATTGGAAACTTCAACGAATGGATTCTTGACAAAGTAACGTTTTCATTTATGTAATGGAAGTGAAAACAATTTCCTGAAAAGCAGTGCAATTCGATCAAAACCCTAAACGTAATAGCATGGAAATCATACGGAATACTCTTCCACAACCGAAAATTCAAACCTTGCCAGAGATTCATTCTTCAATCTTCTCAATGGACTGGCAAATCTATGGATCATACCCGAAATCAATTAAGCCCCATTGTGGATAATTCCAATTCCGCATTATCCACTTATACCGATCCGAAAAAAACGTTGACAGTAGCAATTATCTGCTGAGAGATGTAATCAATGGGTTTCAAACTGAAAAGGTTTTTCACGCACAATTTGGCCGATAAATTAACATTCACTGAGGAGGCAGCCTAGAACTGAATGCTTCGAACTCAATGTCGATGCTATTTGCGGTTATACTCGTACATAAAACGCAAACGGAAAATAAATCTCCAGCAGGTTACGCAGACTTATTGAGCGAGATTTTCAAAGTTTTGTGATCATGAAGATGCTTCGTTATTTGAATTGATCGCTTTTTGCGTTACGAGCACCTCTTAGTGACACAAAAGTGAACGTAAGCACCTAGGCGGCAAGTAAGCTCGTTGACTTTGAATGAGTTCTGAAGATCGCTTTACTTCAGAGGCATTTCGATGTTATTATTATATTAGATGAGCGGAGGCAGATCTCGATCTCATTACTGAGATTCAATAAACTTGGGATATTATTTGAGTGGGTCTGTGAAGGGTAAGACAAAATTCCCCATTTTGCATGTGCAAACCATTACGGCCGATAATCGCGCTGTCATTAATTAAGATCATCTTCTAAAACATAACCAATGCCATATGTTGCTGTAAGTTTTAATTATTGGTCTAAGCTCATAAACAATTTATTTAAGTCAAGATGAGCAAGGGGCAACTTTCATTTAATAGATACTGCAGTTGCACAGTTTGAAAAATATTTTCTATCCTTCGGATGTGATAATTGACTTTGCAAAGAATTCGCTTGAAACAAGCATATCTCATAAAATAAACGATGTTGGCCTTAGTCCATTTGCAATTGACAATTAACAAATAACGACTAACATAATATTTCTATGACCAATTTCAGAGGATCATTGGGTCTTCTCGAATACATCGACTCTTGGTCTAGTCTGTTGCACTGACTCATCTCTCTTCTTTTTTTAATTATTTTAACAGTTCAGATGATTGAGTAAAAAAATAAAAAAATAAAAATTTAACAATGCTTTTTTCCATAAACAGTGAGCGAAATTTAATTATGCGCACGCCGCTTTTGCCAACTTAAAATGTATCACTCTACTATGTATTTTGCATTGATATGCGATCATTGATAAGTCGTTGAAGTTTTACATCAAGAAAGTTCCTTAACATCGTCACAATTTTAAAAGTTTTTACCAGAACACTCTCATATACTAAAAAATTGCGACAATGGTTGCTGAAGGGAATACCTAGTTTAGTTGCATGTTTCCTTATAAGACAATGGCCCGTGTATACTGCTCGGGAAATTTCTACACGAGCCCGCTTGATAAGCTCATGCGTTCTACCAATATTGTACGCAGGTCAGGTAATCTTGGACATTTCACAGGTTCCAAGGCGGTAAGCCTGTTGGCGATCGCTATAAAATGTGTATACATATCATTTTTGCCAGATCCAACTGTGAACTGTCTAAACCGAAGATCCACCAAGAGTTGTGCCCAGTTTGACCAGCTCGTCAATCCTCTCATTTCCATTTATGTTTGTTCCTATGTCCTGGAACCCAAAGCAGAGTAATGGACAAACAGAATCCCACCATGGTCAGTTGCACACGACTTTGCTCCACCAATTTCGATGAGACAACAGGAATGGGGTTTTGCAGAAAATTCCAAATTGCGAGGAATTTCCATGACAAAGATGCATAGAAGTTTTTTGGGTTGTTATTTCAAATCTGAGATATTTTATTTATTTGGAGGGCTACCAAATCTCAAGAGTTTTCAAAATATCGATTTATGAATATTCTCCAGAATGTGTAAAAAAAATAATCTTAAGATATTCCATTGCGGTATATTGGCGTTGAAACGTTTGAGCAGTTTGCTTCTATTTTTAATTTCTTTAACACTTTCTTCTCATGCTCCATTTGGTTAAAGATTTGGAAGGCAAGGCTATGCCAAATGCTGTAAGATTATTTGTGGACACAACAAAATAAAATCTGTCAGCTGATCCCTCAATCTGAAAATTATACCTACCTACTTTGCAGGCAAATATTTCTCAAATTAATGGTCATTTGCTGACTAAGATATTACAACCTTAATGTGAGCCTCGAATTTTCTGAATAACAGTATAATTTTTGTTATCTCATCGATCTTACGCAGATCACATGATCATGTGATCGTCCTTGTACCTCTGCAAATTATTATCAGATTTTGCCGTTTATTCTTTTGCGTAATAAGCATTAAGACCATACCATCTTTCCATCAAGTGGTTAATCTTAATCATATGCAAATTTTTCAAGCAATTTCCAGTATTTATGGTCCCCTTGATACTACCACTGCATTGAAATCCCACCTTAGTTTTGCAGACTATCATTCACTCTAAAGAAAGTAAAACGTGAACTCCACAGAGCGTGGAGCACAATTTTCTTGTTATTGTCTTGCTTATTTTTCAGCTTTATTTGATGAACCTAGATAAAGAGCGGACCAAAAGTCTTTAAAGATGGATGGCGATTGTGCAACTTTTGCACCAGGGACAAACTTGCGATCATTGCACGGATGTAAACCACTCTAAATTAAGTTGTGCAAGCCAAAGTAAGCAGCACCAGCACCTCAAGGTAATTAGCAGAATTCGGAATAATTTGGCTTCGTGTCGAGGCTGGACTTGGACCAAATTAGGCCATTCTTGAGAATAATGCGCAAGAAAGATGAGACTTAGGAGCGCAGACTTGTAAATTTTCAACCCAATAAGGGCAAACCAGCGGCACTAAAATTGGACACCTTCCCACCATTCACAGAAGCTGTGAGCTTGCGCAGCACGCGTCTTTTCAGCACTAACTGCAAATTAATTCAAATTCCAGGTGCGCCGCGCCGCTGGCCCCTTGCTGGTACAATAAATAATTTGACTGATATTTATGAGTTTCCCCAAAGTTTTGTTGTTTCTTGACGGGCGTTTTCAAGTAATTCAGTTCGTTACAACATCGACCGGTGCTCGGCAGGCTTGTACCATTATTTGGTAATTAAGCGCTCTCAAGATATGTACATCTTCCGCGAAGAGATAGTCTAAGTAGTTATCCGGCCAAATAGCACGGAGAGAAAGGAGGCTAAACGCACGCTAACCGCCAATAATTCGCAATTAATTTAATTTGAAACTCGTTTCGTCTGAAAGAGCCGCCAGGTTGCATCGTAATAGGAAATTTTGTCATCGCTTTCAGCAAATCAATCGGTGGATCAGAGGTAATTTAATAAATTTCTTGCCTTTACGGTGATCATTAAATGGTGTGACTGTTATGGTAGAATTAGAAAACTTTTAATTCTGTCGGTGCTAATTAGGTTTTCTTCCTCTCGGGAAATTGGTAATCTTCTAGCGCAAGTCGCGATAAGTATGTAGGTATATACATATACGTATGTCAGTTATGCTCTATGGTGTCGAGGCATTGATGATAAAATCTAATGATGAAGCTGCCCTTGGCGTTTGAACGTAAAATCCTTCGTAAAATTGTCAGTTCTGTCTGCCAAAACAGAAGATGGAGAGTACGTTATAGTTACGAACTCTAGACAAAGATGTCGTCCGGAAGTATACATATAACATTGTAAGACTACGCTGGCTGGAACACATCACGCGTATGAGCGAGGACTCTCCTGCAATAAAAGTGCACATCGGTAATCCAGTTGACCAACGTAAAAGAGGAAGATCGAATCAACTTTCGCTGGCAGAACTGTGCTGAACAGGTATTACAAATACAAAAAACAAGCATTGGAACTAGAACACTATTGCCGTATATGTACAGGGAAAGCTAATGAACCGTTGAAGAACCCAATAAGAAGAAGATATACGCACATCATGAATACGTCTTCGCCGTTCTTGCCTAGGCGAAACCCCAGGCAGTGCAGGATAATCAATCCTCGTTGGCCAGCGTGCATGTACGACAGAGATACTATCATATTATGAATGAAGACCATGAATGTAACGACCCTGCCTCGCAGGAAATTTGTTTATCCTATCCTACTCACACTAGAGCGTTCTTGGCTTTGCATCTTTAGCTTAAAATTCGTTAAACGAGGTACCGAATCCAGGTTCAAGTTGCGTTAGAAAGGAAAGATGCAAAGCCCCACAACCTCCGCTACCTGACGATCGCTAAGGTAGGCTGTTAGTAGGCTCGCCTCGTAAAAAAAATGAACTACACACATGTAGTGGATCAAACTGCCGTGATTTTGCTCATACCCGGTCTGGATGGATGTGACAAATTGCACACGTTGCACTCTTTGGGTTGGAGAAGGTACGTACACTTCAGTGATTCTCGAATGCAACACATTCACAAAATTTCAGGAAATACAATGTCAGAGCAGAATTTGTGTTGGTACACATATTTTTGTTCGAAATGCCTTTCTCCAACTAACAGGTGCAAGGTGTCGACACACCTCAAAAAATAGGCTTGTGCGATGACCCTTAGGCGTCAATGCTTCCGACAATTAAGCGACGGATAAAGCCCAGGCGTAGTAAATTAATTAATCACATTTAGCACATAGAAACCAACGTGACTTGGTGGTTATGGCTTTAAGAGTTGAAATTACAAAAATCCAAGTTAACAGAGAAGTAATTAAATTTTAAAAAATGCTGCAGCTAATTTAATTTCGAGGCCGAGAATTAATTTTTACACCTGATACGCAAATTGTGATTGCTTTTCGTTCAAACATCTTTGTGTGGAAACACATTGCACATTAAAAAGCAATCAATAACTGCAAGAACTTGCATGAAATGTTTACCAATGTGGAAAAATAAATATTTGAAAACTGTTTCAGGTACAAACTTGCAACATGGAAAGGTAGACAGAGCGTTGTTTAACAACATGCCCTCGTGCCAATTTGCGATAATGTATCAGCAAATGTTCAATATGTCTATCCAAATGTAAGAACCCTTTCTTGATTCAGTTAATTAATTTGATGTTTGCGGCAAAATTTGAAACCAAGATCTGGAACCGTGTGTATATGCGAATTGAATTACTCAGCATTATTAAGGTGATACTATGTTAGAAGTGAGCTCCAAATATTCAGTCATTAGTTATGTTTCCAATTCGTAGGTCGAGGAACGTTTACCACCTGATGAAACCTTTACTCCTCTTCACCCTTGTGACCGGGTTGACTCCGTTTCGGGTTGTTGAGACTCAGTTTGATGGATACCTGAAAGTCACCGTTCTCGGGTATCTAAACTCCGTTTTACTTCTCTGCGTTTTCGGTGTCTGTTTTGTGACCTCCTTGAGAAAAGGCGAGTCAGTTGTGGGTTATTTCTTCAAGACAAACATCTCGAAGCTCGGTGACACTTTACAAATGTTTAGTGGACTGTTCGGAATGACTCTGATTTTTGCATGTGCAATTATTAAGAAACACGAGTTGATTTTGACTGTTGAAATTATTTACAAAATTGACGAAATACTTGGAAGACTGAGAGCGGCAATGAACCATAAGCGAGCTATGTGTTACTTTTACTCAACATTAGGTGCTGTGTGGGTTGTTAATTTGATTTATTTGCTGGGTAGTATTTTGTTACTCCGAAACATTAGTGTATATCCGCCGATTACGGTGTACGTGTCCTTTATTTTGCCGAATTTGATCATATCTAAGTGTATTATGCTGTTCTTGTATATTGCTAAAATGATACAGAGGAGATTCATTATGCTTGCAAAGGTATGATATTATTTTAGTATGTACCGCACAAAGGTCAACGAACATGCATTGACTGTCGTGTCGTTGTGAAAAAAAAAAATTACACTAACACGACATTTGATGCGTCGACGTCAAGGACAACTGACAAGTGACATTAAACTGGTAAAATTAAAAATATTAAACGTAGTTACCAACTTTTATTAACCTAATCGGTTATCGGCGGCATGTACATAGGGCTTTTTCTTTTAGTGGTTCTGTCTCTGACGAGGCATATGTAGATATTGTGTTTCCATGCAAAGTCACCAAAGATACAGAACACAAATGGTCATCGCGTCTCCGCTGGCAGATGTATAATTTACTTCTTTTATGAAATTTTGGAAAACGAAATAAAAATGGCTGGAGTGCACGAATGTGGTGTTCGCTTCTTTTTTTGAGTTCTGG
The DNA here is from genome assembly GCA_947538895.1 of Neoitamus cyanurus. Lineage (NCBI taxonomy): Eukaryota > Metazoa > Arthropoda > Insecta > Diptera > Asilidae > Neoitamus > Neoitamus cyanurus. The sequence goes on from OX384546.1 coordinate 20,220,164, forward strand.
GAGCATCTCAGCGTGAGTGGCTCAAGAAGAAGTCCAAACAGGTTAAATCGTAACTTTTACGTGCGGTGTGGCAGACCGCGCCATCCTGTAGAAATCACATGTAATTTACGTTCATTCCGTAAAAAACTACAACCGCAATGGACGATTATGCTCACCAAAATAAATACCTAACTTGCGATTTATCACTGTAAAATTGTCTTCATTTTTTTTGATGGGTCTTCTCTTCACAATTAGTAACCGTTATTCCGAAGTGTGACGCGGCATTTTCGTAAATGTCTATTGGCGTGCGGTTTAAAATTAAAATTCTTTTTGACACAAACTTTAAAAACACTACTTTCTGTTTATAATGCGTAACTTTTAAGATATATGTATAATAGGTTCACCCTTGCGAAATATTTGAAATTACTATCTGCATGCAAAATCCAACTCGTAGTCATATTTCCACAAATGCAAAATTACACAAAAGTAACCCTCGATGATGAAAACCTGTAAAAATTGACGAAATAGCCAAATACAGCCATGAACCTTTCCACAAGGACGTTCTATGGGTGCAGTTTAATCACACATCCTATCGAAACCTTTTATAGGATAATATCGCATTTATCCATAATAACCAATTTCAACACTGCAATCATCCACCCACCTGGCGAACACAATATATAATTGAGTAATTGAATATTTTTGCATTCAGAAAAGAGTCACGCACATTTTTCCGTTTGTCGACCGTTGTCACTTCTTATAGCTTCCAAAAGACCTGCCTTTCCAGACTTGTTTGCAATACTCAATTAGTTGATTGAAATAATTAGTTCCACTTTATACTTTGCATTGTCCTTTAATGCTTTCTCTATTGACAAACGCCCTCCCAAGGGCGGGAAAAGCTGACTGGCCATAGCTCGTATGCTGCTAATCCTCGAATCGGTTCAGTTCACCTTGTTTTTCGAAGCGCTCGACACCGACAAGTTTTGTACAATTTACTACAGTGCCGTGACTGTTAGCAGTTATAAAAGTCCTTTTCCGTAGTGTGAAAATAGTTAACAAATTATAGAAAGCATGATACGCAGAGCCTCAATACTGTGGCAGGATATTGTGAAACCGCGTGATATGTGCGCCTCGCTGAAGCCGATACTTACCGTGTCGTTTTTAGTTGGAGTAACTCCTTTCCGATTCATTGACACCGGAACTCATAGGCGAATTTCAATTACTCTCTTCGGGGCTATCACTGCGATTTTCCATTCGGTAATATTTATAGCTTCCTTCTTAATTTCGATTATAAACAACGAGTCCTTGACTGGATATTTCTTCAACACAAACATCTCGTTTATAGGAGACATCCTCCTTAAAGTTGAAGGCCTTTTCGACATGGTTGTGATTTTTACAATGTGTCTGGTGCGAAGGCATAGTTTGGTCGAACTTGTTGACACCTTAATCGAAGTGGACCATAGATTTAGTGAGTTGGGAGTGACTATAGACTATAGGAAAACTTTGAAATTATCGTGGATTGTTATTTCTTGTGTTGTTGGTGTGAATGTTGGATACCTAGTCGGTAGTGTAAAAATGTTCAATAATATCGGAGTTTCGCCTTCCTTCCAGGCGTATGTAACTTACTTTTCACCACAATTTATTACATCGATCATCGTTATCATGTTCATGTGTTTCGTGCATAAAATAAAACAACGTTTCGCACTACTCAACAAGGTGGGAGTTTTTAATTATTTTAAATTTTTTAAAAGGCATCAATGTATGTGATTACTGTGTTATAGGACAAGTTAAGTGCTTTTGTGCTTTAATGTGGGGAATTTTTAAATTGCAATATTATTTAAAAGGGGTTAGAAATAATACAGATTTATAATTTTGGATGATTTATATTCTCTACACTACTACGAATAAACTGCATAGAATGAACGTAAATGATATGTGATTTGAACAGGATGGTGTAACCCAGTGGTCGGCAAAGTGCGGCTCCAGAGCCGCATGTGGCTCTTTGACACCTTAAGTGCGGCTCTGACACAAATATCCACGGAAGGCGCAATAATATTTTCATTTAAAAAACTTCACTATCCATAACTAACAGACGTTCAGTGGATCCAAAACTTTTATTTCATGGTAGACGTTACGTCTCATCTAAATCAGCTTAATCGTGAACTACAAGGGAAAGGAAACTTATTTTTTTCGATGTTAGAAGAAGTAATAACATTCGAAAACAAATTATCCATTTTTGCTCGGGATTTTGAAAGGGAAACATTGTTTCACTTTCCGAGCCTGCTAAAGTATCGCCAAGGAAATAATTCCTCTATTGATAAACATCATTTTAAAACAATAACTTTAAATATGAGGGAAGCATTTCTCAGCAGGTTTCAGGAATTTAAAAACAGCAGAGCAACTTTAGCATTTGTCAAAAATCCTCTTAATGCTACGATAACCGAGTTGAAAATTTCACCTTTTGATATTGACATTGGTAGCTTTGAAATACAATTGCTGGATTTAAAAAACAAGGAGATATGGCGCTCTAAACTCGAACGTCTTTGTGTTGAATTGGAAATATTGGAGAAGCAAAATGTGATCTTAGTTCACAGCACAAGTGGTCTGCTTTGAATGACCTGGAGAAGGAAGACATGATCATTTTCAACGCTTGGAATAGTATTCCTGACTCTTAGCACGTTACGATCAGCTGAAAAAGCTTGCGTTTGCTGTTCTTTGCTTTTTCGGTTCTACATATACATATATGCGAACAACCTTTTTCAAGCATGAATTATCAAGAGTAAACTGAGAAGTCGTCTTATTGATGAGAACTTGGAATCATGCCTAAAATTAAAAACAACAACGTACAAACCTGACTTACTCGAACTTTCCAAGGAGATGCAAGCACATTGTTCGCATTAATAAATATGTGTTAAGTATGAAATTCAGTTTTATATAGTGTAATAAAAGTTTACTACACAAGCAGATTTGGCTCCCAATTTTTTTTTATATTGTTGTAATGTTCGTTTTTGGCTCTTTGGCTAATAAGTTTGCCGACCACTGGTGTAACCTATCGCACCGTACGTGAAAAAGTGAGGTTTTTGCAAAATGCAATTCCCCAAACAAATTCACCCAACCTTCACTTGTCACTGCCGCTGGAGGTATATGTATACTAGTAAACCCCAAAATATCTAATTTGATAGCACAACTATTAATTAAATCTTTTTTACTGGTGAAACATAAAACAAAATGTATACAATATGTTCGGTTTCACAGTTTCCGAAATCCCTGTTGTGCGTGTAATCTGATAATTTTGGTGTATCGTACTCATTAGTTAACCAATAGACTTAATGCTTAAGTTCAGTGCCGTGACATATTTGATTATTGAAGGCAATTACTTCTTGCCACTGTGTAATCATTTTGATTTGTGGGAACGCCACTATTCGTAAGTGGTTACATGCTTCTTATTTATGAGAACATTTGGTGATTTACACATGCACGTTCCCTTGATTTAAATATAATTTTAAGCACCAAAGCCCACTAGGGATTTAAGCTTGCTCAAATAACCGACAATTAGCGTCTGAATTCAGTACTACAATTTCATATCTTAGAAAGAGAACAATTATGTCTAATTAAAAAATCTTAATTCTTGTTACAAGAATTTTTTCCCAGCTTTATGAAAACGGACTTTAATTTTTTTTTCAGACGCAAACTAATTAATGTTAAATTATTCCTTCGGGTCCTGATACGTGGGCACATAGCGTGTTTTACACATCTGTTAAATTACACACTGCTCGTATGTCCTCACGTATCAGGACTCAAATTTTAATGTGTTTACTCTGACCATACGGCCTTTAAAGTATATTTATAGTGCATTTCATACATTTCAATTATAATTCACACGCGATTTTCAGGTAGCTAGTACCGTTTAAAAGGCTTCATAAATTTATAAAAAGCTTAATAGCCATTTTAAAATTCTCCCTGTCGATTAGGAACTGTGGGTCTAGCTAACTCTGAATAGCTGATATCAGGGCATTTTTCTCCTTGTTATTATTTAAAATAACATATATAATAAAATTTTAATATAAAAAGCAGAATGCAATTTAAATTAGCACTTTAAAAAAAGTGATGACAGAAATAAGGAATATAATTGAAATACATTTTGAAATATATAGTAAACTAGCAGACCAATTCCGGCTATGCCCCGAGCCTTTTCATACTTGTAAATTAAACCTGTTACATCTTGCATATCTTGGATCCGCCATTTTGAATCCTTGCACTGTGTCAAAATAAAAAATAGCCTGTATATTAAGTTGGAATATGTACTACTTTGTGTGAAAAAATGAAGCCTATCGAAGCAACCGTTTAGGCGTGATTGAGTAACAAACATCCAAACACACAAACTTTCGAATTAGTAAGAAGTAAGATAAGATAAGATATAAAACCTCCCTTTTTTCTAGTTTTTGCCTACTATTAGCCCTTAACGGCTGGCAAAGGTAATATCGCGGGAACATTGTTGTATCTCTATCTTGGGATTAAAACAAACAAATTTACTTTTACTTACCTTTTTAATTTCTGAATTATAATTTTTCAATTGAACTCTTTAAACATTCTAAATCAAGGTCCTCCAAGGAGTTTCTGAAGTCGTCGTTGGACGGCACACCCCACTAATTAATTCAAGTGCGAGCAAAAACAAATCGTTCTATGTCAGTAACGTCCCAACAAAGCCGCCAGCAGATGTTATCGACGACGCAATGCAAATACAGAGTCTTCTCTGTGATGCTGCAGCAACGGCCAACAAATATTTTACGTATCAACTGCTTACCATTGTCTCGATAGCATTTCTGATAATCGTCTTCGATGCCTATTACGTTCTGGAGACTATTTTAGGACAACCACGGAAGGAGATTCAGTTTAATACAACTGAGTTTGTAGCGTTTTTCAGCTGCCAAATGGCTCTGTATATTCTAGCCATTTTTGCTATTGTGGAAGGAGGAAGCAAAACAATCTCACAGGTAATAAGGACGTTTTGGTTTAGATTTTAAGTTTCGGTGGTGTTGTTCCTTGTTTAGACAAACAGTCAACCGTTTTTCAATTTTGGAAAGTTTCTTGTCTAGATTACTCGATAGAGTTTTTTTATTAGGTGTACAAATAAGTTTCCGCGGTTTGTCAAAAGATGGCCCCACCAGAAGGTTATGGAGAAATTGTCAGATGTAAAACGTAATATCCCAAGTTTCGTCATCCGGCAACACCATAACCTTAAAGTACTAGTGATTCCGTATCAGCATCACGTAATCTTTTTCGTGCAATAATGTCAAGTTTTGTGCCGAATAAGCATCATTTGCGGGAACTTTTGATTTACTTTTTTAATTTGAAAAAATCTGCAGCTGAGGCGCATCGATTGCTTCTAGAAGCATATGGTGAAGCTGCTTTAAGTGAGAGAAGTTGTCAGGAATGGTTTCAAAAGTTTAAGAACGGTGAGTTTGACGTGAAGGACAAAGAACGCAGTGGAAGGCCGAAAGTGTACGATGACATGGAATTAGAAGTACTATTGGAGGAAGATTCGTCCCAAACGCAAAAAGAACTTGCACTTACATTACAAGTGACTCAACAAGCAATTTCACATCGTTTAAAATCGTTAGGAATGATTCAAAAACAAGGAAATTGGGTTCCATATGAACTAAAGCCGAGAGACGTTGAACGCCGATTATGCATGAGTGAAATGCTGCTTGCCAGGATTAAAAAAAAGAGTTTTTTGCATCGTATAGTCACTGGTGACGAAAAATGGATTCACTACGATAATCCAAAGAAGAGAAAGTCATGGGTTAAGCCCGGCGAACCATCAACATCGACAGCTAAGCCGAATATTCATGGAAAAAAACTCATGCTGTGTATTTGGTGGGATCAGCTTGGTGTCGTGTATTATGAATTGCTGAAACCAAGCGAAACCATTACTGGAGCTCTCTACCGAACACAATTGATGAGATTGAGTCGGGCACTTAAGGAAAAACGCGCCCATTACTACTCCAGACACGACAAAATTATTCTTTTACACGATAATGCTCGTCCACATGTTGCGGCGCCGGTAAAAACATACTTGGAAACACTCAACTGGGAAGTTTTACCCCATATAATATTCTTAAGAAATAAAAACCTGGTAAAAAACCATTTTTTTTAAATTCTAGACTAAAAACTCCTTTAAGAAAAAACCAGAAAATAAACAAAGAAATTTCATATTTTACAATAATAATTAAAATTAATTATTCAAATATTTTCAGAGCGCAACCACATCAACTTATGTGCACAAATTAATGAATCGCACAAGGGACACAGAACTAAAGCAAAAGTTGTCATACTTTTCCATGCAGCTAGTCCACGAAAAAGTTTGTTTTACTGCGGCTGGTCTCTTCAGCATCGATAGAACTCTGTATTTCACGGTATGATGTTATTTTTATGTTATTCTGACTTTTAGCTTATAGAGTTATAAATAAAAGTAAAAGTATTCCAGCAAATTCTTAATTAAGTTAGCCAACAAAGAATTTTTTTGGAACAAGTGCTTACTGATTTAAATAAACTTCTTTAAAAAAGTAAGCAATCACCCAAATAATATATTATATTTGAGCTAGGGTTTATTTGAAAGCTCGTACTTTCAAGTCAAAAACTCAAAAATGCACATGTCACCTTTGACTCTACATGTTTGCAGATTCTAAAAAAATTATATTATATTCTATATGATCAACTGAGCATCATTTGAAAGCCAAAAGTGTCCTCTTTGAAATTTAGTGGAATATTCGAATCCAAAATGTTTAATATTTGTATTCTTATTTTGCCAGTTTTAGTTAACTGGCCGAAATTTTAAAGAGACTAAAAGTGCTTCCCAAAGGTTCTTAGAGTCCTCAAGTTATTGATAAAAGTAAAGGTTCACTTATTCTTGTAAGCATACACTGGCCTACAGTCATTTTGTAGGTAATGTTTTTCCTTACTCCGCGGATGTCTATCACTCTCATTCCCATGGAAGCAGAAGCGTAATTTTATAATTAAAACACCACCGTTCTTTAAAAAAAAATTTATGTTGTTTTACATTTAATTTATTTTGTTTAATTATTGTTTGTTAATTTGTTGTTTTTATAAATTTGATTACAGTTCTAGTTGAGACTCCCTATACAAAGAAGAACTAAATGAGAATTTCCCGGAATACTTGTCCTATACCATAACTTTGCTGGAACAGTATACCTTTACATAAATAAAAATTTTATTATTTTTACAGATAACCGGCGCCGCTACAACTTACCTCATTATTTTGCTTCAATTTACATCAAGTTCTTTGCCGGATCAAATAGCTAGCCTTCAGCCGGATACTGTGAACTTTACTTCTGCTAAATAGTTATATAACCAGTTTACGAGTGGCTAACCGTTTCTTTAATTGATCTCTGTATTTATTACTATCACAACTATTGTTGGAGAAATGCCTTTATATAAGTAAAAAACATAATTTGTATCGATTATATGATTAACATATTATTAAAAGCATTTGTGCATTTAAAATTTCGACTAGCATATTGTAAGAAATTTTAATAAACCGTATTTCCCAGGAAACAACTTAAAGGTCGTGTGTTTATAAAGAACAAAAATTAAGTTATGACCGCTGAAACATAATTAATCGAAACAGTTTCTTCTTGAACTGCAGAAATTAGTATACGACCACAATTGATTACTTATAACTTCACGACCATAGCAAAATTGCTTTTGATAAATAATAGCGCTATGTCGGTCACGGGCTAATAATAAATACTTCTTGGAAATCTTTGATCACACTTGTATCGCAAATAATTTTAATTAACAAGTAATTGTGATGTGTTTGTTCAAAATGGCTAAATATAGTTAAACATATAACATAAAGGGCGTTAATTGTTTTTTAAACTCCTCGTACCCCGTTTAACTTGAGCATAGTATAACTTTACATATAATATATGATGTTATCATAAAGTTTGCATCTTTTCTTTAAATTTACTATCACAACACGAAAATTTTCAAGGACATTAAACAGACCGTTTTTTTTTAAATACATACATATCTTAAAAATTTACTTATATTTATCATTCATATGTGTTTGAAATTTTAAGGAAATGAATTTTTGTTCACAATATTGCCGAAACTTTAAGATTGAGAAATTTGGATGGAGTCAGATTGCCACCTAGCCTAGGAAATATGGTTAGGTGCAAACCTTTAAACTGCTTTCTCTCAAAACTATTATTTTCAAGACGGTGTGGATAATAACAAATTTGTATGTGCATTTCTAATAAGATTTCTCATCGGGCTACAACGGGTTTCTTCGATAAGAAGTCTCGTTGTTTTTTATTAAAATATAACATATTATTATATGTGGCATATTGCAAATATGGCTAGAGACGCGAGACCATTAGACTGGTGAGCGTGCTAGACTGCCGATCCAAATGTTCCAGGTTCGGATCCCACTCGCACCCCACACTTGAACTCCCAAAGTGCGCTTTTCCTAATAACCGACAGATGGAAACCCCATCAATTAGGATAGCTACTGTGGGCTAATTATCCAGCATAGTGGATACAAGCGATTCAAGAAACGGAAGCAGAGCCTCAACGTGGATAGGCTTTGTGGAAGCCCTATGCTCGTAATTGGAGTGAAGTAGGAAATATATTATTATAATAGATCAATGAAAAGCATACATTTTTCTTAGGTTTCTAATCGCGCAATGGTTTTAATAATAATGATAGTTTGACTTTGCACTACCGATTCCAACTGCAGCAGTGAAAAAGGAAAACAGATGTATTAAAATGCCTGGCTTCACGACAATTATCATCTGAATTGTTGTCTCCTTCACTCTATGTAACTAATTAAATTATAATATTATATTTAGAATAGTGATTTCAGCAAATATTTTTCAGAAAATAAAATCAAAACAATAATTAGCTTAATCTTAATCCATTTGAAATACATAAATAAGTACCAGCAATTTAACACTACAAAAGTGTTTATCTACTTTTATCTACTGATAATTGCTGAACTTAGGGTGGCACCGAAAGCTATAAAACACCTAAAATAACAGGGGCAGAGCCTTACAGTCGGCTTCAATAATTAAATTGATCCCGTGACTTCGAGTCATAACATAAATGTGCACGCTTTTCTGGTGACAATAATTTTTCGCTAACAGCTGCAAACAATTTAGTCAAAAACAGTCGAGGAAAGAAACAAGTTCAAAATGAATTTCGGTTGGATGGAAATTTTTACTCGGTGCGATAATTTTTCGCACTCTGTGCTGCCTTTAGTAATTGTAGCTTTTCTGTACGGACTCGTTCCTATTTGGATCGGAGATGATAGTCGTTTTAAGGTGGTCAAGAGCGGATATTTACTGACAGTATTTTACTTAGTAGTGTTCCTTACATGCTACGTGAAGACCCTCATACGTGAGGAAAAATTGTTTGGATATTCGTGGGTAACAGATATAACCGTCATGGGAGAATTGATTCACATATTTTCTGATCCATTGACTGTTTTGTCATTGACACTTATTTGCGTTTCTAAAACAAAACTATTGTTAAATTTGTTGAATATTTTGGATGTGATAGATCTTCGACTGATGCTTCTTGGGGTTTTCATCAAATTCAGAAAAGTCCTCTATTTGGGATATGCAATTATGATCTGTATGACTGTGTTCAATTTCACCTACTTTGTTGGTAACTATACAATTTTGTGGATTTCTGGGCTAAAGCCAAGTGTAGCAGTTTTTGTTGTTTTTTGTTTGCCTCATCTTATAAAAACCATTGTTGTATTTATGTTTGTATGCATGGCAGAAGTGATTGGATATAGATTTGCAATTTTAAATCAGGTGAGTACAAACAAAATATATATAGGTACTTAAGTACATATATAAATATTATAACATAAATAAAAATAAAAATGAAACGGATGTCACTATAGGTACTCGTATTATTACTAGTCAAAAGACGTTTTATGGTTGAGAGAAAAATATCCTTATCCTAATGTCCATTGCAGTTATTTTTAAAATTGTAAGTAATCCGGTGGTTGGTATCATTTTGTTAATATTTTTTTTTGCGATCTAATCTTATTTGCGAAACAAATTTTAATATGTATGTTAAACAGGCCTGGCAGCCATATCCAATGGTGTGTAGGCTATTGACCAGTCTTGAAGAGAATCATTCGTTTTATTTGCTGTCTCTCTCGTATTGACGTGCAATACATTCTCTCTCTCCATCCCACTTATGAGAGAAAATCTTATTTTCTTGTAATATTCTCATTTATCAGTTTTTTGGTTGCTTGATTTCAAAATTATATTTAAGGTTTCTTTTATATGAAACATTTGCCAGAGCCGTTTTTTCCTATCAACACTTTTTCTTAAAAAAATTTTAATTTTATTTTTTTTTGAGGTTTTATTTTCCCGCCGGAGCGGATTCACATTCCACTCAGTTTTCATCGGGTTCCCAACATTTACTTACGACGGAGAATTTCGTTGCGGCGGAAGTGTTAATGTGCATGAAGCGTGTGATGGCTCTTCACTTTTTCAATTTGTCTTATGATTGTTAAGAAGTTCTCAACTTCTATTTTTCTCGCTCTCTCTGAGTTTAGAAAGCTTAAATATTCCATAATTAAATTAAGCAGTCAGTATTTTATTCCACATTTATTAACAGAAACGTTTGAATATATTTTGCTTCATGTTGATTTTTTTTTTAATTATGGAATTAATGCTTTTACGATCGGAAGTTTCTCTTGAATGGTGCCCAAATTAAACTGTCCCGACAAGCGACTTAATTGTTACAAAAACGTTTTCACAAAAAGCCCACATTTCCCACATGGCTTTCCATAACTCTGGGTATACTCAAGTGGAAGTATTTAATTAACTATATATCCTTTTCCCACACATTTCCACAGTCATTAAATTATTAAAGACCGTCAAATGAGGCTATCCCAACCAATATTATTAACTGAGCCAGCTCAGTGTCATTACGCCTAGATAATAATTTTTTATAAACGAATTGCAGACTGATGGATGTGACAAGAAAATAAATGGGAAGTGATAATTGATATTATACTAACCACAGTGTAGCTAAGTTGATGACGTGTTGATATTTTGACGGTCAAAGTAAATTCAGTCAATAGTCAACTTCAGAAAGGATATAGTCAGATCGGAGAGGTTTTATTGATAAAATTTATAAAAGATGAGACTGCGTTTGAAGTGGCTTGGAAAATTCGGTTATGCAGATAACTTGTTCGCGGCAATTCGTCCTCTTGTTTTTATATCGTACGCCAATGGACTTACTCCCATGAAGATTAGAAAAAGCGAACTAGTTTTCGCACGGTCAGGATACTTGTTCACGTTGGCGTTCACAGTGATATTCCTTCTATGCTACTTCTCCTCATTTATAAGAGGCAATACCATAATCGGCTACTTTTTGAAGAGTGAAATTTCAAAAGTCGGCGACTACATCGAAATGACCACAAGCCCAGTCGGGGTGGTTAGTGTTGTGATTTTCTGCCTGTGGAAGCGAAAAGACTACATATCCTGTTTGGATTTCCTAGAGCACATTGATTATAGGATGAGGTGTTTGGGTGTTAGGATGCAGTACAATAAAATGTTGCTTACCTCTTACTTAGTGATGTTTGGACTGTTTGTGTTTGACTTCGGTTTTCTAATAGTGAGTTACACTCTTTTAAGGGTTGCTGGTGTTACACCTGCTTTAGATGCATTCGGACTGTTTTGCTTGTCGCATCTCGAACTATGTGTGGTAATTTTGATGTTTATGAGCATTACGCGGATCATAAAATTTAGGTTTACGGTACTGCAAAAGGTGAGATTCCATTTCATATATTTAATATTAATACAGTAGGCTGTACCAGATATAATAAACCCCGCCCTCTCTTTCAAAAGCGCCAAGTTGACATTTGAAGAGAAAAAACTGCTAAAGAACATTTTTTCGCTACAGTGAAAATCGGTGTAGACGATTGCTCTTAAATTATTCAACCAACAACATTACACGAAGAGAAAGAATTTGTTGAAATTACCAAAAAGGATATCAAATTGACAATTTTCGGCTTTGATTTTCAGATAACATATCTATATCTATCTAAAAAAGCATAAACAGTTAATGTTGTCGACATCAAATATATTTCATCAACACTTGCCTCCTTAAAAATAATGTTTGCATTTTCTGCGTACGCCCTTGCACATGTTATTTTTTTATGAATAAAGGATCATGTTCACTGTCAAAAATATTAGTAGCAATAATAACTGAAAAAGTACAATATAATATAATCAACAGCTTACATTGTTGCTTCTGCAAAATAATGTAGTAGTTCCTTTTATTTCTTTGGAGTCACTAAATCTGTTAAATGCCATTCAATCAACACTGGCAATCCTAATATTGGTATTTTAAGGAGATAATGCATTTTGATAGCATCTGCCATAATAAACTTCTTTGTAAATTGAAAGGGGGCTATAACTTCTATAGTTCCGTTTTATAACTTTTAAGAATTGTTTTAGCTAATAACATAGAAAAATAAATATAAAGATTACCCACTTCGAACGAGCAAAACGCGACTCAAATTACTGAGAGCTCCGCAGCGATACCTCCACATGAGCGACGGCAGCCGACGAGCTCGACGCAGGAGAAGATCCAACAATTGGTGCAGGGCGAATTCCGAGAAAGAAGACCAAGAAACAAGGGAATTGAGGGTTTGTACAATAGATGCGTTGACCTACTGCCTTGCTTGAGCATGGTAATGATGCCTGTGTCAGATAATTTGCATAATTTAATTTTCGTGTACTATTTTGCTTGCTAACCGTGGAGAATCAATTCCAAATTCTTATAAATTGTATTTCCAGATAATCCTCTCATTAAATGATTAAGTCATCGATTATGTTTTTCAGATTTCGAGCACTAGCTCTAAACAATATAAAAACCTACATTTTTCTTGTAAAGTACCGAACAATTCCAGCAGCATGCAAAACAATAAAATTTTTCGTGGCCCGCAAATATCCATCAATTGTTTCACACGTGCATCCCTTTTCCAGCCCACGAATCATTTGTTTGTTTTAGCCTTCACCTTATGCTTAAGCAAGGCAACGCACCAATCGTACGAACCCTCAGTTGCTTTGTTTTTTTTGGAATTCGCCCCGTACATCACAGGAAAAGCAGCCCGCACTGAACGCGCGCCGGTTGCCGTCGCACATGTGGAGGCATCCCTGTGGAGCTCTCAGAAATGTTGGTGGTGTTTTGCTTGTTCGAAGTGGGTAATCTTTATGTTTATTTGTCTATGCTGATATTGATTTTTAGATTCTCAACAATTGTGATTTCTCTGAATTTCTTCACTTCATGCACCGTGTGCCTCAGGGATCCAGTCTTGGCTCGTAACTTTTTATTTTCTACATCAATATTACATATTATATGTACACTGATGATGTACATTGAAGCCGTCGTATATGTAGACTTCATTAAGAATTGCGACATTAGAACCGACAATTAGTTACAGGATAATGGGCTTCATTTGAATGTCAGTTTCAAGTGTCAAACACCGATGCTTCCTATACTGAGATACTATATACTGAGTCTTCTTCGTTTCTCTCAATCAATCTTAATAACGCTACGCGTGCTTTTGTGTTTAGAAGTTCGCGTAAACGAACTTGGTATAATTTAAAATGGTCGAATGAAGTTTTGTGACTACATAAACTTCGTTCCTTCCAAAATTTAATCCGATGTGCAAAGTCTTGTGCTCTCAGTAAATTTGGGTGTAAGCACCTACAACGTGCCATGCCGGTTATTTGTCATATATGAATATTGAAATTTTGCACATACAAACTTTTAGAGTTCACATAATTTTTATTTGGAGTCGTTCGGTAACTTTTGATGAAAAAATGATCATATGAAATTTTTACTCAAGAAAATTTTACCCAAAACTTACCAGGCAGAACTAACATAGCAAATGAAATGTTTTTCCATTCAAGGCTCACTTTAATCATTTAATAAGAAATTGGGTATTTGTGAGCCTCACCAAGGTCACGACATTCTGCTCTATTTTTAGCAGGCCAACTCGGTGTTTCTAAGTCTTGATAATAATTTTAATAAGTAAATTGACTTACTGTATATACATAAATGTTGGGATGGCTGGATATACAAATAATTAGGTAATTGAGTTTTCTAAAAAAATACGGCCCATTTAAATGATGATAGCTAAGTCGGGTGTCGTAGTGATTTCAGTTAGTTATCAGTTTATCGCCGTTAACTAAAGTTAGAAAGATGATGAAGTTGCTCCTGAGACAAAAGCTGTACACTAGATGGCTTGGAAATTTCTGTTATGCGGATAATTTTTATACTGCAATTCGGCCACTACTTCTCCTTATGTATGCGAGTGGAATTAGTCCCATTAAGATCGTAGGACGAGACAAGTTGGAGATTAAATGGTCTGGATATTTAATCACGTTAGCGTATGCGGTAGTGTACATAACACTTATCGTCTTATCAGCCACAATACATCAAACAATAATCGGTTATTTTTTTCACAACGACATTTCTCAAGTTGGTGATTTAATTGAAAGGACTATCATGCCCATCGCGGTTTTAAGTTCAGCCCTTAACTGCTTATGGAAGGCAAAGGAGTTAATATCCTGTTTGGAACTTCTAGCACGTGTCGACAATAGACTAATGTTTTTGGGTAAAAGGATGCAGTACAATATGATGTCGCTTACCTCATACTTATTCATGTTTGGGATGTTCATATTTAGCTTTACATATCTAATAGTTAGTTATACTCTGTTAAAGTCATCTGGCGTTAATCCGGGTTGGTGTGCATTTGGGCTATTTTGTATATCCAATCTTCTGTTTTGTTTAGTGACATTTATGTTTTTATGCATTACACGCTCCTTAAGAAGAAGATTTATGCTGCTGAATCAGGTGAGTTTGATTTGTTAATTGCAAAAACGTGTTACCCATTTTAACAGAGTGGCCCAGTTTCTTGAATTAATTGTGATTTCTGAAAAACGTTATTTTTTTTTAATCAGCATATAATGATTCGTTAATGGGCAAGAAAAGTTTTCTTGACGTTAAATATTCCAGAACAAAATTCTCATTTTATGGGACAGTTAAGGATAACCACAGGGGCCCAGTTTCACAAAATCATAATATTTACAATTTTCCCGGAAGGGAGTAAACATGCTAAATTAAATGCGCTTGACCTTAGACTTCACTTTGATTCATTTAATAAGTATGTAGTTGTGGATTGTGTTGTGAGCCTCCCCAACTACATGCCACTTCGAACTATTTTTAGTAGGCGAACCTGGTGGCCTTGATAACAATTTTAATAAGTGAATTGACTGAGTGTACATAAAAATAATTAGGAAGTAGTGTTTTCTAAGGAAAAACATGACTCATCTAAGTAATGATGAGTCGAAGGTCGAAATGATTTCAGTCAGTGGAAAGTTTACCGGCGTCGGCGGGCAGTAATGAAAGTTAGAAAGGTCATACAGTTGTTCCAAGAAATGAAGCTAACAGTGATGCACTTCAAATGGCTTGGACAGTTCGGTTATGCAGATAATTTTTATACGGTAATACGACCGCTCATTTTCCTTGCGTATGAGAGCGGAATTAGTCCCATTGCTGTCGTATAGGACGAAACAAGTTGGAGATTACATGGCCCGGATATTTAATCACATTAGCGTATGGGGCAGTGTACATTACATTTATCGTTTCATCAGCCACAATACACTAAACAATAATCGGTTATTTTTCCGATAACGACATTTCGCAAGTTGGTGATTTGATCGAAAGCATCACACCAATCGCGGTTTTAAGTTCGGTCAAAAAAGAATTTAATGAACATAACAAATTAATCACGTACTTATTCACGGAAGCTATTCTAATCGAGTACTTCACTACTAAGGCACTGGATATTAAAGTCGGCGTCAGAATTGACACCTCTTAATAAATAACTAATAGAGCCTACTATCCCATCGCCCAGATAACAATTTTTAATGCGAGAGGTCTGTGTGAAAATAATTAAGGATTCGTGTCTTCTAATAAATATGGCCCCGACTACTTAAGTGATGACCGTCAAAGTAAATTCAGTCAGTGGTGAGCTTGCAAGTGCTGAGGAAGGACAGGCAGGTGTTCGACAAGGTGGACTTTCAGAAAATGCATTTAAGGTCGCTTGGAAAATACGGTTACGCAGATAACTTTTATGCTGCAATTCGCCCTCTCATCATTATCGTGTATACGAATGGCCTTGGTCCCTTTCGTATCGTAGGGAGAGACAAGTTGGTGGTTGCGCGATCAGGATACATAATCGCTTTGATGTATTTTACGGCATACGTATTAGTTTTAGTCTCATCAGTAACAAGTAACCAATCAATTATCGGTTACTTTTTAAACAGCGACATATCAAAAGTTGGTGACTTTATTGAAATGATTGTAGTGCCGACCGGGGTGATGTGTTCGGTCTTTGGCTGCCTGTGCAAACAAAAGGAATTAATGTCTTGTGTGGATCTCCTCGCTTTTATCGACTCCAGGCTAAAATTGTTGGGTGTAAGAATGCTGTACAATGTTTTTTTGCTTGGTGCATACATAGTTATGCTTCTCTTGTTTGCATTTGACTTTACATATCTCATAATGAGCTACTCTATGCTAAGATGGTCGGGGGTTAGTCCAGCTTATAATGTGTTCTTCTTATTTTGTGCGTCGAATCTTGAATTTTGTGTTGTGGTTTTTATGTTTGTATACACAACGCGCATCATAAGGTATAGATTTATTCTGCTGAACCAGGTGAGTTGCATCCGATAAGTGCAAAAAATTTTCAAGTTATTCCCCCTGTAGCGATAACGCATTACAGATTAAATCTATTTATAAAAAATGTACTAAAATCCAATTAATATTGTTTGAAAAAATTCATACAAGCACACTAACTCTAGTCAACTCAATTTTGTAGAAAACTGCTTACTACAAAATATGAAAACACCAACTTTTATATATTTTACATAAAAACCAGCAACAAGTATCGTGAGATTCACATACAAAAAGGCCATCCGTGTTTCTCAAAAACAGTTTGAGATATACATAGGTAAAAATGTCAATATATTGTTCCAAGTACTTTTTTTAAATTTAGGATTAATTTTGTCTTTTTTTTAAAGCGTCATGAAATTATTCGAAAAAAATTTAAGTTTCGCCAGTTCAATTCTATTTACTTTTATGTAATTAATAACAATTCAAAGAGCCTGTTTATTAGGTACTATTCGCGAAATATGTGAATACTTATTCCAACAAAAATCTTCCATTTTTTTTTCAATGTTTTCCTTCGGATCACAATTATTAGCACGTGGAATGAATTGATTGATTCCAAAATAAGTAAAACATCGAAATTTCAAGTGAATTTCCTAAGAATCCAAAAAACTCGATACGGAGAACGAGGTAAACATTTTGAATTTTGGACAAAAATGTTTTTTCTTCGTCTCACGGTTATTCAAGGATTAAATGAATTCGTAGACTCGCAGCAATTCAACGTCACATTTTATATTTTAAAAATCGAATTTTGTACATTTGCGTCTGAATTGATTTAAAAATAAACGAAATAATATAATTTTCATTTGCGCTGAAAATCTTTATCTTCAGACCGCGGTTATTCAGGTGTTGAATGAGTTCGCACACTAGTAGCAAATTATGTTCACATTTTTACAAAATAGCGACATTTCAAATTGTTCCTAAAAATTGGAGATTGTATGGTCTGGATATTGTTAATCAGCCACAATACGTCAAACAATAATCGGTTATTTTTTTCACAACGACATTTCGCAAGTTGGTGATTTAAGCGAAAGAACGATCATACCAATCGGTTTTAAGCTCGGTCCTTAAATGCTTATGGAAGGCAAAGGAGTTAATATCCTGTTTGGAACTTCTAGCACTTATCGACAGCAGACTAAATCCCTTGGGCACAAAAATGCGGTACAATGTGATATTGCTTACCTCATACTTATTCATGTTTGGGATGTTCATATTTAGCTTTTCATATCTACTAGTTAGTTACACTCTACTTAGGTTGTCTGGTGTTAATCCTGCTGTGGTTGTGTTTGGGCTATTTTGTATGTAAAATCTTGAGTTGTGTTTAGTGACTTGTAGGTTTTTAGGCTTTGCACGCGTCTCAAAAATCAGGTTTATGCTGATAATTGCAAAAAAAATGTGTAAAAACTCCCCAGTTTTTTTATTTTAACGTTTGGGTTTACAAGTATATGAATCAGCAGGTTAGTAGCTCTAACATGTATTTTTTTCAAATCTTATCCTAAGTTAACATATGCTGCTAGACTCTATTTCGAACTCTAGGCAGTTCGTACTTGAGATTATCCGAGTATATGGGGTGTACTTTGCCTTTAGGGGCAATGCTGTCTTCCGGGGTCAATTCTACCCAACCAACCCAAGCGCTTCTAGTCCTTCGGAGATTTCCTCTGGGTCGACGTTTGAATCAATGCCTTTGATGATTACCTACTCTTAAGCCTTTGGCACTTTTTAGTTGGTAGGTGTAGAATTTTTTGTTTTGGAAGTCGAGCCAGTTTACTATTTGGACCTCTTGTGCTGCTTGGACCTTGGTTTCTTTGATATTACCTCTGAGCAAGTAAAAGTTAGATTTGCCTATTATGGCTTTGATGCTGTTAACCAGCTCAGAGTTACTGCTTTCTCTGATGTAAATTTGGGAGGGGAGGTTTAAATTTAATTGCTGTTATGCTTGTCTCTCTTTTGAGTTTTCATCGTTGTTGAGAACTTCCTAGTAGTTCTTATTGATTCTGTCTTCTTTATCTTTGGCGATTTTTGCTGCCCTCTTCTGTTACGATTATGTACCTTTCTAGTCCAGTTTGAATTTTTTTTGCTGGCTGAAGCCTTTAGGTTCTTGTGAGGAGATTTTTTGGGGCTAGAGCCCTGATCTAGGGTCATTGGCTCTGACCTGGAATTTTCTATGGTTGTTTCGTTGGTTATAGTGGCACGTGCCTTGACTTTGCGATTTTCGTGAAAGGAGACATCAATTTGAGTCGGCACTTATTTTATTGACTTCGGCGAATTTTGCTGATGCTCAGCTAAGAATTGCTTCATTATTGGAGCACTGCAGCTAATGTGCTGACACGGTATTGCTTGCACTCACGCACTTCACTGGTATTCTTTCGTTTTGCACTTTTGCACATTTTAATGTAATATTAAATTTTGGACTAGATATGTAGATGACATTTTGTGTGTTTGGAGAGATACTAAGAGACAACTTGATATACATGTATATATATGTAGATAACAATATAAAATTCACTGCGGAATTTGGCAACACTAAATGTTAATTTTTAGACTTGACAGTCACAATAGACTTGACTATAATATTTAAAGAAAACCCACCTTTTCTGACGTGGTCATTCTAAGAAATTCGTGCCAGGAGAAAATAATATTAAAATTGTTACAAAAGAAAAACCTTTTTCATATGTTAAGTACAATTTATATACCGGAGAATTTAAATTAATCAAAAAATACATACAACAAAATACTGTTTATCAAGGGTCTCTCAGACAAATTCTCTTCAATTTTCAAGGAGTCCGTTACTAGATCCAACTTGACTACATAGTGTTGGATGTCTTGTTGCTTTATACATATGTACTATTGTAAATTCTAATCAAACGACACGTGTCGGCTTCTCAATTTTAAAAATTCGATAAATTTGTGGGACAAAAAGTAAAGTATTAATTTAAATTTACAACCGTGGTTTCTGTGTTCCACCAAGTGCCCACACAATTCTCGATAAACTTATTTATTATTAAAGTAAGTAGGAACCGTAAATGGGCATGAAAGGCTTTCATTTTCTTAAATATCCCAGGACAAAACCCTCATTTTATGGGGCAATTAAACACAACTACAGCAGCCGAATTTCCCAGAGACACAATGTTTACAATTTTCCGAAATTTTTCCGATAGGGAATTAAAATGGTAAATAAATGCGTTCACCATTAGGATTAATTCATTAAATTAGAAGTTAAGGATTATATGAGCCGCGCGAAGCACACGTCTCTTCGATCTATTTGTAGCAAGCCAACTCGGTGTTCCCAAACGTTAATAATAATTTTAATAAGTGGTCTCGTGGTCTCACTATGCATAAACATAATTAGAAAATTGTGTTTTCTAAACAAATACAGCCAATCTAAGTGATGACGAGTCGAACGTCGCGTGCGTCGAAGTGGTATCAGTCAGTGGTAAGCTTGTCGGCGCTAAGGGTGTTAGGTTTTATAAAAAATGAACCTAAAGACAATGTGTTTTACGTGGCTTGGAAAATTCAGTTACGCGGATAATTTTTATACTGCAATTCGGCCGCTTATTTTCTTCGCGTATGTGAGCGGAATTTGTCCCATTAACCTACGAGGAGATACGTTAGAGATTGCATGGTCTGGATATTTAATCTCGTTTGCGTATGCAGCAGTGTACATAGTTCTAGTCGTCTTATCAGCCAGAATGCATCAAACAATCAGCGGTTACTTTTTTGACAACGACATTTCGCAAGTTGGTGATTTAATCGAAAGGACCATCACACCAATCGCGGTTTTAAGCACGGTCTTTAACTGCTTACGAAAGGCGAAGGAGTTAATATCCTGTTTGGATCTTCTATCACATGTCGATGACAGACTAAAGTTCTTGGGCAAAAGGATGCGGTACAATATGATGTTGCTTACCTCATACTTATTCATGGTTGGACTGTTTGTATTCAACTATGCATATCTACTAGTAAATTATAATCTGCTGAGGTCATCTGGTGTTAATCCTGATAGTAGTGTGTTTGGACTTTTTTGTACGTCGAATCTTGAGTTGTGTTTTGTGGCTTTTATGTTTTTATGTGTTACACTTGCCTTCAAATACAGGTTCATGCTCCTGAATCAGGTGAGTTTGATTTGCAAAGGCGTGTAGAAAATTTCATTTTACCAACTCACACCGCAGTTTGTGTGCTTTCTTTTTTATAATTTCAAATACAATGTTATGAAAAACAATTTTATATACATATATAATATTTATTAACAATTTTTGTTTACATCATAAGACATACAAAAAACAAAACAACCATAACTTCCCCAAAAAAAATAATTTAATGAACATAACAAATTAATCACGTACTTATTCACGGAAGCTATTCTAATCGCGTACTCCACTACTAAGGCACTGGATATTAAAGTCGGCATCAGAATTGTCCCCTCTCAATAAATAACTAATAGAGCCTACTATCCCATCGCCCAGATAACAATTTTTAATGCGAGGTCTGTGTGAAAATAATTAAGGATTCGTGTCTTCTAAAAAATATGGCCCCCGACTACTTGTGATGACCGTCAAAGCTAATTCAGTCAGTGGTGAGCTTGCAAGTGCTGAGGAAGGACAGGCAGGTGTTCGAAAAAGTGGACTTTTAGAAAATGCATTTAAGGTGGCTTGGAAAATACGGTTACGCAGATAACTTTTATGCTGCAATTCGCCCTCTCATCATTATCGTGTATACGAATGGCCTTGGTCCCTTTCGTATCGTAGGGAGAGACAAGTTGGTGGTTGCGCGATCAGGATACATAATCGCTTTGATGTATTTTACGGCATACGTATTAGTTTTAGTCTCATCAGTAACAAGTAACCAATCAATTATCGGTTACTTTTTAAACAGCGACATATCAAAAGTTGGTGACTTTATTGAAATGATTGTAGTGCCGACAGGGGTAATGTGTTCGGTGTTTGGCTGCCTGTGCAAACAAAAGGAACTAATGTCCTGTGTGGATCTCCTCGCTTTTATCGACTCCAGGCTAAAATTGTTGGGTGTAAGAATGCTGTACAATGTTTTTTTGCTTGGTGCATACATAGTTATGGTTCTCTTGTTTGCATTTGACTTTACATATCTCATAATGAGCTACTCTATGCTAAGATGGTCGGGGGTTAATCCAGCTTATAATGTGTTCTTCTTATTTTGTGCGTCGAATCTTGAATTTTGTGTTGTGGTTTTTATGTTTTTATGCACAACGCGCATCATAAGGTATAGATTTATTCTGCTGAACCAGGTGAGTTGCATCCGATAAGTGCAAAAATTTTTCAAGTTATTCCCTCTGCAGCGATAACGCATTACAGATTAAATCTATTTATAAAAAATGTACTGAAATCCAATTAATATTGTTTGAAAAAATTCATACAAGCACACTAACTCTAGTCAACTCAATTTTGTAGAATACTACTTACTACGACCTCTTGTGCTGCTTGGACCTTGGTTTCTTTGATATTACCTGTGAGCAAGTAAAAGTTAGATTTTCCTATTATGGCTTTGATGCTGTTAACCAGCTCAGAGATACTGCTTTCTCTGATGTAAATTTGGGAGGGGAGGTTTAAATTTAATTGCTGTTATGCTTGTCTCTCTTTTGAGTTTTCATCGTTGTTGAGAACTTCCTAGTAGTTCTTCTTGATTCAATCTCTTTATCTTTCGCGATTTTTGCTGACCTCTTCTGTTACGATTATGTACCATTTTAGTCCAGTTTGAATTTTTTTTGCTGCTGAAGTGGGGAGATTTTTTGGGGCTAGAGCCCTGATCTAGGATCATTGGCTCTGACCTGGAATTTTCTATGGTTGTTTCGTTGGTTATAGTGGCACGTGCCTTGAGTTTGCGATTTTCGTGAAAGGAGACATTAATTTGAGTCGGCACTTATTTTATTGACTTCGGCGAATTCTGCTGATGCTCAGCTAAGAATTGTTTCATTATTGGAGCACTGCAGCTAATGTGCTGACACGGTATTGCTTGCACTCACGCACTTCACTGGTATTCTTTCGTTTAGCACTTTTGCACATTTTAATGTAATATTAAATTTTGGACTAGATATGTAGATGACATTTTGTGTGTTTGGAGAGATAATAAGAGACAACTTGATATACATGTATATATATGTAGATAACAATATAAAATTCACTGCGGAATTTGGCAACACTAAATGTTAATTTTTAGACTTGACAGTCACAATAGACTTGACTATAATATTTATAGAATACCTACCTTTTCTGACGCAGTCATTCTAAGAAATTCGTGCTAGAAGAAAATAATATTAAAATTGTTACAAAAGATAAACCTTTTTCATATGTTAAGTACAATTTATATACCGGAGAATTTAAATTAATCAAAAAATACATACAACAAAATACTGTTTATCAAGGGTCTCTCAGACAAATTCTCTTCAATTTTCAAGGAGTCCGTTACTAGATCCAACTTGACTACATAGTGTTGGATGTCTTGTTGCATTATACATATGTACTATTGTAAATTCTAATCAAACGACACGTGTCGGCTTCTCAATTTTAAAAATTCGATAAATTTGTGGGACAAAAAGTAAAGTATTAATTTAAATTTACAACCGTGGTTTCTGTGTTTCACCAAGTGCCCACACAATTCTCGATAAACTTATTTATTATTAAAGTAAGTAGGAACCGTAAATGGGCATGAAAGGCTTTCATTTTCTTAAATATCCCAGGACAAAACCCTCATTTTATGGGGCAATTAAACACAACTACAGCAGCCGAATTTCCCAGAGACACAATGTTTATAATTTTCCGAAATTTTTCCGATAGGGAATTAAAATGGTAAATAAATGCGTTCACCATTAGGATTAATTCATTAAATTAGAAGTTAAGGATTATATGAGCCGCGCGAAGCACACGTCTCTTCGATCTATTTGTAGCAAGCCAACTCGGTGTTCCCAAACGTTAATAATAATTTTAATAAGTGGTCTCGTGGTCTCACTATGCATAAACATAATTAGAAAATTGTGTTTTCTAAACAAATACAGCCAATCTAAGTGATGACGAGTCGAACGTCGCGTGCGTCGAAGTGGTATCAGTCAGTGGTAAGCTTGTCGGCGCTAAGGGTGTTAGGTTTTTATAAAAAATGAACCTAAAGACAATGTGTTTTAAGTGGCTTGGAAAATTCAGTTACGCGGATAATTTTTATACTGCAATTCGGCCGCTTATTTTCTTCGCGTATGTGAGCGGAATTTGTCCCATTAACCTACGAGGAGATACGTTAGAGATTGCATGGTCTGGATATTTAATCTCGTTTGCGTATGCAGCAGTGTACATAGTTCTAGTCGTCTTATCAGCCAGAATGCATCAAACAATCAGCGGTTACTTTTTTGACAACGACATTTCGCAAGTTGGTGATTTAATCGAAAGGACCATCACACCAATCGCGGTTTTAAGCACGGTCCTTAACTGCTTACGAAAGGCGAAGGAGTTAATATCCTGTTTGGATCTTCTATCACATGTCGACAACAGACTAAAGTTCTTGGGCAAAAGGATGCGGTACAATATGATGTTGCTTACCTCATACTTATTCATGGTTGGACTGTTTGTATTCAACTATGCATATCTACTAGTAAATTATACTCTGCTGAGGTCATCTGGTGTTAATCCTGATAGTAGTGTGTTTGGACTTTTTTGTACGTCGAATCTTGAGTTGTGTTTTGTGGCTTTTATGTTTTTATGTGTTACACTTGCCTTCAAATACAGGTTCATGCTCCTGAATCAGGTGAGTTTGATTTGCAAAGACGTATAGAAAATTTTATTTTACTAACTTACACCGCAGTTTGTGTGCTTTCTTTTTTATAATTTCAAATACAATGTTATGAAAAACAATTTTATATACATATATAATATTTATTAACAATTTTTGTTTACATCACAAGACATACAAAAAACAAAACAACCATAACTTTCCCAAAAAAAATAATTTAATGAACATAACAAATTAATCACGTACTTATTCACGGAAGCTATTCTAATCGCGTACTCCACTACTAAGGCACTGGATATTAAAGTCGGCATCAGAATTGTCCCCTCTCAATAAATAACTAATGGAGCCTACTATCCCATCGCCCAGATAACAATTTTTAATGCGAGGTCTGTGTGAAAATAATTAAGGATTCGTGTCTTCTAAAAAATATGGCCCCCGACTACTTACGTGATGACCGTCAAAGTTAATTCAGTCAGTGGTGAGCTTGCAAGTGCTGAGGAAGGACAGGCAGGTGTTCGAAAAAGTGGACTTTCAGAAAATGCATTTAAGGTGGCTTGGAAAATACGGTTACGCAGATAACTTTTATGCTGCAATTCGCCCTCTCATCATTATCGTGTATACGAATGGCCTTGGTCCCTTTCGTATCGTAGGGAGAGACAAGTTGGTGGTTGCGCGATCAGGATACATAATCGCTTTGATGTATTTTACGGCATACGTATTAGTTTTAGTCTCATCAGTAACAAGTAACCAATCAATTATCGGTTACTTTTTAAACAGCGAAATATCAAAAGTTGGTGACTTTATTGAAATGATTGTAGTGCCGACCGGGGTAATGTGTTCGGTGTTTGGCTGCCTGTGCAAACAAAAGGAATTAATGTCCTGTGTGGATCTCCTCGCTTTTATCGACTCCAGACTAAAGTTGTTGGGTATAAGAATGCTGTACAATGTTATTTTGCTTCTCTCATACATAGTTATGGTTCTCTTGTTTGCATTTGACTTTACATATCTCATAATGAGCTACTCTATGCTAAGATGGTCGGGGGTTAGTCCAGCTTATAATGTGTTCTTTTTATTTTGTGCGTCGAATCTTGAATTTTGTGTTGTGGTTTTTATGTTTTTATGCACAACGCGCATCATAAGGTATAGATTTATGCTGCTGAACCAGGTGAGTTACATTCGAAAAGTTCAAAAATTTTTCAAGTTTTTCCCTCTGCAGCGATAACGCATTACAGATTAAATCTATTTGTGAAAAATGTGCCTACTAACATCCAATTCAATTTATTTGAAAAAATACATACAAGCACGCTAACTCTAGTCAACTCAATTTTGTAGAAAACTGCTTACTACAAAATATGAAAACACCAACTATTATATATTTTACATAAAAACCAGCAACAAATATCGTGAGATTGACATACAAAAAGGCCACCCGTGTTTCTCAAAAACAGTTTGAGATATATGTACATACATAGGTAAAAATGTCAATTTAAAGAGGATTTTAAATTAATTATCTAGAAAGTGAAAGTTATTGCTCCAAGTACTTTTTTTAAATTTAGGAATATATTTTGTTTTTTAAAGCGTCGTGGAATTATTCGAAAAATATAATTTTCGCCAATTCAATTCTATTTACTTGGATGAAATTAAAACACCTGCGTTTTATTGCTTAAAACTATAATAAAGTTAATATTTAGGAAGAAGAAAGAAATAACAATGCAAAGAGCCTGTACCCTTAGATTTATTATTTGAATACTTATTCCAACAAAAACCATCCATTTCTTTTAAATTTTTCTTCGGATCACAATTATTAGGACGTGGAATGAATTGATTGATTCAAAAATAGGTACCTAAAACATCGAAATTTCAAGTGAATTACCTAAGAAACCAAAAAACTCGATACGGAGAACGAGGTAAAAATTTTAAATTTTGGGTAAACTTTTTTTCTCGACTGGCAGCAATTCAACGTAACATTTTCGATTTGAAAAATCGGTATAATCAAAAATCGAAACGGGGATGAAGGGAAATGTTCAATGTGTTCAATAAATTCTTTTGTGAATTTGCGTCTCAATTGATTTAAAAATAAACGAAATAATATGATTTTCATTTTCGCTATTTAGAAAAATAGATCGAGGGAAAATCGAAAGGGATCACAATGACGATGAGAAATGTGGAGCAGGGTAGGGGTTTGCATAAGTACAGCCGAATATCCATTTTATGGATTTTTTATGAAAATATGACCTCATTGCGTTTTTTGTTTCTTAATATAATCGCCATATCAACAGCCTTATTGGAGTGGGGAGTGTTGAATAGATTCGCATACTCAGCACAGTTAACTGTTCGGTGTCGATTGATTTTTTCCATTCCCTTTGTTCCAATGAACGGTTTATCCATGGACATTCACATCACTGAATATTTACCTTTTACAAATTTCTATATTTATGTGAGCCAAAACCGGAAATCATCACTCTAAGAAATTCCTATAATAATTCAAAGGATTCAGGCTTTTTGATAGTTGATAAAAGTTAAAAATATGAAATCGAAATTAAAAAGACTTAAGAATTTGCCTTATGCTTCTATAAATTCCAAGATTTTATGTCTTCAACTTGGGCCCTTTTAAAAAGAGGAATTCTGATAAATTATGCATCAATCGTCATATGTAACAAACTTATTAAATTATTACGAGTAGGTTTTGATACATCTGTCTAGTTACATATTGCATATGTATGTCATTTGGTTTCCAATCGAAAAAATCGACCAAACTCAACACGCATATCTATGGCGAATTACTCCACGTAATTCAGTGCTTAATTGTTTTAGGTACACATACAGATATAGAACCTAGATAGATTAATGGGCCTACTACCATCCAAAATAATCGGCGGATTTCGATCTTCCATCTTTCAATCCAAAAAAGCGTTTGAAAACTTATTGGTGTATTTGCCATATAGGTAGGTACTCATAAATTACAATCAGTATTCCAATACTTGCTTGAATAACAGCCATCGCCAATTGTTGATGTTCTAAATTAATCCCTTCATTTTTAGAATTCATTATAATGGAAATAAATAATTTCAACCAGGTCATTTCCAAGATTTTTAACAATTAACACCATTTAAGGTTATTTTGTTAACGTTTCATAAATTGCATTGGAAAAACGCATGTGAACCACTCCATCTGCAGACTAAAAGCTAATTACCTACTAATGTTATTAAGTAATTGAGTATTAATGCCTGAGTAAAAAAATCGGCCCCTATTCAATCAATAACGGAGCCACTACGAGGAAATAATTATTAATAAATGAACTGAACGCGAGTATTGTACCTATACATGAAAATATCGAAAAAGACCTACCTTGGCTGTGTGCCTAATATATTACGAAATGAATTCAGTCAGTGGTGAGCTTACAAGGATTAAGGAAGGCTTGATAAATCGTAAAAGTGAGCTTCAAAATGCGCCCTAGGTGGCTTGGAACATACGGTTATGCGGATAATTTGTATTCGGCAATACGACCTATCATCATGATCATGTATCTAAACGGAATTGGTCCCATTAAAATCGAGGGGCGAGATAAAATAGTGATTGCGCCATCTGGATATTTATTGTCGCTGTTGTATTTATGCATATACATAATAACTTTAGCCTCATCCGCAGGAAAAGGCCAAACCATAATGGGTTATTTTTTAGACACCGAAATTTCAAAAATGAGTAACATAATCGAAGTAAATTTAATGCCAATCACGGTAATTACCACAGTGCTTTGTTGTCAAATTAGACGAAAAGATATAATGGGTTGTGTAGATGCTCTCGCACTTGCCGACAACCGGTTAACATTTTTAGGCAGTAGAATGAATTATAACAAAATTTTACATGTCTCGTATTTAATTCTATTTGGCGTGTACTCATTTTGCTGTTTATATCAAGTAGCAAATTACATTCTGCTTAGCTTGTCTGGTGTTACGCCAGCTTTTAGTGTGTTCTGGTTATTTTGTATGTCGACTCTTGAATTATGGGTGGTGGTTTATATATTTACATGCATTACGAAAAACATAAAATGTCGTTTCGAGATGCTCAACCAGGTGAGTGAAATTAATTTTTAAAGTATGTATTTCTTTTAAGCCACAATTTTTTTAATTTCGTTGTTTAACAGTGTGTAAGTTAGAATAGGGCCTTGTTAATATTGCAGCCGAGGTAAAATACATTATTAAGTTTGGTGCAAGTCACCTAAAACAACCCGAAAGGGTCACAAAAAATATTGTATGTAGTTCGCAAAGGTCCTATGTGCAAGAATACGTGAATGTGACATGCGAAAAATGGCGAAAAATATGTAGAAAGTTCCGAACAGGAAAGATCATATTTTTAAATTATTACATATATTTGAAGAAGGGGCCCTCGTTGTTATGATATCACATATTCTGTTTTATATTGACACTAGCTGAGTTACCCGGCCTCGTCTGACGGTTTCTGTACTTGTAAATTAAAATTGTTGCGCTATGAATGAATTTGTTCCGTTCTTCTGCAGGAATCCAAACCATTTCCAAGGTAAAACCAAAGTAACCTAAGTGCCCGTCAAAATATTCTACCTTCCACTGAAAATCACATCGAAGTCGGTTCAACCGTCAAACAGTCAGACAAACATTTTAAATACCTCTGTTTATGTTTTGGTATCATGTAAATAAACATATTTATATGTAACAGGCGGGCTGAAAAGTTCGTAGGTTGACCCATAGATGGCTCTACTAGTATCAAATCCATATGATTTTTAGTTAGCCCTAAGCTTTAAAAGACGTGTGTATAAATTTGACAGCTGTTGTATTATTAGTATCTGAGTTATAGCATTTTTAGTGAAAGAACTTTTGTTACTTTAAAAAATGGATGAAAAGGAATTTCGTGGGTTAATAAAGCATTGCTTTTTGGCGAAAAAAAATACTGTTGAAACCAAGGCTTGGCTTGATAAACAATGTTTGGACTTTGCACCAGGAAAATCAACCGTAGAAAAGTGGTTTGCTAAATTTAAACGAGGCGAAATGAGCACCGAGGACGATGCACGCAGTGGACGCCCCAAAGAGGCTATTACCGACGAAAACATCAAAAAAGTCCACAAAATAATTTTTGATAACGGTAAAGTGAAGTTGATTGAGATAGCTGAGACCCTAAAGATATCAAAGGAACGTGTTGGTCATATCGTAAATGAATATTGGGATATGCGAAAGCTCTGTACAAAGTGGGTGCCGCGATGGAGCTCAAAATCGACCAAAAACAACAACGCATCGATGATTCTAAGCAGTGTTTGGAGCTGTTCAATCGTAATAATTTTTGCGTCGATATGTGACGATGGATGAAACATGGCTCCATTATTTCACACCGGATCCAATTCCACAGAAATTTCGCGCCGATGAAGAGGTAATCGCCGAAACTGAAGCCTATTTTGAGGCTAAAGACAAATCGTATTATAAAAATAGTATCGAAAAATTGTATGACCGCTATAATCGTTGTATCGCCCTCGAAGGGAACTATATTGAATAATAAAATCAAATTCTATCAAAAAAATAATTTTTTCTATGCTAGCCTACGAACTTTTCAGTCCGCCTGTTATATGATATAAAAAGAGCAATTATTTTGGATCCACAGACCCTAAGAAATTTCATGAAAATTCATATATGTCGGTAACTCTTGGCCGCCATCTATTATAGAAGTTCAACATTTCGATCAGCGACCCCACGAATCCCTATATTTTCATTTACACAGAAAATCGTTGAGAATATTCGGACTCGATTTAACGAACTCGAAGGATTGGAAATTGGAATTTTTGGCTAGATTGAATCAGCCATCTCTAATTACCATTTCGATAGTAATTCGATGTCACCAACCCCGAAAACATAAGAGGCCCGAATTTTGGAGTAATCCTTCTGAGTTACTAATTTATGGCCGCCATATTGGAGTCGAAATCTTTAATATCCATTTCGATAGTAGATTCGATATCAGTGAAACATAAAAGAACTGGATTTCAGCAAAAGCTATTGGGCTTTAAATGGAGTGCCAAACCTATGTGTGTCTATTAGGTGTTCAATGTGTGGAGTTATTGCCCTTAAATCCATTTTTATTTAAAAATCAATTCTCTTTTAATATTCCCGACTTTACCATATTTATAATTACATGTTCTCTAAGTAACCTCTTTTACTAGCTTCAAAACACTTTGGATCTAAACTCTTTACGCCTTCTAAAAAAAATTTCATAAAAGCTTTGTAAGCATGCAAAAAGATTTATACAAAACTTGTGAGTGCTTGTGAGTATTTATATTACAATATAATAAAGTGACCGGCAACAATTTAACTCCCTAGAATGTGCCCATTAGGCTATAAAGCGATTTAATGTTATCTTCACCAAAAAATCTAACATGACTCTCCCATGAGAACTGCAAGTAAAATTTATTATGCATTCGTGTTTTCTAAAAAAAAAAATATGGCCCTGCTAATTGTAAATAATGAACGATGACGGCAATTTAGTCGGTAGTGAGCTTACAAGGGAGAAAGAATTAAGTAGTCGTCTAAGTGAATTTAAAAGATGTGCTTCAAATGGCTTCGAAAATTCGGTTATGCGGATAACTTGTATACAGCAATTCAACCTCTTATCATTGCAATGTACATTGACGGAATTGGACCCATTAAAATCAAAGGGAAAGATAAGTTAGTGATTGACCGATCGGGATACTTATTTTCATTGGTGTATTTATCCGTATACACAACAGTTTTCATCTCATCAGTTAAAAGGAACCAAACAGTAATAGGTTATTTTTTAAACAATGAAATTTCAAAATTCGGCAACTTAATGGAAATGATTTTGACTCCTTTCGGTGTATTTAGTTCACTGGCTTTGTGCCTAATGAAGCGAAAAGAGATGATGTCTTGTGTGAACGTCCTTGCATATGTCGACGAAGGACTAAAGCATTTGGGTGCAAAAATGAACTACAATAAAATTTTGCTAACATCGTACTTACTTATAATTGGAATGCTTGTATTTTCTTTTACATATCAAATAACGAATTATATTCTGATAAGTTTATCTGGCATTAATCCAGCTTTCGACGTGTTCTGGTTATTTTGTGTATCGAATCTTGAATTATGTGTTGTGGTTTTTATTTTTTTATGCATTACATGCACCATAAGATATAGGTTTATGCTGCTGAACCAGGTGAGTGATTGGTATTGATAGCAGTTGATTTTATCTCTCAAACATTTGCTGCCTCTAACTTTGAAGGAATTATAAAATGCCTTCAATTTTACTCTTAATCGGATGTTGTTTTTTTGTTTTGTAGAGTGCGTCTATATACATAGCTGTAAACCAGAAAATCGCAATTGTTTTTCAGTACTTATTTTTTTATTTATTTATTTACAAATTCATCAAATATCTGACTACTGAGGATAAAGAGACAATAGAAAAGAAACTAAGAGAGCAGACTCTTCAACTGGGCTTTGCTAAGGTTAAGTATATCCAATCCTTGAAGTAAAAGTTGAAAAACCGGGACATTGAACCTATTGGTATGAAATTAATACCGTAATTTGTGCGATGGTAGGAGACATGAAGGAAGTCAGAACCATGGAAATATAAACTAAGCACGGAACGGCTGTAAGCCAGATTTAGCGTACCACATTCCCTGATGTGTTAGAATTGGCTGTGTTCGTATGGTCGCTCAGAGCAGGCGTAAATATGAAGACATAATCAGAAGGGGAAGACAATTCCAAATTTTCCGATGTTTCTGCCATAACGTCTATGCCATCCACAGGGTTTTTTTACGACACAGCCGTTCCGTGCTTAGGTTATATTTCTATGGTCAGAACTTCTCAGCGAACGAGAGGGAACTGAAATACTAATGTTGTCTAGTAGTTCAGGGATTTAATAGAACCTTGAAGTAGGTTTGAAAGGAAGATTGTTTTAGATATTTCACGGCTCTTTTCGAGACTGGTCAGGCCAATTGGTTTCAATCTGTCCGAGTAAGGAGGCAATTTAAGAGGGTCACTGCAAAGCAAGCTCACAAGAGCAAATCGCAAGAATCTGCGTTGAACAGATCCCACTCGTTTTATCTCAGAAATATGATATGGATATATACGTACATACATTCAAACATTCCTACCAAATAAGCATACTTAGGTTTACTTGTAAAATAAAATTCATGGAATAATTAAACACAAAATTTCCAAAAATTCTTTATTTTTATTTAGCGTTCCGCAATTAAGTCACCTGCGACTTCCGTTGTTCACCATTTTTTATTAATATGTAATTTAAAATAAATTGACGCACTTTGCTTGCAAAATGACATTAATATTAATACGGTAAATATTGACAAGTGTAACATTCATTATATGTACGTATTTCATTCTCAAAGAAGAAGTCAATATTTTAGCAGTTATATAATACAAAATTCGGCTTTTGCCATTAAATTGCTAATACATACAGATGTGGCCAAATTATCATCACCTACAGAAATTTTTAGTGAAATTTTATGAAAACGTAGCTATAAGATTCCAAAATAAAAGTTTTGTTGTAAATACATTTATTAATATTTTGTGAACATTCCCCTTGCATTTTTCAAAGATTGTATGCTACGTGGCATTCCAGTGATAGCGTCGTGACCCGTTCGGTATCATTTTCCTGAACTTCTTTCATGGCTTCAATCAATTCTGGTTTGGTCTGTGGGCACTTTTCTGTTACTTTCTGCTTAAAAATAGCCCAGATATTTTCGATAGGGTTCATATCTGGGCTACTCGCTGGCCAGTCAAGGATTTGGATGTTATTAGTCCTTAAAAACTCCGTAACTCTCCTTTCTGTACGGCAAGGGGCTTTATCGTGAATGAAAACTCCATCTCCGGTAAATTTTGCATGCATAGTTGGGATCATCTATGTCTGAAGAACTGTTATATACTGTTTCGCGTTCATTATCCGGCCAATGACGTAGAGTGGGAAGAGTCCTTTCGATGAATATTGCTAACCTAATCATGACCCTTACTGACTGCTTGACCTGCTGTTGTACACATGAAGGCAAATTCTCTTCTCCTTTGGATCTGCGAACAGTCCTGGACATTGGTAGTGTCAAACTCACCATGGTCTCGTCACTAAATATAACCTGCTCAAAAAATAGAGTTAATTTAAGTGAAGCGAAAAATGTAGTCCATGTCAAATGTCCATCCGCCCATGTTTCTCTTTGTTGAACCATCCTAAAATTCAGCCTCTGCTTCTTGCGTGGTCGTCTTGCACATAGCCCACATGGAAAAAGTCGATGTCTTACTCTCCACTCCGATATTTCTAAACCAACGTCACGCATAGTAGCCATTAGAGGCTTACCGGATAAGGTGCGGTCTTCTTTAGCTTTCTGTAGCAAATAGCGGTCCTGGTAGCTTGTTGTTTTTCGGCTGCGACAACATTTGCCTTTTCTTTTAGGACTTTTTGATAACTCAGTAGTTATTTTTTTTTTTGCAAATTTGCTAATGACCGGCTAAATCCCACATTCTGAGTTATTACTCCAGGAGAATGTTGTCCTATTTCCGACAACGTAGAAATTTTCGCTTTGGTCACTGCACTGATATTCTTTTTTTTATCACGCTCACTATTCGAAGTTACAAATGAGACTAAATATCATTGGCTAGGTACTCATCTTTAAATACTGCACAGTGACCATAATATAACTGAAACTAATTAGTAACACAATAAAAACTCTAAACTGCCACTTTCCCGAATAGGTCATTCAGGTAATAATTGCTCCAGGAAAGGGATATTTCCAAGAATATGGCATTTTTATTGCAGTACTTCTTCGTAATTGAGGAAACCTTTGTAAACGTGAACGGCATGCCAATTTAGAAAAAGAATGCAACAGTAGTTTTATAATCTACATTAATCAGTTTTTTTTAAGAGGTCATAATAATTTGGCCACATCTGTGTATGGAGGCGTGCAAACTCAACCCTGGGTTACATCAACCGCTGGTCCAGAGATCTTTCTGATCGCTACCTACTAAAGGCTTTAATTTAATTCTTATGTCCGGCTAATACTTGAATAAGCATAAATAATTTGGATGCCGCACTGCTGAATGCATGCAAATCGCATCAAGGCTGTTTAGAATGATGTTTTTAATTTGTGGTGTTTGAATAATAACTTATTTTTAAATATTAAGAAATGTAATGTCGTAAACTATAAAAATTTTGGCGTTTTGCTCTGCGTCGACTTC
Source organism: Neoitamus cyanurus (assembly GCA_947538895.1). Taxonomy (NCBI): domain Eukaryota; kingdom Metazoa; phylum Arthropoda; class Insecta; order Diptera; family Asilidae; genus Neoitamus; species Neoitamus cyanurus. The sequence goes on from OX384546.1 coordinate 20,254,894, forward strand.
CGTGGAGTGACCGATTTGTGCTTCCTCCGTATGCTGAACGTTTAAATTTTCTTGGCATGACTTCACTTTATAAAAGACAAGAAATGCATATGTTTCTGTTTGTTCACAAGGTTTTGGTTGGTTTAATGGATTCGCCTGATATTTTATCTTTAATTACTTTGAATGTAGGTGTGGCGGATGGTGGCGTATTCGCTGGGTCCGCTGAGACCTGTTGGGGCCTAAACAATCCTCACAACTGATGTGTCGTCGGGGAGGTTACACGCTAGGTAAGTGTAGCTTGGCGGCGCGGCGTCTGTATCCTTGAATGGAGCTGGAGAAGCTGTTAGATGGCTGTAAAAACCAGCCGTTGATCCTTAACCAGAGGGTCCTGGTAGAAGTAGCAGCACTGAAAATATAAGAAATTGCTCTCGGCACGTCTCTGAACTATGGCTCCCCAATGCACTTCTGACGAGGAAAACTCCGATCTTTTAAAATTAAAAATATTTATTTTCCACGGGAATCTTCGCTCCCTCACAAAAGTCCAGACAAATTTTAGTGTTCTCTCCTACTGACTTTTTCACACACTAAAAACAATTTCTACTTCTCTCCCCGATCCTACTGGGTTTTCCCCGCACCCCTGCACTGATTTCTAAGTGCGAAATTTACAAAGTACAAATGAGTTTTTTCTAAAGCTACTGCTACTAATTCTCACTAACACTCAAACATTATTAATCGATACCAAAAAGGACAAGCGCGATTTCCTTAAACCTTGTGGTGACTTCCACCAAGTCCGGGAAAACCATCCACCCTAGACTCTCAAAGTTTCTCAACTTAACCAAAATCCACAGAACTCCACGGCCGCCATATAGGTAATAGGCCCTTGCGTTCGCGAACTTTTCTATACATTAAAAGTCATCGAACAAATTATGGATTTTTTGAACCAATAAGTGATATGTGCAGATGTTATAATATATATTTCCCGTCAATAGATTTTAATCTTAATTTGTTTAATATTAAGTTAAGGCTCCTCTCTCGTGGTTAAATTCTCTTTTTTTAAGGTCAGATTACTTGTGAAGATGTATGTTAGCTTGTGAATAAATAAATAAATAGAAACGGTTTCTACTCTTTGCGCCCCTCTAATTACCATGGAATGATCCTTTCAATCTCCCGCCTTATAATGAAAAACTAATGCTTTTAGATCTGACGTCTCTTTCCAGGTAGGCATTGTCACATTGTTACTAGCGGTGTAGATTCACCCACCCTACTAGCCCTTATAAATATTAATTCTATGGCAATTAGATATGTTGTGAAGATTGTGTTGCACCAATAATTTTTGAGTGCAAAATTGATAACTACTCCAATTACAAACGGTTAAGTATTATGTTAACCTAAATATATTATACTTTCATAAAGACAATTAACTTAAAATGATAATCTAAACACGTGTTGTATAACATATGGGTAAATTAATTTACTTATTATGGAACTGTACCTTAATGATCTGGGTAATAAAAATCGCCCTTCTCTCCTCCACAGTTAATATTTAATGCGGTCACCTAGATGCTGCTCGGTTATTACGCCCAAAAAGTAATTTTTAATAAGTGAATAGCGCTCCACCACTGCAGGTGAAAATAATTAAGGAATTGTGCCATAAATAAACAAATGTATCCCGTCTAAGTGAGGATTGACGAAATAAATTCAGTCGGTGGTGAGCTAACAAGGATTAACGACGGCTTGATAAGTAGTCAAAGTGAACTCCAAAATGCGCTTTAGGTGGCTTGCAAAATTCGGTTACGCGGATAACTTCTATTCGGCAATTCGACCTCTCATCATTTTAATTTATTTAAACGGTTACGGCGCCATTAAAATCGAGGGGAGAAATAGATTAGTCTTTGCCCCGTCGGGATATTTATTCACGTTTGCATATATTGCTCTGTATATAACAGTTATCATTTCATCGGTATCAAGTAATGAAACAATTATCGGTTATTTTTTAAATGACGAGGTTTCAAAATATGGCAAAATAATGGAAATGATTTTGACTCCTGCGACAGTATTTAGTGCACTCGTTTGCTGTCTAATAAACCGAAAGGAATTAATGTCTTGTGTGGATATCCTCGCACTTGTCGATGCCAGGCTAAAATTCTTGGGGACAAGGATAAAGTACAATAAAATGTTGCTAAAGATGTTTTTAACTGTAGTTGTGGTGCTTGCAGTTTGCTGTGCTTTTCAAGCAGTGAATTACATTCTCTTACAATTATCTGGGGTTACCCCAGCTTTTAGTGTGTTCTGGTTATTTTCTGTGTCGAATCTTGAAATGTGTATGGTTATATTTATGTTTTTGTGCATGATACATTTCATAAAATATAGATTTATGCTGCTGAACAAGGTGAGCTGGGCTCTGTCCTCCGTAGATGTAAAAGCAATAATTTGCTTACCCTTAGAAATTAGAAGTTAACTTTTTTTAACGGGATCTTATTGTTTCTCAGATTTTCACAAGAAACTTAAATTTAACTTAAATTGAGAAATTGGTTTGTCTGAAAAGTTATGACGTAATTTTCAGAAGGCATTTGTTTGTATAAAGAACAAAGATCACTCAATGATACTCGTATATTGCCCGTTTTGCTCGATGACCTTTACCATCTTTCAGTGACCTTCAGAGTTCCTCATTCATAGAATGTTCTGTTTTTCGGTAACAAACTGAACAAGGTGCTAATGTACAGTCTCCTCATATGAATTAAACAATATACCACGCAACGAATTTTGAAGAGAGCGAAAAAAGTGCAAATCTGACGGCACAAGGCCAGCCGACTATGGTGGGTGTGGCAACACATCCTATCCAAGCTTCAAGAATTTTTGACGCGTTATCAAACTTGTGTGTGGTCTTGCCGAATTGCCGACCGTACATAATCAAATTGATTGTTTCATTCCTGTATAAGAACTCGAAGAACACAACAGCTTTAAAACCAAGCACACTGAGGTACCAGTACCTCTGAATAACTGAATCATACCTGAATCTTCACTTGTAGGGTACCTATGTTATTCCTTTACAAACAACAAATCTTTATTTATAAAATATATCTTTTTTGAACATCATTGAAAGTATACTCCATCGGAAGCTACAACCTTTGCCCATATTTCCGGTGACTTGCTGATTGCATCCCTAAAAAGTTGCTCGTCCTTCGAAGCGATCCAATTATTAAGCCTTTGGATACTTTCAAACGAATGAAACCGTTCGCCACTGACTGCATCGACCGGAACAAATAACATAGTAATCGAACGGTGCAATTTCCGGTGAGTAAGCCGGGTAGTGCAACACTTCTCAATTCAGTCTTTCTAAATAGTTTTTCACTGGTTGAGCTATATGAGGTCTCGCGTTGTCGTGTAAAAGTATTATCTTGCCTGTCGTGTCGATTGTCCCATTCTTGTCGGATTTCTTCAATAGCTCGCTTTAAGCGCATTAGTTGCCTGTAGACATCGCCAGTAATGGTTTCAGACGGTTGCAGCAACTCATGATAAATATCACCTTTCATATCCCATCATATACAGGGCATCGAAAATGCCATCTTCACCATAAACTGTCTGAACGATCTTCTGCACATACTATCCGAAAAAGCATGTTCACCGTATGCTTCTAGCAAATGATGACTTTCAGCGGTGGATTTCTTTAAGTTATAGAAGTATGACAACACTTTCCGCAAATGTCGATTATTTGGTACAAAACTCTCCAACTTCAACCGCAAAAAAACTATGTTGTAAGCGCTTTAACTGATCGAAATACAATGGATTCTGATACTGATTTAAACCGGTTCAGACGTGATACATACAATAAGAGTTGCGCCATCTATTAGAAAACGGAACTTACTTTTTCTCATACCTAATATATGTAACTATGCATATATAAACGTATCATCCTCCATATAGGATCAGTAATTTTAAAATTCCAAATAATGACCCCGGATTTGCAATTTACGAGTGTTGGTAATTTTAGTAACTTCAACTTCATTTAGTATGTGTTTTAAATTCGTCATATCGAATCTATTAATTTCAATAGCAGAATCGAAAACAGTGTTCCTGAAAGCCGCTTTATATAAATTTTTATAATATCTAAAGGAAATATTGGTTCACAATTTTCAGTTGCCATATTGTATCTGCCATTATAAATTTCCAAATTTCAATAGGAGATTCGAATTAGTTTCCCTAAGAATCCATGTTGGTGAAAATTAATTCAAGTTGAAACTTTGTGGCCACAATCTTCAATTTTGAAATTTCGATAGCAAATTCAAAACTAACCACCCAAAGTCTTTAAAAACTTTTTTCATGGAAAGCCCTTAAAGTTGTAAATTTTCGGTCGCCAAATTCCATATCCCTCCCGTGCTTGAATATGCCAGTCAGGTGAGTCGAATCCGGTTCCTTCGCTTTGCTCTACATGGCCTCCCTTAGTCAGACCACTAGAGTTTGCCTCGTTATGAGGATCGACTGAAACTGATCGACTGTTAAGTAAGCGACACGACTCTATCGACATTACCTATCTTTATTCATCAGCTGCTCTCCGGTGTCATTGTCTTCCCCTCTCTGTTACAGCTGATATCCCTCCACACTAATCTAGTTTAGTTCTAGAGTCTTCAAGTTCTTATTTTTGTGTGTTTGTATGCATGCACATATATCTGTATAGCTTGTATTAAATGTGTTTAATTAACAAATTAAATATTCGATGGGATGGGGAGGTTGAAAACAAACAAACAAACAAGTTTTCGACATTAAGTGTATAACATAGTAGCAGACGCATCCCAGCCTTGTCCGGGCATTTCCATACATATAAATAAAAATGTTGACGCATTCATTCAACTCTTTCAATTTTTATCTAAATTAATTTTTATCTGTGGAACCTAAAACATTCGGATGGGATAAATAGTGGCCTAAATCTACCTTCCAGTGAAAGTCCCATTGAAATCGTTTCAGTTATTCCCGAGTTTAGCCCGAACAAATAGACAGACATACAGGGAGACGAAAAGTAGCCTAAATCATGCCCGGCAAAATACTCTACTTTCTAGCGGAAGTCCCATCGAAATAGGTTCAGCAGTTTTCGAGATGATCAAAGACAGACCCTCCAATTTAAGGGGGTTATTGCGAATATCATATTTCAATCGAATCGGAAGCCAACACACATATTTAAGGCTGAAATGCAAAGCATTTTAGTGTCTCGGCTTTCGATTCGATTGGAAAACGATATTCGCAATGGACCCCTAATTTATATGTGATGTATAAATAAGGATTAGTATAGGTTTCAGTTTCAGTTCATACTGTTCCAAATGGCATATTCCATCATCTGATAAAATTAATCATAATAAAAAGCTGTGTAATGTATATATATGAAACGATGACGCACGTTACCTTTATTTTTTATTTATTGAACACAACATAATGGCAAACATTTTAATTGCCCAAAATGGGAGGGACCAGCAGGTCATAAAGTGATCTAATTATTATCTTTCCCGAAAATCTCGCATGACATTTCTAAAAATGAAGAGAATTAATATGATACATTAAGCACGTCGTCCAACCTTTATAAGTCTTAGTTGACTTCATTTATTAAGGTAGGGGATATTAAGGACTGCGCCATGAAACTTGTCCACTCCCCAATCAATATTTAACGGAACTACTTCAGTGTTACTACCCCCAGATAATAATTTTTAATATGTGAATTGAACTTGGAGGGTTTGGTGTAACGTGAAAATAATTGAGGAATCAAATTTCCTACAAAATATGACTCGGTTGTAAATGATGAGTGGCAAAGTTAAATTCAGTCGGTGGTGAGCTTATAAGGGCTACGGAAGGATACGGTGTAGAGCGCTGAGATTGTCAACAGTGGCATACAGTACAAAGAAATGCGTTTTAAGTGGTTTGGAAAATTCGGTTACGCAGATAATCTACTTGCGGCAATTCGACCTATTATTGTTGTTCTATACTTATATGGAGGTGCGCCCATCCGCCTCAACGGGCAGGATAAATTGGTGTCCGCAAAGTCAGGATACTTGTTTTCGTTGGCGTTCTCTTTGATGTATATAATTACTTTTGCCGTGACATTAACAAAAGGCCAAACAATAATCGGTTATTTTTTAAACAATGATATTTCAAAAGTTGGTAGTTTTATTGAAATGACTACCAGCCCGTTCGCTGTCGTAACTACAGGAATTTGCTGCCTCTACAGGATAAAGGAGTTAATGTCCTGTTTGAATATCGTACCACTCGTTGACTACAGGCTGAGGTTATTGGGCACAAGAACAAACTATAACCAGGTTTTGTTTCAATCGTACTACTTTATGGTTATACACTTTGTATTTAGTTGCACATATCTAGTAGTGGGGTACATTGTGCTAAGGTTATCTGGTATTACTCCAGCGTTTGAAGTGTTCTGGTTGCTTTGTATGTCAAATATGGCAGTAAATATGGTGGTCCTGGCATTCATAGTCGTTACGCGAATATTACGACACCGCTTTAAAACTTTAAATCTGGTGAGTTGTGTTTGAGATTCTTATTTAATAAAGTGTTACAGTTAACTAATGAATGGTGAACGAAGTTTGTATTTGGTTTTGAATGATCCTCCTGTTTAAGGATTTATCGAAAAGATATTTTCAACACATTTGGCACAGCCGTGGAAACAACTTCACTGAACTAACACACTGGCTTAATTTTAACCCTTATGAGGAGAGCAGAATTGAACAGAGTGAGCTATGAGTCCATTTCGACGGCAGTTCATAATGCAGCTCGGAGTAAATTTCGATATATTATGATAAGGTCAATTATATCCTATGTGGACTACGTACATCTGCCACAACTATTATGGGGTGTTTATTGTTAGTTTTCTGTAACTTTTGGATTGTGTAATTAGGTGCGGACTACATATCGGGGTTAGTGATGAACAGAATTGATCTTAGGGTTGCAGAAAGTGCGAGACGAGACTAAGAATACAATATGATACACATTAAAAATTGAAAATACAAACATTTGTACATTTAAAAAAAAGCATCCTATCAGAAAATTACTTCGAGTAAATATTTTTATTTTATTTTTATTGGAAAACTCGAATTTCGCAAGTATGTGGAGAAGCTTTAATTTCCCCAAAGCAAAACTCTAAGGTAAAACAAGAAATGTCTGCTACTGAGATCGTTATGGGCGCTAAGAAGTTAAAACAAATTTTTCCAAATTCTTAGTGTTTTGTCTCGGATGAAAGTTGATAGACAAGACCAAGTCTAGAATTAGTCTATTAATACAAGACCAATATCGAGACTGAATATGCAAGACCAAGGTCAAACCACGACTATCCATATTCTAGGTCCTGGTCTTGCTTTTGCTTATCACTACTTTGATGATGTGAATCTTTACCGAATCTCCGTATAGCCAGGGTTATCAGGGTTAAGGGGTTTAGTTGACGGAAAACGTCCTATATCACAGATGCAGGGGAAACTATGAGGAAGTCGACGATATGATTTTGTGTAGGTATATAATATTAAATATAAGCTTTAATGTTCTTAAAATAAATGTTGAAGTTTGTAATATTTTTCTTAAAACATTAAAAGAGATTATACATATAACATGAAAAACCTTCTCGATTTCAGATTCTAAAGAACTTACTCGATGAGCATTCCCACTACCCGACTCCGGAATTATTCGGTGGTGATAGTTCACCAAAAATTTTCTTCATAGGCAAGGCAACACAGTTTTCGGCAACAAAAATATCTCCGGCCAACGTTATTAGGGAAGTAACCAACATCCACAACTTGTTGCACGATAGTTGTCGTCTCGGAGAGAAATACTTCTCATATCAGATGCTCGTGATAATCACTGTATCGTTTCTCTTCATTATTTTCGATGACTACTACATTCTGGACATACTACTGACGAAGAAGACCATGAAGCCCAAATTTAACGTCGACACCTTTGTGATATTTTTAAGCAGCCAAATGTTACTCTACAGCCTTATGATCGTTGCAATTGTGGAGAGCAGCAGTAGAACAATTGAACAGGTTACTGAAAGATTTTTTTTTTTTTTTGCAAATAAGCTTATTTCAATATTTCTTTTTATATTCAGAATGATGAGATTGCTATCCATGTCCATAAACTTTTGCAAAGGACAACGGATAAAGATGTCGAAGACAAGCTCAACAAGCTCTCAATGCAGCTGATTCACAGAAAAGTGCGATTCTCCGCAGGGGGTTTGTTCTATTTGGATCGCACCTTTATATTTACGGTATGCTAACATTGTCTTTAATTATTAGATTTTAATTTTTGTTTCAGTTGGCAGGCTCAGTTACAACATACCTTGTGATATTGCTGCAGTTCGGAAATAACTCGGAAAGTGGTGATGATTGCTGTATTTCACCGAATTGTACAAGTTTGAACAATTTTTAAAATTTTAATTATGTATTGTAATAAGGATTCTATGAATCAATATTTTATTCCGTGAAATTTACAATTCCTGCAACTTAAATGTGTTTCATGATATTTTCAAATTTTGTAAGGTGTTTGTATTCGGTGTGTCTTTCTATTAAAAAGATGAATGTTGCAATCTTGCTTAAAATAAAATTTTATTCATTTGCAGGAGAATTTCAGTAATTTTTGGAGTTTGGTTGTTTTAATTAATTAATTCAATATAAATAGGTCATTCCAAAAATTTACTAATTTGTATGAACTAGCGGCGCAAGATTAATCAAGTAACATCATTATTGGCAAGCATCTTTACCTGCATAGTCCCTATATAGACATGGCCCCCTTTTTATGTTTTTCTGTTTTTTAAGTGAAAATTCTAATAGAATGAGGATGTCATCGATAACAATGATTGTTTCGCTGAGTTTGTCCAAACTTAATTTTTAACTTGATGAAACAATTTCAATTTCGCTGGATTAAGTATTTACATACGCATACTCGATGGTGCACTACACTAGTAGTATTTTGTTTTATCTTACTCAAAGCTGATTAAGATGGAGTAGACGCACTTTGACAACAACAAAAGATTTCCATTTGTTGAATAAATTGTTAAATTTTTTCATATTACTATCAACGGGTTAACCGTTTTTCATAATTGTGCGGCTCTAACATTCCGATGGGACACTTCCTTTGCCTTTGCAATTACATGGGTTCCCTTTTAGACAGGAGACGAAGATTTGTGCGGTATGGAGCATGTGCCCCAATGTAGCCATACGTTCCCCATCTAACAAATGCTGCAGTAACGCAGCGATTGTGTACCTGCAAAACTCACATTAGCGACGAGGCCAGCAGTTTATGTATACCCTACTTACATTACATATATAAAATGTGCCTGCTGTTAATAGGACAATATGTTTGGAATTTAACGAAAAGGTAAATATGAAAAAGAACAAAAGTAAATTGTGTATGCTAAAGCGCCCCTTCCCTCCTCTAGAACGTACTGAATTCGACTTAATGTGCATTATTCTTTTAAGGGAGTAACGAACTTGTTGGCTGTGGCTGTGGTAGGGAGCGGGGCCATGGAAATATAATATAATGAGTACCTCACCCAAGTGGTTCTATTCATTCTTGACAACATTTGATAATCCTTGGGGGATTCCCCAGTTTACTAATTTCAAAAACTTTCGGCAAAGCTTTAAGCTCGCTTTTGTCAACAAATCTTGGAGAGGAGTGTACTTAAACTGCTCTGGGTGAAAGTTTTAATAGAAGGCAAACGCAAACGTTTATGGAACTCAAATTTCTTTTTTCTCAAGTCAAGTAGGATGATGTGAAAATTTTAATAAAACTACTTACTTATTGAAAAGCTTTTAGAGTTAAAATAAAGGTCGAATGCATGCGAAAGCTCTGTTCGTTTAATCTGTTTGCCATTTTAGTTTTATACTCGTAGTGCTGACACAGCCAAAACGTCAATTTGAATGTCAAATCGGTAATAGTCAAACAGTGGCGGTTGCATTTAGATAAACTGGGTGATTGTTTCTAGAGGAAATGGGGTAACTACTTGCTTTGTTATTCATAATGTAAACATTACACTTACCAAATTATTTTAGAAAAACTAGGGCGTGGCGTAAAGAAATTAAGAAATTCCGCAGAAAGCGCAGACGGCAGAAAATTGCTGCTGAAAGAGCGAAGAAACTGAAGGAAGGTAAGCTAACGTTGTATTTCTTTGAGTATTTCTCTTTTAAATAAATAAACATCATTTTAATTAAAACAGAGGAAGAGCTGCTTTCAAAGGATCCTGTCTATCAAGACTGGTTGAAAGAGCAAGACATTTTAGAACAACATAAAGCAGAGGAAGAGGAAAGAATTCATGACGAGGAGGAGGAGAAGTGGCTTCGGCAGGACCTCCTTGCTCAGAAAAGGTTTCGCGAAGAGCTAAAAAAGCGAAAAGAAATTGAAAAGGTAAAGGACGAGGAACGTTTGAGAATACAAAAAGAATTTGAAAAGCAACAAGAGCTAGTACGGCAAAGAGTAGAGGAAAAACGGCGCGTGGCCGAAGAGAAACAGCTCAAACACGAACAGTTCCTTCAGAAAATACAGGACTATATCGACAGTGATTGCCCAATGCCTGAAGAACTTGAAGAATCTGCTGACACTAATCCTGGCAAGGAGATATGCCCGTTTTTCACAAAGACAGCTTCCTGCAGATTCGGAGACAAATGCAGCCGTAATCACTCCCGTCCGGGGATCAGCAAGATTTTACTCCTTCCTCACTTTTTCAATCATATTCGTCTTGACCAAAGTAAAATCACCGAGTACGGGAGTGATCTTGCCCTTGAGTTTAGTGATGCCGAGCTGTACAGGGATTTTGTTGTGTTCTTCGAAGACGTTGTACCAGAGCTGGAAAAGTATGGGAGGCTGGAGAATTTCCGGGCTTGTAAAAACTCCGAGCCACACTTAAGGGGCAATGTATACGTCGAATATTGGGATGAAAGGTTCTCACTTTCCATTATGATAATTATTTTATTTATTACTTCCGTTTTGACATAGGGATGCCCTCAGGGCGTATATGAAGCTGCAAGGAAGGTACTACGCTAGCAAGCGTATCAATGTGGAGTTTGCGCGAATATCATCATGGAAGTCTGCTATTTGTGGTACGTTCTGTACTCATTTTGGCGTCGGAATTTGAAAATTCCAAGTATCCTTTAAAAGAAATGCAAAAGCCAGAACGGGCATGAAAATCGTGTTCATATTGTTTATAGTTTGAATACTAGGAACGTATTAGATTCTGATTGTACCATAAGCACTTGGAAATAGGAGCTACCCCACAAAAGCGCGAAAAACAATATATTGGGTCATCCGATAAGTAATGCGGTTTTTTGGAGTACATTGTAAAATAACGGTAAAAGTAAACATAACTTAACGTACCATAACATAAGATATACAGTGACACTTCGATATACTGCTCTCGCTTGTAGCGCCAATGGTCCCGACCCCTCAATATTTCGGCAATAAACATCTTGTGCTTTGGTCAGATTAATCCAGTTTCTTCCGAATTAAAAAAATGTCTACTTGAAGGCTTCGAAGAAGATAATGGGGTCTAATTTTGAGATCCGATTCATGTGTACTTTTAAAATCCAAAATTATTTCTTACATCAAAAATCGTGTTGACTTTAAATATTTAGGTGCATACATATATCAGGGCTTGATAATAGCAACTCTATTTATTTAAGAGAAAGCAAAATCATTTTCCAGGAGATTCAACTGTGGTATATCCCAAAATTTAATTTAACACTATAACTATCAAAAGAGGTCAATTTAATTCCTTACACCCTTCACATAAATTATGTAGATTCCTTACTTTCCTAGAATGGTAGTGAAAAAAATTAATTCATGAGTACCGGTTCCCAATATTTATTCCTTAAAAAGAACAGCCAGGCATGCGGATACGATGTGATCAAAACTAATAATTCTTGTAAAAAATTCTGACGAACACGCAATAACTGGTAAGAAAAAACCGCATTATTTTATTATTCAGTTATGTATGTGATGACCTAATATTTCGAACCTCTGCTTCAACAAATCCGTACTTGGCTATTTTGAAGCTGATATTTTTGACATGTGTATTGAATTACTGGAACTATTCTCTTTTTCTATCTATTAATCAACATAAATTTACAAATATGAATTTGCTGTGAAGACCAATAGATGTATATATCCCCATTGAACTCCTAAAGGATAAACTGATTTAAAGGCCTTAACCATTTTATAGCCGGTTTAGTCACGACTTCATTCCCTAGACTACTGACGGCAAAACTACATTAGGGTTTTTGCCATATCGTCCCAGTCTATTGCAATATCGTTTTCTAGGGTATTAAAAGTAGGTCCTTTTGTAGCCTACTTCAATCATCCGGATCCATGAAAAACATTTTTATTTAACCATAAATAAGTATTTAAAACTAAAACCCTATTACGCAGAAAACAATTGAAAAGTTAAGAATAAGTTGGTTATTTGAAATTCTGTTTTACATTTATCATTATTTCATTACAAACTTTTACATAGGTAGCACATAAAAATACCGCAGAAATAGGGTTGTCACATATCGAAAAAACCGACAGCTCTAGGAACTCTTTTCCAAATTGTGAAAATAATAATGAATTTCAATTTTGTTTTCACGATTTCCCTTTCTCTATCATATAAAGTCCCAAACTGCTACAACTTGTATTTTATTCTTTGGAAATACTTCTTACTTCGTCTCCTCGGAACTACCGATTAAAGTTTAGGTCTTAAAGATAAAAAGCATAAATCTATGTTGCTCCCTCAATAAATTTCCTCTATAAACATCTAGTGTTTCGTAAATAAAAAGATTTTCCTTGACCCGTCAGGATTATCGTTATCGAGGAAATGTCCAAAAGGAAAAAATTGCAATTTTTTACACATCTTTAGAAATCCTCAAAACAAGTACAACGCTTCATTGTACTCGGATTCGTCATGCAGAAGCGAAAGGATAGACCCAAAGAAAGAGAAGAATACCCGAGAGAGTCCAAGGTGGGCATTACCTTATAATTTTAATAAAAGTTACTTTAAAGAATGTGTGTCAATGCAATAAGACATAATACTTCTTAATGTTTAAAATGCGTTTAGTTTAAAAATAAATAACTTTCAGCTGGAACAGTTTTGAGGATGGATCATCACAGAGACGCGACTGGCGGTGGTCTGAAACTCCTGAGAGATCTACAACTAAAGAAGGGAATGTATCACCAAGACGTTACTCCAGAGAAAGAATAACGAGTCATAGGAAACGAAGGAGTAGAAGCAGATCTAGATCAGACAATTATTCTAAGAAATCTGAAGGTAGGACCAGACGAAGGTCGAGAGATGGAAGTTGCAGAAGCTCGAACAATCGCACAAGATCGACTTCAACAGACAGAAATTCTTCAAGGTGTTCATCGAAAAGCTATAGTTTCAGGAGAAAGGACCAAACATTGTTAGAAAGCACAGATAATGATTCTCGACGAACGGCAAAAAAACAGAGGTCAACTAGAAAAAGTCCTGTAAATATTAGAAGAAAAAAAAGTAGCAAGGACATGTCGCGAAGGAGGAGCAGATCTAATTCGACTGGAACCAGTTCAAGTTCAGAGGATTGTAGAAAGCCTAAGAAGAAGAGAACTAGAAAAAAGAAAAAACGCACCCGAACAACAGAATAAAATTTGTTTTGGAAATATTTTGTATTAATTAAGGATTTCCTGCGCAATCCATTTGTCAAGGGAAGTTCTAAGGTCTTATGCTCCAACTGAATACGCCAGCGACCGACCGTATTTTTTTCACACACAAATCATCGCCATTCAATTTATCTCTAGGTCAGCGAACCACCTTCCAGCTAATGATATCAATCGTTCATCTGTATCTGTCCAAAAACATAAAAATGTGCAAATTTGTTCGAACGTGAGCACCTATCACTTCGGATCTAAAAGGAAACACTTCGCTGGGATTGATTACAGTTTCTTTCTTATTTTCTGTCGTGAATAACTCATTCAAATGCGCGCCACACCATTTAATTGTGGCGATGCCATCGAATCGAGAGAGAATTGATCTTGGTGACGGGTTTGCATGGCGAAGGCATCTTTTTACACTTCTACGCATCCAATAAGCAGCAGCATACCTGAGCTTGCGTGCCACATTTGATAAAATCATTTTCTATTGAAACTGATACAAGGTCATCGATTGAGAGCATAATTTTGCTTCCATTTTTTGAATTTTCTGTTTTGTCTTTTTGTCAAGAGATCGAAAATTATCAATGATTGAGGATGGATGGATGTGAAAATGCAAAGTGTGATTGAGGGTTTCGAAAGGTGCTACATAAAGGTGTAATAAATTATTGAATGGATTCAAGATAACGCATTACGTCATTATTTTGTATTTGTATTAGAAAAGGTTAGTTTGCTGAAATTATCACATAATAGATATGACCTTACATTCCTTTAGGCCTAAGGATCGACTTAACTAAAATATATCCCAAGAGTACTTTTTTATAAAAAAGGTACTCATCATTAAATACAATGGATAACAATTCCTAGTGTCAAAGGTAAAAATTTCAAAAACTACACTTCTGTATGCCCAACACACTAAATATTTTTGTTTTATCCTGTGTAAGTGCATTTCTCTTAGTACATGTTCACACGATTCGCTTTATCGCTCGAATTGTTGCCCTCCGTTTGATTAAATGTTTCATTTTAATTTCAGTATTGTTCATGACGACTGAAATAATTATGTAGTTTGCAAAAAAAAAGAGTTGATTTGTTAGCCATGAAGCAACTCTTTTTTTGTAAACAAGTTTTTCACAACTATATTACTCCTTAAGTAAATAAATCTGTAAAAAAAAGGTGAACAAATATTCGTGGTCGTTTCGTTCATTTGTTTTGAAGAAGCCGTCTTAACTGATGAGCGGCATACATAACCCGTCGAGTGCAGACATTTCTAGCGCAGAGTCGAGACCATAGGCACTGTTCTATCCGCTATAACTTCGACTCTTTTTTTTTTAACTTAAACTATCTACTTTAAGATGATATATGTAAATATTTGAAAATTCGAAAAAAGGTTTTAATTATCATAGAGTGATGTGCTTGTGCCGCAAAGTTATGGCAGGTAGAAAACAAATTCTGGTGTATTCCCCGTAGTCCCGTGCTTAAAGGGTTAAGTGGCACAATTTGTAACTGAGACCTTAAGAACCTTACGAACGTGAGTCCAATTCTTATAATGTCGCACTTCCTGCCCATCCCAAAGTACATCTCTCTATCAAATAACGTGACGAACGGTCGCGGAAGCAATTCGTGTGAACAAACATTTTGAAACGGTTTGAAGCGATAATTGGTGCTTTTTTTTGCAGTATATTCCGCATATTATTTCTAATCAATCCAAAACTTTCCGAAAGCCATTGACAGCCCACTGGTGTCTTCATTAATTAATGAATTCATCAAGCGGAGTAAATCTGATGAGCAACTGTATGAAGAAATGACTGCCATTTTTATCAGTTTCTTTTATGAAAAGAAAAACAGTAATGTGATGGTGAAGTTGCTGTATTGAACACAAGTGCATAAAGGTAAGAATTTCTCTAATTTCAAAGCTAATGAATGACAGAAGATAATAATAGGGAAATCGATAACTTGTATTACAGTGTTGAATTACATATTTATATTGCTTTTTGAATAACCCAAATTGAAATGAAAATTTTGTATGGCTCAGAACCTTTTTATGCATTTCCAAATCTTTTCAAAGTCTTTATATACAAGAATGAACTTACAACGGAACAAACAAGGGATTGGAGTGAGACAATTTTACAAGTAGGCCTTAGGCTCCACTTTAGCGGGGATTCTCTCCAAGTTAGAGTGAAAATAATAACTATACCTGACATAATTTAACCGTTTTATTAAGAGGTTTTCATCGAAAATATTTGAAGAAAAAGTAATAAAAAAATGATATTTTACTATCCTTACTAATATATAAATGTGAAACGATTTCGGTGAGCTTATCTTTCTTTCGCGCTTAAGCGAGTGAAAAGATTTCAATTATAATTTCCATACACAATGCCGTGCATCGTTCAAACTGGTTTTTGGAATTCAAGATCACGGTCGACAATTTTTATGGAGTCTTAGGGGTTTGCAGAGTTATGTTTTCGCTCTGATTCAGATTCTCCGACTCACAAACTACCCATTTAACCTCCCCAGAAACATTTCTCCACCACACATTTGCAAAAAATTTTACAGTAAAATACTAGCAAACATCGAAAAATAAAAACCAAAACATAATTCAATATTAAATGAAGGTGAGAAAAATACCTAAACTTCTCTATTTTCTTTACGGCAAACTTATAGAGGTGACCCCTAATTAGTATATCAAAGCTGCGATGTAACCCAAGAAAAAATGAAGATGAAACTGCTTAGATGTACTTTTTTACTTGCACCTATTGTGCTTTATTTTGTGCGCATGATAGCCGTATGATCTTCCGAAGTAATTGTGATGGAATTTGTCACTGCGATAAAAAAAGTATATGAATTAAACATACAAACGCATATTAATTCATGACATCATTTGGCGGACTTTATTGAAGATATGTACATATTAAGACATCATTTTACCATATGCACCTCTTGAATGAGACTGCTCTTGGTACGCGGCTCACTTCAAAATAATAGCGATTTTATCTCCACGCCAGCCGGTTGGGTTGGTTATGGCATCCGCGAACGGCTCAATGAAATCGTCAACGTGAATTGAAATGGCATTCTGTTCTACATCCGTCTGATAATTATTTGATCGGTATAATCGCACCGCTCACCATATTTATCGATGCATCAAAAGCGTCAAAGCCAGTACTTGAACTTCTCTTACTTCAAAAGCATCTATAGAAAAGGAAGTGAACTTATGTATGTATCAATGATCCGCTCTGATTATTTCCTACATTCGATACAAAGATGCTCCATACCAAATCGCTTACACCTGCTTATCACTTGAGACACACCAAAAGCCTTGAGATCGCAAAACTAATTTAATCGGCTTGACATTGTTGAAATATAGTGCCACTCACTGTACGACGAGATGAAATTATAATTACTGCTCTGCCTGCGTTGAAATAAGTGAATTGAATTTGTTTTTTAATTACTCAAGGCGGCAGAATTCAGTCATCAAATCATCCTTTCACTAGACGATCGGTATACGCGTGCAACCTTACATCTCGAAAATTTCTTTGCAAAAGTTCAAACAAATCTCAGAATAAAAATAAATAAATAAAAAAGCCTTAAATCCACACGACATGACAGTGCATTTGATGCACTGCAATAATATTAGTTCTTTACATTGCATCTATGACTGCCTTGGATAGGCTAAGTTTTTTTCATTGCCACTTATTTGCCGCACACCATAATGCTCATTTATTTTTCAACCAGAGTTTTCCGATAAGAGTTTAAGTTGCATCTTGGTGCAATTATCCATCCACAGAATCCGTGTTGGGTGGTAAAAAGCACAAGAGGGGACTGTGGAAATTGATTACGAATTCTGTGATTACGCAAAAATCGTTAATTTTACAAACGAAACGAAGAGCAAAACAGAAATGCAGGCAGGGAAAACAACAAAACGACAAAGCTATGGCACAAGGAATTCTTGGTCACGAACCTCTTCAGTTTCTCTGTTTTTATTTTTTTCCTTTTCGCGAGTCTTTCGTCATAAGCGATATTTTGTGCTCGTTTTCCTAAAGATGGGCTCAGAGTTAAGCCGATATCAAGTTGACGTGATAATCCGTCACGTCACGTAGTACGTGACGTTAAAGTATGTTTTGCGTTACTTCTCCTATTCGATGAACCTCTTGAAATACCAACTGCAAACGATTAATATGTGAAGAACTAAAGACAAATTAAAGCGACTAATCGAGAAGGGAATTTTTGCGATAACTTCGGTTAAGGTCACTTTAAAGCGGATTTATAATCTGTACAGCTCGGAAAGTTCGGAAATGAATCATTCCTCCATTGATGCGATTATGAACTAAAAATTTAACAGAGTACAAGGTAAAATAGCAAATATGCGCCGCAATTACCTGGAGTTTATTAATAAATATTAAAATATTTTAATCATTCTACAAGAATAACATATTGCTCTTTATCTGAACACAATCTTTATCCATAAATTGTTGCTGAGCACTCGTTTGGATCCCCCTGGGAATCAACAAGATAGAGTGCATTTCATGCAAAGCATGATCCGAGGAGCCAAAGCGTCGTCACCGCTATCATGATAGGCGGCAGAACATGCTCAGTTCGTTATGCAATAATCGGGAACGATTAAATCGATTCTGAAAGAGTTTCCATCATCAAACTCTTCTCAAGTTCAGGCTAATCATAAATTTCTAACCAGCCACTGGACGTGTACTGGCAGGCTGCTAGATGAGTTGCTGCTGCTGTTTTATCGGTTTCTGAGTTTCTGCATAAATTAATGTCACCATTGCATGCGCGTTTTAGTTTTTTAAGATGCGGATAAAGTAAGAGCAGAATAAAAATATTTCCTACATAGGGTGATTTTAAAAATTTACAGAAAATGTTTAAAGAAGTTGTCCAAATCTACCGTTATTTGAAACTTTTTTTGTTGCGGAGTTTCTTAGTTTATTTATTCATCGACAGTTTGAGTTATTCATATAAGTAAAATTAAAGGTCTGTCTGTGGTTTCGAAATAACTGCCGTTATCTAACCTCGTATATGTTTATTTACACGATACCGAAACCCAAACAAACGTTTTGAAAATGTTTGCGTGTCTGTCTGTCTGTTTGTCCGGAATTATGGATGTTCAAGAAGAAGTTACATATGTATGTATACATAATACAAAAACCCCTAAGTTGTTATCCTAGCCCAAGAAAAATATTCTCGAAAAACATGAATTTAAACCTCCCCTTAACACTATCGAAAAACCCGATTGGTTGCATAGAAAACAAAGTCCATAAAATGAAAACTCACTAATAAATAAAAGCAAATCCACCTGCAAAAACAAAACTGGAAAAGTCACGTAAAAGGAATAGTTAATTCCAGTTACCATAGCACCAAGAACAGCCGAATGCGCCTTTGCAAATGAAATGTAACGCTGTCCAACTGTTACTACGAGTTGAGCTAACCAACCAAAGTTGTTATCGATGCATAAAAACTGGCTCAAGCGTAAAATATTCAAAATTATAATAGAAATCAATTTTGGGGAATTTCGTCGCATTTACAGAATCAAACCAGCTAATACCGAAGTGGAATCAGCAACAAATTAAAATCATTTAAAAGATATTGAGGATCATTATGTGCATGAATTAAATATCGTGCAGTCGTGCCTCATATAGGAATCACGTGCTTACAGAACTCATCCAGCGCAGTTATCCAACTGAATTAGCAACTAAAGTTTGCGCGAACCATGCTATTGCCTTTAGATAAAAGTTATTAGCTAAAAAAACGTGCTTGGCAAGAATAATTTTCGTGTAAAAAATAATTCACCTGAGGGCTGGCAGCAGCATACTTCACGTGCTGCGACCACCTGGCAAAAAGAGTGCTATCAATTAGAATTAAAAGTGATGTGTATTCATCAAACGGCCGGCCTGGCCTCTAAGTATGCTAATAACTAGCTTAGTAAAAAGAGATAAAAGCATGAAACTGCGATAGCAGAATATCTGAAGGAAACCGGAAGCCATACCATGTGTAATCGTGGTGTTTCTGGTTGCTTTTTATGTACATACTTTAACGATGATTGAATTTTTTGCCAAGAATTCAGTTTATATTTGCTTGAAACTAATTCAATGTAATTAATTTTAATTTTTCCAAGAAAAAAATGTACGCAATGCCCCAAGCCCCCAAGTTATCCTAGATCAACGGTAAATAACGCAACCAGCATTCCTTTCCGAAACCGGCGAAAATAAAGTACTTAATTCCAAACTTGCCAAACACATACATAAAAGAAGCGATGAAAAGGTCCAATTATTGCTAAAAAAAAATCCGAAACATTTTATTATGTGCCTCTTAATATAAAAGCCATCAGAGGTGTTATCATTATACCCAATCTACCGTACCCTGCTGTGCCACCGGACCAGCTTGTGCAAAGTTAGCGAACCAGTCAAACCTGCGGTCACATGATTACTTACTTGATCACAGTTAAAAGTTCAACGGGTTAAGATGCTTTTGTTCACCTCACAAAAAGGTAGATGCCGTCCTACTCGAAAATAAAATTTTGCCGGCTCATCTCCATGGTGCGGTGCATGCAATAATTTAAAATTGCAAAAATCCTCCCAAACTTTCTTCACTTGACTTGCTTGATTGTGTCTTTCTCTTCGTATCGACACGATCAATTAGTCACGCCCAGACGTGATGGTGCAGTGAGGTGATGCGGTAGGTACCTTACTGAATTAACAAATTAAAATGCCGACCAGGCAGAGCGGTTTGCTCTTTGAGTAGGGTTGAGGAGTAGTGAATCGCAATCGCCATCAATTATACGCACAAAATAAAAGTGAAAATTTTTGCTCAAGAATTCTTCCTGCTTGTGTCACCGCAAGATATCCGCGTTATATTTATTCAGCTAATGGCGCTCCGCGGTACATACCTGGCGCGGGTGCTCATCTGGGAAATGCGGCTCACGTAACCAAGTTCTCATGCCGAGTATTGTGATCGGGGTCCGGAGCTGTATTTTCTAGTTCAGCACACGCACCGCGGTGGCTGCTAGCTACTGCAGCTACTACGTTACCGCCGCCTTGCATTGTTTCTTGAGCTGCGGCACTCTTGTGAAATAATAATAGTGTTTTAAGCGAAAACCTGCCGGTTGAACTTCCACGTGAAGTAATTTCACAATGAACACCTACACCGTTTATTTAATTTTCCTGGGGGAATAATTCAGCTGCCTTAATGGGCATTCTGTCCGAGAACATCTTGCAAATGTGCCGGCATTTGTTACACGCATTTCCTCCGGGATGTTGCATAACTCTGGTACAGCTACTTCATCTATCTCGATACCTGGCGGTGCCACCAAAATATTAAGACATCTGAAGAGGTGCTGCTTACGTTAATGCTGCAAAAAAGCGACGAAGAGAAACATCTCAAAGGTGCTAATTATTAGAAGAAAAAAAACTTATATCACCCCGATAGACGTTGGGTGAGGTTGGAAATTTTGCGAAAAATTGCTTCGTCGAATTGAATGCTGTTTGGAGTTGCCGGCGCACAATGGAATTGTGTTCTTCGGCCGATCTACTGTCTGCTAGGCAATGGTGCACAGACCTTTTGTTAGCTAAGATTTGGTCAATGTTTGTGTTTGGCGCTGTGAAGTAACCGAAGCTCGAAAATAATAGCATCATTAGAGGAGATGCGCTACTTTGCAATATCTGCTAACCGATTATGACATGTTGATTTATCCATGGTAGGCCAATAATTCCAAATCGGGATGTAGTCCAAGGCTGAATTAGGGGACTTCTGCGGTAGATCATCTCAATGGTTTATAATTTGAGCAAATAGGGGAATTCTGATACAATTTATAACTGTGTAACATAACGCATATAAAGGTGGATGGACGAAAACCATATTTCTCACCGCAGTACTTACCCCACTGAGTGGTCAATGCAATCATATTGCAACCGCATGGTATTCCCTTTTCAACGGCAACATATCTTAAAGTTTTCCACGGTCAACTGGCGTCATCCCCACGGCCATGCAGAACGTTGCAAGTTACGGACATGGAGTGAATTTAAAACAGTTCGTTGGCAACGATTTTTTTCTTGGCTGCGACCACCTGCTTTGAAATTATTCCGATACCTTCTTTTGTCTTGTCCAAATTTTTAATTGCGCTGTAATTGTGGGATGGCCAGTGTCCATTTGATGACACTCTTATGTTCCAATAAGCGATTTGCACTTACGTCACGTAATATTTACTGACCTGACCTACACCCACTTTCATAGCATCGTTTTTTTTCCTTTCTTGAAGTGGTAATTACGCTTCGCGAGGTGACGAGAATTAACTGATTATACACACCGAAGAGTGTGAACCTTTTTATGAGGTATATGACAGTGACTTTTTCGTGCCTATATTTAAACCTGTGAAGGTTCTACTGGCGATTGGGATGTTCCCAGAGTTATAACAACGGGTTATTGTGACACATAGCTTTATTTTCGCTCGGTTATTATACGCCCTACAATTGCAAACGAATACTTACATAACTAGATAACATATTTTTCCTATTTCATATCTGTAACAATTGCCTACAATCCTAGATATTATTTTCTGAGTATCATAAAGTAGATTATATCTATGACTAGACTCTAGATCAACTCTTGATGGTTAATACTCTCGTGGTTTCAATCCCATCTGATAACCAGTAAGAGATCGTAAAACAATTAAGATTACGGGTCTGAGATCCTCTCCCAGAGGTAATAGTTCATAATGTCTAAGAATTTTGGTTATCATACTCTTCATTTCTAACATTGCGAATTTCTGTCCAATACAATTTCTAGGACCTGCGCTAAAAGGCGCAAAGGCAAAGGGATTTAATATTTCTGAACTAGTTTCCCCAGAGTATCTTTCGGGGATGAATTTATCAGGATCTGGAAAGTACTTTGGATTTCTCATAGTTATCAGAAACGGTATGTGCACTGAAGCTCCAGCTGGTATGAGTTGATCACCTAAAAGACTAGTGTGAATGCAAAGTTTGGTAATCATATAATTTTTAACTTACCAACTTTCAAATCTTCTTCAATAATTCTACCTATTAAAGGAACTGGCGGGAACATACGCAAACCTTCTTTAATTACGTACTCAGTGTACTTTAGCTGTTGAAGGTCCTGGTAAGTAGCTGGTCGCGTCTTATCGTCTCCAAAAATCTCCCTTATTTCCTCGAAAACTTTCTGTTGAATTTCTGGATGCCGCGAAACTTGGAAAAGCGTGAAACAAATTCCAGAAGTGGTTGTGTCATGTCCTTCGAAAGTAAATGTATCGACCTCTTCTCTTATATCATCGTCAGAAAGGGGCTTTCCGTCGATACTTGTCTTCAGAAGTAAATCTAAAAATGCCATTCTCTTCTTTCTACCAATGTCATTGTCTTGTTCTGAATGGAAATCGGAATTCCTTTAAATTAATACTCTAAAAATTTAAAAAAAAAACAAAGTTACCATTATTGCTTTCGGGCATATTCACTTCCTTTTCTAGCACTTTCCTTCGGTCCTCAATAATTGTTTGCGTAAAAGAATGCAGTGTGCGGAGAAGTTTGTCATGCCGCCTTTTTGTGAAAAATCCTATCGTTGAAAACAGAAAATCGAAGAAGTGATGAGCTTTCAAAAAACGGTCAGTTACGATCGTACTTAGCCTAAAAAATATAAAGGATGATCAGTTGGCTGTAAATAAATATACCTGATCAATATACTTACTCAGCAATTGCTTTTACGTATTCACAATTCGGATCTGTTTGTGCATTAATCTTTATACCAAGTGCACTTTCTAAAAAAAACATGCGATTCATTGTAGTTCAGGCTACTACCAGTAAATTATTGAATCTTACCTGAAACAGCATCTAGCGCCGCTAAAGCAACATAGTCATGCATGTCCACCACTTTGTTCTTACCAGAAAAAGGTAGTAATTTTTCAACTAAAATATTGTTCTGCTCATCAAAAATTTGTACAAATTGTTCCAAAATGGAAAAATGAAATGCTGGTGTGATAATGCGTCTCCGTTGAAACCATTTCGATCCCCTGCTTAGGAGAAGACCTTCTTGCAGCCACGGCCTAAGCAATTTGTACATGTCATTTTTCGTAATATGTTTAGAGCTGTTTAGAATCGGCTCAAAACATTCTATATCGTCTACAACCGTGTAGTAGCGATCTAAAAGCCACACACGAAACATTTTACCGTACTTTTGAAAATCCTTTTTTGCCCTTTCTACCAATGCTAGATAAGAAAATATATTACTTATAAATCTTTGAAGATTTTATTAATATTACCTTCAGGCGTATAGTTGCAATACTGATGAACATTTCCTATGAAAGGTATAAATGGATCTCCACGAATGTTAGTTAAGTTGTCTACACGTTTTTTCTTCTCATAATCAAGAATTGCTAGGAAAACTATAAACAATCCTAATAAGATCCACATTTTGAAGCTTGCTGGTGTCTGAAGTTATGTGCCGAAGCTGTTATTTGTAGGTTCGAAAAAAATAAAATTTAATGGTTATGCCATATTAAAAGCAGAAAGTAGCAGCAGAAGCAGAACAAAAAAAAATTATTGCTAAACTGAGCGGATCGGTTTAAAGGTCTTAAAACTTTTTTTATTTTGCGGGGAAGCTTTATTGTTATCCTGTTTTTCTTGCTATTTTTGCTGTCATGGTTTTTAAAAAATATGTAAAATATAAAACTTAATATCTTGTAAGGCTTACACGGAGAAAATGAGTATATAAGTTACTCAAATAATAAATATTGCATCGTTAATTCACTAGTTCATCATAGTCCTAAAATCAGGCGAGTATGTTTTAAATGCCGAAAATAAATAATTCAGCGTAATATGAAGTTTTCACTGCTTCCGTGTTTCGAGACCAATATACACCCACTACACTGGATTTTTCCGCTGATATGTACTTTAAGCATTAGTGACAAATTTCATTGCCTGTTTTTCATTTTCTAGAATTTTAAATATTTTCTAAACCTACATGTACACTCTGATTTATTTTAAAAAAAAATTTATATTTAAAATTTCTGTTTGACTATGTTGAGAAGTGCTCCAAGAACTTAACTGACCACTTACTGTAGAAGTGAATACAAAAAACCGAACCAACAACCTACGTTTGTTGGGCTTAGCTGTTCGACTGTGAGGCTAAGTGTATTAAATGAACACCCATATTATTTTTGTCTAAACATCCAAAGTTTATACTCGTACTCTATACTCGTAAATATAAACAAGCCATAATTGATAATATTATAACGCAGTTTTGTAAATGCGCAATCCTTCACGCATAATTTGCATACACAATTTTTGTTTCCGCACAGATGCGATTTTACGCACGATCCAAGATCAAGTGTGAAAAAAACTTCAAATTAATCTACTATTTTATCAACTTTCCAGTACTGTGCTCTGTTTATAAACACTGATGAAAGTTATCTCACGAATTTTATTCGATTATAGCTGTAACTGTAATTTTGCTGTAATTAGATAATGTCAAGAGAGACGAGAGAGAACAAGTTTAATCAGATTTTGGTTGTAAGATTTTTATCTTTCTTTATATTTGCAGGGTTACACTTGACACTATGTACTTGAGTTTTATAATCGTTAGATAATACATACTTAGTTTCTTAAAAATATATTTATTGAAATCGAACAAAGTTACTTCTTTAACGTTTTATTGTTGTTGTTGGCGTTATATTAAATGGACAATAGAATAATATCTTTCTGTTACTTACTGATCCATAATTTCTCGATCAGGCTGGTCATTTCAAATATTTTAAATAAAGTATGGATTTACGGTCATTAAATGTTGTCTTTGTACAGCAATGAAACCAATTCTATAAGATGGGGCTGTTAGAGCACAAAACTTTTCACTTAAATTTATGAGTACTTTCTTCATTATTATGATTATGTGAAAATTCTCAAAGTATTTGTTAAGAAGAATGTATTATAATAATGATAGTATATTACTTTTATTTGGGAAATAGACTTTGTTAGATCTTAGATATGGAAGATTAAGTTGGAGTAAAAAATTTATTACCAAAAGGTCAATGTTGGCCCTTTTTATTATAAAACTAATGATATCTATTTTTTACATATTTTGAAAATTCAATCCACGCATTGGAAGTAATTATCTAAGTAAACATATTATACTCTGTCTTGTGTAAGCCTTGTTTTACTACTGCATCGATAAACAAAACTGTCCAATTTGCGAAATCTACTTTGCTGAAAATCTGAAAGGTCCCAGCCTTTTGATACTATAAATGGTATAATAAAGATAAGTTTTATCTCTAGTTAATCGCAAACGTGAATTAATATTAATATGAACCAGATCATGCGTAAATTGTTTGTATACTTTTTTAGTATGCACACATACAGCTTATCTAATACTTAAGTGTTAATCTGTTCTCATAAGCAAGATTACAGGGTTCAAGATTGGTGTTGAAGAGTAATTTCACTGATATACGGCGCTAATAATATCTGCTCACAACAGATAAGTATATACTGAAAAATATAGAAAAATAAATACTATTATTAAATTAAATTGCATCAATAAGTCAAGGTTTGCAACATTTTCTTATCGGGGTAAACCTTCTTCTATACTTTATAGAAAAATATCGAAATACAAAATGAAGCTGCAATAAATGATATTATTGGGTGCTTTAGAAATTTTTTAAGAAAGAATTATATTTGGCCCAAAAATTTTTATAAGATCCGTGTACCCGCTTTTGCTTTTAGCCAACATTATTGCCTTTACTAAAGGATAGTAATATAATTAAAACTAATTAAATTAAAGACCTGAAATAATTGATAAATAAATCCAGATATTTTAATATTCCGCATACAGGTTTCTGCGTATAAATTTGTATATCCTTTCTCTACCTAGACGTGATGTACTTCTTTGGGAAGGCTATAAGATGTGTGAGTCAATAAAAAAAAATGGGTCTGTCTGGGACAGTCGATCGAAGTTAACTTTATTTTCGTTTATTTTATTTGACATTGTAACGTTTTTAAATTATTAATTATCGCGTGTATTTTTGCATAATTTCGTGTATATACGAGTTTTTCGTGTAGCTCCGTTTAGTCACGTGTACTTTCCTGTACACGGGGTTTTACACGTACACGAGCGACACAAATAGGCACTGGCTTTAATAATACCTACCCCTAATGTTAAAATTCGAAAATAATAATGATTTTTATTTTACCTTATACAAAAATCGTCGTTTTTCCTACACACATCGCACTAAACCGCAACTCGAACTTCACAAATTTAACGGACATACGAATTCAAATTCTGCCACAATTTTGCTACAGTGTTTGTTGTAGTCATTGCCAGGTTCAATTGCCAAGACTTTAAGTCTTTTTTTCTCAAAAAAAAGCCTTTTATAACTTGCTGACATTATATCTCAAAAAACCACTCATCTTACAGCAATCATATTTGAAGGAGCTGATATTAACACAAATGGCTATGGCCAGTTTCAGTTAGCTGGAACTATTTAGCCATAGGTTGCAACCCTAATGATTATTTTCTCGAGGGTTTTGTAAAGTCCACGGTCTGTGCTAAAAATTACAAACAATTTCTGAACTGAAAACAGAAATCAAATAACATAATAAAATCTTAAAAGGCCATTCTAAAACCGATGAAGCACTATATGACTTTTTTTACTGTGTTGAAGTAAACCATTTTATCATAAGTTAGTATGATATTCTCAACGTCCCCGTTCCATCAGTATATTGCGACAAATGACGACATGTCGATGAACCAGTAGTAAAAGGTTTTACCATTTTTGGATTTTTAGAACTATTTTTTTAATCAATTTACAAATCAAACACATACTTTTACTCCTTTTAGTATATGTTTTACACTCATTTCATGAAGAAAACAATCATTATTACCTATACGAGTGGAAGCAGTGGTCCAGAAAGCTTTCTCTTGTAGAAATAGTAATATTAACTCAAATATTATTTAGAATTAAGAAAGCTCCTGCCAAATAGCATTATAACTCATTCTGTACAGTTATAGTACATATAATAAATAAAGATGAAGTATTTCTTAAACACAATGCACAGATTTCACATATACAACTTTCAATTCTCTGTAAACTAAAAATCTTAGTAATTTTTAATAAGGAGTTCTCGATACCGATTTCCCTTTACCTTTCGATTTGTGCAATATATTGATACTGAGTTATTGGAAATGAGAGCTTCTATTATAGGGGTATTAAATTCTAAGTGTGAAAATGACTTATCTCTTGGCAAGTATGATAATGTAAGAAAAAAAACATTATTGATGTTCACTATCTGCTAATATCAATTGCTACTTGAATAAATGTTATCGTAATAGCGCAACCACTTTTTACAGCTATTATAGGATTAGCTTATACTGTTGATTATTATCGTACTTGAATTTTATCACTATTTTTGTATTGCCATTAAACAAAATGCATGATAGCTGAGGAAATGTGATATCATATGTGCTGGATCGATAACAATTTTTTTGTAAACAAAAGCTTTATATGTTATTGACACAGAATTCGGCAAATGCAAACACGACAAGGTCAACAATATTTTTTACCTGACTGCGAACACAAAGGAGGGTTTATTTATAAATGCTAAAAGTCCCAACAGCTCGAGAGTGATGATAGGGGATTCTTTTAATTAACAAAAAATATATTTTAGCTCATTAAAAAATTAAGTTTAATTTACTCAACAAAAGTATGCGAAAGTCAAGTAGTAGAATGTATAATGTTTGTAGCCGCGCAAACGGTATATATTGTTATTATTTTCATCCACTTGATCGTATCACTAAGGTGTTACTTGAAAAATTAGGTTATCAGAAAGCTTAAAGCACACTTTGCTCCACTTTTTAAAATATTTAACGCTTAATAGTAAAAATAAGGTAAATAATCACATTCTGTGGCAAATCAGTGTCAATATTATGGACATAGTAATTAAGTAAGATCGGTCTTGGATAACCCCAGAGAAAAAATAACCCGGGCATTTGCTGGGCCCTGTTATGCCATACCTGGTAGGAATTGTCTCGGGGAATGTGACGCTATATTTACATGAAACTCCTTAAAGGCATGCCTCAGAGAAAACTAAAGGCTCCGAAATTCCTCGATATGTTTCCTCCTTTTCACCCGCAATATTGAAATTTTTAATTTTGCCATTTTTAATAAAGTAAATAAAAGCATGCATTTCTAAATTTATTTTATTTTGAATTTGAGCAACAGTTGCATGGGATACGAGTCTCAACAGATTTAGTTTAAATTGCCTTCTTTTGCAAAGTCTTTGAGTGGTTTCCGATGAGATTCGAACTCGGGACGCCTGGTTTTTAGTGTGGACACATTGACATTACTCCATTAGACCCTTCAATATCTGCTACATTAATAACCGGACTCTTTGGAAAGAACACAATCCCAATCACGTGGGATTCGAACCCGCGACTTCTAGAACGGTAGTCCACAGCTCTCACCATTGATCTACAGATAGCCTCGTGACTATAAAAATTCTTTTAAATCAAAAAATAACACTTTAATTTCATGTATTTGCTTTCGGATCAAATACGTTAAGGGATGAAAATACATGTTTTTCAATTAAACGCATTAAATAATTTTGTCATATTTTATATTTTACGAATACGTTTTATTCTTCCTTTTATACTTATCTTGAAATTATATAATACCACAAACTTAATACGCTGCATGTATGAAGATCAATACCCTCGCCACTAGTAAACTCGTAGCTTCAACCCCATTTGGTACCCAGTATATGATTTTAATACCATTCCATATTTTCGTTTTAGATCTTTCCCCAACGGGAGTAACTCGTAATTCCTAAGAATCTTGCTGATCATGCTCTTCATTTCTAGAATTGCGTATTTTTGACCAATACAGTTTCTCGGGCCAGCGCTGAATGGAATATACGTGAAATGGTTAGAAGTTTCCATATTGTTTTCGGCAGAATGTCTTTCCGGAATAAATTTATCGGGATCAGGATAATATTTCGGATTTCTCATAATTGCGTC
The DNA here is from genome assembly GCA_947538895.1 of Neoitamus cyanurus. Lineage (NCBI taxonomy): Eukaryota > Metazoa > Arthropoda > Insecta > Diptera > Asilidae > Neoitamus > Neoitamus cyanurus. The sequence goes on from OX384546.1 coordinate 20,284,516, forward strand.
CATTACTATCAAGGCTGATGTACCAGCTGGCAATAATTTGTCTCCTAGTGATTTTATTGCATAAGTAAGAGATCTAAGCATATGGAGTATCTTACCAAGTTTCACATCTTCATCTATTTTTCTTCCTATGAGTACACCAGGTGAGTACAAGCGTAACCCTTCCTTAATAACCAATTCCGTATATTTGAGTTGCTGGAGAGTGTTGTAAGTAGCAGGGCATGTTCTATCATCTCCAAAAACGTTCTTCACTTCTTCATACAGTTTTTTTTGTACTTCTGGATGCCTTGATATTAAGAAGAGTGTGGAGCAAATGCCTGTTGAGGTTGTGTCGGTCGCTGCATATGTGAAGGTATCGACTTCTTCTCTTATATCAATGTTAGAAAGGGGCTTCCCATCAATTCTCGCGTGTAGAAGTAAATCCAAAAATTTGAATTTCTTTTTCTCACCAATTTCATTATCTTAAGCAACATAAAACCAAAAATAGCCAGCATAACCACAAATGCCTGAAAATTGACTTACCTTCTTTGGATTGAGACGTACTCATTTCTTGCTCCAGCGTCCTCCTTCTTTCCTGAATTATATTTTGTGTGAAGGAATGAAGTGTGTGGAGAACATTGTCATATTTTCTTTTGGTCGGATATGCAAGAATGCTAAAATGGGCGTTGCTTATTTGGTACTTTTCTAAGCGACTATGTGTGATGGCGTGCAAGCTAAAAAATAAAACAATTTCTTTAAATTTAACGCCTTAATTAATGTGTCTGTTACCTGTGAATTGCTTTTACATAATCAGACTCTTGATTTGATTGTGCATTTATTTTCACTCCCAGTATATTTTCTGTAATATATGAATTGCTCATTATTGTATCAAAAGAGACGTATATGACATAATTAGATATAAATAGTAAGCGACTTGGGGTTATTCTCAACTCACGATTCACTTCGGAGGATCTTATAGACTCAATCTTTAGTAAAACGAACGCATCCTAAGTAAAGAGTTCGACGATCCCTACATCACTCAGTTGCTCTACTGCACACTTGTCAGACCTATGCTGGTATATGCTTCTCCTGCATGGTCACCTTATAAAGTGCTCTACATGCATGTACCTCGTTTACATGCAGAGTTGAACCTGGGTTGAATCCGACTTCAACCCCATGTAAACCTAGGTTGAGTTGAAATTTGGTTAAACGACTCAACTCCGCCGTGCAAGGCGAGTTGCGTTGGAATGTCGAATAGATACATGTAAACGCAAGTCGAGTAGTTGAGATAAAGGCTCCTACACACTATGCCGCCGGCATGACCGGTATACCGGCGGGTATCTCACTCGTCGTGCGTGCCACACAAATTTACCGGATGGCAGTACGCGGCAGTTTGCTCTGCATGCCAGCTAAATCCTCGCGGCAAAAGACCGGTGGCATAGTGTGTAGGAGTCTTAACAGTTCTTCATTCCCGCAGTAGTCTGTGCTTTATTTTTGTTCGAATAGTCAAGTGAAATAAAATATGTTTCTCTCGGTAAAACCATTCTAAAAATATGTATAAACAAATCGAGAATTGCAAAAATTCAGGTTAAATTTAGGCGGCTACAGACGACCCAATCTGCAGGGCGCGATTTGTAAAAACCCTACGAATTGGGTCGTGTGTAAGCAGTCAAGGCCAATCAATTTTGCTCTCCCTAGGACGAGGCAACTACTCAACCGCCCAACCGCGCACGATGGCATCTGATAAGTTGTTGCGTGTGCACACCCAATTTCTTAAACAGCCCATACATGATCGCACCAAGTTCTAAAACCTTTCGCCACCCACGGAGCTACCAAATTTTACACTGCTCAACATAATGAATGAGTCATGTTAGACGAACCAAACACCAAACGTTTAGCGGCTCACGACGGGCAACGAGACTAATTGATGACAGACCATCTTCCGAGGTATGTTCATGCTGAACAAAAATTTGAAACGCTTCTCGATACGAGGCATCCATCAGCTTTCAGAAAGCTCTTTCATGAAAGCTGCATATCTCAGAAGCGCACCTCTCAGGCAGAAGAAAAAGGCAACTGACTATTCGTGTAAAAAAAGAAATCTCCTGTTCAGCAATAATTGATGAATGATTTCATTTTACATTAAAGAATTTGGCGTTGTGAATCCAATATGAAATCTTTTATTATTTCTGCGTGAAATTTCAAAAAATCCCCTGTGCTTGCCCTTGATCATTTTATTCCTTTCCAGATTCCACTTTCCTCCTGAACGTCCTCGGTTGTCAGTATGCCTTAATCGCCTGACTGAAGGAATTCGCAACCCCCTCCTAATTTTATTTTTGTTTTAATTTTGTGCTTCCCCTTATTTTGTTTGAACACACTGACATGGCCGTACTCCATGTGCTTTGCAGCGCTTGGCCGTAGGTAATCATCCTATGACACGGTAGGTAGGTACCTACAAAATGCAACGTGAAACCGTGCTTTAGGAGACTAGGAGTCAGTACAAAAAGGAGGGGTTACTTTCCAAAAACTTATTGAACAAATATATTGTTTTTTAAATTCTATTAGAAACTTATTAATAATATTTATATAAGTATTAAGACAAACGTAACAAAGAAATCTATTTCACTAATTAAATATATATTTCACTCTAGTTTAGGAGCATAGTGCTTCCACAAAGCCTCTCCACTTCGAGGCTCTGCTTCAGTTTGTTTTAATCGTTTATGTTCGCTATGCTAAGTGATTAGCCCGCAGTACTTATCCCGACTGATGGGGCTACCATCTAATGCTGTCAGGAAAAGCGCACCGAGGTGATAGCTCAGCATACAACCACTGAGCTATTAGGTGCCCAATTCAATGTACCTTCCATTTAAATTGTTAATTGGAAGTTACATTGAATTTCTATCTCATCACTGCTCAATATAATTAAACGAGAACGCTTTTTTTCGTTTGGACAATATTTCTAATTTCTGAAACTTATCTTTTTTTTAGATTTATTGAACCTTCTGGACTTTTAAAAAAATCTGAAATTTTGGTTTGCTGAGTGACAAAAGGAGGCACGCATGACTGCGGCTGGGTTCACCAAAAGAGAGAGTGACAGGCCTGAAACCAAGATTAGCGGATTCGTAGTTTGTCTGTATAGTTGGGTTTTTGGTTGTTCATGTTAAACAAAGTTTATTTTGTAGTGGAAGTACCGAATTTCTATTGCGATCATAAATATGACACACACGACTACTAATATGTTTGTATATACTTTTACTGAAAATGTAGTTAAGGATGTAACAAAGTACTTTTAATCTCCCAGTTTCATTCTTCCTTTGAAAACATAATTCACTTAAAACATTAAAAACACCCTTAAGCTCACCTGAAACTATATCCAACGTGGCCATAGTAATGTAATTTTGCATATCACACACTTCTCCATCCAATGCATATGGTCTTAGTTTATTGACCAAAATGTTGATTTGCTCATCAAATGTTTGTGCAAATTGCTCAAACAAAGAAAAGTGAAATGCTGGTGTTAGAATTCTTCTTCGTTGGATCCACTTTGATCGTTTGCTTAAAATAAGCCCGTCTTTTAGCCATGGTGTAAACATCTGATATATTTCATTCTTTTCTATATTTCTTGAGCTGCCTATAATGGCTTTCAGTTCTTCTGGATCACGTACAACAACAAAAACATAGTTGAAAATCCAAAGCCGATAAATTCCCTTGTACTCTTCAAACATTTCCAAAAATTCCTCAAACAGCTCTATAGATTAAGAAGTATGAGCATTTTTAAATGGAGTATTAATATTTGAACAATTTTAGAACAGGCGCTGACTTACTTTCAGGACTGTGGGTTAAATACTGAATCAAATTTCCAAAGATGGGATAAACTGTAGGACCGGGAATATTTGCTTTCCTATCCCAATATTTTTTTCGGAAAAAATCTAGCAAAACTACGAATAGAATACACAATCCAACTAATGACCACATCATGCTGATTCTTTTATCAAGGATAAAACTTAATAAATGTGAAAATCTGACCAAGAGTCCTATGCGTAATACGAGTAGATAGAATATTTATTAAACACAAAATTACACAATTTGTTCACATATAATACGTAGTTCCAATTCTCTACACACGTTCACTTAAATCTCAAAATCACTAAGAGAATTACAATTAATGCTTGACTACTTTCGATTCTACTTATATACTGACTATTTGGATACTATCTGTTCACTGCATTTTTAAGCAATTTTATATGGTTGGTCGGTACAAATAAAATGTGGGGAGATGAAAGTTTTTAACCAGAATTCGTGAGTGCTTCCCCTTCAGATATCTTGAGGGAGATAATCTTAATAAATAAAGACGGTAGACAGAAATAACAACCAACCGCGTATTTCTTCGCACTTTTTTAAAACAAAATATTTTTTTGTGTGGTGGCGAATATCAAATTTGCCCTTGCGGGAACAGAAATGTACACTGCCCATTTTATGTTATTAGTTTGTTGTTGGGAATTTCCAATCTCGTTTGTAAAAAACTTGTTGTTTTGTTTACACATTTTAAAATTTTATTATGAGTTGAATGTATTTAAATTTGAATTAGTTTTATTTGGAGATGTAGTTATTTTTTACGCTGAAAATGTTGTTGTTGATGTTTACATCGGGGACCGAAAATAATTACAATATTATTCCTGGAAGAAAATGTGATGAAAGGCTCTTCGTGACTTTTTTTGATAAATTAGATGAAAATCAAATCAAATCAATCAAGTAAGAATAAATATAAAAGCATATCCTACTATTTTTGTGTAACTTTTTCAGAAAGTGAGCCTTTTCTTTGAAGTCACAGATTCACACTTATTTTTTAATTGTTTTATTGAAATCATAGTGTAAGAGTTAAATCCCGTTTTGTTTTATTTATCAATTATAACACTTATTCTTACTTATATTATATTTCATATTTATTTTTTTATTTATAGCACATTTATTATCCGAATTTATGTATGATACACTAATGTAAACTGAGTCGACACTTCCACCGATCAGTTTTGAGAAAACTTCGTCAAAAAATGTAAGCTATAGATGTAAACTAACCACAGATAGCGAAATATATCTTGATATACAGCAATGTAAAGCGCATAAATGTAAGCTTCCACAAATTCCACTAAAATTAATCTACAGTCTTTTTCAATAAGGACGCTCGGTTTTTAAATGGGAATAAAACAAGTTGTGTGCGATATATCCACTCCATTTTTATTATGTTGTTATGTATGTTATTTCAAAAGTCCGCCGCGGCTTTGTTTGGTGGCACGTATTCGGGTGGTCCAATTTTCAATGACTGTCGCATAAATTTTCCTGAATTTACACAATTTTTTCATACATCTCTCATATTTCCAATTCTTTGTATTCTATCACTGAAACTTAAAATCACAAACAAAAATACAAATCCTTAATAGAGAAAGAGTTTGACTACTTCTGATTCTCTCTGTTTACTAAGTATGTGAAAGCAAAGGTTTCTGTTAAAAAATTTTTATAATCGCAGGTCGCTAAAAATAAAATGTGATGAGGTGATCCTTATTGATAACAAAATGCTAACAATGTTATTGATGCGACGTCCAAAAGCAGGTCAATGGTTAATTATATTTTCAAATCATTTTGTTTTACATTATGCAATTTTATATTTATTACTTCAAAAATATAACTTTCTCGTGCACTTCACTTTAATAACTATGAGACGACCAAGACCTTGCTTCTAAAAATTTTCTTCTATTCGTTTTCATAGTGAAGTCTTAAGCTCGAGTTTAGTGTAGCCATGTATGAAAACTTGTTTAAGCTGTGTATTAATTTCTTCCGATTTCATAATTGATTTTTTCCATCGCTTTATAGTTAATTCAAGGTTAGTGAATGACGTTTTGTTTCGTTGTGTAGGGTGTGGTTACGGATTTTCCTTTATTTCAAATATTTTGAAATTTACGCTGTAAACAAAATTAAGATTAGTGGAAAACCGCGTAATGATCTTGTTCGGTAGATCTTCACCGATGCGATGTCTGAAAGATAGAAGGAAGGTAGGGTTGGTAGCGGAGTTTACTCTGAACACCTGGGTATTTCGTCTGCCAAATTACTGCAGGGTCTTTCAGGCAGAAGTTTGGATGCAAGTTTTTAAGTAGATTACGGTAAGGTCAAATATTGCTTATTATTCTTAGAAATCTTAGCTGCTAGAATATTTTTACAGACATACATACAACTTTTGTTATTTAATCATATCACGTAAATATTTTCACGAATAATAATTTTGGAAACTGCTACTAATACACTCGAGGCCTTAAACCCATTTGATATCCAGTTTTTGATCGGAAAACAATGCTAATTATTGGCTTAACATCTTTTCCAAGTGGAATTAGCTCGTAGTGTCGAAGAATTTTGGTGATCATGCTCTTCATTTCCAGCATTGCGAATTTTTGTCCAATACAATTTCTCGGGCCAGCGCTGAATGGAATGTACGCAAAAGGATTTAAGGTCTCCGCACTATGTTCGGCAGAATGTCTTTCCGGAATTAATTTGTCAGGTTCAGGAAAGTAATCTGGATTACGCATGACCAAGGTCAAAGCTAGAAAAACTGATGATCCAACAGGCAAAAATTTGTCTTCTAAGGATTTAATCACATAAAAAATTTTGTTAAAAAATGTTGCACTGGCTCACCAATCCTCAAATCCTGATCTATTTTTCTTCCTATGAGTGGAACAGGCGGATACATACGCAGTCCCTCCTTAATTACCAATTCGGTGTACTTCAGCTGTTGTAGTTGCTTATAAGTGGCTGGTTGCGTTTTATCATCTCCAAAAACTTCCCTGATTTCTTCAAATATCTTATTTTGTGCTTCTGGATGTCTTGATATTAAGAAGAGTGTAAAACAAATTCCTGATGTGGTTGTGTCATATCCTTCGAAGGTGAAGGTATCGACTTCTTCTCTTATATCATCATTCGAAAGGGGCTCTCCACTAACACTCGTGTGCAGAAGTAAGTCCAAAAATGTTAATCTCTTTTTCTTGCCAATGTCATTATCTTAAGCAAAATGAATATCAGAATTAGTGAACATTATCATCAACACCCACAGACTAGTTCACCTTCATTGTCTTGAGTCGTGCTAATTTCTTGTTCCAGTGCCGTCCTTCTTTCTTCAATTATGTTTTGCGTAAACGAATGAAGTTCGTGGAGAAGCTTATCTTGCCTTCTTTTTGTAGGATATGCAAAAATATTAAAAAGGGTTGGTTCCCGTTGATGATGCTTTACAAATCGATCACTTACGAGTTGACTTATGCTAAAATAAAAGATAATTAATTTAAAATTACTATACAACTAAATGCGTGTTACTTGTGAATTGCTTTCACATAAGCACATTCTTTATCTGTTTGAGCGTTTATTTTTATACCAAGGGCACTTTCTGAAAGATAGCAAGTATTAGCGTCTTATTAACAGATTCTAAGGTTTATTAAAAATTGTATTTTGAATTAATTGCTCTAACAAATCGCCTCAAATGATACACACCGAATTTTTAAAAAACCAAAAATGTCCCAAAAGACCTTGAACATTTAATAATTTGATGGACAAAAACTTTATGCATTGTCTGCAACAACTCTATTTTGAACCATTTTTTAAAACTTACATATTCCAAATATCGTATTTTCCACGATAAACTTCTCTAAACGAGAACGGAAACTAATGCACCTCTAAGCGACTTGCGTTCGTGTGGCCTTCAATTGTATTTATACCAGCAGAGCATTTACATCGACACCTCTCGGCAGTCTCAACAATTATTTGATTATATGAATCGTTTACTCAGAGGACGATTATCGCGGTGCCCAAAACAAATTGCAAAGTAAAAGCGTTTCCCCGGTATCGCGTCCTTTGACTCGTGCACGTATTCTCGTCGAGAGTGTACTGTCGCCATTCCAGTGTAAGGGATGTTATAATTTTAAACTCTTGATTTAAGGTCTCCCGGGGGAAATTATTCATTTGACTGATGTCGGGGTCTTGCGGAGGCCAGTTAATGTCGCGGTCATAGTTTATCGGGGACAGCTGTTGAACGGTCGACATGTTGTTACTAGATTTTAAATCCAGTGATAAGCGCGGACAGATCAAGTATGTTGTTCACGGGCCATATCTACTGAAATGTAATTTCAACCAACGATTTGGATAAATCTCACTTCCTCCGCTCTCCCCGCTGACATATATTCAAAATATTTCACAACTTATGAGACAGCTTATAAAGGGTATTTCCAGCTTGGTTAAAACTTGCTTATGTTCAGTATAAGTCAGGTTAAGCTATTGTGGCTGCACTGTTCATAAAAACACACCGACTATGTATATGCGACGACTAGTCAATACTTGTGCCTAGCGTAGGCCAATATCATAGCTATTGTTGCCGTATAAATGCGCCAGATAGAAATTCTTCTTTGCTACGATTGAATTGGGCCTGGGCATGATTTCCTTGAATGTGATTTGTGCATGATTTGTGACTGCCTCATAGGCTGGCTATAGGCCAGTTGTGGTGCATAGTGATAACCAATTTTTTACCAGGCTCCGGCTGAAATCGAAGCCATAAACTATAGCCAACCAACTGGCTCGCCGCCTCGCATTGCGCTACCAAAAGAACTATCAAGTCACCAATGCTTAGTATAGTCTGGCAAATAATCACGGATAGACTCACACTTGTGGAATTCAACCGTGAATATATTTTGATAGATTTTGCTAGGCATACTCTCTGCAGGATGCAACAACAACAGGAAAGTGCGTACTGAAGCAAATATTACCGCCGTAAACGAAAGAATACGAGAGGATTCAAAGTTATTGATTCGTCTTTGGTCGCAACTGATCCGTTATATTATTTTATTTGTGTTTAGTGGCGAGACTCAGTTTTGGCTTAATGGGACTATAAATCAGGGAAATTGTGGCTTCTGGAGTGAAATTAATCAACAAAGCCTATAGAGTTCCCATTACATCCAAAACATGCACGCATGCACCGTTTGGTGCGGTTTATATGCTGGCGGTATCATCACATCACATACGTTTATTCGTGATATACGACCGACATTACCTTTAAATAAATTAAATAAATAATAATAAATATTAATGACGGCAAATTGATAAAATAAAATAATTTTTTTTATCAAAATTTGACTTTTTGTGTGACTTTTTTATTTTAAAATCCTACGGGCATAAAAAACCTTTATAAATGGGCAAAAAAAATCTGATTTCGAGATAAAAAGTGTTCCGAAATGGATTTCGTGAGGAAGTTATAATTACTAAATTTTATTCGAAGTTGAGCTTTCTCACGAACTTTCTAAACTCTTAAGTTGGGTTTGAAAATAAACGACTCAGTTGATATCTTTAAAAAAAAAAAAATTAAACTCACCTGAAACCGCATCTAACGCCGCAAGGGCAATGTAATGCCCTATATCAAACATTTCACCATTCACTGCATGTGGTTTTAATTTTTCAACCAAAATATTACTCTGTTCGTCAAATATTGTTACAAATTGCTCCAACATAGAAAAATGGAATGCTGGTGTAATAATTTTTCTTCGTTGGAACCACTTTGCTCCCTGACTAATCAGAAGACCTTCTTTTAGCCATGGTTTTAGTAAATCGTACATTTCATTTTTCCCTATGTGGCTAGAACTGTTCACAATGGGCTCAATATATTTTGGATCATTTACAATAACGAAAAAGCGATTAAAAGCCCATGCTCGGTATATCCCTTTGTATTGTTGAAAATCTTCTGATGCTTTCTTGAGCAAAGCTGTATATCAAAATTATGCATTGCAAAGTGAAATTATAAAAATTCAAATAAGTTGGTTACTCACTTTCAGGGGTATGATTTAAATACTGAAGAATGTTGCCAAAGATAGGGAAAGCCATATGGCCGGGAATATTGGTTCTCATATCCCATTGTACTTTTCGGTAATAATCTAGCACTAAGAAAACAATAAATATTCCGAAAAATAGCCACATTCTGTAAATGTTTGCTCTGAAATTATGTGTGAAATAATCTAATTTATCGTCTTAACGTATCTGTAGAACGACTGATAACATAAACTTTTAACTTCACTACACGATCTGGTTTTAATTCATGCACTTACGAATGTTATAACTGTTTACTATTTCTTTGAAATATTTGTAGAAGATTACATCCAGTTATACATCACACTCGCCCTTAACATAAAATAATTTCGTTCTATGAGGACGTTTACCCAACTATAAATTTGCAGTTGTATTTTGTTTAGGGATCTTTTTTTTTGTAAACATAGCTAACTACAGCCAATATAATAATATCTACAAAAAAAAAATCAAAATTTTTTATTTAACACTCAATGCACAAAGTCAAAAACATTGAACAAATTTGTAAGCTCTCCATATTTTATCAATTAGAATGTACCGTTAATTCCAGTCCACACGATTCTACTCCCTGATAGCTACTATTGCTCTGAATAGAACAACTCTTGAAGTCTTAAAAATGCATATGCAAATGCACTGCAGCATATCAATTCATAACATTAATTAATATGGCTATGAACTTATGCATGTATAATTAAAATATGAATTAACAAAGTTCATACTGCATTATCTGATAATTGCTCTATTGACGTCAATGTCACGTACCTTTAATTGTAATTACATTAATAATGCCGACTTTCATTTATCAAGAGTAATAATTATATATACAATTTGATGTAATTAATTTTTTCCGTATTATATTTTGTAATTATAAATACATACGAGTACATAATAATATACGTATATAAAAGTTATGCAGGGTGATTGGGAGATGGGTGCAAAGCTTTAAGGCGCAGCTAGTAGAGACAATTTGGAACCATTTAAGCCATAGTTGTCTTAGACGAAGTCTGACTATTTTTTTTTTACTAATATTTATGTTATTTTTACAAAAAATAGCCATATTTTACAGTTTTCGGCTAATTACAGCCAAATTAAATGACAATTAAATTGTTATTCATTTTATTTAATTAAAGTAAGGTGTGAGCCATCCAGCAAAACATGATCGAAGCGTCTGTGTCATGAGGTTTTTTTTTTACAAACTTTTAAAGTTTATGAAAAAAATTTAAAAAGATCAAGAATACCGTTTTCTGACCTCATTTAAAAAAAAAGTCAGACTACGTCTAAGGCAACCATGGCTTAAATGGTTCTAAATTGTCTCTACTAGCTGCGCCTTAAAGCTTTGCGCCCATCTCCCAATCACCCTGTATATATTTTGTTCTAATTTGGCAAAATTCTAAATGTATGACTGGAACAGGTGGATACATACGCAGTCACTCCTTAATTACCAATTCGGTGTATTTCAGCTGTTGGAGATCCTTCTTTAATTTCTTCAAATATTTTTTGCAGTCCTCATCCCTCACGACGTGCATGTTGGGTCTTTGATTACGTATACACGATATCCAAAGTCGTTACTTTGGCCTACCATAGTTCAAAGTCGCTATTTTCTTTACCGTGTAAACGGGTAAGTCTTTTGGGCTTGCCCCGATTGAATCGGGCCTAGGCCTGATATTTCCTAGCCCACTTTGTGTCGTTACAGTACAGTCAAACTGTCGAAAAATGAATAGTTTGAGTGAAAAAATTACAATAGACGGAAATGTTGTTTTATTCGTTGAAGAATAATGTACTTAAGCTACCTTCGCGATGGGCACGTGCTACTATGGTGCGTTTTTTTGAAAACTCAAAAAAACTTCCAAACAAATTTTGGAATGCATTTTTCTCGGAACGTGTGCATTTTACGGGAAAAATTTTCAAACAAAAAAAGTAGAGGACGTTGCGATCTACAATTAATGTCATTGAAGTAATGCTGTACAACAAGAAATGTGCACGGTAGGTGGCGCTGAAGTTTCCAAAAAAGGGGTTTTCCACTTATTCGCCATGAAAATATTATTTTATCGCAAAAATGTAAATGGAAAACTTGTTCCTTACATTATTATGAACAACTTTTATTTAAACATTTTTTTCATACAAATTACCGTTTTCAAGTTACAGTGCAATATAGCGTTGCGTATACAGCACCGTGCTGTTAACGGTAATTTCGTCGGTCCTACTGTGACTTTCTGCGGCGTCTATTTTGTCCAAATTTTCAAAGTGTCAATTAAACAATAACAATTAAAAGTTGGTATCTTGTTTGTATAAAACTATTACTACTACATTTACTAAATTTTTTTGGAAACTTCAGCGCCACCTACCGTGCGCATTTCTTGCTGTACAGCATTGCTTCAATGACATTAATTGTAGATCGCAACGTCCTCTACTTTTTTTGTTTGAAAAATTTTCCCGCAAAATGCACACGTTCCGAGAAAAATGCATTCCAAAATTTTTTTGGAAGTTTTTTTGAGTTTTCAAAAAAACGCACCAAAGTAGCACGTGCTCATCGCGAAGTTGGCTTAAGTGCATTATTATTCAACGAATAAAACAACATTTCCGACTATTGTAATTTTTTCATCACTCCATTGACAGATTGACTGTACTATTAACACGAGCAGCCCTGATTTTTACTTACAATCGGTTTGTAAACCTCATTTGGGAATGTCGTGTATACGTAATCAATGACGATTGATTTCCAAGGTGTGCAGGTGTTTGCCACATGTATTATGCTCTGTTACAATTCCTACAAGATTTCTACATTCTTTTCTGTGCAGTGCTCCTATTGGGATGTCCTATAAAGAGTTTGGTTTGTCTGCAGATTTATAACTTGGACAATCTGTGGTTCCTATCTAAGGGGACTGCATTTCGCGCCTTCTTTTGCTAGGTTATCGGAGTTTTCTTTACCCTCGATGCCCTGATAACTAGGAATCCATATAAAAAAGATTGCATTGTCGCGAGCTACGGAGTGCAGTCGTTTCTTCTCTTGCTTCAAACGCACCTTTGTTGTCGCAGCAGATTCCAATCTTCCTTCCGTGCCATCTCTGATCAATTATACAGTTTGTCGCACTCAGAATATCGAAGATTTCCGCTTGGAAAACGACGTGAAGTTTACGAGAGGATATGAGTGTTTAGTCTCGTTGTTCAAATACCTTCAAGCGCCCGTAGAGGTTTTCAAGTCGTCTAAAAAAGATTGGGGAAGGGTACCCTAGATCACTAAAACTTAAAATATGTATTACACGCATAGTGTGACGTGCAACTACATATGACTATATTATGAAATCCTATATATTATAATTTGCAGATAGACAACTACACTTAGACGCAAATAAAGCAGTTATCCTGCAGTTTAAGAGAAATTCATTTGTTTTATAAATCACAATAAAAATTAATAGAATGGATTTTTTATTAGTTATGGTATAGTACAATTGCAATGAATCCTCCCGATCACGAACTTGTATGATAATTTGTGCACCCCTTTGGTGGGTGTAAAAGTTGGCGTGTGTACAAATTTCCACTAATTTGCATACTATCACTCAATCAATGAAGTTCTTTGTGGGTGAAAGTCTAAAACTACCCGCAAAAATTGACGTAAACAGCTCCAGGCATTTGTTTTAATTGAGAGAGGGCTATATCAATATCAAGTAACGCGATAACTGATTTTAAAATTTCGTTTCGATGAGCGTATGACTCATTGAGCGTGTAGCGTCCGCCTAAGCGCGGTTATTTGTACCCAAGCGTATTTTTGAATACGCCATTGATTTGTAGAATTCCAGAAAATTTGATTATAACTTTTTGAGTTATACAATATTCGGGTTTTAGTTATTTTACACGTTAATATGACAGAAATTTGGTGGTTATTAAATCACATTTATTTTCATACTTTTACATTACATTTATCCTTTTTTCTAGCGAACCTCAGTATAATGAGATCTTTATCAACAGCTAATACACCCGCGGCCTTAAACCCATTTGATATCCAGTTAGTGATCGGAAAACAATGCTAATTATTGGCTTAACATCTTTTCCAAGTGGAATTAGCTCGTAGTGTCGAAGAATTTTGGTGATCATGCTCTTCATTTCCAGCATTGCGAATTTTTGTCCTATACAATTTCTCGGTCCAGCGCTGAATGGAATGTACGCAAAAGGATTTAAGGTCTGCGCACTATGTTCGGCGGAATGTCTTTCCGGAATAAATTTATCAGGATCAGGAAAGTACTTCGGATTTCTCATGGCTATGTTCAACAATAAAGCAACGGACGTTCCAACGGGCAAAAATTTTTCTCCTAAATATTTGATGACATTACAAAAATTATTAAACAGGTTTTAATCACTAACTAATCTGCAAATCCTGATCTATTTTTCTTCCTATGACTGGAACAGGCGGATACATACGCAGTCCCTCCTTAATTACTAATTCAGTGTACTTCAGCTGTTGGAGATCCTTATAAGTAGCTGTTTGTGTCTTATCATCTCCAAAAACTTCCCTGATTTCTTCAAATATTTTTCTTTGTATATCTGGATGCCTTGATATTAAGAAGAGTGTAAAACAAATGCCTGACGTAGTTGTATCATGTCCTTCGAAGGTAAATGTATCGACTTCTTCTCTTATGTCATCATTCGAAAGAGGCTTTCCATCGATGCTCGTGTGCAGAAGTAAGTCCAAAAATGTTAATTTCTTTTTCTTACCAATGTCATTATCTTGAGAATCATTAATACCAAAAATAATTAACATAACTTTTAATCCGTAAAATAAATTACCTTCACTAGATTGATGCATATCAACTTCTTGTTCCAGCACTCTTCTTCTTTCTTCAATTATGTTTTGGGTGAAAGAATGAAGTGTGTGAAGAAGTTTGTCTTGTCTTCTTTTGGTCGGGTATGCGAGAATACTAAAAAACATATCGTATCTTTGATGGTGCTTTATAAAACGCTCAGTCATAATTACGCTTATGCTGGAAAATAAAATAATTATTTTAAAATGTCTATATACGTAGAACTTAATGCGTGTTACTCGTGAATTGCTTTCACATAAGCACATTCTTTATCTGTTTGAGCGTTTATCTTTATGCCAAGAGCACTTTCTGTAAAATATCAAGTGTTAGTTGCAGTTTAATATAATTTTAGCATAGCTCATTAAAGTTCTACCAAGACCGCACACTACCAAATCAATTGACTATTGAATTCGCGACTAGACTTCTACTTAACTGATTTCTTATTTATTAACTGGCTCTTGCATCTTATCATATCATATTGCAATTTTCATTTAAGTGCCAGTGCACATAATCATTAGTAAAGCGTTAAAACAGCGATTAGATAGGTTGAAGAAAATTAAAAATTAACTGATAAAGACCTGCATTAACTTTCTCACAATTCATTTTCAGTTGCAGACTTTTTTCAGACAATGAAATTATGAACACTTGACAATATTTATTTATTATAATATGCTGGTCACGTAGGCTCTCTGGTGCCTCTCGAAAGCAGCGCGATCTATAAGGTCTATTGTACTTAGCGTTCTTCTTAAACCCTATAAATGTGTGTAAAAACCTTTGTAATAGGCTATACTGTCCTGGGGAGCCACATACAGTTGCTCACAAAAGTATTCGGCCATAGAGGTGGTTCAATCCAGGGAAATTAATCTTACACATTGGGTTTTAAGTTAAAACAGAACAAATATAAAATATTTTTACTTTCATTGATTTCATTAGTGTCTAGTCGAATACACATAGATAACAAAATTAAATATATGTAATTCAGACAAAAATCTGCTGGAATGGGTAAATGGTTCTCTACTTATTTGACTCGTTAAAAGAATAAGTACAAAATATAACGAATGAAAATAATTACATTTTACTCTTCGCAAACACCAATCAGGTTAAGTCATGAAACGTTTTTAGAACCCTTGGTGGGAGTGAATGCTTACTTCGGTATTAAACTAAAAAAATGCTCAAGTTCTCTACTTATTATTGTGGAAGGAAAGAAGTGTTTCTCACCCAGATTTAAACATTCACTGCCATCAAGCATTCTAATAACTTTTCATATATTTTGTAATTACACACTTTTTATTATATTAGTTACTTTTAAAACCCGTGCAATTTCTTCAAACTGAATCAGTTTTTCTACTCATTAAAGATTATTTTACAACAAAAAGGTATCACTTATGAGTAATGTTTATTTCGTCGTTCACTTTCATTACATCTGCATTGAATGCATCCGTAGTACATATCCAAAATGGAATGTGTAAGTTCACTTCATTGCAAATAATGATTCAATTGCTATGTACCTCAAATCAAAATAAAATACATATCGTTAAACTCACCTGAAACTGCGTCTAACGCCGCAAGCGCAACGTAATTGTGTAAATCAAATACTTTTCCATCTGCTGCATGAGGTTGCAATTTTTCAACCAAAATATTGCTCTGTTCGTCAAATATTTTAACGAACTGCTCCAACATAGAGAAGTGGAATGCTGGTGTAATAATTTTTCTTCGTTGAAACCACTTTGCTCCTTGACTAAGAAGAAGTCCTTCTTTTAGCCATGGTCGTATAGCGTTATACAATTCATTTTTCCCTATATGTCTAGAACTATTTACAATGGGCTCAATATAGTATGGATCACATACAGAAACAAGAGTTTTGTTGAAGGCCCATATACGGTAGATTCCTTTGTATTCTTGAAAATCTGATTTCACTTTTTCTAGCAATGCTGTGTATCAAAATTATAGATGAAACAGTGAGAATATTAAGATTTGAAAAAGTTGATCACTTACTTTCAGGAGTATGATTTAAATACTGAAGAACATTTCCAAAGAGGGGAAGCGTTATAGGACCGGGAATTTTGGCTTTTATATCCCGTCGTATTTTTTGGTAATAATCCAGCACGGTTAAGAAAATAATAAATAATCCGACAAGTAGCCACATTGTTTAGATATTTTATCTCAAAAATAAATTAAATATAACCAATAAATCGTCTATATCAAATCGTTCCCAATTTTTAAATATCAGCACATATCATTAGTTATCATTCACTGCACAAGCATTAGTCATTAATTGTCCATCTTATTTCTGCTTTGAATCACTGCGGTTACATCGTTTCAACATTTAATTACATTACAGTTACATTTCACTTAAAATGCTACTTTATCATGAAATAATCGTATTCTATGAATAATATAAATTTTTGTCTTGCGTTGAAGAACTACATTTGCTTAACTAGAACACAAAATAAAAAGAATAGCAAAAACAATTTTTTTTATGAATTTTCACTACACTTTTCACAACAGACCCATGGCTCAGAAACCTTTAGTCTAAAATGCTGTACAATATTTTTAATTAAGAGTGCCCAATTAGTCTAAGTCCTTATGCTTCTCTTTCTTGTTTCCCACTCTTACTTTAAATTTGACAATTATTGAACTTAGCAATTCAAACCAAAAATTGATAACATTTGTATCTACGACTGATACGGTTAATTATTGTAAACAATGATTATAAATAAACGCAAATCTTTCACATTCGTTATCTGTTTTTTTTGCGAATTAATCATTCGCTTTAATTTAAACCTAGGAAAAGCTTTCTGAAGCATATTTCATTTAAATTAGAGCATTTATTATTTTTCTATTATTTTTTTTATATGCTCATATAAAAGAAAAACTATATTTACTGTTGGAGTTAAAAATTTATTTATCCATAATAAATATTAATTACATACACATGAATGTTGAGATACTTACAACTAGTGAGAAAGAAACTAAAAGTTTTTGTACGTACCAACTGAGATTAACAACATATAGAAATTACTACCTATCCTACCTTCACTGATTCCAACCTACTTTGTTTAGGAATAAAGTTCCCTAAGCTTCATTGAGCAGGGAATGAATGAAGACTTGAATGCTATTCCTGTTGAATGTTCATTACTTCGTGCCGTGTGTCGAGTCGAGGTTATTAGATATTTAATTTAAAATTACCATACAAAATACCAATAACCAATTGCCTCTAGGCTGTGAACTGGCCTTTTATTAGGTGTACAAATAAGTTTCCGCGGTTTTTTATAAAAAATTAGGAATTTATTGTGAAGGAACAGTACATTACGTTTTATTCAAAGTATTTTCCATCATTTGCCACTACTTTTCCCCATCTTTCTGGCAACATTCGGATACCCCGTCGAAAAAACTCTTCATCTTTTGACGCTATCCACAAATCTACCCAATTTTTGGTGTCTTCATATGATGTGAAGCGCTGCTCAGACAGACCATGTGCCATCGACCGGAACAGGTGATAATCGGAAGGGGCTAAGTCTGGTGAATACGGCGGGTGGGGTAAAACTTCCCAGTTGAGTGTTTCCAAGTATGTTTTTACCGGCGCCGCAACATGTGGACGAGCATTATCGTGTAAAAGAATAATTTTGTCGTGTCTGGAGTAGTAATGGGCGCGTTTTTCCTTAAGTGCCCGACTCAATCTCATCAATTGTGTTCGGTAGAGAGCTCCAGTAATGGTTTCGCTTGGTTTCAGCAATTCATAATACACGACACCAAGCTGATCCCACCAAATACACAGCATGAGTTTTTTTCCATGAATATTCGGCTTAGCTGTCGATGTTGATGGTTCGCCGGGCTTAACCCATGACTTTCTCTTCTTTGGATTATCGTAGTGAATCCATTTTTCGTCACCAGTGACTATACGATGCAAAAAACTCTTTTTTTTAATCCTGGCAAGCAGCATTTCACTCATGCATAATCGGCGTTCAACGTCTCTCGGCTTTAGTTCATATGGAACCCAATTTCCTTGTTTTTGAATCATTCCTAACGATTTTAAACGATGTGAAATTGCTTGTTGAGTCACTTGTAATGTAAGTGCAAGTTCTTTTTGCGTTTGGGACGAATCTTCCTCCAATAGTACTTCTAATTCCATGTCTTCGTACACTTTCGGCCTTCCACTGCGTTCTTTGTCCTTCACGTCAAACTCACCGTTCTTAAACTTTTGAAACCATTCCTGACAACTTCTCTCACTTAAAGCAGCTTCACCATATGCTTCTAGAAGCAATCGATGCGCCTCAGCTGCAGATTTTTTCAAATTAAAAAAGTAAATCAAAAGTTCCCGCAAATGATGCTTATTCGGCACAAAACTTGACATTTTTGCACGAAAAAAATTACGTGATGCTGGTACGGAATCACTAGTACTTTAAGGTTATGGTGTTGCCGGATGACGAAACTTGGGATATTACGTTTTACATCTGACAATTTCTCCATAACCTTCTGGTGGGGCCATCTTTTGACAAACCGCGGAAACTTATTTGTACACCTAATATTTGTCTGCGTTAGTACATATGAATAATAAGAAAATTAAATAAAAACGCTTATGCTTCCTTATTGAAATTCGCAGAAAAATGTGGATTTACTCGGAATATATTACAGCTACAGGAAAAGTTTTGTACATAATGCACCTCTAGATGATTTGGCTCCTTATAAGCTAAAAACATTCCTACAAATTTTCAATTCCCGAAGCAAGCCACCCCCGCAGTATTAATGTGTGCTGCACATTTAGCCGAATACCATCAGGAATCTGTCTCAAGTGTTGTGTTAGATTAAAAAAATTGTTTTAAAATGTTGAAGGATTTGAGAAAAAATCTCTTACGCTAATACTCAGTAGAAGATCACTTTTCGATTTAAGTTCCAGTTTGGAAGCTGCCGTGAATTTCTTTTGTATGTATAGTTTTCTTCGTCCGTCGTAGGAGCGAATGCATTCAATTATTATCAATTTCAAACCACTCACCCTTTAGTTGTAACATATGCATGTGCCGGACCACTTACCGGACCGGCTTATAACAAAAAATACATGACGACCCTAGAGCTTTCATCCATCAGGCGCGATTATCGTTCATAAATAGATAAAAGCATGTCTTGTTACGAAACGCGCTGCGGTCACGCGTGTGTTGAAGTCCAAGACAAAAAAAACGCGTTTATGGCATAATATTATGGAAAGCAGAGTGACTTTACGCAGCTTAAGTTTCACAAACGTTCTATGCCACGTGAGCAACGAGCTGGTGTAGCTCTCAAATGCTGCGGTTGCACCTATTGCAAAATTTTACACCCTAGCATGAATAAATATATAAGACAGGCATATCGAAAATATAAAATGTATTTATAATTCATAATAATCAATAATTTTAATCAATCAGATAATTTGCTTGTTACTGTTGAATAAAATTTCCGAGTTGGGTTTTGCAACTTTTATTTTCACCAAACTAATTTCACATTTCTAATTATTTCTTAAATAAGACAACACAAAGAATGCTAATACACTCGTGGCTTCAACCCCATTTGGTATCCCGTTAATGATCGTAAAACAATGCTGATTACGGGTCTTAAATCTTTTCCCAGTGGTACTAGCTCGTAGTGCCTCAGAATTTTTGTGATCATGCTCTTCATTTCCAGCATTGCGAATTTTTGTCCAATGCAATTTCTTGGGCCAGCGCTGAATGGAATGTACGCAAAAGGGTTTAAAGTGTCCGCACTATTTTCGACAGAATGCCTTTCCGGAATAAATTTATCAGGATCAGGGAAGTACTCTGGATTTCTCATGGCCAATATCAAATACAAAAAGACTGACGTTCCAGCGGGCACCAATTTGTTTTCTAAAGATTTTATAACATATAAAAGATATCAAGCGATGGTGATTTCCAATAGCTTACCAATTTTTAAATCCTGATCTATTTTTCTCCCTATGACTGGAACAGGCGGATACATACGCAGTCCCTCCTTAATTACCAATTCGGTATATTTCAGCTGTTGCAGATGCTTATAGGTAGCTGGTTGCGTTTTATCATCTCCAAAAACCTCCATGATTTCTTCAAATATCTTTCTTTGTACTTCTGGATGTCTTGATATTAAAAATAGTGTAAAGCATATCCCAGATGTGGTTGTGTCATGTCCTTCGAAGGTGAAGGTATCGACTTCTTCTCTTATGTCATCATTCGAAAGGGACTCTCCACTAATACTCGTGTACAGAAGTAAGTCCAAAAATGTTAATCTCTTTTTCTTACCAATTTCATTATCTTAAAAAACATTAATACCACCAACAGCTAAAGTATCATCAACACCTACAAACTATATGTATTACCTTCGTTATTGGTCATATTCATTTCTTGTTCCACCACCTTTCTTCTTTCCTCAATTATGTTTTGTGTGAAGGAATGGAGTGTGTGGAGAAGTTTGTCATGTCTTCTTTTGGTCGGATATGAAAAAATGCTAAAAAGGGTTGCGTTTTGTTGATGTTGTTTTACAAATCGATCAGTTATTATTGTACTTATGCTAAAAAATAAAATAATTAGTTTAAAATTACCACAAAACAAATGCGTATTACTTGTGAATTGCTTTCACATAAGCACACTCTTTATCTGTTTGGGCGTTTATTTTTATGCCAAGAGCACTTTCTGTAAAGTATCAGTTGTTTGTTATTTGGATCTTAATATGTACGTATCTAACAGAGTCATATATCTCAATGGTACAAAATCTTCACATAGCTTAAGATTTGCAACTTTAAGCCAGCGAATTACCTTGGTGACACATTCAATTGGTCATTTATAATTTACTATTACTCGAACAACAACAACAAAAATGGAAAATGAGCCATAGGCACTAGGCATACATTAAGCCAATGAATAATAGCAATAAAGTGTCACAAAATTCGAACTAATTAATAATTTTAATTATTATTTACATCAATTAAAATAGAGCTCACCTGAAACTGCGTCTAACGCCGCAAGCGCAACGTAATCGTGTATATCAAAAACCTCTTCATCTACTGCATGCGGCTTCCACTTTTCAACCAAAATGTTACTCTGCTCATCAAATATTTTCACGAATTTTTCCAACATGGAAAAATGAAACGCAGGTGTAATGATTTTTCTACGATGGAACCACTTTGTCCCATGGCTTAAAAGAAGACCTTCTTGTAGCCATGGTTTTAGCAAATCATACATTTCACTTTTTGCCATGTGTCTCGAACTGTTTACAATTGGCTCAATTTCTTTTGGATCATGTATATTAACATAATAACCATTGAAGATCCACGCACGGTACATTCCTTTATATTTCTTAAAATCTAATCTAGCCTTCTCCAATATCGCTAAATCAGAAAATAAAGAGTAAGAAAATAAATTCAATATTCAGAAAGGATGAAAAATTACTTTCAGGGGTGTGATTTAAATACTCGATGACGTTGCCAATGATGGGCAGAGCTGTAGCACCAGGAATACTGGCTCGCATATCCACACACCTTTTTCGATAAAAATCTAGCACGGCTATTAAAACAATAAATAAACCGACTGCCACCTGCCACATTATGGAAGTTATTTTAATTGCACTTCTCACTAAATTTTTTCAGTTACCACATACTCGTAATGTTGGAGTTTTTTAAATGCGAAAAAACATATTCTCATACGTACAACTTTGCAGTCCTTATTTCTTACTGATCAAATAAATAAAACACAAATACACTCAAAGTGTTTATATCATTTACACATTGATATAATTTCTGATTTTACTGCAATCTTGTTAACACAATCCGTTAATCTAAGTCCTGGCTATTCTGCTCATTGTTTGCTACTATTGTTTTCAACGAGACACTTCTGCAACGACGTGTAAAAAAATTGATAACCTTTGTATTTATATGATAAGTACTAATACGATGACAATACTTTGCAAGGCATTATAAGCTTTTTTAATGGGTCTTATGCATAAAAACGAGATTAATCTCAGAGTTCGATCCGTTGAGTTTGAGCTCAGGCAGTGAGTCTGAAACATTTGCTAAGATTTGTTATTTTCAATTTTATTTAACATCTAAATAAAAATATAACTTTCACAGCTTCAAACATTTCACATTCAATGTAGAGTATAACATCCTACTCAAACTGCTAAGCTGGTGGCAGCAGTAGAGTATATTTAGATTTCATATTTCTTCTTGGCATTTATTAAATTTTTACAATATTCTCTTGAAAATTTTCACACTTGAGCTTTCCTTCAGCGTAGTCGGTAGCGGTCGATGTAACATATATAGAAAACACAAGATTATTGCTGTAACTATTGAAATTTTTACATTTAAGCTGCTATGACCAAAACAACAATTTATTCTTTTAAATTCATAAGGATTAAGGAAATGCTTACCATAGAAACTGCAATGTCTTACAAATGTAAACCTTCAATACGGAGATCTTCGGTAGCAAACATAGGGAGGCATACGAGTATAGTGGAATCTGTTGCGTCGTGTCCGTATACGGAAATTCGAATGCGGATATCATACATAGTTTCGTATAATAAGACCTTATGAAATCCGCTTTCGCATTTTTGCCAGAAAATTCTTAAGTTTGTTTTCAACTATTCAGTGCACTCAGACTGTAAAGCGTGCAATAATTTTCAAATTACTTTTATTCGATAACTTTTTCACTTCTTTCCCTCCTTTTTTTATTTTTTTTTCCATGGACCTAAAAATATTTATATATGTAGAAGACAAACAAATTGAAAGTAGACATTTTTTTTATTATTTCATAAGTATTTATTTTTATTTTGAAAATGCCCTGGTTTAATCAGTCAGATTATTTTTTTATAAAGTTTTGAACAAAATCGGGTTTTAGTTTCTTCAAATTTTATTTTATTTCATGTTTAGCACACTTCTTTAACACTAATTTGTAATCATTTATACGTCGAATCACATATTTATTTTCAACAAGATGGTTTGACTTTTCTATTTATTTTTAAAGTCAAACAGAAACGATAATGCTAATACACTCGTGGCTTTAATCCCATTTGGTATCCTGTTAATGATCGTAAAACAAGGCTGATTACGGGTCTTAAATCTTTTCCCAGTGGTACTAGCTCGTAGTGTCTCAGAATTTTTGTGATCATGCTCTTCATTTCCAGCATTGCGAATTTTTGTCCAATGCAATTTCTTGGGCCAGCGCTGAATGGAATGTACGCAAAAGGGTTTAAAGTGTCCGCACTATTTTCGACAGAATGCCTTTCCGGAATAAATTTATCAGGATCAGGGAAGTACTCTGGATTTCTCATGGCCAATATCAAAAACAAAAAGACTGACGTTCCAGCGGGCACCAATTTGTTTTCTAAAGATTTTATAACATATAAAAGATATCAAGCGATGGTGATTTCCAATAGCTTACCAATTTTTAAATCCTGATCTATTTTTCTCCCTATGACTGGAACAGGCGGATACATACGCAGTCCCTCCTTAATTACCAATTCGGTATATTTCAGCTGTTGCAGATGCTTATAGGTAGCTGGTTGCGTTTTATCATCTCCAAAAACCTCCATGATTTCTTCAAATATCTTTCTTTGTACTTCTGGATGTCTTGATATTAAGAATAGCGTAAAGCACATCCCTGATGTGGTTGTATCGTGTCCTTCGAAGGTGAAGGTATCAACTTCTTCTCTTATGTCATCATTCGAAAGGGGCTCTCCACTAATACTCGTGTACAGAAGCAAGTCCAAAAATGTCAATCTCTTTTTCTTACCAATTTCATTCTCTTAAAAAACATTAATACCACCAATAGCTAAAGTATCATCAACACCTACAAACTATATGTATTACCTTCGTTATTGGTCATATTCATTTCTTGTTCCACCACCTTTCTTCTTTCCTCAATTATGTTTTGTGTGAAGGAATGGAGTGTGTGGAGAAGTTTGTCATGTCTTCTTTTGGTCGGATATGAAAAAGTGCTAAAAAGGGTTGCGTTTCGTTGATGGTGTTTTATAATTCGATCAGTTATGATTGTACTTATGCTAAAAAATAAAATAATTAGTTTAAAATTACCACAAAACTAAATGCGTATTACTTGTGAATTGCTTTCACATAAGCACACTCTTTATCTGTTTGGGCGTTTATTTTTATGCCAAGAGCACTTTCTGTAAAGTATCAGTTGTTTGTTATTTGTATCTTAAAATGTATGTATCTGAGTCAAAATCTTTACTTCAAACCAGCGGAATAACTTAGTAACACATGCAATTGGTCATTTACAATTTTCTATTACTCGAACAACAACAACAGAATTGGAAAATGAGCCATAGGCACTAGGCATACATTAAACTAATGAATAATTAAATGAATGAATGAAAATTAATAATTTTAATTAGCATTTACATCAATTAAAATAGAGCTCACCTGAAACTGCGTCTAACGCCGCAAGCGCAACGTAATTGTGTATATCAAAAACCTCTTCAACTACTGCATGCGGCTTCCATTTTTCAACCAAAATGTTGCTCTGCTCATCAAATATTGTCACAAATTTCTCCAACATGGAAAAATGAAACGCAGGTGTAATGATTTTTCTACGATGGAACCACTTTGTCCCATGGCTTAAAAGAAGACCTTCTTGTAGCCACGGTTTTAGCAAATCGTACATTTCACTTTTTGCCATGTGTCTCGAACTGTTTACAATTGGCTCAATTTCTTTTGGACCTTGTATATTAACATAATAACCATTGAAGATCCACGCGCGGTGCATCCCTTTATATTTCTTAAAATCTAATCTAGCCTTCTCCAATATCGCTAAATCGGAAAATAAAGAGTAAGAAAATAAATTCAATATTCAGAAAGGATGAAGAATTACTTTCAGGGGTGTGATTTAAATACTCGATGACGCTGCCAATGATGGGCAGAGCTGTAGCACCAGGAATATTGGCTCGCATATCCACACACCTTTTCCGGTAAATATCTAGCACGGCTATTAAAACAATAAATAAACCGATTGCCACCCACATTGTGGAGATTATTTTTAACTTCACGTCTCACTCAATTTGAATATAAAGTAAATTCGCAATGTTTCAGTTTCTTTAATGTCAACAAACACGTTCTCATATATGTATAACTTTGTAGTCTTTATTTGTTGCTGATAACACAAATAAAAGACAAATATGTCCACTCAAAATGTCTATATTATTTAGAGTCACTTTACCTTGCAATTACACATTGGAAAATGTCTTATTTAACCGCAATTTAATAATCACAGTCACCATTAATCTGAATCCTGTCTATTCTGCTCATAGTTTGCTACTATTGCTTTCAATTAATCATGGCTAACACAGCACAAAATAATGTGATAATATGTTACATAAAATAAATTGATAAC
The DNA here is from genome assembly GCA_947538895.1 of Neoitamus cyanurus. NCBI lineage: Eukaryota > Metazoa > Arthropoda > Insecta > Diptera > Asilidae > Neoitamus > Neoitamus cyanurus. Next base: position 20,310,524 of record OX384546.1, read on the forward strand.
GTTTGGATTGATATGGCAGCTGTGTGTTTTTCGTGTCCGTTGCAGAACAGCAAAATTAGCATTGAATTAAATTTTTTAAACTGTTATCTATATCAAAAGTTATAAATGAAGCCATGGAATCATTGCCATGATTTTTACCCACCCAAATTTCAAATGTTGAACTGAACAATTATTGGAACAATTACAAATAAAATAGTTTGGTTATGGGTAGCTTTTCATAAATTTCAATCCAATGTACATTTTGTTGTTCTGCTCGGGGCACGAAAAAACCGCAGCTGATAAGAGTACTAATACCTACGGTGAAAGTATTTCACAAAGCTTTATCGGCTATTTTCACTTTTTGCACTTGAAGCTGATGTACTCGTACCTATAATGTAATGATGCCTGAGAGGCGCCTCTCGAGCGGAAAGAGTTAATAACTACTCCATTATTTTAAATCCATTATCATTAAAATTACAGAAAAAATTTCAGAGATGCGAATGAGGTTTATTATTAAGGTGAATCCTGGAATCATGAGGGTGAGTAAAATTTACTCACTTTACTAGTTAAATGCCAAACGTTAAATAAATGTCACTCTAATCGCCTATCTATTTATCAAGTAAGTTTACCCAAACAGAGAAAAAGCAATATTGTTCCTTGTGCCAATACTCTAAAAAGAGGTATACCCTGGGCGCCGGAACGTTTGGTAAAATTCGGCAAATTTTTACCTGTTTTTTTAGGCTTAAAAAATACTTTGAACCTTTTAGAATATGGGGAAAAATATTTCATACCTCAAAGTATTTTTTTTTCTTGTAATTTCGAGCTCTTCCCCAAGCGCGTCGGACTGCTCCGAAACGACACCTGCGTCAGATGAATACCTGCTGGGAAGGTACAGCCTAATGTCCTACCTTTTGACACCAAGCATAAAGTATATAGAGAACTCATCTCTAACAAAAATTTGTCCGCCGTGCTTATGAAGATTTCGTCTTCGATTGGCTCCCACCGCGTTCATTTTTTCATGTCTATAATCAAATCAAACTTTAAATGCGTTTTTCTCGAAACACGATTTTTCAAAACGGCACGCAGCATAACTCCAACAATTTTCATTCTTTTCATTCGAATTTATTACAATGTCTTTAAAATAAGATTTGCAAGAGAAATACGTAGGGGATTTTCGATAAGTTAATTTAATCATTATTTATTAACAAATGATTATCTTTTATTTTGTTGAAAATTTAACGATTTAATTCAAATACTCGCCAATCACACAAAAATCAATATTTTTTAAATCCCCTACGTATTTCTCTAGCTGTAAGCATGTACAATTAGTGTTTTTTTTTTGCTAGATCCAAATTTGCAGCAGCTACACTGCGTGCCGCAGAGCGCCTCAAATTCTACGTGCCTCGCGAAAATGGCTGTGGTGCCGTCATTTTTGAATATTTTTTTATAACAATTTTCTATTTTGTTACTTAAATATACGCTAAATAACTTCCTCCAATATTATAATTTTATTACCTTTCCTTCCACCCAAAAAAAAATGACAAAAAAACACGTTTTTTAGGCTGTTACAGTGGTGTTACCTCTTAAGCAAAAACTTTAATATTCTTGGTTCTCTACCAACTTGGTCAATAGCTGAATCGATGAAGATTTGGTTTGATTCTACTCTCTTCCTGTGAACACATGAGTATGCAAAATACAACTGACTGCTGTAGTTTTTGGTGTGAAAGCTTCAAAAATGCAGAAGTCAGTTGTAAACATTTTACTCGTTTCGTGCGGGCATAGATTCTCCACTAAAACGTTGTGATTTTTACAACGATATTTCTCTGCGTGTACAACTCCGGGCCTTCAATACGTCTGAATACAATTTGGTTTCCCGGATAAATAAGCGAATCGGTTCAAAAATTAATTTATTTTTAGTGGATGGCGGTATATCCACCATATTTAGTTTCTTCTTCTTATTTATTATATAATACAGCATCCTTATTTGATCTTTATTTATAACCGTTGGTAAATCATATTTTTATTTTATTTATAGTTGTAATTTTATTCGCAAAACACGTTCTATTTAAATTGGTTCTCTCAGCTCACTAACTCGAAATTCCACATGGAATATCAAATCAATTCCAAAGTAAATTTCCGACGTACGCGGCTCAAAAAAAAATTGAATTCCTAACTGATTTACAGTCGCTTACAAAATATACTACTGCTAAAATTTTAGTACAAGTTAAAACATTCCATTGCTAATATTAGGTACAGATATAGTTTAGTGTGTAAACAGGAGTTTGTGTAGTATTGGGTGTTCGGTATGGGATGGTAGCTGAGTGGTACAGTATTTTCAAATGTATTCCATTACTTGATAGAACCCCATATATGAATATTAAGGGTTTATCCTAGTTTGAAGGCCTGAAAATTAAGCCTTTTATGAGAATTTTTTTTACAGCCCCTAAATTATATATCGATTCAATTCTTTTTGGACTAAAAATACAAAATACGAAACAAATTTTTTTTATTTTTTTCATAATAAATACATTCAAAATGGCGGAATTCGTGTAGGCATATAAAAAAAGCGATGTCAACGGTGTTGTTGATTTTTTACTGAAGATAAGCCTGAAACACAAAAGCCAGGAAAGTTTAGATTCAGTGTACCAGTGGCTATCATGTATACTAGAATTATTAATTTTTATGCAAAAATATTATAACAAAATGGCGGCTACTTAAAAAAAGATATTCGAAAAACTTATTTTTTTCACGATTTTTCGGTTAAAAAAAATTGAAAAAATTAAAATTTTGTAATCATTTATACGTCGAATCACATATTTATTTTCAACAAAATGGTTTCACGTTTCTATATATTTTTAAATTCAAACAGAAACGATAATGCTATATAACTCGTGGCTTCAATCCCATTTGGTAGCCCGTTAATGATCGTAAAACAACGCTGATTACGGGTCTTAAATCTTTTCCCAGTGGTACTAGCTCGTAGTGCCTCAGAATTTTTGTGATCATGCTCTTCATTTCCAGCATTGCGAATTTTTGTCCAATGCAATTTCTTGGGCCAGCGCTGAATGGAATGTACGCAAAAGGGTTTAAAGTGTCCGCACTATTTTCGACAGAATGCCTTTCCGGAATAAATTTATCAGGATCAGGGAAGTACTCTGGATTTCTCATGGCCAATATCAAAAACAAAAAGACTGACGTTCCAGCGGGCACCAATTTGTTTTCTAAAGATTTTATAACATATAAAAGATATCAAGCGATCGTGATTTTCAATAGCTAACCAATTTTTAAATCCTCATCTAGTTTTCTTCCTATGAGTGCAACAGGTGGATACATACGCAGTCCCTCCTTGATTACCAATTCGGTATATTTCAGCTGTTGGAGATGCTTATAGGTAGCTGGTTGCGTTTTATCATCTCCAAAAACCTCCATGATTTCTTCAAATATCTTTCTTTGTACTTCTGGATGTCTTGATATTAAGAATAGCGTAAAGCACATCCCTGATGTGGTTGTATCGTGTCCTTCGAAGGTGAAGGTATCAACTTCTTCTCTTATGTCATCATTCGAAAGGAGCTCTCCATTAATACTTGTGTGCAAAAGTAAGTCCAAAAATGTCAATCTCTTTTTCTTACCAATTTCATTATCTTAAAAAACATTAATACCACCAACAGCTAAAGTATCATCAACACCTACAAACTATATGGATTACCTTCGTTATTGGTCATATTCATTTCTTGTTCCAGCACCTTTCTTCTTTCCTCAATTATGTTTTGTGTGAAGGAATGGAGTGTGTGGAGAAGTTTGTCATGTCTTCTTTTGGTCGGATATGAAAAAATGCTAAAAAGGGTTGCGTTTCGTTGACGTAGTTTTACAAATCGATCAGTTATTATTGTACTTATGCTAAAAAATAAAATAATTAGTTTAAAATTACCACAAAACTAAATGCGTATTACTTGTGAATTGCTTTCACATAAGCACACTCTTTATCTGTTTGGGCGTTTATTTTTATGCCAAGAGCACTTTCTGTAAAGTATCAGTTGTTTGTTATTTGTATCTTAAAATGTATGTATCTGAGTCAAAATCTTTACTTCAAACCAGCGGAATAACTTAGTAACACATGCAATTGGTCATTTACAATTTTCTATTACTCGAACAACAACAACAGAATTGGAAAATGAGCCATAGGCACTAGGCATACATTAAGCCAATGAATAATAGCAATAAAGTGTCACAAAATTCGAATTAATTAGTAATTAATAATTTTTATTAGTATTTACATTAATTAAAATAGAGCTCACCTGAAACTGCGTCTAACGCCGCAAGTGCAACGTAATTGTGTATATCAAAAACCTCTTCATCTACTGCATGCGGCTTCCATTTTTCAACCAAAATGTTGCTCTGTTCGTCAAATATTTGCACAAATTTCTCCAACATGGAAAAATGAAACGCAGGTGTAATGATTTTTCTACGATGGAACCACTTTGTCCCATGGCTTAAAAGAAGACCTTCTTGTAGCCATGGTTTTAGCAAATCATACATTTCACTTTTTGTCATGTGTCTCGAACTGTTTACAATTGGCTCAATTTCTTTTGGATCATATATATTAACAAAATAACCATTGAAGATCCACGCACGGTACATTCCTTTATATTTCTTAAAATCTAATTTAACCTTCTCTAATAGCGCTAATTTAGGAATTAAAGAGTAAAAAAATGTAAAATTCAGAAAACTTCTTCACTTACTTTCAGGGGTGTAATTTAAATACTCGATGACGTTGCCAATGATGGGCAGAGCTGTAGCACCAGGAATATTGGCTCGCATATCCACACACCTTTTCCGGTAAATATCTAGCACGGCTATTAAAACAATAAATAAACCGATTGCCACCCACATTGTGGAGATTATTTTTAACTTCACGTCTCACTCAATTTGAATATAAAGTAAATTCGCAATGTTTCAGTTTCTTTAATGTCAACAAACACGTTCTCATATATGTATAACTTTGTAGTCTTTATTTGTTGCTGATAACACAAATAAAAGACAAATATGTCCACTCAAAATGTCTATATTATTTAGAGTCACTTTACCTTGCAATTACACATTGGAAAATGTCTTATTTAACCGCAATTTAATAATCACAGTCACCATTAATCTGAATCCTGTCTATTCTGCTCATAGTTTGCTACTATTGCTTTCAATTAATCATGGCTAACACAGCACAAAATAATGTGATAATATGTTACATAAAATAAATTGATAACGTTTGGATTGATATGGCAGCTGTGTGTTTTTCGTGTCCGTTGCAGAACAGCAAAATTAGCATTGAATTAAATTTTTTAAACTGTTATCTATATCAAAAGTTATAAATGAAGCCATGGAATCATTGCCATGATTTTTACCCACCCAAATTTCAAATGTTGAACTGAACAATTATTGGAACAATTACAAATAAAATAGTTTGGTTATGGGTAGCTTTTCATAAATTTCAATCCAATGTACATTTTGTTGTTCTGCTCGGGGCACGAAAAAACCGCAGCTGATAAGAGTACTAATACCTACGGTGAAAGTATTTCACAAAGCTTTATCGGCTATTTTCACTTTTTGCACTTGAAGCTGATGTACTCGTACCTATAATGTAATGATGCCTGAGAGGCGCCTCTCGAGCGGAAAGAGTTAATAACTACTCCATTCTTTTAAATCCATTATCATTAAAATTACAGAAAAAATTTCAGAGATGCGAATGAGGTTTATTATTAAGGTGAATCCTGGAATCATGAGGGTGAGTAAAATTTACTCACTTTACTAGTTAAATGCCAAACGTTAAATAAATGTCACTCTAATCGCCTATCAATCAAGTAAGTTTACCCAAACAGAGAAAAAGCAATATTGTTCCTTGTGCCAATACTCTAAAAAGAGGTATACCCTGGGCGCCGGAACGTTGGGTAAAATTCGGCAAATTTTTACCTGAGGCAGAGAAAATTGTCGGAAAAAAGTAACATTCGTAATTTAAGTATTTTAGGTAATTTACGTAAAATAGGTATAAAATGACGAAAGGAACATTACTTTAACAAAGTAATACACTACAAATAAGAACGATAACATTTTCTGACCACAATATTGTAGTGTTTAAGCAAAAACTTTAATATTCTTGGTTCTCTACCAACTTGGTCAATAGCTGAATCGATGAAGATTTGGTTTGATTCTACTCTCTTCCTGTCAACACATGAGCATACAAAGTACAACTGACTGCTGTAGTTTTTGGTGTAAAAGCTTCAAAAATGCAGAAGTCAGTTGTAAACATTTTACTCGTTTCGTGCGGTCATAGATTCTCCACTAAAACGTTGTGATTTTTACAATGGTATTTCTCTGCGTGTACAACTCCGGCCCTTTAATATGTCTGAATACAATTTGGTTTCCCGGATAAATAAGCGAATCGGTTCAAAAATTAATTCCTTTTTTTTGAATGTTTAGTGGATGGCGGTATATCCACCATGAATTCATTTTACGATTATAAAATACTTTTAAATATTTAGTTTCTTCTTCTTATTTATTATATAATACAGCATCCTTATTTGATCTTTATTTATTACCGTTGATAAATCATATTTTTATTTTATTTATAGTTGTAATTTTATTCGCAAAACTCGTTCTATTTAAATTGGTTCTCTCAGCTCACTAACTCAAAAATCCACATGGAATATCAAATCAACTCCAAAGTAAATTTCCGACGTACGCGACTCAAAAAACATGTAATTCCTAACTGATTTACAGTCGCTTACAAAATATACTGCCGCTAAAATTTTAGAATAAGTTAAAACATTCCATTGCTAATAGATGATCAAATTTGTTGATAACCGTGGCACTAAAAAAATTTTGGATAGTAGTCAGTGAAAACGTCGCTTTAGCTATTGAAACCAAAAATGTTTTTTTATGAACCACTATTAGTTTGTGTAGTATTGGGTGTTTGGTATGGGATGGTAGCTGAGTGGTACAATATTTTTCATTCATTTTCTATTACTTGATAGACCCCCTTATATGTATATTAAGTTCTCTTCGGGGCACTATCACACGAAATTTCTGAGGTTGCAAACATACATATTAACGTGAGGCGAAGAAGCAACCGCAAAAGGTTCATTTTAGAGGAAATTTTAAGGAAAGGTTCCTTATTCTCGGAGAAACCTAACTAGCATAAATCCCCGCCCCCCCTCTCTCTCTCTGACACCCCCTCCACTTCCGACGTTCTGAGAAAGGTGGTAAAAGTCGAACTACTCTTTTCTGTAATTTTAGCTTTTATTTGAGCCCACTCTCATGCTCCTACTCGAAGCGGTTTTTATTCCATCCAAAAATCAAATCATAATGTTGCGATCCCAAATTTTATTTATGTTAATATCACATATTTATTTATTTATTTTATTAATTATTATTATGCTTTCTTAATAAGTAGTCTTCATCCAATTGAATTTTAATATCTTACTCGATAGAATTTGTACGTTCTTTACAATTTTTAAATTAAATTTTGTTTACCTATTTAAAAAAAATTGTTACTGAAAAACACAATGCATAACGTCAGCCGACATCGGTCGCTTTTAAGCTATGATATTAGATAAACTGATTTTATAAATAGTTTTACATAATTCTGTGGGCTTTTGTGTCCATTATCCGGAGGACCGCAACGTAATATTGTTATTGAAATCAACAGAAATGTTCTACAAATTAAATGTAGCGCCACATAGGTTTTATAGAAAAACTATGTGTATGGTTGTCCCAGAACAAGTTGCAAAAAGAACGTTACTCCTAGGTGTAAGTTTTGTCCGCCATACCGAGATAATTGAATAAGAAATTCTGAAATAAAAACAGGAATATTAAAATAATTTTGATGTTGTGCCAAGTCCTATATATAATGAACGTTTTTCATTCTTCCTAACTCGTAAATATTTATCGATTTGCATACTTACTTTTTTTTAAAGCTCAAACGTCAGAAACAACCAAATTACCAAATTAATTTTATGGGATAACTCTAATGCTTGGCTATCTGTTTATCAGACGACAGAGCTTCGGCATGTGAACATCATTTTTTTTCTCACTTTTTTCTTTTCTACCTTTCAAATGAACATACTTATAAAATTATAAACTTTCTGCCTATTTTCTAATAATATTACAATAAACTACGTGAAGCTAAATAATGTTTAAATATATACACATGTACGAAAAATAGTAATCATCTTACATATATTTATGTAAGTAATAAATATCATAAAGATGTACACTTTAACACCGAAATGAATCATTGCATATCAAATAACAGTTATTCAAATAAAAGCCGCAAAATCAAGCAACTAACATAATTATAAGACAAAAATCGAAGGAAAAAACACTAAATATATGCAGAGCTACCGTATAATCCGAATATCTGTTTATATCTTCAAATTACCAAAGTTCAGGCCAGTGATACATCTTTGAACTGGAATTTCATGAAAAATCCCTGCATTTCGTTAAAGCATGCAAACTGTAACATTTTTGAGTCCACTTAAAAAAAAGCGGTGACTGCCACTTGAGCCAGACCATGAAGAGAAAAAACGTCTTCCAAAAACAAGCCACGAAAAACGTAACCTTGACCTTTGGCGATGATACAACTTTCTTTAACGGCTTTAATGGCATTACACCGTGCGTCTTAGATAAACCAGCCACTTTGTATGATGATTACATAAAAAATTCTTCCATATCGCACGATTTCTCCCCACGTCGCACCGCTAAAATCTTCTCCGGCAAAAATTGAAGTAGGCAGATATGAATCGGGAAGGCTTAGTGATGATTATTCGATGCCCTTACAAAATCCATTTAACGGTGACTCCCAAATTACTGAAATCGAAATCAAATTAGATGATGTTGATGAGACGACTTCCTAGGAGGAAATGATTTAATGATTCAGTGCGAATATTGAGAAATTGAGAGTGTGTCTTTGACTGCACTATGTGAACGAATTCTTGGAATTCCAGCTACCGATGCAGATATGCAAATTGGCCCGTTTTACCCGGCACAACATGAAATAGGTATGCACTTTGCCATTACATCACGGAGATGCCCATAAAACATAATTAATTACAGATATTTCCAAGAAGTCAATAATCTTCTGCTTTTCATGCTTTCCAGAAAAATCGTGCGTTCAAGAACATCCAGCGGAGCTTACTTGTTTTTACCTGCTTCTTCATTAGGCACAGGCCACGAGGCAACGACTGCATAAAACCGAGAAAGGTCGTGACGTACCTGACATACCAGGTGTCGTCTTTCTCTAAAAAAAAAGAAAAAACGCTGACAGTATGGCATCAGTTGCAGCATGCTTATCAAAATCTTATTAGCTCTCCCTGTTAGACTTTTATCCTTGAGCTGCTACTGCACAAAAACTTTTGTAATCAACAGTTGCAATTGTTTGGGCTCCTCCTCACTTTCCTCATCTGAGACCAATGCTATTGGGCAATGAACCAAATCGATTTAAAGCCAGCTTTATTAGCGAAATGTTGTCCATTCACCTTCATCACTCTGGGGCAGATAAACTCTAATCGTTAAGAAGCCTCTGAAGGTAACGCCAAATGACCGCTATCTGGCTCCACACGACTGGACAGTGTAGACATCACCATCCGTGGTGATTTATTCGCCAGTTAATTCAGTGTCTCCGATAATCTCCCCATGTCTTTCGGCTCGGCATACCAAAGAAAATTATTTATAAACACTTTTGTGTTGAGTGCAATCAATAAACAAAATGTCAAAAATGTTAAGATCGCGAGGTTCTCCTGCATTTGTCTGGACGGATGAGATAAATATTAAAAATAGCAGCTGAGGAATGCCAGTGTCTGAACAAAGTTAATCAAAACCTTGGGAGTATTCTTAGAGTAAATATTCGTTAAATGAATATCGAATTAAGAAATTGGCATATTCTGAAGACAAATAAGAGGAGGGTTCATCAACAGCAGCTAAATCAGCGAATACGACAGCATATCTCCCGCATTAGCCTTTTATATCTTTAGTGGTGCATTATTTGGTTTGAATTGGGTAGATAATTATCATGCTAATTTATCGCCATTTAGAAGGTAAATTTTCTTTACCTTGGTGATACCAAAATTCATAACAACCAAACTGTGGGAAAAATAGTGTTAAAATGCAAAACGTGTGAATAGGCGCCAACTTGTAAACTTATGCATATATTTGAATTTGAATAGCGTAAAATTTTAATCGGATTCCAAAATAAGATGAAAAATTCTTCTCTAAATTTCAATTATGACTGCTTTTAAGTTATCGCTTATTTACATAAAATCAACAATTGCTTATCTCTTTGGCCAGTCCCCAGAACTATTATATAAATATATATAATAATTTATTTCAGTTATTAGATAAATGGGTTGATTGCGAGCTGAACTTGAGGCGTTTCCATTTTGTGACCTTGAATTCCAAACGAAAACAATTTTTATAAAACCACAAATTGGTACGATTTTTCGCGTTTTGCGCTTTTTTTCCGAGCCTATTGCGAAATTTAAAAAAAAACCTTTGACATAGTATCTTTGTTCTCCACACAATTACAAATAAAATTAACTCGCTACGTTAGTATTTTATTATTTATTTATTTAAAATTACAGGAACAATGGAGAACCTACTGCCCTGCTCTAATAAAGCGGTCTCGGTAGCGTCGACCATATGGCGCTTCTTGCAAAGCTAGGTGAGGTGTATGACCTTTTTAATAATTTACATAAATCCAGAAAATTTTTAACAATTTAAAGAATTTTAGGAGAATATGAAGAACAATTTTTAACAAAAACATGAATTTTCAACATCTTTTCATCGTTCGATTCCATGATGGCCGCGGTGTTAGGACAATCCGTGGGAATGTGATTGATCGTCAATGGTACCTGGCAGTCTATACAAACCGGCTGGGGGATCTTACGAAGTGGTGGGCTTTCGTGAGGAGGCAGTGACCCATCCTAACACGGAAGACCATTCGTCCTTTCCGTCTTGACAGGTCCTGGTATAGTGCGGTGTCTCTGCTGATGGGCAGTGTTGCATGTGAAACGTGTTTGATTCACGCCATTCACGTATGCGCGTCTAATTATGTTTTTGCCGCTCCTAACCATTAAGGCTAACACATTCTGGGATCTGCAGTGACTCCAGCGTGGTGTTAATGCTAGCTGCCTTGGGAGCCCTATCCGCTGCCTCGTTCCCATTGATTCCTACCCAACCGATTCTTATTTTTCCGTTAATATGTTTCTATGATATGGTGTATTCGAGTTTTCCCAAAAATGCTCTATATATATATTGTCTTTTCAGAGAAATTATCAGTATTGGTATTCTACTTGAAAAGTTCATAGATATAAATATAATCAACTGATAGCTAATACGTCTTAACTTCATGAGACATACATTTTACAGATATGAAAATTCTACCCTAAAATTCTGTCAACTTCAGAGAATTCCGTCGAGGAGATATTAATTTCTTAACGGTAAATCTGTGCGACAAATTCTTCATATTACCCATAACTCATACTTACGTTAAAAGGAAAGAACACTAATTTCATATAATGTATGACGGGTTGTGATATAACGACCCTCTCTCTAAGAAAAATCGATTTTTTTTTAAATTAGAGGTGAGGTTGGAATGGAACCCGTCATCGCGAGCGTGTCAACCCGCCTTGAGAGCGTGACAATCCGCTCTTCTTGTTAATGATGAAAACTCTTTCCTATGTATAGTAATAGGAAATAGGAACTTATGAGCCGCTGTAGCTTGTGGATTGCGTGTTTACCGGCGCGGCGAGGTGATCCGTCGTTGTTGTACTTTTTCTTATAATTTTTCAGTATTTTTGGATGGTGTTTTATAAAAAAAAGCAGCGGCCATGGATTTAAAAACGCAAGTGTACAAGTAATGTACTTAACTAATAAAAAAAAACACAGATTTTGTCACATCCTCACTTTCGCTTACGCTTACGCCACACTGAATATTTTATGGAATGTGCGGCTGCCCTATGTACATATGTATATGATCGCGTGACGTCATCACCAGCGCTCTCTCACAACAACGAAATTAACAAAACGCACAATGCCAACTAGCGCCGGTCTCTCCTGTATAAAACACAATTACTTCCATTTCTGCTATTTTTCTTATCTACTAAATCTCACGTCTTTAAAACTAAATAAGGCTTATTAAATTAAGATATTTGAAAAGTTACAAGATTAAGAGATCTTGGTTTTTGTGTAAATTAAGGGCGTTAATTTATTTCTCGGCCTGTTGATTTCATATCGGCGAACTCTTGGCCAGTTCTCGGCACGTTTGCCAATTGTCGACCTCTATCGGCATGTTCTCGACCTGTTGATTGAATCGGCTAGTTCTCAGCCTAGAACTCAGCCTGTCTGTTTCATCGGCCCATTCACGGTCTGCACCTATACACCTCAATTTCAGCACGTTCTCGGTTCGCCCACGAACTGTCAATTTCATTTCGGCTAGCTCTCGGTCTACATTTAGTTTGTGGATTTTAAAGAGGCCCGTTCCCAGTCTCTAAGCTCGTTCTCAGTCTCTAGGCCTGTTTTCGTCCTGAAAAGTTTCAATCAGGATCGAATATTGTCAATCTTTTTGTCTTTTGATTTGTATTTTATTTTTTGTTTTATTTTTATTTATTTATTATAACTACTCGGATTGAAAAAAAACCACCGGAGTTTTTTTTATACTAGACTACCATATATAATGAATTAGCGCAAATTGAACTTTCGATTATTAAAATAATATCATATCGACAAATTGGATCTCGTCGACTTGCACATATACACAATTTTTTAAACGTAATATGTAGTTATCGAACCAGAATTTATACTATACATTGATTGCTATAACTTTGTTTTTATAAGTAAATGTAAAATTTTTTTTTGACACCCTAATCAATTTTTCAGACTTTCGCAAAAGATATAAATTGCTATATTTCTAAATAAATAACAATAATTTGACTAAATTTAAAAATTTGTATTTTTGGCTTTTTAAAAATAAGTTTTAATGACACCTTCGATTATTTTTGAGTCAATCGAAGCAAAAACTTGAACGTGAATAGCTCCGAGTGTACGAACTTCTTCAACATCTGGATCACTGCAATCTGAAGAAAAAGATTTTATGGCCATCATTGGGGTTTTCGAAGCAAAATCCTAGTGACGCATGCCACCGACTTTATGTGTTCATAACATATATAAAGCCAACGTTTTATAACTAGATATAAATATTTTTCGGAAAAACCGTATAAAATTTCATACTTTTTCAGTCATGTGAGGTTTTTAGCATATCGGACAGAGGTCAGCAACATTTGTCATAAGACACAAATGTGCTTTCGTCGCATGGAAAACCAAATAAAACCTTTCGAATGTTGTAAATAAATTCGACTTTTCATTGATGAACCACTGCATATCAATATATATCATAGTTAACATATGAACCTGCGCGTGTGTAGTTTTTTGTGCATTCTATTGATTGCCGTCCAATCGGCAATAAAATAAAAATATTGCCAACTTGTACTTTGAATAACAGACAGTATCATGGCGAAGAACTGGTTTAATCCTCTTTTCAAATGGAAAATTCTAAAATGTTGACAAATAAAGTGAATAAACCACACCGATCATCAATATCAAAAAACGTGGTTGAGACAAGAAGAGATCTTGTTTTATCTTTTTGGAAAGAAGTCGTTGTCCCGCAGTTGCTAGGTTCACATTTTGAATCCTGGTACTACCTGGAACAGATCTAATCTGAAACCGGAATGCTCATCATACACACCATACGGTGTATTTTGCATCTAATTAAACTTTTAGCTTATCGCCGACCTGACCGAACCGCGGTTTCGATTTTAAAGATTTTTTAAGAGTTCGGGCTATTATAACACAACAAAAACATTTTTTGGAATTTATTACAATTCTGTATCCAACGTAAATGGCTTGAAATGACAGGTAACCTGTTTTGCTTTCATTTTCACTAATTGCCTGCCTAGTTCTAAAGCTGTGCACAATTTTTTATGCAAATCTCTTACAAGGCTTTCGATTGCTGCCTCTTCGTTTTGAACGATTTCGATGAGATAGTCGTGAGATGATCTCAACGTGCTGGAGGTGCGACCAAGTTTGGATAAGTGGCTCTAAGTCGATGTAACAATATTTGTCAAAAACTATGTCGGAGATTAACATTTGAAGATTTATTGTATTGTTTCCCAATTTATTAGAAATACCACGAGAAGCTCACAGGTTCTGGTTAAACTGTTACTAAAAGCTACATGAATTACATATTTTATTAGCTCCTATCCTACCCTACCATCACTTTTTACACCGATTGGCGGCGGAAGCGTTTTAACTTCTACAAGTGATTAAGCTTTATTTTTACAGTAATTCTCAAGCCATTAATTATTATCAAGTCGTCGATTATAATGCATTTTCGCCCGAGGCTTGCAGCCGCATACTTGATGCGGATCTTAATCGCGCATTTCGAAAAACGCGGAGGCATAAAAGCGATTTCTTCTTTTCTGCCAGTCTCTTCTTTTTATTTAAATCACGTCAAAATGTACAGTCTGTTTTGCAATACCCGGAAAGGGGGAGGCTTCGAAATATTCAAGGTCTTTTAGTGGTGCTTTTTGTCGTCGTGTAAATATTTTGTGCCCAATGAAAAAAATATTTTTTTATTTAATGGATAACGCTTCTGCTGATCGGTTTTGTGGGTTTTTGAGAATTTTCCCTCATGTTTTTATGCCAAATGAATGCATAAATAAGCCTGACAAATTAAACGGTGATATTTAATTTTAATATTGTAGCCACAAAAGATTGATAGGATGATTTCTCTTAATTAAGTAAAATTAATTATTGAACTGTAAAGTATGCCAGAAGTCAGATTTATTGGGGGATTGTGGTTATTTACATTTACATACATTTGATCAATTTGAAGCAGACCTAATAAGCTGAAGTTAATTTCTCTGCTAAGTGTTCAACAGAACTATAAATTAGATTAGTGTGCCCAGCATTGATTTATTTCAAATTGTATATGCTTTTTGAAAATTTGCACATCCTAACAGTCCAAAGGTTTTCCCCGTCGCAATTCTGTGTTTAAAGTCCAAGGCATTTAGAAGCTTATGGATGTGTAGATTCTAATGTTTGTAAGACAAGGCAAGACAAGGCTCAAAGCCAATCTAGAATTAAAATTAACCAGATCCGTTGGAGGCACCCTAGTAGCTTAGTTTTTAAATGCGTTAGAAATGAACTTCAAGAGCCAAGCAAAATTGTTAATTCGTTAAATATAGGACGTTATTCTTAGAATTGTAGCGGCTGTACAGGCTGCTGTTTGTTTTCTGAAGTGTTCCACTGGTGGAGGATAGCATTCAGGGCGTTAGTCGAAATAGTCCTAAGAGCACCCGTAATCAACAGAGGGGCCATTATTTGAACCTTCTCCAATGCGTGCTAGCACACGATTTTTTTAAATTTAAAAAATAGCATTTAATTTTTTTTCTAAGAAATGTGGCAAATTAAAATGTCGGTAAAATGAGAGGGAATCTTTTCTACGTATTCAAGAAAATAAACTAAATCGGTTTAATAGTTTCCGAGATAAACGGGTCGCCAGTTCAAAACACATAATTCCGAGAAAATCGCATTTACACTTCTGAGCCAAGAGGTGACCTTAGTTTTCTTGTTATAACTTCATAATGAATTTCAAAAATCGTTTTGGGCAATTATTATATTTTAAAGATTCCGAAATGCAAAAAAAAAATCAATTCTTGAAAGTCTCTCGCCTTAATTGAGTAAGATTAATAAAATTAAAAGAATGAGAAAGTGAAAAGGAATGTCTGTTATAAATATAAAAAAAACTATAAAGGGATCGATGCAAAAAAAAATGTCACCAGAAATTTAAAGAAGAGTTGTTTTAGTGCAGCTCCCTGCCACCAATTTTCCTTAACTTGGGCCATTTTTTTCTCATTGTATGTATTACGTAATTACGACTTCTGACTGTTCCGCAAATTGAAATTGAAACGGAAAAATATTTTATTTGAGGACGTAGAAGACATATAGGCACAGAGGTATGCAAAGATTGATTAGTCTGAAAGCTGACTTCCAGGAGTATTTCCGAAAGTGAGGGGTGATATTTAAATTAATACAAAAAGGTTGATTATCGAAAGTTGATTTTATTTTGTAAACTCCCCTGCTGAAGCCTAAGCTCACCACTGCTGCCTACAGCCTTAACTTTTGTTTGTTTTAGTTAAGAACAGTTCAAGGCTGTTTTCTTGATTAGGTGATAATTAAATTCAGATTACCAATATAAACATTTATTTTTGTCTCTCCTTTTATTGCACAAAAAACCGTTAGTCTGATTTGGAGCAATTCTTAACTTTTAGATACGCGTGTAATTGGATGCTAAAATATGCATCTTCCCACATACATATATTTGAGTTTGTTCTGAAGTTCAAAATAAATACCTTTTTAAAAAACAGAAAAACAAAACGAGATATCACACCAGCAAGCCTACTAAACTTCACCGATCACGTTTTGAAAGAAAAAATATATGCAATATATTTTCCTCTGAACTCGAATAAGGTGGTTAAGTCCGGACGTAGTGGGTTTGGTGGTAGTATTTTTCATTTTAAATAATCAAAGTACATTAATATCCTTACTGACGCACATATAACCATACGTATGTTATATTACTTACGTAAATGCCTTCGCATCTAAAAGAAGATCGTATGAAGATGGTTTTTTTAATTAAAGGCGTTTACAGTTCTTATTTGCTTTCCTTTATTTAGATTATATCAGCAAGTGTTTTTCTCTAATCCCTAAAATTAATCCAGCTCCACATCTATATATTAAAGAGTGGCGCATTGTTATCTAATGAATAATTAACGACGTTGAGTAATCTGACCAAACGATACACCCGTTTTCATATAACCTATTAAAACAATTTTATTGCTTGGTAACACATCCGTTAAAGAGGTTCTTCTATTTGTTGAAATGATGCATGTAATTACTCAATGCGGAAGAAAGCATAATATTGTAAAAAAATGCAAAATAAATCGCAAATTTTCCAAACAACTTCGTCTTCTGTTTTGCCCCTGAGCAGAACCGCCCAATCATCTTCGCAGCTAGAATTCAAAATAAACCAGGTGCCATAAATGCTTCTTTAACGGATCTAGATTTTTTGTTGGTTTTCTTAAGAATTTTCAACCTCTAAGCCAAGATGTGGGCAATTAATTACAATTGCCGGTTATTTGTCATCACATGCTGGCGCAATTATTTCAAACCCATCGAAGATTTCTCAGAAGCTCTTAGAAACGTGAAACAAAATAAGTTCCGGAACTACATGCTATCGGTGTCATCAGCAACTAGTAGTTAGCAGCAGCAATAGATGAGGCAGAGTTCTTACAGACATTTTTTGGTGCACTCCTCCAAGCGAGTCTTGTAAAATACAAACCCTCAAAAGATTTGTGGGGATATGTCTCCCCAACCGTACTCGTCCCCAACATCTTCGTTTATGATTTGGGTGCTTCTTAGAGGTCTTCTACTTTGTAACGATGATCGCGGACGTACGTCAGGTGTGCCACCACTTGATAGCTGTGGCTGACTCGATCACATGCATGAGCGCGACTTAGAAACTGGTCTTTGGCGTGAACTTCTTTTCAGGTAACAAGCGATGAACTGGTGATGACTCCGACTAATAAGTCGTCCCCACCGTGGGTCAGTGACGCGATTCAGACTTCCCTTACCAATTTTCTGGCCGATTTAAGGTGGTGTTAGTTCTGGTATACGCACCTATAAAACCACTTTACCTGGCAAATTTAACTTTTGTTTTCGTTGAAGTGTTACGACGTTTGGTTTACCTTAACACCGCAGGCTTGTGTACAGTTTTTTTAAAAATAAAAAACCTCAAGGTAAGAAAACCGAAATTTTTGTGGATTAAATTCATCCTTAAAGGACCGAAAAGATAGTACCCTCGACCGTTTGTGAAACATCTTATACATTTTGTGTCGTCCATAAAGTGACCTTGTGAACATTTCTGAGCAGTTAAAGTGAGTCGAAGTGTTTGCTAGTGCTTCAGAGACCTTTTTTCCTAATTATTGGAGAATATAACGTTTATTAATGGGATGAAAGTGAAAACTTTTCTTCGACAGCGTTTTCTGTGGTTCTTTAAGTTTTTTTTTTTAACAGATGTGGTGGGCGTCTTCACATTAATAAGACACGTCTATTTTCCAGTGCATGTGTAAAAGCGGTTTATGTAGGCTGAATAGCTTCTTCGCTGCTTTCCCTTGAGGTGTCTGAAAAGGTGCTCAATTAGGTGGTTGGCTTGGACCTTTTGTTGCTGCTTCGCTTTTTATGACTTCCTTGTGTAGGAGAGATTTCACGTCTTTTACTAGTCCATTTCTTGGCCTAGTGAACAAATTGATTAAACCGTGATTTTGATTACTTTTGCCGAGTGGTGTTCGTTGTTGTAAAATTAAATGAACTCGTTTTCAAAAGAATCAATTTGGCGTGGTCAACCATAATTGCCAATTTGTCTTTAATTGAGATATTTTTTATTTCATAATTTTTGTACAATGATTGGGTTAAATATAATAATATATTACCACCTTCTATTTTTCGAAGACAAATCATCTCAAGCATCTAACTAAGTACATACTCGTGCAAATTTCAGTTTCAAGCACTTAAGATATGTAATAGTTCTGCTAATGACGTATTTGGAGGCAAAAATTACCCACCAAATCTCCGTCCACTTTATTACCTAGAAATCTTCTTAGGCGCGTGGGTTTTGTATTTATTATATGTGTTATACTTATTTAAATAATGACTTTGATATACGTTTTTTTAAAGTTATGGACGTACATATATATATATGACCGCTTCAATTCATTTGAAACCAATAAACAAATATATTCCGTAATATTAGTACCTTTCAAAAAATTAATCGTTTTGTATTTCCAATCTGTTATAACTATTCTAGGCTTGTATAAAAACTGCGACGTTAATAAATTGGGATTTCCTATTACAAGTCCTAAATTACAGGCTAATGTTAGATATAGTCGCAAAATGCGGATTCCTCAACAATTTACAATGCATTAAAATATAATCCGGCAATTGGGGTTAACTGGTTCACTAATTTCAGTAAGGGGTTTAATCGCATTAACCACACAATTCTGGCTGGAAGTATTTCTGCTATTGGATTCCCGTTTACCTTCATCGGTTGGATATCTTCTTACTTCAGTAATCGTGTGTTGTATTTCGAGGCGCCTTTTTTTAATTATTTGGTGTTCCTCAGGGTAACCATCTTGGACCGCTACTGTTTAGTATTTACAACCACGATATACCTACATATGATAACGTTTCTAAAACATTTTCAGTTTACATTTTGGAATACGTAGCAACTGTGCTCTTTCAAATTCTGATCCTCATTATTCCGTTTACATTAATCGTATTGAAGTAATTCAACGCCAATTTGAGAAATATACTCTTAGAACACCTCCCACCTCTATCCCACTTTATACTGACCGGCGTAAGCCTTATGTTGCTTGAGTCTCTGGAAGTAAGACGTGTCAACGACGGAATTGTTTACTGGTTGTTTTACGAGAAATTTAATGATTTTAAAAACTTATTTTTTGTCCATTTTTAGTGTTCTCTTCCTTATTACTTGATTGTTCGACATCATCTCACAATGAGGCACTTTTTAAAACATCCTGTGGACAAGAAATTTTCTCAGAGTTATTTCTCTGTTACCTCCGCCTTAAGTAGTTCATATGGAATTTTTCCACGGCAGAGGTATAAAATACTTGTGTCAGAGCGACCCTGATAAACATTCTTTCTCTAGTCCCTCGCTGACTGAGTATATATATACTATAATACATTCCACGCCAAATCAGCATGCTTGTGACCGAATTACTGAAAGTATTATTCATACCACATCTCAATTCCTTAAGAAGTCACAAATTTTCTTGATTTTTCAACAAACAAATTTCAAATGGCAATAACTTCATCTAAAGACAAGATATTATCTTTTTTGTTCTGCAACGTGATTTCATCAAAAATTAATTATAACGTCCCTAATATTTTTTTTTCAATTTTAAACAAAAAGTGTTGTTCAAAAATCAAGAAATTGATTTTTGTCAAAAAATTCTCAAAATTTCTTTGAACTATTCCTCAACTTTCTGCCCTACACAACCAATTATGCGGGTCTTCTTTGTTTGTATTCAACAGCAACGGGAGGCTCCAACGATGCAGAAAAAAACCAGTTTGAAGAAGTGATTTAATTTATGAACTGAGAATTAATTTATAGAAATTCTTGCCTCTTTTTCTTCTTCATAATTTTAGGCTTTTCTTCAGGATAATACCAATTTGTAACATCTTTTACTGACTGTAAGGATCAATTATTATTTTTTATTATTCTTTTTCTTCAGTATGTTACTTTGATCGCAACGATTTAATAGATTAGCGCGATTCATTTATTTATATAATATTGTTAATTAAGACTTTTACCAATAAACAAAACAACGCTTGTGTAGCTGTAGGATTAAAAATGGTTGTCAAACAATATTTGCAACTTTTATACATAATCTTTCTTTTGATAATGAGCTCTTGACAAGGTTCAAAATTCGTGCTTCAATTCAAAATATTATAAACTCATCTTATCTTTTGCTTCAATAATTAATAATGTCTCAATCAATGTATTAATATGTCCGCCCCCACTTGGCAATATTACAAATAACTTTGCACTCAAAATAAAAGCACATATTATCTATGTGGTGTCAACACTCGAACCTTTTGATAATTTTTATCAATACCCAATCCCCACTTCACCATATTACTGGCAATAAAATCGATTTCGTGGTTTATAGCGCAATCCACTTGACCTTAACCTACTTGTCGCAATATTTTGTGAAATTTAAAGTAATCTAAAAAGTGCAGAGTTCAACAATAGTTAATCTTACAAAAAACCACTGTTATCTATAATTCGCCTTAATAGATGCAGCTAATTAGTAGAATTAGCATACCAACCTTTTTTTTAGGGTAGTGAAAATATTTGGGTAAAACAAAAGAAGCATAACGAAAAAAGTAAAAATATTCGGACCTCAAAAAAAAAGGCAAAAAATATGTGCAACTTTTTATCTCTATAAACACTCGGTTGCAAGTCTCCTGCCAAAGATTTATTTATTGTATGAGAGGGTATCTCTTAGGAGTATCGTCTTGTGATAAATAGCATTTAATGACGACCGCTGGAACAACCTTGACACCAAATCTTGCAAAATAAAATGTGGATATTAAGGTGGTGCTTATCTGGATAAAAGCTGCTTGTCTTACTTCTTTTGCGACTATGTTTGTTTTTTTCTTCTTTAAATTTATTTTTACTCGTTTCTTACGGTTAGCACTACCAGTCCTCGTCCGGTTTGACATTTCTTGTATACCTACTCTGAGTTGTCAGGAACTTTTTAAGTATTGCACAACCTGTAAATCTTGGCAATTATATGACCATCACAGTTTCGCTGTTAATTAATTTCTTTTTCACTGAGATGATTACCATAGCGAGATTTACAGGTGATGGGCTTGTTCGCTTGGTCCGGCGGGCGGTTCGGTGCAACACCTGTTTGGTTCAGAGGAAATTTATTGGCGAATTTGGCGACAGTAGTATCTCATAAATTTTAATGAAATATATGATACTTAAAATCTTATTGTTATTACTAATTTTTCGAAACCATTACTTACGCAATTTTCAATATTTCCACAAACAAATGTAGAAATATTTGCAATAGTTTTTTTTTGTAAAATAAAACTTAACTGATTATTGATGATCAAGCAATTCATCAAATAACTGTTCTTAAAATACACTCGTCTTAACCATAACGAACAAAAACGGTGATGATCCATCGGAACAACTATCTACGCACCACCAAAAAAGAAGCTCATTATCATTCTGTCTTTCAAAAGCGGACTTCGTTCGCATAAAAATAATTCTCATAACTGTATATGGCTAACATATAAATTTGCTGCAACCTTGACATCACCGAACAGCTATTTGCCTAGTTAATGTTTACAGAAAAGTAGCGACAAATGTTTAAAGGTAAAAAAAAACACTCAAATTTTTTAAGATAAAAAAAGCGAAAACATCATCAGAACAATAGGTGTTAAGTGAAGCTCGTTTGGTGCTGTAACTAGTTTTATTTTTTGGATATTGTGGCAATTGTTAGTTTTTTATGGTGTTGATCCATTAGTGAAAACTCAAATCATTTTTACATCAATATTTTGTTTTCTTCTCTTTAGAATGTTCTGCACTTTTTTTCTGTATTATTACATTTTTTGGGAAAATCATAAGAATAGTTTTTTTTTCGTTTTCTTCGAATATGAAATCGCTTTCTTGAGTGGAGGTGGTTGATTAGCTGCACTGCATCAACCTAATGACATTGTCAGTTTAATATGTTGAGCGAGTTTTGCTTTTAGACTCCTTATTTGAATATAGACCTAATTTCAAACAAAAGGTCATTAAAAGACATGGTAAAAACCATTTTTACCATTATCAGTAGTTCGGCAAACAAACTGGGCCTTGATCTCAAGATTGCAACTTTGCGTTGCTATTTTATTTACGGAGCTTCACGACGCTGGATGCTATTCGTCATCTTAAAGGCTGTACCACACATTGTTGTACCAAATTTTAATTCGCCATTATTATCATGTTGCTTTCAATTTTGGCCAAGAATTTGTCGTTGTATGTATATACACTTGCGGTCATAGAAACCGCACCACTTGAAATTCACATGATAAAATTGAATAAAAGGGTATGTACTTTTCCGAATGAAATGATTCTTTGCCACAATATTCAACAGAAACTCATTAACAGTTGGGCAGGATTTCACCTTCCTTCTCCTTTTTTTTGGGAAGAAATGAAGAAAAAAATTAAATTATCGAATTTTCATACTTTGCTACCATTTACTTATTAATTACATTTACTAGGAACTTTACATATCATTTGGTATATTTTTGTTAAAACATAACTTAAACATAATTTACATTATATGCACAGTCTTCAGTACCGCGTTCCTCCCCCTTTGGCTTCGATAATCGCTTTTATCCTAAAAGGCATTGAATCCACCAATACTTCAATGATGTCATCCGTTATTTCATTGTTCCACACAAGATCCAACACTTGAATCAGCTTTCTTTTGCTCTCTGGTTTATGCTCTGCTACTTTCCGTTTCATCACATGCCATAGATGCTCAATTGGATTCAAATCGGGCGAATTCGCTGGCCAGTCTAGTGTCTGAATTCCGAGATCAGAAAATGTTTTCTGGAGCTGGAAAAAATTAATGAGGATTATTTCGTGTTTTATTTATTGCTTATGAAATAGACATTTGGCACTTCATATGCAATACTGTACTTACCGATTTGGCACCATGACAAGGTGCCGAATCATCTTGAAAAATTAATTCATAAGGGAACGAAAGGTGCTCCTCAATGGCTGGTATCAAAAATTCCTTTATGAATTGCCCATACTTTTGGGCATTCATTGTTCTATCAACAAAGTGCAAAGGACCTAGGGTGTAAAAAGAGAAACATCCCCAGACCATTTGGCTTTGAGGAAACTTCACTGTCTTGATCGTGCACTCTTCCTTAAATCGTTCTCCTGCTGAACGTCGCACGTACGGCCTGTTGTCTGCACACAACAAGTTGAATTTGCTTTCGTCAGACCAAATTACACGTCGCCAGTCTTCCTTCGTCCAATTTTCATACTTCTTCGCCCATGCTAAGCGAGTCGCCTTCATTTTCTTTGTTGACATGGGCTTTTTCGCTGGTCTTCTTCCAAATAGTCCTACTTCTCGTAACCTCCTACGGATTGTTTCGGCGCTAAGGTCGACTTGATGATAATCCCTCAACTCTGTTCTTAAACGGACAGCGTTTTTAAAGCGATCTTTCAAGCTCATCCGTCGTAATGCTGTGTCCGTCCGTGAATTTGTCTTCCGTTTCCTTCCAGATCCTTTTGTCCTCTCCAGTGGGCCCAAATTCTCCTTTTTCTTGATCAAACGAACGATGGTTGAATGGCTGCACCCTATTTGAGTCGCTATCTGACGATACGACAGACCTTGATCTGCCAAAGTCAAAATTTCGACTTTTTCGTCCCTGGTCAATTACTTACATTTTCCGGCCATTTCACTTTTTTGACTTTATCTTCATCACCACTTAACTTCAACTGAATATTTTTTCACCAAAAGGGTTGTTTTTATACCCCAACAAAGCAGGTCAAATTATTTCATCCCTCCCCCTAATCTACCTGCTTCAATTATGCGCATTCTCGGAACTAACTGAGTGGTGCGGTTTTTATGACCGCAAGTGTATAACATACTCAGTTTTTTTTTCCACTGTGATTATTCTTTTTTGTGTTTGATCTCTCTTCCGCATAAGAAGCTGATTACATTTTTTTAAGTTTTAATCTCCAATCATAATATTTGTCGGATTCTTTTCTTTTCCTTTAGTTTTGGTGAAGATTATTGTTTTGAGTTCATTGATCCTGGAGCCAATCTTTCTCGTTTCTGATTGTAAGCTCAAAAAAGGACAATAAATTTTGATAATAATGCGACGAGTGTACTATCTTTAGCTGAAATACATAAAATAATGTTTGTAATTAATTCTAATACTACAGTTAAATGACTTTACTAATTTTACTTAATTATTTCGCATTTCAGATGAAGGTAGCTTTAATTATAGCTGCATTCTGTATAGCAGCGTGTCTAGCTGAGCCAAAGCCAGTTGGCAGAGCAGCTAGAAGGCAACCTGCCAGAGCTAGTAGACAGACAACAATTACTTCAAGTAAACCAGGACGCTTCCTCTCACTTCCATCGCCTGAAAAATGTGCAAGCCGTAAGTAGAATATGTGTTGATTCAAAAGGATACTAACAAACTGCTCGGCCAATCCATAAGATACCAAAAACACCCTCAGCCCATTTGCATACGAAACTATAAAATCGTTGTCCTTATCGTCTCGTTTATTTCAGATTTCATTAGAGTTGTTAAGGTGATAGGAAATTTATTTTTACTGGAAGCAAAGATAACAATTTTATTTCTAATTGTGCATTTTGGTCTTGGAACATTTTTTTTTTTCTGGTGATCGTAAAATTCACCGACTAATGGTTAAAAAACTGCATATCTACGGAAATGACCTTGGAAGTACATAATTAGGATGTTAAAAGTGATCTCATTAATGTTTTAGGGTAATCTTAAACTCATAACTACAGTACCAATGTATGTATTTAGATTTGTGATAAAGTCGGTATATTTGCAATTGGGGAATACTTAAAGTAGCAATGATTCAAAAAAAATTATTTTTCACTACATTATTTCAATTTTACACTTTCAAAGACATGCGGACGACCCCAACATTTGAAAAATTAAATATTTGTGAAAAATATATTTTCAAACCACATTTAAAGTTTGTATACACAATACCATAATATGTAGACTTGGCCTTATACTGATGCTCACAGAGATTATTAAGACCAATGAAAAATCTTTAGTTTGAAACTACATATAAAACTAATTCTCAATGCATAAATGGATCACTTCGTCTACCCACATATTTTGGTTCCAGCTCATACCACCAATTTGCAAAAATTAATATTATTTTGGGGACAAGGTCATACAAAAACATCTTTTGCAAACAAACTTCGGTGAAGACTGGGAAAAAACTTCGAAATTTTGCAGTCTAAAATGCTTCAGTTTTATGAGCTCGCAAATAAGTAAGTACGTGAGGAAACGACAAAAACCATTCTTCGAACCGACGACGAGTGAAATTTGTATTTGGTGACAACGCCTTAACTAAAGAAAACTTATGAAAAGAAAGAGTGGCATGCCATAAACTCAAGACTGTAATTGTTTTGTCGCTAAGAAGGCAAACTTAAGCAATTTTACCATACCAATATGAGTTTACAGTGAGTTTACAAAATATCGAAAATATTCACGAGGAAATGACAGTGAGAAAACACAATAAATATTAGACGATTTTCGTAAAAACGTAACGACTTAACACATTTCCGTGTAGGTTGCTTAATTAGCCAACTGATTACAAATATCGCTATCAGAAAATGATCGAACCCAAAAGAGTGTAGGAAGGAATTTCTTCACGCTTTCGTTAGATCGATGAATTAATGTGGCATGGAGACTGATTTTAATAATTCTGAAGAAACTGTTGGTTGCGATTACCTTAAATGAGTGAAGGCCACGTTTTTTCAGTTAGTTCTTCTGATGGTATGGATGAGATCATCTAAAAAACGATAAAATGCCTCTTTCGGTTGCCCGCTTCTATTTGCATAAATGAGAGCAACTACATATATACGTGCTGACAGGTTTATTTACGGCGATCAATACTTAAATGTTTAAGTGCTTCACGAGCTTCGAATTGGATGGAGCTGATTTGGTTTTTTATTAGTTTCGTCTGCCTTCTTGTGCTATTTAATTAATTGATTTTATTCACCATGGCAAGTATACAAAAAGATTTTATAAATAAATTAAAAGCTCATTTTAAGAATTTTTTGCACATTTTATGTTTAGCTTCACTCGGGCAATTAGCATACATCTTTTTGAAATTCCAGTAGTTTGTAGGTGAATTTTGGGGCAAAATTATTTTTCTCAACAAAACTAAAAGAAAAACGGCGAGATAAATTCCACTACAAACATCCACAAACAAATCAAAAGGCTTATTTTATTATTTCCTTATTAAATATAAGCCAGTTAGAACTCCAAAAGACCAATTGAAAGTAAATTTCAAATAAATTAACGAGCAAGGACAGTAGACTGGTGGGCCGCTAGAGCTTGGAAAAATCCGTCTATTAAAAAAATATTCAGCCCATTTGGGAAATTGGTGTTGATCATCTTCATATCAAATCAAATGGTACGTACACACCAGAAAGTTCAACTCAAAAGGTATTATCAAAATCGAGGCTAAAACAAGAACAGTACAGAATTCTTGAGTTGTCATGTGTGCTCCTTTTATTTTGAAAAAAAAATAAAACGGGCATGTTAAATTTAACGTGGCACACGAGGATTGGAACAAAATCCTTTTTTAATATTATTTTCTATTTCTTTTGTGTTATTTTAACGTCAAATTCATTTTGGGGCCTGTTCTAACATCCGATTCACGTGAGAAATATTTCCACGTAACATTCACTTTCCTTATACTAAAATTATTCACTTCAGGTGAATTTGAGGATAAGTTCTGTCGACAGTTCCGCGTAAGGAACGGAACATGCGGAACTGCCCTACTATAATCAGAATAGGACATTTGTAACATGAACAATTTTTCACGTGAATCGGATCTCAGAATAGGAAATTTAAAATCAAATACAGAAGATATTCAATGCTCTAAGAAATACATATGGTACACAAGATAGTAAAAAAATTAAAAAGGGGATTTTTTTCCTAGGGAGGAAATAGCTTTAGGGTTTAGGAATCCCGATCAGCAAACCTGTTCTCTCAGCAGCCAAAAGGACCTATCCATCTGCTTTTAAATCTATTACTAACCTGACCCAACTTTCACATTTAGAGAATCGCATCGCCATTGGTTGATTCATCAGCGAATTACAGAAGTCAGTCTTCGTTTTTAGTCAGGAATTAGAATACAAAAGCTTAGCATGCCGTACAGCTGAGAGTAGTTTGTTAAATTTGCGATACTGCCTATATCTTAATTAGCTAACTGAAACGAACAACCCATTCATCTTCTCAATTCCAAATATAGCAATATTGAGACGGTCATTTATTCTTAAGCACGTATGGCACACATTCGTCCCAGTCTTAAAACGGAACAAGTTGTCACGATGGATGACTAAAACTATCTTTTTCTCAATTAAGACGTGAAATTTGAAATGCAAACTACAGCTAGAACAATAGACGGCAAAAACGAAGACGAAAAGACCGTAAGAATCGTGCCAGGTGAAAACAATGCAATCGAAATAAGTCATCAATACTTTGCTAGTAAGGGAAACTCTAGCTGCCTTCCCAGCTTTCATCGCAGATGCACAACCACTGTGTACGCCCATTTATTTAAATTGCAGCACTCTGCAGGAGCCTCCGGGTTTTATAGTTCATTAAAACAATTAAATTGTCCGCGCGCCGTGAATTTAGCAATTAGCTTTGTTGTGTAAAAAGACTCCGTCCACAGCATCCATAGTGGCTTGATCGTGTGCATTAGCGATGAATTTGCCGCCTGGCAACACAATTTGCATTTGGCGAAGAGGTTTGTTTAAAAAACAAAAAATTCGAGTTTCAGACGAAGAAGCAAGGATTGGTGAAACAAATTGCAGAAAATGCAGAGAGATTCGTCTGTTTCCCAACACGGTTTTTAAAATTGCAAAACTCCATTAAAAGTTGGAAAATTCTCAGGCAGAAAGAAACTTCCGATGGGAAATTTTTGCTTCAGAGCGACCTTTATACAGAAGTCAACAAACTGATCGCACCGCAATCTCCCGAAACAGTGATTGACGGAAAATTTTGTATTTTCCACCTAAAGACCTGAACGAGAGTCGTTAATAACTTTAGAAAATAAAATGGTGATGCTCACTCACTAACGTTACCTGACTGAACACGTGCTTAGCTTTACACGATCAGTTGAGGAGCGATCTTATCTTCCAACCTCCAAGTGGCAAGGTGGGTTTTGTAAGACCCAGTGAATAAATATAATTTGCACACATTCTCGTATTTCCCCCAGGTATAAACGAGAACCGACAGAAAATTGTTACTAATGGGATTTATCAATCAATTTATTTATAGCTCTGCACGGATTTTGTTTACCAATTTATTCTGTAGTTGATGGTATTGGATAAGTTATGTCTCTTTGAGGTAGGTCAAATGGTGGTTTTAGCAGTTACGCATGAAATGTTAATTCCTCAGATGATCTTTTGAACCATGTTTTTCGCAATTTCCACCTATTGCTAACTTTGCAGAAATGATTTACAATTATGTAGGTATTCAGTCCCTTAGATTCCTAGTAGTGAGGAAACGAGTTTAGATACGCGTTAATTTACTATCTATCTTTCACCTTAACTCTACAGTTTTTAACGAACTGGCTGCTGAAACGGTCTAATGAAATGAGTAAATAATTTGTTTGCAGGTAGAAAAATCATTATAGACATAAAACCGTCACTTGTCAACATGTCATGAACTGAAAGTTATTTCACAATCAAGGAAATATTTTGTAAAACTAAGTCGCAGTGGGGAAGTCGATAAATTTGTTGTTGAATTTACTGATCGGTTGAAGTGACGGTCGATCGTACTACTTTTTGAATTGAATTTTTATTCATTTACTGTCGGTTACTGTCTGAATTATGAATAAATTCAAAGTTAGTTGTGAAAGCTTGTAAACGATCTGCAGGAAATTTTATAAGTTCACTTCTCTATCTATATTTTTGATATTGGAGGATACTATTTTAAGTAGTAATTCATTTACTTTCGAAAGTAAAATTATGTAAAAACAGACATCAAGTAAATTTGAGATTATTAAACGTACAGAACGCCGAATGAAATCCTTTTCATTCTTTACTTAATTTTTTCAGTAACTAACCTATGTCGGTATTCAAGACTCGCCTTCGGGTGAGTGGAAATTTTGAACAAAAATTTCGCATAAAGGTAGAGAGCGTAAGATTCGAATGCACCACTGAAGCCATTATGAGAGTTATTTGGAAAGAATGATAAAAAAAACCAAGCTGAATGCAAATAGAAATCAATTTTATTTCTCAACTAATCCTCATCATATCCCACCATATTCACCTTGTCCAACTAATTTACAATCTTTTCATCTTGTCGGAAAAAAATTGATTTTTCCATGCTTTGCAAAATAATCTTTGATGGCTGGGTGTCAACATTCTCATTCGTCATTGTTGTTCCCATCAAGCTACATTTTTAAGCTCGGAGCAGAAAAGATCGCCCAAGTGTGGCGAAAAGGTTAGAAAGGAATTAATTCGATGTCCAATTTCAACAATTTCCCATTGCGACGGGAGTTTTAGTCGGGATTCGACAATCGTGGCACCCACCGCGGACACAGCTTTTACATAAAGAATTTTTCGTGTAGGACAATATGCACTCGTTCGGTTGAGATATAACTATAGTCTCACCAATCTCTCACACGTTTAATCTACAGCCTAGCCCTCTATGACCCCATTAAGGCATCCGGAGCGCTGTTTATTTTTGGTGCATGTATGGTCATGTCTAAACAGAATATAAATATTTGTTATTATTTAATCATTCATTTACTATCGGCAAGGACCCTTATTGACTTAATAACCTTCAAATTAAGTCAACAACTGACATTAAATATTTCTCTTGATAAGATTAATTAAACACAAGCCTCTTGCCCACTTTCAGTATGGCACATGAATTCTTATCTTCTTGGTGATTAAACTTTCTTATTAATAACTTGTCTAGACTTATGCATTGCCGACTTTCATGGTTCAAGTTGAAACAAGAAATTAATTAGGCTTTATCAGGACGTTACTCTATATGATGTAATGCTGTTCATTACAGTTTATAAAACCAATTTTAATGCACACATACATACTTATATAATATGGAGAGGTTCCTTCCCCTCGCGCGGCATGGTCCTACTTGGGTTGAAAACTTTAATCTTTCTCCTTATGAGAATCTATTGAAATTGATTAACCTCCAGCCCCTAGCATTGCGTCGTGGTGTCGCTGTCATTGACATAGGCTTCGTTCAAGTCCTAACAGGCTCCAACGACTGTCCCGAATTTCTCCATAACATCTCTCTCAATGCCAACCCCCGCAATGTAAGATTGACCAAACAGTGTCAATAAACAAGAGGAAAATATTCCTCAACATCAATAGACAACGGCTTTATAATCTTTGGTGTCAGTAGACACTGAAACAAGTCAAATATTTAATAACACCTTCGGTTGATTACCTAACAGTCTTTCGAATCAACAGCTGGAAACCGCTGACGAAGCTTTATCCAAGTGTCTATAAACTAAAATAATTTTGCACTGTCCAATTCTACGAAAAGGTCATAACTCAGAAATCGCACTTTCTTCATTATCGTCAACGACATACATCGGCTTATGCAGTTGCGCGGTTACATAATCAGCCACACAAGATTCAAGGTGAAGCGAAATTATTTCCCAGCCCGGACGAACTGGGTTTGCTGCAAGACGTGAGTGCATGCCACCTCTGCCTTAATCGCACTTTTTCCGACAAAATGTCTAGTCCAATCTAGGCAAAGCATCGGCACACATCTTGCAAGAGAAACCTCTTAATTATATAAAGCCACACTGGCGGCAGCGCGTTAATCTTGGGGTATGAGAAGACCAGCCCCGCCTTAATGAAGGGCCAAGAGCTAATGTTGCAATCCGGTCGCGCAGTGTTTATCTTTCGTGTAATTTACAACTTGATTTCTGTGGCCAGTCTCCCACAATTTGGCGGCGCCCATTGGAATCTTTCGGCTGTGTCCACTACACTTGAACACGCCTGGACGCTATCCGAAATGGAAAGTGCGCTGTTTTGTGAACATACTCCATACCGGTCATATGCACCGGGTATATTTATTGATCCGGTTATGTTTATTTATTGTGCCGCACTAAGCGCTTGTAAATGTATAAATTAGTCGGTACCGCTCTCTGTGGTGGTTTGACTGGTTTCGGGCTTACCTTTCCTGTCTCTGACAGGCTCCCTGTTCATCCGTAAATCTGCACAAGAGAACTGACCGAATGACCAGACAATTTTTCAAAGCAAGAAGCAGGTATGTTGCATAATCAACATACCGATGGGTGACGAGTAGCATTTTTTCCACTGGAATACTAACATTAATTTCATAGAACTTGTTTGCACAAAGAAGTTGACCACATTGAATTTGGTGATGACCTTTTTGGTGCAAACACTTGCTAATCATGTTTCTAACGAGTATGTCGTCTTCTCTTCCAGGTCCAAAGGAATTCCAGTACCGTGGAAAGAACTTGTTCTTGAGCTCCCACGTTCCAGCTCTGGCCAACAAGAAGGTCGACTGGCTAGATGGACGTAATCTCTGTCGTGAATATTGCATGGACTTGGTTTCGCTGGAAACCCAAGAGAAGAATAATCTAATCTTCCGTGTCATCCAACAAAACGATGTTCCATACATCTGGACTTCTGGACGTATCTGTGACTTTGCTGGATGTGAAAACCGTCCCGATTTGGAGCCAAAGAGCGTATTCGGATGGTTCTGGTCATCAACCAGGGAGAAGATTCATGCTACCAACAGGATTCCACAAGGATGGGGATACAATCCATGGTCTCAAACTGGACACAAGAAGCGACCACAACCAGACAACGCCGAGTACGATATCAACCAAACTAAGGAACAGTGCCTGTCCATTCTTAACAATGTTTACAATGACGGTATTGCATGGCATGATGTTGCTTGCTACCACGAGAAACCTGTTATCTGCGAAGATTCCGACGAGCTCCTTCGCTATGTTGCTGCCACAAATCCTGGAATTCGTCTTTAAGTTGTTGTAGTTTTTAGTCGCCTTTTGTAATTTTAATAAATCGAACGTACGTTTAAGTCCAGATGCGATTTTTTCATTTTTGTAGAATGAACTTGTGACTGTTGGTCCGAATGGCACCGTATAATTGATTTTGTTCAGTCTGCATCTTCTTGTGTAATTCTGCCGAATTTTTCTTCATGTCGATTTATTGCAGACTTCAGTAACCAGTTCAGTTGTATTTATTGTTTTTTATAAATAAAAATGTATTTTCCCTAAAAATAAAAGGAAGTAATTTAAAACTGAACCGGAAGAATTTATTGAATGGCCCCGATTTAGCCCAAAACGTCTCATTGTAACATTGTGAGTATATTCCCCTTCGGAAAATTAATTCAAAAATAGCGCAATTGGCTGCCCGGCTTTGCTTGAATGAATGAGGGGAGATCCCGTTGCTCACCCGGAAAGGCTAAATTTAAACCGAAGGTCCCCAGGTATCTGGAATACGCACACTATCTACTAAGCTTCCCAGCCACACAGTTCTCGACGTATGCTGCTCCAGCTTAGCTTGGGAGTGTTCGGTTCGGAGCACTTTATTTGGTATTCAGAGCCACCAAAATTTTTACAAATGTTCGTATATGGGCGTTTTAGGGTCAGTGATTTAAAATGCGATGACCAAAAGAGACCTGAAGATCGAACCTTGTGGGACCGGAAATAAAATTTTATTAATTTGGAAGTCCTGTCGCCAACTTGAATACATTGATAGCGTTCGATTAAATACATAAATACAAAATAAATTTCTTCAACAAGTTCAGGTGGGAACTTTTTAGTTTCCTGCTTTTAACCCTTTAGTAGTAATGAGCTTGTAATTGTAATTGTAATTGTAAGAAAGGGGGGGAGCGAAGCCCCGAGCACTCAAATAGTCCATTGTACTCTGCCCCCACCCTAACCGAACTTCTTCGTTGCTCTGATGAACAGATCTCTTCCATCCTCAATACGTCAGCGCCGAATACAGCGCACCGCGCTTGGGAGAACGCGGGACACTCGCAGAGAAAGTGTTTTACGCTGTGCTCATCCTCCCCGCACGACGCGCATGTAGGATCACTGACGATTCCCAGGGTATGTAGATGTTTGCCACATGTACTATGCCCTGTTACAATCCCTACAAGATTCCTGCATTCTTTCCTGTTTAGTTTCAGGAGAGTTTCTGCAGTGCACATATCGGGACGACCTATAAAGAGTTTGGTGTGTCTGCAGGTTTGTAACATGGACCATCTCTGCGCATGGATTTTCTCCATGTGTCGAGTTATCCAGTCTTTCACTATTGCAGAATTCACGCCAATCTGTGGTTCCGGTCCAAAGGGGCTGCTTTTCGCGCCTTCCTTTGCTAGGCTATCAGAGTTTTCGTTACCCTCGATGAGTAAAGAGCTTACTACTCATTAAAAAAAGAATTAAGAAAGTGAAGCTATTTTTATTTTTCCTATTTGTCTTCCTGGTATTTAAAATTTTCTTATATTTTTTTAATTAAGTACTTTAGATCATTTCTACTTATTTTGTATTTGAAAATAACAGTGACAAATGCGTTGAACCGAAATTTCACAAAGTTGAAGAGCTTGTCTTCTTTTCATACAGAATTAACGCAATCCCCCCTTTCTATTGCTAGGGCCCAGGACAGGTTTTATTCTGGAAGCCGCAGTTGTCGTGGGAGGGTGAATTTTTGTGCGACGCGTCGTCGATAGTTAAATTAAACTAATTGCCAACGCTCTTAAAGATTGTTGTTAACGACAGTCATTGAAACTTTTAAAGCTTTTCCATTCCATGCCCATTCTCTTTATGTGCTTCTAGAGCGCTGCCATAGGTGCAGGCTAAGAACGCTTCCCTCTGCGGGAACATGACCATGTTAATAAAAAGATATGAACGAAGGTAGGTCATGGCAGGGCTGCAGCAACCATGTTCGAGCGCTTCCAATCCCCTCTAGCTATGCAGTCCTGCTGCATCTCCTCAGAACCTTCCGTTTGAATTTATTTATTGGGTCGCCTTATTAAAATGTATGGACTTTGTCCTTGCTTCGTTTTGGTTACGATCCTCACCATATTTTATTAGGTGCGTTCGACTTGCCACTGCCTCAGTGAGCCGGCTCACTTTGAAATCAGCTGTCAAATTGACTTGCTCAGTTTAGGCTCAGTGAGCATGGCTGTGCAAGAAAAACGCGTTGAAGTGATTAGATATTTCAATTGTCTTCTCAAAATGGTTAGAGGGGTTGATTCTGAACAGCGAATCTGATACAGATCCTTCAGATTAGAATTACTGCACTCATTTCATGTCATGTCAAAATCTATCAATCCATCATGTATAAATGTCAGAGGAACTGAGCTGAGCCAACTGAGAACAGAATTAGCTGGCTCAGATGACTCACTTCTGGCTCAGAAAACACTAGCGACACCATCCGGAAAAAAGGAACATTAGGAGTGAGAAAAACGCTGCGGCTCAGTGAGCAACTGAGCAAACTGAGCCGGCTCACTGAGGCAGTGGCAAGTCGAACGCACCTATTAGTTCTTGCCATCCATCATTGCGTTAATTATTATTTTCGGTTTCGGGATGCGATAATTCAGGCTTCAACCCGAAGTGGTATTTAGTACCTTTTACTCTACTCCATCTCCATCCACACGGATAGTGTAAACGATATAAACAAATCACTCACACATTCCAGAACCACGTGTTTTTCGTCTATTCCACCGGTTGTCAGGCTGGGATCACGTCATCAGGGTGATTGACATTTACGGCGTCGCCTACACCGTCTGGGACGGGTGTTTGTTTTGAGCCGAAACCTTTTTGGTAAAATCGAGTATCAAGTGTGTCGGGTGAAGTGATTTTTCCATATTGGGCATCTCCCCGCGATCGGAAGCGGTTTTCCCATTAGAAAATGTCCTCTGTGCAGCGAGCGTTTGCACAAAAGCTGTCGAAGTGAGTGTGTGAGCCTCGCCCTGTCTTCCAATGGCGGAGGCCCACTATTGTCCGTTTTGAATGGATTATGGAAATCGTCTTTCTTATTTTACAGGCAGCATGCAACAGAGGTGCGGAAAAATGTAATTACTCATCTAACCGGAAAGAGTGAGACAAATTCGATCTGCTCTTCGTCGGTAAGTCGGGGATGTGCTGCTGTTTGGAAGACGAGCCATAAAAAAATCGATTTTTGCAGATTTCGCTGACTGAGCTAGTTGAGCCACTGGATTATGAGGAGTTTATTAGTCAGCATGCAAACATACTGTGCCGGGACCCTCTTAACCCGATCCTCGAGTTTCCACCCAACGACGTTTCCGTGAAAACTTTCCCAAGGAAGATCAGAACCGTTGAGCATATTGTGCCAAAGGAAGATTTGTGCGTTTTTCCTTACTGTTTAAATTTCTCTACTAATGAAATCCTTTGCAGAATCGAACTACCTCTGCACGTCCAAGAATGCGTCCAGTGTTTCACAAGACCATGGAAAGTAGTCGAGTTCTCGCAACGCCACTATTCCAGCACCTGCTGCTCCAGGGAGCGCGTGGACAAGGGTGCAGTCAGTCCCAGCACTTATCAGCAGGAGTTTGAAATAGATAAGGATTTCTCGTCGTTCGACGACACCCTGACAGACAAAAGCGAGAGCTGTACACCGAGCAGCCGTCAGTCAATTGCTAGTCTTTCCTCAGTATCAACGTGCACTGACACTTTAACACCCCGTGGCTCATGGGCTAGTTTCGATCTACGGAGGTCCGTCAACGACCCCTTAATCCCGAATTTGCTGGACAATTTGCCACCGGAAACTATCGATCAGGCGAATGAGTCCCGGCGTCAGGATGACCGACAAGAAGCCCTCTTTAGCCTCTATCCAGAAGCGGATCCGGAGGACTCTATCGAAAAGCGCCTCATCGCAGAA
Organism: Neoitamus cyanurus; assembly: GCA_947538895.1. Classification (NCBI taxonomy): domain Eukaryota; kingdom Metazoa; phylum Arthropoda; class Insecta; order Diptera; family Asilidae; genus Neoitamus; species Neoitamus cyanurus. Next base: position 20,346,871 of record OX384546.1, read on the forward strand.
GTGCCAGTTGAGCACTTGGGGCACCGGATAATTGTTAAGTGCCTGCAGTTGCGTCTGGAGCTCGAAGTCGAACCGATTTTTGCCTCAATGGCAATTTATGATGCCAAGGAAAGGAAAAAGATCTCAGAGAACTTCTACTTCGATATGAATTCAGAGAACTTGAAGCGTATGCTGACTTCTCATGTGCCCTACAGCGATATTAGTTCGCAAAGCAGGTCTGCTGTTTTTGAGATAACTTACCCAAGTAACGATCTGTTTCTGGTTATTCGACTTGAGAAGGTCTTGCAAGGGGATATAAAAGATTCGGTTGAGCCGTACCTAAAGGACGACAAGGAGAAGTATCGCGATAAAGCAAAATCGAATGCAGCTGACTTTTGTGAAAGGCTCGGCAAGTATAGAATGCCGTTTGCTTGGACGGGCATTTACCTCACGAATGTTTTCAACGGCGATAATTTTGAGAAGGACGAAAAGGACAGGGAGAGCTTGGGAACTGCTTCAAGCTCGAACAGTTTAGGTATGTATAAAATTTACTCACAGAATCCTTTTGTAAAATCTCGGTACTACACGTGCGCAGATATAACAGAACTTCACATATTCACTTCTAGATCGTAAGTCTTCAACAAGCAGCTTTGATCAGCTGCGCCGAAAGGCTAGTGATATGGGCACTCTGACGAGACGAGGCTCACTTGAGAGGAAGAGCGAAAAGAGACGGTCTTGGTCCCCAGATGAGTTCGCAAATAGTATTGAGACATTCAGGCCAATTACTATAACCGTATCTAGTTTCTTCAAGCAGGTATGATATATCTGACTGAATTGAGGAGCAGGGCCCTTGTTATGGAAGATGGGAACAATCTCATCCTTTCGTATCTTAATTTATAAGTAATTAATAGAAGTGCAATCTCCAATTAAGTCTTTCATTGCAATATATTTGCTTACGTTAACTCTTAGGACCTTGTGCAGAAGAACGTCTAGCTAAGCTTAGTGCGCCTAAATCTATCAGAAATGAAATCAACAAACGCAAGGCACAACAAAAAATTTCTTTATACCTCCTCATTTCTCAATAATGCTCAATTACGTTACCAGTTTGTTAAATATTCTGTAAATTGTCTTATATTATTTTTACATGAAAATTGGATACAAGAAAAAAGGAAATGATTGCTCTCATCTTAGTTTTTGCAGCAACTAATTCATTCAATACTTTTAAAGGAATCAGATAAAATGAAAGACGAGGACCTCTTTAAATTCCTACCGGAGCTTAAACGTCCTGGATCCGTGATGAAGAAGTACAAGTGCATACCCGGATCTATTAAGCTAGAAATATCTCCTTGTCCCGAAGAAGTCAAATATGCCCTTACTCCCGAATTAGCCAAAGTTGATCCTTATCCAGGTAACGATACGAATTTGGTTTCTATGCTGACATGTTTAGGCTTCTTGTTCAAATATTTTTAGATGATAAATCACGCCCAATTAAGGAGATCCTTGAATTCCCTCCCACCGCCATTTACAACCCCCACTACACTTACCGCAACCTTTTATTTATTTGCCCCAAAGAACTTAATTTCTCGGCAAGAGCAGGCTCTGCCAGGAATATCGCAGTTCGCATTCAACTTATGGCTGGTGAATTGCAAAGTGACGCCCTAACAGCAATCTTTGCGAAATCATCATGCCCCGAATACACGTCCGAAGCATTCACTGCCGTTAATTACCACAATAAATGCCCAAATTTCTATGACGAAGTTAAAGTGGCACTACCTGCAAATCTTAACCAGAACCATCATATTTTGTTTACGCTGTTTCATGTATCATGCCAGAAGAAACCCCAAGAAGTACAGACTTGTGTTGAAACTCCGGTGGGGTATACTTGGATCCCGATTTTGCAGGATGGTAAATTAAAGGTGGGAGACTTCAATCTTCCTGTTATGGTTGAACCGCCTCCGGAAAATTACTCATTTATTCCTCCTAACGTGCAACTGCCAGGAACTAAGTGGTTAGATAATCACCGACCAGTTTTTACCGTCACTATCGATGCGGTCACGTCGGTGCATACTTTGGATGAACGCCTGGATAAGTATGGGATTTAGTACCATATCGTAAAATGTTTCTCAACTTTTTATTTTCCTGCCAAGATTCATCCATTTGTGCGAATACTTGGAGACGAAAAAGATACCTCCAAGGATAGGAGAAGGTAACATGGAGAGAGAAATGAAGAAATGCCTTCTGGACATTCAGCATGCAGAGAGAGAATCACTTGTTAAAAATTTACCTATAGTTCTGGATAAGCTAATTGAAATGCTTGTAACTACACACAAAATTGGAGGTCAGGTAGTATCGCTCGGCCCTACAGTTTTTGAAGTCTTGTGCCTTGTATCAGCGAATTTATCTGTAAGTTGCTCATTTTCCTGATGATTAACTTTTTGTTGAACGTATTTTGCATAGATTCTGCACGATGACCTTATAGTCGATCAGTATGGAAGGCAAACCCTTTTGTCAACTTATGTTCAGTATCAGAGCAAAATTCCTCATCCTTTTACTGGAAAACGACGACTAACTGGAAGCAGGAGTAATGCGGAAGAGCTAACGAACAACCGAGATTTGATTGTGATGCACGAGACAACTGCTAAGAGTTTGGATAGGAAAGGTAAGGTATTTCCCACTTCTGATGGGAATATTGTTTAATTGCTCTGAACATCTCAGAAATATCCATTGAAATGTCTCCAACGTTTGCTGGACGAGATGGACAAATCCGTCTATTACACGAAGAAATGGCGCTTCACTGGGTAGTTGCCAGTGGAAAGGCAGCTGAAATGGCAATGAGCAATTCATGGTTCCTTTTTGAACTTATGATAAAATCAATGGTTGAGCATCTGGACCACAGCCATTCTCTTATATCCCCCCGAAAAGGTCGATTCCCTCATCAGTTTACAGACGATCTTTCCACCCTTACACATCTAGTTACAACCAAAATTGTTGGGTACCACACCAACGAACCGAAACTGGCGCAGTCCCTTAACGCAAGTTTGGCTTTTTTCATCTTTGACTTGTTCAACATCATGGATCGCGGATTTGTCTTCAGTTTGATTAAGACTTATTACAAAGTGCTCATTTCTAAAAACGCATCAATTCCGGATCTAATGCACTATAAAATTGATTTCCTGAGAATCGTTTGTAGCCATGAGCATTTTGTTGCCTTGAATTTGCCTTTTGCGACCCCTTATACAAATGTATCAGCTCCATGCAGTCCTACGCCGAGTGTGGCTTCTAACACTAGCCAGACGTCGTACTTAAGCACCCTGGTATAGCTTGATAGTATTTTTGTTGTGAAGAAAATTAGCATGTTCTTGTGAATTGCAGGGCAACACTGATAAGGTTCTACATGTCGAACTCAATGCCGAGTTTAGGCAACAGCATTATCTTATTGGGCTTGTTCTAAGTGAACTTGCGACTGTTTTGGAAGTTTCGTGAGTACTTTTTTGCGTTTGCTTTTAGAATACTTTTGTAAAAACGATAAATGCCAATAGAAATCCATCACTGCATGGAAAAGCCATTCGTTGTGTTCGAAATTTAATGACTTCACATGACTTGGATCCCCGCTATGCTGACTTCGATGCTCGGGCCAGAGTAGCTGCTCTGTACATACCTCTTTTGGGAATTGTGATGGACACAATCCCGCAGCTTCATCAATATTTATCAGACACTCATGATCGGTTTCATAGCATTGGACTTCTAGAAGACTATCAAGGTCCACATCAGCCAATGTCGACGTCTACAATTAGTCCAGAAGTGGCTTATGCAATCTCTGGAAGTAGAGTATACTCCTATGTGCAGGAAACGGTTAAAAATAAATCTCCACTCAGCAGTGAGAATACTCGACATCTTCTTGCTTGTTTTCTGTGGGTACTTAAAAACTTGGAGAAGCGAGTCCTTTATAGATGGACTTTGGGCTTGAGTCCTCATAGGGTTCACCAAATGCTGCAAGTTATGAACTTATGTATTCCGTGTTTTGAATATAAAGGACAGAAGAGGTTGCCTATGCTTAAAAGAAATACTCAGAGTTTCCGGAAAACACCAGACATGAAGGAGAGGCTCGAAGAATATATTAGAGGAACTGGTTCGGCTAGAAATGATTTGATCAATCGACGAAAAGATAGGAACTCAACGGAAAAATTTCGCTGGAGGAAAGATCAAATGCCTTACAGAACACAGTTCTATGACACATTGACCAAACACGATCCGGACGTTGAAATGAATTATTACATCGAAGGGTCACTGGCCACAGAAATCATTCTAGTCACACTTGATACTCTGGAAGCTGTAGTCCAAGTAGCTACTAATTCGGAGATACATCACAATCTCCTTGGGACTGTTCTTAAAGTATTGCTGCACGCATTATCGCGGAATCAAAGTACTTTAGCGCTGCAAAATTTATTCGCTACTCAAAGATCCCTCATTTTCAAATTTCACAATTTGTTGTTCGACGAAGAGACTGATATGTGCGCCGACCTATGTTTATTACTCTTGAAGCACTGTGGGTCACAATTGGCAGCAATAAGGTCACAGGCCGCTGCTTCGTTGTACCTGCTGATGAGACAGAACTTTGAGATTGGGAATGTAAGTAAATTGTTCAATACCAGGACGAATAATTGTTTAAGAAAAATATTTAAATCGTTTCCAGAATTTTGCTCGTGTGAAAATGCAGGTTACGATGTCTCTTAGTTCTTTGGTTGGTACAAGTTCTTCGTTCAGTGAGCAATCTTTGCGTAGAGCTCTAAAAACTATCCTCGTTTATGCCGAATCTGATATAGATCTTCAGGAGACTTCATTCCCTGAACAAGTCCAGGATTTACTCTTCAATCTGCACATGATTCTATCGGATACGGTAAAAATGAAAGAATACCAAGAGGATCCGGAAATGCTGCTTGATCTTATGCATCGCATTGCGAAGGGATACCAAAATAATCCCGACTTACGCCTAACTTGGCTCGAAAACATGGCTAAAAAGCATAAGGAAAGAGCAAATCACACGGAAGCAGCAATGTGCTATGTACACAGTGCTGCTCTTGTTGCAGAATATTTAAGCATGTTGGAGGCGCAAACATACTTTCCAGTTGGTGCGGTATCCTTTCAAAAAATTACTCCCAATGCTCTTATGGAGTCGGCTGTTTCTGATGATGTCTTAAGTCCTGGCGAGGACGGGATTTGCCTTGGGAATCATTTTACTGAAAGCGGGCTAAAAGCTCTTTTAGAAGAAGCAGCTAATTCGTTCCAAATTGCCGGAATGTATGAAGCAATGAATGAGGTGTACAAAGTTTTAATACCCATCTGCGAAGCGAATCGTGACTTTCAGAAACTTGGAAAAATTCATGGAAAATTACAGGAGGCGTTTAATAGAATTGCTCAGTTACAAGGTAAGCGAGTCTTTGGTACCTATTTCCGGGTGGGGTTCTACGGAGCGAAGTTTGGAGATTTGGATCAGCAGGAGTTTGTATATAAAGAGCCAACACTTACTAAACTTCCGGAGATATTTAGCCGATTACAGGTAAGGTGTCACGAGATTTCCTTTTAAAAAAAAATTTTCAAACTGGAAATTTTTAGAACTTTTACACGGACAGATTTGGTCCAGACACTGTACATATTATAAAGGACTCAAATGCAGTAGATGTAAATTCACTGGATTCCGATAAAGCGTATATTCAGATCACTTATGTAGAGCCGTATTTTGAAACATATGAGTTGAGACATCGGGAAACCTATTTCGAACGCAATTTTAATATAAGTATGCCTCACAAATATTACAGTTTTTGCCTGCATCTTCATACTTGCTTATCTTTTTTCTTCAGAGCGGTTTATATTTGCAACACCCTTTACAAAATCTGGCAAAGCCCACGGTGAATTACACGAGCAGTGTAAGAGAAAAACCATCCTCACAACAGCCAATCACTTTCCTTATGTGAAAACTAGAATTCAGGTCGTAAGTCGCCAACAAGTTGTTCTTGAACCTATTGAAGTAGCTATCGAGGATATTCAGAAGAAAACAATCGAGCTGGCTGCGGCAACAAACCAAGAACCATCGGATCCGAAAATCCTACAAATGGTTCTTCAGGGCTGCATCGGAACCACTGTTAACCAAGGTCCTATGGAAATGGCTTTAGTTTTCCTTTCAGGACTGTCCGATGGGTCAACCGTTCCAACAAAACATCAAAATAAGCTGCGGCTTTGCTTTAAGGAATTTTCAAAACGCTGCCACGATGCGCTTAAAAAGAATAAGACTTTAATTCAGGCTGATCAGAAAGACTATCAAAAGGAGCTGGAACGGAACTACATCCGTTTCACAGAACGGTTAGCACCACTTATAACTCTCAGCCCTACACAGGCAATGGGAGTGGTGCACGCGAACGGATACAAAGGAACACCACTTAGATGGTGAACAGGTATTTTCCGCGTATTTACACTTATGGATTTTATAAAATTTGTGATTACTTTTATCTTGAAGCATAGGCCAAGTATTTTAGAATTAAGATGTCATTTTGTGGAAGTAGTACTGTGCTGCTGCTAGTTTTTTTTTAATAGTAAAGAGAACAGGAGTCAAGTAGGTTTCAGGATCCAACTACCTCAAGAGTTTGTTTTAGGGAAGATCAATCAATCGAAATCTGTAATGTGATCTAGTCTAGAGCATTTTTTTTGTTGAACTTTAAACCATAGGTCCAAGCATTTAACCGTAGAACTGTTCTCGACAATGCAACAGAAAATATTAATTCTGGAGTTTGTAGCTTACGCTGCGCTGCGCAGACATTTTATTTCTCCTAACTAGAAACAATTCATTTAGTGGGATTATTCCTGTTACTCGTGACAAAACATTATATGATCTCCATTCTATGGAACTAAACGTCCCCCGATGGTAGTAGTATAGTGGTAAGCGTGTTAGACTGCCCATCCGAAAGTCCCAGTCCCCATTCAGTAGAACTCAGCAGCATCAATCTACATCCACAAAACGTCGAGATTAAAGCTTCTAGCATAAGAGTTAAAACTTCAAATGCAAGCGAATAGTAGTAGTAGTCTTCATTTTCTAGTAGCCGCCCATTTTTATAATAATCATAAGGTAGTCAAATGCATATAACGATGTATTTTCATATAACGTCTTTTTGAGGAGTGCATCTTTCATATTTATATCAACTGTATCTGCCAGAGAACCAAAACGAAGTCGCTTATTCATATGACTAGTCTATTCATACATAGTCTCATCTCATTCATTTTTTTAGCTGATACAACTTTCAGAATACCTCTTAGATGCCATTTCCCATTTTTATATTTATTTAAGTTTCGGTACAGAACAAATGCAAAATAACAAATTGACGCACCAAAAGTAATTTTTTAAAGGATTTTTCAAAGACCAAAAATTTTAAGCTTTAGAGATCTCCTAAAGAAGTTTTACGACAAATAGATTTTTACATTTATGAGTAATTGTTTAAGAGTTGTATTATATTTAAGCACTTTTATATACCATCGAAATAAACGAGATCGTAGGCGATAATCGGTCTTTTAATATTGGGACACCTCAACGCTATCATAACTGAAACAATCGTTTCAGAATAATACAGAACGCCTTTAACTGAATGAAGCTTTCTTCATCACAAACGAATTTCCACTCTATTAGAAATCGTTTTGCGTTGTTCTTTCCATCCTTTATTTTTTTTAATGGGCGGCAGATCAATTTTATGATATAAAAAAAAGCATGTAGTTGAACGTGTTTCAACATTATTCTTCTTTACTAACTTCTTACCCCTTTATTTGCAGAATTAAAAATTAATGTTCACATGACAGTGTTTATTACAGCGCCACTTCTTCTTTTCATGATAAATTAAAAACATTAGATACTTATTATCAAAAAAGTTGGCCTTGTAAATTTTGAAATCCTGTTTTCAATTATATTTTTTTCGATATTAATATTCAGAAATGACGAAGTTATAACCGAAAGTAGTTAGACGTTGTAGCAAAGTTGCCAGGCAGATAACATCCTAAACAAAATCATTTTTTCCCTACTTTTGGAAGCATAGCAAGTTTTAAATATCTCGAGCTTCCTTCACAAGTGCATTGCTACATTTTCACATTCTTTAAATTTACTCAATTTCAACTATCCTAGAGGTATGTAACCACTTAAGCTTACCGAATTAAATTACAGCATTTGAGAACTTGTGCAGTCCCACAAATTTAATTTCGACTTCTTGCGACAACGTTGAGGAAACCCAAGTATGTACCTGTAGATCTTGGAGTTGAGATCGCTCAGCAATTAAATGTTCGGTTTATTTGCGCGTTGAAATAATCCGAAGTACATTCAGTCCTAAAAACCAGTCTTACTAAAACTTTTCCTGGGTTCCATGTTAAGTAGATTGTTCAAACCAACTTGACAAAGGTCTTCACCACCAGCAACTTGCAGCATTATCTAGCTCTAAACGCGACATGTTTCTTAATTAGGGAAATTCTCCTTTTGATTTCGACATTAGTGCCAATTTTTTAAGTGTTTCACATACCCATTTCCTGAACTACCATATCTCAACCTTAAGCTGTCCAAATACCAACCAAATAAACTGTCGCATCATAAAGGTAAAATAGTGAAGTTAGAAAAAGCGTAAATACCGCAAGTTCAAAGCGCCTCCCATTATAAAGGTCTGATGTGCTTTTAAAATTTATTTCACAAAATAAATGCTTTCATTCCTTAGCAGCTTTCAAAAACAGCTCATCACTCTCGTTCTTCCCTAGCGCTTCCAAATATCTACTCCTCTCTTTTAATACTACGTCGAGCTCAACATTATGCTTTGTTGCAATCTCCAAGGCTCTTCTCCAATTGTGCATTCGAATGCACAATCGAATTGCTTCGTTGAATTTTTTATTGTGGAGCAAAATTGTTTGCGCTTCAATAAGACGGCCCAGCATTAGGGAGTTTTCCGCGATCTGCTCAGCACTTCCATGAGGTAGACTCTGCATATAAACTCCAAATTAATGACTATTGGATCTATGTTCGACTACATTATATTACCTTTATATGCTGCAAATAGTTAACTTTATCAATTTGCAGAGCTGCTGAGTAAGCCTCTTCACTTATCTCCAATTGATTTCGTTTTGTAGCAATAGCCGCTAGTGTAGCCCAGAGTACAGTGTTTTGAGCAAGCCGGCATATTTTTAAGGCTTTTTGCCACTGCCCTTCCATTAAATTCCTATGCATTATTTCACAGTAGGTGTTAATAGATACAGTGTAAGCTGCACCAGAGCTGCGAAAGGTTATAATTGGTCCTTCAAATGACTCAAGATGTATATTTCTCCCAAATTCCCTTGAAATTAGTAAACAAATTGTAAAAATCTATTTTTACGAAATATCCCTCTTCATACGTTGAGTCGATTGTAATTGTTGTAAGTGCAACTAAAGTTGGATCAGCACTTCCCTCTCCGGGACAATACCATATACTGTAGCAGGCATCATGCAATCCAACCAAAATATTCGTTTCGCTCGACCACATAACTGCAAGGACTTGTGTTCCAATCTTATTAATTGGGCTGCTGTCATCATTTCGTGCTGCCGCTATAAAAAGTTCTCTATTGGTGTCGATTACTACAAAATATTGATCCTCCGAATTTCCTGATCGCGAAGCAGCCACTTCTGAGATCGCAGTTTTGAACTGCACTTGCCGAGGATCGTTTTGTCGAGTAGCACTTGGTAGTAAATCAAAAACGTAAACAACTGCAAAATAATAAAACTTAAAAGAAATGTATACAAAAAATCTTAACTTAGGCTTGACCATTTTTCGGAATGATACTAATTTAATTTTTATGCAAACTACGATCGTAGCAATGATAAAAAAAATCAAACCTTTTTGGTCGGATGCATCACGAATGCTAAGAGTATCAAGACCCAATGAAATGCACTTTGGGGTTAGACTTGAGATTTGAGCCTGTGATCCAGGAAAACGAGGATTTAAGTGCAGCCTTCCTGTGTATGTATAAATCCAAATCGATTGATTGTCAACTACAACGAAAAACCTGCAAATATTTATGCTCTGTTAAAATTCCTTATTCCCGAATCAATAGTTTCCTACTTTTTCCCAATTTCAATAATTCGAACATCGCATCTGCCGTCTACAATAATTGGTGTGTTAATATAGTTCTCGTTGAAAATATGAACTTGTGTCGACGTTGCCACAATGAGATGACCGTAACCCAAAGTGAAATTTATAATTCGATCGGGAAAGTCCAAGGTATCATTGGCTGACTCGATGATATTTTGGAGTTGGATGGTCTTTCGCCCAGTTGTTGTAGCCTTTAAGTTTTTAGAAATAAGTTGTTTCTCGATAATGTGACTGAAAACTAAGTTTCCGGTAGAACTTCCGCAAACAACTTGGACGCCATCTGGCGCCCAGGAAATACCATAAACAGACCCAGTTGGTGGTGAGCTAAACCTCGAAACGCTATAGGTCCACTGGAATTAATTATTATAGTATTTTTTTTTATTGTGAAATTAAAAAAAGTGATTTGTGCGTGTGTGTGTGATAGCTATGGATACGAACAACAAATAAAGATACGATAAGAATTGCAACTTGCTTAGATGTGAACGTTAATTTTAGACCAAAAAGTTCTTTCTCTTTCGATATTGTCACCGATTACTGGCACGTATCAATATTTTTTACACTTAGGACAAATTTAAGCTTACTCCTGAACTGTTGCACAGTTTCATCATATTAAATCCTCCCACTGCCAGTAGATCATGGCTAGGGCTAAATTCCACTGAGGTAATGGCATGTTCATCAATACCGCTTGTATAAATATTCGCTCCTTGTGCATCCCAAACTTTAAATCGTTGATCTTCACCACCAGATGCAATGAGCAAGTTGTCCGGAGACCAACTTAAACAGAGAACAAGTCCATCGTGAGCACGCCACTGAAATTTTGAATTTATTAATTAATAGGATTCCATACATGTGTGCGTTAAGATTAAGGGGTCGGTACTGCTTTGGGCCTACCAATAGCGTTGGCTTTAGTTAACTTTTCTCAGTGCATAAGGGCCCAAATGCATACCAAAAAAGTTATTGAAACATTTGAAGATTATAAGAATGAATTTATCATCTTCAACAAAACGAATCTCCCTACGCGACGTATCAAAATGTTAATCAGTAGAATTATAAATACAAGCAAGCCGTTAGAAAGTTCATTGCCTTGTTTAGAACATTTGTCTCCTCTATTAATTATAAAGTGAATTTGTACCCTCAAGTCTAAGCAGCAGGCGAAGGTGTCAAGTGCATAATGCTGGCAGCATAAAGCACTGGGCTTATGCTTAGAGGCGCTGGGTAACAAAATGCATTTCTGTGGATTTGTAGGATAATCTTGTGTTAATAGCCCGAGATTAGGTATAACTCGAAGGCAATATAGAAGTAGCTTCCCTTAGCCCACAACATCTTTTCATTATCTTCCTATACATCTGACTTAATTGCCGTGCCTCCTATCCCAATATATTTTGTGGCACTAGTATGAAAGATCTTCTCCACTTGTACTCTAAGCTTTCTTTCTGAAAGAGGTAATACCAGCATTTTAAGCTAGGTTGTTTGGTATTTAGGCAAGAAGGAAGACGACCATTACACTACTAAAAATACAAAATCGATTCTAACTTAATTGTATTAACACTTTTGATACCTTCGTTATTTTACTGTTTGCTGCCAAGGGTTTTATTGAAATAGTTCCACCCTGACAAAACAAAATCGCTGATGAACTTGGTGACCACCTAGCGCACCGGATAGACTCATCACTCTGTACAACTGTTGATCGCAACATACCGGATCGGGACCAAATTTTTATTACTCCATCCTCGCTTGCTATATGTTAAATAATTTAGCAAATATACGGTTGTGCAAAATTTTTATTTCAATCTTTACCTGTGAGTAGGCCAGCACCATCTGGACTCCATCTGCCTGAAGTAATGGCCAGTGAATGAGCAGATATATTGCGTTCTACGCGAACAGCTTTATTTAATATAATGAATCTTCCATCATTGCTGGTTATTAGAAGAGAATCATTTCCTTTGCCACCACTGCTTCTGCCTAACAACCAGTGCAGGTCGGTCGGAATAAAATCATCTGGCAATTTAGCTATTTCAACAGATTCTCGACTAGATACATTCCATTTGTATATTTGACGTTCATCGCTTTAAAGTGTTAATTAAAAGTAAGTGCGAATAATACTTTAAGTCTTAAGATTTCCTGGAATATTGTATCTCATACGAATTTCGTATTTAATACGAGCTTAATGAAAGAGATTAGTAGAATTTTTAAAGAAATAGAAAATGTATTCAAACCCTCTAAGATTTGTGAATACCTGACGGAGTAAATCTCATCGTTATTGCTCCAATCCAAGCAAGATACTGGTGTCTTATGACGATCTTCTTTGTTTATATAAAATTTAAATTTCATGCTCACGAAATCGTAACAAATCCTGCTGGAAATGTTAGATACTACGCACTATGCAATGTTTTTTACACGACAGATTTCTGTTTGTTTATGTTTGGGACTCGTTGCTAAGGGTTTTCAATGGATGCATGAGCTTTTATAATCTGCTGGTCTATTGTTTTGTGGTTTCATTGTAACTGCTTTTTTGTTTGAAAAAAATAATGTTTAATTATGTGATATTACAATTGAATAATTTGTTGAATGAATTATCCCAAATTATTCTTATACGCCCAAATTGGAATTTAAGGACCAATTGGCTTGTTGCAGTGCGAAAAAATAGTACCACGTATGCCCAGTACAATCCGCGGAATTGAGTATTAAATCTCGTTAATGAGAACGCATTAATTTCTTTTGCGAATCTTTGGAGGTCTTCAAATCATACTTGAAAGAGTTGGTTTTGAAGAAAAAAGCACTTTGTTTTTACCTCTCACAGTGGTATACTTCAGAATCAAATCTAATTATTAATAGGAATCTTGTTTCGATCCCCCATCGTGAGTGTGATCTACTTAGCTAATTTGATAAGGCATAAACTTAAAAATTTCCTCTTTCCCTGTGAAATAGAAGTGGTATTTTATTTCATTAAATCCTCAATATAAGATCAATCTTAATATGTGTCTAAAAATTATTCATTTATAAATTTTCTATTGAAAGCTTGTTGTAGTGAACCATTTTTTTCCGCACACGTGTTACTTAAATTTCGGCTCAAACGTGAATCCCATAAATCGCATATTTTATGAGTTCATTTCTATTTCTTGCATGAGTCTGCGTCATGCGCACTTTTGTACCACTTAAACATCACATGAAATTTCATTTATTGCTAATACATGCGCAGTGCACTGATTATATGTACACGCAAGGACTTTAGAGTCCGTTTTGCGTGGAAGAATTGCTTTGCTTCATCAAGGTGTACCTTCAGGAAAGTATTACTGCCGGAGTGGCATCTATAATTTGGTCTTTCTTGTTATTCCGATATTATTTTATATGACAGTAATAAATCTAAATTGTTGTGAAATTTCTGAGTTCTCCATACGGTTTGCAAAATTGTTATTGCATCAGTGTGTTTTAGTTTAACTATAAATAACCTTAACTTAGGTTTACTTTGTCTACAGTTTAACTATACGCCGTATTTGCTCACTTAAGACACGTTATGCAACCCAAAATAAGTACATAATTTTTTAATTGTGATATTTAATTCCAAATAAGAATACTTCTTTAGATATAATATAGTTCTTCCAAAATTTAACAAAAAATAAAGGAATTATTAATATGCTGGATACACCATAGGAATTCCGGTCAATCCACTAAGCAAATTTTTCACAGCCACAGTAGCCATCTCCTTCCTTGTTCTGAAAGTTGCTGAACCCAAATGTGGAATTACAACTGTAAAATAAAATTTAATAATTAAAAACGCAAGATGATCCTAAAAAAATGCAATTACCGCAATTTGGCAGCGTAAGTAAAGGATCATCTTTCGGAAGTGGTTCTGGTGTCATCACATCCAAACCAGCCGAGAATATCTTTCCATTTTTAAGAGCATTATACAAATCTTTCTGGTTGACAATTTCTAAATTAGGCAAACATTAAAAATATGAAAACAACATCAAAAAAGCTTACGTCCTCTCGCTATATTAACCAAAACACAATTCGATTTCATTTTGTTGAAAGTGGATTCATTGAACATTTCTTTAGTTGAGGCGGTAAGAGGACAAGCAATGATAACAAAATCACTTTGCTTCAGCAATTCATCGAACTGCACATGCGACGCGTTATAGTTTGCTTCATTCGGATTAGGGTTGCGGGAATAATAAATAATTTTCCCAACATCAAATCCTCTCAAACGTGTTGCTATTGCTTGACCAATGCCACCAAATCCTACGAAGCCAACAGTTGCATCAACTATATCTTGTCCCAGCAGCCATCTCGGATTCCAATTTTCCCATTCAGACCTTGTTCGAAACAAAAAAATTGAATTTAAAGCATAATGCAGAGTAAGTAATTCATACGACTCTATTTTCATTAATCCTTCATGGAACCGCCTCGCTGCAGATATCATCAAACCAATTGCAATATCGGCAACAGCTTCATCCAAAACCTTCGGTGTGTGCCCAAGTTTAATACCTCTTCTTTTCACCTCAGGTATATCAACGTAATCCATCCCTGCGGAAACCGTAGAAATAGCCTTTAAGTTTGGCCCCGCAGCATCGAGAGCTTCAGCATTGAGTTTTTCGTGTGTGCCCCAAATGATGCCATCCATTCCTTTGGATTTTTCTAAAATTTCTGATCGAGATGAACGCATGTCACTGCATAAGGTAACTTCACATTTTTCTTTAAGAAGATCCAAAACGACATCTCGAATTGCTGGCTGAGTGACTAACACTTTGAATTTTTTAGTTGGCGCAGACATTCTACCTGGTGCCGACGTGATACGCTACTAAGTTCTGCTTACGATTTGAGGTATGTTAGCGGTCTTATGAAATTGTTGATAAAATGTGAAGGAGGTAGAGAGATAAACGAAACGATAACGGCACTCTAGGCTGTAAAAAGTTGACAGAAATACGCATGCGTTAAAAGAAAAGTTGGAAATTAAATTGGTAAATTTTTTTTTCTAGAATTAAAAAATATATGGCGCAACAATACTAAAAGTATTAAGGTCCCATTAAAATTATTAACATTTTAAAATATTTCCTGTAAAAATAAATAAATATAATGTGGTTACATAATATGCAGAAGATTGTTTGTCAACATTTATCAATTAATTGTTATACGTACATATTTCTAAATGTTAAGAACAATAACAACAGTAGTTCACAGCAATCTGTAATAAACATATTGTGAACACAAGTATGCATAGTAGTTTACAACTTCAACAGTTTTCCACATAGCACATAGGTTTAAAGTTGTAAATAAAATACTATGTAAGTATAATAATTATATAAACTAGAACTACAAATGTATGTGTGTATGATACATACCAATGCCATACATATAAAATTGCAGCAGTTTGTTTCATAAGCTTTAATTACACTGGCCAACATTTTTGATGTTTTTTTCTCTTTCCTGAAATGTGTTAGGGTTTTTTCCGTGGATTATGAATCTGAAAACGAAAATGCTCCATCAACTTTGGTTTTCAAGTCAAATAGGGGTAAAAAGTAAAAATCCCGTATTTTGGCTATTTATAAAATATATAACTAAATGACACAAGAATTCTTAAAGTAGCTCAAACGAAAACTGGAAATCTAAAATTTTGCCATAAAATACAATTACCCTATAAACCTTTCTTGTTTTCTCTGGAACAAACTTTGTTTTAATCATCATTACAGTTATGTCTTTTTATGAAAGAAGTTTTGTTTATCAGAATACTCTGTACGAATTTTATACTTTTTCAAATTTTTATGGAGAGCTTAAAGTTCACATTGTTATATTATCCACTTACCAACTTTCAAAAACACTTCAAAGTATTTTACTTAATACGACAAAATACGGGTTTTCTTACTTTTACCCCTGTTTTTCCTGAAAACCGGAGCTGATAGAGCATTTTCGTCTTCAGATTCGTAATGTGTGGGAAAAATCTTATAGAAATGACCTGTTATATGTTAGGAAACAAAATCCATGTTGACCAGTGTTATCAATACAGAAATGAAAACTTTTCATTTATTTTAAATAAGAAACTAATAATAAAATCATAAATTAATTTAAATCAGTTATACCCATGTCGGGCGTGCGTCCATAGTTTCCGACCCAAAATTTTCGTTTTTAACGCCACGAAGACACATGCGTGAGCCACTATAATAACTTTTTTAACCATCTTATTTGCTTAACAAATAATTGGACTCAAAGAATTACAAATTTTTTATTTAACCACATAATTGTAATTCCGACATGGGATTGAACTTGATATTTTTTTCTTCTTTGCCGTATGTATCTGATTGAAATCTAATAGATAAATTCTATGACTGCTCACAAATGTGGTGCTATTAAATATCTTTATAAAGATTTGGATTTAACTGATAGATTGAATAAAAATCTGAACCTTATTTGTCTAACATATTCTTCCTTTCATATAAACGTCCTTAAAAAGTCACAAAAGTTTTTTGCGTTACTGGAAGTTTTAGAAATTTTCAAAATATATTTTCATACTTTTATCGCACTACTGCTAATATGTTGCTTAAGGTTCGCAAGAGTTATCATATCACCGATGTACGCTTATTTAGAAGCTTACACTATAACAAATGAAATAAAATGAAAAATGTTGGACTACTTCGAAGAACTATGAAGTAATTGTATTTGGACTTTCCTAGATATGTAGTTAAAGTTAGATGGAAAAACTTGACTAATGCCTAGGCCATTGCCATTTTATCCTTATGAACGTTAGGATATCATGTATTAAATAACAAAATGACAATTTTGAATCGAAAATATTTCGCGCTTTTAAAGGGATTTTTTTTAAACAATTTTATAGATTATGTCGCCCTCTTTTGTTTTATAATAATTGTGGTCAAGGTCTCTATATCCATTCTATATCGCATTACATTCGTCGTAACGCTCTTTTACTTTATAATATTAAATAATTTTTAATTTCAAAAACTTTCACATTCTCAACTTTCTATCTACACTGTCCATCAAGCTTTAATAAATCACCATGGCAGCAAAACTTGTTCCTGCATTTGATAATATAAATCGCCGCTCGCTCTGCTTTAAACTTCGCTTTGGAATATGAATAATGAAATAATAAATAGTTAGAAATATCGCTTTTAACATAAATACCTTTAAACTAAAGTATTATCACTAATTAGCCACGAATCACTGACTTGATGCAGATAAACAACCGAATTGTCTAAACTTAGGGTCTCTGTGCGCAAACGAGCCGCGTGCAATTGTTCTTTGTGATTGATAGTAGTACAGCTCGAGCTAAAAGCTTTACAAAAGTGAACAATGTTAATTGTTGCAATTACAAAGGGATTTATAAGGTGAACACAGAAATGTTTTTTTCTTAATAATTTTGAGTTATTTATAGAACAGCTAAATTATCAATTGTCTACAATGAGCTCAGGCTTGGCTGGTTGTAAGCTTAGTCGGTACGACGGGCATTTGTAAATTCGAAGCGGTCAGGCAGGTTTTCTCGGATATTTCCGATAAATTAAATTACTTAGTATTGCATCCATCTAAAAGGTGTAAACTGATGAGAATGGGTTTTAGAACATTTGTGTAGCTCCCATGAATATTTTACTTTAATTATATGTTTTATATAAAATATGTAGAGATTTTTTATAGAATATAAAATCGATGCTCTTTAACAGAGGGTTCATGATTTGAAAAATAAGACCAAGAAAAACGCGGATGGAAGACGAGAAAATGGATGATTTTATTAGGTCGATGTCTAATACACTTCATGTGCAGTGTAATGGTTAGGAATAATAAGGACCAAGCAAACAATTGTTCCTGATTTAGTAAATTACGTTTGTTAAAAAGTTTATAGAGTATCTGATTATTCACTAATCGATTACTAAGCAAACAATAATAAATATAAAAACAAAGCTAAAAATGTTGGGATTACAAAGTATGAATTGGTAGCCTATAAAATTGACACAATTACCTGCTCTAAATTACAGTGAAACGTTTACAGAAAATTGTATCAATCCAATTGTAGGTTCAATCCATTTTGAAGAAATAAATTAATAAACAACCACACAAGCATTCTCGTTCCGTAGTCTTTTAAAAATAAAAATAACCGCAAATCTCATAAAATAATTTATTCTTAAAAAATTCATTTATACATCAATTTGTTCAATACTCGCTTTCAGCTGCTTCATTGACTGTGCAGCAACAAAAGCTAAGATTCCTTCAGGCGTTGTTGGATCCTCAAATTGTAAAATATTTGCACACTCAGCCAGAATATCTACTGCTTCTTGCAACTTTTTCTGGAGGGCTTCTCCAGTCAAGAGATTTAACTGAAAAGCTGTCTTTGCTGTTAGGACGATAGGTGCATGCAGCTCATAAAGCGTCATAGCAAGAGATCGGCTGATTCCCGGTTCGAAAACCTTCAACACTTTTAACACATCGCGACAAAGCTCCTCCTTTCTTTCCAATAGGACATCGGGAAGTTCAGATATTTGGTACCCTTCCACATGCCCATACATTTCAATTAGACTTTGGCGCAGACTAGTTTGTATGAAATGGAAGGGATGTAATATGCTCCTGTATTTCCGGAACAGGCGTTCAGTGTTTTCTAAACGGTCTGGAGTCATATCCATTGTCTGGATTTCGTCTACTTCAGCCTGCATTACTGATACTGCCTTTTGAATAGCATTTCCAGAAGTTTTGAACTCACAGTTGGAACATTTCCATTCAGCAGTAATATCTGCAAAACAACAATAGAATAGAACAAATTAAAAGTTAAGTTGGAAGCCATAATTGTGTTTTCATTCGGAATCCTTTTTAGAGGTTCCTTACCCTCAGGCTATCTTATTTGTTGTAACTTATTTTTATGTACTCACCGAAAGGATCCGTGGTTAAAATCAGGCCAGGATCGCATTTACTGCATTTAAATGAACTGAAATGTGTTCCCAATTCTGTCGGGTCGGAGCATCTCTTGCATCGACATGTAAAGTATTTTCCAGTTTTTAGGTGTTCTTGCCTTGCTGCAGTTCCACTCAATGTATACGTGTACGAATGGTTCAATTGTTCGCCCTTTTTAACATCGACCATTGCTCTTAGCTTTATCCTAAAATTTTACCTATTATATACATTTATATTTCATGGAGGTTTAAAAATACTAATGAGTACCTGTAGTTCTCCGAAGGATAAATGGCTCTAGTTGTATTGGGGACGCAACTGTGTGCCAGTATTCCTGTTACAGGATAAAGGCCCCGAATTGCATACCCTTGAGAGGTTCTCGCTTCGAAGGCGTTAACTTCAAGAATCCCAATTACTTGCATTATTAGATCTTCAGAAAATTGTTGGAGTTTGCAAGGTCCCCGGAGGTATTTAGCTACATTTACTAGGTCAGCGTTCCAAATTTCTTTATTTTCTCTACGAGATTTATCATGGTATTCCATGGGAGCAACTTCACTTTCCCATCGTTCGGGGTCAGCTTCTTTTTTAAGCAATACTCTGAAAGGTAAGGTGACATTAAATTAACTAAATATGAAAAATAAATACATAATGTATCCTGCGTTTAATTTAGTTATTTCCAATTAGTGTTATTATTTCATTAAGGACGTTCCTGATTTTTTATTATTATTGGAAGAACGTGAGACGTGTTATTAAAATTACATGTATATTCAGAAAGATGTGTTCCAACATATACCAATTGATTCCATATAGCAGCCTCTCTAAAGCCTCTAGACAGTCTAGATGGAAATGTAGTATCCTCAAAAATGTAAGTGGATGCATAAGATTAGAATATCGGTAATACTAACAGAGTTGCGATTGTGCGGGTCCCAGGTCATAGCAACATCGCGTGAAATAAGACCGTAGATGCTTTGGTCAGGGAAGGCTCCAGTATAGTCCAAGAAGCGACAGCAAAAGAGCATTCTGTCGAGTATGCCGACGAAATTTGTAGAAAAATTCCTTATTCAGCTTTCATTTGAGTACAATTTCATGCTTCTCTTCGAAGCGTTTTCTGTGTGTATCTACAAAACAAACCATAATTTTGGGGACCCCAACGTACCGAATCTTAAAGTAAAGCAGAATTATTACTTCACGTCCTCGAACCTTTTTTTTTTGGTCCAACAACGGTCCGCAAGTTTTCATGATTAGTGTACATATTTATGTTAAAAGTTTCAAGTCGATATTGATGAACATTTAAGAAGAAATTACGTCCGCCAATTAGATATGTATACCGATATGTATATGTATATATATAATACCGCTTCTATACTTTTTAATTTATTTGCCAGGCCTCTACATTTATTCTCATATCGTCAATTTACACTAATATTATTGACATTGACTCACCAGTAGGAAAAAATAATTCTGCAAATACACAACAGTCGCAAGTTTTTTTTGAGAGATCTTCAAACATCTGTTTTTAATGCGGTTGTGGAGTTCCCACAAGCCATCACTAAAGAATTTTTATTGTTGTTGTTTAGTCTGAAGCACACGTGCCACTACATATTGTAAATAACAAACTTCCGCAAAAGTATTGGCTCTAATCCAGAATCGTTTCATTCGAATAATGAAAGATGATTGATAAGTAAAACTTTGTGCACGCACATAACGAATTAGTAAATTTTGTCAGATAGATATAAATACTCAATGATAGGTCGTTTAATGTTAATTTGTGGGATCCAATTGACCGCCCGCCCTAATGTGTGGTTTTCCTGAATTCAAAACAATGTAGCTGAAAATGCCGGAGTGCTAAATTTTTGTGAAAATTCCATAAAGTTTAAGCCCTGTTGAGTTCATAAATATTGATAACATATTTAAAATAAGGGTCTCTTAACACTTTCTCTGCGCACCCCGCACAAGTACGGGCCAAAAATTGGTCCATAAGGTGGAACAGTGATTGGCAGCGAACGTGTTAAAACCACCAGCTAATAGTTTTCATAAAAAACCCACTAAGGTGAAGTTTCAATCTCCGCATTCATATAGCCAATAGCTTCGATTTCATACATATGTAATTGCACGCATATATCGTAGATCATTAAATATTGTGATCAAAGGTTGCTCACAAAAACCAAATGTTTAGAAATAAAAATAAAACGAACAAACAACATACAAAACACGTGTAGCCATGATAAATTCTAAAAATGCCGGAACTTACATATTTAAAAGTGGCTTTTTTCGTTATTTACTTATTCAAAGAAAACTCCTCTTAATTCAAAAATAAACAAATGTGAATTTTCGAATAATTTAAACTTTAGACAATAAATAAACAGCAGAGATTATGTAATAAAAATGCTTGCCATATTCTTACATTTTCCAATTTTCGTTGCGTTAATGTTTTTATTTTTTTGTGAAAATATGTCACTTTAAATAACACGAATCTATTTGCGTCCGGTCGTTTCAAACTAAAATGTGACAGCACTTTCAAAATTGTCATCAAACTGCCCTTAAAAGCAGAAACTACGGGTGAACATGTAAGCCAAATTATAAATTACATAGAAACTGAAAGTTGCCTTCAAAAAAGAAAATATTATGGAAATTTATTTAGACATGTTAGATGAAATATTTATTCTATCATTAATTAGGGAGGCAAAACTATTTTAGAACTTTATTTTATTATGATTAGGATAACATAGTTACAGTTTTAAGTTACATAGGTTGATTTATTAGATTGATAGTCGGATTTTTGTTCAATTCTATTGATTGTAACTGATTTCCCTTCCACACATCTTTCAAATTCAATGGAGTGATAGATCTCACCTAGGCAAATAAAAAATCGTTTGGCAGAGGGGAGGGGAGACAATCGCAATAGTTTGGATGTTACATTGTGATTAATAAATTTGGTATGCACATTACTATATTATTTTTATCTTTTGATCTACTCAAAGTAGCGACATCAAACTCACGCCCACCAACTACTATCTCAATGTGTTTTCCAAAAATAGCGTTGATCTACTTCTACCACTGTAGGTACATTCACTTGCGAAAGTGGAAAAATGCTCTAAAATTTCCTAAATATTACGTTACCTCCCCACATTCTCCGAAATTTATGTACTTAATACACCACTTTTTATTTCTTTTCCAAAGAGGTACATGTCCAGGTAGAGAAAGGATATACAAATTTATAGGCTGAAAACCTTTTGAGAAGTTTAAAAAATCTGTATTTTACAAAATATTTAAATATTTCCTTTTTCAAATTAAAAACTTATTACAATATGTGTTATAAACGTTTAATTTGAATTTTTTATTTAATTCAGATTTTTTAATATTCCACAATATAACTACATATATCAAGGTACTTATTTCAAAAATTTATTGCATCTGTATAATAAATAATTTTGATTGAGCAGATAATTCATTTGAAAATTTTAAAAACAAATACCCAGTTTTTGAAACTATACACCAAAAATATAATTTGAAAAAACAGGTAATTTTATGTAGCTGCAAAGTATTTCATCAATCAAAGGTAATAATAAAAAAGATGCCTTATTTCTTTCTTTACGAAAAAAAAGCAAAAAGAAGACATACGAGTATGTCATATTAAAAACATAAAATATTTAACGAAAATTTCTGAATTGTGCAATTTTATATGCAATGTATCGTACCGAGAATTATAAAACAAATTTGTAGTACTCCCAATTTTCTCATAAAAATAGATCTTTTGTGATGCTACGTTCCCCGGTGGGCATTAGTAGAAATGGACAAACCCAGGGTAAAGCTGCCAGAACACTTTGTTTGCCACTTCTTGGCACCCATTGCACCATCACTCTTTAATAAGGACACCATAACGAATTATTGATAATACAAAAATTAGAATAATAATGCGAAAATTATGATACTCACACTGTTTTGCAAGATCTATTAATCGCTGTGCAAGGCACTTTAAAAAAATTACCTAAGTGGAGTTATGCAGTCTAATTGAGCACATCCGTAGTAAAGTGCGTGGTCTTCTGGAATATTTTGGAATCGAACATTAGCCTCTCTAAAAACCCTACATTCAGCCTGGTGTTCCTTAGGACTATCACAATCAGCGCACAGCGGCCAACGGCATTCAGGGCATCGTAGACCATCTTTTTCGCTACTAACTGGGGTATAACATCCCAGACAAACTGCTCGTGAGCTAAGTTTAGGCCCTGTAGCAAATGGCATCTCCTCTATAATCACTTCATCGCTGAAAATATCCTTTCCTGCTACAAGATACCTTCCTAACACTTCATTGCACTGGACACTAATTTTTTTATTAAAATATGGATGCATTTTTGGAAGGAATGCCCAGAATGTTGTACATATATAATTTAATGTGACGTCACTACGCAAATCTTTTTGGTAGTTCCTATTTCCCCGACTGTCGGGAAAGGATGCTGAATGAAGACTAACGCCGGTTTCCGATGAACTATCCGCACAGCCAAAGCTTGTTTTAATTTTAGAATTTTTGTATTAATAAAAACTATGACATCGAGCTTTCATATAGATCGCGATTATTTCATTTTTAGGGAAATTGATTACCTGGTCACCATTTATCACCTCTTAATTGCGGTTTAAGTCACTTTGTAGTGTTCGAATGTTCTGCCTAATTGAATTGCTGGATCGCGTGTGATGAAATTAATGGATATTTTTTTTGCTCGAAGTTACCGGTTTAATTAAAAGCGGCCAATGACCTAATTGCGTTGAATTTTAAATGTACTGTTGGGTTTTATTTAGATTTTAATGCTTACCACTTATTTCCTCTGAGGAGTAAATATTTCATGTGTTATATTTGAATATAATAAAAATGAGAAAAATGTCACTGGTGCGATCAGTTCAATTAATAACAAAAATGTTGCAAACAAATGGCCGTATAAAAAAAGCAGTTGGGATTTTGGACTTTACTTAACGGTATTTGAGATACCAGATACGTTTTAAGATCAGTAGAATTCAGCGTGAATTTTAAGTAAAGAACATGTTTTATAAAATATTTATTATTATTTACATAATTTTGCATTCTTAGTACTTGCGGCAGAAAGCAAACCGGATTTAACGAATGCAGGTGTTGGTTCAAGGTCTTGCTGATTGAAACGCGGTTATTCCAATAATTCATATGCTCATTCATATAAAAATACTCTCATCACTAAAAACCAATTGCAAAAAGAACAAAGAAATAACAAGGCAAGAAGTAAACTGAAGAGAAGAGTAATGAAAGCCAGACCAGACTAGACCAATAAACATGCTTGCAGATTGGCTATAGTATTAGTCTTTTTTATTGTTCTTTTATTGGACACTTGTCGTCACACTTGCCGCTTCGTGAAATAAGGCCCACAAAAAATAGCAACTGGAAAATGGTACGCATACCAAATCAGACACAGTAGCTGAAGGTGGCGAAACTTTTGGTTTGACATGATCAATCGGTTTAAAAGTTATGCCTGTCTCTGAGGCTCTAAAAAAAATGTTCTATGGCAATTCGACGATATCTCAGGCTTCCATGCTATGGGGAGGTACTCAAACATTAAAATCGTCACCTGTGAACTTTCGTCAAAGCAACTGATCACTTAGCCGACCTGCACAAAATCATCCGACTAAAATTACCCTCTTCCCGACAAAAAATTCCAAAAACAAGGACTACCCTAAAAGTAATGTCTAAGGGTCTAGCTACCCAATATTGCCCATTTTAAGGGAAATTCAATTTTAGACAAGAGGGACACTATTTCCTAAACGATTTTCGTTTTTTTTAAATTTATTAAATATTTGTTCGGTGCATGACGACCTTTCCTATGATTTGAAATGTTATTTCTTGATACCTTACATAATACTGATGTGATTTTGAATGTAGAAAGCCACATATGCATTTAGTTTCATTTTGTGCTTAACTTTGCTCTTCTTTTTCACCTATTACAAAACACATGGTCTCACTTTGAATTTCACACCTTTTCTTATTTTTGAAGTCGTAGACGCATACGACTTTTACTATTAGCCGGTATTTTTTTAACATGCACTCATTATAAATTAAAAATATGACTACAGCTTGTGTACTTTCGAAATATTCAAAAGCACAATTATTTGTCTAAACTCGGAATTAATAAATAGCTTATAATTTCCATTAAAAAATGCTGTGGTGACTTAGATCAGACATACAAGTATAACCGCAAAGGGCTAATAGTTTAAGAAATGTGAAAATATAGTTTGAATATAACAAAAAAAAGTGTAACGAGAACCCTGACTAACAATAAGACGAAACGCGTTGGCCGATAAAACTCAGTTTATTTCAAATAAAAAAATTTAGTGGAGTTAAAAAGAAGGAAGTTTATTTCAAATATTTCCACCAAATAAAAATAATTGCCCAAATTGTTATATCAAAGATCCTCTAATTCGCCGTGCCTATTATTTTTAACAAAAGCAGTAAAGTAGTGTTTTTCATAAATAAAAATAAGAGTAAGTATGCTATCGGCGGGCATATCTATAATTTGAGGGGCTCGTTAAGTATGAGCATAAAAAATTTACCTTAATGGAACTATGCAATCCAACTGAGGATAGTATCCGTCATCATTTTGTCCTTGAAAACGCACCTTAGCCTGGGAGAATATTTCACATTCGCCAATATGATCTGCAGAGTCAACACAGTCAGCACAAAGAGGCCACCCGCACTTGATACATTTTGAATTTGGGTCACTTTCTTCTAAAGGTGAATAACACCCAAGGCATATGAAGGGACTCCACTGCTTCGGTCCTAGCGCAAAGGGAAATTCAGAAACCACGAGTTGTCCAGCCTTAATGTCCTCACTGGCGACAATGTGCCTCCCAAATTCTTCATTAATTTCAATTCGCACCGATTTTTCCATTTTTGTTCGACTGCCGAAATTCACCAAAATTTGTTTGAATTCATACTAAGAAGAAACTTTGATCGAGCCTCCTATTTATTAAATTTGTAGGTCCTCTAGAGAAGAAAATTCCAGAAATCAAAGGGAACTTTCAAGATGTTTCTTCTGTGCTAATGATCAATCTTATTACGCTGGCAAATGACAATGGATAAAAGTACTATCTAAAAATAAAGTTACAGCTGACTATTCTAAATTTAGGAACTATGCAATCGATTGCATATTTTCCGGAGATTAGAGGAAATCAATATATTACGAGATTTCGTAGTAGAGATATGTAGTATTGTCGAACAACTTTTCTCAGTGTGTTTTTTTCCTTAATAGGTCTTTCAAGAAAGTTTTTTCATTTCGGTTCATACATTGTGATTGTGCTGTTGTTTATGCAGTATATATATAGATATATTTTCTTGAAGAATATTTTTTTTTTATTAGAAGCCAGTAAT
Organism: Neoitamus cyanurus; assembly: GCA_947538895.1. NCBI lineage: Eukaryota > Metazoa > Arthropoda > Insecta > Diptera > Asilidae > Neoitamus > Neoitamus cyanurus. Next base: position 20,373,250 of record OX384546.1, read on the forward strand.
AGCTGCGTCAATCAATTCTATCAATTTTGAGGAAGAACGAACAAAAATATATTGGGGACAAAAAAAGATGGAATTCAATACTTAAAAAGTCTCTTCGGCTATTTCATAGTGTAGTTATGTTTATATGTATATTTGCCACAAAAAGTGGGATATTTCTCAAATTTCGCCAAATTGTTCTCTAGAGATTTGGATAAAGAGCTGGATCAGCGCTTTGTATGGAAGAGATCTATGTATATAGATCATTAAAAAAAACGCAGCTAATAATGCCATGGAAAGCCTGCAAAGACGCTGCGTGCGTTTCTAAGAAACCGGTCAAGTGTGATTCGATTCAATTTGGGGCTCCGTGCATATATTAAAAAAAAGTGTTTTTCGTTCGCACCGCTATAATAATCCAAACTGGCCAGACGCTTATGACACTGCTCCACAGTTTGGAGGACATGGTTGCAAAATCGAGAGCTCTGATAGTAGCCTGGGAATCTGTAAGTACAACAATTAGAAATATGCTTACTATTTGTTAAGTCTTCTAGGACGAAGAACGTCTTCATGACCGCCAGCACTCCGCCTGGAAAATGTTATCGTGGCGGGAAGACAGAAGGATCGGCACGATTCTTGTTACTCAGGCCCCAATTTTTGGGAACGGGGTTCGAAACATTTTGCTGTGCTAATTAACTCCACCGGTAGTTTGTAAAAGGAAAATTAACTCCATCGGCAGTTTATAAAAGGGAAATTATAATATATAATAGAATTTTCTCAAAAGTTACGAACGTTAACTGGCTCGCGAATTGACCTATATCTCGAAAACGGGTCGAGATAGAATTTTTTCATTATTTTTCCGTTAATTAGCACAGCAAAATGTTTCGAACCCCGTTCCCAAAAATTGGGGCCTGAATAACAAGAACCTCCCAGAAGGATCTTCCGGCATTACGTGTACCTCGAACACCACTAGTTTTTGTTCGTTATTGTTGCTACATTACTTTATGCAATAGATAGGGAGTTCCTTTCCTTTAATCCTATAACTCCGCTTTACTAATTATAATTATTTAATATTGCTTAATGCATGATGGAAGAGTAGTTATACTGTAAATATGTGGTGATAATTAATTTAAATCCATTTCTGTGTGTTTTTTTATTTAGAAAACGGCAGATTTTCAAAAACAGTTATTTTGTATATTCGATTTTTTTTTTGTAAATATCTCGAAAACAATGCGAGGTGGATTTCTTTATTATTTTCCTGTATTCCCTATTAAAAAATGCTTTAGAAACTGTTCCCGAATCGAAAAACCTCGGATATGAAAGAACTGACAAACTGTGCTAATTATTTTAATAACAACTAAACCAATAGTAAAATTAAATCATTTATTATGCTCTCCTAATTGTTTTTGTTATATTTGCTGCTGTTTAATCTTTGTGTGAATAAGCGTTGTGATGAATAACTCTTTGATATGGTCGTGAATCCATTTCCTCAGTAAAATTTTCACAATTTAATAAAAAAATTTATTTAAAATTGAACACATTTTATACTATGAGCCCTTTTTGACAGCATCCTGGTAGCACTGTTCATTCCACTCTATTGTGAAGTAAGTCGCAGTGATCCGAGTCGATAAAGCAGATTCACTTGGCAAGAAATATCTGGCCGGGAGAATTGCGAAGTTCGGAATCGGAAATTGTCGTCGCTGTCGCTGCCATCAACGTCGTATTAGCAAGTGAGCGTAGTTTCTGTGAAATAAAGTTCTTGTGGGGCCAATTTCGCAGCAATTCCTCAACAAATTTAGTAGAATTTTTTGATTTACTCCTCCATACGTGCTCTTTACATTAAAAAGACATAGCAAAAGTAAGTACGATTTGTCACGACATTTTTCTTTCCAGGATATTTGGCGACGATCTTCACTGCAGTGCAGCCGAGCTAGAATAATAAGAGCTCCGATTGAGTATAACTAAATTGCGTACCCTTTGTCCCTAGGCGCTTCGAGCTCGAGGGGGTAATTGAGTCCGAAATGCAGTGACCGGCACACAAATTTCTCCCATTTCACTCTGATTACGTAATGAAAAAATGTGAAGCGTATACCGTGGGGTCTCCGCAGGCAGGAGGTATTTCAATTGAATCACATGCACATGCTCCATTGTGTATTTTTGATTTAGTGCAATTGACGATGAGGCAGGAGTGGCTTACGCTTCAATTACTGTAAGAAGTCTTGTGACGTCACACCTTTATATTAAATCAATACACGGCAGGGTGGCCGGGGCCGGTTCCGCTGATCTACACCGTACATTACGTGCAGTGCACCTGCCAGTGCAGGAGTAGTCGCCTCTTTCTGGACAGGTCAGGGCACTATAATTTGTGCTCACGTTTAAGTTTATGGCTTATTTCCATTTCCGCATATCATCTCAGAATTACATCAGATGTGCCAGAAAAGGAACTCCCAACTTGATAAGATTTCGCAACCGAAAAGCATTATTGGTCTGCTTGGGTAGCCTCTCAAACGAGCAGGACGGTAAAACTGATTTTGTTAAGACGGCATAGTGGTAACTGGAACAATGAACGGCTCGAGAAAATAAGCGGCTATGTGCCGGATTATAATTAGTCGAATGGCACTTTCCTGGTATCATTTGTGAAGCATAGAATCGAGAGAAGGCACTATCTCCTCGAAGAGAAGCTACCGCGGGAAGCCCAACGACTACCGGGGCCGGTGCTGAGTCTGAGAGAATTGCGGTGGCTGTGTGACGTGACTGACTGTTGCCACCGTGGTAATTTTAGATCGTCTTGAAGATTTCACTTAGGTAGTGCCATTGACCCCGTTCGCCTTGACATGATCGACTTCGTGAATTTTTCCGTCTTCAACTTCTCGGTCGAAATGCTTTTAAAGCCGCTATAAATAATATACTTGATAAAATTTGCTCCACAGTTGTTTATTTGACCTTCAAGGTTGAAGGTTTCAATTAATCAACATGGCACCAACGAATGGCGAATGCAGACTCTTCGAACGAGATGTTGTTTACTCAGGTCTTATATAAACAAATAAGTAATAAAATACACAACCAGCGATAAGTGGTATAGGAGTCGTTCGCTAGTATTTGCTCCGCATTTTCGAAGCGCTTACTTTTTTATTACAAACAAATTGTACCTTGTTCAGCAAACGTTATGGCAGTCCTAATAAAAACCAAATAACGAATGACGAATAACTACAAGCAAGCCGCATTATCAGTTTTATTTTCGAAACAACCACATTGGAGGAATTTCGTTGGGTGATAGTATTGACATACGCTTTAGTAACCTCGTTTACTACCTGCAAATGAGTTTCGTAAATATCCCACAGATAGCAATATTCTTAATCTTTTTTTTTTAATGGTATCAAAATCACCACCCATACCTGTACTTATCTTATAATGCACAATATAAATTAAAAAAAGCTATAAAAAGATCTCTTAATAGCAAAGAACTTCTGTCTGCAGACATTCAATGATTTCATATGAGTCACTAGGACTAGGCTGTAGTGTATTAAAAGATGATGTCGTGGAAACGCCCTTAACGCAATCTAAGACCAGTTGAAACCTGTACTGATTACAACCTGCTGATTCATCAGCAGCGCCGGTAGTGGCAAGCCAATATTTCTGGCTGTTAACTAGAACACAATGGAAACTCAATGGCAATTTTTTTCTAGTTGTTAGGTGAATTTGAAAGATTTAAATGGTTCGAGGTGTAAAACAAAATAAGTGAATTATGTTAGCACAATAAAAATTCAAAATTTCCCGATGTCATCCGATGCCGCTACAAAACTTTAAACTACATATCATTCATTAAATCTATCGGTTGCCAATTGTTTTTATAACTAATTTGTGTTATTAATTTTTATATGAGAATTTAACATTTTTCATCGTCTATTATATTACCTACTTTTTACAGGAAATAAATTAATTCCGCCTAATTGTATAAAAAGGCTTAAACATTTCTACTTATTACTTTAGATGGCTCCACCATCATACTCAGATCTCGGAAAGCAAGCCCGCGACATCTTTGGCAAAGGCTACCACTTTGGTCTCTGGAAATTGGATTGTAAAACAAAAACTGATTCTGGCATAGAGTTCACAACTAGTGGTCACTCCAATCAAGATAGCGGCAAAGTATTTGGCTCATTGGAAACCAAATACAAAGTGAAAGACTGCGGCTTAACATTTACCGAAAAATGGAGCACAGATAACACACTTTACACTGAAGTTGCTGTACAAGATCAATTCCTAGAAGGTCTTAAGCTTTCTTTCGAAGGATCCTTTGCCCCACAATCAGGGTATGATGCCCTTAGTTTAAATAACATCATTATTTTGAGTAAAACACTTGTATTCCAATAGAAACAAAACCGGAAAATTCAAAGTAGGATATGGTCACGAGAATGTAAGAATCGACTCTGATGTTAATGTTGATTTGGCTGGGCCACTAATCAACGCTTCCGGTGTGTTCGGTTACCAAGGATGGTTAGCTGGTTATCAAACTGCTTTCGATACCCAAAAATCGAAAATTACAACCAATAATTTTGCTCTTGGCTACACAAGTGGTGATTTCGTACTCCACACAAACGTGTAAGTTAATATAAAATTAATCTCAACTTTGCTAAATGCTTCTAAATTGAATACTCTTCAATTTTACAGAAATGACGGGCAAGAATTTACTGGCTCCATCTACCAGAAGTGCTCCCCTAAATTGGACTGCGGTGTTCAATTATCGTGGACATCAGGCTCTAACGCAACCAAATTCGGTATTGGCACCAAGTATAATCTTGACAAGGATTCTTGCCTTCGTGCTAAAGTTAACAACGCTAGCCAAGTTGGTTTGGGATACCAACAGAAATTGCGTGATGGTAATGTTGTTTTAAAATTTTAAGAACAAATTTTGTTAATTAATTTGCTTACCAGGTATTACACTGACGCTCTCCACTCTTGTTGACGGCAAGAACTTCAATGCCGGTGGACATAAGATAGGCGTAGCCCTTGAATTGGAGGCTTAAACTAAATTCAGATCATAAATTAGAAATAAAACTAAAACGTGAGAGTAAGATCTAAAGGATACAGGTGGACGTTAACTACCTATTTAAGAAAATAAAAACTTGAAGTTTTGTGAGGATGATAAGACCAAGAAGAACAACAACAACAACAAAAAACTGTTTTCAAAGGCGTCTATAGAGTGATCCGCTGTCTGTTACTATACCTACTATATCGAGAATAGTCCTTTTCATTTTAAGTTTTAAGTATAATTCCATAATCATCGTCTTAAAAACGTAAAAATAGGAATGTTTTTGAAACATGTCTGTACATTTATTTGGAAAAATCACTTCCTAGTTTTTGTTTGTCGGCTTTGTGCGTCGATTAGGGCTACCCCGAGCTTTCCTACTTATTAAAAGTCTTGTAGTATGACGACACGCATTGTTTCATTACACTTGAAAAGACAGGAACTTATAAAACTCATCATCCCATGTGAACGATTCAATAAAGAACACTCACAAAAAGTTTTGAGAAACGTTTTTTTAATATCTACGATCAAGTTTACATTTTTTCCTGCAGAGATGGTGCTCTGCTTGCTTAAGCACTGCCCTATATTTGCCATTTGATGTCTTTTAGCTGGACCACATGTAATTTTATAAGAATTTGTTTATTCTGAAGTATGTGCATGCAAACATTTTTGTAAGATTACAGGCGATCTATGAGTACTACAAGACAAAAATGCCTTCTCTTTTCAGTGATACTGCAGGAATGATTCAATACGTCGATGTTCTTCGATGGTAATTGTGGATTTGGGGTCCCAATGCTTGTAAAGATTTTTGTTATGTTAACAATTCCAAACAAACGTTCGATTTCCCAAGAGTATAACGAGTCGTTTTAAAACTAAATTTAAAATCAAAATTCCAATTTCAATTGCTGTAGCCACGCCCCTTTATATGGGTTGACGAAATCACTCATGTGCATCGAGGGAAGATAATCGATAACCTTTTAACTGTCGATAGGTCATATGCCAACGCCAACCAAATCGCCGTTGCTGTAAATATGCAGATTTTTTTTATTCAGTGTTTTGCAAAATATTGCTGAATAGTTTTGCTATTTAAGTTTAATACCGGTTCTAGTAATATTTTGCAAAAAAATAAAACAAAACCTGGTCATTTATAGCAATGCCGCAAAATAAACCGAAAGCAGACAAATTATTGCATATTTCAAGAATCTTTAAAACCGAGTCATTTTACTAACAACGAAGGTACTCCGAATTGATTCATTTTGAAGTGTTATATGTAGTACTAACTTGCCCGGACCCGGCGTTTCCCGGGATACTATTAAATTTGTATTCCTTAATTTTACAACGCCTCCCTACTGCACCACCGCCTCTCCCCGTGACCCAGCGTTTTCCTATTTGCGTTTTGCACATGTTTTAGATATTTTCCAACAGTATTATTAAATTTAGTTTTCTTCATTTTACACCACCTCCTTATTGCACCCCCTCTCCTATATCTCCCAGCGGGGTGGGGGTGGTCTCATATTTGGAAATTTGAATAGCAGAATCGAAATCAGTGATTCCGAAAATTCCCTAGTGCGGATTTTCAGGGAAATCCCTTGAACTTTAACTTTTTCGGTCGCCATATTGGATCCGACATCTTGAATTCCAAAATTTTGAATGCAAGCTCGAGATCTGCGACCCCGAAAACCTCCAATTGCCTTTTTCATAAAGATTTTTTGAAGTTGGAAAATTCGCTTCCTATACAAAACGGAAATTTCGTTTTTTTCGATTTCCCGGATTTTCCTTTGGGGTTTCCCGAATTTTCTTTTTTTTAAACCTCCCCTGCATAATAGCGAACAAAACAAAAAAATCGAAATCGGTCAAGCCGTTTTTGAGTTTTAGCGAGACACAGACAAACATTCATTTTTATATATATGGAAGATAGAAGACTAAACTCTAAGCGAGGCGTCTCTTTCTTTTTAGTGGGGAAACATTTAAGGGATGAAACATATTTTTTTCAGATTTGAAGCCTTGCATTTAACCTTGTCTATACATATAATAAAACTGTAACGGGACCGAATCTGTACAGGAACTATTTTTTTTAAATTACAATCGCGGTGGAAATTATTATCGGCATGGAGACCAAAACAGCAATTTTTATAATTTTTGTCTGGCTGTGCACGCATCACGCGGAAACTACTGGACGGATTTAAATGAAACTTGGCATGTTGGTAGCTTATGTCCTTGTTCAGGCTATGTGATTATAGGATACCTTTTATCCCGGAAAAACTTTCTCGCGGGATGTCCACCCCAACCCCTCGACCTAGAAACTTTTTACATAAGCACGCACTACGAACGGATTTTTCGAAATTCGACCCCTGAGGGGATAAAATATTTTGTAGGTCCGATTAGTTTAAGAGTCGCCTTGCGGGGGTGGGTGACGCGGTGTAAGTGTACGTACTTTGAACGTGTGACTTGTTATCCTTCCTTCTTCGGCACGATTTTTGCGAATTGTGTTTTCGAGATTTATATTTGCAATTTTATTTTGTTGATATTACTTTATAATTTAAAACTTTTAAAGGTTTGTTTCTTAATAATTATTTTTATTATGCTAGTTATGTTAATTGACAACGGACTTGCTTATGATTAAAAAGATTGCTGAAAATCAAAGTCAAAATATGAAACCAATTTTTTTTTTAGGTAGATTTGGATATATGGGATACCGTCAGACGGCTCAGAATTTGAACCTTCAAAAAAGATTTATTTTATAACGCTGCAATGTCCTTCCTTGGCCGGGCTTATGGATCGATTTAGCTGTGGCGTGTCGGAACAAACATTGATCAGAACATTTCATTGAATCATTATGTTGGACATGTCATTCTGAAATCTGAATCAACCTGTTTTGATTACCAAAAGAGTTATATAAGATAAGATAACAATGTAAGCATAGAAGTGAAATTCCCACATCACTTAATGGATATAATACACAAAATAAATTGTAATCCTTAATTTTCTTCTTTAAAAATTTTCTTAGACAATATAATTCACACTTGGAATCTTAAGAGAAGCTATATAGCGTTGCGAGAAAGACTGTAGGGTTATCGCTTCTCGGCCTTATGGCTAAGATCAAAGTGTAGTATCTGTTCTTATCAGCTTAACATCTGATAGATCCCCCATAGGGGGACAACAAATGTTAAACTGATTTTTGGAATTTGGCGGAGTGCTAGGGGCTTGCTCCACCTCTGCCGCGGGTTGGCCTGGCATTGCAGTACAGTCAGGATCGGCCCAAATTAATATTCTCAAGAAAATAGTTTGCTTCCGCTTAAAATTCCTGGATTGGAGTTGGTTTGCTTTCCAGCCTGCATATCCTCGTGATCATGAAGCAATAGGCACAATGCGAATGAAGAAGGGGGAGACGCAGTAGCGCACACGTTGTTGATATATACGTACGGCGTACGCGGGTTGTTCTCATTTTTTCACTATGCATTTTCAAGCGATGTGGGTGCGGGCGCTAGAGAGCCAGTGTTGGTAAGGTGGTGTTATTTTGTTGCGAGATTTGTTGCATTGACTTGAAAAGTTTGGAACATTTTAAAATGCAATTAAGTGCAAATGCTGCTCTTTCGTTTTAAAAATGATAGGTAGGTGCACATCATATAAGGCGTTTGGTGTGTGGCTTTGAAAGGGTCAATTATCAGGAAATAAGTTTTGTACTTGCTGGAAAATAGAAATTGTTCAAAATAAAATCATGCACCCTGTAGAAGTGTTTCAATTTTCTTAGCACCTCCCCTCAAATTTTTGTCTTGCTCTCACGTATCACTTGTTTGTAACTATCTATTTCTAACAAAATGAAACATCTGGTCCAATGACGGGACCCAAGGTCACTAAAATAATAAGGGAAACGTCACGAGTATCCTTCTTGTTAGATATTCTTTGGCACTGGTCTGTGGTACTGCTGCCCTTCCGCTAGTTACTAGCGGCTAGTAGACTGCGTTTTCAAGACGCGGTCTGGTACCGAATTCATGCCGGCGGAGACTCGAAACTAGGACAGAATTATATCAATATTGATAGATATTTTTTCTTTGGCGAGGGTGAGGGAAATGAGAGGGACCAGACACTAGGCAGAGCAAAGCGGAACTGCTAGGTGTTGGGCGTAGTGCAATAAATTTTCAGTGCATTAATTATTTCAATAGTAGGTACTACGGGGCTCAAGCCGCTCGAAATATTGAAGATTCCTCTAAAATTCTCTCTCGCAACGCGCTGCCGCCGAGTCGGCTATGGGTTAGCTCCCATATGAATGCATGTATTCAATAGTTGTGCGGCGATGCCGAAAGCGACGCCTGATGCCGACGGATTCTATGGGGGCCAGGCTTAAGTGCTAGTTAAAATACAGTTGCACTATCACTAAACGATTAGTGGTAGTGCAAATACTTTTCACTATCAATGAGTTATAATGGATTTCTGTATTGGTAGTGCAAACATCTTCCACTATCAATGAGCGATAAGTTGATGGTGTGCGGTATACAATGCACTTTGCAGTAGGTATACACTGCACTATGCATAGCTCGTACGATCACAATAAATGTTAATTTTTGTAAGTGTTATAAAGTGAAGAATCGTCTAACTACTATTTGCGACATCTGGTAATATTTACTTTTAGATCAAGTGTCCAATATACCTTTGGGCCGTGATACAGTTTCAAGAGAAATCAACCGTTTCTGGATGGACACAGACGAGAGTTTGGAGTGTTTGCATCAGTATCCAATAATAAAAAAAGTATTTATAAAACACAACACTTCCACTCCATCATCTGCGCCTGTGGAAAGAATGTTTTCCTTTGGAGGAATAGTTATTAGTTCTAGACGGTCTGACAAGAACTTCGAAAAATTAGTTTTAAGAAAAGCGAATTCGTGTTTTTTTCTAAATGAAATAAAATGAATTTGAATAAAAACCCGACAGACGTGGTCCTGCCGTTCGTTCCTGTTTTTCCGAATTTTCCAAATTTCCGGGCAGCTTTTCCAATTTTTCTTTCCCTAAAAACCTTATTCGGATAAATACAAACATTTAAAATAAAAAAGCTAAATCGGTCCAGCCGTTCACTTCGGTTTTTCCCGAATATTCCAATTTTCCGGTGGATTTTCCAAAACTTTTCTTTCATACAAAGTTTGCACTACTACTAATCATTTAGTGATAATGAAATAAGATTTGCACTACTACTAATCGTTTAGTGATATTAAAAAAAAAATCACTACCACTAATCGTTTAGTGATAATGAAAACTGTATTTAACTAACATTAAAATGTTAGTGCTAATGCAAATTTAGTGGTAATGCAAAAACGCCCATCACTGGCCCATATGTTACTAGGCTGTTTTGTTGGGCCTTCCGCTTTAACAGAGTTAAGAAGTACTGATTTAAGTTTAACTACGGTTAAAATAATATTGGTTAAAAATGTTGTTTTAATCTACATATATTAACCTCATTCCAGAATCCGTCGTAGAAATTGCGAACACGAATAAAATGGTACGATACAATACCTAGTGTTGAGGCTCATAATTTTACATATTTTACGAAATAGGCAGTATAATAGAAAAGAGCTCCCGTTGAGAGTAATGAAAGAATAAAACAAAAATAATTATTGGCACATAATAAGGATTTTATTTTAAAAACATGTTTCCACACACCCAAGAAAGATTATCACAGAATGTTGTCACAATATAAAAAGACTATTGACTTAAACTACAAATACTTTCGACATTGAATTTACAACACTTCCTGGCTGTGCGATGGTGTCATATCGATGAGAAGATCGATCAATGGTCATCACCAGCCCTCACATTTCTTTGGACACACTTCACAAAGTGACAAATATTTCCCTAAATATTAACTGCTAATTCGCCTGAGCTTCAGTGAAATTCTACCAGGCCTTGGCAGGCTCAGCTAACGAGATTTGGATTCTGAAATTAATTTCATTAAATGATTGGAATTAGGTATGTGAAGTATTTTAATTACTCACTTTGTTAACACTAGCACTTGATGATCCCTCGCACAAAAGATAAGATAGAGTGCCTGTTGTTACGTCCCTGGTGAGATTTGTGCAATTGCCGGGGTTTCCGTCATCAAATGAGTCTGGAAAGCATTCTTTGGGCAGAAATCTGCAGTAAATATTTAATTTAGAATTATTTACTTTGTAAAACAAATTTAACAAATACCTGTGAATTACTGGTGATATCAAATCAGGGTCGATTGATTTAAGTTCGGTGGGCCCCGTGAGGAAAGAGACTATTGTTCCAACGATAATTACAGTGAATACACCGACTGGATTAATCCAGTGAAACGATAGTCGATACAGGGGAAACACGTTAGTTTCGTCTGGATACAATACTTCTACAAAACTTGTAGCATTTGCCACACATTCTTCCACAGAAACAGGCAACTTGTGAGGAAGAACTTCTCCAGCTGCCAATGCGGCCTGTGACCCGAAGGAAATCCATCCGGACATAATAGCGCCACAAATAGCTCCAGCTGTGGCACCTTTTGTGTTACTCCATGGAATCAACATTCCAAGGGTAAAGATGCCAAAAGTTGTTCCTGCTGCAATGGCGGATAGTGATGTTGCCACACTGAGAATGCCGCCTAGTTTTTCAACTACGAATAAAAGACCCATTGAGAGAGCGCCCAGGAAAAGAATGGAGCCCTTAACCAGCAGTGATGCACTCCTCTCTGTAAATTTCACCTTGAAGCATCCTTTGAAGATATCTTCTAAGATGACTGCAGATGTAGAGTTGAGGACTACTGATAAGGAACTAAGGGCAGCGCCAAACACACCGGCGATAAAAAGCCCAGGAATGCCATGCAAATTACCAACTGTTTGCATTACATATATGGGGAATAATTGATCGTCAGCCTAAATATAAATAAATTTATAGAACATACATATATAATAGAAGGGTAAGTTAGACATACCTGGATTAGATCGGAGGATAGCGGATCACATTTGTGGTAAGCTGCGTAAATGAGCAGCCCTGCAAAGCAGCATACGGATACAAAAAGAGCTATGCCCACCGTGAACATTCCAATGGACAGTTCAGCCCTTTTTCTGCTTGGCAACGACATGTATCGCTGGACCATTGTTTGGTTAACAGAATTAAAAGATGTCCAGTAAAGGAAGCCTCCAAATAGAACAGCCCAAAATGAATGTCTCTCATACATTGAGGGAGTCATGCTGGAATTCGAAACAACTTTATTTCCGCGAAATTTTGAAAATGATTTGTTCAAGTGTATCTTACTTGAAAAAAATAATACGTCCTCCTTCAGTTGCTCGATTGATAACCTCAGCAGGGCCTCCGAGTGAAATAGTACCTAAGATTGTCACAACTACTACGGATAGGAACATGACTAGCACTTGCCATGCGTCTGTGTGAACGACAGCTTTAATACCACCCTAGTGAATAATAATAAACGTTCTTAAGAAAAGAAATTTGATGGTTTTTAGAACTTACGATTATTGTGTAGAAAACGCACACTACACAAACGATACCGCCAATGAGGTATATGTTTGCACCGGTAACTGAAATTGCAGAAAGTATGATAAGCAGTAGTTAAAAAACTTATTAGTGTAATAGCTACCTTGATTAAAAGCTAATGCTGGAACGTACACGATTATGGGGAGAAAGAGAACCTGAAATATTGTTATACAACTATAATAGAATTATGTATTGTTATAAAGATGTAGGATAATTGTAATTTGTTTTCTATTAATCGCCTTCATAAAAAATAAAATAGTCTATAAATTCGTACCGAATTCAAAATGGCGAATACTAACTAACAGCCGGGCTGAAAAGTTCGTAGGCTAGCATAGAAAAAATTATTTTTTTGATAGAATTTGATTTTATTATTCAATATAGTTCCTTTCGAGGGCGATACAACGATTATAGCGGTCATACAATTTTTCGATACCATTTTTATAATACGATTTGTCTTTAGCCTCAAAATAGGCTTCAGTTTCGGCGATCACCTCTTCACCGGCGTAAAATTTCTGTCCAGCGAGCATCCTCTTGAGGTCTGAGAACAGAAAAAAGTCGCTGGGGGCCAGATCTGGAGAGTACGGTGGATGCGGAAGCAATTCGAAGCCCAATTCATGGAATTTTGCCATCGATTTCATTGATTTGTGACATGGTGCATTATCTTGATGAAACAGCACTTTCTTTTTCTTCAAATGAGGCCGCTTTTCCACGATTTCGTATTTTAAACGCTCCAATAACGCTACATAATAGTCGCTGTTTATGATTTTCCCTTTTTTAAGATAGTCAATGAATATTATACCATGAGCATCCCAGAATATTGATGCCATAACCTTGCCAGCCGACGTTTGCGTCTTTCCACGCTTTGGAGTCGGTTCACCACGTGCAGTCCACTCGGCTGACTGTCGACTCTGGTGTGAAATGATGGAGCCATGTTTCGTCCATCGTCACATATCGACGCAAAAATTCGGACTTATTACGACTGAACAGCTCCAAACACTGCTTAGAATCATCGATCCGTTGTTGTTTTTGGTCGATTGTGAGCTGGCGCGGCACCCACTTTGCACAGAGCTTTCGCATATCCAAATATTCATTCACGATATGACCAACACGTTCCCTTGATATCTTTAGGGTCTCAGCTATTTCAATCAACTTCACTTTACTGTTATCAAAAATTAGTTTGTGGACTTTTTTGATTTTTTCCTCGGTAACAGCCTCTTTGGGGCGTCCACTGCGTGCATCGTCCTCGGTGCTCATTTCGCCTCGTTTAAATTTAGCAAACCACTTTTCTACGGTTGATTTTCCTGGTGCAAAGTCCAAATAATGTTTATCAAGCCAAGCCTTGGTTTCAACAGTATTTTTTTTCGCCAAAAAGCAATGCTTTATTAACACACGAAATTCTTTTTTGTCCATTTTTTGCAAAGTAACAAAAGTTCTTTCACTCAAAATGCTATAACTCAGATACTAATAGTGCAACAGCTGTCAAATTTATACACGCGTCTTTTGAAGGTTAGGGCTAACTAGAAATCATATGGATTTGATACTAGTCGCGCCATCTATGTGTTAGCCTACGAACTTTTCAGCCCGTCTGTTATATAGCGGAATACGAATATTACAATAGATTTTCATACACGTTGGCATGTGGGAGTTTTTGGGGTAATTAATATCTATTAAATATGATTTTTTTTTTTTAAAGTGGAACCGAGCCGGCGACGGGTGGCATGGGCACTGCGACCCTAAATATCTTTTGTGCAACGCCAAGGTGTCCAAATTTTCTCAACTTTTTTTTTTATGATTTCATTACATAGTTAAGTGGAGGTTCACTCAAGACACCAGCATGTAAAGTTTCATCAGAATCGATGGAAAGATGGCGGAGTTATAGGGATATGTCATACGGACAGACAAACGGACATGACAAAATTATAAGCGTTCTTTTTTGCCATTTGGCTACTGAACCCTATAAACAGCAAACATGATAGTTACGGTTTAAAGGCTGCAATTTCTATGGTTTAAACTTTAAGGAGAGGAAATCCGGAGATAACAAAAGCGAATTCCGCTTGAAGCAGAAAGGGTCGACTCAAATAATTTCTATGCTGGATTTATTTTTAAAAAACGTCAAGTCTTACAGACCTTAACCACATTAATTGCCTTCTAATTAATTAAGTGCAAAACAGCGTGAACTTTCTTCATAAAATATCATATCAGGGGACAGGGGTGCTTCTGAAAATGCCACTCTCTGTAGTTTAAAAAAATGTCGAAAGACAGACAGTTTTTATTTCAGTCGTAGGCGCAGATTTGCTATCATTAAACTTACCTCATCTATCACAAACATTACAGATGCGAAAGTTCTGATTCCTGAACTAAACCTCAGCTCCAAGTACTGAAAAAAACCAAATAAAATAATTAATTACGTTTAAGCGGTATATTTAAAGTCGAATAAGGAATTATCAAAATGAAAGCTGTTGTTAGTATAAGAATAAAAAAATGAATGGCAATACGAATCCAGAATGAACCGCTTAAGGTGACCTTCTCCTAACTGAATTAAAAAAAAAGCAAAAGTTTTGAATTTTTTTTACAAGAAAACAAAACAACATATGACCTTGAATGATCTTTTTTTATTTGGAAGTATTTAACAAAAACTAGAAATTGTTTTTTTATTTTTTCATTTTACGATCACCCGTCGCTGCCAGAGGGCGCCAAAAAAAATCCGCCTTTTTCGTAATTCCGTGATTGCGGCTCGCCAAATCATTTGAAACAGAAAAATCAAAAAACCACTTAAATTAGACATAAAGATCTATAGATCTAACAAGGATCTAACATACATAAAGTGCTGTAAAAAAAAACTACTTGGTTTTTGTCTTAAATCCTAGTTAGATTGTTCACAATTAAATTCTGAACAAAATGAATCAAGGTTTATGGAAATCGGTGGAGCGGTTCAAGAGATATCGTGGAATTACGATTGAAAAAATGAAGTCGAGAAAAATGCGTTTGATTTTAGATCGACTTCACCGGCTGGAAGTGACGTGTGCCGGTTTCCACGGAATTTTCTTTTTGGAGTTTTTGATGTAAAATTCTTTTTAGTTTTTGGCATTTTCTCGAAATTTCTAGAGAAAAACTATCGATACGTTCAAGTGGCCACGTAAAATATAACTGAATTGAATTTCTTCCGGCGTCCCAAACAGCGTGCTCGGGCGTCAGCTGCGCCACCGTTTTTTCTCTCAAAATATATAGCACTATAACTCGAAAACCATTTTTTTTTTCGTAAAATTTTAGAACATGATTGTAGACATTTTTCCGTAAAAAAAAACCGATTTTTTTTTTACCCCAGTTAGGGGTAACCTATTAACACCTTATTAAATTAAATGTTAATCTAACTAAACATGTGTGTATACTTCCCTTCCCGATATTGATTCCAAATTGAACCATTATACAGTAATCCGATGTAATACGACTATAGCAAACATCGTCTAATTAACAAATTTTTAAGTAGGTGCGGTAGTTCAAGGCTATCAAGATCTCTCTTAAAAAATACGCCATAAAATTAAGTATGCACATGTCTTCTCGTGTCGGTCATATTTGCTTTGTTATTTACATGCGATCGTTAATTCATAAAGTAATAATTATCGGTGCTCTACAAATATTTACGCGATAAGATAAGCAGAAGTCGAAAGTCTAAATAAGCCGGTTGGTAAGGTTTTCTTACTGCTATAACCTATTTATAACTGACAATAGCAAAAAGCACGTATCCCGGACGGACCGCAGCCTGGCATTTGTGGGTGCTTCCCTTCGAATTTTGAAATTTATTCACCTCCGCGCAGGTAAATATTAGATTTATATGTATGCACCTATTACATTATTTTGCAACAATAAATTGTCGTTGCGACAGCTTTAAGTTTTATGGGGAATTTCAATTCACATACATACAATGAGTTGATAACATTGTCTCGCCGCCCAGGAGCTTTCGACACTGATATGTGAATTTGAAAGACTTGATAAATCCACGAACCGCTAGTTTTAACAATCTAATTATAACAAAACTTCTCAAGGTATGTACTTATAAGATAACATTGTTTATCTTATGCAAGATGTTCTAATTTAGTTTTAAATACTTCCTTTTCTTTGTTTATTTTTTTATTTACTATATCATCGTATATCTTCGGAAATTTGTCCCACTTACCTCATAAGATGATCCAATCCTCAAAGTTGAAAATACAGGCAAGTATACTTTTGAAACTGTTAACCCCATTAGAAAGATGGGTATGATGATAAGCCAATACTGTGTCCCATAGTTATAAATCTCTGAAGGTGTTCCCAGTATCGTTACACCTGAAATGTAACTGAAGGAGTTTTTTTTAAAGTTAAATACCACTTAAACTTAGTGAACTTACAAACCTTGCTACCAAACTCATTGCGACTGGGAACGTTTTCAATTTTCTCGATCCAAGTAAATATTCATTAAGAGAATTTGACCCAAAATTTCCCGCCTTTTTTGAGCATACTTCATTTGCGCTTTGAATATTCTGTGCAAATTGTTTTTTCCTGCAAGTAATTTTATATTGCAATTTGTTTAATAACGTTGATTGCTTCATGAACTTTTTTTTTTGAAGCGATAATTAATTAAAGGCTACGTTCATTTGTGTTCTCTTTTAAATAAAATGAATTTTTGCATTTTCGATTTACTTATTTAGATTATCTATCGGCTTGCAAAATCGGCAAAATATTTTAATATGCAATTTAAATTCATTTTTGCAGAGTTTTTATAGATCCTAAAGTCTATTTGTAAATCGTACTTTTTTATTCTCATGTACCTACAGATGAAAAGTGTACTCACTTAAAAAATCCAAAATAAGCTCCTGTGGCTGCTGAAAGAAGTAGCATCGCAGCAAAGACACAATAATCCACCCAATGAAAGTGGAAGTTCTCATAAGACTTGTTCCCGTACATTATAAAAGCTGAAAACAAAAAAATAAATTAGAAAATAAGGACATGGAATATTTTTTTAAATATATCATCACCTAAAATTTTTTTTTTTTAATTTGTTAGAAAGAATTTTCAATTGAGAATGTTTTTATTAATGTTGAAAATATTCTAAAAAAACTAAAGAATTAGGCAACCAGTTAAATATGAAAAAGAATCGCACTCTCTTCCACAACGAAGCTGAGTTAGGACAAAATGCTTTGGATTTTTATTTTTGTTTGTATTTTGGTTTTATCTCTGTGAAAATTTAGGAAAGATTGGAGTTTAAATATTGTGATCTCAGAATTTGTTTAGATTTTCGTAAGAGTTTGTAAAATCCTCAATTTTGGGGTTCTTGATTTTAATTTGTGTCCAATTTGAAAAATCCGAGATGTCCGGCGGAATCAAAATAACAGCATGTAGGGGCACATATGGCTAAAAGGATAAACAACAGTCCTCAACTATTGATTTTATTTAAATTATTTGTTAGAACGAATATGGTCTGAGGAGATTTCCACCGCAGATATTTCGAAAAGCTGCATTAATCGATGCCTAGGAGGGCTGCCGGCATTAACTCAGCTAAAGGAGGGACAACATCCTATTAAGATTTCTAGATGCAGTAATCTCCTGGCACGATTCTTATATCCTTGGCCCCAATTTTTGGGAACGGGGTTCGAAACATTTTGCTGTGCTAATTAACTCCACCGGTAGTTTGTAAAAGGAAAATTAACTCCACCGGCAGTTTGTAAAAGGGAAATTATAATAATATAATAAAATTTTCCTAAAAGTTACGAACGTTAGGTGGCTAACGAATTGCCCTATATCTCGAAAACGGGTCGAGATAGAATTTTTTCATTATTTTTGCATTAATTAGCACAGCAAAATGTTTCGAACCCCGTTCCCAGAAATAGGGGCCAAGGATATAATCTCCCCAATCTCCTTCTTACTGATTCCTCAACCTCAAATATTATTAATTTTTATTTCATCCTTCAAAACATTCAATGAAGTCATACATGATAGGATGATGGAATCAGAAAATATCAATGAATCTAAAAATTAAAATGTTTCCACAAAAAAATTCGCTTATTGAGTTTGATCGACAGGGTAGAACAGATTAAATGCAGGTGCGGCAATTTGTTTGTCACTAGGTGTGTCCGTCAATTAGGTATATTTGACTTCTTTACAATTTCACATTCTTGGGCAGAAAATATACTTAGTAAATTCTTTAAAAAAATGCACTCACCTCACTCTTTACTTCGTACGTACAATACTACCAATATTTATTAAAAACCAATCAAGCCAATCATCCCAAATAAAATGAAACAATCATCTCAATCTGCTTCCAAGTTTCAAATTACAATTATTAACGAGCGCTTAATAGTTTCATCTCCCTATCCCAGAGAGGTGTTGCGTAACCACCTTCTGTTGGCAAAAACTGGATAATCAACTAGGAATGCTCGCGGGAATGGTGATCAATTGATTCTTACGTAACCACGTAACCGTCCTAAACAAATGTCGGTCTTAAAACGTTCCAAGAAATACACAAAATCCGGAGTAATACTTCATATTCAATTGTTAGTCACTGATGAACACATGTACCGGCAGGTGTCTTAACGCCACATGTCGGTTTGTTACGCTTGACCTAAGTCAATCAATGCTTTGTTTACAAAAAGTATGTACAGTATTTCTAGGCTTGCACATGCGAAGAAAGCACGATATGGAAATTATTTTTACAGCTGCGTTAAATGTGCTTTGGCACAATTGCTACCAAACTGCATTTTTTTTCACTTGTTGCTGGCCTTCTGGCGGCTAATCCAAAACCTGCCCTGAACTTGAAGTTGTTGTTGTAAAAATATAGTCAATAGTGGCGCTTAGGTTCACAAATTATATGCTAAAGTAACACATACATATTGCATATGCCTATATGTAAAAGTTGTAATTTCACCTGAAGCTTTTAATTACACTATAAATGTAAGTAGGCCATAGCCTACGTATGCATACTTCATACATTTTTCTCTACCTTTGATACTTCGACTTAAATACTAGCCCTGGACTGGAAGGTGTCTGCAGACTGCATTTCCTTATTTCCATTACATTGGCCGCGTAATAATCGAAACAAGTTCTGATGCAATTAAGTGCGATGTTAGCTGGAAACGATTTGCTGAAACTCAAGGTGGCACAGCACAGGTTCATTCAGCTTCGACTCAATAGTTGGCTGTTCAAGTGAGCGTGGCTCAGATCGGCAATTATTTGATTAAAAAAGTGTCGATCAACACTCTCCTTGCTTACGAATAGTAGCTGGCAAAACCACGGCACGGGGGCAAGAGCCACGCGAGAGTTATTGGAATTTTCCATTCGCCAATTTCTGTTTCATCTACTTTTTACTAATTTTTTCTGATATTTTTTTTTCGCAAAATGTCTAGAGAAATATATAGATCCGGTGGAGAGATATCTAGAGTTTGTTGAACTTGTCTAAGTTCAAGTCAAGTGGAATTGCATTGATGAATTCAATCGAATATAATGAGAAGTAAATTTATGCCAAGCAATCAGTTTCTATAACTATGCCTGGTAACAAATATGAAGTTTGCGATATACAATTTAGAGGTTAAAGTATTTGGGGGAGTTGTTTGTATAATAAAAACTTTCATTACCTGAACTCTGAAGTGGATGGTATCTATTAAATCACAACACGGAACAGATTTGAAGAACGAGAAGTGCAATGCTAATATTGAACTGGTGGCAAATATTTACTTTTTCTGTTTTTTCCTTGTTGGTGAACATATTTGATTTCTAATTATCCCTTCTGGGGTGTATTCATGTAGCACGCTTTCGCCATGCCATTGCAAATACATACAAACACTTCTGGCTGGCGCTGTGCGAAATGGACACGCTATAATTTTATGACGTCATAAAATATTTGGTAGTGTCACTATGCATGGCCTGTTCATGCAAACGCATTAGCGTGTTTGTGAATGTTTAATTTTCTTGCTCTACTTCGAGGTTGAGAGTTCTCTCAGGAGTCAAAGGTGGCGACTATGTTGTTTATATTGTTGCTTTCGTTTGTGTCTATAAGATCAGATAATTCGGAATATCAACTCTGCATATATACGTAGTACCAAAAGTTTGTACATATACACTTAATATTTACAACTTCTGAATTGAAAGTTCTTTAATTAAAAAATGATATAATAACTTAAATAAATTCACAATGACGGTGAAACAAGAAATCATCTGAAATATGTTATGCAGTCAAAAGTTAGTATAAAGCGCATTACATTTGAAAAGATTTTGATTTGTTCTCTTAGATTTAATTTAAAATATGAGATTTGTACTTCGAAATTAGCGATCCGTAAGAGTAGTTGGCGAATGAGAATCTCTAAATCTATTTTGGAATCTGTGGGTATTTTTCACAGGATTTTTGTTCGGTACTAAGATTTTGATTTACAGGAAAAAAAAAATTAGTAATTCTTAGTCCACAAATCACTATTTATGTTCAAACGTCCGCCATTTTGTCATAAATCGATATTTTCAAAATCGGCTATGACAAGTACTAGATTATAGTATCTCATTTATTAATCTTTTTGGTTTTTTTTTAAGACGATTTTTGAAGAAACGCCAGTGGGTACCGTTTGCGCAGATTTTTCTAGGACGCTCCAAGGACCATACAATATCCTCGTGAGTTTTTGCTGTTTTTAAATAAAAAAAATTAAACATATTTCTGAATGTGTATACTTTTAGATAGTTTAACTTGCAATCCGAAATTTCAAATAGGTTTCCTAGAAAAAATGCATAAAAATGACCTTTTTTTCCGGCTCCTATGTGTGTATCACCCCTTAAATAAACTGATGGTGGAAAAACTTAAACAATAATCATTCTTAATTTTACACATCCCCATTGGTTTCTCTGTTATACATATTATAATTGAACGTATTTTTATTGGTACGTACGTTTAAAAAGTAATAATGGCAATAGGAACAGATTTCGGTACAAATGTGTAATTTAATTGAGCAGCGTCGAAAAAAACAGTCCGTACGCGAAATCACTAAAATTGTAACAAAGGCTCGTTATAGTCGTAATACAGTACAAAAAATTATCGAAAGGTAAAACATTATTTATTTAATATTCCACAATTTTGTCGCACCTTGCGTTGTAACAAAGAGTAGAAGGTAGAAGTTCATAAGATGAGGAAATATCCAAGGTGTAGTTAGTGAAAGTAGCGCAAAACGTTGAATAAGAGCACGGTAAGGCAGTAAGTGCATAAACAGTTCATTCTGTATTGAAAGCTAACATAGTACATTCCTTCGAAGGATATGTAGGATGCATATCGGCTGTTACCTTCTTAAGCAGGAAATGGTTTTTGCGCCAACTTCGAACCTGAATCCTATAAAGCATAGCGCGCTCAATCATAGTCCTTTCAATCGAAAACTGAGTTTTAGCATCATAGGTTCCTCTAAAAATCAAGCAAGTATAGGAACACTTCTTTAAAGGAACGTAAAACAAAAAATCAGGAAATATTAATAACATAAAAATAACCAGGACGATGTGAATTTTACCAGCGAATAGTCACAAGAGTTGTTCATTACTTAAACTTGTTTCGAAGTAGTTACATATCCATGCTCGGAGATGTGGATGATGAGTCAATTTCACTTACGAATATTTGTGTTCATGGCAAGCTCTCGAAGTGCACTCTATCCCCTCAGCAATTCCCTTATTTATTTAGGTGCCGCAAGGCCCATGCAAGGTGGCACGTGGGGCCGTCAGCATCGCTATTACTCTAATGGTTCTGTACCGTGACAAATCACATCAATAAAATTACAAAATATAAATTGGATTGCTTAACCGATGGCCATATTTACTATCTAAAAGAGCTGGAAAAGACAGAAGCTTATTAATTGAATTCCAGTGATTCAATTAAGTTATTGAGCTACGCATAAAGTCTAAAGTCCACCAAAATATCCGAATTCGATCAGCTGACACGTGAGCGAAATTAGTTTTAATTGAATCACTGCTCCTCTTGTGGATCGAGCAATTACACTGAAGCAACCAGTTTATATTAGCGCCATCGATAGAACTTATTCACTGCAGAAGGAGATGGAAGTGAATATGATATACATATTTAGTTTTAGTTTATTTACAACATCACAAAATATGTAGGTAAAACTAAAGAGGTTTAAATTTAGTAGAAAGTCCTCTTGCATCTCCTCACAAAATTTATATATCGTGGGTGGAATTTTCCACTCACAATAAATCGTTTACTTTTTAGGCAAATCACAAAAAAGAGAGATAAAAACAAAATTATACTGGTTCTTGTAGATTTCAAGTTACATCACAACTCGCTTGCATGTCGTATGCAACGAATATTTTTAGAATAGATTTTGAAATTTAAGAACAGAAGATACAACGACTTCCAGAATCGGAGAACCTGAATGGAACGAGAATAAGTCAACCCAGCTGCATATCTGATATGTTGTATTTTTGTACTATGGACAGCATAAATTGGGTTAATGTTTCTTTGGGGAATTTCCATTTGATGTGCTGAAGACAACAGCTAAATGCGGGGAAAGCTTCTGCTTTTTATACACAAATACATATCTGCACGTGGCGGACGCAAATGATCGATTAGTTTAAGCTTCCCAAAATTGCAAATGCAAAACAAATCACCAAAGGTTAATCAATTCATATCATTGCCATGTAAAAAAATGCGATTTTTGCAAACTGTTTCTAAGCTGATAAATTTGAGAAAAAGAATGGATGTTTGTTGGAAAGGAGAGGGTTAATATATTCTAAGCTTAGCAGTGCAGTAGAAACGCAAACAATTTTTCATTTAGCTTCATGTTGACTTTTCCTGAATGGCGCAAGGTTTTTTTTTATGTACATAGATGTTTTTGCAGAGAAGCCGGAATTGTGTTTTTTTTATTTGTACATATCATTAGTGTGGTTGCAGCTTAATATTATTTTCAT
Organism: Neoitamus cyanurus; assembly: GCA_947538895.1. Classification (NCBI taxonomy): domain Eukaryota; kingdom Metazoa; phylum Arthropoda; class Insecta; order Diptera; family Asilidae; genus Neoitamus; species Neoitamus cyanurus. Next base: position 20,396,657 of record OX384546.1, read on the forward strand.
TTGGAGTAATTCATTTTAAAACGAGATCATATTTTTATCAAAGCTCAACACAAAACAATAATTCTTTAAGGGATCTACCCTCTATATAAGGTACATGATACAAATAAGGCCTATGCTCAAATAAGGCCTGTAGTGCGGAAAAGTCGGTTAAAATATATTCACATCAAAAATACTTCACACACGCATAGACGACAGCCCCACGGCTCGGCAAACAGTGCGAGAGAGGCCCTCTCGCGCTCACAGCGACACTCGTGGCCGGTCGTTTGTGACGGACGGTCGTTTTCATTGCGCGTTATTAATTTGCCGTAATTTCTATCGAATTTTAATACGTTATTCTTTGAAGTTTTGTTTCAAGTAATGTATACGGATCACAATATAACTCATCAAAAAGGTAACTATGACTTCAAATTGTAATTTTTGGAATATGCGAATTAAATACTGCTTATAACATTCATGAAGTACAATGTACTAAATAAAGCCTACTTTTAAAATAGGCCTTATTTGCTGACCCTAGGCCTTAATAGGAATTCTGTTGTTTATTATGTTTATACACCTATTACACATAACTACAGTGTTGTTAATAACCGTCCACGTAGAAAAGCGAATAACACAAAGAAAGGAAAGAAACTAATAAAGAAAACTACAAAAAAAACCGACAAACAAAACAAGAAACGTTTGATTAAACCAAAATCAACTATAGATAGAGAACGGTGGTACTGTCTTGCTTGTAAAGAGGAGAGGATTGCAGATATGAGACAATGCGTGGAGTGTCATAAGTAGTACCACGAGGATTGCGTCGGCTTGACAAAAAGTGATCTAGACGCATTTGTATGTCCTAATTTTCAGGAAAATTAATTTTATAGTTACTACTTACTTACTTACTACTTTTATAGTACTTACTTATTATCAGTAAGACTGATTAATGTTCCTAAGCAAATTATGGTACTTATTAAGTTCCAAGGCCTTATTTAGTTACCTTGTTTAATTAAGGCCTGTCGAAATAATTTTATTTTTCAATATTTAATATTATTTTTGAGAAGATATGTTAATTTTCTAATTTTTGTTTATTTGGATACGTTTTTTTTTATATTATTCTTTATTTCTTGTTAATATGTGACTTCAAGTCTGACTAACAATTAAAGCATAATATTTAGTAAAATAACTTAGAAAGTTGTTCAAAGATCTAATGGAAACACTTGATAAAAGGCTGAAAAATATATATTTTTATATAATTAATATTCTAATAACAATATTCCTATAATTTAAGGATATAGGCTTTGTTCAATCACTATGATTTAAAAAGGCCTAAGGCTAAGGTTCCAGAATTACCTCTTTTTGAGTGATTTTTGATAAAGGATTGCAATATGTTTTCTTAATTACTTAAAATATATAAACCAAAGAATAATGCCTTGCTTTTATTTATCACCTTTTGTGAATAATTTATCAAGATATAAGTGTTTCAAATTAGGTAGGCCTTATTTGTATCAGTTACCTTAAATCGATTTTTTTATTGCATTTTCGTAAAGTATATATATACAGAAATATCATATTAAAATTTTATAAAGATCGGAGCAGTGTAACTGTATATTTGTCTCAAAATTAGTCGAGTCTAAAATTTTGATATAACAACATCTCTGCGCGTTTGTTTATAATCAAGAAGTGCGGCGTGCGGCCGACGCAGCACTGATGCCTCCAAGAAAGCCAGAACATATCGCAGGAACGCTACTTTGGATGAAAATGTGGATTTTGAGGAAGAAGAAGGCATAGTGTATGGTCCAGGCATCGCTGATTAGGCTTAGGTGAAATTTTTTACGATGCCATTAACAAAACTATACTCGCGCTTTTCACAAAATAAATTTTTCGACACCGCGTTGATGAAATCTCGGAAACTACCGAACCGATTCCCACCAAATTTTTACCAAACATTCTTTATGACTACAGCTATAGCGCATCGAGGAGGTTTTTCAAAATTTTGATTTTAACATTTTTTTTTGGCCAAAAACGGTGAAAAAAAACATGTTTTTTTCGTAGTTTTTCAAAAAATGTCCGCCATTTTGTCAATTTTGCAAAAATCAAAAATCGCCCTCGATGCGCTATAGCTATTAATATATTGAACCTAAAACTCTTTGCTTTTTTTTCCCCGACCATGCATCTCGGAGATTTCATCAACGCCGCACACCCCTCTCGTTTTTTGGATCATTTTTCGACCAGCAGTTCCATGCTTAAAATTTCACAAAAATGAATAAAAAATAATTTTGTGATATAGTTCGAGAGTGTATTTATTGAGTGTAACAATTTTTTTTCCCATTTTCATAATTTAAACCTATCGAAAACTTTATTGAAATTAACGTTTTTTTTTCCCTCCGAAAAGAGGGTAGATCCCTTAAAGAGCATGCAGAAGAATAATTCTTCTTCCACTATTAGCGAAAGGTGGAACAAAAAGATGCAAACAATTATCGCAGTCCGCAGTTCATATCAAAACTGCGAAATGTGAACTTAAGAAACAAAAACTTGTATTATATAAATTGCCTAGTTTTAATAATTTTGAAATGAATAAATTAAATATGTAATTTGAATTATTTTCGATTGACGTTTATTTTGTTGTTTTCAAATTTTACAATGTTGGATTTTGTGAATTCATGACCCTCACATGTGGGTGGTGTGCTTTTAGAAATATTAGCACAGGGTGGTCTACAATTAACCAAATGCAGTTGGTACACAGTTAACCATGGTTGACTAAGATTTATAGTTAAAAGACTATATTTTTATTAAACGTCTAAGACTGATTACGTGCCATTAAATAATAAGTAGGTTATAATTAAACTAAATGGATCTCCCTGGTTGTATGTGCTGTTAAGCATGAACATGTTTCAAATATTATATTTGAGAAGTAAAAAACCTAATAATAGTTACATAATAATAAATGATAATGCTTTTAATGCCTTACTTGGATTTAAAAGCGTTATTTATTATAATTATATTTCAAATAGGTTCATAGTGTACTATAGTGTGAACACAGTTAACCAATTCTCATTTTTAAAAAAATATTTTTTTCTCTAAAATCGTTAGGAAAACGAACAGTCCTTTAATTCCAATATGTACCTAATAAACCTGCCTTTTGACCAGAATAGAAGAAAACATGTTTTTAATGAACAATTATGAGGTATGGTGGTTTGAATTTTATGTGGTTAACTGTTGAACAGGTCACCCTATACCTACTTATATATATTTTCCAATTACTACTAGAACCTTATGAAATTAAAATTATTATTAATTTAAAGAAAGCTACAGAAATGTTGACGTTAAGTTTGAATAGGTTGAGCTTGATTTTGAAATAGCGCACTTGAATTAGAGATGGTTGCCTTTGATTTTGATTTAGTTATAGTTAAAATAATTAAAAAAAAATTTTTTGTGGCTTGAATCAAGCGAAATAAATCTAATTGTATTCGAAGTGTAAATGTCATATTTCGAAAATAAAAACATATTCCGAACCCTATTTTTTGTGTATTTTTGTTTGTTTGTAGCTTCTAGTAAGCGAATGAATAAATAGTTTGCCTGAACTGCTTGATTCTTTCAAAATCTCTGTTCTGACTCGCTCGCTGGGGCATCAGGACTTCTTTCGCCTTGCTCAGCACCGGACTATTTATGGCTATAATGTGACATAGAGGATGTCGCGTTCTTTCAATTCGAATTACCCTGCTATTGATTTCCATGTTAATCACAGCCAGTTTCACCGTCTGTAGGTTATTTAATTTTAAAGTACATTGATTTTCATCGTTTTGATATTTTCAATTTATAAATGTAAATAAATAATTAATCGATGTAGTCAAATTAGGTGGCAACACTAATTATTAATTAAATTCTTGCCTTCAAATTTTCAAATATTTTCCCTAATATGTCGTACTTCCAAATTATATACAAATTTTTACACATGTGAGATTTCCTACTTTGAAATACTTTAACTGAGTTATCACGAACAAATTTTTCCTGCAAACAACTTTAAAGATCGTCTGAACGCCCAATGCTGTCAATTTACGATTTTTGCTTGACGATTTGTGCTATTATCTCCTCTCTTAGTGGTAATAATTAAGCTGTCTTTGTGAAACAAGTTACTTGGCATAAATGGGATGTACTTAGTACTTTACTTTAAAAGATTTTTCAAACAACTTAATTAACTATTATAAATACCATCATTTCATTCTTTTGTTTTTTGTATCAGCGTTGTTATGTACATAGCACGCAAATTTGCTAGCAATGAGAAATTTTTTTCATATTCAAAAGGTGGCAAGATGCCAAAGGTAACCTCAGGGAGGCTGTCGACTCCATTGATCATTGGCTTTTACATAACACCACCACCGGAAGCTTTTCTTTTGATGTTTAATGTATTTATTTTGGATGAATGTTGGAGGTAGAAAGTTTGACCTTCAACGGCTTCAACACAGTCTACACAAAACCTAGGGTGACCTTCATTTTAAGTGAAAATTAGATATCCTTAAGAGTAAAAGCTCCTTATTCGCGCTTCCTTCATTCGCGTTTTCACTATTCGCGGATTAAAAAAATGCAACCCAATTCCTATATTCGCGGCTTAAGATTTCTTTATTCACGGATCTAATCGGTACATCGGTACATACATATTAATAAAGAGGATCCAATAGGTATCCAACCCAATATCCTTTGTAAACGCGACGTCAAATGGACTAATAAAAAAATAAAATAGATCTTATTAACACATTGAAATCATGCTGGAAAAAACTGCGGCCTGCTCTGACTGCGGAAAATGACGAAGAATCTTTCAGCAAGCACTGGAAACGTGACATTTAATTTGAAAAATCTTAATGAAGGTTTAAGAATAGCAAATGAGCTTTGTGATTTCTTTATGAAAATTGATCCGTCTATGGAACGAAGTCTTATTTTTAAGAGGCAAATTGCTAATGCCACTGCTGAATATCAATCTGAATTGAAGGAGCTTTTAAAAACTGCCAAGCAAGAAAAAATTACAAAATTCTTTAAACCATTGCCTAAGCCTGAAGATAATAATTAATCAATATGGTAGGGTGTCACTTTTTCCATTCCAAAATTTCCACTAGGACATTTTTTCCATTCATTCTTTTTTCCATGGTGTTTTTTTCCATTGTATTTTTTTTCCATTGTCATTTTTTCGGTAAGGGGTCACTTTTTTCATTCTAAATTGTCCATTAGTACATTCCTTCCATCAATTATTTTTTCCATAACTGAATATTTGCCTTTAACAAAATGTCTACTGATTGAATTGTTGCCTTTTACAAAAATTTTGGGCAATGGAAATTTTGGGCTATGGAAATTTTGGGCAATGGAAATTTTGGGCTATGGAAAAAATGGGATGGAAAATTTGGACATGGAAAAAATAGAATGGAAAAAATGACCCCCAATCAATCAATATGGTCAAAAACTTCAATTAAATTAATTTTTTTATGTATTTATTTTTTATTTTGTCACCTAGGAACGTATCCTCTATAATCCCATATAAATTACCATTCCATATTCACGGTTTCTGTATTCGCGGCATATTTACGGAACATATACCCCGCGAATAAAGAGCTTTTACGTATATAAGAAATTGAGATTTTTCTTTTAATTAGAAGATTTTTAGGTACTTACATACAGCTTCAATAGTACCCTACAAAAGGAGCAACGAACCGTCATAATCTATAAATCAGTCAATCTACATTTTCTGATGTATCACATGTACATATGTGTGTATGTATTACTGTGTGAGCAGTTGGTATGGATTAAAATTTATTGATACTATTGCTGTGTATGTGCAAATAATTATTTTGTTCCCCCACATCTTATCTTTTGTCCAGTAAGTTTCTGCGGCTTACATACATAAAAATAATTGCTTGTATCTTATTTCTTGTCCAAAGGTAGACAGACCTCTATGATATATTTCAATTTCATCGAAATCGGGGACAAGCCTCTTTTCCAAATAATTACCATAAAATGCACCTATGTTGTTTTCTCGTACAAAACACAGTAGTTTGTTGGTCAAGATTATGTATATATCAACTGTGCGATAAGAGAACTGACAATTTAGCCGTGCGAGCCAAACACTTGTGGTGGGAGATTCCCGGATTTTGCTCATCAAATCAAATAAGAGTCGTAAAAGAATTGCAATACACAATAGATAATAGTCTATACAATGACCACAAATAATTTCAACCTAATCATTTGAGTAGTGTTCGAGAAAACGCGTTGTTGTTGTTGATAAAGCATAATCAGATTTTAACCTAAGGCATTTGCACTTACACATACATATACATATACTATCGGAAAAGAGAATCTATATTCAAAAAGTACCGTTGTATAAATCTCCATTGGAATTTAGTAAAAATCAAACTTAAATGTGTTACTTAGTTCAGTTCTGCTTTCTTTATCCTCATCTGATTGTGAGGAGCGAAATCAAGTTAATGGCCGGAACTAGATTTGGCAAAAAGTAACAATCAAAAGTGCATATGTATAAATCTGAAATTTGTAGCTATTGTTTAGACTCCTTCTATTTTATATATTGAATTTCGTGAATGGTAAATATACATACATATGTTATATCAACAATAAAAATATTATAGGGATTATTCCATCCCTAATTGGCTCCAAATGTTTTATTTAACCATCTAGGACAATTCTATAGTGTAGTAATTGGTAATTTAAGATGGGGAAAGGGATTATAAAAGCGGCACAACAATAAGTAAAAGGAAAATGTGCCTTTTACAAAAAATCTTCTGAATGAATATTTTCCTTTTACAAATTATCTCCGCACTGAAATTTGGTAGAAATGTCTTCTCCCATCACGAATTTACTATTGTAAGGAAATTGTTTTTCCTGTTTTTTAAACCCCTTCCCCCGCCTTAAAATATCTATTACTATTCTAATACTACACTATAAAATTGTCCTAGATGGCTAAATAAAAAATTTTTTGGAGCCTAACTTCTAAATAATTACTAAATATTTAAACAATGCGATCGGTAGAGAAGAAAATTCAATAATTTTGCAACTTTGAAAACAAAATAAGCCTTTAAATTTTTCATTAACGATGATCTCAATTGTTGTTAAAGTACCTACATATACATACATACATTCATTGTGTGCTTATCGCAATGTCAGATCTGCTATAAATCAAAAATTCGACCCAAATTTACTTTTCCATTTAGTACCACCAACTTTTTTGGGAAGATTACGCCCCATCAAAACAATTTACGTATTACATTGCGTCGTTGCATAAGTTGTCACTTTCATCAGCCTTGCCATAAATTTGTACTCCAGTTTTAAAAGCTATAAAATAAAAAATTTCCACTGCCTACTAATTAAGTTTCTTATCATCGTTTAGCAGGTGCCGTGGAGATAAAAAAGAGTAGACGCAATGCAATCAATGCATATACCGCCTCGCATCCCAACTAATAGGATGAAGACGCACATCGTTTAGGTGTTACATCGTAGACAAAATAGACGCTATTTCTCAATGGAACTGCATTTCACCATTATGTGTTGAAAAAATGTAAACGAGAAATTGTATTCGTCATTTCAACAGAACCTACCTCAATCGTCTTGTTGGTGTATTTTATTTTTGTTGCCGGGAAAGCAGCCAGAACAGGCCAAGACAGTGAAAGAATACGTTGGCTGCTATCGCCCACAGCCAAACACCAGAAAGTTGAATTGATTTTCTTTCTGCCTGGTGCACTTAATGGACTTTGGTCAGGAACTTGCTCCAGTCAGACGAAACTTTTCCAGTGCCCAGTGAGTATTCCGAAATTGCTGGCTCTCCACGATTTCAGTAAATTCTTGCCAAAGCACTCGACATGCAGATTGAAGACTTGTCTCAAAGAGCAAAAGCCAGAGTCGCAAAGTATTTTGCTTCCACTATTGGCAAGATTTCATTAAAACGCGCGAAAATAGCTCCACAGGGAAGTAAGTGTTATCAAACCAGTGCCACTTTGAACGATAATCGTGCAACGATGGTAAATTGTGCACACACTTCCGAATGGTAGTAATTGACCTCCCTCTGTCAGCGGATTTAAAAAACAGAGAATTTACGCGCACGACAATTGTTGGCACTCGGATATTCGGTTCAATTTTTCGGAAGCAGTGTTGAACACATGCTTGAGTCGTTACACTTTTCAGACGAGAATAGCATCCACTTTTATAAATAAACTGCACAATCAGTACGTTCAGCCGTGAAATTCCGCTCGATGTTGGGAACAATGGATTTTCGGAAAATGTCGATATTCTATTCTTCGGCAACAAGTCCCTTTCCGCAAAAAGAATGAAAACGCTTACGATTATGAACCACTCGTGCCTTTCACCTTCAGGTTCGCCCGCTTACTAAAGCTCTCTGCGCGGCAGAGCCGTTTTTAAAGACTTGGACTTTCCTATCTACTCCGTGAATGGGATTGATATCGATTTATTCTGGCCGCGATAACGTAACGACACGACGACCTCAGCCGCCTTGAGCACCAGGAGAAAATCAACTGAATCGAGTCAAAAGCTTTTTACGAAAAATGCAAGCTTTCTTTCCATTTTCTCAAGAGTCTAGTGAGACCACGTGCTCCTTCAAGATAGCATTGATAACAGTGATCGAGATGTGAAATCGTCTCGTGAGGAAGGACAAGGGGTTGTGTTGTTTTCCCAGACGCAATAAAGCTTGTATCTAAACATTTTATTTAAGCTGGTGTCAAGGATGTTTAACCGAGATATTCTTTTTTATAAATTCTTTTGTTATTTCTGTCGCAAGCAATCTGTAAAATTAAATAACGATAGCAATTAAAAATGAACAAAGGAAATATCCCCGAAAGAATGTCTCCGGATCTACGATCACAACATACACACTCTACAGCTATACGTAATCGTAGTTATAAAATAATTCCAATTAAGTTTGTAATGGTTTAAATATTAAGTGTGGCTCAAAACAGAACCTCTTTCTAGATTGTTTTTGGTAATTAGATTATTTATTTAGGGTTTGGGAAAAAATTATGTTTTTAAGCATACATTAAACTTACGTTATATAAATTATTATTCTAAAAAACTAAAAATTAACAAAGTTATGGGATAAAATAGAAAAGATAATCCTCTAACGGAGGGATCGAGATTCTTGATCTTAAAAAAAATCAAACATTTTTCAAAATATAAATGTATTCGTTGTATGTCGTCTTTTTTATTTTTTTTTTACAACACGGATGTTGAAAAAATAATTTCACTACCACATGATTTCTACTTTATTTCAGGTAGCTTAAAAAAATACTATTTAAAATTTAAAATAAAAATATACGCCTGCGTACAATCTTAGTTACTGCAATTGTGGACCTGTTTGCGCATGCTTTGTTTTTCTTGCGTAACGTAACGTTGGTAAAAATTCCAAGAAAACCGTAACAATGATGAAGCACACATTTTTCTTACCTTTTAAAATTTATGGAACACTGTGTACAAAATTAGAACCGTATCATAGAAACTGGATTGAAATGCATATCAAATTTCGCTGACAACGCTGAGTGCAGTGAAGTTAGTGCGTTTTACATTTTCGTTTCCTTGTTACTTGTATCCAATATCTGTGCCTACACTCTACACTGTAGAGTTTAAAAGAGTTATTTCTTTCACCGTATGGCCAGGCAGTTAAATTTGGTAAATCGAAACCAAACATGTGCTTATCTACCGGCCCCGAACTCCAAAAAATGTCGCGATGACCCTGATTCAAACTAATTCTGATAGCTGAAGTTTTGGTACGCAGCCCTGTTGACGCATATGCCGTATGCATTTTGGGAAATTGTTTGTATAATTTATATTAAATAATCCACAAACAATTGGTTAAACAACATAAATAACTAGGTATTCCTCGTCAACCACTTTCTTCAAATTATGTATAATAATTTTGAAAAATGTGGTTAGCGAACAACAAGAATACCATTAATTTTATGTGATATTTAATTTCAAACAGTTGTTTTCATCTTCCCGTCATGCGGTGAATAGATTTTGTGATTTGCAGTTGTGAAAAATGGAAATATACCTGAGTAACTCGCATTTCCATGTTCAAATATAGACGTTCGTTTTTATGATGCAATAAAACTTAATTGCCAGTAATTAGTGTTTCCTTCTGTTGTTTTCTTCATTTCAATTCAAAAGTTTAATAGTTTCGGTATTGTTTAAATTTGTCTGATAACAGTTTTAACTTTTGTTGTAAGATTTGTGAGTAAACAGATGCAGATAAATCCATAAACATTTTTTGTAGATTTCAGTCACTAGGAGCCATTTGAATTTTTTTTGTTTTTTTATTACGGAATGCGGGTAATTTACAAACCAGAATTATTCACCAATGCTGCAAGAGAGTTATTTTATTACTACTTTAACGGGAAAATGTTTAAAAAATAAAGCCTAACTGATATTAAGTCAATGTACTTACCAAACAAATTTAACTATATAAGTATCGACAATTTATTAGGTCTAAGGTATCAAACTGAATGTGACAACCCACTTACCCACCAACCAACCATCCATCAGAGCCACGGATACAAGCATTCCTCTCTCCCACCAGTCAGAGACCACACCCACACCGAAGGCGAATTTCGCATGAAATGAAAAAATGACAATTTTTCCCTAAAACTAGCAGGCTATAAAATTTTGTACCTGATTAATAACTAAATATATGCGGATATCTAGAAGTGTTCCCGAAACAAATATTTGTATTATTTTAATGAAACAGGCCAAAATACGGTAATTACGAGTCTCACGGGGTTAGAAGTACTTAGCAACCGCGAATTTTTTTAAAGACCTATCTAAACATTTTAATTAAATTAGTTCGAATATATTATTAAGTTATATTTGAACAATATTCAGAAAAATTTTCATGCAGATATATTGATTACTTTATGTATAGTAGGAAATTGCGTGAGGCCTTTTAAAAAAAAAATTTTGGGGTGGGCACACCTGTTCGTAATTAGATTATCCGAACATAAAAATGCGAACGGATTTGAAAAATATACCATATTAGTCTCGCGGGTCCGCGGATTTTGGAAAAAAATAATTAGAATCAAAATGATTGCCATTACAAGTCAAAAAGTTATTTTAACTGGAAAAATGCGTTTATTTTGAGCATAAAAAAAATGTGTACAGGAAAGAAAATGCTTCGATCAGGGACCCATTAATTATGTGAGTCTTTAAAATAAATTTAAGATCAATCCATTCAGCCTTTTTAGAGTAATCGTGTTGATGTTAAGTTTCTTGAATGGTTACCGAGTATTTAATAAATCTTTAGATATTATAGATCTTCCCCAATTATATGTGAAGCTAAACTAAACACAATTTGAAATAATTTTAAAAGTACCAACTCAATTTAGGTTTGGTGATAGATTTCTTTAAAGCAAAGAAAAGAGTAACCCAAAAAATCAACAAGTATGAATTATGTAAATGGAGAAGATTTTCAACGCAATTGCGCCTGAAAGTTCTATACAAATTATTCACGTGCTGTATAGAGATAATAAGCGATTAAGTTTGTTACACATTCATATTACATAAGTTACTCAAAGTAAACGAGAAAAGAAGAATTTTGTGACGCGACAAAGCTGAGAAATTGCTGAGCAATTAAAAAATCATAAATTTATTTTGAACTGGACTACCGTCAATTTATGAGACTCATTTAATGTTTTTTGCAACGAAATTAAAATCGTTTTCTTTGAACACTTTGCCCAATACCCTCTCAATAGATTTTAATAAAGTTGTAGTTAAATTGCGAGACAAAACAATCCACACTTTTTTAGATCATGAACTTTTATCAGATGAACTTTGGTTTTGTAACAGATGTGTACCTCACGATTCAATTTTTGCTGTCCTCGGGCATGAGCTCTCTGCAATCTCTTAAATGACGCACGCTAGAGATTGATTAGCAATTTATTCATCATTTATTTACTACAGCAGTTGATAAGCAAAGTATGGAACTCGGACTTTATAACTCCAGCACTAAATTCAGCTTAAGATGTAAACTGACTTATCTTATTTATTTGATTTGAAGGGGATGCAATCAAGTTTCTGTTTTAATTTAATTTTTACATATACATACAAATTTTTGGTCTCGAAAATTGGGTTACTGATAACAGAAGTATGGTCGGCTGTGGGTGTGTCATGGGTGTGTCAACTTGTTATATCGTTGAAATAACTGCAGTACTCTTCCATAAAGGTGTCATTTTTAAAAGTGAATTCACAAGAAGGCATCATCAAATGCCTATTTGCAGTCGCAATCGAATGTTAAAGGCAAGAAATAAAAACCTCAAAAATGTTTTGTTCTTCATTCGATTTAAAAATGCATACATGTGAACAATTTATTTTTCTGTACAAATAATGTAAATTGGAAAGATTTTGATCATATTTCCTATTTAGCAACAAGTTGAAAATTCTCTTCGCCCGATTTTTTTATTTAATATAAAAGTTCCTGTCAGTCGAAGCTCTACGAATGCAGTAGATTTTTGATATTTTGTATTTATGTTTTTAAGGGATAATATTGTGACTTTTAATACGTCTTTCTTCCTGTAGGGCCATCTATTCGATATATAATTTTTGCTGTTTACTTTGACTTGTTTTTTAGAAACATTCAGTACGATTAAACCTCACGAGTATATAAGCTCTAAATACCTAACATCACCGTCTTAACGAACGCCTTAAAATAAAAAGAGTGTAAATAAAAGGTCAAGTGGGGTAAACTCAATACCGGACAAAATATAATTACGACTATTAATTTGTGAGATTAAGAAAAGATGTTAAATTTCTTTCATTTAGTTTTGAATATCTTGCAGTTACAAAAGGTTTAAGGGGGAGATTTTTCTAATATCCTAATTTGTATACAAAAACTTGTGATTTGTCGTCTTTAAACTTAAAAACTAAAGAAGTTCATAACAAAGCCCAATATTGTATTTCTCTCATTTTAAAAGGAAGGTATTCCTAGAGATTAATTTTGGAATCCAGACTGGAAATGTTTCATTTTGATTTGCATTCATTTTAAATATCTAATAAGATATGCAATCTGGAAAATGCAATTATTGTTTTGTTTTCTTATAGTTAGTATTGTTATGGAACTCCCGAACTTTGGAAAATTGTATTTGACAACAAATTTTAGCCTTGTAAAAAATAAACTAATTGAATTATAATTTCAACTTTAAAAGAAGATTGGTTCTTGGAAAATCATGCGCGTTATCAATCTTGAAACCCCTCCCTCAGATTATGTTTAACCGCTATTAAAGTATATATAAATCAAAAATTTCCCAAACTAGTTAGATGAATTATAATTTCCAAGAGGAGAGTCATAAATACGTTAATAGTTTTCTCCAAACAATATTGTTTCATACGTGCGAAATAAACCCCCCTAAGGAGCCAGTATCTACTATGCAACCATGTAATTTCCTGGAAAAAAAACTAAAACATAAAATTAATTAATGAGCGTAAAAAATCAAAACAAATATACTATAAAAGCCTTGTTTTAGTCTTTCAAACATTTACTAATCACACCATTCCAACAGACATTTAAAATAAAATGCCACATAAATTCTTTACAAAAGAAAATAGATGGAATAATAATTTACATAAGTCTGTACATTTGATTTAACCTCAAAATTTATAGCGATAAGTTTTATTTAAAAACTCGACCTTAATCAACAATTATTGGTTCGCTATTGGCAACTTTCTTTGCGCTTCACCAAACAGGAATGAACATATGTAGTCTGCCAAGAATGCAAACACAGAATCCGCGATCAGCACAGAAATAAGAATGTTTCGGAACTGAAAAAGAAAATTGTTTTATACATTCGATACAGAAATTTACTACAATAAACTTACATCAGTGGGGAATTCAATAATTTCAAATGTAGATAACAATTCAGGAGAAAGCCCAAGAGACAATAGGATAACTACGGTAATGGATGTCAAAATTGAATATAGCAACAGCTTGTTTTCACGCAAGCTCTCCATGAAAGGATGGCCCTGTTAAAGAAAATATAGAAACACAATTATTTTAAAGCAATTAACATTAAATTTAGTAAAGTACGAGTATATTACATAAAGTAAGAGAAGGCTACGTTCAAGTTTCAGACCGAATTGCACAGTAATTTAAATTTTACAAAATCCTAAATAACCCGAGAGCGTCTGTTCAGAGGTAAAAACTCAAATTTTCAAATCGTTTATCTCAAAATAGATTTTTTTAACGAGCCGCCATTGTAAAAAAATTCAATTATGGAGCTACAGTTTAAAACATTCTTTCAGTATTCCCTCCGTAATTAGACTCGCTACACGTTATCTACGATTATCAAATTTTAGTCACTCTGTTTTCTATAAACAATAATATGAGTAAAAATTTCAGACACGCTTTTTTTCAACTTATGTAATGTGCCAATTTTACCCATTACTAAAATATAATAAAACATCAGTCAGCCTTTGATTGCCAAGTATTGCGGCCAAAGCGCAATTATTTCGTAATACTTTCATAAAACGTTAAAAATTCTCTAGTATCTCGAGAATGGTTAAGGCTATGTTATATCTGATTATTTAAGAATAACAACTTTTCGATATAACTTATCCTGGCCATAACTACTTTTTTTTAATTATAGAAACACAAAAAAGTTCTCTTACCTTATAGTTTACAGCGAATGTGGAAACTTGTAGAGTCAAGCAAATTATGTAGACAGTGCTGTTTATTATATTGGGTTTAAATTCTTCTGTTTCACCTGGTTTCAAGTCAATGTTGAGCCGCACTTTACCATCCCTAAAGAAAAAGGATCCGTAACACACAAAACATTTTTTTTATTATTTTATTGATAATCTTACCTCGGTGACGATCTGGCATATGCTTCTTGCGTTAGATACAAAAGGGAACAAAAGTGTACAGTAAATTGGCATAAAATGGTGGAAATTGAATAAATATTGAAAAAATTGGGCAACGGTGCTTGTTTTGACAGTGTTTTTAATGGCTAAAAAAAAAATATCTTGTGTAAGCTTCAAAACATTTAAGTCAAAATGTAAAACCTTCGAACGAGTAATGAACAAAAAACACACAGCAATGAACACACCCTGAAGGGTGGCTTGAGCGTCACTGAATTTTACTCCATCGATGTAGAGCACCGATTGGCAATACGCAGAAATAAGTGCATTCAGGGCCAGGATTTTGAACATCTGTAACGTTGTAACCAAAGTACAACGACCCTGCTTAATTATGTGACAAACTAAGATGGTCAATCATTAGTTAAAATTTTAGCAATGAATCGAATCGAAAGATCTTACCGCACATAATTGATGACAGTTTACTTGTGAAGGGCGCCGCTATACTAGCATCACCAAGTTTAACAACTTGAAGTTGTTCCTCCTCCAACTCTTTAAGAGCCTATTAAGTTAAAATAAAATTAAAGTTACTAAAATTGCCTAATACAAGAACCCAAACCTTTTGCAAAGCTTCTTGTGTTGACTGCGCATTATCACGATGTCTCAAAGCCCTTTCCCTTGGAGTTAACGGCCTTTCGTGATTATTAGAAGAATTCCGTTGTGACCGTGGTCCCGATGTAGCTAGAGCATTTCCATCGCTAACATTTACGACGTCCTTATTTCTAATCGGTATCTTAAGCGGAGCATTGCTCAAAATCGACACTCCAACATGTGCATGTTTTAGGGCTCCAACATCATTAGTTCCGTCCCCGCACATCAAAGTGTAATAGCCCAATTGCTTCAGTGTTGTTATAATGAATTCCTTTTGTTTAGGAGCAAAACGCGCACATACAATAACATACGGCAGGACTTGATGCATATAGCCAGGATTGTTTTCTCTTAAGTACTGCAAACCTTCACCGGTGATACAGAGGTCATAATTAGAGACCAAATTTTTAAACTCATGGTCCATTGGTACGCTAATGTCTAGGTTGATTGACTGCCAGACCCACTCATCTATATACCTGGTGAAGATCAAAATTGTTCTCCGTGTGAATCGCAACTCTTTAGCTACATGGCATGCTGTAAGAGGATTGTCTCCTGTAATCATGACCACTTTCTGAGATGCCTGAATAAGTTCTTTGATGATTCCCTTTGAATCTGGTTTCAAGGGGCAAGAGATTATCACGAAGCCGGCAAAATCTAAATCCTTTTCAACATCCTCGCGCTTCATTTCACGGACCGCCGATGTTTCTAATTTTCCAAGTTCTTTAATACCAAGGGCGAGTACACGTGCACCTCGTCGGGAATATTCCAAAAATGTCTGAAATGAGTTGGTTTTGTGGCACAAAAAATACAAATAATTCGATCAA
The DNA here is from genome assembly GCA_947538895.1 of Neoitamus cyanurus. Classification (NCBI taxonomy): domain Eukaryota; kingdom Metazoa; phylum Arthropoda; class Insecta; order Diptera; family Asilidae; genus Neoitamus; species Neoitamus cyanurus. The sequence continues at coordinate 20,412,946 of OX384546.1, forward strand.
TTATGAAGGAAATTGCGAAAACTCATGGTTCAGAGTCGCTGAATTCAAATATGATGCCCAATTTTCAAAATTCAAGATGGCGAATCCAATATGGCGAGCAAAAATGTTAAATTTCATAAAATTTTACGGAAAATTCTAATAAGGTGGGTTTTGGAGATGCTCATTTCTAATATGGTACCCACTTTCTAAAATTCAAGACTGGGAATATTAAATTTCATCCGAGAGAGGCTTTCCAATTTCTTTGTATTTCTATCATATATGGTTTTCATTAATTGCTCCTGATCGTGGGGTATTATAATATTTTGTTCCACTAAACGAGGGGACATAATTATATAACACGGACACGGTTTCTGTGTACTCCGCGTACTTCAAATTTTACACGGACACGGACCTTGCGAATAGCCACTACCTACTTAATTTGTGAATTTGTTACAAAAATATTTTTCAAAAACATACATTGAATAAAGTTGATTACATGTGCCTTATCACTAAGTTTTGGAGATATTTTGTTAACAAAAAAAATGTTTCAAATTTTTGAAGGTTTTTACGCCTTTTTCGAAAATATTTACGTACGTTATTAACAAAATTGATGAAAACTTTGAATAAGTGCGCAGTTTGTTAAAGAATGACCGTACTCTAACTGGATCTAATGTAGGGCTAGGTCAAGAAAGAACAAGCCACAAAAAATATGTTAAGGATAAGGGAAAAGATAAATAATTTCGAATATCGATTTGAAGCAGTTACGTGTTTCTTATTGCTGTCTACTCTTCCCCCTTTTTTGCATTTATTTTGTAATAAGTGAATAAGTCTAATCAATGAGTGTCTTTGCCGCTTACCTGTTCATAATTCTTCGGGACCTTATTCAGCATCTTCATAACAACTTCTGGTGCTCCTTTAACAGACGCAATGTAAGAAACTTCATTTGAAAAAGGCATCATATATCCCGCAAGAACAGACATTCTCTTGAGCGCCGACGAGAAGTGGAATCGGTGATAAATCTTCAATGCTTTGAATTTACCTCGCTTAGGAACAACACTATCTTGCCTGGTCAAGTTCCAATCCACAGCGGTCAATGTTGCTTTCTCTAGGGGATCTCCGACGACTCCATCATCCAGCTGAACTAATGAGTGGCACGACGCCAAGACTTGCACCGTATTTTCTGGTGCTTGACTAATTGGGACGACACTTGGGTCATCATTTATTCCTGCGACACCTTCTACCATTAGGTTATCGCTTGTAAGTGTGCCTGTCTTGTCGAAACAACATATATGAACTTTGCCAGCAAATGGGATCCTAAATGGTTCCGTGCAGAACACAGAAAGCCTAGACAGTTTGAGGAGAGAAGTGTTCACTGCAAGAGAAAGTTCTATAGGGAGATCAGGTGGGATGATCGAGGTGAGGATCAGTGTGCACTCTAGGAACAGTTTGTATCTATTCCTTTCCGGATCTTCACTTCCCTTTATCCATACGTAGCCAGCAGCTGCAAGGGCGAATACAAGTAAAAACATAATAAAGGCGAAGGTCTCCAAATTATTTTCCGTAATTCGCTTAACTCCGAAGAGAATGGTTCTAAGCAGCTTTCCTTGCGAGGTATTGAATCCATTGCGCAGTACATATCCAATGCAACCACTGTCTGGGGCTCTAATGCCGTCTTTGGTGGGTGCAGTGTGCTGGACGATTTTAGTTCCACCGAAAAGGACAAACAGCTTCCCATCACCCTCAGGGTCCAATTCGACACTGAGGTCGTCTATAGTCTCAAGAGACTCCTTCATCTGCGGAACACTTTCACCTGTAAGCATGCTCTCGTCGACTATACAGGACCCCCGCAACAGGACAATATCGCACGGGACAAGGTTATCATTCTGTGATCGCGCCACAGACACGATATCACCTGGCAACAGTTGATCGGACACCATTGGGCGCCATTTGTTGTTCCTGAGGACGTTTATCAAGTAGGGCTTATTGCCCATCTTTCGTATCTCTGACATGTTTCGCAGTTGTTGCTGGACAAGAGTACACCCGAATACAATCAGCATGCACAGCGTGAAGAGGGAGTAGTACCAGTACTCGTCAAGACACCAGAGGAGCACTGAGAATACTTGAAAGACGAAGAAAGGAGACGTAGCCCACTCGATGAACAATTGGTAGAACTCGGGTACAACCATTTCCATGAGGTTCTTGCCGTAGGTCTTTTCGGCAATGGAAGTTTGTTTGTCAGTCAGCATACCCCTCCAAGTGGCATATTCTTTTAGTGTCCGGTGAATGGGAAATTCCAACCCTCGGAACTGCGCCCGCTCTTCATCCCATATATATTTGATTTTCTGAAACATAAACCAGTGCACGACCTTTTTCTCCTCATCCTCGAGCACGGTTTCCTGTATTTTAACTATTTGGGATGAGCCATTGTTAGCTGTGGGCACCACCTTGGCGAAGACTCCTAGTTTGGGTTTCTTCACCTATTAAGAGAGCAGTAAGTACGTGGCCATAGTTCATAGTGCGCAACAGCAAGAAAATTTCTTACCTTCCGGAAACTGAAGAATGTCTGCAGGTGGACACTCCAGAAACAGGATAAGCAGGCTAAGATGTGGACGCATATTATCACAGAAATTGCGATAAATCCTGCCTCGTAGTATTCGTCGCTGTTGTAGACCGCCAGCCATAGGTAGAACGCTAGCACGTATAGCACAGCAAATGGCAAAAATATTCCGCTCAGTACAATGGGATTTGGTACGTGCAGTGTTACATATTGAATTAGGTCGTCTAAATTTTGGTTTTTATCCAACTTTGCGGTCATTTCACGCGAAAACAGGACCCCGGTGTGCAGAGCCTTTGGAAGCTGTCAAATAGGTGACGTGACGTGAGGGAGTTCTGAGAATGAAGTTGTAGTTGTGAATTATTTACCAACAAGGTGGTCAAATTTTTAAAGAAAATTTTCAATTAAATTAAAGATATCTAAACAAAATGTTTAATTTATCCTCATTTAAATTGCATTTCTTTTTCACTCAACCCAAGTTTATTCAACTAAAGAGTAGTCATTTTCACATTTTGATCTTGTGTTGGAAACGAACGGAGCCTTTTCGTTCAATAAACATATGGCAGTACTTAATTTAAATAAAACTCATCACTTTTTTGACGAAAGTTGGGGAAGAAGGTGGGTACTCGGCGTTTTAGTGGTTTTTATCAAGTATTGCTAGTTATTTGTGCAAATAAATATTTGCACAGCGTCGCCGAAAGGAATTCACAACTTTCTAAAGTTCAAATTGAAGTAAAAAGTGTGTTTTTCAATTTTAATGAAAAATTTCTTTGGGTGACAAAAATGGCGGCAGCCGGCGTCATACTTTGGTAACACGATTTTCTACAAGGAACGTGTGTTTTTGCAGATTATCGAAAAAAAACCTAAATATGGCTGATAATGACGATCTTCTCGACTACGAGGATGAAGAACAGACAGAAACGCAGGTGACTGAGACACAGGACGCTCCGAAAAAGGACGTGAAGGGAACCTATGTTTCCATACACAGTTCGGGCTTCCGTGATTTCCTCCTGAAACCCGAAATCCTCAGGGCGATCGTTGATTGCGGCTTTGAACATCCCTCAGAAGGTACGTAGTATTGAACTTTTGTTTATTTTTGCGGGTTGCCAGGTGGTGCCTCGTGTTGGCACTTTTCTGTTTTCTAAGAGAAATAACCTCGAATTTTGTGCGGAATTTCACAATACGGCGAGACGAGGTCAGTTGTATTGAGATGGCGTGCATACGCTCTTATGAAGTGGGCACATGCGCTGTATTTTATAATTTTGCACATGCGTTTTGTAAAAATCGAGATATGACTAGCAATCTATATTATACCTATTAGAAATATTTAAGGAATTAAATTTGGCGGCAGAGAAAATAGGAACAGGAACGCATTTTCAAGAGATTTTAGATAACTTGGCTGAACTTTCGAATGGGCGGTCAATGACCACCAGAGCTAGAGTTTCCTTATTGATGTAGGTAGTAGGTATCTACCATCCTTAAAAAAAAAAATCAACTTTAAATAATAATTTCATTTTATGTGATATGTGAATAATTTTTGAAATCTTAAGCCAGATGAGTTTTATTTAGGCTGCTTTTATTTCAAAATTTGTCGTTTCAAAAGTATGTATATAAAATTAGTTGCTGATCTCCAATAAATCGAGGCGTTCAAAGACGCAGTGATAGCGTAGTACTGCTCAATTCAGCGTAGAAGGCTCAAGATGAATTGTGTAGAACTGCTATATAACTACGGTTTGAACTCGCACTTTGTAAATTACTGGCAGATCGACCCAATGTCACGATTTTATTTACCGTGTAAACGGGAAAGTTCCAATTTTGGGCTAGCCACAATTGAATTGGGCCTAGGCCTGATACTTCCTAATCCACTCTGTCGTCTATACGAGCGGTCCTGATTTTGGCCTACAACCCATTTCTCATCCTGATTTGGGACTGTCGTGTATACGTAGTCAGCCCCATACTCCAGCTGATCGGGCAAGGAAGCAGAAAGACATGGTAATTAGTCTATGTATTCAGTGGAATAGTTTGATAATTTGAAGTATCCATCATTTTCACTGTCGAATTCTTTATGCAGAGGTGAAATTATATATCTTGTATTAAATTTAGTCTAAACCACTTGAAATGGCTGAATTTTATGTATAGTTAGTAGTAGTATTTTGCAAAGTATTCGGATACTAAAATATGATGTGTCTCAAGAAGGACAGAGTTATAACGATCAAAGGTCTGTCTACTGATGGGCAAAATCGGTCATACGAGTCATTTGATATAATTGACTCAAAAAAGATTCCGTCATGTGAGTCAGTTGTGTACCAAAGGTACGCTGATTTTCACATTACAAAGCACACGAAATCTATCAATTGCTCACTAGTAAGTTTTTCTGTTTTAAAAATTTCGTTGAACTTAACCAATGTACGAAGATGAGATTCAACTCACTTGAATCAGAATACTGATCAAAGTGCCTAAATTGTTCGTAACCGACACAGTATACACATAATATTTTAGTTAAAAATAAAAAAGAATTTTAGTTTTGTAATATATGGTCGAGAAAATGTCTTCCTTTCCTGAATTCCTGGTGAACGCCTTACTTTTTGTTGGGTTAATTAATTTCGTAATATTACTAATTGACCACGCCCGACGGGAATTAAAGTGAAATTTACGAAAATTATTTGTAGTCAATGGTAAGACAAATGTGCAAGCCTACCTGATTCGAAATTTTGACAAAATCGAAATATTTCTCAAATCTTGCTTTAAAAAAAACCTTTCAATGATGATACCATAGATAGGGACACCTGATACCTATGAAGATTTATCTTGGAAATTTAAACTGATAATTTTTAGAAACTAATAACATGAATTCTCATTTCACCAGCAAGACTATAATGGAATTAATTATTTTTTACAGTTCAACATGAATGCATTCCTCAAGCTGTTCTTGGCATGGACATTTTATGTCAGGCTAAGTCTGGTATGGGTAAAACTGCAGTTTTCGTTTTAGCAACACTACAGCAGTTGGAGCCAACCGAGAATCATGTTTACGTCCTGGTCATGTGCCACACAAGGGAGCTTGCATTCCAAATTAGCAAGGAATACGAACGTTTCTCAAAGTATATGCCTACTATTAAGGTAAATTGAAAGATAACAAATTTAAAAGCAATACGAAAACCAAAAATCTCATTACTCAGGTGGGCGTTTTCTTCGGAGGCTTACCAATTCAAAAAGATGAAGAGACTTTAAAGAATGTCACACCACACATTGTAGTTGGGACGCCGGGGAGAATCTTAGCTCTCATTCGCAGCAAGAAGTTAAATTTAAAGCATCTGAAACATTTCATCCTTGATGAATGCGACAAGATGTTGGAACAACTAGGTAAGCTTAAGTATAAATAACAGACGCGAGCATGTAATTAGATGATGAATCTTGATAGGGACAACTGAAGATTTAAAAAAATCTAAATTTCTGTTGATTTATCAGTTCTGAGCAATTTTATTTTCTGCTTTTGTTCTCAACTTGTTCTAAAGTGTCTGTAACTAATCAGTTAATTTTTTTCAATTGCAGATATGCGTCGCGACGTTCAAGAAATATTTCGCAACACTCCACACGGAAAACAAGTTATGATGTTTTCTGCTACGCTTTCAAAAGAGATCCGCCCGGTCTGCAAGAAGTTTATGCAAGATGTAAATATCTCCGAGCTAGTTATACCTTCTACTAAAGTTAAAAAATCAACTATTTCCTGTATATGTGTGTGCCATCTAAGCGCGTTAAAAACAGTCACTCCGGGTGGATAGTCAAAGAGAGCGATGCGCATATTCCAAACATTGTTATGGGGTCGTTCCAAATGCTTCCAGTTTGCTTGCGACTTGTTAATTTGGATTTGAGCTCTTGGAATTGAGATGAAGTTAATAGAAAACGGCTAAGCTGGGTTAAAGTTCTGGGGTTCTGTTTGAAACAATAAAAATGGTCACGGATGGTTGTGTGCACGCGTGTGGACCTGTCCTCTAGCTGATGAATATTTTGCTATTGTCTGCAGTGGATAGAATGACACACTACCAGAGGCCACTGATTCCACCGTCAGTTTCGAGTCTTTGTTCTGTAGCCCAAGTGGTATCCATTCAGCATCAAACTTCAGTGGAGTGGACATCACAGCCGTATGTATAAAAATATGTTAGTTTTTAAGAGTGGATAGGGTAATTGAAGTGAGATTCAGAAATGTGCTGGATATACGAACCCCCATAACAACATGCGGTGATTTTAGGTTCTTCAACCACAAATTTTGGCGCTCCCCGGAAAATGTTTTGATCATATTGAAATAGGACTGATGAAATTGTTAAAGACAACTCGATGAGTCTCACTAGGGCTAGATTTAGTCTCTCTAATTTATTCTTTTCTTTCAACAGCCCATGGAAGTTTATGTCGATGATGAGGCGAAGCTTACCTTGCACGGCTTGCAACAGCACTACGTTAAGTTGAAAGAGAATGAAAAAAATAAAAAATTGTTTGAACTACTTGATGTCCTTGAATTCAATCAGGTACGGCATATTTCAGATCTTCCTAGAAAAATTCAATAGGGTGGAATTTAATGTTTTTCCCGTAGGTTGTAATATTTGTTAAATCAGTTCAACGCTGTATGGCTCTCGCTCAGCTTCTCACTGAACAGAACTTCCCTGCAATTGGAATTCACCGAGGAATGAATCAGGAGGAACGACTTTCGCGCTATCAACAATTCAAGGACTTTCAGAAGGTTGGATCAAATAATTTGACGTAATTTTATTCATGAAATTTAAAAACACACTTGCAGAGAATTTTGGTAGCTACAAATTTGTTCGGTCGGGGGATGGACATTGAACGTGTCAACATCGTATTTAACTACGATATGCCAGAAGATTCAGACACTTACTTGCATAGAGTTGCAAGAGCTGGTCGCTTCGGTACGAAGGGATTAGCTATTACCTTTGTCTCAGATGAATCTGACGCCAAAATCCTAAATGAAGTACAAGATCGGTTCGATGTGAATATTACCGAACTGCCGGATGAAATTGATTTGTCATCTTACAGTACGTTCTCTGTATGGTATCCTCGTTACAAGTTACTAACAGATTTATTTTTGCAGTTGAAGGACGATAGATCCCTGAAGGACTCTAAAAAACTTATCACAATGGATGTAATTGTGTGGTTTAAGTTTAGTTTTTGCTATACACAAATAAGTTTTCTTGTCACCATTTGAAAGTAAAATATAAGTAATTTTAAATGAACGAATATCTCTTACTATTTATTTGGACTTTTAATAGCACGGGTTGTGTTCTTTTCTTTCCTTATACTTAATTGTATAGGTTTCGGAGTGAGCAGTAGCTCCCAATAGCATTGGAAATGAAGATTTTGAATTTATTCCAATTGGATATGCAATTCGCAATTTATCTAATTGAAATGTAGCTGCTCTAAATAAGCAGGTATGTAAATAAGGAAACAAACATGCTAAGGGCGTTACGAAAATCGTCTTGTCGGTCTCGGTTTCGGGTATTTGTATGGCATCCAGCTGCATGAAGGATTTTTATTTTATTTCTCACTGTTCGGTAGGTAAGGGCGACGTTAATATCAAACGAAGACTGACATATTGTGGAGTCTGTTGCCAGAAATGCTGATTTAATATATAAAACAGAAATGTTTTCTCACCGATGGATTCTGCAATAGGATCGATGAAAAATAAAGTATAGGTAAACAGTTTGCCAAACTCATGAGGTGAAGAATGGAAGTTATATAAGAAACCACTGCCTGGCTTCGGAAATGTTACCGGGTGTAATAGCTAAACCATGGCGATCAATGTTACAGAACAGAGACATACATTTTTTCAGGTTACAGTGAGCTGAATAGCTAATAAAAGAAGATAGCAACAGTTGGGATTTGCCTACCATGTCCATTCTAGTCTCTAATTCGTCTGCAACGACCACTTCATTCAAAACAGCAAATAAGTCTTACCTTTGACGGTGTGATGCACTGCTACAAAGTTATTGACAGCATTATAATCCTTGCGCTCTGACCTAAATACTCGACCAACAATTTCACAAGAAAGTGGTGACTAAAGGGAGAATCCTAGAAGTACGGAAAATTGCAAAGATGAAATTAAACGAATTGTTATAAAATATAATCTATTGTTTATTATTTTTAACAAACTCAATATTAACAAGATAAAAATTCACTTCGTTTGGATAAAGGACTCCTACAACTACGACGGAAAGAAACAGATCAATACGATCGGCCTAAAACTGACTACGCAACTGAAACGAACGAACTGGTGAGATGTAATAAATATTAGAAAAATATTTCTAGACAATAATTAGACTTTTACGTTTAAAAATAAATTTGCTCTAATCATTTAGTGATTTCGCTAAAACCCAACTAAACGCAAAACACATGCTTTGCTGGAGACGTACTCCTTTGGGATATTTTTATGTTTTGTCTTTTGCTTTTATTTATATAATAATCTTTATTCTGCTTTGTTGCTTTATTTTTGTTTTGCTAACACATAACCAAACCATCCCTCCCCGCTTGCGCTTGGTGTATACAAGTTGCCCTCTAGAACTACTGCAGTTGCGTGAATATTTACAATAATACAAATCACAAAGTCATATCCTTTTTACATCAATTTATAAATATACTATATATTCGGTTATCATTAATTAGCGATATAAAACAAGAACATAAAACAATTCACTTATTCTTGACAGAATCCTTCAGTCTCTTCGATTGCAAAAGTTAATTTTTCCACCAACTGGTCATAGCTTTTATATGGGGGCAGATCGAGGCGATTGAAACAGGTATGGGAGCGGGGCAGCCATGTCTCCTTACCAACCTTTTCGATGCAGAATCGTTGCGGTCCATTCGAACCCATTAGTTCAGCGAAGCCTCCTACAGGAACACGACATGTACCAGTGACAAACTGCAGCAAGCGTGCTCGCTTCTCGTTGTCGGTTTCACGGACAAACTGTAATAAAATTTGAGAATTTTGTAGAAAATAGGTCTATATTCTGAAAAGCTATATTTTTGTCCAATGCAGTAGTTGATTCCCGGCTTGAGTTATGTGAAAAAATGTAAAAGAATTTGCTTATTATTTGAATCTGATCTGAATTAAATCGAAATTCTAAAATTGCATATACAGCGCGATATGGATCTGTCGCGAGTCTAGGATTGATTGGTTATATAGAATCTTAGAAGCATGCCTACCTGCCAGAACCACACAACTTGCTTGCTGTTCCTGTTGTAGTGCCTATAAATAGTATTCCTCTGCCAATCATCCACATCAATTTCTTGCATTCCGCACAAAATCAACTCCAATTCCCGTTCATCGAAATACTTCAGCCACTCCAAAGGTACGACCTCATTAAAGCCTTCTAAGAAAGTTTTAGTTTGTTGTTCAATTCCCCTTTAAAATAGAACGGCATTATTCACTAATAGCAGCGACTAAATATCAATAACATACCTAGTCATTCTCCATTCGGTCATTAGCGTTATATACTCCTCCTTATTCTCTTCCGTGACTCGGACCTTCTCGCCGTTTTCCTTCAATTCATGATGGATGATCTGCCCTAGCACTTCGAAATCCACACTAAACCAGAGCTCTAATCCGCATTCATCAATATTGTTATCTCTCACCCAAATAAGGGAGTTATAAAACTCTGGGTCGATGGTTTCGATATCCTTAATAGTAAGCTTTTTGTTTAGCATCCGCTTGTAGAATGGCATCGTGAACCCAGAGTAAATAAAACGACCGTGATAGAGCGCCATAGCTATGAACCTACCGATAAACTTAAAATATTGCAAGTGGTCGGGATTAACGTAACTGGCAGGATTTATTTGGAGACTGTAGTTGTTTTTGTTGGCGTACTCGAACAAGCAATACATTGGGTTGAGCACTTCGTGCGATAACAGGAAGAACCACTCCCGAGAAACTCCTCCGTAGTCCAAGCCTTCTTCACCTCTGAATATTATATACAGCCTCCTGCGCAACTCGTAAGCAGGAAGCCTCATAATTTGGTGATATGAGTCCTCAAAGAGCGTCTGACGCGACACCGTTATCTTTATATGCGATGGTAGCGCATTGCTCTGACATAGGTACCTAAACTGACTTAACTTCCATCTAAAGGAGCGCTCGTAGGCCCGCGGCACACCGTATACTCCTTTAGCACCCTTTGGAGCACCTTTAAAATCGATAAGATATAAGGCACTATATATCATAATGTCAAGTCTTCACCTGGTCGGGGATCTTCAAAAGTAGTTCGTCGAGTATTGTGGTCTACGAAAAACCGCTCTCCAGTGGCTGTATACCTGATTTCCCACCCAGGCGGAAGTGGGCCTTCATTTATTAAACTTACTTCCTGCAGAAACAAAAGGTCTCAAGTAAATGGACTGTAAAGGATGCTCAAAAGTCTGACCTGTCCCTGAGTGCGAGGATCCTCCCATTGGGTAGTTCTATTTTTGTGATTTACATAATACACACGGTTATCCGACTGAATCTTTTTTTCCCAGCCGTCGGGCAGCGGTCCAAGATTGTCTTCTTCCTCTTGAGTAAGTGCAGCGGCAGCGGTATTGGTCTGAAGGAAATTGAGTAGGCAATGAGGTCTTAAAAATTTCACAAAAGAACTTACCTGTTGTGAGTACAAAAATCGTTGATTGCCTTGGGCTACAACATGCGCTCTTTGACCTTGCCAGTGTTGGAAATGCATGAGACGTTCGCTGTTCGGTCTTTGCCACGTAGTCGTTCTTGTGTTGTGATCAACATAGTAAACCCTACCACGTGGATCTTTCCTGATCTCCCAACCAAGAGGCAAAGGAGTTGGCTTCTCCCAGTACGTAGAACGGGTATTGTGATCCACGTAATACCTATTGGTCGTATGAAATGACTGGCAATTCTAGAACAACTCAAACTGCTTACCTTCTTCCGTACTGATCGTGGCGAACCTCCCACCCAGCTGGAAGTGGTTCATCATCAGTTTGTGCAGCTTGCAGTTGTTGGTCGTTAACGTTTGACACGGGTGCAGGATTTCCTGTACCGTTGGTCAGAGCGATAGCTGTCGTACCAACTGCACCCATAGCAGCATCAGGGGACGGAGCAACAATTGTTGCTGCACCTGGCTGTGTCGGCGGTGGTGAGGTATACACTTGCATTACCCTCGGAGTTACACCATTTGCATTTTGTACAGCCACTCGCTGTGTCTGTGGCTGAGGTTGAGGCGATGACTGAGGTTCAGACTGTGGCTGGGGCTGTTGTTGTCCTTGTGGCACTTGTTGCTGTTCCCAGACTGCCCCATTATTCCTTCTTATAGCCCCGGTCGAAGCTGGCGTTGCACCATTGTTAGGCATGGAAATGCTGTTTGTTGGCAATGGTTCCTGCGTCGGATACCCTTTGAAATTAAGATTGCTTATGGCCGTTGTTATTGAACTAGTGTTTGCCTGAGACGTGCTCGGAGGAGTGGAGTTGCTGCGCAATCTCATTCGGGCTCGAACTCCGTTGTTCAGAACGCTGCTTCGACTCCCATTGCATTGTGTCGGACCATTTGAAGTAGACGCCACATCATTTGGCATGGCGTCATCTTCGTTACCATTTGGTAGTTGCGGCATGTTTATCTTGAGGCCATTGAGGATAGCAACAAGTTCGCCACTTCTAGTCGGCCAGCTGTACAACTTGTGAGTGTTTAAGAGATCCATACTAAGTTCAAGATTTTCGCAGCGTCCATTGTAATGGTGGAGGATTTGATTCAGATTTACTGATTGTTCCCCGAGCACAGCGTCCTTTCGAAAACTAGAGTGGTCCAACACTTTGAAAAGCAACAAGGAGTTTGGGGTTACGAGAACAGTGAACTCCTCGTTCCACTTTGGTAGATACGTATGCTTAATGAAATCCGTTTTCCTGGAGCTTTTGTTGTCAATCCATAGTTCTACGTAGGGATTCGGCTTGAGGAATCCATTGTTCCGTAGAGCAGCATGCTCAACTAAGAGAGGACAATTAATATGTTGAAAAACTGTTTTTCGCAGCAAAGACAAGGGAGAATAAAATAATTCTGCAAAGTAATAAACCGAAAATAATATTAGTGCGCGTCCGACTGGATTCAATTTGAATACCTTCCTTCTGCCCCTCAAGGCCGGTTTACACGAAATCAATTGACGGACAAGGTAAGTGAGGAAGTAACTTACTCCAAGTTACTTGCCATTTGTGGACACTTACTTCAATGGCTTTTGTAGGCAAGTTAAGTTGGCAGGCAAGGCAATTGAATTGGTTGGAGTCCTTTTTTCCATACAAGTTGCCTTCTTCATCACGAGCAAGTAATTTGCTTATTTACTTGTAAGTTGCCCGCCAACTGGTCACATATAAGCCGGCCTTAAGTTCGCTTATCCAAACCTTATTATCTTCCTTCAGGGTACAATTACCTTACGGGAGAGTCGTTCATTGACTAGGGATCTGAGTATGTTTTTAATTAAGTGAGTCCAATATCTTGAACATGAGCATTTAGGCCCAATCCCCTTTATTTTTTGGGCTTAAGTTCACCGGCAACAACTCAGCAATGGGTAAACGCCTCTACTGGATCGCATGATTTTTTAAACGAAGACGAATTTTTTGATTCATTAACGAAATGCCGCTCCCATAAATATTTACATCAAAAACGCAGAAATAACAATTTATTTAAAATCAAAAATTTTTCTCATATTTCAAGATTTGTAACCTAAGGTTCCACCAAACATACCATGTCAATTAGTCGTTTCTAGGAGTCCTCAGACATCCAGAATCTCAACAAATTATTAAACGAAGAAGTTCTTAAACGAAAGGGCTGAATGTTATGAATATGATTCGTATAGGAAATTTACAAGCAATTTAACTATTACACGCATTGCGACTTAACTCGAAAGAAGTTACCTAGTCCCACCCGCCCTGAGAGATATATTCTGCTTAAAACGTATAACTTTTAAATTTAGAAACAACTAAATAATTTATTAACTTATTAAAAACGTCTAATCTTTATGCGTTTATCTGGCTGAATCTCAATTTTAGACTTTCTACAAAAATCGTATCTGAAATTTAGCAATTTCGACTAGAAACAAGTTACATAACTCCACTCCTGAATCGCCGACTCATGTTAAACATCTTTTGGGAATTTGTAATTTGACTTTAATGCTTCCGCGATTTTTCAAATTTTTATTTTCTTATAAGAATCATACAATAGTGAATAAGCTGAAAAAAAGAGATGTCACTATATTGAACGAAAAACATCTGAACAATTCCAACAAGAACGAAATTGTGCAAAATAAATGGAAGAATCTATGGCTAGAACCCATTTAGTAATGAAACTTGATAATTGTGTTTGTTTGTAACGTTTTAGCTCAACCACTTTGTTGGTGTTTACATTTGTCTTCAACCAAACAAAGGCAGGTGAATTTGGCCGATGTACTGATCGTAAAGTGAATGAAAGTAAAACATTATAAAAAACGACTTAAAGGTGATATATTGAGTAGATAGCGGCTATCAGTTGATCGAGAGGCTCATTAAAGATAGCATGCCACCACAACCAGATAAATTCGAATTGAAGTGGTCGGCGCGTTTGTTTGGAAAAACTGCAAAATTTCTTACTCGTTATGCTCAGCTGGTGATAGCCTTGTCCGCTCCGGTTCTCCACACTTTCTGCCATGTTTTCAGATTACTCCAGAGATATTAATGTTGCAATATTCGATAGCCAGAAGTGTGACATTTTTCTCAAGCAGAAACCTGCAACAGATTACGGGGAAAGTAAATAAGAGTTGATAACATATAAAAAGTATTTACGGCAGTACCGCAAGGGTGTCACCGAATTAGCACCTATTTCGGGCACCGCTTAGCGCCACCGAATTATTTATGATCTTTCGATCTATGACTAATCTAATCAGATACGAAAATTGCAAATGTAATTAGATAAGGAGGAATGAGATTTCGGAGGAAGGTGCTATGGTGAAATAGCACGGAAGTATCAAGGCAATTGCCGGATACGATGATGCTATATAGGTTGTGGGCTCAGGTTTTCTTTTGTTTATATTGTGATAAATCTAACCGGGCTGATATATCCTCGAGCAGTTCCGAAATTTCGATGAAAAATTCCCCTAGACTTGGCCACTTATTTTGACAATCCAACACCCCAGGTCACTTACGTCAAATTCCTCCTGAAACTGTGGTGAGCAACATTTCTCACGACTCCCAGCCGAAAATTGATTTTATTTGCTGATATACCACTTGCCCTTGCACTGTACACTGTTTTTCTTCACCTTCACGATAAATTAGGATTCGTAGAATCTACTAAACGGTGAAACAAAAAAATCCACTTCCACTACAATGGCTTCATGGTCTTATGAATGAGATGCACAATTGCGACTGAAGATGGCGCAGCTGCTACCAGGAGGAAGAAAACTAGTAGAAAATATAATACACACAAATTTTCTGGGTGTGAACGCTTTTAAATAGCTACTTGAGCGAACATATGGGCATTTATGCTGAAATAACTTTTATTTATAGATATAGTTTTGAATAAAAAATGCATTGAAGCTAAGTTCCACTTGAATAAAAGGTATGCTGCTTTGTTAAGAAGAAGATTCTTTAAAAACATTCCCCTATTTTACCGCTATTTAAACCAATCGCACGCGTAAACAAAAATCTCGTTTGACAGATGTATCGATTTTAGACGAAGTGGAGTAAACAAAAATCTCTGTGACTCTGTGTCCTCTTTCGCGACTATAACATGACTGAGGTCTTAAATTTGTTTAATAGCTTATCTCAGTATTTCAACCCTAATATATATTGGGAGCGCATTGAGGAAATTTACGCACAATCGACTGATGATGATGAGTTCGATTCAAAGATGGGCGATGATGATAGCGACTCCGGGGCAGATTCCGATGACTCTGATGTACCACTGTCGAAAACGATTCAAATAAAATCTGTGCGAGACATTCCAATGGTGAAAAGCGCTGTTAATGATCCTCAAGTTCTTTCCTTACTGCTAGAGTTGTCTGCAGCCATCAGGAGCCTCCGGGAGTCCAACACCGGGTATGACAACACTTACGATTGCTGGGATCGTGTGATTGAAATTTCGCCACGCGACCAGTACTTGGCATTTGTGTTTGCCCTGCTCGGTTTGGCCAAATATAATCCAACTTCGAAAATTTACCGGAAGCTGTCGATGGCTACTGCGAGCGCTTACTTCCTTTCTCTGACGATTCCCGGGTCCAAGGGCTTTCATATCTTCGACGATAAAATAATCAGCCAAGCTCTTGAAGTTTTCCGTTTGGCGGACACTCTGCAGGAGGAGGAACTAAAAATGACGAAACAGGATCGAGTGGAAATCTGGGTAAACTTCTCGAACCTGTGTGACGATCTTAAGCTCATGTTCAGGTACGTGCACTTTGACGAGTATAAAGAGATCAGGAACTCGATTCTGTGGTCGCTGAACAAGCTCCAGTACAACAACCACTTGAACGGCTATGAGAACATCTGTAAGTCCCTAACTCAGCTTTTGTTTTTATGCCGCCTAAAGGCCTACTTACTTTCCTTAAACAGACTCTGCGAACTTTCACAGCAAATGCTTCGAAGTATACGATGAAGTTGCTAATCCCCACAACGGGGATCCAGAGGAGACTCTAGTAAAAATTATGAGAATGAGCTACTGCCTCCATATATTCGTCCCATCCCCGAGAAGGAAAGAGTCTTTCGCAACCAGTGCCAGCACTCAGCTCTGCGAGCATGTGTCCGACTGGTTTGAGCGGACTATCAACAAGTACCCGAGAATAGTCTCCAAAGTCCTCAAGTTTTACATCGAGTGCGTTGTAACGAACCCGGAGAAAGAGGTAATTCGCTCAGATATATCTTTTTCATATGCCGTAAATTCTTCGTGGGGAATATTGTGTCGATGTCTACTGAACCTCGGGCATTTCATTCAATAATCTTACATGCGGCCAAATAAATAAATGTTTGTTTTTCTGCAGTGGAGGAATGAGCAAGTTCATAGAGCTTTGGATTACGCTGCTAAATACGATGCGGCCCTCTACAGAAATTGCAATGAATCCATTGTTCCTTTCCTGGTCGAGGCTACCAACACGGACGATGTCCAGACACGAATGAATGCCATAGATCTCTTGGGTCGCATAATTCTCCTAGAGTCAAAGGTTAACTGGGAAATGTTCCGTCATGAAATATCCGAAATTCCTCGCGAGGTTTATATTATAAAGGAACTTCTGGTTCGCCTACTTGACGGGAATAATTCTATTAAGTTGAAGGCTTTGCATGCACTCAATCAGGCGTACCAGGCGGGTACCAGTGATGCAAAAAGAATAATAAAGGAGTGCATCAAGTTTGCACCGTACAACGATGAAAATATTGAACTGCCTGAAGAACCTCGATCGCGTCATAAGGAGTTTCGGTACAAGAGACCAGAGGCTATTGAACCACAATATAGTTTTAAAGGATATGAAAACATTGAAGAACTCTTTAGTAAGCTGCCAAGGACTCTGTACTATTTATTTCGCAACGCTACGTTTCATGTGAGGAAGGCTGCAGTAGCATTGGTGGAAGTGGTCGTGCTAGCTAATCCACTGATTATATATCGAACGAATTTTGTTAAGGTAAGTCAGAATTAATTTTAATTTAATAGAGAAAAGTAGTTTTTAAGATGCAGCTAAAGGGCCCACAGTACAGCAACCTTAAGTGCATAAATGGGTTGCAGAGAGGGCATGATTGAACTATAAGGGGTTGCCATGAATATAAAAGTTCTTTGGAGGATGTTGAATCGAAATTTGAAAATAAGATTTTCTCATTTCCGGCCCGACAATGATCTATGACTGACTATATATAAAACTGTTAAATTTTATTTTCGATCTTAGGGTGGCACGAAGCATGCAACTCTGAAATGAGGACATGTACGGAAATTCTACTTTGGAATCACAAGGGAAATTTTTCTGCCTAACGACTGTTCAAATTGTAACACTCTAGCACTCTGGATCTTGCAAATGTCGTAATTTTGACAAAGAATGGTCGTAAATAAAAATTATACATATAGAAACTCATTTCCGGCGGATGGAACACATTTTGCCTTTTTCCGAGCCGGTTTGCGTCATACGATTTACTGTTTAGACTGCTGTTTCTTTTTCGATGCACAGTGCTGAATCCACATAGCTTAGATTATAGATCTATAATTGAAGGTCGATAGTCACAAAACGCTGAAAAATAGACATTGGATTCTGCTTATACACTTTCAAACAGTCGGCCGATCTTGGTATACGATTTCACGTTAATTCTGGAGTGAGTGGACCTGATAGCCATCTTGCACAAAGTTTGTTCATGTGTAATTCATTATCTATATATATTTAAATGAATTGCTGTGCGGTACGTCTCGCTAAAACTCAAAAGCGGCTTGACCGATTTCGATATTTTATTTTGTTTTGTTCGCTATAATACAGGGTAGGTTTAAAAAAAAGAAAATTCGGGAAACCCCAAAGGAAAAGCCGGAAAATCGAAAAAATCGAAATTTTCGTTTTGTATAGGAAGCGAATTTTCCAACTTCAAGGAATCTTTATGAAATGGCAATTGCAGGTTTTCGGGGTCGAGGATCTCGAGCTTGCATTCAAAATTTTGGAATTCAAAATGTCGGATCCAATGTGGCGACTTAAAAAGTTAAACTTCAGGGGATTTCACTGAAAATCTGAACTTTTGTTTTTGGTTTGGGTTTTTGGGGTCACTAATTTTGAATCTGCCATCAAAATTTTGGAAATTAAGATGGTGGATCAATATGGCGACTGAAAAGTAAAACTTCAAGGGATTTCCCTGAAAATCCGCACTAGGGAATTTTCGGGATCACTGATTTCGAATCTGCAATTTAAATGTCCAAATATGAGACCACCCCCATCCCGCTGGGAGAAGGGGTGCAATAAGGAGGTGGTGTAAAATGAAGAAAACTAAATTTAATAATACTGTTGGAAAATATCTAAAACATGTGCAAAACGCAAATAGGAAAACGCTGGGTCACATAGGAGAGGCGGTGGTGCAGTAGGGAGGCGTTGTAAAATTAAGGAATACAAATTTAATAGAAATACCCCGGGAACGCCGGGTCCGGGCAAGCTAGTGAAAAATAAAATAAACCCTCTCCATTGAGGTACTTATGGCCTCTGTCTGTCTTCCTCTCATAAATTAGTTCTATATAACTATCTATTTCTAACAAAAACGGTATTAATGTCATTGAAAGATAAGGAAAAACGTCACGAGTGTCTCTTCTTGTTGGATAGATATTATTTGGACCAAACCAACCAAAATAGCTGCAATTCTTTCATTTCTATTGCAAATTCGTCACCTATCGCGCTCTTTTTGGTCATCATGCGCTAGCTTTTTCCTCTGTGTTTTTTAAACCCTTTTAAGTTGGTACATGCAATTCAGCGCTTTTGTTACAGGTTTCTGTCTTCACAATTACATTGCTGTACATACATTAGTAGTCAGCAAATTCAGCCAAATGGGTTGTTTTGTTTGGTTTTCTATGATTCAAGAGTATAAAAACTTTTAGTCGGCCCCGGGCCCGAATTCATTTTCTAATCCTTGAAGTTTCATTTCAATACTGAACAGTCTCGAATTTATTAAAGGTGGCTGTAAGCGGAGTATGTCACAGGCTGGAGAATGGTCAGAATTACATTCTTTCTTAATTTTTTGACCAGCCAGTTATACATTTTCTGATAGATTTATATTTTCTTTTTACGAGGAATGTTCCCGTCTTGGTGATGATCCAACCGCTATGGTTCGTAAGCAGGCACTGCAGGTAGTTGATGCTATTCTGGCCCGGTACTTGAATTGCTACCCAGTCATCTACACCTGGTGTCGAATTATTGTTCCAATGTTTAAAGACCATGATCAGAAATTGGTTGAAGCTGCTTGGGAGGTTATTCATCAGTTGTTTGAAAAAAAATTGACATTAAATTTTTGCCATTTTAGTTCTTTAAACGTCGAGTTTTCGACAACATTAGAGGGATTGATAACTCGAATAAGCCAGAACACTTCATGCCGTGGATAATCCTCAGGGTACTTCTTACAACCCAATCCAGGCATCTACTGCAGTCTTGCGTGAATACGGCCATCAGCAAGCATATGATTGAGTACAATATATTAAACTATTGTTACGTTTTTTAGACATCATACATTTTTTTAGCGAAAAAGTTGTGACTCTTATCGAATCGCACACTCTCACTTCAAATTCTGCAGAGGCCTGGACGATGTTGTCTTTCATTGCAGGGAAGGTAAAGTCAAAAGAGCCGGACACAATGATTTCATCTTTTATAAAGTCATTAATGGAGCAATCTGTAGGTTAAAAGTTTTTTTATCGCAAATATTTTAAATTTCAACACTCTTACAGTGGAACGCTGCTCACAATCTACAAATTATTCTGGAAGTATTAACCATTTGCATAGACGACTTTAGTCACACAGCCCTCAACATGGCTTTTATCAACATATCTAATTTGATGAAGTCTGGTACCATTCCACCGAGTATAATTTCAAAGGCATTCAACTTCTGCACGATTATCAGCCACAAGTCGGAGCAGAAAAAGAAACAAACGGACGGTCCTGGGGATTTAAACGCACCTCGTGAGGTTGATAAAAAAACACGAAGAAAGAGCCGATTGAAATGGGTGAAGGATATCCATGCTGCTGTCGAAAATTACCTGGTCGAGAATCTAAAGGACTTCTATACGAGTAGAAAATTAATGATGTCGTTCCTCTTTACATACACTGAAGCAAATTCAGAGCTTCCCGTGAGACCAAATAATACCATAACAAGTTTCGTTCACAAGTTTCTGGAGGAATACCTTAGAACTCCAGAGTCCGACAATGAGCCGGAAGACATGAACACCGTCAACCAAATGATTATCTTAGCTGCAAGATTCTCCATCCGAGATCCGAGCATAGCTCATTTTACCTGTGTTCTTTTTAAACTTATCTTGAGAAAGACAGAGAGGCCACCGACTGTTAACAATGTTATAGTATGCCTCGCGGACCTCTGCAAGAGGCATACACAAATCGTTGAAATGAATCTCTCTGAAGTTCTGCACAAATTAAAATCACCCTACCTAGAAATTAGACTGGTTACATTCAAGAATCTCGCGAAGCTAGTTCTGCAGGACTTATTAAAGCTTCGTGGGAATTTGCTGATTTCGCTTATGACAACGCTGTTGGACAGGAATCCGGAATTGTCGAATAGAGCAACTGAGTTCTTTCTCACTTATTTGGAGAGTAAGAATGCGCACCTCTTCCAAACATGCCTGCTGGAGTGTCCTTTTGTTTTTAATGGATATATGGTAGGAGGCTCTTGGAAACATCTTGATGGAAATTAAAATTTTTTTTATTTCAGCATTTTGAGGGGCTCGACAGTTTCTCGGACTTAGAGTTTCAATTTGAATCGTCCCTAAAAGGGGCGGAGAACACCAAATCCAGACAAAAGCTTTATAGGGTTTTTATTTGGGAGCAAAATGAAATTTTCCTTCTAATGTTCTTCGATAACTTAAAACTTATTTATGGTAAGTTCTTAATTTTGAATAGCCCCATGAAGTCCCAATTTACATAACAGGGGTTTTACCACACACTCACGAAAACGAATCCAAGATAGGGGAGATAGTAAATATATAAGTCGGCTAAGGCTTCTTTGTACGTGATTGTATTCAAAAGTCCAAACCAGAAGCATTATATGAACTACGAATCCATTCATGCTTCCGTACTGGTTTGTTTAATTAAACAAATAAAAAAATTGTTTCAGGTAAAATCAAGAATGACAAAGCGATTAAAAGTAATGAAGGTTTTGACATGATCAAGGACATTCTCTTCATTCTAAAAAGCATTTGCATTTTGGGCATTGCGAAGAAAAACTCTAAGCAGCAGTTACAAGAGTTGGAGCAAGCTAATGACGATGCAGCCGATGTTGATGACCCACAACCAGGCACGTCAAATGAGGATGGTGCTGCGGGAAAGAGGAAACGTCGGAACAATGGGCCTACCATGAGTCAGGCAGTAAGGAAAACAATATGTTTTTACACTTGTTTATGGATTATTCATATTTTCAGCTCTCTGTGGTTGAGAAATCCATTTGTTTGCTACCAAAAATAGCTGATATTGTGCTAGAATGGGACCCTTCCTTCCAAAAGCCAATCGATGATCTAAGTGTCGCAATTTGCAGGCGCTTTGAAAGTATAACTGAGTTTGCGCAACCTGCTGGATTCTGGGCGAAACATATTCGAGTGGCCAAAGAGCATTCAAGTCCAAATAAGAGGAAAACTGATCGGACAATGCTTGAGAGTGATGACGATGAAGTTGCTACGGTTGAGATTGAAGAACCTTTAGCAAAAATTACGAGATCTGATGATGCTTCTGTTTCGATAATATTTCAACCCCTTTATGTTGGGGTTTAAACTTTTGTTTTGTTCTAATTGTGTTATATGTAAGTCCTTTATCAAATTTTAAATTTGACAGTAAATTTACGTTTGTAAACTGTAGTAATTGTTGGTAGGTGTGTATCTCAGAAATAGAATGAATGACATGAATTAATAATATTCTTATATATCGAAGAGAGAGTAAAATAGACCGCGGAAAGAATATGAAACTCAATGCAGTATTGGACATAAACATATTTAACCTTTTGGAAAATACTTATTTTTGATATTTAAATTTATTTCTATCAGCATATCAAAAAATGCATAAGATATGCAAATATTTGCAAAAAAATCGTACCAGAAGTTATTAAATGTTTGTAAAAAATGCATGTTTTCATGTCCGGGAATTTAAAATAAATGTTTGATGTAAACAAAATTGTTGAAATGTTTCTTTATTGATTCTAAGTCATTTCACAGTAAATAATAATACTTTTCTCCAAATTTTCCACGCTCAGACTATGTCGTTTGAGCTCCTAATTCCTACCACTCGCTCGAAAATTGTCATGTAATGTTAGAAACGACTGTACTTGGTAGCTTGCTACAGTCTCTCTTATATGGGTTCCGAGTCATCAAGGCATCGAGGATAACGAAAGCTCTGACAGCCGAGCAAAAGAAAGCGCGAGATGCAGCCTCCTTGGACCGGAACTACAGACTGGTGTGAAGTTTGCAATATTGAAAAGCTGGATAACTCTGCACATAAAGACAATCCATGTGCAGAGATGGTCCGAGTTACAAACCTGCAGATAAACCAAACTCTTTATAGGATGTCCCAATAATAGCACTGCAGAAACTCTTAAATTAAATAGACGTACGCGTCATGCGGGAGGATGAGGCCGGAAGAAAAATAGAACAGTATTACTGTACGTAGCTGCTTAGCCAATAATCATTAGCAACACTTTAAGTTGATAATAAACAATTTAAATAGTAGGTGAATGGGGTATGAGAAACAAATAATAACTAAAAAAAAAAAAAGTCAAATATTTTCCTCGCTGTAATCGCATTATAATGAATATTCAGTATGCAAAGATCGATAGTATTATATATTATATATTTAGGTAAGTATATTTCCTTTAAAGTCAAACATATTAAAAGTCCTGCATAATTGCAAACTAATACTTTTCTATTTACCAATGAAAAATCTTTCAAATATTTCCATCTAAAGTTTCAGTTCCTTCATGTCTTTTTTTTTCAAGAATACGACATCCTCATGGCATTTAATGCGGCACAGAACGTAGTCCTTCGGTGAGTTCTCGTACAGGTCCGGTCCTTCGGTTGACTAGTTAACTGAATTACTTGCGGCCAGGCGAGGAGCTTCTGAGGCATCGGATTGTAAACATTCTCAACTAATACAGCAAAGTCTTATCACTAGAACTATTGTAATTCGGATGGTAGCGAAATGGTCTACTTGTGGTCACCAAAGATTCTTTGGGAGAGCGTATCCATTTTTGGACACGAAAATATTTTTGTCAGACGGCGAATTAACTGGGGATATCTCCCGAGAATTTATATCTGTCTTGATTGGGGCCTTTGAGCCTTCATCGCCGTATGTGGTGACGGTTTCTGTTTTCCCGTTTACAGAACGAGTAACTGTTGTTTTTATGTTTCCATCCGTATCTCGGACGGTTTTCTTTGTTTCGTACGATCCGTCTGGTTTGCGAACGATTTGAGTCATTACGCTCTGTCCGAACATTTTCGGGCCCTAAGGGGTGTATGTGATTGCAAATTATGTAACTACAAACCAATTAAAATATCTTACCTGATATGTTCCTTCAAAGACGCCACCGAAATGAGGTGGGAGCTTCGGTACAAGCACTTCCTTGCGACGGACAACTTGGCTCTGTTCTTCTTCGTTTGTGCCGTGAATAATTGCCATGATTTTCTCTACGTCCGAAATTTTTGCCTTTGGTTTGGTTAATTTTAGCTTATTACTGTTTCCTGGAAGCATCGATTTAATATCAGGAGATAAACGCTGAAGAAGAGAATGTAGCTGATCTGCATAAATTCTGGGGAATAAAAATCGTAGAACTTTTATGAAAAACTTATTCGATTTCCGAGCCCAGATGTTTACGATTCTTCCAGAAAGAGTACCACAACTCTGAGGTTAAAGAAACACAAAAGGATATTCAAAAGTATATATCTAAAATTAATTTTGTGGCGTCAGTTTGGTTTAAGATAAGCATGAAAAAACGACTATTTCTTTTGGAATATTTGAAAAATACACATTTTTCGATTATATAATTGTACAAGAAAAGAACTTACAAGCAAAATTTATAATGAGCCTCATGATTCTTCTTGGAAACTACCGATATTTTCTAAAAAGGCGCGATACAAAAATATGTTTGCCTTCCTCAGTACTATCAAGAGACTAATTCCAAAGATGGCCTTCTTTAAAAAAAGTAACGTTATTGCAAAAAACAAGGTTCCTCAAGATTATCTAAGACTGGTGGCCCGTTCTCTACATAATTTTTATTATGTGTATAATCCTCTATCAGCATTTTACAGATGCGGAATAATTTAATTAGGATACGACTTTAATTTAAGAGCACATATGTACATAAATAGGGGCTTACAAGTGGATTAGCATTCTCCTTTAAATCTCCCATTGGTTTTCGGAGTATTTCCATAAAGATGGTATGAGCAATCCCTCAACGGGTATAGTCTTTTCTTAGTAACAACCGATGATTAATAAGCCAGCACAGTTGATTTTTGAACTCTGCATATTTTCGTGGAACAATATTCTCCAGAATATATTCCACCGCTGTGCTCCAAATATATCAACCAAAGCTCAAAATTAATACACAGCTTAACTACAAGTCTTTCTCACGATTCTTTACCAGGTCTTCTGAATTCTTCTCAAACAATCTCACAAAACAAAAAGTAGCAATATAATATAATTTAATCTCACAAAGAAAAGCGAGACAAGATTTTCAACATTAATTTTTCTTATCACAATTTTGCTAATTATTAAAATTTCTATTGAAAATGTCAAGCATAAATATTTGCAACAAAAAATTGAACGAAAACATCAAAATTCCTAAATTCAACTTATTTTTTCAGGAATTCATTTTATGGTTGCTGCAACAGATTTTTTTAAACTTGAGAGAGTATAAAGTGAGTACCTATCAAATTACAACACACAGGTGAGTTTTTATTGGGTCCAGGCAGGTAGTGTACAAGGGGCCACCATTGACTTCATGAAAAACACCTCGACGAAAGTGTCTTGAGCATAGATTGGTAGTAATAACAGAACCTTTTGGTCTCCTGTCGAGATTGAGAAGGGCACAAGTTTTAGTAGCATGGATTTCGTTCCGGACGACACTGGGCCATTTGTCTATGGCAATCGAGACCATATTCTGTTTTTCAGTCGGCTGGAACCCAACCAATTAAGGCTTTAGATTTTTGGGTCTATCGCCAACCCGGTCTCATTCCCGTTCGGAAACTTCCTGCAAAAACACAGTACCTTAGTCATGTAGCCTGTTATAAAAATCTCAGGAATGCCCAGTAGGATGCTCATGTGACCACTGTAAACGACTAGCATAATTGATGTAAATTACAGTCGCAAGTCAAATTGCAGCTGAATTTAAAATGAAGATGTCCTTACACTAGGAGCGGACACATCACATGAAAGACTTGGTGGCAATGCTAACGCCGGTAATATTACCAAAAAGAAAGACAATTCCAAATTTGTTGGTTCGGAGAACTTTAGTGTGCTACAAAAATGCTATTTATCGTCAATACATAGACTGTAGTAGGAAAACGCATCAAATTTGTCGCACTGGAAGGCTAAGATGATTGGAGTATTGTTCCCATTCTATGGTAACAAAAGGCTATTAATTTCCCGTTTTAAATACATCTGGGATTGAGGATGGATTCAGAGGAATCGGCAGACCGTACATTAATCTTCCGCCCTTGGTGGATATTCTGAGTCTCCCAGTTGCTTATGAAGATTAAGATACAAAGATCTGCTTTCCGCCCCCTTGTGGAAGTATCAGACGGCCCTTTATTTTTGATTTTATATTTTATGTTATGCTCTTAACAATAATTAAGGGATTGTTTACTCACTCGCCATCCAAATCAGTGTCAAGTGATTTCTGATTTTTCTTGAACTCCTTTAAGAAGTTTTCCTCGAAACCTGGCTTGAGGTATTCGTCTTTTAGATTCCTCTCAAAGTTCGCAGTCTCGTCTACAAAAAATAAATCGAATTAATGACAGCCCACGCATCTCAATCTCACCCACCTCCTTCATGTTCCTTGATGGTCCTGAGAATGTCCTGCATTTGCTGGTCGAAGTATTTTTGCAGTTCGAAGGGATTCGTGAACATTTGGAAGATGAACTTCCTGTTCGTATCGAAGAGCTCATCGTCGTCAGTTTCGCTGTCCTCGAACCAGGTCGGCTTGCGGAACTCGTCCTTAAACTGGGCCCTGCAAATAAGAAGACATTTTTTTTTCTTGCGAAATTTATTGATCGATTTTGAAGCAGCTACGCACTGGTCCTTGTCCTCTTGACTTTTGCCAAACATTTTCTTCAAAACATCCATTCCACCAGTTGATCGAACAGTTTATTCCGGTGCTACTGCTTCACGGTAATTTTATCTGGGGATTTCTCAAGATGATGATTTTTCTCTGCGAATTTATTGACGAAATGCGAAAGAAGTGTCTCGAATGGTCACGGCGCTTCTGTTTTCTCAGTTTTCTGTTTTGACAAGTGCTTTTATGCTGTCAGGTATCATATGGGAATGAACTGGTTTGAGGCTTGGATTGATAAACACTTTTGGGACGACCGTGGGACAAGGTGGAATTTTAAATTTTCTTTGCCAAAATCATCTTCCAAGAACTTCCTTAATTTATTGACAAAATATAAACGATTATCTCGCTCATAAGGCTTCGAAGCGATTTAAGCACATTGGTCCCTGGAGTCCATCAAAAATTAATAAAACAACTTCATACATTTTACATTGAGTTTTTCAATTCTATCAACAAGCGAACATAGAGGATGTTAATTCTAAGCGAAGTTTAAACAAGGTCCTTAATGGTGGTGGTCCTTCTTAACGAATCTGAGCCCACAATAGCCGCAAATATGACACCCAGGCTTGTCCTACAAAATATAAGAATAAAGCGAAGTCACAACAGCATTCCCAACACATTTCAAACCAGATTAATGTAAACTTTTGGGTGTCCCAGGGGCCCGTCTCCCCCGTCGCAGTAGACAACTCTTTCCGTGCACTCCTTCGGGGGGATCTCGTCGATCAACTTGATGCCCCAGTTCTCATTTACATATCGCTTCGCGTTCGTGAATCTTACATTGCGGTAGTCGTCCTTTTCGAAAACCTTAAAAAACGGAATGTTATCGCGGGGTGTTTGCGTAATCAACAGCCCTACGGCTTATTTTGCGACATACCTGCCCCGTGTGGGTGACTTCCGTCAAATCTTTCCGGCAGTCGGGACCATCGGTGGGTTTGCTAATTGAACTCAAGCACCGGACAGGGCTCTTTGATAGAATATCGCTAGTTCTAAATATTTGCCGCAATGCCATTTTTGTGAGAAGAATTTTGACGTTTTGCAAATTTGACAGCACTTCCGACTGACAACATATTCTTATTCTAGTTCACAAGACCAGCTGAAGTTGATATTCGGCTTTATTAGGGCTGCTTGTACTGTGACTAGTTATAACGGTTCTTGTGAGAAACCAGTGGTTTGCGTAGTTAAATCAAACCGTCTGTCTGCATTGGAACGTTCGTCCCCTTCACCTTTTCCAGCCATCTACAGTTAAAAAAAACTATGGCGAGTATTTTTTTATTTAATAAAAATATTTAATTTGTAAAAGTAAGCTGGTCTCCTGGTGTGGATTAATTTATTGATAAAATATCAACATTCACTTAATGCCGATCAGGCTGTCAAGATTTTTGCAAAACTTTTTCTAAGTACGTCTTTACGGGAGAGCTATTGAAGCTATTACTTACACTATGCCTTCATAGATGTTCACCAAAATACTGCATTACACTTTAGAAGGACGTTTATTAAGTACAAAAATTGAGAAAGTATTTTAGTGACTTGCGATTCGTTAAGCATCGACCAAAATAGTTAACTCATATTTACAGACTGTCTGTGGTAGACCACACAGCCTGAGTCGCAAAGATGAGTTCGTCTTACTGTCTAGATTGAAACACAAAATTCTTAAAGCTCTCTAGTTATTGCGGAAGGGAACAAGTGTTCCACCACATAAATAACATTTACTTTCACCAAGCGTATTCAATAAATTTTTGCAAGATGTGTGTTTATTTGGTCAGTTGAACTTGGATGGAAACCTGTGGTTTCAACAGATGGCACAGATGGTTTTGGGGACCGAAACTAGTCGCAGAGTAGAGTTTTTTTATTTTATATAAATAAGCGGGTCTTCCAGTCGGTCGGACCTCAGGTGCCTGGTGGGTAAGCCTTTGGCCTGAACTGAAGGTCTCCTCAAGGGGGACACGCCAGCTCTTCGGGAATAAGGGTGACATCAATCCCCATTTCACCAGGGCCCACTAATGTATCCAGATGTGGCCCTTACTGTTTGATGGGAAACCTGACGTTTGCATGTGAGGAACATTTACCACAGATTTGAACATTTCAGAGGTAGTACCCACCGTGTCTAATCTTGTGTTTTTATCGATATAAAACCCATGAGTACAGCAGTGAATGTCACCCGAGGGGAGATCCCGTTGTGCCCCCAAGAAGGCTGAACTTAAACCGAAGGTATCCAGGTATCTGGAGTTCGCATACTATCTAGTGAGCTTCCCCTTAGCCATGTACCGCTCGTCGTATGTTGTTCCACCTAAGCTTGGGGGTGTCCGGTTCGGAGCTCCTTATTTGGTATTCAGAGCTACCCCGAGGCCGGCTTTTGGGGTTTCCGCCGCCACTAAACCTCAGGGCGCTCCACTATCCATCACCTGTAGACCTGCCTGGTAGCTAACACCAAAAATCCTCAGGCGCTGTTATTTTATCATGTCACACTCCAACCACTACCCCAGTGGTGCTAACTTGCTGAATCATTATATACGTCTCATTCGTCAGGCCTCTCCTTGAATACGCTTCCCAAGTCTGGTCTCCCTCCCAATCTACCTACATCAACAGAATTGAAGCAGTCCAGCGAAGGTTCCTTCGTTTTGCTTTACGAGAGCTTCCCTGGTCTGACCGTTTTATTCTTCCCCCCTATGAAAATCGCCTAATGCTGATCGACTTGGAGCCCTTATGGAAGCGACGCGACTCTGCAGACATTACCTTCATCCATCAGCTACTTTCTGGCGACATAGACTGCCCTTCTCTGCTTCAGCGGGTTTCTCTCTATACCAATCCCCGTAGCCTTAGATCGGCCTCTCTCTTCCGCCCCGTTTACAACCGCATTAACTATGACCTTTCTGAACCCCTCACCCGCATGCTTCGGAGAGCCAACTCCCTCCCTTCCTTTGACTTTCACCTGAGCAAATTTTCTCTTAGGAGTTCCCTGCGCCCCACCTCTTAATATTGTGTCTCTCCTGTTATCCCTAATTCCAAAGCCCCTTTCTTTGTTTCTCGCTTAACTTAAGTTACTTTTTGTATTTTGTTTGTTTGTCTGTAGCTTATAGTAAGCGAGTGAATAAATAAATAAATATAATTGCCCCTCCTGTCTGCTCCCCATTGACCCCATCTTTGTTTTATCTGCCCCATGTCTTAGTTCTAGTCATAGTTTTTAGTTGATTTTATTTGTTTATTTTTAAGCCAATTAATTTGTCATTTTAGCTTGAATTAAGCGAAAATACATAAATAAATAAACTAACCCCAATATTTTTTTATAAGACGTATGTGCACCAAGTTTGGTGTACATCGCTGCAGGCGTTCCAGAGTTACATATATACATCTAATTTAAGTACGTAGATTTATTAACTAAATAGATACGAATTCCTTCAAACGCGGGTACTAAGAGATCCTAAACTAAATTAACTAAAATGCGAACTATTAAATGAAACTAAACTGAGACAACATCTTAATGAGATTTTAAAGCTCTTACTTATCAAGTTTTAAAAATTGAACTCAATTTCATAATTCAACTTTCTCTTTTAAAAACTTCTGCCGAAAACAATGAGCATTGCCTTGCTTGGCTATTGTGAAAGGCGCACTCCGTTCATGGTAACTCCTTCTGCGGACGATGCCAGAGTACTTCAATAGGCCACGCCAATTAAGCAGCTTAACGAGTTCTTCTCTGAGGAACTGCACTGGACAGCAGCATCTTAAAATTATCTCCAGAAGACTCAATTCAACTGCAGCTGCAGGAATCGCCCGGTGGGGCCGGAGGGATGTTCGGGGATCAGGCAGTACCCCGCATCCAGCTTATTTGTCAACACTATCATTTGTTGCATGCAGTTCGACTAATGTGACTACACAATCAATTAGGAAGCAGATGGTTCTGGCAGTGCGAAATAACTTCCATCAAGTTAGCGTCTAAAACCGCAATGATTTATGCCCTAAATGCCTCATCTAAGATTTAAATTAATTCAGTTTGGGGGTACATAATAAATGCGCACATTTCCACCGAAAGAATCGCCAAGAGTGGCGCGCCCACGAGGTGGCTGGGCGGTTTCTTCCTTTTGGACGATTGCCGGACGAGATACTGCACAAGAAGTGGTGGGGAAGTTGCTTCTGCTCCCACTGCCCCCAGTAGTGGTCTCATCACAGAAGGACTTAATTCTCTTGTTATTGAAATTGTGTGGGCCGATTGGAGCACAAATTCGTGTTTTCCATAATAAGACTAGTCTAGGGGTGCGTCACAAAAATTCAATTTTGTACACTTAAAGTCTTGTTCATTTCACAAGGCCTATTTTACCTGCGGGGATAACTTTTATACTGGGAAAATTTACCACTTTACCAGTTGCTTTGCGGAACCCCTATAAATTCTTGGTTTGTTTTTTTTAGATTAAAAAGAAACCATTTTGAGTAGGAGCATAATATTGGGCTCAAATGAAAGCTGAAATCCTCCACTTTCAGAAAAAAATTAGGTGGGCTTTTACCACCCACAGTATGCCAGAAGTGGTAAGGGTGGAGGGGAGTCGCGGGGGATCAGGAAGCATAGTGAATCTTTCCTGAAAATAACCAACTCGGTACACTTCACTTTTTGCGGTGAATTCTTCGCCTGAATGGGCTGAAATCGGAAGTATGTTTATGACCACTTTTTGTGTCGAATTTGCAAATTTGCGCCTCTCTAAAAAGGTTAACCTTTTGTCGCAGCGAAAAATGTTATGTATGAAAGCAATTGCAAATATTGTGCTCTATAGCTATTTTTTATTACGAGTTACCAAAAACGAGATAAATACAAAAAACCAATAGTGGTCCTAATTTTTAACCTTTTTCGCGCTATAACTTAAAATGTATTAACTTCACGAAAAAAGTCTACAAACGGATTTTCCTTAAATGACCGTCTGTTCAGCGGACCTCCGTTGCAACGCTATAATTGTCTGCTTATCTCCGAGTGGAGATAGCACAAATTCGTCTTTGTCGCTGATATAGCGAAACTGTATCGGCAGATCTTAATACATCCATCGCATAAGGATTTTCAGAGAATTATTTGGCGATCAAGTTCTGACGAAATTTCTCTGACTATCGCTTGACGACGGTGACCTTTGGTGCAGTGCACCGTTTTTAGCGATGAGAACAATTCATCAACTCGCCAAAGATGAAGGCCAAGCTTTTCATCTAGGAGCTCGTATTCTTTTGAATGATATTAATGTAGATGATGTGTTGTCGGGCTCGCATGCTCTAGACTCTACCCGAGAAGCTATGCGGCAAGTGGACATTATTTTGAAGCGGAGAGGGTTTGAACTGAGGAAATGGGTTGCCAATTCTAATGAAATCTTAACCGATCTCAGCGGGAACTGGAAGCATACAAGAAGGCATGAAAGAGCAATTCTTAGAAACATGAAAATGCTTGCCTCCCGTATCCCTATCCGTATCTTTATAACCAGGGCATGTCATTGCGAGGAAGACAGCTTTTTGTATTTTCTTCCTTTTTGCTTCGTCGGAAGATGATTGGCAGATTTGTTTGTTTTCTTCCCGTGTGCTTCTTTGGAACTTCTTTTGGCAACTTCGTCTATTTTCTTCTTCTTTGGTTTTTTGGAAGATAGAATGGAGGCGAAGCAGATATAGAGATTATAGCACATTCGGTCCCTGTTTTCGCAGAAAATATTTGTTAATTTGCTGGCTATGACTAGCACAAATGGGGAAATAATACTCATATTAAATAAGCATCAATTCAGAATAGCAAATATTCTCGTAGTTTAAAAATGAAACTGCACTCTCGAGCACCTAAACGAAAATGAACTCGAACTGAAATGCTTTAACAGAAAGATACATATTTTCACAACGAAATGATGTCATAGCCCTTTCACGCATGAAAACATAGAAAATCTTCCTTTGCATTACCAAGGGCATATGCTTTGAAGCATTTTTTACTCGCAGAGAATGTAGAATTGGCAAAAGCTTTAATATCTTCCTAACTGCTTCATAAAGATATTGATAGGAAGTACTTCAAATTTGCTTGTTAGGAAGATTCAGAAATTTTTCCCGCTGGGGACTTTCCAACATTTGAGATTTCTAATGCTGAATCAATTGTCATTAATACAGACAACTCTATAAAAACTTTGGGTTTGCAATGGTTTCCTGAAGAAGTTAAGTTTTCTTTTCATTTTAATCTGAAACACTCTGAGCCGCCATTCTATAAACGTGTAATCCTTTTCTGTTTCTGTATATTGCTTCTATCGCTTCCATTCCGGCTTTTGTTGCTGCTGAGAGGAATATTGGGGCAATCGGGAATCTCCCAAATATGCAGGTGGACAATCCAGACCGTCATCTTCAAATGATTTATCGGTGTAAGGAGAGTGGGGTTCCTCATACTTCGATTTCTTATCCGAAGCATATTCAGACCCATTGCAGCCGTTATAAACGCCAGGTTTCTCGCTTCTATCCGGCTCGAAGGACCAAATGTTGGGGGACAACTCGGAAACTCTGGGAATCAAACTAAATTCTTCATACACGCAATTACAGGTTTATTAAAATTGATCTTGACAACGACTTTGTCTTCGTTCGGATCTGGTGCTGCTGGGTACGTGCTGGCCTCTTGCTTATCTCGTACTGATGTTCAACTTCTTATCGATCTGCTGGACTGTGGGTGACGGTGCTCCGGTCAGCTTCAGTTAAGAGAGCTTTCCATCCATCGGCCGACTGTGCTTAAATTTCCTGAACAAAAGTTGACATGACTAAATTTGTAGAGAACTTCGAGATCTAACAAAAGGTTTTTAAATTTTTCATCTAGCATGTCTAGAAGATGAGTTATTTACGAAAAACAAAAACAATTTCATTCTATTATTTTAACATACCAAGCTTGGGTCATCGATCTGTCCAGGCACACCAAAATTTTTCTTGCTGTCGCTGTGACTACTTACTGACATTTAAAATCCATTTCATCCTGTTGCCCGATAGGCCAGCTTTTTGCAGTCAGCTCTTGGATTGTATTTGCCTGCTAGGATCTTGTCTGCTACGAGTAAAATTTGGTTCACAACTTTTCGTTGGGATTTTAAATCTAATTCTTTTTCTGTGGCTAAAGGTAAATACTTTAAACGTCTTGCCCCAGGAGCGGTAAAGAAAAATTTTACTTTGAACCCACTAACTGCTAAAAAATGTGTGCAAATTTGCTTCCCAAGGAAACCATGCGAATATCCCAAGAAACACAGGACAGAACTAACTTGAAAAGGGCTGAGTAGTACTTTTATGACTCGCTCCAGCCATGTGGCATAAACGGCGGGAGTAGTAGGAGGTCGAAAGTCAAGTTCATATATCTCATAACTAACGAAACCTGCCCTGTCAGCGTGCTGCTCCTTTGCACTTTTACTTTTCCGAGGCCGAGACGGCATTCTTCTGGGGCGCATTTTAGTTGACTGCACGACTGCAGAAGATAGGACCGTCTGGAGAAACTGCAACGTGAGTGAAACCGTCCAATTTTTCCTAGTTAATTCGTTCCATTGCCCCTTGGATTCACATAATTTTCTGATTTTCCCGAATTTCTGAAATTTCCTTAATCTCTTAGTGCCACTGGTCGGCACCCGTCCTCGGGGCGGTTGGGACCAACTGTCGCCCGAAATGAGAGAAAGATTGGGGCCGAACCAGGACCCCGACCAATCCCCGAGTTATAAAACTGCAATTTAGCTGCATTAATTGTTTTGCACTAAAATGACCATGGACTGGAGTCTGTAACTAGTTTCGGGGCACAAATCATCCTGTTTTATTATCAAAATGTCCATCGATACCGCATGAGCTAAAAATGCTTAGCGAGCACAACTACTTTCGCCAGATGACAGATGTTGCGAGCCATTTGTGCCCCATCCGGGCATCCAGCAGCCCGACCCGGATCGCTCCCGACTACAGTGTGATTCGCCCCGTTTTTGCACGGTTTGCACTTTTCCTAGTTTATTTTGGTCGATTATGATTTCGCTTATTAAAGCCATCAATGGGGGTGTGCCCCAGAATGAAATGAAGCCAAGTAAGGAGTCGACTTTTTCTACGGGGGGGTGGAGGATGCATTTAGTTGCACTTTGATGCGGTTTCGCTCGTTCCGCCATGATGAGCCCTCCGAGACCAATAAGTGTGGTGTGGTGCTTCATTTTTTTCCCCAGATTTGATGATGATCACCATCGGGCTCCGGGCCCCAAGATGCTTTGGGACTGATCAAATCGAACTAAGTGGCACGGCAGGCAGAAACACTTAATCTGTAAGAAGTTAGAGGGTGATTTCAACTTTCCTACGGATAAAATCTAATGGCTGGTAGTTGTGCTTTGATACACTGGACACCTTCACAGCTCCTCTTCGAACTTGTTCAATGTTGTTATGAATGCAAATCAGAATGATTTCACGTTATGAATTTACATCAATATGGCGTTCTAACCGAGAGAACAGTCCTTCTTATTGTTTTATTTTTTCTAATTTTCATTTAAAGCGGATGTTGAGATTTAAACTAAAAAATAGGTAGGTAAGCATGGGCGTACGCAGATGGGGCAGAGGAGGGCAGCTATCAACTCGAGTCCCTCGAGCTCGGGCGTAGCAAATCCAAAGCTGCTTTTGTTTTTGACTGCCTGCAAGGTACTCGTATTATTGACTCAGCTCAGCTTTGTTAGATTGTTTTAACTTGTTTATTCCGTCTTGTTCATTGAGAAGTCGGGATTTCTTAACAATCCCGGAACACCTAACTAATTATGGTTTCCATGAATCACATCCATTTCTCGATGTTTCAATGAGAAATTTATAAGGATAAGGAGAAAACGTTATCGAGATCATTTTGTATTGTAACATACCGTCTTCGGTATATTCATCATCATCATATCATGTTCGGTCTTCATCCGAGGTCTACAACAACGTTACCCGGGACAAAACGTGGATCTATTCGAACGAGACAAAATCAACAAAAATTGTTCGCTTCTTCGGTTATATCGGACATGTGACAAACGTGCTTTTAAAGGATTGAAGTGCTATAAATTATAAATGCCGGATGGTATACAACAATTAGTTGACAGAAGTCATCAAAGAATTTCGTGCAACAAACCGACATTATCGCATCGTTTTTCATCATGATAACGGCAGCTGTCACTCAGCAAAAATTTCGAATAGATGACGCATTTACCATGAAATATCATGTAATATTATTTTTGGTTCCAATCATCAAACATAAAATGCGTAGCGATTTGTGTCGCCTGAAGCAACTATTGCAGCATTCCAAACCCTGGCTTTTAAAGTAACATTACAACCTCACCTCAGAGTGGAAAAAATACTTCGAAAATTGGTCCGAGTGTGTGCAGAAGTGTATCTCGATCTTAAAGGCAAATACCTTAAAAAGCAATAAAGCCGTTTACTGAATTTAACATGTTTTGTTTTCATTACGTTTGTAGATACCTAATTTTGCAGCAGTGGAAATGTTAGAGATTTGTTAATTTCCCTTTGTTCCAGGGGGTGATATTATATATGTTTTTGGAAGTGTCTATTCACACGGCGAGTGCACTAGAGCAGAACAATTCAAACAAACAATATGTTGACTTGGATACTAAGTACGTGAGGAGGAAGCAAAAAGAGGCAGCGTCTATTTGCACTCAACTTTTCCGTGTAAACTCATGCTTACACGGGTACACGGAGAGAAATTTTTAATGTGAAACTTGCAAAAAGTGCAATGATTTATATTACAAATGTCGTTACTTTTGAGCTCATTACAATTGCAGTAAAGTTATGTCATAATTGTCATGAAACTCGCTAATTTCATTTTTATTATTACTGTAATAAACATTATTATCAATGTCGTAATTTTTACAATCCAGCTGTTATAATATTTACTGCAAATTTGCCGTGAAATTTGCTGCTTATATGTATGTAGTACAAACTCATAACACGGTAGAACCATTTCGAAAAATTTAAATCATTGTATACATCATCATTTTTTTATTATATTTTATTTTATTATATATTATTTATTTAAGACTAAAGAGGCAAAACAAATAATATAAAGGTAGGTGCAGAAACAAAATACCTTTCGAATTATTTTCAGTGCTTTTATTTTATAAACATTAAAGAAAAAGAATATTATGGTTTCAAAACAGCTGCTAAATCATTTTAAACATAAAAGCAATTCTTCTATCCCATTACTTATAATATAACAAAGATAAAAATCAAACTCATGTGATTCATTGACATTGAAACAATTGAAACCTTCATTGACAATGCGAACATATTTATTCACTAAAAACAAACAAACACCTTACTCTCGCGCGACACAACCACATCGCCATATCTCCACTGTTTAACAATTACCAAATGATCGTTTCATGAAAATACGCTTGCACAGACACTGTTTCCAAATTTATTACAAATGTAATAAATTTATTTTGTTGAGTTCTATTTCCACAACAAATATAATAAATTGTGCTCACGATTGTAGAATTTCAACTATTACAATTCCATTATGTTTTTAATAAAATAATTGCAGTCAGATGTTTTACGTTTTTATTACAATGTATAATGAAATTTATTACAAATTTTTCTCTCCGTGTACACGGGTCGCTCGGCAAACTTCGGAATCGCTTGTCCGTGTCCGCGTAAATTTCAGTCTGCATAAATATTTTGTGAAAGGCAATTAGGTATGTATAATAAGTTAAATAATACATATGAATACATTAATCAGCTTTATATTTACTCGAGGAACCGGGTTAGGACACGGATAGGCGATTGCGAAGTATGCCGAGCGACCCGTGTACCCGTGTAAGCAAGAGTTTATACGGAAAAGTCGAGTGCAAATAGACACTTAAAAAAAAAAAAAGTAATTAATGGTGAAAAGAAAGAAGATATCTTATCATTATATATCATCCTCCAAGAAGCGGTGAGATTGATAAGCTGAACTACACTATAATACCTTTACTTGGGATTTTGATGAGTTAACGTCCCAATTTCAGTCCATATTGGCGACAATATTTTCCCGTTTAAAGTCGTTGGACCAGAAACCAGTCTGCCAATATGCTCAATCAGTTCTCAGGGAATTGGAATGTAGTCATTCATCTGAAAGGAGGCTATCCGCTGCTGCACCAGTCAACTTTATTAACATTTTTGTAAATGAATCCCCGACATTCATCCGACCATCGAGATGGCATTCCGGGGGCCGCTGGGCGCTGACTGCCCACTGAAATTAAAAAGAGCGTCTTGGCTGTTATTTAGTGCGCAACGAGCTAGCTTCCCTCTCAAATAACTTTGGGGTATAAACGGAAAACGGTAGCTCTTTCACATCCCGCTGGGCTTTTCATTTTTCGGAGCTTTACCGCGCCACGCGCAAAGTAGTTCCGATTTGATTACATTGCGATTACCCGTCCGGCATGGCTGGGAGTTTCTTTGGGTATCTGGATTTTTGTAAGGGCGGTGCAGCAAGACCCTTGAGTATCGTTTAGCTGGTTATTTACAAACATGACAGACATAGCCGGTTAATGCATTGCATTATTGGTCTGAGAGAGTGTCTTCCGGCGGCTTGCTGATTTGATGGATTCTGATTACGAGACGGTTTCGCCGGCATTTACTGGGCCAGCGGGTGGCTGGGATCGGCAATCAATTAAAGCGGAATCATTGTTGCTTGCACTGTTGGAATTCCGATCCCATTCATTTGATATCCTCCGACAGTCTCAAAGAGGCGAACAATTAATCTCTCGCCGGCGTCGCCTTCCGTTCAAAATTGAAACCGGAAAGCTCCATCACTCTTGTTTGCAAGACTTCTTTGCAGAAATTGACACAGCAATTTTCATTTCAGAAAAAAAAAAACGCGAAAAAATGAGCTTCGGCATTAGGGTGGGACGAAAAAAGCGAAAAATTCATGTGCCATGGAAAAACAATCCGACAACTGACAGCCTAGAATATTCCCATCACTACCGTCGGGAAGCCGGGTACCCGTCCGACGTTCGCCTCGGATACCGGGTGCCCGGGAGTATAGCATGAATTGAGGCTTGGTCTCTCTGCACACACCCCCTCAACTCGATGCTAACCGACCTTCCCAAACGCCCGCCACCACCAATGTCGACTCAACACAAATGTCGAAATGTACTGAGGCGTGAGAAATTCATTTTTGCTCTGTTCGTTCTGTGAGGATTTATTAAAAGGGAAATTGGAAAATTGCACGCGTTTGTGTGTCCTAAGCCGTTGACAGATAAAATGCCGTAAAATGACAACAAATGGACACAAAAACCTGAACATTTTCGAAAGATTTCGTCTCCCATTTCATTACACCTTGCCTGGGACTGGGACGATAAAACGGCTAAGGGATCAACGAGCTGCCCGTGTAATCGCCGCTCTTTGATCCTTTTGTTGCGTTATGTAATTAATTAATTCTTCGGTATACGACAAAAAAAGGACTGTTTTCCTTTGCTTTTTAAGGCAGCATTATTATGCCCTCTTTAATTACTCTTTACGGTTCTCGTGCAAGCTTTTGATTTGGGGCATTATATCGTTTTTTTTTATCATCACAATTCTTGTGTTTCAGGAATAAATTGACGATACATATTTATATTGTTAAAAGAAATTAAAGTTAGGGACGCATGTTAAGCGTGCTAGACTACCGATCCAAAAGTCCCAGGTTCGAATCCCACTCGGACCTCACGCTTCCACTCCCAGA
This sequence comes from Neoitamus cyanurus, assembly GCA_947538895.1. Classification (NCBI taxonomy): domain Eukaryota; kingdom Metazoa; phylum Arthropoda; class Insecta; order Diptera; family Asilidae; genus Neoitamus; species Neoitamus cyanurus. The sequence continues at coordinate 20,452,120 of OX384546.1, forward strand.
CTGCGCTTTCCCTAATAAGCGACAGATAGAAGCCCCATCAATTTAGGTAAATACTGCGGGCTAATTACCCAGCATAGCGAACATAAACGATTGAAGAAACGGAAGCAGAGCCTCGACGTAGAGAGGCTTTGTGGATGCCCTATGCTCCTTACTGGAGTTTTAGATATAAATCCGCAGTTAGGCAATTTGACATATTGCACCTTAAGTAACAATCTGCCCAAATCGTGAGACCCTCGCCTGCTCTAATTGGGGCTTTATGTTCCCGAAATTACCCCCGCTGGGCTGTGTTGTGTACATCTGCATGGAAGCAAGAACGAGGGTGATTATTTTTATCTTTTAAAGTACGTCAAATCGCAATTTAAACTTGTTCGGTCAGTCCACAAACATTAACTGCACGTCGCTATTCCACCAGGCCAAACGACGTGAACAGAAGTGAAGTTGAACTCCCAACAATAAAAGTGCATTTTAATCACTTTAATGAAATTCATAAATTTTGAATGTGGCAGTTTCCTGCCAAGGTCGATGATGGCGAAACGTCCGTTGAGGTGAACTAAGCGGCGAACCTCGCCCTTGCCGTCCGTCGAGAGCATTTTGGCTGTTTCGAGTACTGAGTCGGGCGCTAGGTGCACTTTTAGAAAAATTAACAACAGACATGCACCTAATGGAAGCTATCAAAAGTACGACGATAAATGAATGGAATTCGTGATTTTAGCCGGAGGAATATCGACCACAGTCGGAAGGTAAGCACCTATGCACCTGCTAGCGTGCATCGGGAGTACGATTGCAGCGGTCGCCGCCTCCACCGTCAGAATGGATGGCTGCCGAGCTCACTTCGACCGAGTTGTAACCTAGAAAAGTTTCCCTGAATTATCCAGACTGTCTTGGTTAGTACAACGTGATGGCGCGCCAGCACAGAGCGGTGATACACCCTGGGACGCGACTAGGTTGTTTTGGGAACATCATCGCAGGCAACAAAACCAAATAATCCACGAATTAATAGGATTGTTCTGTAGTTTCCATGCCCGATTTGTGGGGCCTTTTGTAAATGTTTTCTACCTACGCTTTCGTTGCCGGTACCAGAAACACTTGCCGGTGCGGGCTAGTGCTCTGTCCTGTCGGCTTCAAAAAGTTTTGCTTTAAGGAAGTGAAGGGTACTGTTTTGGTAGACGTAGCAGACAATTAGTGCAGGGGCTCAAATGTTTGGCAAAAGTTAAGATTGAAATACAACTTGCAACACTTTTCTAAAGTGAAAGGTATTAGGCATAGTTTTCTAGATATAAAGCACATCAATGCAGATAGCAAACTATGTAGTAGGTATACTCGACGGGTTTCATAAAACTGTGCACTGTACTAAAAGACGATGTAATCATGTATCTGATGAACAGATGTGGATCCTTTGAACACGGTTTTTCACCTTTGTACCTGTGTCTTTGTAAATCTGTGGTTATTGAAATTTTTGAATGAGTGAACCGATTTCGTTAGCGTTTTTTTAGAGGGTTGCCACGACATTTTACTGTTTTCTCTTATCGTACAGCATGACCCTTGAGAAGCCATGAAAATATGAATACCTCCGTTCCATTTAATACGGGCATACGTTTTACCTTTTAGGAATCCCAGGAATCTATAATTATGAAATAAAAATTATTAATTCACCGTCCGCAGGATTTACTCAGCCACTAAGGCAAGCGACTTGCAATTTGGTACACCTTAAGGTGACCGCTTCTTTAAGGTGAAAGAAATGCTGACTTCGTTATTTTTATTTAAAAATGGTTGCTGGCTGACTGAAAACCAGCAAAGGTTGATTTTTTAACATGCTTTTAAAATAAAACAGTTTAAGGGTAATTTTTTCAACTTTTCAAATCTTATTATTTGTAGGTAAGTCTACATATCAGAAAGAATAGAATTTTATGTGTCTTTGTTTTCTCGAAAATAAATTGAACTAGTTTTTATTCCCGGTTTCGCACGATGCAGTAAACCGTATTTCCACCCCATTGAAATTGGTTTAGGAAGTTGACAATATTTAGTCGCCATATGTGAACTGCCATCTTTAATTTCCAAATTTTGATAGTAGATTTGAGATCAGCGACTCCGAAAACATTAATGGACCCGTTTTCATTGCAATCCTTTGAAGTTGAGAATTTTCGGACGCCATATTATCCGCAATTTTGCTTTTTTTTTAGTTTTTTTAGTCATACTCTATATTCAGTTAATAAGGTTTCGACCAGTGTTAGAATCATTAAAATCGGTGCAGAAATAAACTCACAAGAGGAATCACAAACTCTCGCTTTATAAGCATTTTAATTATATAGATACATATATTCCTTCTTCATTTAGTGATCATATTTCAAAATACTGAATGCAAAAGAAAGCGATGAGTAGGGAACAACACCCAACTCTTTCACCTTAGTCAGTCTAGAAAAAGAATGTCCATTTATTGAGTAGTCGAAAAGTTGCGTATTTTTTTTTGCGGGAGAAAGACATACACGTGCACTTACTAGCATAAATTAATAGAACGAGATTTTTGAAAAGCGTTTAAGTCGGAGTTTAAAGCATCACAGTCACGATCGTTAGATATTATGCGAAAGATTTTCTCATCGTCAGCATAGCAAAGCATTCTCATGTTAGAAGGGATAAAAGATAATATAAATAATAAATAGTAACGGTCCAAGATGATTGCCTTGTGGAACGCCAGATGTGTTGTCAATTGACTGCCAGAGCATCGTGAAAACGAACACATTGAGAATGGCGAGACAAATATGATGTATTCCAGGCCACAGATTCATACATAGATAAATTGTAAACAAGAATACGGTGATTAATCCTATCAAAATAAAATACAGTCTACCTGCTTGCCGAATTCGATAACGGATAAAGAGTTCTTAGTAAACTCAAGCATGTTCTTCGTGGTCGAATTACCCTTCATAAACCTACATATGTCGAAAGGGCAATAAGAAGGGTTTACAATGAAAATGGATGACCTCACAGACTATAGCCTCAAACAGCTTAGCAATGCAACAATGACTTGACATTAGTAATGTAAGCGTCATATGGTACATATGAAGAGTTGACAGCACTAAGAAACCGATCAGGAGCTTCTGAGTACGATTAGTGACACACTTGCACCCAATCCTCTGCACTTGTGGAAAAGAACAGAACAGAAAAGCCGCAACAACGATGCCAACGTGAGTAGTGCTGCGTCTGGCAACAAAGAGCACGACCGACAATCGACCTACGCGAGCAAACCAAACGGTGCATGTTCTCATCGATGTAATTAAAAGTATTAGTTTTTCACATCCATCGGAAAACACATGTCTCGGCGATTGATTGCTGCTGCATGCATTAATTTCCCAGCATGTCCTTGGATCATTAGTCACCGCCTGAGCAGTTTTCTTTCCCCGCAACGTGGCATTCAATCGCACATGTGTTGGCACGTGCAATCCTAGACCACCTATTTCTCATCTCGTCGAACTGTACGTGGCTGGGGCCCTCAAAGAGAATTGACAGGAAATAATGAAAACTTCTTGCCGGCCTGATCTCCTTTTTAGTTTCCGCAGATTTTACAATACGCTCGGCTAGCTGCTCTTTAAGTAGAGGAAGTGGCGGGGGCTGGCGAAATTGATGATCATCAATCATTGAGGGAAACATTCACAGGAAAATTTCATTGTGGTCTGGTCAACCCCCGGCAAGAACGCACATATGTTCGCCACCCCCGCACACATAATGCGGCCACAGGGGGAATGGCCCGGCCGGGCCTGGCAGGGCAGGGCCACCGAAATGAATTCCTCCCGACTCGGCCAGACCAGGGCAATATATCAAAATACATATCTTCACGTCGGGGATATAAAACGTTAAAACTGCCCTGTTCGATTATTGAAAGTGTCAGAATCGAGGGCGCTGGGAGCACTCATATGTAGGAGTCGTCGCCCGTCGGAGCCGGTGCCCGTAGGTAAATGGGTAAATGTTTATCTGGCAGCGGGGCCCGAGGCCTGCATCTTTACCGGCGACCGTTACAACTGAGCAGTCGTGTTAAAATGAAATCGAGAAATAAATACGTCAAAACTTCGCCCAATTGTAATGTAGTTTTCCGCTCGAGGTGGTGCCTTTATGCGATATCATTTATCTATTTCATTGGGTCATTTTTCTGGTCTTTGGTGCTCCTTTTTTGTGCCCCCTTCGCTCGTCGCTCCCAGACACTTTAAGGCTTTGATTCGTTACCAATTTGGCCTTCCTGGAAATGATCGCTCTCTAGAGTGGGTAATGATGTTGACACATTTTGTTTTATGTTGCTGAAGTTTCGCTTTCCCAGGCTCGAGTGGTAGCCAGGATCTCCCAGCAGGGGAATATTTGATTTTCTGATTGTTCAATTAATTCTCACAACAGACAGAAAAATCATTTGACCGCAGTTTTTCAGATATGCTGTTCGATTACAGTTGACCCCTCACTTATGACCCGAATATGACCACATCCACCTATATGGAAATCCAGTGAACAATCAATTCGTGAAATGGTGGGGATGTCAAGTCGCTTTTGCATATACGGCTGGTGCCCAAACTCTAAATAGTAAGTTGTAGGTGATTTACACGCATGACAGTAGGAAGAGCGGGCGGAAAAACTTCATAAACTAACACGAATTTGCAATTTTCAAATTCCACTGCGAGCACTAGCAGGCGATAGCTGCAGTAAACCACTGTCGTATGATAATTAGAGGAAGTGCCTCATGTATTGTGATAATTCTGCTTTTCGAGAATGCATTTGCATTAATTGCGCGGCCTATAAAATTATGCGAAATAAATGACAATGAATCTCCGATATTGTAAAATTTAAAGTTCCCCTGCAGCAGTTCATCATCGGTGCAGAGTGGTGCAACTACATAACACGAAAATATTATAATAAATGATTTATTTAATAGTACAGGAACAGATTAGGTATATGTGCATATGCACCATATGTCGTTTCTGTGGATTTTTTAGTTCGAAACTGGGGATCATCAAAACAAACATCGTTAATATAAATAATGAACAGGACAGGCCCAGGTGACTGCCCTGAAGGTAGTCAGAGATATTAAGTATTTCCCTCAATAATACTCTACGAAATAAGACTCGTTCTGAAATCTATTAGGTAAGTTGGAACAAAGCCATTTAAGGAATAGAGAAAGGGTCTCAATATCTACATACATATATAAAAATGAATTGCTGTGCATTAGTCTCGCTAAAACTCAAAAACGGCTTGACCGATTTCGATAATTTTGTTTTGTTTTGTTCGCTATAATACAGGGGAGGTTTAAAAAAAGAAAATTCGGGAAACCCCAAAGCAAAAGCCGGAAAATCGAAAAAATCGAAGTTTCCGTTTTGTAATAGGAAGCGCATTTTTGAACTTCAAGGAATCTTTATGAAAAAGGAAATTGGAGGTTTCCGGGGTCGCAGATCTCGAGCTTGCATTCAATATTTTAGAATTCAAGATATCGGATCCAATATGGCGACCGAAAAAGTTAAACTTGAAGGGATTTCACTGAAAATCCGAACTTTTGTTTTTGGTTTGGGTTTTTGGGGTCACTGATTTTGAATCTTAATCAAAATTTTGAAAATCAAGATGTTGGATCAATATGGCTACCGAAAAGTTAAACTTCAAGGGATTTTCCTGAAAATCCGCACTAGGGAATTTTCGGGATCATTGATTTCAAATCTGCTATTCTAATTCCCAAATATGAGACCACCCCCACCCCGCTGGGAGATATAGGAGAGAGGGTGTAATAAGGAGGTGGTGTAAAAGAAAACTAAATTTAGTAATACTGTTGGAAAATACCTTAAACATGTGCAAAACGTAAATAGGAAAACGCTCGGTCACATAGGAGAGGCGGTGGTGCAGTCGGGAGGCGTTGTAAAATTAAGGAATACAAATTTAATAGTATCCCGGGAAACCCGGGCAAGCTAGTAAAATATAATTTATTAACCAGTATTGTGTGATATTGATATTGTCGACAGCTTTCTATAAAGTCAGTGAAAATGCAATGGAGCTGTTTTCTTCAATTCATTTTTTTTTAATTTTTTTAAGCAATAGCTAGAAAAATCCAATTGGTACTTTCGTTTGGGTAACGTACAATCAAAGACTATATAACTGTATGAAAATGTCGCACGCCACGAAAAATTTCAATACGACGTACCGCTAGATGCTACATATTTCGCTGAGTGAGTTCGTACCGCAGCCAAATAACTGCTGGACTAGTCAACTTCGCTGAGCTGGCTGCTGCGCAAAGGGCTTGTGCGACTGTGAGGAAGGTGAAAGAAAAGTGAGGAAATATATAAATTTGTATTTTTTCGATTTTTCTAGCAATCTGAGTTGCGTGTTCTGTTTCAAGAAATCTTCGAAGGAAATATAAGTCTTAACTATAATGGATGGATATAATGGCCTTAAGGCCCACTAAGATCTTTCGTGGAATTTCCTTAAGGTTGGTTAAATTTCTGTGAAATCTTTACGAACTTTCTTAAGCTCAACTATAATCGCCTTAATGTATTTTTGACAAGTTGCAAAATTTAGTAATTTAATAAATCTGTTTTCCTCAACTAATCAAATAAAGCTACCAACCACTCAATTCATTCTTTACATCAGTAACCAAACTTTTGTATGCAAACATACCGAACAATTCTGAAAGTTAACGAAAAATGGGATAAGGCTATTATAGTTGAAGCTATAGGCAAAAAAAATGGGGGCCATATGTGTGTGTAACACGAATCCACGGAACTTGTTCTGATCTGGTTTAAATACTAATAATTAAATACTAATTCTTCATAGCCGAGTTTTGGCTTTTGCAAGAGACGAATTTTCTTGGACTTTGTGTGCCTTTCAGAATATATTTTTTACAGGTGGTTTTGAGCTTTGCTCTTCTTTTATTGCTTAAAGTAGGGCTAGAGCCCTTTTAGTAGTTTGTGTTTTATGCATATAAAATATAATAGTCTGAATCAGAAATCTAAGATGCAAAATTAGCAATTAATGTATATTTTAAAGCACAGCTTAAAATCAAGAAGGTCAACTCTTGGGTTAAAGGTTTTTAAATTCCATGATGGGCTTAACCTTGATCTACCTCATATGTCTACTTTGCATAGTTTTGGTATATTGAAACGGCATCACAGTTTATTGACTCAAAGATTCTAGTTGCATAACATGAAACAGCAAATGGATCACAATTGGAAATATTGTACCTGCAATCCTTTTTTTCCTTTATTTCTTACTTCCTTAATCTATTCGTTTTTGTTGTTCATCTTTTTCTTCACCAAGAAATAGGTCCGAACTGAACTAAAAAGATGTGTATAAACAACGGGTGGCCTTTTCGGCATGGTTGACCAAGTGGTCGAACTAATTAAAATATTAAATGACGAATATTAACTGTTGGTTTATTTATTCGCAATAATTGGGGACGCGAGTAGTCTAACGGTAATACTGTCGTTCGAAAAGTCCCAGGTTCGAATCGCACTCGGACCCCACGCTTCCAGTCCCAAGTGCGATTTTCCTAATAAGTAACAGATGGAAACCCCATCAACTGCGGGTTAATAAACATGGAAACAAGGAAATGTTTTTTTTTGTTATTCACAAATTATGCAAAATTGTGTATTTAAGTTTTTTGTGCTAAAGTCACAACAACAAGATTTACGATTATAACGAACGTCAAATTTTTTTAGGGCTTTAAATTAATATTTGGAACAATTTAAAATATTATCCCCTTGTCACTCCTCGCGGACGACAGCCGTGGTGCCGCTGGTGTTTTCCCTTTCTTTGAAATTGATCACCTACCAACTGTAATATCTTATCGCAATTTCCGGGACTTTCGGGATGATATATCAAAGGAAAAGGAAACGCAATGAAACAGTGCCAAACATTCCTTTGTAAGTGGACACCATCGGTCCCCGCAAGGTCGTATTTTCACGAGGTTAATTAATTAAAGTTCAGGGACGGCTAAGTCGGGAAAAAATATTGGGCTAGCTGCCATCAATACCGGCCATCATCCCAGGATACACGGCCATCTGAGCAGCAGTATATCTGGGAAACAGCCGCACTAAATTTCAATTATCTCTGCCTTTTGGATGATATGTGCGTATTTCCCCGTTCACTGGCCGGGCCATGGCCCTTTCATGGCCCGCAATAGGAATCAAATGTGCCCACTGCAAACAGACACTCATGCAGCGGCCATAAATTTTCCGATAATGATAATTTTATGACAGTCATGTGCCGCGAGAAAAAAAGAATGTTTGCGTTTTGAATTTTAACATTTTAACATTTTAACCGCGCTCACAGGACGAAGGTACGCGAGGGCGGGAACGGTCCGGGTAATTTCATAGTGCGGAGGCTCAATTATTCGGGTGGATTTACGGGCATCGTTTTAATGAGTGGGCACGCCGTATTAACGCGGGCAGGCGCTGACAGGGACCACCCGCGAACATAGTTCCCTTAAATATTTATTTGTTATTGATTTATGCGACTCGCGTGTAACGCGCTGATTAAGCACGAAAATTCAAGCTCCGCGGCATGTGTGCGGGGCGTAAAACAGCCTCGGGCGAATTTATAATTAAAACTTTTAATTTTTCGGGGTAATCGGAATAATCAAACTCAAAGGTGGTACCCGAGACCCCACCACCCTAAGGCACTGGGCCGCTTAGCGAACGGGCTTGAGATTTCAGTAGCGGAAGCGCCATATGGCGCTAATTGCCTCCGGGCTCAGCTCCTAAATTGAGTTCGATTGCGAAAGTTCATTTTTGATTGCTTTCGTGTTCTAAGATGGCAGACTTGTGGAAATTGTCGAAACTTGTAGCCGTTTAATAAGCTCCCTAGAAGCTTTTGATTCGCCCTGAAGTGTGATTAAATTAAGTGCTCTCCAGTTGCGCCAGACGAAAGCAAATAACTCCAGCCGCTGGCAATGGCGACCAAATTAATTGGCCTTATCGACTCCGCTAAAAATTTCATCAAGCTAATGAAAAGTGCGGGAATCAATTAGGTGTACGCCCCCAAAAATCGTACATTTGCGCTTCTTTCCCAGGTCGACACAACTTTACCCACTTCCAACACTTCAGACCAAATTGTTCTAAGCTCCTTGGCAGATGAGTTTGTTTTCGCATCAGAAGCCTTATTGGATTGGATTAATTAGATCGCACTTTACGATTCCGAATTACTGGAATAACAAACAAGCTGCGGCTACTTTAATTTTTCATGTTACGTACAAACTTCTTAATTTTTTAAATGTAACAAGGTTGCTTTTTGCATTTCTGGGAGAGCACATCAATACTCTTTATTATTCTAGGGCATAGACCATAATTTATCAAGCGAAATTTATTTGGCAACATTTTGTACTTTTCTGATAAGAAATACATAACGTTATGGATTACTGGTGACATGTAACTGAGTTATCTACATGCTATAAGAATAGAGCGGTGGCATAAAGTTGGCATGAGGGGCAGTTTTTCAGTTCGTTGACTTCAAATATGGTGGCCAATAATAACTTTCAAATAACTTTTAAAACTTCATAAAAGTGTGCACCTGAGGATTTTTATGATCACTGATTTTTGATATTGTGCTCAATTTCACAATTTCAAAATGTCTTAAGATTCTCATAAAAGTGGCAATAAGTTAAAATTAAAAAACGAGTGCTGTTTTGTTTTATTCAGATCTTTGAATTATTTTCCATAAGTCCTGAAAATGATGTCGTTCAAATGGTGGGAGATAACAGGGCTTGGAAAAGTGTCTATCACTAAGTCCGTTGTGTAGTTCGTTGTGCAAGCGATAGCACCGCCTTGTTGAACCACAGTTGCTTCAACCCCAATCCATCAAATTTGAGGCAATGCCGACTAATTTTTGTTTTGGATAAACGCTGGCTAATCCTCTACATGGTTCGTGTTAATTTACTGTACCGAATATTCTCTCCGTAGTTGGATTTGGACTTATGAAATTTACATTATTTACATATAACAAAAACAACCACGGTCCCAACAAAGAGCCCTGCGGTACACTACTAGTGCCATCAGCTAAGGCCGAAATTTTATCGTTGGAATATACAATCTGAGCGTGGTGCCAAACTCTGTCGAAAGCTTTTGAGAAATCTAGGTCAACGACCTCAGACGGTCCATAATTATGAAGGCATCTAAATATTTCAGTGTTCGTGGAGATACACTAGTAAGCCGTCGTGGAAAACCCGCGGTGTAACCGTATTAGCGGTCGTTGATATACATTTTTTTGAGTTTCTAGAAATCTCATCATTTGGTTAAAATCAGGGATTCCAAATCCTTCGCTAGAATGGATATTAATGCAATCGGCTTGTAGTTGGAGGGATCACTGGCTTCTCGGTTTATGGGTATGGGAAAGCTTCCATGATGTAGGTAAAATAGCTGTCGAGTAGGACAGGTGCAATATATAGTTTGTGCAGAGGTTTTTCACACAATCACCGATTTCAACTAGTATTTAATCGTAACAGTTCACTGCTACAACACGCACAAGTTTCTTTTCTGTAAAATATTTATAAATCCGTCAATTGGAAAGTTGCAGGAGTGGGCGGGAAGCGAGTTGGTTGAACGTTTGGAGGCTACTATCTCGCGATACTCGACAGAAGCGTGTAATAAAACGAGTCATATGAAATATTATATTTAATGAAATTAAAAGACCTATTAAATGGCACTCCACAAAATTTCGTTTCCACTTTCTATGTACCTACCACATTTCTTTTTTACAATTTTTCTTCACTTCTGCGTTTGGGTACGCTAAAATCGCCCTCCTGTGAAAATTCATTACATATGGCGGTAAAATCCAGGACCGAGGACGAGACTGTTACATACAGATATGCGGACGGACGAACATGACGAGGAGTAACAACGAAATCCTAAAATCCATGTACATATATGGAAGTACTTAAAACAAGTTCAATTTGCATTGGTTGCTTTTTACCAAAATTTAATCTTGCATATGACGGTAAATTGGCACAAGATTAAATAAATGTGCTAAACTAATACTACGAGTATTCACCGCACAGTAAGAAGCCAAGAGGAGTGGAAAAGCGCAATCGAAGGTAATGAAAGTGCTAAATTCACACCATCGTTCGACTAAAATCCCGGCGGGCATAAAAGCATACAAAATTGCCAACTAGTTCTTACCCGGGCTTCGATATTAATGCGGAATTCCCTCAGTGAGGCAAATTAATTTTCAAATTGTTTCACCGAACTTAAAAGCCGAAAATTACCGCGTACATATTCATTGGCCAAAATTGTTTCAGAGTTATATACAAACGGTGCGGCGCGGCCGTGCGCCCGGCATGTGTGCGCCTCGGCGAGCAGCGAGAGGCGGCAAATTGCGGCGATAAATCAAAATGCTTGCGTTGCGTCGTCGTTGGGGTGCACTAACTTACTTCTTCGGTACTATTTACCTGGCGAAATTAAAAGGAAACTTTTCCCATAAAGTGGAGGAGTAACACATATGTTAAAAGATAACAAAAGCGTCCGTCAGGGTGGCAGTAACTGCATAATATACCTCGTCCATTAAGAAGATTGCCACCAGCAGGAGAGGCGTGGAGGAGGTCCTATGCCGGCTTTTGCGGGACGACTGTTGATATATTTCTTCAGCTATAAATTTCCGTCACAATAAGGTATCCGTGCACTTACCATATTCCCAGCTTGACCGAACCTTTCAGCCGCAAACGTAAAAATATTCGCACCCTCCTTGTCGGCACATATCAAAATACACGTAAAAGCCCCCGGCTAATTTGTCTTCCAGTCCGCCACCGCCGCCGAAAACCACCCGAAAGACCATAGCCGCAGAGTTAATAAAAGTGCAAAACAATTTTCGTGGTAGCTGCTCCACTTCACATGCTCTGGCGGGCCCGCACACGGTGGGGCATTAGGGCCATTCGCCCTGAGAGCCCGGAACCCGGAAGCCCAGGGACTATCCCAGCTGGAGAGGATTGCGCCCTGTAGCTAAGCACTCGTGTAAGAGTATAAACCATTTAATTTACAACTTCACTTAAAGTCGACAACCAATAGTTTTGTTACACGCTCCACTTACGTCCAATTAGTTTGTTTTTGACAGTCGGCAAATTTATGGTCAACTTCTAATAAATGCACTCGTACAACAGCGCGGCCCTTATAATCATTCATTTTCTTTTTTGGGTCGCCCTGCGATTATTTCACCCACGGCCCGGGACCAACCTGGAGTGGCTGGCTGGGAAATGCTGAGCCAACCAAAAATATATTCTCGGCGTCCGGCCATAACGTTAAATGGATTGAAATTGATGCGCTGAGTTTGGCGTACTTTTTAATAGAAGCTGTTCACCTTTTGTGGGACTCTGTTGCCGATTGTTGCTGTACACATGAACAATCTTTTCAACCTCTTGCGCGCTTGAAAAGAATTCAGGGAATCTGTGAGAGACCTGTAATTAGCCATATAACTCAAGATGTTCAAAGGGGGATAGAATGCGAGCTGTAAGAAGGTTCGATTGTACCAGTTAGCGAGGTGTTGGCTAGCTGCATAGAAACAGAGCTGAAGAGTTTCAAGAGTTTCAAAGAAATTCCCAATTTTTACGGAATAGAATAATGTGTAGGAATGTCCGAAGAAAAGCTGATATGGGATTATTTGACATAATCTTTTCAAAGGGAGGATATTGATTTCAGTAGCTCATTAGAGTAATTAGTGATCGCAAATTGTATATAAGCATTTGTTGAAATGTGCGTTAGTTTTTTCCACCATGTTAAAGAACCGGAAGAGATAAAATCTCTAAAAGTAGCCCTTTAAAATGCTACCCCACAAGATAAAAAAAATACAAAAGTTTGTCCACTTATTAAAAACAAAAGAAAAAAACTCATAAATTGTCGAAATATGTACGCGTCACAAAGACCCTTGTCTCCTACAACTTGTTGTTTTCGAGAAAAACTTATGCGACAGACAGATGGACGGAGTGATCTTATAATGGTGCCGTTTTTCCCTTTTAACCTTTTAAGGTTCGGAACTCTAAAAATAAGTTAGATACCACCGATTGAAATATTTGAATTTATAAGAATAATATTGATTTCTAACATATTCACAATCTCCACCTAAAATTATTAATAAACAATTTTCCAGAATCTTTCAAATTGGGAAATTCCTTAGTAGCTATTTTAAGGTATAAGCCGACTTTCAATCCTATTTATGCATTTTTTTTTTAGGTCACTCAAACAGCGACAACTTAAACATCAGACGGCAATAATGTAATTCCATAGTTTGGGTAGATCAAAGGCAGCAGAGGTTCGTGCGTCATCACCTCTTAGTGGAAAATCCCGCAAGTTAATTACGAGAAAATCAAATCTTTCCTTGTTTCTTAGCAGCACATCCCTGCACCTTATGCTGATTTTATAAATAATTCGCGTGACTTTGCTTTTAAGACGCCACTAAGATGCTTGCGGGAAAGGTGGGACTCATATCCGCATTTCATAGCGATCCTACCTCATTAGTGGCGTTGAGGTTTATTGAACCCTTAAAGATAAAGTAGCACCCACTTACTCCGATTTCCTGATTTCCAGTAACACGGCTGTTAATTAGGGGCAGGGTGAAGTCAGAGTGCTATACTTCAAACTGTGGTCCCTGTCGACGTCATAAATCTCCGGTCTAAACACTCCAGAAACGCCCGGAAGCTGACACAGTTCTATCACCTAAAAGTGCAATTTCAACAGTTCTCGGACAGGCAGTGGTCAGAGCGGTGGAAATGGGGGCCTCATTAATCTTGCGAGGTTAACTCAATAAGAAAAATAGGAAAATTGAGTCTGAGCCCTAACATATGCTCTGCAATAATAGAACGGCAATTTGATCAGTTGATTCGATTCTCCATTTCGATATCCGCGTGATTGATAGGCAATCAACCCCATTTCATTAAAACATCCATTTCGTTCGACTTGCTGACTTTCGCAAAGACACTCTTTTTGCTCCATGCCCCCCGATGGCGCGGCGAGAAGAGCTAGAGCTCTGTCTCCCGAGGAATTTGTTTTAAAAATGATGCCATCGAGCAGGAGCTTTAGGGTGGATTGCTGTTCTCAAGATTTCTTCGCTTTTATCGGCTTTTTATTGAAAAATTTCCACACGTGTTCGAATCAGGGACAGGGTGGGGTGCAAAACTTTCGCGAGCTCAGAGTCTTCTCGAGGAGTGTTTTGATGAGGCAAAATAAACAACTCTTCTAACAGGTGAAAAATGAGGAGCTTAATCGATTTATTACCTCTGAATTTGCTTCAATTTTCTGGTGGGGTGTTTATTGTCATTCGAAGCAGCACATTTTTTTGGGGGGTAATTGAGATGCATCGGCAGAATTCTATTGGAGTTCAGTTATGAAGAGAATTTATATGGAAACTCATTCAGCTTCATTTACATATTTTAGCGTTTGAATTTTTAAATTTTTTAATAGGTGATGAGGTGACTTTTATAGTTAATGTGTTCACAGTTTGCTGGTCAATTTGGTAAATTACCATAACCTGCTTAGATATTCACTAAGGAATCATGTTTACATAATTTACCCCAGTTTTATCTGAAATTATCATCAAAATAAGAACATTTTATTTTCGTTAAAGGCAATACTTTTTATTTACCCAATTTAGTGGTTTATTTAGTCACCTCGAAAACTTCCATGCACCACTTTTCGTGAAAATCCCATTAAGTTTGTCTTACAGTTCGCAAATTTGAAACCGTTAATTGTGACAGCTGATTTGGATGAAATTGTAAATTTTGACAACATATTACAAATTACTTATTTCAAAATGTCCACATACTAATTTTCAAGGCATAGAAAACGGCTAAACTTCACTTCAAAAAAAAGTCTAATACCGAAGGTGTCGAAATAATAGTTTGCATGAAAATCGAATAATAATTAAGAATAGATAGTCTGATATTTCGAACACGGAATTTATAACTATATATATAACCCCCAAATACAAAGTTTCACGAAAATCGTTTCATGTTTGAAGATTTTGCAGTCCACCATATTGGATTCATAAATCTTGATAGCATTGAAACATAAGCTGAAATCTTCGCCGTATTTTGTATTGTAAATTAGGAACTTCTATGTATTTACGTCAGTTGGACATTTGACGAATGCTTTTTGAAAAAAACAACCAAAAAACGTAGGCATTGAGTTGTAAAACCAAGTCATGTGAGTGAAAACTTCCTAACCCAATAAAAATAACTTGTTTTTAAATGCTTTCGCGGTGTTTGGCCTTACGTTGTCATTCAATAGTACATTTTACGTCTTCTGCTCAACAACTTCTACTATTTTTTGAGATATGTCGAATGCAGATTCGCGTATTATGAGTTTAAGAATTATTTTTAAACGTCGTAGAGAAAACATAAAATTTATAAAAGTAAAAGTTTATATTTGGGGTTGGTGATTATGAAAAAATGTAAGGTCCTGAAATGCCCATTCAATGACCCTTAATAAGTACCAATATCAATGCAGGATAGAATTTTCAAGCATATGTGAGTTGAGTTTGGTAAAAACAACCCATGATGCTGGAAATGCTGTAGTTTCTAAAACCACGATACGGTGTAAAAAATAAAATTTGGGTCAAACGTGAACCCAACCAAACCGGCAACGTTCTGAATTAGTTTTACAGTGTTTTAAACAAAGAAATATACATATGTAAACCGTTTCCCCCTAACCAATAATTTTCATTTTACCCAAGTCATGTTTTGCTGAAAATTGCCTACCCACAGTTCCATTCTCTTTTTTACTGACTCAATCGAACACGTCTATAGAATTTACATTGAATGTGGTACATGTTTGTATTCACTGTCAGCCATCTCGAATTTCAAAATCATTATACTTATTTAACTTTTCTTTCATTAGATTAATGAAAGTTTTATCAGAGTTTACCCAACAGCTTTTGTATTAGAGAAAAGACAATCTTACTTGGATCGTAAGCAAAGTCGAAATGAAAGGAGGTGTAGGAAAAAAATGAAATAAAACAAAAGTGGGATAGAAAAAAATCTGGGAGCGAAAACGAGCTAAGTTTTCGATGCGGGAAAAAACGCGTTAAATAGATATCTCGTTTTAGCTTCCAGTGTTTTCCTGTCAACTATAATTGTGTCATATTTCCTCTGCGACAAATAATATGTAAATACATTTATGTAGATATGTATGTAATATTTCCGAGTGTACGAATTATGTAGCCCTCCTATGTTTCGACTCTGTTATGCTCTCAACGTACTTAATATCGTTTGTGTGACAGTATTTATAGTTTTTGGAGGGGTGGGGGTGATTTTAAATATACAATCTTTGAAATCAACTTCTATGAACATCCAAAGAAATTTGGTGTTTGTTTAGTATTTATAGTTGCGAAGCAATAATATTTTCCTATTTGACCGCCCACCATCACGAAAGTCTGGCTGAGTGAAATACATTGTCGTCAATGGCGATGTTAATCGAAACTTTTCAGGCAGAAGCAAGTCTAGCTAGTTAGCTCCCTCCGTCTATAACTAAGTTTGACAAACCGATAAGCTAAACTTTCCTAAATATGAAAATTGATCATTTGATTTACAAAGCACCGCCTCTACTGTCAACAAATATTATTTTCCAGCACATTTCACCTTGAATGACACGTGTCTTATAAAAATCGAAAGTGGATTTGTTTTGGCACGTTCTCATTTTCGCCAAATGAAAATTTCTTACATTTCATGCATGATATTCTCCACACATTCCCATATTTCAGCAAAACCACGTAATTTATCTCTGTAGTATCCAAATGAGCCACCTTAAATGGGGCTCCGCAGATGAGTTACCTGCTCGTGAAGCCTTGAAGTTTCAGCCTCCCGGTTCTTCTTGTTTTTGGCAAATAGCTCGCTTCCACGATGTTTATTTATCATCGGAGTAAACAGATGTAATCGCGACATTTAACATATACATAATTGCGCGCAAACATAGTCATGATGAATATATTTTTTTTTTTAATATTTTTTCGGTCATACCGAGCTGCCATTTCAGATTTATTGCAGTCCTTCCGGACGGGTTGCATGCTGATAAGCTTCTTGTGGCCACCAAAAATATTTTGTAAGGCTACTGATGTCCGGCATTTCATGCTGACTGCATGCGATTGGGGGGGTGCGATTACTGACCATTCGATGGATTGTGCCACAGTTCTCGCCACTAGATGTAATATTATGCTTGATTACATCAAATTGTTGATGATGGCGTCCTTATTGGAATGCTGTGGATGATTATTTTGAAACAATGCGTGCATCACATGTAAACCGTGACCATCGTGTTTAGTACCTACTTAGTGAGTTCCTATTGTTCTATTTTGCTTTCGAATGATGGTCGCAATTTAAGCTAAAGTATAATTGGTTTATGTATTACGGGCGATAATTAATTTTGTTTAAACGTGAAACTGCGTTTGAAACTTTAATAATAAATTTACCAAGTTGTATACATCTCTGCCATTTGTCGGACAGTTGGTGAATTCTTGGGAAAGAAAATGGCTTTGATTGTTTTGAGCCCGTTCTTCTGGTGTTTCTAGTGCAGATCAACGAAGTTGGTTTTAAGCGACCGAAAAAAGAGGTACATATTCAAATGGGCTCGTTAGTGAGAACTCCTTGACCCAACAAAAGTAGAGTTTTTAGAGAAATTCACCATATGTGGCTTTGCGTTGCTATGCATTCATATATCAGCATTGCATGTGCAGTTTGCGGAACTTCTTTTAACGTATGCTATAAGAAAAAATATATATTTTTCTTACCCTCGGAGTGGAACGAGAAAAAAAAATGTACATATATCTGTTTTTGCATATACAGGGTGTGTCAACATGAATTTGAAGTATAAAGTAAAAATTAGACACACAGTATTTAAATAAAATCCTGCGAACATGTGAATTGATTTGTAGAGTGTGGTTGTTGACCTTAATGGAATTAAAATAATAATAGTAATAAGAATATATAAAGATATTTTACATTAAAACTTTATAGGTAGGTGTTGTTCTCAAAATTCAACCCCCAAGGGGTGAAAGAGGGCATGAGTCCTTGAATGAGTTGAAATATTTGTTAGATCCTATTCACTTGAAACTTTGCATAAACTCTCGACGTCTAACACCAAGCAACTATACAATCTCAGTGTTTTTTCCAAAAATGTCAACAATATTAATTATTCTTTATTCATTCATTAAAGCGATAACAAACAGCATTTAGTCTATTACAGACACTGCTACTACATGTTTTTTATTTTTTTATTAATACGTTTTGATTTGTTTGTGTGAAGTAGCTTACCTACTTGGCTCTAGCATACGTTATTTAAATATCTTAAACTAAAGTAAAATTATATTGTTTGCTATCCATAGTGCTCGGTCTTTCTTCTGGTCGTCTCTGGCAAGGTAAGTCAAGAACATCTCCTCGAGGTAAGTCTTGGATGGTATAGCTGCTTAAACGTGGGCGACGTTGCTGGTGTACTTTTTTTTGAGTCTCCTTCTATAGTCTTTGTAGATCTGGTACATGAATGATAGTTCTACTTCGATCGTCAGTATGATTAGGGAGAGTTCTATATTTTCCGATCTGATGTCTTCTGGGTTGATGATAATAGTATTCACTATTTCTCTTGCGTTATCCACTTTTTTTGAATTAGTTGTTAGAAAAATGTTTTGCTGTCAGAATGGCTTTGGCAGCCTTAATGTCTTCGCAGCCCCCCAGAGTTGGATGCAGTAAGTCCAGATTGGTCTGATGATACTTTTATATACTGCTATTTTCGTATCTGGGTTTACTTTTGACTTTCTATTTGGCAGCTATTACATTTTCTTGAAGATTGGGTTTACTTGCTCTTTCTTTTTTTGCAGGTGCGTTTTCCAAGTTAGCCTACGGTCCAGGTGCATGACCAGATATGTGTTGACAAGTTTAACTAAACTACTACATTTAAAAATGAAAATTATTAATTCAATAATAGTAGTACCTACTGAAGTAATAAATAGTGCATACTTAAAGTAAAATTCATCAAAAATTAAAAGAAATAGAAAAACAATCAATATACAAAAATTTCTAAGCTTGAATGAGGCGGTCATCAATGGCGATTTTTCAACTATTTTTTTAGGCAAAAGGATTAAAAAAAAAGAAAAGAATAGTATCAATATGATTAAAAAACTTTTGATGATGTTTTTATAATTTTACTAAAGGTGATTTATGCCTTTAATTAGTTCGCGATGGTTCGATATGAAATGTGTAGCTCAGACGTGTGAATCTGTCAGGAACGTGAATAGAAATCGCGCTTACCAACTCACCACAATTGACATACCCATTAAAAATTTTATAAAAGAACATCTCGTCAAGGTAAGTCCTACGATATTTATCTACCTCTAACATTGCAGGTACAGTCACTTGCGAAAGTGAAAAAAACAACCAAATTAAATTACTTATTTACGATTGTAGGCTAGGGCGAAAAAACGTTGTACTGTTTTGACACTGCATTAAATTTTATGCATGTATAAGGCAAACTAATTTTCTTGAAAAATTGAATTTGTTGTAATTGCTTCCAAGAAAATGAAACTTTCGTTCTGCAGCACAAATAAAGTTATGACGAAATAGTGAAGAATTAATAAAATTTGAAATGAAACAAACATCCTCGATTTGAACCAAGGAAGGAAAGGAAAACTCAAAAACTATTTGGCTCTGCACAGAAATAAATTTCAATATTTTTGGTTATGTACCTCATTTGTTGAAATGGCTTCTGTAAGTATGCAATTATGAGAACTGTGTCAGGGTCGAACTTTTACTATAAATGGAAGGATAGAGAAATGGAGAAGATGATGGAAAATGCTTGTGATATCAATGAAATTGCCATGCAGTTAAGAACTTCTTGGAACTCTCTATAAAATTCTATCGCCTACATATATCTACTCATTTACGAAATTTCGTGGGCGCAACTCACGCAAACCAAACAATCAATAAGCGGATTAATGACAATCACTAGAAGAAATGGTCACGACTGGAAAAGGGATGAATAACTTTTAGCAACATTTGTGCATACTAGAAATAATTTTTTTTGTTTTTATTATTTCATTTCCTTAAATTATAATCGTTATTAGTTAAAGTCCTATCTCATAGAAAATGGAAAATTCAATTTACGTATTTCATTAGTAGTGTACATATAAATTAGATCGGCAATAATACGGTGCAAAAAAAATTGCAAAATGTGTACAGGTACATTTGGACTTGCTAAAGTTGCTCTAGTGTTGATATTGTGTAAATTTGGATAATACTCTGTCGATCCATTTTGAGGTATCATTTCCATATAAAAAAAGCAACAATAAAAAACAACTTGGTTTTTTAAAACCCTTAGGGTGGTGTCCCCCCTTAAAACTGTTTCCAGGAGACTTGCCTATTCAAAACAACAACAGACCTAGACAAGCCTACATACGAATAATCGAGTATGGCTGTCCTATTATAAATGCATCGAAAATTATTATTGTGAACTAGCGGATGTCAATACCAATTAAGTGCTGACAATCAGGGAAATGTGTCTGTGAGGGGGAGAACTGAAGCAGAAGATAATTGACATTCATCTCCTAATTGACAAGATACGGTGGCCATACGGGGTAAACAAGGAGGCCAGATTATGTTTCAAATTTAATTTCCGCCCAGCAAAATGTGATAAGGCCTCCTCTGCACTGGCGGTCCTGGTATGATTTCATTTGAAAACGGAGTCATTCGCCGAGTTTATATCACCATCTCGAAATATGAGAGAAGTGCTACAAAGCCACTGTTTAACGTCAACAAATACGTCCGTCTGCGCGCCCGACAGCCGTCTGCAGCGATGGCTGGCACTGGCACACGAGAAGATATAACTAACAAAAAGAGGGTTTAATTTCGGCATGCACTCGCGTAGCCCAGATATGCAATTATGCATAAACATTTACAAAATTGCATTCCAGTTAAATAATGCAATTCACTCGGCGCGCTTTTTAAGATTTCGACAGTGCGCCCTTGGGCTGACGGGGCGCTTTTTTTTCACCATTCCGGGAATCCCCGCATTCATCTGCGCTGCGCTAATTACAGAATTTATAACTATTTATTAGGGATATGCCCGCCGGGCACTCAGGCTGCAACGCACACGGCAGACCGGCTAAATTGTGGCGCTCTTCTCCTCCCTCCGGTTGTGTAATATTTGCATATTTATGTGCTACCCCTACCTAGAAAAATATCTATGTTGCTAAGCTAAGAGTTATGGCATTGTCAGACAGAGGTGATATATGAAAGCGCAATTGTCGTAATTATGAATTTTTGCTGAAATTTTGATGCAGTGAGTATTGCCAACCGTTCCTATAAAATATTTTCAATTTATTTTTAGTGTTTTATTGTCGCGAAAGGTGTGACAATAATTGCTTTTCATTTCCATTTATTCGGAAAACAGGGTCAACAAATCATGTCCGATATTAGGTCAAATTCTGCCTTCACTCCTTGCAAAACGTTTCGGTTATTGCACTGAAAATTCTGGAGTTAACTACTTTTAAATCAATAAATATGAATTGGGTAAAAACCGCAACTTCAAATCTTCCCTCATGTACGTCTCTTATTAATTTGAAGGAACATATTTCGAAAAATTGCGAAAAAGAGCACGAGGCCTAAATGACTTCTCTGGAGCTATAGCTAATCCATTTTAGTCCAGTAGTACCTAAGTTAATTTTTTTTTTTGTAAAACACTCAAAATTCCAATTTCAAATTGTATATGTAGTAGTTTGGGGTCTCCACATGAGTGTAAATACCAGCTGGTGGGACGAGAGGGACCATAATTTCGCCGCTATATTGGAAAATAGTTTTTTTTTGTGAATATCTCGAAGACAAACAGACTTACAAATTGTATACGATAAAAATAGTCAGGACCGTTTTATATATAATAGATACATTTCTCTACGTTTATTGTCATGTAGCTGGAAGTAGCCTTTGGAATTGTTAATATGTCAGCCCTCAGAAATTTTTAAGAGTTTCGATCGAAAAACAAAATTAGACACAACAGAAAGTACCATATGGGGAACAGAACTTGTATTTCATAACCGCAAGAGAAATCTGTGAAATTGAAATAAAAGTGAGGCAACGGTTTTTGATACGCAAGTAAGCTTGTAATAGTGGTTCCTTATGAGGTGTTTAAAAGCTCAACTTTTGCTGCTCCGTACCGAAAATGCTAATCTTATTAGATTAGATTTCAGGCTGTTTACGAATTACCTCAATCCTCTTTCTTACCTGGTGTACCTTAGGGCTCAATTCTTAGTCCTTTGTTGTTCTCAAAATTTGATCATAGGCACATTTTTATCATTTGCATCTTTATGTAGATGACGTACAATTGTATATCATGTCCAGTTGGTCGAACAACGAAATATTCATATCATTCATCACTTTTTCCCCTGTAGTAATTAATATGTTGTAATTCCTTCTTCTGATTCAGTGAAAAGATTAGGTGTCATATTCAATAATAGGTTCACTGATCATTAGGGATCGTTACAAAACGTAGTAGTAGGTATGGCTCATAATAATGCACGGGAAATCGATGTTTATTTTAATTCTATGGTCAAATATGTGTATGGCATCCGCAGATTTTATCATGCCTCCCAATATAAGAAGTCGGTCTCGGAATGCAATATGGCAGATTACTTTAATTATCGATAATTTGCACGGACGTCCTTTCATATCCTTCATTTTTCCAAATCGAAGCGAACAGCTATTTTTATTGTAACAGTACATATTATGTTTCTTGGTTACCAAACGCCTGTTTTTCGACCAAACTGTGGAATAATTTACCACCATTCATCAGAAATTCCCAACAGTCCAGGAAGTTAGTCGTCCCTAACAGTAGCAATCTAGAGTACATCACTGACACGTAAGATTCAACGGTTCTTATATCATGGATTAATGTCAAGCAGATAAATTTTATAAAATATTAAACTATATTCATAACCTATGAGACTGCAAACTACTTTTTATTTTCTCTTGTTTTGCTTGCGATTCATTCTTATTGATATTTTTCTTTTCTCATTGATTACACAAGCCTGCATGGAAAAAGATGTCTCAGATTAAAATGGTGAATCCGGTAGATTTTTGTGTGCTGAATATTGATCGTTGTCATACTCGATATCTGGGAAATAATTTGATACATGACTGGTAGCACCATTAAAAAATTCCAGAAATATCAAAAAGCGCACAAATCCCCTTATGATCTATTTTGGGATGTCGAATTGCGAATTCAATTAAATTTCCACTACGTGCACGGAAAGCTCTTCCGAGAAATCAGACCTAATTACAGGAGATCAACGTGGGCGACTTACTGAGGGGGGTATCAAAATACAATGTCGGAGTATCTTGTTATGCTGGTCGATGTATTCGCACAATAGTTCCACGCACTGTCCATGCAACGTTCTGCATGTTCCCAATTATGCAACGAATCTAGGACAGAAATTCACGAATTCCAAAGAGGTACGTCCGAGTATTATGCAGGGTAGGAACCTTTGTAACAATTGTAAAAAGCTTTCGTTGCTTCCTTGTACTGTGGGGAAATATTAATATCGATTTAGAAGGGGCAAATCATCGGAACTCCTTATATTTAGGGATCAAACTGCTAAAACCCTTAATACCGAAGAGCAGTGCAAAACAGAAAAAACTTTTCCTGCTTAAGGGGGCCGATACATGTAAAAGCAAAAAAAATTTTTTTTTTTTTTTTCGTCGGGAATATATTCTATAAGGTGTTAAGAACGTGTGTCTAAAGAGCGTTTCCCGATATCTCAATCCGGTCTCATGGAATCTCACATCGAAGCCGATACATGTAAAATCAAAAAAAAATTTTTTTTTTTTTTCGTCGGGAATATATTCTATAAGGTGTTGAGAACGTGTGTCTAAGAGCGTTTCCCGATATCTCAATCCGGTCTCATGGAATCTCACATAGAAGCCGATACATGTAAAATCAAAAAAAATTTTATTTTTTTTTTCGTCGGGAATATATTCTATAAGGTGTTGAGAACGTGTGTCTAAGAGCGTTTCCCGATATCTCAATCCGGTCTCATGGAATCTCACATAGAAGCGGCGATGTCAAGTAGCGCGGGTGAGAAGCTGTCCATCGCCCCGGCTCCAGACCGCCCCGCTCTTAGCTTTTCGTCTATTATTCCCAAATTCCTCAGCTATTGTTCTAATCGAAGACAAATATTTCGAATTATTCTCGAGTAACGAGCGCAGACCAGCACACATTTCTCGATTCAAAACAAGCAAGAACGGCTCGGAAAGAAAAAACTTTTGCCGTAAATCAGCTGCGTGCACAAGAGGAAGAACAACTCTACGGTGCAGGAATAGCCGACTAAAATGTAAGTAGAGAATTCGTCTTTTCACTTCCCCAAACTTTGAACTCAAATTCCTCGAAACGACATTTTCGACTACTCGCTGCACGATAACTTTATTAAGAAAGGTTCAATTACGCTGAAAATTTTACCGTAGCTTCAAAAGACCCTTGTCTACTGGATGAACCTAAATTTATAGCCGATTTCGCGAATCCCCGACCGTAGAGGTTGCGAATTCAGCCAAAAAAACAAGCAAAATTTTCATTCAAGTCGCATTTGGGGAAAAAAAATTTTTTTGTCTTAAAGTTAGGTTCACATTGAAGCCACAACTGTTTTTTAACAATTTCTTCTTCCTCCTTTGTTTCAGACCAATATTACCGCCGCGAGAACGCAGCGACTGAAATATGAGGGGGCTGTTGCGTCACGGGCTTCGCCGCCATTTTGAAACGCCGGCACTCGAAAAAAAATGTTTTATAATGTACAAGCTCTTGTGGTAAACTAATAAAAAAATTAACTCGATCCGCTTATTCCTTCCCTATCAAAAAAATTCTTTAAAAAAACTCACTTTCAATGTATCGGCCCCCTTAAGGCCTGTTGGACGTGTCCACGGGCAGCTCTAAATAGATAAAGAGCGGTGGAGCTCCAGAACACAAGAACAAGAACGTGAAGGGACGGCGGAGATGGAGCCCACGAGGAGCTCATTTCTGCATCCACTCCATTAACTAAGCAGAAAAAGTTCAAGTCATGTGAACCCTGCATTCAGCGTGGAAATTATCTTTTTAATTTTCCCTTTTGCGCTAAAAATTTTAAAAGCATATTTCGCCGGAGGATTAATTTTCAGCCGTTTGCTCATAATATTTGCGGGATCAAAATTAGATAAAAGTTTCGAGTGCCGAGGCGGCTGGGCTACATTCGCGGCGCGGCGGTGTCTTATTAGAGCCGCCGCCGGAGAGCAAACTTTGAGGCGGGATTTGACCCTGTGTTCAATCTTGAAGTGGTGCAAGTTTGCCTGCCGGAGGAACTTTTGTCGCTTGGGCAAAAGTGTATGCTACAAAAGTGGTGTTTTGCGCCTCCTTCCCTCCTCTTCTTTTTTTGAGTTGGCGAGGGTGGATACATGTTCGAAAAATCGCTAAAAGCACTTTTATTTTCATATCCGTTCTGGCAGTGTGAAAATCGAAAGAGGACCTTCACGCCCGGTACATCTGAGCGCTGTAATATCCGTGAGAATTCTCCAGCACACTCCATTTAGGGTGGAATTACTTTAGCCATGGAGAAGAACTTTGAGCAGTTTTGATGTTGAGTGTTGAAGAAGGAAATGCACCCTATACCCCCCTGGGGCGGCTGCCTCCTTAGCCATATCCTGGGATTATCTGCAGCGTCGTAATCGTGCATTCCGGCGAGGCATCTCGTCCCGATTGTCTGCGCTACGCTGCACGCGGCTATGGGCGAGTAGCGCAGCAGCAACACCACACCATCACCACCATCAGGCACGGGGGGTGACGACAATGCTAAGGCATTTAAATGAGATAGAGGATGAGATTTTCCGCTTTTAGTCATTAGGAGGAAAAATTAAATGGTCGTGAACACATTTTATGTGCAATTGCTTGAGAACTTGATAACGAATGGAGCCACTACCTTCAGTCACTTCTCGTCGCTTTGCGGCTTGCGACCCTCGCGCTAGCACTTCAGTGAGCGATTAATTAATTGAAAGGGTTCTGTACCGGCACCAATTCAAGCTACGGTTACACACTTGATGGTGACAGGTGTGGGTTCATATCCCTTTGTTCTTCCTGGGGAGTTGGCATATGTTTTTTTATTGGAGTAGGAACATTTTCGAACTGTGTTACAAAATTGTGAAATGTTCTTTCTCAATTATAAAATATTGCTCCCTAGGCGAAAGAGTAAAAAGACGCCTGCCGCTTACTGTAAGTATCATCAATTACTTACGGGGAGGTTTTGGTCTACCGCACTTGAAAAAAAGTAATTTTTAATCAAATTTTCCGTGGTAATGAAAATGCATTGTTATTGGATTATTTTTTAATTATAAATACAATATATATAAACAATGTTTTTGTATCACTGAAGACTAAAAGCGTTTTAATGTTTTCTATGAAGGAACGAAAGGTCGTTCAACAAATGTACCATGTATTAACACTTTTTAAACAATAGATAAAATCATCAATAAAAAATGGCACTTCAGTATTGTAACAGTAAAAACTTAAAAAACTAATAATTTGTCCAGAAGCCTTTTGTTTTTTTTAACGCCTCAAGTCTTCTAGACATACTTTGAAACCACCATTACAGTCCAGACAATTTAGGTTTCATCTGCGGAATAAATATAATTGAATTTTTCTTTTTAAAAACTACTTCGTGGTATTAAGCAACATTTGAAAGTTTCTTATAATTTCCCCCTCCGTCGTAGCAAATTATTTGAGATTAAGTGTCACGAAAATCGCAGAGAAGGTTCACGCACGTGAAAAATATACCTTGTATTATATAATTTTTAAAAGATTTTTTGCGAATTAGTTTCGAGCGTCGTCGGCGTAACAGAGAATTCTCTAATGGATGAGACACACTGTTAATGAAGTGATAAATAAAAGAAGACCAACGCAAAAATGTTCAAGAGATTTATTTTAGTAAATTTTTTTATGAAATAGCATCCGGAAAATCTAACAGTGGAAATAAAGCAGATCGTAGACCAAGCCATCGAAGAGTTTAGGACATACATATATTGGTAATAGGCCTATAATTTGAGATGTCCGATCTATGATCTTTTTTATGTAAAGCTTTGGAAACACACCAACACAGAGAGATAAATTAAGTAAATGACAGAGAACACATTCCATGACAGAGTCGCATCTTCTCAAAAAAACCAGATGGAATTCCGTCATGGCCACTCGAGAAATTTTCATCTAAGTTACCAATGTGTTGAAGAACAATGTTGTCAAACAAAATAAGGTCTTTAGGTTGTAGGATAATCGGTGGTAGTCTCGTATTAGAGATTTTATCAAAGAATGCGTAATACGTAATTTTAAGGAAACTCATATTTAAAATTGGGGAGGCGTGGTGGTTTCTGTTCTAGAGGTCCCAGGTTCGAATTCCGCATGAATGAGATTGCTTGGCTACACAAGGAGTCAGATTATAAGTGTGGCAGCCCAGTAGGAAAATTTGTAAGTGCTTTCCAAAGGAGTAGATACGAACACGTCTAAGTGTATCTCAGAGTTGACAAGGAACCGGAAGAATTACTGAAACCACATACTACACTACTCTACCCCAGTTAGCTATACTCTATGTAAATAAAAACCACGTCATAAGGTATCCCCCATCGTATGGCGCATAGCACTCCACCGCCAACCGAAGCATTCAGGATAGATCACGCAATCATGTTGGAAAATGATGTAGTTAACACTGAATAGCTCAGCATCCTCAATCCCGTTGCAAAGTTAAATTTCCATCAAAAAGAGAAGATTTAACCGAACTCTAAAGAGTCGAGTCGTTTCACTTTTCACCTTTCCATTTTCCTTACTGTTTAATGAACTTTCCTTTTAGAATTATAAAGTAAACTAACAAAGTAAGTAATAAATAAAAGTAAATGCATAAAAGATTTCCTTGGTTGGCGCCTGTGTTTTTTTTAGTTATTTTTATTGACGCTGCTATTTCAGTGTATGTGCTACCTTTCCGATTGCCTGAATTAGTAATGATGCGCCCACTACCTCTGGCAAGTAATAAATTCATAAACATTTCAAATTAATGCAGTTGCGGTCACCGAAAATCACTTTAACCAGAGATTTTACAAATCCCCAGTTCTGGCAGGCAAGCCCAGATAATTGTTTACCTCCGACCGCGAACTGAGCACTCCAAAGACCCGAAGGGATGCAGTTCCCCACAATCAATCTGTTGCAAAATTTTCATTTGAATCGGCAGCCGCTGCTTCCCGATATTCCGACCGCAGCAGCATATTTATTGCAACTAGACGCTTCAACTTTAAAATATCGCCATAAAATGTATTTGAGTGTTAAACACTTAATCCGATTTTGGCAGATTGATTTATGGCCTCGCCAGTTAATGCATCCCAGTGCGGCATCGGTGGCGGTGGCGTCGGAGGCTGCTAACGGTGGCGGGGGCGAAATGGGGGGCGGTACAAAATGCTTCTCGTGTTCGGGGAAGAAGCGGCATTAGAAGTGCAAATTTTGTTTACATTCGGAAAGAAATGCCAGGGCAATTTATTTCTAGGGTTAACCCATGCTCTAAATCAGACGGGGGCGTTATCCATTTCATTTGCAGTTTAAACGTGCCATTGGGGGTTGTAGTTTTTCACGAAATTTCCTGAACTTCAACTGATAAATTTTGCATCCTCTTCGTGTGGTGAGAATTTAACAAATCACTTAATTATTAAAGGGGTATATCATCACGGGGAAGGAAGTGTTTTAAAATGCTGCTAATGCCGACAGTAAAAATAATTACGGTACGGGAAAGAAGAAGGATTCGCGGTAAGTAAGCTGAAATAGCGCTAAAGGAGTAGGTATCTACTTATGGTGTCTGCATGTTTATTACCACACTAGAAGTATTAAAAGTAAAAGATAGTTGAAACAAGCCATTAAGACACGTCAAATTCGCATGAAGAGAATACTAGACAATTATTCAAGTCATTGTTTTCTTCAAAGTAAAAATTATATTGTGATAAGGTGAATATAATATAGAGGGAAAAAAACCGATCAATGAGCGAATTCAGCCTCGAGGGTTCCGTACGTACTCAAATTTATGAAAAAATAAAAGAATAAATTGAATACTAAAATGCTAACAAAAGTATTTAATATGAAAAGATAAAATAATAATAAAAAGCAGAAAAACAGATAAATAAAAAACGTTTTTTTCAAGGGTTTGTCATACTTCAGAAAATAATTTATTTATTGTGTGCACAGCACCTCTATTCTGGGAAAGTTGTTACCAGCCACACAACATTTTTGTGGTTTTTAATCTTGAAACTTTGATTGTTTGTCAAAAAAACTCAGTGTGAGACGGTCGTCAGCATGATAGGCATAACACTGTGTCAGACTTGTCTCAGAAAAGAAAAGAAAAGAGAAGAGAAAAGAAAGGAAGAGAAGAGAAGAGAAGAGAAGAGAAGAGAAGAGGAGAGAAGAGAAGAGAAGAGAAGAGAAGAGAAGAGAAGAGAAGAGAAGAGAAGAGAAGAGAAGAGAAGAGAAGAGAAGAGAAGAGAAGAGAAGAGAAGAGAAGAGAAAATTAACTAAAAATTAACAGTGATAAAATAGCGTTGTAAGACTGAAGTTTTTAAGAGAAATTGTTACTTTTATGAGTATATTTCCTTTTCATTTCATTTAAAAGCGTAATAGGTCGAACAGTTAACGTGACCGCATCATCGTTACAATATAATGTGCGCTAGTTTCTCTAATAAAGATAACCAACTTCTGTTATTTTGAACCAAAAATTGAGATACCATCCTTAAACGTCCGTTCGACAGAAACAACATATATTTCTTCTCTTCTCTTCTCTAAGTCTTTTCTTGAACAAAAGTTTGAGAAATTGCTTTTAAGTCTTCCATTCTCAGCCACAATTTCTTTAATTTAACGTCATGCCATCCCATTCCGTAAAAGGACCGTACCCCGAAAAATTCAGGTGCTATAATTGCGCTCGAATTTCTCAGCATTATCGCGTAAACAAATTACACCCTTCTTGTGGGGCTTCTAGACAATAAATCTCCGCAATTGCATTGTGTCCGGAGAAACCCTTCATAATCGTCCCTCTAAGCACTCGCCATTTATTTTGCTTTTTTGCACCTTTTGAGCGGTGCCCCATATGAATGTGGCCAGGATGTGGGCTCTCGGGATGTGCTTTCGCTTTGTGGCCCCCCCTCATTTTTGACTGTTCCTCAGGAGCACCCTTGAGTCCATTAGTTAATGTGCCGGAGCGCTACAATACCGAGCACTTCTACTCACAACAGATGATTTGGAATTTCATTAGAGGAGACGTGCAAAAGTATTTAAAGGACATTGCATCGGCGAAAGGACGTTGTACAATAACTCCTCGTTATGGAGGCTGCATAGATAGCGTGCCCCGAGAGCAGAGCACTCTGAATGGGCCCCACCAAAGAGAAAATGGAAATTCCGTTTGAATTAAACAAAAAGGGAATGTCTTGGAAAATAATAACTGCTGGGAGCCATTGCTCCCCGCTAAAGTTATTGTGTTCACTTTTATAATTGTTTGGTAGCGCCAGTAGAACCAGAACGAGAGGCTCTCCCCGGGCGCAACACAGCCTTCGCCCAGATCCGACTGCCACATCATTTTATGAAATAAATCGCACGTAATTACGAGCTTTTGCCATTTTCCATTTAGCCGGGACAAAAAATTCGTTCCACCAGCGACGGCGGAAGCGAGAGATACAGGAAACAAAGAGTTTAAATTATTTAAAAATATTATAATCACTTTAAGCGGACTAGGCCGGGGGCCCGGGCGTAATGAGCAGCTGCTCCCCGGCGTCCCGGGTGCTGCGCGCCGAACAATGCCGTTTTATTCGCCGTGCTGATTGTAACTGACAGCCTATTGTTCAATGCAGCGCGCAATTATATTAACCAGGAATGCACTACATAATAGAAGCGAGTCCTTGCGCCGCATATCGGCCTCGGCTGTCCCCCCGTGCCGTGCGTATATGTGATGGGTGCATTTTCATTTCGCGTTACGCTACTTGACACAAATTGCAGCCTCATTGCGAAATTATCCCTCATTTGTAGCGTAAATTTTTAAGTATTTAATACTTTTTCGCTATTTTTTGTCTATTAGGGCTGGCCGTAAATTAAAGCGCTAATTGGACCCGTTCAGGCCTCCTGCATAATTGAGTCGGGGCTGTGGCGGCCGGCGACGGACGATGCCCGGAAACCCTTCGCTCGCATCAATCAGTTAAATTAAATGCTCTTGTTAAAATCGGAAACTAAACCGCAATTAATTCATTTTCGCCAGCATGATTTCCGTTATGGCAAAAATAAATAATTTGATGAGCTCGCGCTACTCAACCTGCGGTGGTCCCGCTTTAAACCCCAACCTATAAAAACAATGGCAATTCGGTCACGCTTGCTCCGAGCATTCCATTGATTTTAATGAACACAAATCAGATATTTCAATTATTAAATAAGCAATTAGTGGCACATTGTGTGCCCCAATTCTAAACAATATGGCCGCGGTCATAATTACGTATTTTGGTCGTTTTGTTCAAATTTAAACCTATTTATTATAGGATATAGTGCAGCAGTGTAGGAATTTTTGAATACGGTGCCGCGCCGTGATGTGTAACAAAACCGAAAGAAAACATTTAAGAATTATTAAATTATTTTTAAAACTTTTTCAAATCATAGTGTATGTCATACCATACGGTAATTGAAAATATGATATTAATAATATTTTCAAACATGCTATAGGACTCCGCAGATCGTTATTGCTTGTGGTTTTGATAATATTGGGGCGAAAACATAGATACCCTCATGCCTAATCTCCATAGAAAGCCAAAGCAACTAATAACTTGAGCTGTTTCATTTCCACTGCAATTTTGTCACCTCTCTCACCCATTTTGGTCATCATTAAGCCATTTTGAGTTGCCACATGCAATTCAGCGCTTTTGGTTTGGTACAGGTTTCTGACTTAGTGACATTTCACGACTTCATTGCTAATAATATAATAATCCATGATAAGCATATATCTCGTCTAAAATGCATTACCGACTTTGGCGTTATTATTGATTATAAATTTAATTTTGATAAACATATTGACGGAATTATTAGTCGTGGCAACTCTACCCTCGGCTTTATAAAGCACTTGTCTGAGGATCTCTCTGATCTATATACTAAGGGGGTCTACTAGTGTGAAACTTTTCAAAAATCGATTGTTCTTTTTTTGCATATTTCGATAGTCTATTTAGCGGATAGCGGATTTAGCGCGTCGATTAGGCTTCCGTTATTACAGAGTATTTGAAGTACTTTTTTTAACGACACATCTAAAAGTTAAAAAAACGCATAACTTCGTTATTTTCTTACGGATTTGAGTTTAGTTTGCAGCGTTTTACTCGGAACAGTTGAACAAAAAGAAAAGCCAATGAAAGAAAAATCGAAAATTTAGCCATATAGGCCCCTTAAACTTTAGACGCGTTTTTCTCGAAACTACATTTGTCAAATTGGCTGCAGTTATAGCTCGAAGACAAATCATCCGACCGATTTGATTTTTATTGCAGCTTCTTTCAAAGATGTTTCTACGTACCATGAACCTCCAGTTTTTTGATCAAATCAAAAATGTAATTTTGACAGGCCAAAAATCATTGAATTTTCGCGCGAAATTTGCAATTTTTTTTAGAAACTCCGCCATTTTGTTAAATTTAAATTTTTTTTTTTAGCCCGAGGGTCATGGTACGGGAAAAACCTTTAAGTTTAATAAACTTTTTTGCTTTTTTGATTTCAGGCACTGTGAAGGTCGCTATCACTGCAGCCGTTTAGTGACTTTTGTTTTTGGAGCCTTAGGAGATTGCAAATAACTTGCTAAATTTTCGATTTTTTGGTCCGAAAATTTTATCATGGATTTACTATATATCCACAAAACTATCCTTAAAACATTAAACATTCCATGCAGGTTTTCTTTAAAAAAAATTCCCAAATATCACCTTTTTTGAGGCGGTCACACTAGTAGACCCCCTTAAAATTTTGTTCTGTGCGTTTGTTCGTCCTATATTAGAGTACGCAGTGGTAGTTTGGATGCCGTATTTTGACGTGCACATAAGCCGTATTGAGTCAGTACAAAAGCGTTTTCTGCATTTTGCCATCCGTGATTTACCGGGGAGTGATCCTTTAAATCTTCCCCCTGCCTGACGCCGCTATCCAAGCGTAGAGAAGTGACTAGTGTTACATTTTTCATTAAATCATTACTGGCGATATGGACTCTTCCACTCTTTTGGCCCTCATTAATTTTAATTCCCGACCTCGTGTGACAAGAGCGCAAACATTTCTTTATCCTTCCGGTTATTGTTTTTTTACTTATTTTCAAATGTCTTTATTGTCTTATAAATGTAAACTATTTCTATTTCCTTATTTTTGTAATATCAGATGGTACATTGTAATTGTTGATAATAAATCTGCAAATTGGTTTTTTTGGTTAAGTTTTCTACGGTAATTTATGCCTAATCTCCATAAGAAACCAAACCACGACTAAACCTAAAAACCATTATGCTGATTGGTTGGGTTTCTTATGGAGATTAGGAATTAGGCATCAGCTGCACCACTCCAAGGTTCACAAAAAAGTTAGCCAATTATTGGGCTTTATCATTATTATCATTAGGAAAAATAGTTAATTGAAATACGAAGTTAGTTGTTCGAGCAGAAAGTTTTTTTGAGTAACTAGACTATTTGAACTAATCAAATGTGTAATTTGTAAAATTCAAATTAAAAATTCACCAAATGCAATTTTCTTCAGATCTTACTAGTTTCATATGTATTTCGGAATGTTATTTAAACATTTAAACCTTCTAATTGAAGAACTACTTTTCACTGTAACTGTAAGAGGAAGAGAAAATTAATGAAAAACAAATCCTGACGAAAACCCAGAAGGCAAAGGCCAGGACATTCAGCATGCTACTGGATTGTACTTGAATACGTATATCAGGTGTTAAGCACCAGCAGTAAAACAGCGAACATTGAACATTAAAATTCTCGTTGCGCGAAAACTCATTTCAGTTACCCATTCCCCATTAGCCGTGGACCATTGAGTTTAAATTTAAATTGAAGAATACCAGGTTGGCCTGGACGTTTTATATGATTGCAATTTGCCAACGAATCACTAAAGGCGATATATAATATAAAACTTGCCCACTCGATGTCCCCATGCAGCCTGCATGCTACGGGACCCCAGCGCAAGTAGTAGCAGGTAATGAAACCAACTTGCCTGCGTAGATGTGGTTGTGCACCTTCCGCCAAGCCATATTTCCCAGAGGAAATTATTTTTAAAACACTTAGCCGGCACGGTACCAATATCTTTCACGGTCCGTTCAAAAATCGCATTTCGCCCCTCATATCTCCAGAATGGATTAACTCGGCTTATCCCCTCAAAAGTGAAAAACAATTCAGTAATCCCCGGCACGATTAAATCGAAAGTAAAATGAATCCATGCTTGTTTTATTTAATATATTTCCGAGCTATTACTCATATTGGCTGCGAGTGAAAAAAAAGCCGTAAAACAAAATTTCGTTCATGAGCAATAAATTTCAGCGAAAATTTGTAAAACATCGCCGCCCGGTCGGTCTCTGGATGGCATCTCCCCACAAAGTGGGAGATGGAAACCTCTTCAACATAACAGAACACCCTACAGCCGGCTACAAAGTGTTTGCTTGAAAAGATTGCTAGGAAACTTCCACAAAAATCAGAGCGTTTTTGGGGAAAATCGCCGCCATAAAAATTTAATTTAAAGCGAGTGGCTCAGATTTATCAGTGGGAACACTTTAATCCAGAGGCCATAATTTTTCTGGCAGCGAACTTGTGATTGTTTCTACAAGGAGCAGGCGAGCCACACTGCCATGCCACGGTTCAAGTGGGCCGGCCCCGAGAAGGAGGCTTTAGTTACCCCCTTGGCACCGGTTCTGCTGAGCTTCCCGCCCGGGCCCCATATGGTATATTTTTATTTAATCTGTTATCGCACTTATAATTGGAGCGTCGTATTTCTTTTGTAAATGTTGTTTCCGTAAATTGAAAAGGCTGTCGCGAGGACCAACTTACGGCCATTTAGATGGCTCCGTCCACTACAGGGGAGGTCTATTCCGGAGCTTTAGATGGGTGTGGATCAGTTGGATTTGGGCACTTGTAAAATTAGACTCGAAAATTCAGCACGCTGGGGATGCGATTTATGCCGAATAAAATAGAATTGCTTTGAAATAAATTGTCTTCCTTTATTTGCATTTATCTTTTGCTGTATTGTCTGTATATTCGGCCCGAGTGGGCAGTTGATGTACATATATGGGGGTAAAAATTACAAAATAGAATTTTTGAAATTCCCTTTCTCATATTATTTACAAATTTATATTCAAAAACTTAATAACACAATGCAAAAACTCGATTAACAGTTTTTCCAAATCAAGTGTGAGAATAAACATGTTCTGCATATGATAGCGTTGTTATTGAAGTCGATCCTGCAACATTGTTACATTGCAAAAATATTTCTACTCGACGGAGAATAGGATGATTTTGGGATCAGCAGACAAACAAAGCGCACGAACTCTGTAGTAAGAAAGTCTTACTTCTTAAAAAAGCCAACCATGTAAAAACTCAACTGTTAACGGAGTAGATGTATTATGTACTTCTTTAGATCCAGATACATAAAAGGAGAATAATTTCTGAAGCAGTAATAGTAATAGAAGAGCCCACTGCAAAAAGTGGAACCCATAATTGGACTAAACAAAATTTCCAGGAAAGGTCGAGCGTCATTTGATAACGAGATAACATATAACCTGAAGGAATGTAAAAACATTGTAGTTTTCCAAACAGCACCTGTGCCAATCACTATCCTGCTCAAAATGATTAAAATAATGCCACTTCCGGTACGCCAGTTTGCACAAAATGTCGGTATATACCGACATCCTTATCATATGATAAGGAGATAAGATGTATGTCATCGAATATCGATGTGCCTTATCCTGACCCAAATCTTCGTATTTATTTTGCAAATGTTAGTTATTCCGGACATAGTTCTGTCATGTGATAACGAGTTGAAAAAAAGTACAATGGAAAGGACGTAATGTCCTCTTCATGAATATCCAAACGTGCCACGATTTAAACTGACTGAAGCTAATAACTGAAAAGGCAACCGTTGTATCTTAAAAAATTTTCTCTAAAAATGCCGGCAAATTCCGAATGGGTATTTTATCCACTCGGAATTTCTTAAGTGTCTATCTTAAGATAGAGCTAACCACCATATCCACATTATATGCCGGGCCTGATTATGTTATGTATCTAAGGAAGCGTGCGTGGGGTAAAGCGACGTAAAATGTAATTCGAAAGGTATGTAGATGTAGATATGTTAGGCAGGGTTGTTATTATGCAATAAATCCTGTATGGTTGCCGCAATACCATTATGTCTAAATGAAAAGAAATCAATTTTATTTATTCTATCATTATAGAACCATAATAGGTGTTTTTGGGGTCGCTGAATTTAAAGTTGGGCATCATCAATTTTATAAATTCTAGTGGCGGCTTCAATATTCTGGACTGAAAATACTAAATTTTCTTTTATTAACAAAAGTTGGCACATGAGGTCCTTGGTGTTGCTGATTTCAAATATGGTGTACAATTTTATAAACATAATATGGCAAACTCAAAATACCAAATTTGTTCAGATGATTACAAAAGTTGGCACATATTTTGTTTTTGGGGCTGCAGATTTAAAATGTTCACAACATTTGGCACATTAGGGTTTTTTGGGTATCTGATCTTAAATATGTTATGTAGTTTGAAAACTGAAAGATGGTAGAATAAAAATATTAAATTTCATTGGGGTTACTTACCTTCACTATTTTATAAACATGAAAATAAATTAGATATATATGCAGTTTATTTAAGCAATTTGCTTGTATGTATTTTACCTAAACTTATACTCTAACACAACCAGAGACACAATTACTTCATTGAGAAAAAAGTTTGGTGTGAATTGGTTCTTATTAATAATAGACCTGTAAATTAAACTCTTCGTTTTCGTGATTCAAACCGTTAAACTTCTTCCTATGGGATTACGTTAACTCTTCGAGCGCAGACGAGGTCGTGCAGAACCCAATATTTTGTTCCTCAAAGTTATGGCAAGTAGCATTACTTCGGAAACGAGGAACATTTTAACATGCTTTTTGTTTGTACCACCTTATGATTTTGGCTACATAAAATTCATTTGTAAATTTTCAATAGTGTCAAAGTTATAGCGGTGCTATCGGCGCTAATAAGTTCTATACAGAGGTCTGCGCTCGAAGGGTTGTCACAGAGTTTTGTTTTGTTTGGTTTAAATTACTGAGTGGTACCTTGTTGATTTCGGCCGAACCTTCAAACGTTGTTATTACTTGGTAAGTCGGAATAACCGGTGTTGTCATAACATATTTTGATTTTCATTGAAGATAGTAAAGAAAAAGTGACCGTGTAGGGTGGTGGAGGAGAGGGGAGGAGGAGGAATTATGTGAAAGAAAAAGTCATCAGTTTATTTAGAATTTATCGTATTCTTGTTTATTTATTGTCCTGTATTTTATTTTGTTCATCTCTTTTTAAAATTTCAGTAATAACATTTGACATTACAAGTTTTTTTTTGCATTTTATGATTACAATTCGATAGAACCAGTTTTCCTTTTGTACAACGCAATAAACGCCACTTTAAGTGAAACATTCAATAAAAAACTTCAATTTATGTACAAACCGAACAACGAGTTCCTCTGAAATAATATAAAGCTACCAAAAGGTTTAACCATAAAATTTAGATAACAAAAGCTTCACAAAGTAACCTTAACGTTATTTGTCTGTCGACAATGAAATGTTTTTGAAATGCTTCTTTACAGCTGTTGGGACCCTTAAAATATCTGGATATAGATGATTCGCATTTTTTTGATTTATTTACTTTTTATCTCTTTGCATAAATTCGTTTTGTTGATATATTTCTTTTTTTGTTTTGTATTTTACTCAATTTCAATGTAGTAAATCTCTTTTTAAACTTAGGTTAAACATGTCGTCGTCTCTCGTCCATAGTTTCAAGTATGTACAGTTAACTGAGTTATATGTACAACATACACAAATTTTAGATTATCGCCTTAGAGATGATAGTTGTGTTCACTGGCTGGTTTTATCTAAAAACGGTTACATATTAAACTTTTAACAATATCTTAACAGCTTAGAGAGTATTTCTAATATTGTCACAAATATGCGTCAGTTTTGCTGCCATTTTTTTCAATTTTAAACTGGATTTGTTGTGGGAGAGGGTTCAAAAAATAAATGCTACTGTTTTAATGAACTTATGAAACTGGGAATGCTTGTTGTATTGCCTTTTTGATTTGTCGGCCATATTTTTGCCTATTAACATATACCGTTGCAGCCCTATGGGGTAATACACTTTTCACGTTTGGTATCAGATGCTGTTCCATAGTTTTAACATAGAAGAAATGAAGAGTTGGGAATAACCAATGTGAAGAAGGGAGATGCCCGTGCCCTTTTTTGTAAGCCATTCTAGCGGACGACTAACCTGGTAGTTTGTTAACACTTCAATCCGAAGCTCTATTGAAGGTCTAGAAGAATTATGACGACTGAGCAATTAGTTCGAAAATTATCCAAATGTTCGAAAAAGATTTGTGAAATGGTAAACTGCCCTCACACAGAGTGCGTGAATGAAGTACATATAATCGCTGATATTTCGTTGATGCTAGAACTGCCTCCTTTTCATCAGTTCTTACTTCGGTTTTTGGTAATGAAAAGTTTAGCCAATACAACTTACCAGTATCGATTGCCCTACTGATGAAGTAATGATACTATTTGCCGCTGGGAAGCTACATTTGATGCGCATGATTTTTTTTATTATTCACCACCCTGCGAGGTATGAGACTGCGCTTATTCTGAACTGATGCGAACAACAAACTGTCTAGTTTCTCTTAAAAAGTCTGTGAGCATGCTGTAAGAGAGAATCTCGGAATGGAGGTGAGAGCACGGGTGAAAACTGAACTGGTTCGAATAGCTCCAATAGTTCAAGTAATTGAAATTGCTGTCTAATCAAATAGTGTTACTCGGTTCAGTTCAATTCGAAAAGCAGATGGACGCCACGGAAACAATAAGATACTGAAAATACAGACAAAACAATGTTTGACTCTCAATTTGGCATTGACATTGGCATATTTTCCTCATCGTTAGTTAAAATTTGACAGAATAAAAAACTGATGTGCAGTGAACCATGTTTGACTTCACCCTGCCAATGGGAATCATCTAATTAATTTTAACGTTGTTAACCCCATTGCGGGCGCCTATTGTTCGCTATCAACGGAGTACACAAATTGTGTGGCTCTATTTGCTCCCGGCATCGAATGGCTTTGATTAATCATCCCCAACTCGGGGGCAAATCCACGCTCCCCTGCGTATGCCCGTCTAATAATGGCGAAGTGTTTACTACTTGCGAGTATATGGCAATTTCATGTTCCCACATAATCTTCGCTCCAAACAGGCTTTGCATTATAAATTGCCAGGAGTAATTGCTCGCCGGATGACGGCTAAAAATTTTAGTCCCGGACAGCAGTAGGGTAGGGGGTATGTATGCGGGGCGTACTCCCCACACCAGTCCCCGTAATCCCCCCTTAATTGTTCGCGGTTGACGGAAGAGATCTACGGGATTCAAAAATTATGAATAACCAGCTTTGGGCATTTGCAGCTATTAAAACTCTGAAAAACTAAAAATCCTTGCTGGCTTGCTTTTTATCCGAGATTTCTCTACCGTAATAGACGGGCAATGGTATGGTACGACGTAACAGACCGTGGCAAGAGGTGGGGGAAGGGGGGACTCATGTGATTTTTGCAACCGCCCAAAACACTGTTTTCGCCAGTGGGAATGTGCTTAATGAAATTACATCCCGGATCTGGCTGGTATCAGGGCGAAATTAATCCACTACATGATTTTTGTATTAGTGGAACTAGGCACACGGACATGCGACGCCGATTAATGGAACAAGAGATATATTATGCCTGCATTGTGTTCGCCTGCTATCCTGATGTAGCATTAAAATAATTTATTCAGGACATTAAAGCTGGACTACAGTTGCAGCGACGGAACATGCACTCGCTCGGATGCTGTTATTTACAGTAGCCCAAATCTATGATCAACTCGACTGGACTTGACGGCTTAATCCGGCCGGTTGCTCTTCATATTTCATAAATTTTGCGAAACTACACTGAAGAGGCGTTGTCTGGCCGTGGAGTGGAGTGTGCCTGAGTGGCTGGGGGATTTTCAGCGAATTATCCCGCTAGTTAGTGGCTGTTCTTAAAATTAATGAGGACCGAAAGGGTTTGATAAACAATTTTGTGAAAATCCCATTGTTACCGCGTTACAGGGCTCCCAGCCCTTCCTATCATATCACACCCGGACCGGTAGTATGCCCAAGGCCACTGGACACAGAGCATCCATTATCCCGGCGCTCCTGTGGACGCCATCGCCACCCAAATGTCGACTGGTGCCTGCAGATGAACCGAAAATGAAAACAGAAGCAAAAATATGGCCCTGTGATTTATGGACTTCACTGATATGTGATTGAACTGAAACGTGCGAATTTCGAAATTCCCGCTCTCTGTACGCCTGCAAAAAGCATCCCGCCACCCGGGGCCATGCAAAATACGATACAAATACATATTCGATTAACTACAAAATGCTATGTATGTACACACGCTTACAGGTTACTTTGATTTAAATTTATTTTTTATAATGCCTCGCGCTCAGCCCACATTTTTTTAAACTCACATTGTGTCCTTTCACAAATTTTAATTTATTTATATATTTTTTTTTTATGATTTAAAAACAAGTACTAACCAAATTCTGTGCTCAGTTGGCGGAAGACGTCTATTTCTGGAAAGATATCCGTTCATATTCAAATGTCCTGCGGGCTCATTTGCCCAGCTTCTCGAGAGTTCACCTTACTTGTCCAGTAGTTTTATTAAAATAAATTAAGAACTATACTTAAAACTAGTCTTAAGAAATTCTCTTTCTCACTTGGCTTCTTCTAATCAGTTTTAGCCTATTTACGTACTTGAGTGGCTGCGGCCACTTGA
Source organism: Neoitamus cyanurus (assembly GCA_947538895.1). Lineage (NCBI taxonomy): Eukaryota > Metazoa > Arthropoda > Insecta > Diptera > Asilidae > Neoitamus > Neoitamus cyanurus. Next base: position 20,493,186 of record OX384546.1, read on the forward strand.
AAGTTTAGGTCAAGTTTAAACGTACACCAGGTGGTTGGAATTGGATTTAACTTCGAAATATTTCGCAAAGTTTTGTCGTACAATTTCCATTTGTTTTTTTTTAAAAGTTTAACCATCTTATAAGAAACTTCACAATATGCTTAGTTAGGTAACGCTGTCTTAAAAGTACCTTTCTTTAATGTGGAATAATCCAGTTCAACAATAAAATAACATATAAGTGTATAAAAACTTCGGTATATAAAAAAAAACATATCTACAATCTAAAAAAAATAAATATATTTACATCTTACCTTTTCCAAAAATCAACTCATTGGTAATGAGAGCAAATCAAGTTTAATTTGGATGGTACGTTATTGGTTGGGAAAATGGGTAAAAATGGCGACAACAACGAAATAATGATTGGCCTAATTACGAATATAGATTTGATTAATTTCACACACAAAGAAACAGAAATGAGGCAATCCTCAAAGGCATTATGTGGTTATGTGTCTATTTGCCCTGCTGGAGAGACAATTAAATGGAAACAATGCATGCAAAGATAGGGGAAACAATTATTACAAGATACTTAAAATGCATTAGTATGTGGTAGTGCAAAGAAGGTAAAAGTAATACTTAACTCTTAACTATTGTTAGACAAAACATTAGGCTCGTTTGGTAACTTAAAACGATTTTCTTGAAAGTGTCTGGTAATTCACTTTAAAAGAATAATTTACCAGTTCCTTGCATTCCTCCTATTTTATGTTTTTATAATTTTTCACTCTTGCTAAAAAGTTTGAATCAAATCAGGTAAAGTTCACGTTTATTAGTTTTCTCGAGGCAAGGACGTGAGGGTAAGGGGCACTATAAAGTGTAAAGAACGATTTTAATTTTCCTACATATTCTTAAAGCACATTTCAATTATATGTTGAGAAAAATCTTATGATTTTGTTAAATTTCGTTGAAATTATAGCATTTCAAGAAGGAACAGGTAGAGTGATCAACAAGGATCGTGTGGGCTTGCTGTGACTTCGACCGTCTTTCCTAGACATTGTTTTTGTGGTGTGCAGTATACATGTATAACAACTCGAGCACTAATCCTTTTTCAAAATTTGCTAATCGCATAGCAATGGTTAAGCGCAGCAATTTTTTATTTATTTTTGAAATTTCGTTCAAGCACCTTGAAAGTAAATTTTCTTGGAAAAATTTGCGCTTAAAAAAATAGAGGTACGCTTGATGACAGAGGTAGGTCTCTAGTTTGAAGAAATTTTTTTACTTTTTAATTAATATTACACGAGGCCGTTTGGCGGGCAAGTCAAGCGAGCAAAGATCTTCCTATTTATGAACATTCATTTGCATGGTCGTTTTTATAGGCAAGTCAAGTTGCAATTGCGGGAAGTAACCGGAGTTTTATTTTTCAGGAAAGTCATTTCAAGAGATATTCTCATAAAAACTCAATAATCAGCAGGATTTTTTTTTTTCCTACAGTACTCTCAAAAGCAAAGATGCCCTACTATGCGTACTTTTCCTCGCTATCCTTTTGCTCATCTACATCTTCCATATTTCTGCATCTTCTTCAACTACTAATTTTAATTTCTCTATAGCGTGAGAAAATAACATTTGTGAAGAATGCTTAATAGATTTTAAAAATCGCTTCTATCTGTCCATCGTGAAACAAAAAAAATGAAACCAACCAATTAGACGCTCCACTTGCAACTGACCAGCCACACGTGTGAACGTTACTTGCCCTAGCACTTGCCTGATTCAATTTGGAGCAAGTTACTTGTGATCACTTGCCTTGGTCGCCAACTGGCCTCATGTCTATCGTATAAACAAACTAGCAGTTTGATACTAGAAAATACAGCATAAGTAGTATTTTTTTTATAATGTCTTTATATGGATCTGTAACTGATCTACATATAGATATGGCAGAACAATTTAAAAAAAAGTCAATAGCAGACAAATACAAAGACTTTTGAAGAAAATACTTTTTTGCTGTCAAACATTTTTGACTCCGAAGAAAATAGGTACATGTAGTATTTTGAGCTTAGATGGCGCTACTGTCTAGTCAAAATACTACTAGAGTTTCGAACTTTAATCATTTTATGTGAAATTCGTCGTCGTCTGAGTACCGACTCGCATTTGACTGGCTAAAGAGAATTGAGTGAAGGTATTGTACCTACAAATAAAATTTCAAAATGTAAAAAAATAAAAAAAATTTAAACAAATTTGAAAACATTTCACAAAAGCAGAAACTCAAAGAGCAATTGCATTTATTTTAGAGTAGGGTTGCTCACCCCAGCTTAAGTTCAAATATCATATAATGGAATTGATAAATAGGATGTCAAGGGAATGAATGTGCAAAAGGACATAGCAGCAAACTGGTGAAAGGGTTGTGTTTTAATAAAATAAAAAAAAATACGGTAGAGGTATAATGTCCTAAAAATATTTTCTGCATTTCATGCATAGACAACATTTTCTGAAAAGGATATGCCTGGCAAAATTTGCGAAATATTTCGACGAAATGAACCACCGCACACATATGCTACTTTCGAATATACTTTCCGACACGATAGATCCGCAGGATGAAAGTATCAATTCGGAACAGTATAGTGCCATCGTCTCGTCGCACATCTGCTCGTTGACGTTCTGAGTGATGCGTTCCTGGAAGGCAATGTTTATGGCTGATACATCTCCGGGTGGTTCCGATTTGTGCTTTATGGCTCCTCGCTACATGGCCGTGTGTTTGTCTCTTCCGCATATGTACATCCCACTAGACTTGCAGCATATTTACAGAGTTCCTTACGTATCTACATAAACGAACAAACATAATATGCAAAGATGGCTGCATCTGAAGTGCATCTGGCCACGTCCGCACGCCACCACTCCTACATCCGAGCCATTTCATTTAAAATATGTTTGAGCAGTAATAACAAAAACAAAGACGTTACTGAAGTGGTTGTAAAATTGTCACAAGTCCGCATCTGGGCCCCATTTGCGAACACCCATGGTGACCGAGGCGATGGGACGACGGGCGTCTGGGCGTTCCGAGTCTTCTCGTACCCATTCCTCGCCGGAAGCTGGGTGTGCACTGTGCGGGGGAGGAGAGCATAAAAACAGTTTCGCTAAAGTAATTGAACTGCGCCATATTCGGGGAATGGGTGTCGGGATCACACCACCCCAGCACCCCATGGCGCCCTACACCCACTAAAAAGGTCGGTGCAGGTCGCGCCGTACGGGCGGCCGGGCCCGGGCACAAATTAAGATCAGGGAGCTGTGGAACTTAAGAATTACCTTCCGGTACGCCTCCGACGAACTCGTTCTCTTGTATGTGATTTGTAATTGCCGTTTCCTTAACCCGGACGACTTCGTTTATGCTCTTGTTGTGACTCGATATCTGTTTCCGGCGAGGCTTCGGTGTCGTATGCTGCACATAGGGGGTGGGCGTCGTAGTCGGCTTCGGCGGTAATCGAAGCTCTGCAACAAATGATGTCAATTAGTAAATTTACGGCTGTTCATTTATTATTAAAGCTAAGTTGCGGCAGAGCCGCTACGATCCGCTTTAGGGCGGATATTTAAATTGGGTCATATTTTATTTAGCGCGTTCCAAACTTACACGGAGGCGGAGCCCCACGGAAGATTTGTGAACTTGTGACGGCCCGGTACTCCCGGAGGTAGTCGTACACGCAGCAAGCCCTGTAGCGCTGTGACATAGATAATGTCCGCTTGAATTCACCCCATTTTATGGGATTTATTACAACTTCAAGGTACACTGTCGAAATGCCCATAAATTCCCAGCTAATTTGAGGATGAAGAGGCATTTACATTCCTGGGCAAAGCGTCGATTACAACTTTTCCTCTGTTCGCCCTCATTCATTGCTAATTTGCAATTTTAATATTTAATTTATAACTGTTGCCTTTGTGGGTTGGGCGCCGGTGTCACATCATCGCTTTTCATTTTACCCCGTTTTTTTTATTATTGCAGAAGGGCGGCGGACACCAAATGAAGTTTTTATTGATTTGTGGACAATATCCAACTAGTTTTTGGAATAATACCAATTTTCCACGCCCAGGGGCGGTAGCATTCCCCTACTAGTACTGCCCATTTTATCATTGATAAAAATTGGCGAGTTACCCATTGTGCTTCATAAACAAAAACATCTTTCCAATATTATTAGGTAGGTAGATAAAAACACTGAGTTTTGGATCTCATACCGAATATATGGGTAATGTCAATTTAATTTTCATTGGAAAAGGAGGGTACGCTTGCGGAGTACAATAAAATCAACAGGTGGACAAAAAGTCGTGTTGGTTGCGCAAAATGCGTCGCTTGGAGAAAACAAGAACTATGTCCGTTTTTCACCTCACCGTAGACGCTAAACCACAAAAGATTCTTTGCGGTGCCGTGACTGCATTGGAGCAGGTGATAATACCGTAAATCTAATATAGCGCCCGACTGGCACTGTAATGTCACAGGGAAAGAAAAATCGCTTTCAAATATGGTTTTTAATCTTACAACTTTACGATCCAATATCGTGTAATCGAGATACCAAATTTGCTTAGATTTTCACAAAAATTCGTGCATGGAAGTTTTTGCCTCGCTGATAACAAGAACTTGAATCTTGAATCATGGACCATTTCTGGATGTCAAATGTTTAGTCATATTTAGTAGCTGTCATATGAATACATAGGCCTTTACGAAAATGTCGCCATAGACAGAGGAATGTTTATTAATTTAATAGGCCCAATTACAGAAGTTTACACAATTTTAGAGTGACAATCATCTGTTGAGACCCGCAATTGACACTTTAAATTAGAAATTTGAACGTTGACGTTTTAATTGGATTGTCGTCCTAGATCAGAAGATCGGCCGAAAACGTCGCCGCCGTGAGTAGTGTTTTAAAAATAATGAACGTGTCTCTGTGAGTGTCTATGGCGATCGCTACCCTGGCATGTGCGCAATTTTTTTTTTGTCAGGAATTGAATGAACGTTTCAACAGGATGGTGCGATCAGCTACACCGCACCTGAAACTATGAAGTAATTGAAAACCAAGATCTCAGATCTTCTTATCTTTCTTTTTAGAGACCAAAACTGGCTGATGAGAAGTTCCGGTTTAACCTTTTTAAGACCATTCTGCTGAACGTGTTTACTCCAAAACGTCTTCCAAAATTTGGTCAACAGGGAAAAGAGCGTACCTACACACTTGCCAATGGCGCCACTGATCAAATTCAAGATGGCAGGTCTTTCGAATATTGTAAAAGTTTGTGGTAGTTGTTTGGCTTTTCAGGTATTCGATTTTTCTCAAATTACAAATAGCGGCCCAATATGGCGGACTCAAAATTCCACTTAGGGTCGTTAATGTATATCTGGTGCACAGTCTTACAAGTTCAAAATGGTAGTTATAGTACATGTGGCAAAAGGTCTGCATTATTATTTTTAAGTTTATGTTCCAAATATATATTTTAATAAGTCGGAACTAATTTTTCTTAAAAAATACCTCAAAATTGACTTTTATTCACACCAGTGCAAAAACTTGTAAAACTCGTTGGCATTTTTGGGACTTGTCAATGGCGCACCATCCAATATGACTATGATTGGTTTGTCGAATTTCAATACATATGTTACAATTAGTGATGAACATAATAAAGGGCGTCCATCCACGTCTGTTGTCTCCACTAATGTGAATGATGTGCGTCAAATAATTGAACGAGGTCTGCAAGTCACATAGAATGTGATTCAGACATCCTTGGGCATTGACATGAAAGCAATATAACTATTGTGTCGACGTTGTATCCAAATCTCTTGAGGTTTAGGATTTTCGGTCGTCCGATCCTCCATATTGAGTATTAAAACCTCTGTGTGCCCATTTTCATGAAAAACCATTAAGAAAAAAAGCCCGCAGCATTGTGTATTGGCAAAAATCACATGAAAATCGGTTTAGGCTTTTTGAAGTTAACCGTTATCAGGAACAAAGTGAATAAGCACACGTTCTTATTAATAAAGATGTAAAGAAACAGACGTCATTAAAAATGAATTCAGCCCTCGGTACGTCTCAGGATTTGTTTCCCTGCTTTTCAATGAGACACCGCTAGGGACTCTTAATTTGTTGTTCCTAGAGTGGGAGTGGGCAAGTGGTACTGTGGCGGTGTGGTGGATGTGAGGATGGGTAAAAGCTCCTGCTGTTGTATAAAATTTGATGCTTCTATCAGCACATATTGCTACAAGAAGTTACTGCAACATAAAAACACGAAAGTGCTGACGAGAATGGAGGTCTTTTTTTAAGGTTTCATATATGTGATTTTTCCGAGCTTCCCGAATTTAGAATATTCCTCCGCTTACCCCATTTTCATAACACAAAAAAGGTGATGCCTTAAATTGTGCTGGAGCATCTGCATAAACAGTGCCATGCAAGCAACAGGCTAGCGAGCAGTTTTCCTTGGCTCGTGCTGAAAGTCGTTTTCCTGCAGTGCACCCTGAAGTGAATGTAGGTACTCTCTGTGGAGTTATTTAAAAATTCCGAGCTCCTTTCATATGAGTGAAAAAAAAGGGAAACAAAAAGCGGGAAAGGTGGAAGTCAGGGGTGTTTGACTTACCTTGTAATCGGATTCTGGCCTCGCTCTTCCCCAGTGCGTTGATGCTCGAGCAGGTGTATGCCCCGAAGTCGGTCTTCTGCAAATTCTTAATCGTCAGATTCATCTGCCATGTGTAGAGGTTGAGCATCCCCTCAGTTATCGTGTACTTCTGGCCGTCATGCAGCTTAAGGTTACCTAGGGACGGTGAGAGGGGATGAGACGTCTAATAAAACTCAGGTCCGTCGAAATGGCAACGTTTTTACCTTCATTCCGGTACCATCCGTTTAATGGCTTCGGGTACACCTCCGCGATACATTCCAAGGTGACTTGACTTTCCACGGGTGCTCCGACCAATTGATTAACGGCCTTGATGGTGGGGGCGACTGGGCAGAAAACAACGACAATGGAATTCTGTTTATTAATTCTGAATTAAGAAGCGCAGCGCAAAAACTTCCATTAAAACTCCGTCAGGGTTTCGGGCCCGTCCGTTTTAATCACCGATTCGGAGCTGCTTAAGCTTTAAAGCCCCTCTTTAAGCGAATTCGCTGAGAAAAATTTGCCAGTGCGTCAGTGTTCGCCGGGCTGGAGCCGCAGCCCGACCCAGAGCCGGAGCCACTACTTGTCCGTCCTGCCCGCCCCAGTGAGGGGCTTACGCCTTGCTTCCCAGAGAGCTCACGGGTAAGCGCTAAAGGATAATATAAACCCATAAATAAAGTGGATTAAAGCACAATGATCCTCCCCGTAATGTATGTGCTATTTTCTTCAGCTGAGCATACAGCGCTCCCAGATTAATCTTGCGACGTTTGTAAACAGCACCAGCAGGTTAGACGCCTGAACAACCCGTTCGGCGGCTCCTGTAATGCCGCCCGGAGCACCGGGAGTGCCGGGCACAGGCGGTGAGTTGAGTCGACGGAGTTAAGGTACGGCTCGAACGCCTCCACGCCCCCGAACCGCGGGTTTCTTTCTTTCCGATTCGAGGGTTAATAAAGGAGACCCAGTTACACCGTGGCTCGCTATTTGCAGTTCGCCGCTGTTTACCCGAGTAAGCCAAGACTTGGGACTTGGGAGCTAATTAATATCTGATCTCATGCAAGAAGGGGGCAAGTTCAGGGTTCCTCCGTGGCATCTCGGAGGGGGAATATCAACTTTTTAAACAAACAACTCAGGATTCCTCTAGCCCAGCCATATGCCGTGACTGACAGAATAAATTACTGGCGATAACGAGCTTGCAACAAGAAAAATTTCTTCTGGCGGACCGAATGTGCTAGACAGGCCCTCCTTTTGGGGCGGAAAGTTCCGGCGGACTGCTCTGCCACGATGCCCGGGCCTGGACCACCGGAGGAATAAAATTACAGGCTGGAGCAGCCAGAGTGGCCCGCTCCTCAATGCAGATTTTATCTCTACAACACAAGTACTATACTAAGTGTACTGGGGAACTTGTTTTAAATTTTATAATTATCTCAGGACGCAAATTACCTTAAAGCAGCTATGAATTATTAAAGCACTGCAGTGAAGTAAGTATCTCTCAAGACGCCCGACGACGCTCAAGGGTTTTTCTATTGGCTTAAAACTGAGAATTACTCTAGTCCTCCGTCGCTGGTGTCGCAGACATTTTGAGGAAATTGAAAAATGTTGTAATCTTGGAGACTTAGGGTAAATGAGGGAATTCGTTCAAGGAACGTGTGGCACCGCTCGATCAATCGGATTTTAAACAGGTCAATGATTTAAAAGAAGTGGAAGCCCTGAATTTATGCATTTCTACAGGCAGTCTGACTCTGACTATCTGCCTTTCTCCGTGCACAAAAGACAAATGCATAAATTGAATTTTATAAATTGAAATCTTCTGCACGTTAAGAAGAGACGAAGATACTCGTACAAGTACCCTCACCAAAAAACTAACGAATCACTCCTTTTACGATTTAGTATGCCAAGTCGTTTGTTTAAATGAAGGGATCGCAAAAGCCTGTTGTTTCTAAGTTAAAAAACGTTTATTGAATGTTTTCCCATCTTTATAGAATATTTTTTGACTCAGTTATTTGCCGTTTGCCATTTTGAGCAAATATAGGACATTTCGTTGTGGACAGACAGAACCTCAATTTCCATCGATGTGAGTCGTATTACATATGCCAACCGAAATTTTTTATTTTAGGAGATATTTAAGTTCTAGTATTTTTTTTTTAACTAACCTTCGATTCTGCCCCCAAATTAATTCATTCTGGTTAAACTACAAGATTGATCAAAACAAAACGTTTATTCGTCAGTGATTTTAAAACTACGAGAACTTCGGCACATGGCAACCCCGGCGACCGGCGGCAACTGGGCCTGCTTGACCGTGCGTTTCCAGGAGACAGGTGGGCCACATAACACCAGTACGTCCGATAATATATAAACAGATTAATGTGTGGTGCCTGTTGAACTAGGAGCCATATTTCTAGTATTGCTGTTTCTGAAATAATAGTATTTCAGCCTCTTTTCTCATTCGGTCCTCCTCCTCAAGAGTCCGGCGAATTTCATCAGCCTTCAAGGCTGCCCTACGCGCTATTTCCTTAACGAGATCCAAATGATCGAAGATACCCTTCTTAATGCAAACTGAATATTTACCGTATTGTAAATAACTCGGAAAATTTAAAAGGATTGTCAGACACACCTCATACGGTTGAAAATTTCTCATATCTTATCGGGTACTACTAAAACGAAATTCGAACAGATAAGAAATACGAATTCACTTTCGAATCGAATTGTAGTTTCGTATCGGATTCATATTCGAAACGTATGCAGAAATAAGAACCCTGGTCTATTAACGCTAAAATAAAATATCCACCATTCGAAGGTTATGTTGTGTATCTGATGGCATCAGGAGGATGTTGTTTATTGTAAACTTCGAAAATCGTCGAAAACCATCGGTGGAGAGTGGAGATCATTATCGACTACCACTAATACTATGAACCAAACCGCTAATAATATGAACCAAACTGTGAAAGAAAAGACAAGATGATTCTGTTACATGACAACGTCGGAACCCACGTTACAAAACCGGACCAAAACAAGAAAATTGAGCTGGACAATCTCACCCGACTTTGGTCCTTCGACTATCCATATATTTGGACGTAAGAAGGGTGGCAGCCATTATACAAAAAAAAAATTGGGAAAGCGGAAACACTTGCGTAAAAATCTTTGAAAGAAAAACGACTTCAATAATACAATTATATGTATAAATAAAGCAATCCAAGCTATATGGGTTACGGTGGTGGAGAGAGCAAACAGAATGCGGGCATACGCCTATTTGTAACTTTTTACGGATATAGTTTATAGTTTTAAAACCGGTTCTGTTTTATCATCCGTTGAGGAGTTCTGTTATCTCTTAGTTACATTAACCGCCATTGAACTGCTTTTATCCGGTGGAGTTTCCATTCTCCATATCCGAAAGTCTTAATCAGATCCTGTCTAAATTTATATGGGACCACCATGAAGGTATAACTTTCTAAATAAAGAAAGAATTATCGAAATTGGTTTAGAAATACTGGAGATATGAGGTAACATACATCACAATAAGTCGAATTGACAACCTGCTCCCTTTTTGAAGTTGGTTAAGTACACTAAATATAACAGAATCACTCGCTACTACCTTGAAAGATTATTCCAAATACAAACTCCATTTTTTAAGCTTGTTCTAAGTTATTAAATATTTATTTAATATTATTAATAATATTAGCTTAAAAATTAATCAATCTTTTACGAAACAATTGAAACCTTTGTTGCTCGCCGGTGCAAAAATTTGAACCATTTGAAAATGATGTTTTGGATTGTGTTGACTCTCTTGTGATGATGTTGTTGTTGTTGAATGATTGTCTATGTCACTCATTCAAATACCAAATAAGAATTTGTCATTTATATCACGTCTGTTTATTTTTCGGTGAAGTCCAAGTATTTCACTTTATGGATGCATGCTATTTTATTGACCTCTCTTGTTCATAATCAAATAAAAACCAGTCTAGCTTAGCTTTGCTCTAAATAAATAAAAAACTCTAAACCTTAATACTATAAAAAAATGTAATTTAAATGTCAACTTTGCAACGATAAGCGCTTTTAAATATCTTCAGTTGTTTGGTTCTTTTGAAAACTTATTTATTTTCATCGGGGCGTAACCTGTGGAGTGGCAGAATATTAAATTTTATTTTCCCTGTTATCACTACTTATTTACAGTATGATTTTCCCCACATTTCTTCCTATTCAGAAAGTCGATTTCAGTTGATGGTATCCGGAATCCGATAGCATTTCAATCATATTACGAAAGCCAACAAGCATTCCCCTAAAGACCGTTCTCACATTGAGATTCAAAGGAGGAGGTGGAGAATGGGATTTCTGTCCCGATCTATACAGGTAGCGGATAATTTTAAATTTAAATTTCCCGAACAAGACATCCACTGCGAGTGCAGCACACGTACAAGAAGAAATTGAGATTTGATTCAACTTAATCCATTAAAATCAACGAGATACCCTGCACCGTTCTGTCTCTCTGGTATCCCGGATAGGGAGGTAGGGCACGGGATGGCACGGCGCGGGCGGCAGGATCGCGTACCCCTCGAAAAAGTTTCAAATGGAAATTTGCACTTTTACAGAACAGGAAAAGTTCACAAAAAAAAAAAGGCTCATTCTATCGAAGCGCTCTGCGGAGGCCCTGCTATGAGTACCAATAGTTCGAACAAAGTTGCCGGTGCTCGGGGGCACAGTTGCGGGTGGTCGTTTTCATCATTATAATTTAATATTCAAAGTTAATTTGGATTTAATAACGAACTTATCGCCCGACGGGGATGGGGAAATTACTTTGGCGAAAAAAGAATGAGTTCGAATTGAACCAATTGGGTCAGGTGGCACCTAGGTAGCGCAGTGCCAGTGCCAGTGCTAGCGCCACAAACCTCGTCATCGACACTCCATTTGTAATATTAGTTTGAGTACAGGGCCGCTTTGAATATCGCAAAGTCACCCGATTTTGTGTGTGGCAGTCGATTGAGATAATTGTGGAAAAAAAGTATAAATAGCGATGTGGGGTATTGATGGATGGGCCGATGGCAACTGATGGATGCAAAGAGGAAATTTTTTTAAATTGACATTGAGTGATTTTGGATTTATGTAGATTATTTGTCGTTTGTATAAAGTAGGCTCATAAAATTTAATTATAGAATAAGCTCTGCGCGCTGGATTTCTTTGCATTCTTCACAAATGAAAAAGCTCTTTCAGTTTTCAGATTTATTTGTGACTATTTGCTCATTCATATAGAACTCTCTAAAAATTGGGATAATTGGAATTTATTATTCCAATATGTTTTACCTTTCTCATAAATGTACTGCGGGGCCGGAGGCGGCCAATTGTTCCGCTTGCCCGAAACACAGGGGCGCTTCTGTCTAGTAGACCAAAAGACTGAACACTGGCAAATTTTCGTCTTTGAAATAATCCTAAGCCATGCAATGAGGCTTAACCGGAATTATAATTAAATTGCACCAGAATGCAACCGGGCCGTGACACGCCCAGCAACACTCTGGGACATGTTTCACTTTAATTTAGTGTCTATTGTTAATACTCACAGTTGACGTGGACATCAAAACGTTTGCTGACAGATGGAGGAACACCATTCGAGGCGATGCACAAGTAACCGCCCATATCCGTCCTGTGCACATGGCTTAGCACCAGTCTCTCACCTTCAACGTACTTGACAACTGTTAAAAGGATAATGCAGATGGGGTTCAGTGCCGGTCGTATACAAGGGCATAATTTAATATTATCAGCTTTGGTGTAAAATTAGTTTCATCAATTTGAATATCCTGTCGGCACTTACCTTGCTTCTCTCTGGCATCGCTCCTCAAAACTATGTCCTTGCCGCCCTCTCGCCTCCATTGCACCGTCGGCTCCGGTACCCCGGTGGCGCTGCACACTAATTGTATTGTGCCACCCTCATTACTTATGCCCTCTTCCAGCATGCCTCCATTAACATCAGCCTGATTCAATATATCTGGCGGCACCACGACATCGAGGTATCCCGACTGTAAAGGGATACGTCTTGAGTGGGTAAGTGTTTCGTTTCACGTCTAAGCGCCAATAAAGTCCCACTCCAATGATAGTGGGTAAATAATAAATTCGACAGGACCTGTTCGGCCATTTTTGATATCTAGGGCAAGCGATTACCCTAAATAATGGGCTAATTACGGGGGACAGATATGCATGCAACAGACTCTTTGAGATCCACCTGTCCCCGGGGGAGCCTTAACCCAGATTTGACGCCCGCCAGCGAGGCGTTCGGAAATAAGTTTCCTGATTGCTCTATTATGGGGCTAAGTGCGGCTTGTATGATTAGGTTGGGGATATTTTGGCCCGAGAGATAATTAATATGCGGCCAGGCCGGGTCGGGTCGGATCCGGGCAAGGAGCCTATCTGCCCGTACTGTCCGGGCACTTCATTAAAATTATAAGGTGAGATATTCGGATCGTTTAAATCGATACTGCAGCACACCGCATATTTAGCCAAATTGCTGCCGAAGATCTATTTCCTCAATAAATGTGTCCTTTCCCACCTGAGGGGGGGGGACACATTTATCTTTTCTTGGCTACAGAGCGCTCCCACAAATTGACTCCGATTTCGGCGGTAGGAGTTCGAAACACACACACACCGGGGAGATTTCCCAGATTTACAGTCCTGGGGTGAAGCCTCACATAAATCGATGGCTGACATTTGTCCACAATCGAATTATTAATTGACGTGAGTGATTTACATGGAGGTAAACTGGGCCGGTCCGGGTTCTTGCCTCTTTTAAATTTTCGTCCAAATGGATACGGTGGGTTCTTGGAAGAAGTGTTGTCGGGGAAGGGATGCAAAACCTATTTCAGAGGACATTGTGGATTTTGTTTAATTTAATTAACCTGGATTTAAATTAATTATTAGGGTAACATGAGGTTTTCGGGATTTTCTGAAATAAATTGCCAACTGAGAAAGTGTTCGGGTGGCTATTAATTATGGATGGCTTAAATGTTCCACTCTAGGTCCACTTAAGCGGTATTTCAATCGGCTTCATTATTTTATGTAACACAACAATTTAAAAATATATTGCTACATAACAAAATAAAAATAAAAAATAAAATAGAGCAAAATGTCTCCAAAACGACAGATGACACGACCTGGGAATTTCATTTGCGGTGTGGCTTGTGAATAGCCACTGTAAAATTGTCTCAATTTTTCAGACGTTATTTCTAAGTGTATCTACGTAAACGTCTATGTTTCCATAACCGCTGCCAAATATGATTGACTCAACATTTGACTGACTGAAATAGCGTGCGATTTAATGTTCAAGTTCTTGTTGGGACATCCTATACCCCAATTATTTGGGGTATTTTGTTTTATTAACACAGGTCCCTTTAAACTTATATTTTTTCTAGATATGAGGTCATACCATTTAATTTTTTCTGGTAAAAAAAAAAAATAAAAAAATTGAAACGAAATAGAAAGAAAAAATTCAAGTGGTCTTACCAATATCTCAAAGAAAACGGTAGGAATATGAAGTGGCCAAAAATAATAGTTTTGGTAGGCAGTAGGTTATTTTTTCCGTTACATTTTCTCCATGGACATTTTTTCTATTAATGCCTACTGACTGAATATTTGCCTTTTACAAAATGTCTAAAAAAAGAAATGTCCATGGGAAAAATGGAATGAAGAAAACGTCTAGAATCGTTTTGGTGACGTAGAAATGCAAAAATCCACAATTTTAAGAAGTTTATCCGACATTTACTGAAATTTTCATAAGAATCATCCTGGTGTAGGTATAGGTACTTCATCCAATATCCCGAATCCCGACTACTTATTTATTTTCAGCCTTTTTTTATTTAACAATTATGTTTGGTTCCTGCTACGAAGGGAAGCGTTTGTAAAATTTAAACGCAGATCAGGCAGATATTGAGGTTTTGCATTTTTCCCTATTTTTGATTAAAAGCATTTAAACAAACAAAATAAACAAACAAAAACCGTAATAGTCTGCTTTAAATTAAAAATTAGGGATTATGGTTATTCTTAGTTTAAAGGATTAATTCAAGTGACTCCAAATTCGCACCACACATTTTTAAAAATAAATCACAATAATTTCCGATTGAAAGTGATCCAGCACCATAAAAGCATAAAACTCATTCCATATTTTAATTACCAATTACATTTACTTTTCTTTGTCCACAAAATGTGAAAAATTACGTAACGACGCAATAAAAGGCTGAGTATTTTTGATAAATCCCACCACCATATAATTCCCTATAATTGGCAAGTTTTTTGTGGATATTGTGAAAGAAGATTATAAATCATCCGTCAATTCCAAACCGCTGCCATGTAACAGAAATTGGTAATAACTTTATATTGCCTTTAATACGTCCCATAAAAAAAACGTGACAGGGACCTTGGTATTGATGCCAGGACAACAATTTAATGCGAGTAATAACTAAGTCTGATAATTGCTCTGTTTGGAATTTGAGTAAAATGAGAATTAATCTCTTAACACGGCAGTGGTATGTGTCGGCGTTAATTAACTATTCGATTTTCGTTTTGTTAAAGTGATGATTGCGGAACATTGAAGCTCTTCAGTTTCGCATGCATTGGATGCAGCAGGAAGCGGTGTTTCCTGGAAGGCATTGTGAAAAGCGTGGTATTCCTGGGCACGGTAATTGTTTGACTAGCCCGGAACTGAGGCTGCTGTAAGTTCTGCAGACTACCATTATTCGTTTACCTGCTGCTCTTCGAAAATGAAATGAAATGAATAAAACTCCGCGAGCAATAATATAATTTTCACGTGCACCCTATAGACACATCCATCAGTTGCGATGATACCGGGCAGGTAATTGCCCGAAAATAGGCTCCCCCAGGCGGCAATCTGCACTTGTTAATTAGCCCGTTCGTGTCTCTGCTTACATCATAATAAAATTGCACCACCATCACCATCACCCATTACATTAAATCCAATTAAGGCACCTACCTGACTCTTCATGGGATCCGTGTTTACCTGGCACATGTAGCTGCCCGAATCGTTCAGTTGTACATGAGATATGTGAAGCTTCCAGGTGTTGTGACCATTGTGTGTCACTGATAATCTCGGGTTTAGGGATACCATGTGGGTGTGGATGCCGAGTATTGCCTTCGAATCGGATTTAATCCAAGCCACCTGAAAATACATATATGCTAAGTATCTTGTTTGCTCAATGGCACTGATTATTGCACCTACATATCATTTATTGGCTTAAACTTGAGGCTATAATTTCACAGACAGCCCCTTTGAACTGGTGCTTATCAAGGTGTTATCAGTCCGACTACGCCGGTAGATATAGAGGTCGAACTGTTACGCCCTGGACTATATTCAGCTCTATTGGCTCCGGAGAGGTCTACGGGGACAATTTGTTTAGCCGGGCATTATTAGTACTGAAAAGTCCGATAACACACAAACTTCGCACCCAATTGAGACATTAACAAGTTTGCATACATGAGAGAGATTGAAGTGTTGGAAGCCCCGAAAGCAGTTTAAGTGTTTGATTTGATGCAATGTACTATTATTTTTATAGCAGGTACCTACCCGGGCTTGACTTTGGGAATCTACTGAAAATCTGCAACCCCTCCATCGATTCGTCGTGTGCAGACAGTATTTGTGGAAATTTTTTTCAATAAAAACTATAAAATATTTAGGGAGGAAGTGGCGGGATTGGAATTTTGTATCATCTGATATGTATAACCTCAACAATAACTTTGAAGCGCGCGTATTGCAGTGTGAACAGGTGAAATAAACGTAGAAACTTTATGAAGGAGTAAACCTAGCGAAGCTGTGAAGAAAATCAAAAATCTGCTCCACCGAGTGATTAAAATTGCTAGAAATGCTGCCGTCAGACATATTTATGAATTGCAGTCGTATAAATGACGCTACTTGTGCTTTTGTGTTTAAACGCACAACAATAGATCATATAAATATTGATAAATTATTTTTTTTTATATTGAGATAACCCTTCATCACAATATCGAAATGAAAAGAGGTTTGTTTTGATCGTCACGTCGAGGGTCATATCTTTGTACAAGGTGGCGCAAAAGTCATCACCTTATCGGAAGATGCTATAATTTTTGCAAATGGCGTCAAATGTCAGTTCTGCATTGACATTTGTGAAGTAAACAAAATACACTTCAATAAGACATGAATCGCTATACTCCCCTCAAGAACGCGGAATAATTCGTCGGTGATGTTGGCGCAGCGTGAATTTAGGCGCAGAGTTCCCGGTCGTCCGACACCATCTGGGCAAACACTACGGCGTTTAGCCACTCGCCTAGACTATTATGGGACAATACGAGATGCTAGGTCTGGCCGGCCCTGGAGCAGCCGTTCTGTTGAGAATATCGTGGCTGTGGCTGAAGATCCCGGAGTATCGACCAGACGACGTGTCATGAAATTGGGCATAAACGGCGGTCTTATAGAGAATTTTGGTGAAAGACTTGAAGATGTTCCCTTACAAAATGCAGACAGTGCATCAACTGTTAGCCGTTGACCGCCAAGCGCGTGTAACCTACGCTCAAGCCACCCTCAATCTCGACCACGAGGAAGACAACTTTTCATCGGAAATCATCATTAGCGACGAGACCCATATCCATTTCTGTGGATATGTGAATAAGGAGAATTATCGCTTCTGGGGCACCCAAAATCCGCGTATAATCCACGAAGAGCCATCACATCCGCTCAAAATGACTGTATGGTGTGCTGTTTACGCTGAACGCGTCATCGGGCCTTATTTTTTCGAAAACGCCACGGGCCAAATGACTACTGTGGACGGCGAACGCTACAAAGCCATGCTCAATGATTTTCTCCTCACTCAATTGGATGAATTGGGGCTGGAGAGCATGTGATTCCAGCAGGATGGAGCAACGGCGCATACAGCACGAGCCACAACAGCATTTCCGGGTCGCCTAATCTCTCGTTTTGGTGATTTGCACTGGCCGACAAGATTGCCCGATTATGGGGTTAAGCCCTCAAAAAGAATATCCGTCAAGAATGCGAGAACCTGTCGCCGGAAGTACTGGCAATGCAATGATGGAAAATGCCATAAATCGGGCCTATTTGGTCATCAATTCTGGTCGCGGCCACTTGGTCGATAAGATTTTCTCGACTTTGTGGAAAAAAAAATTAAGACATCAAACAAACACAATCCAAAAACAGAACCAACGTTTTTCATTCATAAAAATAAATCACAGCCAAAGAACATCGAGTTGTCACCACTTTTTGTTTGCGCCACTTTGTACATTGAACAAGTTGAATATATCCTTAATAAAATATCCTTTACCCTTTCCTTAAATGTTGAGTTTTGGCTATGAACAACATTCCCGAAAATTGACAAATTAGTGATCCGTAACAATAACCTTGGAAATCGGTTCACGTTTTATGAAATTATAAGCGATCCAATTTTGCAATATGTATTCTCTTCCTGTGTGTGGGAGAGTTTTGACGCCTTTCCCCCATCAAATTAAGTGGAGATAGATAGTTTACACTAGCACGCCCCACTCTCAAAAACAGCAAAAACATTTCAAATTTCAAAAACTGAAGTTACTTTCAAAACTGGAAGCTCGGCTCGCTCCACGCTCGTTAATTGGTCGCTTGTGGGCGAGAGAATTCAAATTCCACCAGCAGAATAAAAACAAAAATTACTTCCTCAAATGTCCGAAAGCCCAGCGGAGAATTGGGCTTATTTCACACACCAAAGCTTCGCGTGGAACTATTTTAATGGTGCAATTCCATCCCTGCATGTTTTTCCACAGTACAACCGTACGACCAAGGAAATTAGGAAAGTTGTTAACCGCGAGGCGAGAGACCTTCCAGCGATTCCCCCAACCCCCGTTCAATTCGCAACGTGGCAACATTCACTTTCGCTGCATTTAATGAATGCGAAATTATTTCGTGAATTGCAATTAAATCGCTGTGCACTGCAATCGCCGTACTCCCCCTGGAAAAATATGAGGAATATGGGAAAATCGTGTTCGCATAAATGCTGAGAGTAATGTTGAAATAGACGGGTGGAACGCCTCTAGGTTCAGCTGCTCTATTAAGTTGAAATGCGCGCGTTATGCTGAATTACAACGGTCGCCCCCACGCCCCTATTTCAGCACATTCGGCGTAAAGTAGCTCCCTATATTGCTGCAATTACTGCGTTAAGCCGCCATTCATATTCAATTCGGAGCTCCATTAGGGCGCCGGCGATCACGTACGTTTCGGATAACTTCAGATTTTCTTCTCGTTGACGACACCTACATAGCCCGTGACTGGGGACGGGACGGGGAGAGCATTTTTCTTCCTCTAATACCAGTAGCGCCTGAAATGAGTTTTTCTTGATAAAAACTTTCGTACCGGCTGGGGATTACGCTAATGCACTAAAGGCGTTAAGGTGTATTACTCAATTAATTAACATTTTCATTATCGCGCGCGTTTTTTAAAGATAAGTGCACCGGGATGTGCTGCACGTTTCGCTCGTGAGCACCTTTTTGGCGCACCTCTTAATTGCATAAAAGTGTAATTCGCAACGAGCAGGGCGGGGTGGGGAAATAATTCACTTTTTAATTTGAAAAATTCCTTCGATTACGACGTTTTGCAGGATAACGAATTAAAAATTGCACATAAAACGTCCTGTCCCGGCTGATGGATATGAATGGATGCAATAAGACTAAATAATTTAGACTTTGGTCAAGGTGCCTGCAATTGTCCCTGGCTCTGAAGGGTACCTACCTATCTCCATAGAAGGTTCATTCCATTTTGTTCTTGCTCACTGAAAATGGATTAATTTCGTAGTTCGTGAAAGAACAATTAGTTCCCAAGCCTCTAAGCGAAGTGAATTTGCCATAAAAAGTAAATTTTTTCTCTGCCAGTCGAAAAGTGATTCTAAATTTTAAAGTAGGGCTCCGAGATGTTTATCCTTTTGAACGTTGAAGCGTTCACAATAAAATGTTTTTTAAACGCTCTTTGAAGAAAAGTTTAATTGCATAAATGTTTTCTTAAGAAACGTTTAAACGTCTTCGTGTTACTATGGAAATGTTTTGCAAGACCTTTTCCTACCAGTGAAAAAATTCGGCCGGGACCATGTCAGGGCGCATGCCGTTGGTTTAACCTGAAACGAGCAGCGAGTTGTATTCAGAGCATGGAAATATAAACTAAGCACGGAACGGCTGTAAGCCAGATTTAGCGTACGACATTCCCTGATGTGTTGGAATTGGGAATTGGCTGTGTTCGTATGGTCGCTCAGTGCAGGCGTAAATATGAAGAAGGGGACTTACAATTCAAAATTTTCCGAAGTTCTTGCCATAATGTCTATGCCCTCCTTATAATCTATTTACAGGGTTTTACACGATACAGCCGTTCCGTGCTTAGTTTATATTTCTATGATTCAGAGTATATATGTAATATGTAGTCCAGTAAAATGGTCGGAAAAATTTGAGAATTTTAGGTACGCAGGGATCTTGTTTTTACCCGACTGCGCCAGAGTTTTTCGAGTGTATGTATGCATGTAAGCATTTATGCATGTATGTATATTTATTTGGCACGCTCGGTAGTCTAAACGGCAAGATGGATTTTAACTTGAGAGGTGTCGTTAGATTCGTCTTAATTATGAGAGTGACACTGGATATATCAAAATCATAAAAATTAAAATGGCCGATTTTTGGCGCCATATTATATGTCTTCAAAATTTTACTTGCGTCGCTCTAGTTGTATGCTGATAGTGAGTGCACCTAAAGGTATATTATGCTAACATACGTACCTATGTGTCTTACTAGTTAATATTTGTAATAAACTGACAAACTATAACTAATTGGCTGTTGAAGGCTACTTACACAGACTAACAAAAATATTCGTAGGGGGTTCGATGGTGAGTCTAAAACTAGTATAGCGCGACACTACAAAACTTTTAAAGAAAACCGTCAACGCTTGCGACATCAACCCGTGGCCATGCACTTTGGTGCATTGATTTTGCAATTCCAAGCGCTGCATTTTATATATTTCATTCGTAGCATGCCAGAAGCAGGAATAATATTCAGGAGAAGAAGATAGCCGTAGCCGTCTACGCATGGCATCTGTGAATCCGTCCGAGCAGACAAAGAGCCATAAAACACAGCCAAGTGAACCTTTTCCCAGAGTCTCAACAAATGAAGAGTTATAAAATAACCATCTGGCGAGGATCGTTCATTGGGACAAAGGATAATTACCATATGTGTGCTCGAGGGATAGTGTAGTGTAGGTAGAGTAGATTGTAGACTGTAGGAAAGCAAAGGAGACTAAAACGCATTCACACCTCTAGTGCCTAACTGTCGGCCGAATAAAACTTTTCCTGATTTCTTCAGTCACTCACGATTACATACTTCCTGTTCCTATTTAATGCAGCACTTTTCCTGCAATGGCTGATCGACTGATCGCATACCCATGGGCACACGGGAAGACAACAAGTCTTAACAAGAATATTTTAATCAGGACGCGCTTTTACCTGGATCGCTATTATACTAGTTTTTGGGATTCTACGTCCCATTTGTTAGTCAACTTTAACAGTTCCTTAGCGATACCTCGGTAACCGTTAGCCGTACCTACGAACATTTTAAAGATATGTATTTTGTTGGAAAATCAAATTCTCTACAATTTTTGTTAAATACTTTTTTCACGTAAGATTAATAATAAACAAACTAGAAGTCGGAATTTGCGAAACGTGTTGATCAAAAAAATTTTGACACGCTATATCTTTTTGTATTTTGAATTTTACAAAAAAATAAAAAAATAGATTAGAACCCTTTTCTAGAGCATCTTCTTGCTATTAACTTTACGCGGTTATTTTTTCAATTATCAGTTTTTAAGGGTTTTTTAAGGGTTTTACAGGATCACGAAGGAAGAGCAATTAAGGGTAAGTCATGCTTATAAAACCTATATACCTGGTATGCAGCTGTTAAATCCCACGATTTTAAGTAAGCGTACTCCTATAGTTATTACACATTAAATAAATGGCTACAAACTTCAATAAATACAGTAACCGTATCGTGCTACATAATGGCAAAGTCAGGCATTGTTTTCAACTGATATGTAGAGACTTGGAGTTCGTAGGAGGAATAGACTTGGCTCTATAAAAGATCTCACAACTTTCCTAGTGTGAAAGAATCGCGAGACTTGGCTATATTTTTTACATGAAATGTTTTTGATGGGATTAGTTAGTTTGGAAGGTGTGAGTGGAGAATGTGCTTTCTAACCGCACATTTCTGAAAATATCACAAAACACATACCTCACAAGACAGTAAATATTTTGTGTTTATTGTGCTTCATAATTTTATTTGGGTAATTTCCCACACGATCAAGCTCGTTTATACAATTTTTATTTTGATAGCTTAATTTGATATCACAATGCCCAATGCCCCTGTAAGGGTCCCTCTCTAAATGTTTGATGAACACAACACTAAACATAAAAATTTATGAGGATGTCTAAATAAGACCTAAACTTTACCCCTCTTTTAACAACTGCAATATTGAGGTGGTGTTAAAAAATGAACATTCATGCAGGGGTGAAAAAATTTACAATTTTATCTTTTCCGTTTTCGCTTTTCAATGTTTATTACAACTTTCAATTGTTGGACAAATGTTAGCAAAAATGGCGCACACTTGCGGCACAAATGGTAAAATACAATAAACCTCTCCCTATACCTACCCGGGCGAAAAGGTTCGGGGATTGTTCCAGTATACGCAATTTAATTTCAGCGAGGTCCCTTCAAACAAGCTCCGATTTGGGTAAAATTCATTTAGGAATGTATCCATTCAAGTAATGGAAAATGTTCGATTTTGGAAATTTGGATGCGAGGACACGTGGGGGCCATAAAAATCGAAAATGACCAATTCGCACAGAGAAAATCATAAAACTCTGGCGTGCGCGCGGTGCATGAATAGATAAATGCAGAATTTCCCGAATGGCTGTATGAATTTACATAAATAAAGCGGGGTTAGCTGGCGGGAGCTGTCCGAATCGATAAGGCTGGAATTTCTATCAAAATAACATTTTCGCATGTTCCCAGCTAAATGTCTGTCCGTGCAATTAAAACCTTTGGAAAAGTCTGCCTGCCGAGCGGATACAATCACGGCACTTTTTGCGTCCGCTCGCCGCTCGCCCTTTTTACTTCTCGTTTTCCTTTCCTCCACTCTTTTTTTTTATAATTAAATAGTCCGACGATGGATAAAAACTCACCCGGTATTGACCCAAGTTGTTAACAACGCAGGTGAATGAAACATCCCGACCTTGTGTCACCGTCAAATTTTCCAGCTGCGCCAGAAACTCCGGCTCTGGCTCTGTTCCTTGATTATGCCCTACAAAGCAAATATTTGAAGTCCGTTAAAATTGCATTTTGCGAGCTGCGAAAATGATGCAAATTAAAGAGCTTAGCGCACAGGTGTGGAGGGATGCAGGAATGCAGGGCTGCAGGGCGGGGGTCGGCCGGATGCGGCGCTTACCTTTCACTAGCACAATGGCTACCAGTATGTTGCAGAAGAGTTGTACGAGAATTTTCACCCGGACGCTGATGTGGCCCCTAGACTGGCCCATTTCGAGCGTGTTTTCGCGCACTACACCCGAATTTATGGTGTCCTGAAGAAACGGCTCTGTTGACTTCATACCATGTTACCGGCAGGGCCTCGTAGGCTGCTTTTCTGCTTTGCCGAGGATTGATGGGGCCTTCTTAAACATTCGTGCTGCTGCTGCAGGACCTGCGAAAAAAGGATGACAATGACAGTCATACAGTGGTGGATAGCGGGTAATAAAGTTTAAAAATTCTTTATGGCATTGTGCTGGCATATTTCATGCCGAATTTACTGCCGTCGTCATTGAGAATGCTTCCGGGGAGAGATATGTGTTAAACATTCGAAAGAAAAAAACGGAA
This sequence comes from Neoitamus cyanurus, assembly GCA_947538895.1. Classification (NCBI taxonomy): domain Eukaryota; kingdom Metazoa; phylum Arthropoda; class Insecta; order Diptera; family Asilidae; genus Neoitamus; species Neoitamus cyanurus. The sequence goes on from OX384546.1 coordinate 20,516,667, forward strand.
AATGAATTTCACTTTTAATGGTACATATTTTGGCTGATATTGCGCTTGACGTGGTTTTATGCCTGAAAACATCACTAAAATACTCCCATGGTGCATTTACGATAATACTCACAAACGCCAGATGGGCGATGGTGCCTTTCCTACCACCAAAAAAAAAAACGAATTTTAATTAAGTAGCTGGTTATTCCCGAACATTTGGTAATGTGCGAAACTATAATAATAAATTGAAAGAAGCGCCAGTATTTTTTGTATGTCATATCATCCAACATGGTCTGTCAGACCCGGCGATTTAATTTAATACACACAGTCAAGAATCATTAATTTATAAATTAAGTAAACTAGGTTTTCACTCTTCAGTCCTTTCGCGGTTTGGTACTTATTTAAAAAATATTTAAAATAAAAATTGGCCTTTCAAGAAAAAATGTTGATTCAAGAGTCCCATAAGGCAGTCATCTGGGTCCACTGTTATTCTTGCTATTTATTAATGAATGACATTGTGGACAGTTTTCATTCGTCTAAATTTTTATTGTTTGCTAATGATTTGAAGTTATTTTGCAGAATTGATTCTAAAGATGATTGCAGTCTTATTTCGAATGATTTAGACATGCTTCATCAATGATGTAATCTTAGTAAATAATTTTTTAATTTCTCTCACACTTACAAAGTTTATCAAAGAAATGATTGTGAAAGTGTAATATTTGTTTGTCACTCGAGCTGTGTTCTTTAATTGTAATTGGTTGATTACATTCCAGGTTATCATCCTAGGTGCTTATTTCTTAGACTATCAAATTTAGCATTAAGAAGGTAAGTAATCTGTGTAGTGCTTGTAAAAGACATTTTATCACATAGAATTAAATCTCCTGAAGTTTTGTCTCGTATTAAATTATATGCACCAGAAAGATAAATTCTTTTGAGGTCCTTATTGTACGTTCCTTTGTATACAACTAATTATGGCTGCCATGAACCTATTGTAAATTGTATAGCTCACTTTAATTGTGTAACTGATTCAATACTTCACTTTGCCCCGAAATTAATTTAAAGTACCTCTCTTAGAATCTACCTATTCTATTCTCTTTGAATATAAGGAAGTAGTTAAATTTTGTATAGTTTAGGTAGCATACCTGATAAGATAAGATAAGATATACAATCTAGAGGCAATAAATAATTGAGTTAAATTAAAATGTATGCAGTGGAATTATTCAATTTACAATTTTGTTGAAGCCGGTCAGGAAATTCGTTCGTGGTTCTGAGAGGATTCAATTTCAATTCAAGTGAAGTGCGGCAAGCTGCACCGTCTTATTGAGAAACATACTTCCAATACGGAGATTGAAGACCTGGGATGGACTGCAGCAGAGATTTCTCAAGGATAGTCTGCCACTTCACATAGTTAACTATTCCGTTAAGGAATACAAGTTGTCCAACTCCTTGTGCAGACATGCATCCCCAAACCATCATTTATGTTGGGAATTTGGTTCGTTTGTTAATTGTATAGGCTTGAAATTTTCACAAAATATTCTAAAACATTTTAATGTTTTTTAATTGAAAGAGTTACCAAATATTATGACTTAATTATTCTTCGAAATCAAACTCACTAATTAATTTTTCATGACAGATTTTTATGTAAAGTACACGCGAATGACGTAAGCTATGTTACGTTAAAAAGAACAAAATGGCGGCCACCATAAGTCAAAATGTTTGACAATAAAAAAAAGTTCATTAAATATCATTAATATGGGTATCAAATGAAAGCGAGTGAGTACAATACGTTGAACTATATAACGTCATTATAAACCCAAAATGGTGGTTGTTCCAAGATGGCGGATTATCTCGTTCTTGACAACTACCTCAAAATGGGTATCAAATGAAAGGTGATTCTTATCCCAATATGGCGTGAGCCCCAAGATGGTGGATTAAATTTTTCTTCAGAATCGTCTTGACATGGGTATCAATTGAAAGGATTTGAAGAGCAGGCTACGACCAGCTACGTGACGTGAATGCCATAGGATAACAAAAGAAAATCGCTACTTCATTCGTAACGGCGACTATATGCACTGCGCTGACTGCGCAATGCGCATTGCAGTTGGAGTTGAATTCAGACAAACCAGAATACTGTGCAGTACCCAGATTGCGCAGCCATTCGCGTGTCATGAGTTATGAAATAGCTCCTATACACTTGGAAGACGTCACCACAATTTTTTGAATTCTAAAAGTTGGAGGCCCCTCTGAAAGTATATGGGTAGCCCGCCCCGGCAAATAAAACAGTGCAGGTGGCTAGTAATGTATAGCTACCCACTATGGTAGAAACTAAGTACATATGTATATTTAAAATTAGCAGAATAAGTCATAATAAGCAAAATAAAACTTATGAGTTTTCTCGATATTTTACCCGGAAAATCCTTAACATTTCAAAGAGGTCAGCATCCACATGGATCGTGTAATTTAAAAATTAAACGCAAAAGTGTACTTGAATGCAAAAGCAAAAAAAGAAAATTTAAATTTGAAGCGCATAGATGCAGCGCTAAGGAAATTCTGAGAAAGGAAAACTTTTCGATCCTTTACGGGGTCGTCAAACTTCCGGCCTTCGTTAAAGCAGAGGCAGCAGAGAGTTTGTTTTCTTACATATTTAAGGCAAAACTTTCCTGAGAATCTGAAAATACTCATGTACTCCGGGAGCCATTGCCAGTGCTCTGTCTTGCACTCGGGTAGTTTTTTCCTTAAACTAGCAAAAATCAATTTCCGCTCTTATGATGATTAAGTGCAAAGGAGGAATTGCACTGACAGCCTCCTCGACAGCCCCTGGAGTACCTATACCTGGTCTCTCGTTGAGCTCACCTGGTGGCGACAAAGGGATGCAGCAGGAAGTAATGTCATGTGAATATGAAATACCTTAAAAGCCATTTGATGTTCAAATTGGGGAGAGGTAGTGCGCTCCCACGGGCTGGGAGTGCTGTTTTTTAGGCACACAGCTCACAAGGGTTTCCGTCTTCTGATTTGCACAGGTGTAATTAAGCGAATGCAGCAGGGCCGGGTGGGTGCTTGCGCTTATCTTGATTCCATCAGACTAGCGTTAGTGCTGTGCCATGAGCGTGCACGATAGTCGCTTTAATGACGAGCCAACCAGCACTATCTGGGGAAGGGTGCTCCAAAACGCAGAGATTAGCTAAGACAACAGCCAACCGGCATGGCAGGCACAGGTTGTGGAGGATTTCATTATGAAGGGCCTGATCCCCTATTACGGACAATCAAGTCCTAATCCCAATACACTTGAGTTTTTCGATGATGCCTAAGTAGAGATCATTAACGAGAACCATTTAATTGATTGCTCCTCGTACTCGGCTACAGCCTTGTTAGGGGCTCAACAAGCTTCCCGTATCGATTACTTATTAATTTATACGGCCTCCTGGCCTGAGCTTGCTCATCGGCTTAGTTAATCAAGTTGATGTCTGTGTTTGCATAGTTGTGTTTAATTACGTGAAAAATACTGCAATTACGGTCGGGATGATTCCATCAAGAACAACATCGTAAAGTGTTTCGTAGACCCTCGACATACACGGACATTTGTAGTTGACCTTCAATGGAGTTATTTTGCGATGACGAACTTAAATCACTCTCAATCGCCTTTAAAGATTACATGTGTGCATTTTGTTATTTTCAGTTAGTTAAGTAAGTTTTAATAAATGCAATAAAAAAGTAAATAAAATAACTGTAAAAAATATCTTAAAAAAAAGCTTTTATTTAACTCAAATGTACCTACTAATAAAAAAAAAAATATATTTAATTTAACTACATACTTATGGCATTTTTAAAACTTCTGAAATGTTAACAAACTGTAACCAATTTTACTAAGCGACTTTACAACGGCGACTATGTGATGTTAAAGCTTGTTGCCACAGTTTTCACACAACATTTTACGGTATTCGACACACGGACACACAGACACGCACAGATGGACACACGTGGGGTACAAACAGGTACCCCATACTTCCTATACCGATTACACTATATGCAACTCTTCAATAAAATTATAGTGCTCAGAAAATCACGAACAATTTGGTAGACATAATCCATCCATTCGCGAATTGAATTGTTGAAGACTTGGCAGAAGAAGTTAAAGAATTTTATATCTGAAGATATGGAAGTAGACGTACTCATTATAGGTCACTTATTTATCAAAATTAATAACATTTTGACCAACCAACCTGAAATTACATTTGATGGAAAACACGTCAAGCGTATTTTTGTTTCATGCGCTGACACGTTTTGTTTTCATTTCTCTGCCAGAGACCCAAAACATTTCCGGGGTAAAGAAAAAATAGTTTAAATCGTACTCGACAAAATATTCCACCTTCCAGTTAAAATTGCATTGAAATTTGTTAGGCCGTTCCCGATATTATCCATAAGATTAGAAACAGAGAGACAACAATTTTAAAAACCTTTGTTTGGGTTTTGGTATCGTGTAAATGAACATTCATATCATGAGCTAAGAAAGTGGCAATTATTTCGAAACCACAGACGATAAGAGCCCAATTTCATCTCCAAAGCCGTCTTCATATTAAATTTCATTAAAATTTCTTAAAATTGAGATATTTCGATAACAGATTCGAAATCAACGACCCCAAAAACCCCCTAGTGTTGATTTTCATGTCAATCCCTTAAAGTATAACTTTTTCGGTAGTCATCTTGGAACCGCCATATTGAAACCTTACACTTTACTACAAAGCAGCTTATTTTCTAATCCAGGACATATAGTATCTGTCGTACAATTTTCCAAATTCGTTTAGCCGTTAAAGCGTGATTGAGTAACAACAAATGTTAGTGCGTTCATTATCTTCGATCTCGAGAGTTTTCAATGAAAATTGTACATTTTCACAAGTTTCCTATACGGTCAGTAAATGCTTTCTCTTAATGTGTATTTTATGTATTTTTTGTTAAATTATCAGTTGGATGTAATTTCCTATTGGCAAATGATAAATAAATAAATCTAGCCTTTACCTCATTTCAACATCTCCAACAGTGTGAACGTTTTAACATGGCGGTCCAATAAATACTAAAAATGCAACTTGATCTTCAGGTTTTCATTACATTTCCACTTAGAGTTTTTAGGGCGCTGATTCCAAATAGACCCAGCGAATCGGTAAGGCAAAAGAAAAATACGTTCCGAACTACGACTTAAAAAATACAAATATACCCTGTTCGTCCTTCTAGAAACAAATTACTCCCTAGAGATCGATGGGACTATAACTTTAGTTACCTAACATACATAAAAGTTGTAAAGTAAGAATTGGATTGGCTTGTTGGATACAAGATAGAGGCAGATGGAAAAGCTCATTAAGGATAAAGAACGGCCCCTCCCTCCACCCCTTATCATCGTTCTATAGGTTGTTAACATTTTGAAATTTTGTTTAATATATATGATGGACAATTGCCATAAAGAAAATCAATAAGATTCTGCTTTAGTATTCTCTGATATCCAATACTGCTCCAAATGTGTGCTACATTTAGTGCCCATTCCGCTGCTAAAATTAGTGTCACCCTATACGATGAAAGACACTTTTAAAAATCAATTTTAGCACGCTCTAACTTGTTTTATTACCGGTCACCTGCTTTGGACGTCTGTAGAAAATCCTTTCGCTTAATTCCCTGCCGGACGTTGTTTAACGACGACAAGGCACTTCGTAAGTGCCGGACAAATCAAACTCTTCCGTACTGCGTCCCAGGGCACACATCTCGCCGGCACTAAAACCACTTTGTAAAGTTGAAGCGCTTAAAAACTAAGCAATCCTGTAAAATTGTAAAGATCTCCCCTAAACTATGTCTGCGAGGGCCGAGCAACCCGGTATCGCGTGCCACATCAATGGCACGTCCCGGCACGGGGCAGTCCCAGCCAGTCAATAAATTCAGCTGATTTTATGATGTTTCACTCGTCCCGGGTGCCATGGTGCTGGCGGAACTTTTGATTTTGCAATAACTTGATAAATGGTCGCCATAAACGAACGGTGGCTTTCATGGTGAAAATTTTATCACCCGCGCCGATAATAAATGATCGGCCGAAACTTTTGTGATAAACTCATAAAACTCAGGTGAGCAGGCGCTGGGGCGGCACCGTATTTCATCTCCAGAATTTGTGCCAATAAAACAAATTTCTTATGCATTCAAGTGGGGGCCGCTGGCTTGGATTTGAACGCACCGCCGACCCACCTTATAGGTGAAATGCCACGGGTTTCTGGTGTGCTGTTTTTTGCCCTGACAGCGACGTCTTTCGCTTCGGTGGTCTTGCAGTAGAATTATGCTTTTGGTCCGGGCATTTTTGCGTTTACGTAACTGCTCGTTGGAGATATTAAGGGCCGCCCCATAAGCGGGGTTTTTGCCCCATCATACAACGGCAGAGCCCCACAATTTATTCCGGAGCCCTCCCGTGTTTTTAGTGGCCTTTGAGGCGCACAACAGATCCCTGACACATGCAAGCACGGCACCCGATAAGTACAAAACCAACGCTCCTCCGCCTGGTCCTTTTGCGGAAGACGACGGAATGTTTGGAGCCTCGGCGAATAAAGAAGTCAAAAGGATCCGGCATTGCTCCACGTACAACTGGCGGCGGGGCAGCACAGGGCGTTCAACAGGTCGTCGCCTTAATGGGGCCACCGCAGCTAAGAGGAATTCGAGTCCTTAAATAAGGCTGAGCCCCGCGAAAAATTTAGAGGACAATTTTTTTTAGGGCGCTCGCCCGCCGCGCTCGTTAATGAAGACAATTTTCTTTTTTATTGTTGTCGGTTAAATTCAATTATGCCAAGAGGATTTGGCATCTTACTTTCACCTTCTTGCTTTTGGACGGCAATCTAAATTGGAAATTACATTAAGCGCGGCCCGGCCTGATCTATAGCGGTTGAGCGGACGGAAAATGAATTCTATGATTGGACGGCGCCCTATTTCCCTAACGTTTGTCCCCCGAACAAGCTGTGCCATTAAGTACCAAATGAATTGTGAAGAACGGGCCCAGGTTGAGCTGCCGCAGTGGCTCCAGCCGATAACAGCTTTATTGGGTGAGTGATTGAATTGTAATATCGATGGAGGTTCATAAATTCATTGTATGACTCCAGCAGAGCATTCCGAAAATAGGCCTCCAGGCCTATGAAATTTATGAAGGTGTCATACGACGCACAGAACTCTTATGATAAATTTAAAAAAAAATTTGTTCACGAAAACAACAAAACGTCTGCCTACAAGTTGATTAGGTATAACGCATGCAATTTCGGTAGACTACATCTGCTATTCACATTTTAATAACGATAAATTGTAAAAAAACAATCTATTCGACGTCATGGCCTTTGTTAATACTACATACGTTTCATATCATTTATCATTTACATAGATGCGCACATTAACTATGTAATAAAAAGAGCTATCTACCCCACACACTAATCTAAAAAACAACATTAAATAATGGAAAGTTTTTGTATTAAATTCTGCATACTGACTACCTAGTGAAATTCAAATTGCCGCGTTAGTATACAGAGCGTTACAAAGTCACCTCAAGGTGACGTAAGTATCAACTCTTAATAAATTTTTCAAAATTTTTACAAAAAGTAGTACACGTAGAAGAGTTTTTTGCCGCTCCGGAACTATTGGGAAATACTGTATATTGAGCTATCAATTGTCAAGTAATAGTGGGTTTAAAATATGGCAACCCTAAGGTTAGCGCACACTCCCGGCAACCACTCCAACTTGCCCTAACATTAGGAAATAACAAAGTCGTGTTACGCTATTTTTTAATAATGTTACTTCGAATGAGAAATGAACAAAAATCAAAAATGTTTTGAATAAATTACATTTTTTACTCGACTATGGCACACAAAAAAATAGGGTTATGGGTTTGGCAGTCTATGTATGTGTGTATGGATGTTCATCTGTTTTTTCGTGCTCCTTCTTCAAATTTGGACAAATGAGATGTCGTTGAATTTTTATGGATGCTCTACGTAACATAGGCTGTATAACGTTACATAAAAAGCAAAATGGCGGCCACAATAACTCAAAATGCCTGACAATAAAAAACAAATTTCAACAAATATTATGAATATTGATATCAAATGAAAGCATTGGCCGAGCACAATACGGCAAACTATATGACGTCATTCTAAATCTAATATGGCGAAAGTCCCAAGATGGCGGATGCCCTCTTTCTTCAAAACTTTCTCGATATGGATATCAAATGAAAGGGTTTGACGAGCAGAATACAACAAGATATGTAACATCATTCTAAACCCAATTTATCTTAAATCAGAAAACCGCAAAATGTTTTAAATAAAATAAAGTATGAAAACTAAAACCCCTACGTCCTCAACTGCTCTTTAAAAAGTTGTAAACAAAACGTTGCTAGACCTCTATTGTGTATAATAATAAATCAGAAAATCACATACTAAAGTCAATGAATTCTCTTGATAAATACGCCATCTATAGTGACTACATTCAGTATTGTGATAAAATATTCGGCTATACGTAAACACCGTAGTCACACGTAATTAAAAAGTTTGTCGTAATTGAGATAAATTTGATTTACTGAACTGCGAATTTCAAAAATAACAACCCAGTAGAAATTAAAATACAACGATCAATACAGTGGGTACATTTACTTTGTAAATTTACAGTCATTTTGGTTTATGACCTAACAAGCGGACGGACGGGCAGAAGGCCCTTCGGATGTGGAGCCCTCAAAAGCTTGTAGACATTCTCCTTTTATTTCTTAATGCGAATTAGGTACTTAACCTTAGCCAAAATGAATCAATGAGGGCGCCAAAAAAGGACATTTCAGGTCCAAGCTTATACCAACTCGTATGCGAGGTGGTCATTCATCTCTCTCTGTATTTTGAAACCATATAAACACATAATTTAGGGGCCCCAATTTCTGCTTGCTGAGCACTCGACTCTGCCCAGCTCTTCCAGTTACTACATCGTGTATTTTAGCAGTGGCTGGTCATAAAGACTTGTGTGTGGTCATTAGCTCCGTTCATTGGACTTCCAGCTGAAGTCAATGGCTCATTTGATCCTCTTCCACGGTATGTCAATCCATTGACTTACTGAGCTCTGAAATGATGTGGCGACTCCCCTTCCATCGATGGCAATTTGTAGCATAATTGCCGTACATCGACCAGCTAAGCACTACAAGATACCAGCGGCGAGCAACAGAGGGCCGGGCACCGCCTCTGTTGGGTGCACGCACAAAAGAGCACCACCCACCCTCCGTTGGGGTAACGTGGTAATAAATTTTTATTCGCTCTTTGCACCAGCACCTTCTGGAGCCGAACTCGAGAGTGGTTCGGACTAATTGCGTAGATAATGTTCAGTTTATTTGTGGATACGCCGTCAATGCGCTCTAATATCGCCCTGGTGAGTGTCCTTTTATCTCGAATATTTGGGCGGACTCGCAACATGCTTTTCGGACTATAGTGGCTCCATTCGGCCATTCCGGACTGATCCTTTCCAATTAATTAACTGCTCATCCCTTCTTTACTCGGATGTTTTGGTCTGGAGATTTTGGCGAACTCCAAAATCTCCGAATATTTTGTGCTCGTCCGTTTTAGTGCTATCCATGGAAAGTGTGTAGGCCCTTGCTGCAGGGTACTGTGCAGCAGACATAGTAGAGGCACCACCCATCAATTATGCTCTAAAAACAATTTAAATAAGTAAACTCCCTTTATTATCAAATTTCGGCCTGAAACTTTTACGTAGAATAATTTGTGGTTCCACTTTAAAAATACAAAAAGAAGTTCGAATTGTTTTTTTGGAATATATTTCTAAAAATATTTCGGCTGCACTATATTTTGAATTTTGATCAAAATGTATAGCGGGGGATAATTTTCAGCTTGACGCAAAAGTCGACTTCCAAATAGGCACAACCGTTCCGGCAGTTACGACCGGAAAATCGTAAAAAAAAAATCTCCTTATAGACACGGTTCAAATTGAGAATCTTTTCTTGTCTCTTAAGGCAAGTTAAAAAGTAACTATGGCCATTTGGACTCTCCACCTATTTAAAATCGGTGATAACATGGTTTGGAGATAACTGAATTTCCGCCTTCCTCGTTTCGTTCTCATAAAAACGGGAATAAAAAGACATCGTTTCGAAATACTTCAGCGTGGCGGCTAATTAAAAGGAGCTTCTTACAGTTATTCCAAAATCCTTTCGTTCGCCCCATCAACGAGCGCATAAAACTCCTTATTCCGCCCGAAGAATACTGCGGGAAGCACGTTAAATACTTTCATCAACGTTTGCCAGCGAATGTCGCAGTTTTATGTCGCCATCGTAATAATCTGAAAGGATGAAATGTTTCAGTAGGTTGAACTAATGAATGCCTGAGTCGTGATATAGCGCTGCGTAACACTATGTCAGTCACTGTGCACACCATGCCGGCAAACGCTCGCTGTGTCGGAGGAGCACCAAAAGCAGGCAATATATCCAAGAAAATGTCACCGAAATCTTAAATTTCTGAGCGTGTCAGAAGCAACTATGGGGCCCGAGCACCAGCAGCTCTCCCGACAGACATACCAGAAGGAAGCCGTTGTGGCGGTGGAGTAGTAGCGGGATATGTACGAGCATAACTTAAAATAGTTAAAACAAATGGCGTTCATTACTTCACGCGTTATTTGCGCCGAAAGATTGTCATGAACAGCAGGAAGCAGAACATGCTCTACGGGAATCGGGTAAGTACTTGTACATGCCCCCCGACAACCCCCAAGTTTGCTCAACTCAAACCCAGCAAATCTTCGCAAACGACACACAAAGTCCTCTACTTAATTAGTTCCGCACGAAATTAATTTGCCGATTGTTTTATTAAGAATTTTGCGAAACTTCTTCCGACTCATGCATGCCTGGGAGACATCCACACTGGAGTAACCCCTCCGATATAGTGCATCAACGCAAAGCCCATTATTTTGTACGGTGTGTAGGTAGGTTTATCTTGGGATTGCAGATCAGCTAATATCTAAGATCAGTAAATAGAAACAACCCTGCCGCATATCTCTTATGCTTATACTAATATTTTTTTATGGAGGCGCCCCCTATACATTTGCTTATTTTATTTATTTTAATATCTTAATAAAGCAAATTTTCCAGATGTTTTGAAAAAGTAAAATACACATTATGGAAAAAAAAAAGGGGAACACTTTTACGACGAAAAACAAGACAAAATGCGTTGTCCCAATGAACGGCCTTAGGGCCAGCACACACGGCGCTTTTCTTAAAGGTGTCACAACCATAGAAATATAATCTAATCGGAAACGGCTGTCAGCCAGATTTAGCGTAACACATTCTCTGATGTGTTAGAATTTACTGTGTTTGTATTTGTGGAATAAATATTCAGACATAATCAGAGGGAGCATTTAAAACAAAATTTTCCAAAGCTCCAGTCATAAAGTTCGACCCCCCTTCTGTTCAACTTACACGCTGCCATTCATTCTATAAGCTATCCTGGTTTAGTGGGATTTTCAACGTCCCCTTCGCTCGATGTTATGCTGTACTCCACTAGTAAGCTATACTTTTATGGTGGTCGCTCATGTACAAAGTTTTTACACAATACAGTCGATCCGTATTAACTTATATTTCTATAGTCATGACACCTCGCACCTATTAGTTGGGGAAAACAAATTGTTTCATTGTAGTTTCTGAATATTTGTGAATTCGTTGCATTTTATAAAACAAAAGCGTCGGGTGCTTGATATCAATTGTTCGTCATTAGCTCGAGTTATTATAAACATGTAGAAAGCATCCCACGCTTTTTTTACATTAAAGTTAATTTTTTTGTCAATCAGTTTATTCTCATTTAAAGCATATTTAAAAAAATTAAATCATATCGAGCTGGCGGACTTTCTATCGCTGTTGACCAAAATCTTTATATTTTAAAAACTTTTTTTGCTTTTAAGTAAACATTGCTAAAAAAGCGTCTTTTTTTGGTTTTTTTAAATTATGATATTTTTTTAAAAGTTTTAGTCTTAAAACAAAACCCGATTGTAAATGTAATGAGGAGATTCAAGTCTTTGCATTTCATATATAATACATATGAGTTATTTCATTTATATTTTTGTAACCTAGCCATTACATCTATAGATATTTCATTCTTTCTCCTCAATTTCGAAAACAACCCATGTTATTTGTCTTACTTCATTTTCACCGTCAACAATTTGTTTTCACTATTTCGAAATGTTTTCCCATTTTCGTTTTTTACATATTTGTCGATATTTTTCAACAGTATTAGTAAATTTAACATTCTTCATTTTACACCCGGTCCCTACTGCACCCCCTTTCCTATATGTTCCAACAGAGGGGAGTGGTCTCATATTTTGAAATTTTGGTAGCAAATTCGAAATTAGTGACCCCATAAATCTTCTAGTGCCGATTCTCATGGCAATCTCTTAAAGTTTAACTTTTTCAATAGCCATATTGGATCCGACATCTTGAATTTGGAAATTTCATAAAATTATTGTATTGCCATCAGTTCTTAATACGTGTGTAAAATTTAAAATTTTGCAGACATCTGGAAGTGGGGGAAAAACAATTTGAAAGATTTCGTTTCATACATATGTACATACATATTATATACACGGTCAAGCTAAATAAACGCGTTTAAAAAGGCGCCAATGCACAATTATCACTTAATTTGCTTTGACTTTAGATGTTGCACAAAAATGCAATCTCTTCAAAAGGAAACCTGTTCTGGCAAACTATTTTTCAACTTTGTGAAAATACTGCTCAACGAATTTCTCACTGTGACTTTCATATTGAGAAGAAGTGCTTCAAACTCGCTACTCCTGGGGAACGCTTGATATATTTCCCGCTAGCAAGATAGCATAAAACATTTGACTACCATGGAATGAAATCATTCTGGTATTACCTAAAATTTTATGATGCATGTTTTATTTCGTTTATTTTATTTTCGTACACATATTTTGTTCTGCAACATGATTTTTTGATTCATGTGTTACATAGTTTTCTTTTCAAGACGTTTAAATTTAAAATAAGCCATTTTGATGACTTTTATTTGAAACGGCGCCCAAAATCTATCAACTTTAAGAGATTTAAATTCTGCAGACAAAATGCAGTATGTTGACTCCTATTGCGTTCGTGTTCTTTTTTAATTTTCAAGAATAGATAATCCACAATATTCTCATAAAGAGCATTTTCAATAATTTATACGACAAAACGAGTTAATCTCAAAGTTTCCGGCTCGGCCAAAACAAAAATAAGGCCTATCTGCGGTTGTTGCTCCAGCGGCTGCAGACACGGAATATCATCAGTTCCTGGCTGTCAAATGAGGACCCGTGTGCGGTTTCTGCATCCCCAACTGCCAGCTGCAGAAAAAGCGAAAAAAATTTGTGGGGAAAAACGAAAAATTCTGCGAAAGACAGAAAACTAAAAAAAAAATGCTATTTGTTTTTTTCTCGGCAGACTTAATTAAACGTCATTACGAGGAAATTAGCCTGGCTGGCAACGGGAGAGGAAAAATTAAAGTTTAAAGCGATGCGCCCCCTCTGAATTGTACAATCGGGGCAGAGCCCCAATACACCACATCCACCCCACTGTTGCATTTTCACAATTTTCTGGATTTTTAACGAAACATTTTTTTTTTCCCGCTGTGGGAATCCACCACCGCCCATTTCGGCGTTGCCACTTTTGTTCGAAAAGGTTCAAAGCATTTCCGCCTCTGTCCTTCTTTTGTGAAGCTGAGAATCCACTCTAAATCTCCAGGAGCTTCTAGTTATCTACGGGGGGGCTGAAATGGTTTTTACAAAATCTCGCAGTTTTAATGAGTTTTTCATGTCTAGTGGAAAGTTAATTTCAGACAAACTGCTCCATGTCTCTGGCGATGCACCTCTCGTGGCAGCGAGCTAATGAGAGACCAGCCCTTTTACACTTTGTTTAAATTTGGCTTAGATTGAACATTCCGGGAGAAGATTCTGTTTCGAGCACCTCTGGGAAGCCTGTGGCGACCCAGCCCCCTGCCCCTGTGCTGTGTTCCATTCAGACCGAGTAAATCCCAATTTCGATCGAACGCTCAAACCCACCACAAGGCTCATTTGGTCTATGAAAACGTGCGGAATTGATTGAGCTGCAGCTGCACCTTATCCTTACAAATCGCTTCTTCATCTCCCGAGCAGTTGCAGGGGAGCAGTCAGCAGAATAAGGAGCCCTTAGTTCTGATTACCTCAACCAGGTCAATTCCTTCGCTTGTTTCCCGTATTGAAATTGCAAAAAAGCTTCGTTACCCTGAGCAGCTTACCAGCAGCGGACGGAAAATTAATATAAGAAGTCAGTCTTTCACCTATTCAGCTTGCGGGAAGCCCTGTCTTGAATGGCTTTCCCAAGCAACAGCAGGGAATTCCTCCACCTGAAAGAGTTACTCTCTCTACCTCGGTTCCGCTTGAAAGGAGATAATTCAAAGGCCGAGGGAGTCCCTGCTAGTCTGCATTCACTTCCGCGCAAGTGGGGCAAACATAAGAGAAATCCCCCAAAGTCAAAATTACATTTGCAAATTGGCGAAGTCCATTTTCATAACGTCTTCTATGACGAGTCTTTTCTGGGTATCTCTCGAATAGAAAGCGCTCCAAAGCTCGCCTCTCGGAGGTGAACAGGAAAAACGTTTTAAAACGCACCCCAGCATCCCACGTCGACCTGTCCTTAATTTGGAGCATGGCTCCCAGGTGTATGTCGCTGTCACATCTTGGATGATTCTACGGCTTACTTAAGGAAGCCCCCTGTCATGTAAATCACATATACACGGCAAAAGTCTCAGCCGGTGTGTAGGAACAGGTAGGGTACTGTACTGTCGTTGTCGAGGCAGGTCGACAGTAGGGTCCCATTCATAGTTCCCCCGAAAGACACACGCGCTCCAGTGTCCCCCTCTCGCTGAAGGGGGCCCTCCAGCTCGTTACGATCAACAAGTCGCCGCTTAATTGAATTGTAGGAGCACCCTATGAAAATTCAAAGGACCCGAGCCAATTTCATTTGCATATTTTATGGTCGAATGTTAATACCCTTCTGTCAGGATGGGATTCTTGGCAGCGCTTGAGCAATGTACCCAACGCTCCCAGCATCTGTCGGGAGTTATCTATTCATATTCAAATGGGGTTCAGCGTTTAACGGGATTTTTGCGAGATGTCCACGACTCGTGGATCTCATTATCACACCATGGGTGCTGCACCCAGCGATATTGCGGGGCCATTATCAGCACCCTGCTGTTGCATGATGGCCTCGCCCTGCAGGTACTTTATGCTACCTGCCTTCCCCATTTGGATTAATTGGAACGATGGTGCGGCGCACCAGGACTCAGCATAGCCGCAAGGATTGCTGCTTACCAATAACTCAGCAAATCCGAAACCGCTTAATTAAGGGTGCACGACGCTTATGAATACCACGCTTTTGTTAATTACTCGGGGCGCTTCCAGGAGGAGGAGCGACAGGCCCACGCTGCATTAATCCTAGAGCGGGCGCGGTGGTGGGTAATTGCTACGACAAATTGAATTATTCATTGTTTCTCGTTGACTCCGGCTAATTGTGTCGCCGAATTCCTTTAATTAAATTTCGTTTTCATATTTCGCAGGTTGCGTTTCATATAGTTGTAGTCAGGAGTGGGTGCAACAATTTCTAGATACATATCTCAAATAATCTGCGCACACAAGAAGGTAGCTACTTAAATTTGGTCGTGGTAGCCACCCTTTGAATTTTGACTATGCAACCAAAATAAAAATTATACTATGAAAGGAAAATTTATCAACGGAGTCAACGGATGGCATCTGGACAATGCATCTGGTTTTACCAATTACAAGCTTTTTGTTATCGAACATGTACGAGGCATGTGCAGAAAGTAAGTGTACTGGATTTTTGTTGGTTTCAAACATTTTAATTAAAAAAAAATTTTTACATGGTTACATCAGTACATATGTGAACTATTTTTCCTCGCAGTCGCCATCCCTCTCGATGCACGTAGTGAGACGAACGATAAATTATTTTTTGCCTTGGTCAAAGAACTCGGCCGCCAACTCCTTTGTCCACTTATTCACCTCCCCTTCACTTCCTCGCCAGTTAAAATGTTTGTTTGTTTATTTGTTTGAAATCGTCTTTTGGTTTCAGGGGTATAGTGGGCAACCCAAGTTTCGTCCCCTGTAACAATAGAGTGCAGAAAATCATCACCTTTAAGTTCATACCGATCCAAAAACTGTTTGGAGGTTGTAACTCGATTCAATTTTTGCTGCTCTGTCAGCTATTTTGGGACCAACCTTGCACACAGTCAAGTCTGCGGTCGCCCCAAACAGCTTCCTCAATTTTTTAAACAAGTGAATCAGTCAAAATCGACGGTCTTCCACTCCTTTGCTCGTCGTGCACATCAGTACGACCGTTTTTAAATTCACGACACCATTTAAACGCACTAGTACGATTCATCACTCTTTCGCCATAAACGGGACACGTTGCTGTGACTACAATTTCAATCGTATTGATGCGTTCTTAGGCTCGTTGGAAATGGAGGAGCTAAGCTACACGGCAGTGTGACCAACATAGCAAAATAAAATCCCTCTCACGGACCCTAGTAGTACATCTGCTTTCTGGACATGACTCATAATAAATCACCTCTATCGAATTTTTCCACTTATTACAAATCATGTAACCGAAAATGTTCAATTAGTAACAGTCTTAAATAAAATTAATATTCAAAAGTAATCAATATTTTAATAAATGATAGACCGAACTGAACTTCGCTTTCAACAAGGTGTGGTTGAAGTTATTGGGGAGATTATTGAGGAACTCCGATCGTTATTTTTAGAACAATATTTTATTTTCTCCTGTTGTAGTACGTTATTGACGACGGTTGCCGTAGAGTAGAGAAGTCGTCAAATTCACCCGATAAATAGCACAAGCATAAGAAACACAATTTCTGAATATCTTCAACAGCTTTCATAAACCTTTCAAAATGAAGAAGATATCAACACTACCGTGGAAGAACTCAAAACCATGGTTAGTTTAATCAGATAAAATTTTTATAATTTGGCGGGCAGATAGAAGACAGTTGTGGCTAATGACTGAAAATATGGCCCGCAAGTCAAAATGTTTGCACATGAAAAATCTATATACATATATAAAAATGGATGTCCCATATGTATGGAAATGTTCAAGCATAACTGCTTTGGAGAAAATTACACTAATCTTGGTATACCTACTAGTGCCGACCGAATACACTGTTTTCAGTATTGCTGAATAATGGCATTCCCGATGTCGATTTGTGCACAGTCCTAATTCCTGTTATTTTTATTATAAAATGCAACTCCTGTGTGTTCGGCCATAATTCAAGAAGCTTTGAATACATTTAGATTTGGTTCTGCATTTATCCAGTATATTCCGGCGTGTGTTTTTTCTAAGGTTCAAGAATCAAAGATGGTGGACTGTCAAATCCTAAACTTCAACCATCTTTCTTTAAATCAGATATTCTTGTATAAAAAGTAACGAATTCAATATGGCGGACTACCAAATCTTAGCTTTTTTGCGATTTTCATGAAATTTAGCGTTTATTGGGTTTCCGGATCACTGAAAAATCTTAAACATCATTTTAATGAAAATTTATTTGATCAGTGATGCCGGCGATTTTACATTTGCTCCCAAAAATAAGGAACTCAAGATCAGAGACCGTCAAATTTTTTCTATCATGTGAACTTCATGAAAGTGAAGTGAAGTGAAGCTTAACTGCTTTCAACGCTTAACACCAAATCTCGGTGTTATGAATATTTGGACATTTTGAGAGTAGGTAATCTGTACAATAATATCAAAATTTACGAAAACTTTTAAAATATACCACTGAATTTGAGATGACGATCTACTGAAAGCCGAATTACTATGGAAATATATGATCACTCTCACAATCTCTACATTCCCCAAAAATTCGACTAACCTAGAGATAGCACCTTTCGGATCAAAATCCTCAATATATGTTCGTAAACTTGAAAAGAAAAATTGAAATTAGTACCTATTACCGTTCAAAGTAGTTAAACTAATAGGGTAAGAAAATACGGGTGAAATATAAGAAGTAAAGAAATGACTTGTATTATTACCTCTTTGACCGAACAATATAAGTCATTTAATTAACGGTTACCTGTGACATATTTTAAATCGATAGATACTGAGTTTCCGGTTAATTGAACTTTTTCTGATACGACATCAAAAATGTCAGTACCTACTTCTGCATAGTTAATATCACGGCAGTAAAATATTTAAAAAACCGTAAAGGCAGATATCTATCTACCCTTTTGCATGATACTGAATTACACAGGTGGCACGGCCGCGCCACACAGCTTGCATTCATTAGAAGCCGTAACACTTGCCAGCACGTATGGAAGAAGCCAATTTCGAAGATGGATCACCAGTAAATCTAGGAGGATGCAAATAAGAAATAACGAGCTGGTTGTAATAAATTTCGAGGGGAAGGAGTGAGGTCATAACTTTAAATTCCTGCTGTGTGGCAATCGTTGCAGCGCGAAATTTAAATTCATGTGTTACGCTGCGCTATAAAAGCCCTCAGCTTTATCGTTGAAAAGGATATTTTATTGCATGACACCATAGATCACCCCGCCTTCCTTGGAAGCTGCAATTACTCTTGACCCAGAGCGAGCCGAACGTGAGGACGCATACAAGAGCATAATAAAATTCACTCAACTCGGGAACACACCTCAAAATCCGCTGGCTCCGAAGTTTGTAAGTGGATGCGGGAATCGGGATGCTGCAACAGTGGCACCACCAGAGAGCATACCCCGGCCCCAGTCCCGGCGCTGAGAGATGGATCGGGAAGTTCGGTATAGGAGTGCAGCAGTTGCCCCGCTTTGTTTTTGTTGTATGGGCCAAAAGTTAATCTTGCCGAGAGTCTCAAAAACTTTAAAGAAATTCAAAGTTGGGCGTGAACGTGAGAAAACTAAATCATCACACGACGCTATCAGTTTGGATGCATTCTGAATCATTAATGCCCCATCAGTTGATTTGGGCCGTGGCGGATGGCACCCCTTGATAACAAAAGCTGATGAAGTTCGGTGTCACACCCGCGCCCCCGGGATAACTTTAAAGTTTCACTGTGTCTCGGGGCCTGGGAATTTGTTCGTTCGCCTGCTAAATGTATTGCAAGAAATTAATGATTCCCCGGGAGAGCAGGCGGCCGGCAGTTAAATAACCGCAGGGGAGGAGGGGGCGGTAAAAACATCCCTGGACAAAAAGTAGATAAATCCAGTCAGCCAGCAGCCCCCGCTGATCTAGGTCAATTTTAATGAGATTTGCTGAAATATCTTCCACTCAAATGGTTTTGGGTTTGCTTTTGAAATCGCGTGACTGAAGACTTATGCAGGCATTTGTCGAAAAAATTAGCACCACCAGAAAATATGCTATAACATCGCCCCCACAGAACGCTTCTGGTGGATGGGAATTTTCCTATTTTCCGGTCCCCTCTGCGTACGCCCTTTTCGCTTCATTTCGCTTTCTGGCATCCAACTGGTGCTCTTCAGCTTTCGATAGATAGGAAAAGTACTTCAAGCGCGGGAAGGTGAGATCTCTCTTCCAGCAGAACCGTCTCACGATGAAATTGGAGATTATTTCAAATCTTAAAAGTCGCAAGAGGGTGTCACTCGAAGTAACGGATAAATTGAAAATATTTTCTGATTTACGGCCATTTAATTCTGCTCAATTGTTTCTGTCTGTGCAGAGTTAGCCGAAGGACAAAGCAAGGCTCCTGTTGCGCTAAAGTTATTGAAAATTAAAGGCAATTGTTCTTTGTAGCTATACAGGATAATGCTTCCTGTATTTGATGATGATTAATGAATGAAACAATAAAAATAAAATTGTATTTGAAAAATTTCACTTCTTCTTCTATTTGCTGCCATTTTAACAATTTTATTCAATAAAAAATATTTTTAATTACTGGTCGACAAGGATATTGCCACTGAAATACAAATAGGTGACATCGATGTATTTTTTTCCTATAGATTACGAATCTGAAAACGAAAACGTTTCATTAGCTAAAATTGTTGAGAAAAACGGTGTCAAAACGTGAAAATAGCCGCTTTTGGGTGATTTTCGTTAATTCATTAAAACAATTTTAAGTTGTTCCATAAACTTAAACTAAAATAATAGGACAAACCCTAAATCATATATTTTTTTATTTCACTTGCAGTATATGTATACAGACAGCCGTGAACATCGCCAGTCTGTCCGCGGGGTCGTCCATTTCAAAAATGGTATTTATTGGTTCCTTACAGACGCATATTTTTTATTTTCTTTATATTTATTTATTTCAACAAAATATACTCTAATTGTGTAAACTACTCTAAATGTGGAAAAATTTAGCTTATTTCATATGAATGGCTTTTAGAGGTATACATACAATACACACATTTAATTTAATTCGTAAAAAAAAAGGTTCCAATATTAAATGAATGTAGCCAAGAATTACTAGTAATGAAAAAGAGGATCTATGATTATGACATAGCTGAAAAGTGCTCAAAAGTCAACTTCTTAAAACCACCAACAGTTCCAGCCCGCTTAATGGCAGCCGGGAGAGAATCTCAAATCCTGACACCATAAACGAAAAACGTACGCTCGACCTACAATATTTCACCTCATTTCAGAGGTAGTTGGGCCCCATATTATTTATAAGTTTTAACATTAATACCGCTATACGAAATTTTATGTTGTTATCAAGAGTACAGTTTAAAATGTTCCCAGCAGATGTCCACAAATCTACTAAGACCATTAATATATTGAGTGCAGGGATTAAAAGCTACATTGAGTTTGTTTTCGGATATCATAAGATCGGAAAAACAGTACAACAGTAGGTTATGGTAGGCAACACCAAAGCCTTTACGAGATGCTCTCGCAGTTTCCGAGGAGTATAGTTTGCAAAAAGAACCGGTCAAGTGCGAGTTGGACTCGCACACGAAGGGTTCCGTACCATCGTACAAGATATAACACTTTGTACTTTTTAAATACTCCTGTAAAAGAAACAAGAGAAGCGCTATAATATAATCAAAATTTTTTCTTTCTAATTTGCATGGCGGCCATTTTGAAATTCGCCATTTTGGTTTTTCATTATTTGTTGTTATAGCGGCAATAGAACACAATTACACTCTGTGAAAATTTCACCTCTCTACCTAATACGCTTCATGAGACACAGCTCGCTGACAGACAGACGGACGGACGGACGAACGGGCGAACAGCGGAGGTTTTGTATTAGGGTCTCATAGGTCACCCTGCGGGTACGGAACCCTAAAAACTAAAGCGTTCTGAGAGTACCGTAGAATATATACATAGATACAATATGCTTAATACATCCGTCCCATGTTAATGTACGGTTGAGAACTATCCCCACGTATATTACTGACTCAACATAATCGATAGGAGTACCATCTAATATAACGGTTGGGATATAGCTAACATCGACAGAACGAATTGAAATAAAAATGGCCTGAGATTTACTTGGGTTGAGTGTTAATTTGTTTTTATGCGATCATTCAAAAATTCTATTTAGATCTTCATTCATTTTGATAACACAATTTTCTATGGAATTTAGATTAGACGTATAATATATATGTTAATTGCACATCATCGGTATGCATTTGTACAGAAGCGTGTCTGGTAATGTCCTTCAGATCATTTATGTGGTACATCTCAATGAAATTCTAAAAATGCAGACGATCGTGACCTAAACATAACTCTTTGAAATTTGCCAACAAGGTAGGAAAGGAAGAATATAGACATATAATAATAATAATAATAACATACAAAATCACAAAGCCATTAGCCTTAAATTGTGCATTAGTACAGGTTTAGTGAATTATAAGTAGAAGATGATAATCAAAATCGTAACGAAAAGAAAACATTTCTATTAAGAAAAAAGTAAAACAATAAAGTAAACCTGAAACTTGAAATAATAAAAGGAATTGACCAAATAGTCCATCAAAAGTAACAATGTTAATTCACAAAATAATAAATTAAAATACGACTCAGTAAAAATCATGTAAGAAAAAAATGTTTGGGAATCAAGAAAATAAGGACTTGCTAATGGCTTCGGAAAATTGGCCAACTGTGGCAGCGCATAGGTATAGTAATAAATTTGCGCCTAGTATAGTCCCACCACTAAAATAGTCTCAAGAATACGTCATCTTGTCTTGGGATACGGTTTCCTAATTACCATGCATTATTCCGACAAGAGTTTGATCATTTATTTTAACATACGTCCGAGGTTTTTCGAGCACATTGTTCACACAAATTTCGGAAAAAAATGTTCGGTACATTGTTGCATTTCTAATCACTATTTATGATAACTTATTCTAAAAAACACATCTAATAAACATCTCTATCAAAAAATTCAATAAACAACAATTTAAAAGAACTCATTAAAATTTGGACGGTTTTCTGGCATATTTCCGTAATGTACGTTATCATAATTTTATGGCTTGATGACTCGACTATCACCCAATAAAAGACTCTCTTACACAAAGGGAATAAAGTTGACTATGAAACGCAGTTCGCCGTTCATTTTCTAGTTAGTAACGAAAGACAAATAAAAATGTCAAAGACCCCAACGCTATATTGGATGGAGCTCAGCACTTTAATTCGTCTAAATACTCTGCAAGTTATTTGAGAAATGCTCAAGAAATCTAGTGCCAGGTCTGGCACTATTTAGACAATTCAGTAACACGTACGAAAGCGCTAATACGAGGCAGTCGATTTCTCTAGAATCTGTTTGCCCTTCCGTTCGTGTATTCCTCTAAAACCAAAGGAAATCCCTATTTACCTGCGGCAACAGAGCTCTGTTCCCTGGCCTGAAGAAGCAGTTGGCAAATAGACCGAACTAAATTGGAGTGAAAATTGTCTAATAGTTTGTGTGTTGAAAAAACAAAAACAAAAACACAAAAAGCCACCAAAAAGCAATAGGAGAGCCGACTTCCACCGGAAAACAAAAAGAGATTCCTTGGAAATCGTCCTGGTAAGGAAAGAGTTGTTTCTGGGGGAATTTGCCCCAATGTTGCAGCTGCGGAGGAAATGTGTTTCTGGGTCTGCGAGTTTGGCTCTGCTCGGCCAAGATAAAGATTTTCACCTTCCGGCCGCCCCACCTGCATCTGTCTGGGAATAATGAAATCACCGATTGACGTATCGGATTTTCGCAAGTGGTCTGTGCAGTTCGGCACTCCATAAAGAACCGAAAATGCCATCATCCGCAGCCGCCGCCCCGCGGCTGGCCCCAATGGGGCAATTGTTCCAACTTCAGTCGAGCTCGCATTGTTCTGGCCGATTTTGTTGGAAACTTTCCAATGAATTGATTTGTCGCCTCAAAGCTTTCACAGGAAACCGCAAAACGGAATACCTTCGGGCGGTGAAAATTGCAAACTATTACCGTCCGACTTTTAGGGGGGCTCGCACCCGTCGTGGGCTGGATAAATTTTATATTGTGCGAGGTGGCCCCGTCAGTCGGCCTCAGAAAACACTGCCACTCTGTCGAGCTCTGGATGGATATTACAAAATCTGTCCGTCGGCTGCCATTGCTGACAAGCAGGCTGACGTGATTACGGAGTATTATCCCGACTTAGCTTCATTAAGGAGGCCTCGTTGCGCCTTCCCGAGAATGATAACTTTACCCGAATGTAGTCTTTCCGGTTTTAAATTACTCCGTGATGAGCGGATTTCTGCGCTGCGCCGCTCTAACAAAAGACCGCCGCATATCTATGTCAACAGGTCATTAACGCGATTAAATTACAAGCGCGACAAGACGTCCCCGACGTCCTCTACAACTCGCCCTAAAAGCCTGCTTTTATGGCGGGGAGGTAACTTATTTAAAATTTCGTGTTATCCGAATAACGCCTCGTTGAAAAATTATCCCTTCTGTAAAAAGTCCTGTTTTTTGTTTTCAACGAAACCACAAAAAAAAATATATTTCGAAATTTCTTAAGTAGTCTAAAATAAAGTGTTTAATCTATTAGGTATAAAAAGGAGCTTAGACGTGGTGGAGTGATAGTGTGTCATGTTTTGTAGGTGAAACTTCTCTTTAGCCACGAAGAGAGTGATTTCGTTCAACAGCGTAGTAAAATAGAGAAATGATCAGGAGTGGGGGAAATAAGTTGCTAATGTCTACATAATGGTTACTAAAAAAGTTAATAAAAGTTGGTCCATGGAGGTTCTTGTTTTCAAATATGGTGCTCGATTTTAGGAAATCAAGATGGCGGATACAAAATACTAAACTACTTCAGAAATGATTGAAAGTTGGTATGTGCGGGTTTTACAAATCGCTGATTCAAAATATTTGCTCGTACTGTATATAACTAATCGAGGTAGTCGTCTTTAAAAAGTCGTGGTGGTCATGATCATGATTTGGGAGGTCCCCAAATCGAATAGAAGCATGAAATTGGCTCAAATGATTCGTCACTTATTACCACCCTCACCAGAACGTCAAAAATTACGGAAGAGGGAGGCCCCCTGTTGGACAGTTAAGAAATGAACAATTAAATTGTTCATAACAATTGATCGCGCTACAATTTGTCCTGATGATTTTAGTTCAATCTACACCTATGTAATTCTGAATGTAGATGATTTTTTATAATTTTCCTAACCGATCCTAACCTAACCGCTGACAAGGGTGGGCGGCAGTCGTTTTTAAATGTTTTTCCCAAAAACGGCTTCACAAAATGAATGAAAAAAATATATTATGAGCTTTCATTTGACATCCTACAAGACTTTGAAAAAATTGTTTTCTCCATTTCTCAATTTACCCCCTCAAATTAACTCTTAGACTAAAAATTCAAATTTTTGCACATCACTAAGTTTCGTGGAGTTCAAGATGGCGGATCCAATATGTCGGCGAATTTTTCAACTTCAAGGAATCTTTATGAAGAAGGCACTCAGGAGTTTTCGGGGTCGCTGATCTCAAATCAAAGTGTTGCAATTCAAGATGGTGGATCCAATATGGCGATCGAATTCCTCAATTTTAAGCAATGTTAATGAAAATGAATATAAAGAAGACTAAGGGAACATGGATTTCAAACTTACTAAAATTCAAGATGGCGGGCCCATAATGGTAACCCCTAAATCGATTGCTTTCTATGCTTTTACGTGAGCTGGTGTATCCCCCAACGAATGACTAATTTGTGTTTTATAGTAACCACCAACCCCCCCAACAGATTAAGAAAAAAATACGTTGCATACCCAAAATGTCAGTAAGCCCATTTCTTACGACCATTTAACTGGACTATTGTTGGAAATAAGATCTCTGTTACTCTCTGTCACTCTCTGTGGCAATGACATAATTCCAGTCCCAATTTGCCTACAAAAAAGGTCTAAAGACTTTTTAGGCATGAGAAACCGTTTTGTAGGAAATGTGACTTATAAAGTTGTGAGTTTGTTTTGAGTGAAAAAAATTCAAAAGAATGATCATGGTTTTGATGCCCTCTGTATGATGTCATTTATTTGTGATTTTCTAAACTCAAAAAGTGTTATATTTATAAAGCCACCATTGTCTAAGTTGCTATATTTTCAAAACGGTTACTCTTACGAAAAAGGGTCATTAAACGTTTTCGGTTGGAAATTTCATGAGCTGCAAATTCTTTCTGTATCTGTATGCTGTAGAATTAACCGTTACCGAAATAAAAAAAAAATTGACTAGTTTCCGGGGACTTTCTACACATTTTTGCTAATTAATGCTTAGACGTAATCGCAAACAGTTTCCGAAACACCAACAATTCATTGTTCCGTAGTAACATATTTATTTCACTCATAAATTCTGTACGTGCTTATTCCAAGTCATCCCTCTTAAATTTGGTACGAGACAAGTTTCACCTTGACGAGGATTATAATTGACTTGTTTGTACCTACCTCGACGAATCTCGTAAAAGAGCTTTACTTATGAATTCAATACCAAAATAAAGTAAATGGCACAAATTAAAGTCAGCTCCGTCACGTCTCGGCTTTAACGAGATATTTAAGCCCCTCAAACGTGCTAATGGTGCTGATTTGAAATACAATTGGCAGGAGAGGAGGTTTCATTCGTGACATGACATATCTGGGACACGGCAGTCATCAAAGAAGCATCAATTTTCACCAAATCGTTTATAAGATATTGAGCTTTCCGGCGAACGGCTCCACGTTTGTGACGAATCACACGATTTTGAGGAATTCGCCAAAGTAAGTCCTTCCCCCGGATCTTTCTTTACACGAATTGGGATTGGAATGGAGGTAAAAAGCAGTGGGGTATGCAGAACTTCTTTTAAAAATTCTTCTAGGTAACGTACCCTCGAGGACGCGCAAGTAGTGCACTATTTGGATTTTCCATTCCCGAAAGTAACTTTGTTACCTTTTGTTCTAATTTTCTGGGGCAGAAGTTCTTCATTTGGCTTTTGTTAAAAAAAGCGACTACCCAACCTACCGCTGCGCTGGGACGGCCTGAGGGCCGTCAAGGAGATACGTAACGAAACCACAAAGAAGAAATTATGCACTACTTGCGCTGCGCAAACACATGCGGAGAGTTCTTCATTTTTTCGCAACAATTTCGGAAGTTTTCCAAAGTTTTCCATAAATAAATCTTTTGGAGGTTTCGGACGCCGAGTGCAATAGTTCACAGAGTCGGCACCCCCTTCTGGTCAAGTTCACTTGTGAGGGATGTGCATAATAAAACTTTGCGGAATGGAAGCGACTCAGTTTGGAAATTTGAAAAAAGTTTTTAATGGCGCATAAGGGGAATAAGGGAAATAAGTAAGCTGTGTGCATCTTCTTGCCTGCAGGAAACAGCAATTCTGTTGCAATCCGGTCGGACATACATTTTCGGGCGAAAACTTACGTAGTACGTTACGTTGCAGGCCGCTGCTGGCGTCTAATAAGGACGGAGGGCGCTTTATTAAGGGATTTTGTGATTAAATGTAGTTCTGCGCTTAGTTTTTTTTTCGGGAGCTTTGCATTGGGCTCGGGATACACTTCTTTGCGAGGGGCCATGCTTACGTAAATTGAAACTGAAGCCCCGGGTGGCTCTATTAAGCCATTCGACGGCTTTGGGGAAAACCAATTAAACTTAGGCAAACTGTCCTCTTTCTGGCACGGTTCAAAGTCCTTTTGATGCTCTCTGTCCCAGTTGAAGTTTTTCAATAAAAATCACGCGCCTGGAGGGTTTGTAAACATGATAGGGCGGTGGACTGTGTCATGCGACACGTGACTGAAAGATATTTCCGCGCTGCAAGCGGACAACAAACAATGTGAAAAGAGCGCGGCTTATGCATGAGTGAAATCAGAAACGCTCAATTCCGCTGCATCGCACCTAAACGAAAAGCCTAGCCGCTCCCGAGGGAATCGTGGGTGTGAGTGCCAATAGAAGAGGTCGGGCGCCCCTGAGTCACACGAGCGAGTAAAACTCAAAATTAACTGGTCCATTAACCTGTGTCAAGTGTACTCCGCACAAAGACGATTTTCGCATTCTCGTCCTGACGTCTCCTGACAGTTGTTTTGAAAAGTTCCTTCAGAAAAGTTTCGCTTCTTGAGGTTAGTTGAATGGGGTGAATGGGCCGTGCACAGGATTCGGTGGGGTGGTTCGGGCCGTTATTGAGTCCCTGAATGCAAAGTACTCCCATTCTTAATCTTGTGTTTATTTCGCAACACTTGTCATAGCTCCCGAGGAGGCGTATAAGCGTTTAAGTGGAGTGTGGCGTACTTGGCAGCTCCCCATAAATCAGTCGTGTGTTCGCGACAGATACAAATATAATTCGCAACATTCTGCGATTTATCGGGTCTGATTTTGTTGATTTCCCCGCGGGAGTTTGAATATGAGATTTTCTTTTTTTTTTATTATTTTCTGACAAAACAGTCGATTCAATTCGATTTGATTCGAAGGCGCTGAATGATCTTCCCAGGATCGACGCGCCACCTCACCGGAACAAAAAAGCATAACAAGTGCGGAAACGTATGAAGAATGCATGAGCAGCTCTTATCCTTCTTCTGTTGACGCTTCCACCTTGATTTCGACTTTGTTCTCAAGTAGACATAGCACTTGGCGAGTCGTTATTGTTGTTCGAGCACTCGCCTTCAATGGGGGGGATTGGATTGGGTGATTGATTCTAACGAACCGAGCGCTTGGGTGCTCGCTATTTGCTCGCCTTTCTGAGGAGGGAGCGAAATGACTTCTTTAATAGCATTAAGCCCTGCGGGGGAAATCCCCTGGTTACAAGCAAACTAGATGTGCAATTTATAAGAAAAAGCAAAACCAACTGTATGCATAGTAGACAGGAGGACTAGAGTGTTTTGCATCTTCTCTCAAGAGGCGACTTTCCAGCAGGAGTAGGACACAACAGAATAGGGGACTCAGATATTAATGGGCTTTCTGTTTTCAAATGCTTTTAAGATTTTTATAGCGTAGCAATTTGGTTGTTTAATGGAATTACGAATTAAAGAGTTAGATATAGTGATCCCCAAGTTACCTTAGTAATACGTTTGGTAAACCCTTTACCTTAGTATTATAGTTTACTTTAATACAAGAAGCTGTTATATTTATTATATGGTGAGGCTGATACAGCGGCTCAGTTTCGGAAATAATAATCGCTTTAAGTCTGTCATAAAATCCGGGTGGAATTTCGTTTCGCAATTACAATTGTATATGAGAATATTCCTTGCGTAACTGAGAATTTACGTAAATCGTAAATGTGTTTCGCAACTCGCAGTAGGACTGTACGACTTACACCTTAGTAGAGGTTGAGTTTGTTAGTACCTTTGATATTATCGAGAATTCAAAAGTAATATAATAGAATGTCAAAACTACGGAATAATAGTGACCAATAGTGATAGGATTGAATTTGAGAAGGAAATCATTGAGGTAATACAAAATCCCTGAGAACATTGAATCTCCAAAGTGTCAACTTCAGATTCTGACTACAACTGATCTTACTTACGTACGCACACGAGGCCTCGACAGTCTGTTGTCTTGAATGCATTGGCTTTCAATGATATCCCGAAAACTCTCAGGTATCAATTTTTATAAAAAACGCATAGTGATCTTGAAATCATTATATTTGACAGCGGATTTGGATGAATTCGTAAACATATTACAAATCGTATATTCTCAAAACAGTCACGTGCTAATTTTCATGAAAACCCTGCATGAAGGTACTAAAGTTTAGTGTTAGGCTTAAAAAACACGGTTAAACTACAATTAGGACAAAACCATTTCCTACAGCAACAACGAGTTTCTCCTATTATGTATTGTAGTTGGAGCAAGCACAATCCGTCCAGGAATCCCGAAGACCCCAAAATAATAATTTTCATGGAAATTGCATAACTTTTTGTTTTACAGCTTGGCACGTTTTTGAAACGGCTAGTGGGTAAGCTGACTGATGGGGAAGTGCAGGAGTGGGGAAGTTACCGTTTGGCCAGGAGGTCTGGCAATTTTAGTTGATACAATAGGGCAGACCCAAAAGTAGCTTGCATTAGCCACAGGGGAAAGGGGAGTTACCGGACCTGGTTTTTTTGAGGAGGGAGAGCAGACTGTTACAATTAATGAGGATCGCTATGTCTAAATAGTAAATTAGTAAATAGATTTTTTTTCCTGAGTTGCGTCGGCGACGTATTGTAGTTAGATCGATGTGGTTTCAAAAAGATGTGGCACCGCAAACATTGGTCGTCTATCAATGACCGTACTTCGCACATATTTTTCAGGGCGCGTAATATCATTTTTTTGACGGTTTCGCTCCTCCGGCCTATCGATATGAGATTTATTCTTGTGGGAGTAACTGTAATCTAAAGTGTACAAAAACAAGCATCGTACGAGTATATGGAGCTGAAGAACGAAATTTGCCGAATTATTGCTGACATTCCTCGTTAGATGTTCATTAGTGTTACACGAGAATTCAGGGAGCGCCCAAATTCCTGTATTGTCACAAATGGCGGATGTTATTTTTTAGATATAAAATAAGAAACCTTTTCAAACTGCATATTATTTGCTTTTTTTTGAAAATTATAAATTCATATTGAATCATGACTTTTTCAAATTTATGCATAGCTCTTGAATGCTTAGATTCGACAGTCCACTATCTTGAGTTCAATATTTTTGCCATTAGAAATCATTAAATCAGCGACCCCGAAAACCCCAAATACTAAGCACCATTTTCGTCGTCTTGGATTTTTGAACCTTGACAACATCACTAGCACCAGTTCTAAATTGATGAATATATTATCCCAATGCATGTCGTCCAAATCTGGCCATAAGAAATTGGTTAACCGTTGACAGTAACTCATTTGCCGCCTTCAAAATTCACGCCACACAGTCACTCGTAGTTGATGCATGGATTGCTGATGGATATCAACTCGTGGGTTTTTGGTTGCCCAAATACGAGTGCTTTTTGTTCGGTGATTATGATTTTTCGAAAAATCACTATCGACTGGTTGATGCTCCAATATCCAATTGACCAATACTCAGAGCTGCCCATGGTCTGTATGTAAGTATGTACATGTGCATGAATGCAGTCTACAGTTAAACTTAAAATTCATTGTATGAAATGTTTTTGTTGAGAACGATAACGAATGGGGGTGGATAGACGTGGATCGTGATTGGTCCAGCAAATTTCTAATCTATGGGAACAATTTTTGTCCAAATCATCTATAATTTTTTTGGAGGAAGGAAAAAGATGAAGAATGCCACTGTAGAAGAAATCTCTAGTGCGAAGACATCTACTAAATAATTTTTACAACACTAGTGGGATAAGATATACACGGACCAGCTATACAAAACTTTTGATTCGCTTTTTAATAAAAATTGTACAAATAAGATGTATTAACGGTTGATCATACTTTTCAAATACGCATATACTTACGACTATGTACGAGTATATCCAAGAAAATCCTTTAGACGATTCGCCTTTCATTTCTAGGAATATTAGCGCTTCTGGAATTTGTTTACTTTGAAAAGCCTTTGAATTCATTAAGGCTACCTTTTCAAATACACCTCCCAAGTTATTTACCAGGAGTGATTCAAAGTCGAAAGTGTTTCTGGGGTATAATTAGCGAGGGAGTGGAATAAGTTGAAGTTAATTTAAAATGCTTTTAAAACGAGAGCTTTTGAAATGTTTGAAGGTATTAAGGCGCAGTGGCTTAACAAAATTGAGCAATTAATGCTTTAAATGCAAAAAAACTTTTTCAACATTTAATGCATTTAATTACAACAAAGTGCAATTGCTTTTATTAGGCAGTAGGTGTGAATAGAATTTCAATTGCGGAAACCCGTTCAAATTATTTAGTAGGTACAAGGGGAATTTTGTGTGCTTTAATTCTCAAATATTTTAAAATTAGAAATTGCTGCATAATTAATTTTTTGCAATGGGACCTCTATATATATTTTTGCTTTAAAGCAACAATCGGCGTTTATGCATTGTATGTACATATGTATGTATGTATACGAGCAAACCAATTGTAGGCCAGTCATTTTAGACGTAAAAAACTGGGCAAGTGCGTGTCGTATACGCATTAACTTAGGGTGCCGTAGCATGTAATAAGTAGCAAGAGTTATTTATTTCTCTTAGCCCCCTTTATTGTCATTTTAGAAACCTGTCCAAAGATACCCAACAAAATGGGCTTCGCAAAAAAAAATAATCCCTCAGTTCTATGAATGGAGCGCTACCCTCAAGTGTTTTTTTTGTGAATTCATTACATAATTAAGTGGAGGTTCGTTCACATAAGACATTTCCATTAGAATCGATGAAAAGATGGCGGAGTTATAAGGCTGTGACATACGGACAGACAGACAGACATGACGAAATTATAAGGGTGCCGTTTTTGCTATTTGGCTACGGAACCCTAAAAAGGGGCAATCTGCGGAATAAATAAAAGCGGGGTTGTCATTTTTCCATCGTTTAGGTTGTCCATCTATTTTTCCATCGTTTAGGTTCTCAAAGTTCCCCATATTTTAATTGCCTGCGTCCCAAGTTATTTGAAGTTAACTGCCACGAAAATCGATTATTCGCGAATATTTTACTTCCTGTAAGTCGGACATTACTAAATAGGCAGCGGTTATTCGCATCGTCCTTCTCCTTGTACAATCGGAAACTGGGTTCGTGTACATGCTAAATACACGGAACAAATAGGCAAATTTCAGTCGATATTTTGTAAAAGGAACATATTCAGTTTGCAGATATTTTGTAAAAGGCAAATTTTCAAGCATGCACACGAACACAAATTTCAAAAGTATAAGGACAATCGATCAATAGAAAGCGAGATATTCGTGACGCTTAATTCCGAAAATTATATTTATATATTTTTGTGATGCAAAAAATATACTATTTACAGACTATTATCGGAAGGAGAAAATCATTGTTGGGGAATACTACGCACCTGATTTGGGAGAAACTGAAAACATTGATTACGAAGAAACGTTTGGTAATGTTGTTGTTTCACCATGACAATGCGCCGGTGCATTCGGCGCGCTCGTACAGGACAAAATGATCAAACTTCGATTAGAAAAGCTTCCGCATCCACCCGATTTCGTTCCCTCGGATTACAAACAATTTCCAAAACTCAAAACTGTCCTGGTTGGACACAACTTTATGCCAAATGAAGAAATCCAACAGGAGATAAATTAGTGTTATGAGAAGAAACTCATTTCCGCGAGCGAATAACGAATATGGAGAAAAATTAGAATAATTTAGTTAGTTACAGTAGACAAAAAGGAAAAAAAATCACATCTACAAACCTAATAGAAAAAAAAACGTAATAGCTGGGTATTCGAAGAAAGGCACTGTACGCTGACCAAACAAACTGGTGCTTTTCAGCTCTTCATTGCATGCACACAGAGTCTGTTTACTGCCAAGACGATTAAAATGATACCAACCCATAATGTATCCATGCGCATTGGGAGCATTTCCATTTAGAGAAAATCGTTTCACAAAAACCAATCAGAAGTGGGTTAGTTTAGGTTCTTTGCCTTTCCGCCTTTTGAACAAGATCAACGGTTAACGATTGCATTCCAAAAATTGTTTGTCGTTTGTTTTCGTCGAAGTGCGGATACAGGTTCAGTTATGGTCGCGTCTAAGGAGCTGAATCCAATGACGTGATAATTTAATTGCAAAATGTGTAAGATAAGCGAATTCCTCTCCTTGGAAACAATTCAAGCGCTTGAAATGGAATAATTTGCTGGATGCCGGCCAAAGCGCGCCTCGGCTCCTACCTACCCACCCCGGCACCACCTTAGAACATCATAACAACCGCAGAGCAATTTCATTTCATTTCGATATTAAAATATTTTCGGTAGACACCCTCGGCCGCGGCTGAGGGGAACCCTGTATACTGTATAGTAGCAGGCGGTGCCGTCTAGCAGGAACGCGGGATGCGGCCGATGCGGGGCGATGACAAAGCGTGCGGAGACACAAATCCCGAGTTTAGAGGTTCGTTGAACGAGTATCAGGCGAGCCTTTTGTATAAACTTTTCAATTATAACAAAGTTGATATGTTGGGAAATATGTAAAACATTTAGAATATTCCATTCAAGCTGCCTGTAGCCATTCGAAGTTGGACCCCTTCGTCTGCGGAAGCTGTCTGATTGTAGGGCCGTTCTCTGTACGGCATGAACTCCGCTGCTGAAGTATCTGAATTATTGCGAGCAACGTCCAAAGTTAAACATACAGCGACTGGCTGATGTGCACCACAAGATCCTTGGCCGGAGGAACTCTCCTCTATCTCGGACTTAAGTTATTCGTGTTAGACACGGAAAATTGTTGGAATCGGTTCAGGGAAATTTTTTTTGGTTTTTTTTCTTCTCTTTTGCATGATCCCAAACAAAAACGGAATGATGTATGTACATATGTGTCCGGACTCATTCGAACTCGGTTGTAGGACAGCGCATATAAAATATGCTGCACTGTGACCCTTTGAGTGGACACTCCGCTTTGTACGTGTGTTCGACTTCTCTGAACTTTTATTGGGTTTCGGGTTTATTAGTGCAGGAAGTCACTGTAAAATGTCCTCGTACTTTTGATCCTTTAAATATTTAAAGATATGTCCCCACTGGTTTGGTCAATATTAAATTTTTAAACGGATGGAAGTCAAAGGGAGTGCAAGTGGAAATTGAAAATAATATTTGTCCCAAGTATGTATACTATATTGTATAGGTACATACATTTTTCCCTTCTCTGAGAAATTGGATGTTTTCACTTCATGACGCTGCCCGGACTTCAGTTAAAACCAGTGTGGGCGGGGACGGAGAAAGTGGGGAAGCAGTAAGCACCCTATTATGTCATTATTAAATCTGTGCGTAGGGAGGAAGTTGGTGGTTGTTGTCAGTCTAAAAATCAATCAATAAATGCCGTACCATCGTTTGTTCCTTACTGAACCGATTTTCGCAGAGGCATAAACTCATGCGAACTGTTTCTAAGTCCTATCAATTGAAAACCAAAAAATCTTGCCACGGCTGGTTTTGCATATGTGAAAATGTGTACATTTCCAGAGCCCTCAAATAACAAACCATAATTAAAATTTAACTTTTTATGAAATGGAGAAAAAAACTAATTAAAAAGCAAGAAAATAAATGTATGTGATTAATTCATTCCACTTTTTGGGCACGAAAACAAATATTCTACGTCACATCAGGTTTGAAAAACTACAAGATAAACAATTAGTAAAAAAACGGTTTTTGCCCATTTGTGAATTTTTTTTAAATATGCACAAAAAACTTAATAATTAGTTTTAGACGAGGAAATAAATTCAGTGTATCTTCAATGTATGAATTTTATACAATTGTGTGCCTTCAAAATATGATAAAAGTTAATTTATAAATAAGTACCTATTAAATGAAGTAGTACGCGCCTTTTTAGGAATTGTAAATTTTTAATTGGTGATATTATCATTTCCCTTTATCTATTTCTGATATACATGGCAGGTGTGAAATATAATAACCGTAGTGAAATATGCTATGTTGCTTTTTATTCTTGTTTATGTTTTATGTTTATTCTTGTGCACCGAAGTGGGTCAAGGCACTAAAAATGTTGGCATTAAATAAAAAAATTAAATGGTATTATATATTTATTGTCTATATAATTTTATTTTAATAGTACACACTCCCCTGCACTAGCTGACAATATTGTTTGCCCCTTCAAATCCAGCCAGGCATTCCATGTAAATACTTCAGTTGTAACACGGTATCCAAGGAGTCAACATCGTTCTTTAATACTTATAAACAGCCATTAGCTAAGTGAAAATTATGTAATGAAGACTTCGTCTTCAGGTATATATATGTGTATTTACAATAATGAATAACCAAAGATTAGATCAAGTATACAGTGTTAAAGAACGCTCTTATGAAATAGGTACTTTTGTTTTTTTGTGAAAAAACTGATATTGTGTATTTTTAAAATAAAAAAAAAGTTCACTTGCCTATATTCTGCAGATCTATTGTGCGCGAGTTTTTAGGCCTTAACGTGAGACTTGGAAACGAAGACAATTTCTAGTTTAGACAATTGTTTTCTCATTAAGTGCTATTTAAATGCGTACGAGTATGCGGCTTAGAAAATTCGAACTCCATTATAGAACCCCTTAAATCACTGATGTGGCACTTGTAAGACAAATTGTAAATTATTCAGACAAATGAACATGCTAACATACTAAAAGAATTCAACGTTGCATGGTATGAACTGTGTATTAAAAACCTTCTGAAAGAAGTTTTTTAAGGTCTCTGCCTTACTTTTGATAGAAAGCTGTTAATCCAGTCAAAAGGAGCTGAAAATTTGTGCAAACCATAAATCCTCACTGATCCGACTTACGCTAAAAATTGTATTAAAGGTCAAAGGTCAACGACATGGGGTTTTCACATATTTCTCGAAAACGGTAAGTATTATCGTAAAAATTGTTCATAAAAAAGTTGGAGATCTTGCAATTGTCTACAATAATGGTTTATATACTTTTTTTCCTACGAATCACCATTCCTGAGATATCGCCATTTCAAGCATCGAAAATTCTAATATGTACTCATACGCCCCAGCTGTCAACCGTGACAGTTACGATAAAAGTCATAAGCAAAGCCGTAAATAAGTCGTAGCTGCAAAAACAACCGAGAAAATGGAAAAATTATAAAATAATTAATTTAAGGAATTTATAGTAAGCAAAACCCAATTTATAATTATTTTATTTATTTTATTCTGAGGTGTGAACTAGTTTGTAATAAAATTAGGAAATTGAAATGCTTCAAAGCGTTTAATTTATATTAACCTCTTATAAGCCTTCGTGTGTCCTTTCTTTTAATTCAAGGATTTTATTATTATTTATGAAAAAACATTTACGTTTGTCGCTTTATACTACATAAAACATCAGAATAAATGAGTTGGCACCAGTTATTTCAATAGGTACCTATTCCATAATATATTCACTTTGTAACGGAAGTATCCCTTTAAAATATATTCACAGCAAAATAATTATCACAGTAATTGCAAGATTAAATAAAACTAAAACATTTGTGAATTCTATAATACGTAGATATTTATATGAAATTAACTACGTATTAAAAACACTGCTGTAAAATCAACAAAAAAGTTATAATCCAATCATCCTTTCATGAGATAATCCGCTTAAATTTCTGAAATTATAATCGCCCAGGTTTGGGGTGAAAAGCAACAATTAATTAGAGATTTCACGTAACTTTTAATTTCTCACAATTCAGCGCAGCCAGATTAAGTGGGTCGGTTCGATTGAATTTTAATCATTGGATTGCATACTTTAGCATTTATGAAACTGTTCTGAGCATATTTAAAACATTTTATTGATATTGAGCATATAAAAGCGTATCTATACTCCCTGCAATGGAACTGATAATATTGAAAGCATTGCCTTTTCATTTAGGAGATTGGCGCCATTATGGGAAGGGTATTTAAGTACTTTAGTATACTACAATAACGTCCACTTAAGTGATGCCTTGCAGTTTTAATTCGTTTTTGTCTCGTTTTCGAAATTATTATTAAAAAGTAAATTAAGATACAACTGCTTCTCATTGTGTGAGATTATAGCGAGCTTGCATATATGTATGGATAGAGATAAAAGTAGAATATATGTAATTTAACAGGAACAATACATAGTCTAGTCGATGAGAAACCTACGTCGGATTTCTTTTATACAATGGTAAAATAGGAGAAGTGTAAAATGTTTAAACATTTGTAGTTATACATAATATATGTACTTGTACAATATACATGTGCAATACTTTGTGAAAGAGTTAAAAATATAAAAGTTCACACATTTCCGTTCCTATAGTTTTGACAACCGGTTTTGGCAATACTGTTAACGTGAGTCGTGATGTGGAATTTTAAAAAAAAAAAAAAATCAAAAAAACATACACGGATTAAAATTTTTGATTTATTTCAAAACATCAGACAATTTTAATAAATCTTTAAAATCTAGTTCTGGAGGAAGAAAACTAAAATTGTATTATAATGTTGTTTGTTCATTTTATTGCTACTGCTTGCAATTTAACTTTTAATTGAATAGGTTTTTTGGTATTAACTTTACTTTGTTAATGTTTACTCAGCGATAAAAAACACCGATTAAGGTAAACTTTTAAAATTCGTTTAAAAATTAATGACACACCATAGACACCCTTGACACATATATCTAAATGTATAATATAAATTAGAGTCCTTAAAAGAGCAAGCCTGGGTAACTTTAGGACTAATATAAATCTACATCATTAAAAGGAAAATTTTGTTTCAACTGAAATTTGAAAAATTTCTAATTTTAACTTGAAATCCTTTTGTTTTTATTTAAATTGCCGAAACGAATTAGGTAGTAGATAATCCTAATCAGAAAATAATACGTATTATTAACAATTATTTTTAAATAAGATAATGAATAAATACGTAGGGTCTACGCTCGCTTAGAAAGCTCATTCTATGTGGAAAATTTTTATGTGAGCTTATATGTAGCTTTTCATAATTTTTGGAAATTACTTGGTTGAAGTTTTTATTAGAGCCATTTCATGTGTTTTTGAAAATGTTTAGAAAAAATTCAAAAACGGTCCAAGAACGTGATGTTGTTTTACTTTTTGAACATATTTTTCTCAAAACCACTGCGCGATGGAAAATTTTTGTTTTTGGATTCAGTAATGCGGTAAAAATGCGGTAACAATTACTGGTACTAGTAGTATAAATATAATTGCACATCACCAGCTTATATAACATAATAGCCCTACACTTCAAATGCAATGAATTTATATAGTAAATATTATAACGTAAATAGTAGGGGACCTATTATGGAGCCCTGCGGAACATTAGATATACTCATATATTCATATATGTATATGTATATTGCACCTTCGTAGCGAGTTCAGCGGAATATTTTTTTCGCACTAGTAGTTCGGTGTTTTAATTAGTTTAATGATCTTACACATATACATACATTTGTGTATATACTTAGTCGTATCATTAGTCAAAACAGC
This sequence comes from Neoitamus cyanurus, assembly GCA_947538895.1. Lineage (NCBI taxonomy): Eukaryota > Metazoa > Arthropoda > Insecta > Diptera > Asilidae > Neoitamus > Neoitamus cyanurus. The sequence goes on from OX384546.1 coordinate 20,555,099, forward strand.
AGCTTCGATTACTTTAAGAGTTGTACTTTCTAGCCGGTGTGAGAAATGTGTAAAAGCTAAGGGAGGACACTTTCAAAATTTTTCCATTTTTTATATTCCTTATAGCCTAAAGAAAAATACATACAATAAGGTTTATACCATACACCTAATTTTTCTCACTCTCTTTTAAGCATATTTATAAGAGTGTCAGAAAATATGATGTATCTAGGTATAGAAACTTTCTAATTTTAAAATGGTGACTAAAACTCATGCCCAGTGTCTGATCATTGTAGTGAGAGAGGTGATCAAAACGATTTAGACGGGAAGTTAATCGTACATAGGCATTTAAAAAGCGTTGCAATTTTGAAAAGTGATCGGAGTTCATTGAGTTGTAAAAGCTGTCATAATAATTAATAAGAGGCACAATAGTTGTGAACACCAAACTCCTCACTCGAACCGAAAGCCCCCTACAGGAAGTCCATCAATGTCTTAAAATGGTGTAGATCCTAGAAGTTAACATGATCGCACCATATTAACGTGTCACTGAAAATCACACCCAGATTTTTCACTTCACTTTACTTTCACTGATAGGTATGATTGAGAATAACCAGTAGTATCGGAAGTTTTTATGTATTTGTAATTATATGTATAATGATTGCTTGAGTTTTTTGACATTAAGTGTTGTTTTATTTTTTTATTTCATATAGCTAATTGAAATATTAGCTCAGGATCAAAAGTTCAAATATTTATACTATCATGTAAAGCAGAATTATACTCATCATCAGAATATTTCATAATATCACATCTCAATCCAATGAACCTAAGTTCACCAACATACAAAAAAATCAGAACAGGACCTAATTGATTGTACTTTGACTTTAAGGTTTTGTAAAAGCATACGCATCTAGCCTGTTAATGTTTTTTTTCTATTTTTACCATTTTATGATTTTATTTCACTGGATTTATGAATTCTACCAGGAATAGAAAAACGAGGAGGGTATTGTGAAACTGTCTATTTTAATTTAATTTTAACTTTTTCAAAAATCAAAACCCTTATAGAACTAAATGAGAAAAGAATCTTAAGTTTCAGCCGTTAATAATTCAATTTTCAATCCATGAAACCTAAAAGAGCAAACTTACGAGTATTAGTGTAAGAACGCTATTCTCGGTTTACCAATATCCTTCTGTATCAAAAAAAGGTGTGTACGTAAGTGCGTACGTATATACGCACGTAGGGGTTATATTGAACAAAGTTTTTACCGAGAAATTAACAGTTAATCTTAAGCGACAAACATATTCAAACATATTTGTCTTTTCACAAAACTTTTTTCTGAAGGATTAGAAAAAGTAAGTCGCAATTATAGGATGCCAGCTTAAAATATTTAATCCTTTTATAAATATACGCAGCAAGGTTAAGATGCACTCTGATACCAATTCAATTTTCCACTACTTCCACAAAATCAAAAGTAGTTAAATATTTCTGTGTATAGAAGACTGACCAAGGCAAAGTGTTAAGTAATAAGAACTGAAATTTTGCCATCAAAAAAATCATCTCAAAAAGCTCTGGAAATATCTCTTAATAAAAAGGATCCTTACAATTTATTTCAAAAGGCTTCCAGGATAAATAAAAACGGGTAATCTTCAAAGGCACACACGAATAATACGAATAAAGGACCACAGTCCAGAAACTTTTTCTGCGAATTTAAATCTCCGATGTGGTTAACCAGGCCGTTAATCCCAATTAGTCTGTAACACCAGCAGGCATTCTATATGTGCCCCAAAGGAGTTCTAAAGCCAAGATGGGCCGGGCCCATTCTGGCAGCAGCGCCCAGCCTCACCTCGGCCAAATAGAATTGTGCTCTGCTAAAAATTTTAACGATTCCCCGAAGTACAAATGTGGCCAAGAATTTATCGCAAGAGTCGCTAGGCGGGTGGAACTATAAAAGGCGCACGTAAATATAATCGAAATTGTTCTGGAATTGTTTCCGAGTAGTGGGCGCCCGGCCCGGGCACGGTGCCTGCTCCCGGAGAGGCAGACAGCCGGGCAGCCCGCCCGGGGGCATTAGTATTCCGGGAGCGAATCGCATTTTTCCTTTATTATCTCATTAGTGAAAAAGTTTTCTCTAAAAGAAAATATCGGAACTCTCAAAGGGGTCTTTACTGTGCGCGTTGACCGCACAGCGAAGGCACCGAGGAGGTACTCTGCAACAGATGTTGGAGCACCACCCCGCATCGACCCGGATGGCATGCATGGCGTGAAGTGATTCCAGGCGAGATTCCTTCCTTCGCCATTCGATTTAATTTTCGTCGTAATGCTGGAAAGGTTTGGCCGGAATTGCAGCGATAACGTTATCAAATTAGCAACAGATCAACATCTACGGATAGCTAACCTCATGTGGGGGCGGGTGGAGAATCCGGGCAGGTAGCACGTGTAATCCTACGGGACGGCGATGTCCAGCCGATGCCCGTCGCTCTTTCGGGACACACAGCACTTGGGCACTGTTAAAGCACACTCACACGAGCCACAAATTTTTGGCACCCACTGGGGCTGATCCTTAGTACACCACAAAATTTGAATTCAAATTGAACCGCCACGCAACGGATTTTGCACACTTGGAGCCGAAAACGGAGAACTCGCTCACCTTACACCCCAGCGAACCGCACCGCATGGAAAACTGTTTATGACTGAAAATAAGTCGAAAAGCAGCGACAATAATAAAAGGAGCTCGACAATAGGAGAGGACTCCAGCAACAACAAGGGACAGGGCTGCAACAAGAGGAAGATTCGCTGGATGGCATCCAGCTGGTGGGAGGAGAGGTGTCATCGGCACTGGAGCACACGGTTGGATCCCGCGACCGAGTTGCGAGTCCTCACTGGAAGTCAAGGTGCGCACGACACGAATCCTTCCTGTGAGAGCCGGGCCTCCCTATCCCTGCAGGGGAAGTGCCGATCAGGGAAGCCCGACGGCAGGCTCCCCCGTTGGCTCGGGCCAGCATGCGCTCTGACACCCACAATTCTTGCTCCACGGATGCAGCAGCCTCGCGGTCGCGGTCCCCATCATCAACCGATCGAGTCGGGAGATGCGGGAAATCGGCGAAAGAAGGCATAGGAGTTTTTCTGGACGTCTTCCTTCGGATATTCTGTCAATGTCCCATAAACATGAGAGTTCTGGTGGTAATTGCTTCACGTTTTTGCTACTTTGCACCTCCCGGGGCGCAGGGGCATCCCCAGTCCTCATTCTTACATGTCACTGCACACTGCAGTCCTGTGGTAATTTTCGGTTTCCTTTTAATGTAAGGAGGACTCAGTGGAAGGCGCTGTTGAGAATGTCACTTAATTATCGCCGCTCGCCGGGGACTCGGGTTTTGTGCTGAGGTCGTCTTTCCGACTCTTTCCGTGCCGGCTACCCAAACCAAAGGAGCCTCCAGCTCTCCAGTGTGGTTACATTTACAACACTTAAGGAAATTGAAGGACCTTTGACTGCAAAGTGTTAAAAGAGTCCTCCTTTCGGCAGAAGGTTAGAATTAAATCCAATTTGGATTTCTTTTGTGACCCACCCGCCCGAGGGACCCTGTCATGCATAACTTCTGGATTGCCTCTGCTGTTTTTGTCCCGATTGTGCGGTTAAAACGATTCTTTTTTCGGTTAGGGGGGGGGGGGGGGGGCACAAGACAGAACTGTTTTGCTTACATTCAACGTCATTTACTTTCGGTTATTTTGTCGTCGACTTATTTTGTATCTAAAAATGGGGTTTTGGGGCCGTAGGATGTTATTTGCATGTCTTCTTTAAAGTTTTGTTAGAAGTTTGTTTGCGACTTCCTTTCTATTCGGACCATATCACCTACGAGTCTCATGTCCTTGAACTTTGTAATTCTCTTGTTTCTTCGTTAAAAGCGTTGTAGGCGTTTTACTGACAACAACTGTTGTAGCCATCTTGACCTTCTTGAACCCGTGACGAAAATGTTTATACTCTTTTGCAGTAGGAAGAAATTAAAGGTTATCGCCATTTCAACCTACTCCAACTGCCAATACCAACCAATTATGCTGGTTGCTTGAATTACAGCAACAGGGTGAATTTGGCATGGTTGTCTGCCAGAATGGCGCCATCTCCGCACTAGCACTAATCCCGCTTGGATCACTTCTGCTCCAAGCTATGTAGTCATTTATATGTAGCTTCGCTGAAAGTTTTTCGTATGGTCCTGATGATGTCCCTATTGCCCTCCAAAATAATTAGGTATGGTATTCCCCTTTTCGCGTTTCATATTATATTTTTTATTTAACTTATCATTATCCTGTGTCTTCCGTAAAATGTGGAAATTACCTACTATAATCCTTCCTCCTTCATAAAGCGAGTGATTAGCAGTATATAATGAATTACAGGCCGGTCGAAAAGTTGAGCTCAATCACTAAAATCCCCGAGGCCCTAAAAAGCCAACCTCTCCCTTTCCACTACACACCGCTTCTGATGATCCACATGGACTGAACCAGCATGGTTTTATGGATAGACGAATTTCCTTTCAAGCACTGGTTTCCAAATCTGTTCATCAATTGGTTGCGATCTTACCTGAAGTCACATACTCAACGGATATCATTTCGTGGATCGTTATCCCATGAGCTCCTTAATACTTTTGGTGTACATCAAGGCAGCCATCTCGGTCCGGCTTTGCTCAATATTTACGGTTACGATCTTTCAATGATTCGAAATTGTTCAACAATACCGAGATATTTCGATTAACTTGAACAGTGAAAACATAAATTCTAACTTAGACGCCTTCTAATAGTAATGCTACGGTAGATGATTAATACTACCTCTTAATGCGAGGAAATGTCCGTTTACGTCTTTTTCTTGGAATAACAACCCGTTACTCCGCTTTCACCAGATTGGATTGCAATTGACAAGCTCTCTCACAAAGTGCCAATTTGTAAACAGTTACGGCTTGGCTTCCCTCCCAGTCTCGTCCATTGCATTGGGTCATATCTAGCAAATCGTTCTAATCAAATTCAAAATTCGTTTCGTCTTTTTCTGACGCAGGTCTTGTTTATTCCAGAGTCCCACAAAGAAGCCACCTTAGACCTTTGCTGTTCATCCTTTATATTTTATCAATGTTGTTTTGTTCAAAAGGCTCACGTTCTGGTGCATACAGACGATTTGAAGATTTTAATGAATCTGTACAATATACTCAAGATCTACGGGGCGATCTTGTTATTAAATATTTTCTTTTTGGTGCTCCAGAAATCGCATGTTTTTAAATGTTGCTAAGTGTAGTTTAAATTTCTTTTAATAAGAAATCTTCCTATATATAATTTTCTGACAAAATGAATAATAAACCCTTAACTCGTCTAGAGAGTGTTGCCGACCTTGGCATCAATCTGGATGTCAAGTTTACCTTTGGCCTTAATACTTGCTAGATAATAAATCGAGCTAATTCCACTCTTGGTTTTATTAAGCGATGGTACAAGAATCAAGAATATTTTGTGCATTCCTTCGTCCCATTGTGGAACATACCTCTGTAGTCTGGATACCTTTATATAATTCTAACATCTCACGTGGTCTGATTCTCTGATTCTGTAAATTTTCCTCCATACGAAGATTAATTAAAACTCTTAGACATGCGGTCTCTTTCCAAACGCAAAAACGTTGCGGGTGTAATTTTTATGCATTTAATTGGCGATATAGATTCGACCCCCTAGAGACTCCACTTGATTTTAATTGCATCTTCAAACATAAAGTAAAATTTTAAGATGTAAATAAGTAGTAGTAACTGTATTAGGTTATATAATACTTTGTAGGGTTTCTAGATTTTTAAAAGCGGTTCAATTTTCTGTTTTTTTTAAGTGTTTATCTCTCCTAGGTTTTCGATGTAAGTGATTAAGGATGTTCTAATTCTGGAGCAAACGCTGCCGACTACCATTATCACGTTTGAGCCGAACCGTAAAACAAAAACAGTCGGATGGGAGTATCGACATGATAATATAATTTAACAACACGACACCGCCAGACCACATGTTCATAAATGCATCAAAAATTATTTAAAATGTTGGAACTGCGAAGTTCAACCCTACCCGCCATATTCGCTTGATATTTTTTCATAAGATTTCATTTCCCCCGATCGATGCAGTCAAATATTTCTAGAGAAGGGTATAGTTCTTATGGAGGCATCAGAAATTCGTTTGACAATTGAACCAAACAACCAGACTTTTTTATAGCCTTAGAGTTGTCACGCATTTTGTGATAACAAGGTTGTTACAAAGCGTTAACTTGGTCCAATCCAAATTGGCAGCTCCTGTTTGTGGATTTGGCAAAGCTCGGAATTTATGGTTATATTGTAAGTACATATACTCGTTTGATTCAATTCCTCGCCATAGGCCCTGAGTATCGGAGAAAACGATGAAATTTTGTATGACGATAACTCCAAACTGGAATGTTGTAGACAATTTGTTCAGACATTGTTTTGCTTTGGATTTATTTACTTTCAAATAAAGCTCACACTCAATTGATATTTCTATCTAAGATATCTGAATTCTGCCCACCCCACCCCACTTCACTTCTGGATACGACCTTGTATGTGTATGCCTCGAACGATAGGTTTTGCAACTCCAAGAAATAACTAAAAAATAAAAACTAGTATGTAGCTCTAAGCATTCAAATGTCATCAGGGTATGTCCACACTTTTGGCCCACCCTGTGTAATTTAAGAGCGTTGAACGTTTCACACCTAAAGTTAATTTCTGAAGAGTAATTGCAACTAAATCATGCAATTAGGTAACCTCAGTTTTAGATTTCACACAAAGTTTGTGATTGTAAGTAAAAACAAGACCGTGATAAAATCAGTTTACCGGTAATTAATTCACTTTTAATCTTTTAAGCGGAAAACCCCAACCGTTATACCATGAGCAATAAGCATACATTCAAGCCATTAAAGAAATAGAGGGTTCTTCCCATTCTTCGGAAAAAAATAATTACCCAACGAAAATTCAACACAACTTTACCGAAATAATTTGGGAAAAGAGGAAAATATTAATTCCCACCTCCTGCGTGCCAGTTCTGAACAGCTAGGCGAAGGCCTGCATCCTGCCAAGCCCCACAGTGTACCCATTGTTATCCTGCCATTTGTAGTTGGAGCAGAGAGAGAGCTGCACTTAATGTACACACGGTCAACGTGTTCTGCAGGTCGGTAGTAAATCAACAGATCCCCCCATGTAAAGAAACTCGTTCCCGGGGGATATTCCGATTTCTATTAGCATTCACAGCGTTGTGTGAATCTTTGGCCATTTCCAGGGGTTTTAGATAGCGAATAGCGCCGTGGTTTTCAAGGAAGTCCTCGTGTTTACACGATTTTGTAGTCAGTCCAGTGGGTATAACACGCATCCGGAGCTTATTCAAAACTTCCGGCAAGTACTTACCCTCGGCAGAGGTAGCAATCGGATGCGATTTTCGAGGGTTTTTGGGTCCCTGCCGGGGAGTTAAGACATGGCTTCTCGTATATCACTTAAACTCCTGAGATTTTCCGAATTTCAGCCGGACACAGCCAACACGGGACCACAGAAATGTGCTGTCGTATTAAAAAATGTGACTAGAATCAATTTTCCATTTATACGAGAGAAACCCACTTAAATGTTTTCAACCCAACGGCCAGTGAAACTCTTCCCCAATAAACCCGGCCAAAGCCCGAAAAAAAATTGGAAAAAAATACTCCCGACGTCTGCTTGCCAGCTTGTGCACATTCACTCTGGTGAAAAGGACTTGACCAAACCAAACGTAAGAATCCTTTATCGGTAAACGAAAAATTACAAAATAATCCGTGTGTATTTTAAACAAACAGAAATCCCATTGTTTGCTCGGACGTCGGCCACAAGGCAGGCTGCCCATTAACTCTGTCAATAACGTCTCCCGGTGCTGGGTGCTGGGTGCTGGTGCCGGTGATGACCATTAGTTGGGAGCACCGGGCGTGGATGAAGTATCTGTTTCGAGGACATGTTTGCCGATAAAATTGCTCGAAATATTAGGTCTGATGGCCTAATGGACTTGTCAAGTGGGAATTTGCCACCCAAAATTTTCCACCACTCGAACCGTATTTCGTTTCATCGATGGCTGCTGAGCGTCTCTTTGATCTGCAGTGATATCGGTGTACTTTTGGGGAAAAAATCGGGTATTACCGCATCTGACGTCTGCTTCCGTTTGTGAGAACTAATATCCTTTCAGCGCAACTGTGTGCATATTTCGATGCTTTTAGGTGTTCATTAGAGAAACGTAATAGAAGTGCCATCCTCCCCATTTTTCTCGCTCCTCATGTTGTTTATGCTGCTTTTTGTCCCGGAGCCTCGCGTCCTTTGTATCTGAATTTAAGGCAGTAGTTTCGGAAATTTGTACTGTGCCGCTTCTGAAACACTGAGTGCAGTTCTCATTGCAGTCGCATTTATTACAAAAGCCATTTGCATATATTTGGTGTTCTGCAAATAAATGACGCACAGCTCCCGTAAAACTCGAAGCCGTCGTTAGGTTGGACAGCAACATTGCGCCTGGAGTTTGAGAGAAGTTAGTCAAGTGGGAACTAGGCTTCGCATATTAAGGATTCCGTAACTTCAGAATTATTCGTTGGTTTCATTCAGTTTTAGATATTTGGTGAATTCCATTTAGTAAGTCCTCGCTGTTGTTTTCGTAAAGATGAACGCTTTATTGAAAACATTTAGTAATGAACAAGTGAAGTATTGTTCAGCCAAGCCATGAACCATAAACCGAAACAAGAGGTAGTTGGAAGGTGTAATGGGGTCGGTGGGTGGGGTAGGAATTCCTATTGGAGCGATTCCAAGTAAGTTTTAACAGGTTTTGCAGCATGGGACCGAGCGTTGTCATGCTGAAAAATCACGTTGTCGTGCCTTTCCTCGTATTGCCGTTTTCTCTTCAATGCTTGGCTCCTCAAACGCATCAATTGTAGTCGGTAGCGATCTCCCGTGATGGTTTCGTTGGGTTTGAGCAGCTCATAACACACTACACCCAGTTGATTCCACCAACAAATACAGATCATGAGCGTAGAACCGTGATTATTATTATTGAAGCGTCTAAAGCAATCACTGTAGTGGACCTTATTTTAGATGGTTCAAATGTTGCTTTCCTAAACGATGAATTTTATTTTTAAGAACCATTCAATTATTTATCATTGCATCAATCGAATAACACAAATGTATTCTTTGGACATTTTGCTGCCAATACTATTTTTGGTCTTATTTCACAAAAAATTTCTCTGTAAACATGATTGCCTTGATATGAGCCTAATTAAAATTTGCAAACCTGCTAGACCTTTCATTAGAGACATCAGTGCACAAAATGTCAAACATTTGATTTCATGTCGAAATAATTTCCTGATTACGTAGACACTTGCATCAATTAGTTTATGATGAAGCACATATTTCCGTATGTGTACCTATGCTACATTTTGTCTGGTAACTATCTGCTTACTGACTAATAAAGATCCGTTGAATTTATGTACATATTATATTAATCCTAATTATGAATGGAAAAAAGAAATAAACAAGTACTTCAACTGCTATTACACAATTCCTCTACCGAAATTCTTAAATAACTTTCATTGTTCATTGCCATAGCTATAATTAGTCATAATCAATTAATGCTGCTGCAAGGCAAGTGAGCAACCAACTTGCTTCAAGCTACTTGCCATTTGTGAATGTTCGCTTGCATGGCTTTTGTAGGCAAGTCTATGTGCTCAGGAAGCTGGCAGGAAAGTTGAGTGAAGTTTTCATTCAAGCTGCCTTTTCCTGTCTTTTTACTTGTCACGTGCAAACTACCACTTGCCTATATGTAGTTTAACGCCGATATGTCAACAGAAACTTCTTGTTATTTTTATTAATATTGCGGAATATTACGTCTAACTGACCAGGCAGACGTTTAAATTCTACTAACCCCAGGCACTTACCAAAATGAAGTTAATTGCTCACTTGCCTCCCCCGCCAATTGCTCTCGACTAAACACGCCTGAACTGCGTCGGGTGAATAGACGGATCATAAAAATAACTCAATGCGGAAAACGAATAAGTTCATTGCCTGGGAAAATTCTATTACGTATAATATTGTCATTTAATAGCGAGGCTCCATTAAATTTTGATAAATCATGGCACCCACACAGCAGCGACAGAAAATGTGCCTATTTTGAAGAAAAGTAATATAATCTGTAATATAAGATGTAATATAAGATGCACCCACATTAGCTGTAGATTTCTCGCAAAATAAAATTACCGATGTACCTGTCCGTGGACAAATTGAAACCAACATTGAAGGTGCAGCACTCCACGAGTGACGGTTCACTATGCTCGCGAAAGTTCTCCGCGAAAAATTTGAATTATTAAGACGGACCGAGGAAAGCAGCGTGAAACCACAACAGACTTGCAGCCCTTGAACGAGTTAATGAAATCAATCAGCGGAATAAAGCATGTGAGTAACAAAAAAATTTCAAGGGAGATTTCCACCTCGGCGTAATTGAAGTGGATTGTCCCTTAACTGGCTGGAGACCTCAATCCTGTTTCAGCTGTATATCGAGCAAGGAGCCTCGTGCCGAAAAGGGGCCATCGATGTGCACAATGTTTCCGAGATCGCACCGCTTCTAGGGCACATGTGGAAGCGTAGCGGCCCGTCACACATATGAGAATTGAGAAATGCTGTGCTTCCTCGTGCAAGTTGAAGGGAAACTTTTAAAAATTTTCCAAGAATTTTTCCATTACGTTTCAAGTCTTCCCGCATAAATTGAAGAAGAAAACAGTTGCGGAGCTGAATGTAAAGTGGAATTCAAGGAATGGGACTTGATTCTTTGACATATATTACGAATAAGGTTCGCAGACGTGTCGCTGTACGGAAGCCAGTTTTGGACTTTTTATGGCTCCTTCTCGTCCCTTTTTAGTAATTGAAAGCAGACGCTGCAGAAATTTTCCCGGTGTGCATGGTCAAGGAGCCTCGTTAAAATGAATTACATACCTGAAGGAAATTGGCCGCCTGATTTAATGCAAATGAACTTTTCGCTATGAGGGGTCTTTTCTTGCCATCTTCAAACTTGTTAATTTGGCGAATTATCCATTTTATGCAATAGAAGCCGACCTAGACACATTTACTTACTTTCGTTCATACATGTCTTTGAAAAGTCAAAAGTCAAAAACAGCCGCTAGTCGAGGCATCTGGATAGATTGAACATCCAAAGGTGAAAAGCGACAGCAAAATCACTTTTACTAGCCTCAAGCGCAACCAAGTTTGTAAAAAGTTACCCAAGAACTAGGAGGATCTGAGAATCCGGCTAGCAAGATCGAAGAATTCACTACGCAGAAGTAGTGTTTGAAATAGTAGAGTTCTACATACTAAATGCTATACCTTGCGACTTACTAGTATTCAAAATGAATTTATTATTCAGTGACAAATCGGAGTTTATTCTGTCAATGACGTCCTTAATAAGTCCAAGCGGGCTGCTCAGGCACGACTGCACATCATCCGTATATAGATGCACCTGGGCGCCCTGAGCCACATTACATACATACATAAGTCATTAATCTAAAAGCTAAAGAGGAGTGGTCCCAGAACCGATTCCTGTGGTACGCCTTTACCAACATGAGCCAAATATGTACTAAGGCCATACTCACGCTTAACCAAGATAGGAAAAGCATTCCACAAGCGTACCACCCTAACAGCAAAGGAGTTACTCATCGTGAGGGTGGAATGGAGGGGAACCAATAATTGCCTAGGCCGTAAGTATGCTGGTTCCCCCTGGGTGAGAACCCAGAATAGTAACATCAGGCACCTAAAATTCATCCAGCATTCGACAGAGCACCCAAGAAACTTACTAGCAAGGAAGGAAACGTAGTCCCTGTGGGTCAATGCGTTAACATACCTAATGATCGAGTTGAATTCTACTTTGAGACGCTGCATGTCACAAGAGCTACGTCTCGCTAAGCTTGATGCCGCGATTTGTGACCACAGAGGAGCAAAATATGGCATGCGAGTTCAAAATGATGGAATCAAGCTCGTCACTGACTCTCTATCAGTATTACTCCTCTCCACACAGCAGCCTATGTCACGGAGAAATTCGGCGCAATAGACTTGATCATCATCCGCAAACATGTGGACTGCACACGAACGAACTACAGTCGGCAAATCGTTGATGTACAGGCTGAAGAGAAGGGGTCCAAGCACCGATCTCTGCGGAACGTCTCTACAGATGGGGAGGAGCGAAGAGAGGTTCTTATCAATCATCAATCGAGACACATTGCATGCGGTCGCACAAGTCGAAAAATTAAAGAGGTTCTGCAACTTGTTGCGCATCATGGAGTGGTCAATGCTATCGAAAGTCTTACTGAAGTCAAGAAGCACCAAAACCTTTGCCTTTTTTTGATCAATATTCGCACGAATGCCACGAAACGTGGTACTGTGTTGCCTATGAAACCCAGACTGGTAGAGGGAAAGAATAAATAAAAACTTGTTTGTACATTTTTTTTACTATTATTTTAAATTCTCTTTCACATGGCTATTACAAATTTTGTGAAAAGTGAATTTCAATTGAGGTGATTTGAAAATACGAGTTCCACAATACTTACACAATCACTTCCTGTGATTCGTATTCAATTTCGATTCAGCTGTAAAATTACATAATAAAGATTCATAGAGTCTGTCATTACCTCTCTTTCACATCTCAACTAGCAACAAAACAAATATTATCGCAAAACTCATAACATCATTCAGAAAAATAAATAGTGAAATAGTCATTTTAACGGATGCGGAAGTTCTAGGCTTAAGTTAAAAACAAAAACAGAAAATAAAAAGCTTTTAAATAAAAATTAACTCAAGAACCTAGGGTTCCGTACCCGAAGGGTGCCCTATGGGTCAGCGGGCTGTGTCTCATCAACCGTACCTAATAGGTAAAGAGTTGAAATTTACACAGAGTGTGTATATCTATTGCCGCTATAACAACAAATAATGAAAAACTAAGATGGCGAATTTCAAAATGGCCGCAATGCAAATTAGAAAAAACGTTTCTCTTGTTTCTTTTACAAAAGTATTTAAAATGTACATAGTGCTATATCTTGTAAGATGGTACGGAGCCCTTCGTGTCCGAGTCCGACTCGCACTTGACTGGTTTTTTTCAGATTATGAACCAGCTTGTCCTTTTCAGATATTAATCTTGGTATTTATTGGGGGAAGTAGGTACTACTAAAACTATAAATTATTATTAATTTAAAGGAAACCTTTTTTATTAAAATTATAATTGCGATTCCATAAAGCGCAAATCCTGACCATTACAAAAACTCCCTAGACATGTTAAATAAACAACTTTTTAATCGGCCTAATCCTATCTTTGAATGAACCAAATTAAGGGTATCGACTCATTTGTGTTAAATACTTCCCTCATCTACACAATATCATAAAAAATGTGTTCATACCTTTTACTATTAACCACGAATATACAACACTATTGAATATCATAAAAGCTGCGATAAAAGTAACATCTTCATTGACTAAATAAAGAACCCCCGAATTATCTATTTCCCCATTGTTTGGCTCGTCAAAGCATCAATTGATTGATAACACTGTTTGATACAAAATTTGTGACATAAATTACGAGCGCACGATTTCATCAAGACCTGTGTAAGCAAAGGGCTCGTTCGTTGTACTTTCGGCACAATCAGATGCCCTGCCCTGCTTGCCAATATCTGAGTTATGACACACAATTTTCCAGTTCGAAGCAATCCTCCGTTTTCATTGTGTGGCGCTTACGAGAATTTTATTGACTGAACTATCGAATTATTCCGCCTGTTGGCAATAATGGAACACTCGCCGAGTTTTTTCTAATAATTTATTGCAGCGAGCATTTAAAAGGCACCCAGACGGCGCGCGGTCGGTCGATTTGAGGGACGATCGCATCAACATCCTGTTCGATTGAAGTGATTTTCCCAACTGTAGATATGTAACCTGGAGGAAAGTCACGACAATTCCCCGCTCACGGAGGGAACCTTCTCCTCTCGCTCAGAAGGGTGTGCGCAAGGCCCCCCTATCAGGGGCCCCAATCGGTAGACTAATGTACTTTTTCCTCCGAACACAAGATACACATTTTCAGTCAACTCAAAAGGGATGAGAGGCGCTTATAATTCATCCGATCATCTCCCTGTCATTTATCATTCGCAATAATCCATTCATGAAATCCTCTGTTACCCACCTGGTCAGTATGGAGACCTCTTTCTGCAGACCCGCCACGCCACGTTTGAGGTTGGTCGTCTGACATATGCTTTCCGTTTTTCATCCACCGATTAACTCCTGGTGCCATGTCTTCGAGATTTCGTAGACCTAACGGATATTCGGTGTAGCCTCTTGGGCGACATTTATATTCTGTTGCCCCCATATTCTTTTGCCAGTAGTCCTGTTCGCCTTAAGAATTTTATAGAGAAATTTTCGTCGTGTGAGCTCTTAAATATTCGTCTATCAATCTTTAAATTTTATATGAGACAATTTTTAAAGTTTCAAGCGTAGGTACTAATATGGTATAGTTGTCTTAAATACGCGAATGTGTGGGTGCTTGATAGTTGGACAATTTGAGCAAAAATTAGCTGATTGGAATTGTCGCCTGACCGGTATTACCCGCTCTTCCCCTACACATCTGAGACGAGGCCGAGGCAAACGAAGAACGCACGAGGCAAGTTTCCAACTCAGATGGGCACGGGTCCGTACGGCTCGCTCCACTTGCCTCGGCTCAAATTTGTACCCTGCCCAACAATAACTTGTCTCCTGCGATTTATGTTTTATAGCACATCTGTACATTTCATTTTTAATTTATGCAATTGGCCGGATATTTCTTCCTGAGTCTTGTGATTTGTTACCCTGAAGACATGAAATCGACAAAAAATATTTATAGTAATATTAGTAATCCCAACGATAATAGCAGAAAAACGGGACAGCCCCCTGTATGTGAAAAAAAAACAAAACCCGATAAAGAGCAATCCACCTTTTAGGGATGCTTACGTTGAAGATTTTTTCAGAGAAACAGAGAACAGAGAACACACGTGTGACAACAGTAGCAAACAAAACTCACTACGCTGTATGATTGTGAAAGTTTAAAATATGAAATAACCACGAGAGTATTATTTTTAAAGATACTTTTCTTGCACTTAAAAAATATACGAAGACATGAAATTGATCAAATTCCGTCGAGCACTAAGAAGTTCATTTTACAATTGGGAGCCATCAGACGAAGAAGGAATGCTCCTTGAGTTAAATTTAAAATGTCTTCCTCGCCTCGATGTATATACCTATTTTAAAATTCACGAGACTGTCGGAAAAATCGTTCACAAGTGAACAGAATGGGACTGAAAAAAAAACTATATTTGTCGAAAATGAATGCAGGGGCGTTGGCAGGGAGAAATACATTCAAAACCGGTACCCTGACTCAATGATTGCCTGAAAGGCAGTAAACAGCAAGGGCACTCTTGCAAATCCCTCGGGGTCTTAAGTGCTCCATTCGAAAAAAAGTATAATACATATGTATGCAATTCTCGTCAAGTTCGGCACAATTTTCCCTCTTGTCCACTTGAGGCCGGGCAATAGCCACTCTCCGAGGATGTTGAAGTACACATGCCCTTTATAAAAATGTAATTACCTTGTGTGTGCTTGAAGGGCACATCGGTGTATCTGGAAGCGTCTCCTAAGCTGGCAGTATCCCGGAATTCCTGCTGCTTTGTCTCTTCCGGCAGATTCAGGTATTTTGCTCACGAAAAGCCTCTTCTTAAATTCCAGAAATAATTAAACAGTCCTTGAAGCGAGTTTTTTTCCTCCGAACTCGCGACGGTAGTTGGGGTCGCACAAATCGGATCACCTGAATGGCATCCACGGAACGGCGCGGCACGGTGCGGCGCCCGCAAGGTATTTGAATGGCCATTTAGGTGGTGCTGCGGGCTGGCGTCGTTCCGTTGCTACTCGCACCTAATTAAAAATTGTTGTCCTACTTTCCAGCCCCAGAAATAATTTCCTCGTCCATCCCGTTAGCTGCGGTTGATGCTGTACTGCGGTGCTGCGACGCTGCGGGGATGAACTTTATTTAAGAAACTACGAAATGATGTAGGTACACTCCGAAGTAATTTGAGCCATCCGAGAGATATTCGGAGGAAACCCTTTCGCATGGAACACTGCCAGAAAGAATTGATTTGTGTTGCTAAGCAGATTAGGCTTGTCGGGGGATGCCTAATGCATGCCGTCGTCAGGATTGAGGACAAAAGCTCCAGCAGTTCTGCTTCTTTCATAATTTTCGCCAGCAAGAGATGAGCACTTATAATTTTCGAGCGACAGAGTCGTAAGCTTGTTGGACTTTGTTCCTTAGTTAAGCTGATTTTGGTGCGATTCCCTGCGGATTCGTGGATTATGCACCAAAATCTCTTAATTCTGTTGAAACAATCACGTCTCTAAGTTAGCAAAATTCGCCTGACGGTTCTTCAACGCAGACGCTTTTCCTTTATACAAAAATTAAATAAACTGTAAAGATTAGGTTGATGTATATATTTGGGAAATCTGTGTAGCTGAAATGGAACAAAAATTAACAACTCTGAAATAAATCATAACTACTACTCGTATATTATCTTACAAGGTGTCCCGAGAAATTCATAATGACATGAATAACATGTGTGCGTGTGTATGGGAGGGGCAACAGGTTCTCAGCTATTCATTTCGCTACAACGAAAGTGATGACACCAGTGTAGAGGGCGCGTCGAGTACTATAAGTTTTCTTATTATGACTTTTGTCGTAACTTTGACGGTTGACAGCGGGGGCGTATGAGTGCATATTAGTATTTTCGATGTTTGAAATCGCGATATCTCAGAAATGGTGACTCATAGGGAAAAAATATATGACCCATTTTTGTAAAGAATTTCTAGATCTACAACTTTTATGTAAACTGTTTTTACGATAACACTTACCGGTTACGAGAAATATGTGAAAAACCTATATTATTGACCGTTGACCTTGAATAAAATTTTTAGCACTGTACCAATTTTCAGCTCGATACGAATTATTATTCCAAACTTGTAACTTTGGTTTTGTCTATTTTGACTGGACTATATGCATAATAGGTATAAGTTCTTCAGGTGAGTATGACAACATTCCACAAGGTACTTAAGTGAATTCGAGGATGCTCTCTTTAGATATAATAACCCCAATTGAAATTCGCCTCTGAAATGCGCCTAAGGCTTTACATTTACGGATACCTACACACTTCTCAAATTAAAAATCCTCTTTATATTTATATTTAGGATCAAATCGCTATACCTACTTCCTTTGGTACTCTCTTCCTTTTAATACGGACATCATCAAATGGTTATTTTGCTTATATGGTCTTCCGTAACTGCTGCGAGTCTCTCACTATATTTTATGGAATATTCCGGAATGGGCCACAAAATTTTACTGTGAGTTTTTATTTCTTTTGTTTTTATACTCTTTAATTTATTTTATTAATAAAAATTATCGCGAGCGCAACATTCTGCCATCTCAATCATATGCCAAATAAGCGGATAACTTTGCGTTATTTGGGTTTATGGATAATCAAGTGTGTAGCTAAACGTATGAATGGAAAATGGGAGTAGATTGAGTAGAAAATTTTATATATCTGAAATAATACGACTGAACGGTTTCATGGAATCTTATATACAAGAAGTTTCGTTTCACGGCATTACGCGATTTATTTGTGCCGTAATTTTCCTCCAGTTCGTGCGTTATTATTTCTGCCGATTTATGAACATCACTAGTGGAAATTTTCTTTTAACACGCCTTCGATATTGGATGCAATTTTTTCGGAAGTAGTAACAGTAGACATTTCTTCGAATATGGGAAAAAGAATTAATGGAAAATATGACCCTTCGAAAAAATGGAATGGAAAAGTGACCCCCTAACATTTCACCTTGACAAATTTAGGATTTTTTCAGATATTTCGTAGGACGCTTCCATAACGACCCTTCTGAGTGAAGGGTTAAAATCAAAAGTTCATTAAACATTTCTTGCATTTTAGTAGATCTATTTAAAGACACCCCAGTCAATGGGCTAAGTGAAAAAGATGTGTTTGGTTCCAACGGTTTTTATCTCTATGGGAGGGATTCCAAAAGATGTTTCCAAAAATTTCACTATTTCTGTTTTTGGGTCATGAATATGCGTCCAAATTTTAAATTTCATCTTAAGGGGTATAAAAATGAGAGGATCGGACAGCCCGCACTGGAGGGTTCTTGCCTTTACATCTTTAGCTTGAAATTCATTAAACGAGGTAGCATAGCCTTGCCGGGCAGTGAAATATTTTTCGCTACCTGACGATCGCTAAGGTAGGAGTGTTTTTGGGTTCGCCTCGTAAGAAAATGAACGATGGGCATGTAGTGGAACATACCGCCGCCGTGATCAGGCCCTGGATCGGTGTGACGAGATGCGGTCGTTCTTCTTCTTTCCTGTGCTCTTTATCCCAAAATTCTGGTTGTTTTGTTTCCTTTTGGTTGGGGAAGGTACTTTTGTGATTTTCGAATGCAGCACATTCACAAAATTTCAGGAAATACAATGCGCGGGGGCCCGTAGTATCTTTGAACAACGTACGCCAATGCACTATTCCGAACTTGCCAGACAATTGAAGAAGTAATGAAGAGAGAAGGAAAGGTCAAACGCAATTGTTCCGTTTTAACAATTACAATATTACCTCGGGTTATCTCTCCTTATTTACCCAGAGACTAAAGCAAACTAAATTTCCTCCCCAGAGTTCCAGTTTCATTTTTTTAATGTTCAAACCCAGAATAGGCACTCTACCACTTCTGTGAGTCTGAGACACATTTCTTGTACTGCATTCCTGCCACTTCACCCTTTTGTCTTCAGGTACCATAAGATTTACAGCGTCATGCCTTCATTGCTCCCCCAATTCCGTGCTGCGCCCTGGAATTGTCTTCCCTTTATCCCACTAAAGTTTATGTAAGCGAACTTCTTGAGGTATTCCCAAGCCAAGAACACTGCAGAGTTGCTGCAGAGTGATTTAAGAAAATTGATAATGGGATTTAGAAATCCGAAACCAAACAATTGCAGACAAGTACCGTACGAAAAAAATTTCAAGAAATCACCACCACCGTCCGCTGTTGCAGCGCAAGGGGCAATCTCGCCAGAAAGATTAATTTCGGTGCATTTTTCAACTTTTAAGTTGCGGCGTTGCGGGCAGAGGGTTTGGTGGAAATGCTCTTGTTCGACTGCGGCTTGGAAGAAAAACCCCAGTGTCACAGTGTGCCATCAAAAGTGGGCGGGTGGCTTTAATTTTTCCTTAACCCGACCGAGGTAATGGCAAGTGCAAAACAATTCACGCCATTGAAAATGAATTGTTCTGTGAAATTGCTTTCTACGTAAGTCTCGCTCCCGGGAAAACTTCCCAGAGAAAATGCACTTTTTATTGTGTTAATTTTACATCCATTGGATTAAAGAAACTTTGTGTGCGGAGCCGTTTATATGGGAGGGAAATAGGGTCATGTTTTTAACTTCCATGCAGTGGTTAAGTACATAATCCACACTCTGCTGGGAAGCTCGTGTGCTTGGATGAATCTGTTTTCCTCCATTTTCAAGGTCTGCTGCAACCACCATGTGTCGAGACCATTATTTCCAACATTATCCTCCGTTATATAAGAATGTCTCATATCAGCTTTTTCGAAGGCTAGCTCAAGACAATCCTCTCTGCACTGTGAAATAGAATTCTAAGGTTCTTGCTTGCGGCATGCCATGCCTTAGCATTTATATGGTATTCCTTAACGCAGTTACAGGGTGTTTCGTAACATTCTTGTGCTGCTGTTATGCTCAGTATTTGCAATTTTTTGATGAGATCCAGGAAAAGAAAGCGGAGAGTGAAGACGTAGGTGCTTTCTATTATGCCAGAATTGTTTCATCATTCATTTTATTTGAAGTTAGTTTGCATTTATTTTACCGGAGGTAATTCTACAAGTGTTTTAGAATTCGGTTTGAATGAACTTCTTAAATTCGTGCGACGTTGCTGAAACTCCAGGGGCAGGGGCTATATAACAATCGAAAATGAAATCGATGCATTTATTATTTTAGGATTTCGAGGATGGACTCTAGAATTCTAAAAATATAGATACTCACTCGTACAGTGAAGAGAAAAAGTGTACAAATGGTGTCCACGCTACAAATTAATATGACCGAGTTACAATCGAGAACAGTGCAGTCTCTGCCGCAGACACGCTGAAGGACTTAGAGCAACTCTTCTACTTGTATCACTTGTTAGGAAAACAAATGTGAATTATAACGAAGGGAAATAATATTTCACACTTCGTACTACCGTTAAGATTAACAGTTTTGTGAGAGATTTTGTGGCTTGCTTACTTGCGGTAGGCAATTGTTTGTGTTTGCATACCATTTGTAGAAATGACAATATTTTAGCCTTCTGTTTTTTGTTTGATTTTCTTTATAAGTTGTACCATCAGCTAAATGATAGATATTTTTCTCAAAATGTAACTCTAGATAATTTCTATGGCCCCATTTTAACAGTTATACACAACTTTTGTACGAAGACTGACGTGCCAAATATTGTAGGGGGGACACCACTGTGGAGAGTTTAATTTTTTGTTGTATTTTCTAAAAGTGCATATTTTCAAAAATATGAAGAAAAAATTTTAATTCGTAAATCGAATAAATACTGAAGTTATAGCCGTTTACCTGGGCGTAGGGAGCGGAGCCATCTAACGACAATGGGCACAAAAAATTGAAAAAAAGAGCCAGTTAAAACGCCGATGATAGAGAAAGTCCGTCTTATCGGCCGGGAATCGACGAAGTTTGGTAAATATCAAAATTTTAATGTTTCATACATCGCTTACTGTGATTTACAGAATGAACTTTGCTTAAAAATTCTCTTCATGGCCTTAAACTTTTAAACGCGTTTTTCTCGAAACGACTTTTCTTAACCTGGTAAAATTCATAACACGAGCTACAATTGTCCGATTTTGAATTAAAAAAAAAGAAATTATTTGCATCCTCCGTGATAGAAAGTGTTTATTATATTATATAGGATTTTTTTCATCTTCCGGAATTGAAGTTAATATAAAGTAAAAGCCATGCCAGAAGGGATTTTTGGTTTGACAACCCACCATTTTGTGAAAAATATGTAAAAAAAACGGGTAGGTACGACTAACGAAAAGTACAGTTATATAGAATAAAAAAATGTGTACATATTTTTTTCAGACCAACCATTCTCGAGAAAGCGATCCGACCATTGGACAACTTTATTTTCATGCCTCGTTAATGCTGATATTATAACTGTGTTATCGTAAAAAAATGATACCAAATGTTACCAAAAACAAATTGAGATAAAATCCTTTTTTTTAAGCGTTCACAGTGGTATCTCCCCTTAAAAACTTGCCCCTAATTAATAAATTTTAAATTGGTATCACACTTCACATTTCTCTTTAGAAATAAAAAGGTATTGCTTTTAAAATGGCAAAGAAGCTTTTTTAACGAAATTAATAATCTGACCAAAATGCGCTTTTTCTCAAATTTTGTCCAGTAAATTGATGAACACAAATTACATTTTTTAATTTAAGTCCACGAACGTGTCGGAAAACGCTTCACAGCACCTATTTCAAACCTGTGGACTGGAATTCCAAAAAAATCACTTAAATAACTCGAAAACCGTAAGACTTTTCGTAATGATATATTGTGGTCAGTTGATAGCTAATAAGCTGCCCTATCACCAGTTTCCAGGTTATCTACTATTTAAGGGACACCCTGCACATCTATATTGTTGCATTCGATCATTCTGCGAGGTTTTGCAACACATGAGGCTTTTGCTACAATATATATGAAACATACTTCGTTTACAATTATTCTTGGGATCTGTCAAAATTAGTAATGTATGGAACATTCGGAAAACTATATCAGATGATTTTCCAGAAACTTCGAATGTCCAGCCTACGAACAGAAACGCAAATGAAGCGGCTCGATGTTTAAGATCGGGAGTGGATAAAACTCCGAGAGAAGCTACAGAACAAATTATTGTGCAAGCCCAGCGCGTCGACTATGCGCCATGCACTGCGAAAAAAATTACAAGCAGCAGAAAAGCTTTGAAAACTGGACTAAGAAGAATTATTGATAAACTTCTAGAAGGGTTTGCAAATTTTCTAGATGATTTGGTCGCACGAAACTAAGTTCGGTCTACATGATTTTGGGGGAAGGCTTTGGTCCTAGCGACGACTTAAGAGTATCTTCAATCCTGTCATTATCAAGCCCCATAATGAACCATTGGGGCTTATTTCTGATGGCTTGAGCGATCATAACAAGAGCCCTAATGACTTTTTGATCTTCCCATAATCTTCAAAAGCCTTTTAAAGATCAAAGCCCGGATTGGAATCCAATTGAGAATTTGTGGACCGATATTAAGAAAGGCTTAGCCAATTACAGTGAGCCAGCGTAAGGTATCAGTAGAACTGTAAAATCATTACCATTATCCATACTACATAAGGAATAGAATTAGAATTGAGGAGGAATTGAAAAGGAATTAAGAAGGAATTAAAAGCCGATTTTAATTTCTTAATTCCCATTCTAACTCAATAACGCTTTGAGCTAGGAACTTGAAATTTGGTAAACAGGCATTTAAGTGAAATGTCAAGGTTATGTTTGCAAATAATTAAAATAGCCTTCTTTTAAAGTATAAAACGTTTATTCCTTATATGTTGGATATTCCATATATCCATAGAAAAGGTTCCTTAGTTAACAAAAATAATTGTAACAAAATCTTTGTATATAGGTACTGCCCGAAGTGAATTATAGAAAAGTAATTCACATGTTACATGGAGCCTCCTAAATTGTATAAAGATAATATCACGATAAACTGTAGACACTGAAGTCTATTCGTCCTTGCAAGGAAGATCCATCAATATAAAAGCGAATAAGAAATTGCCTCTAGTGCGGCAGTAAAATCCTACAAATCGTTCAAATTGAAATCTTCGTGCGAAACGTCCTTGTAAACAACAAAATTTTCCCCACGCACTTGAAAAATAAAACGCCTCCCGTTTACAGAGCCTGCAGCTACGTCGGGTCGATTGAAAAAGGACGAACCCGTCAGTTCTCCCCAAAAATACAAAGGGACGCCGTCAGTGCCGGAGGCGACTCATGATCACATCAAGTGCGACGAGATGCCAACCGAAAATCAGCAATTTGTATCGGCGACCCTAACAAGTTTACCAAGGAGTAACTCAGTTAGACATTTTAGTTGAGCACTTCATGAACCACAAAAACAGTTTTATTGACGGAAACTCAATTTTCAATTTTCCGCCAATACACCGAGCGGTAGGTACTGTGCGAGGGGGTGTAGCGAAGGGCTCAGCGGAGGGGCCAGCAATAACGTAATCAACTAAATGGAACTCGGGGAAAATTTCCGGCGGACCTACACCCCTCCCCCGTATGAGTAACAATTTGCCGGGGAAATAAACGAAGTAAATTAGATATATGGATCCTTGTACGTGACGGAAAAACGTCCTCGCAAGAATTATGTTTATGTGCGAATTTATTGCTCGGAATTCTGTTTTCTAGGAAGTTTTGATTTAACGCAATTGAGAGATTTGTTCACTGGATAAATGCGGAATTAACTTAGTTTGGCAACTCCTGCCACACTTGGAGCGGAGTGTGCGGGCTTTTGGCGGGTTTCAACCGCACAAAAGATAATGCTTTCCGGGTGATTACGGCGGATTCAACTGATCCTTGGAAAGGAATAGGTTTGTAGGACTTGGCTTTACGCGATAGAATGTAGATGAATTTGTGGAATGAATTTGAAAATCATCTTATTTCACCACATGAATGGAGCTGATTCAATTGAAATTGGTTTTGGGGAGTCCCTTTTAAATATGTTTGACAATTTGTTTAAATATTTTCAGTTTCTTTGGGTAACTTCAAACTGATTTGAAAAATCATCAACAAGATCAGAGATTCGGGAATAGTGGAAAACTTTTTTCAATTGCTTGCTGTGTGAGAGAATAATATCTTAATTTGTTTGAAATTGCATATAATCAAGGGTTTAGATTATCTGCTCTCCATTATGTTATATTACACTTTTTTATCTGCTGACTCCCACCAGAGATAGCTCATAACTTCACGACTACATAATATAGCTTTTTTTATTAAACCAAACAAAATCTTCAACAGAGTAGGGGGTGACCAAGTCGATATTATTATCACTACTCTCAGCAATGCTTCTGACAAAATCATACACCCATTTATCTTTTTTATATTCCATTCCCTTAGTTCACATCAGTGTTTCCCTTCTTGGATGAAATCCTACCTAGACCGACGTCAATAACTCAGTAACCCCAACCCTTCTGTAGATCGTTCAGGGGTGCCTCAAGGTAACCATTTGGGTCCACTAATCTTTATTCTGTCCGTAAACGAAGTTGTGCATCATCAAAAAAATTCGGACCTTTCAGTTAACGCCGATTATATCAAGATCCCCAAATAAATTTCCTCCGTGGTTGACCTTCCACTGGATTCTTTTTATTACGTATAATGCAGTAAAATTTTGTTGGAAATAAATGTCCCCAAATTCCAATTCATAACCTCTTTTTGTAAACGTCTGCCTTCCTAGCCTAAAGTAAATTCAATCTATTTTCTAGCGAACATATATTAAAAGGTTCGTAATAAAGTCAATACAATGGTTTTGCAAAACAAGCTTACTACAATGGTTTTTTAAATACTGTACAGTGATGCCACATTCTGATTGGTTTCCCAGTGAAGGGCTAAATTTTCGATGTGTAGATGAGTGCGAGGTGATTATTGCCGTGTAGTCAATTAAATCGACTGGCACTTTTGACACTGTAGATCGTATCTGTTTTCATCCTATGAAATATAGCTCTTAAGATGCTACCTAAGTAAGCGTAGTCAGCAAGTTAAACACGTTAAACTTAATAATGTGGTTTCTGATTCTGTTCTGTTGTTTTGTGGAGTACCTCAGGGCTCAATCCTTGGTCCGCTTCTCTTTTGTCTCTACATTAATGACCTTCCTAATGTTGTTAGTGATGCTTTATTTCAACATTATGCGGATGATGTACAGATATACTAGATACGTCTAATTGGTCTGGTCGAGGATTGCGTCTGTCGCATGAATGATGCTTTGGGGAGAATTCGTGATTGGAGTGTGAGCAATGGGCTAGTAATTAATACCTCGAAGTGCAGTGCCCTTCCCATTTATCGTAATGGAAATGATTCCACAACATTACCGCCCATAATATATGTGTAATGGAAATAGAGTTGGCTATGTTGATTCCACAAACAATCTTGGAATTATCATTACTAAATAATAGAATGACATGTTGCGATCATATAAAGATTGCCATCTGCAAGGTCTCCTTCTATTACTTTCTATAGCCACAGCACGACTGAGAGCAAACGAAGGGCTAACTTGCATATGTTTTCTCTCGACGTATCGTCTAATTCCACCACTGCTCTATCATCCCTCGTTCACCTTCGTTTGCTCAGTCTGTAGCCCCCATTAGTATCGGATACATTTTCGTAGCATAATTTATGTTGTTTACGATCTACCCCTGGAACATTACTGGAGTAGCACTCGTCCCCAATGAGACGGTGAGAACTTAATTAATTTGTAGACTTTTTCCAAAGTTATCCCATGGGGCCAAAGTAACCCGAAGTTACGGTATCTCGTTCATTAAATATTTTCAAGGTCGTACAAGGCTTCCAAAAGTTTTCAGACCGTAATTTCTCTTAAAACTTTATTATCAGATTCTTCCAGTTTCAAATTCATTCATCTTCAGAGAGTTACACGCTTATTTCATGGATTTCCGCACGGTTGATAAATACCTTCATACATGGTCTATTAGAGGTTACAGTCATTTGTTGTTAATTTGTTTCATAATTACATTGTACTCAATTTTCTGCTCTAAACCCACTGGGGATTTGTTGTTCGAGTTAATTGGAAGGTGGAAATACATCGCACGTCTTTTTGATTGAAACTCATAAGCCAACAGCAGTAACAGCTATCCAATCTGAATACTATTATCGCACAAGGAGAAGTCGGGTACCTATTATCCTGTTGGTTACTGTACAGACGTTTTCAGTCAGCACTTTAATTTAAATATTTAAATTGAATTGTAGCACAGAAACTCTTCTTGTTGCCTGCAAATCCAGAGGTGAATGTCGCGACGTACAACTCCATTTCCGAGTAACGCAAAACAACTTATGTCTCAATTTAGCTTCGCTTAAAAGTACCATAAACTAATATTTACCTGGGAATTGTACCCGGGGGATGGTTTTAATTATACCAAGGCACGACAGAGCGTCCGCAGCGACAGTGGTGTCGGGACGAAGCTAATAAGATATTCCGGGTCAGTGCGGAGGCAGATGCCTGCCCGGCAGGATTTTTCGCCCGGGACCGAAATAAATCGCTCTCCTTAGCCTGACGTGTTATTAAATTGTGTTAGTGGTAAATCAAGCGGAGCACATCCTCTATTAAGGAAATTATTTATGGCTCCTACCGAGCTTTCTTTCAAAATGCACTCGCTTTGCCACTCGGGCTCCTTCTTCGCTCAATGCGGCAGTGTATTGCAGTGCACTTGACGTCGAGTACGATGAATGTGCCCAGTCTGGCGATACGGTCGATTCTGAACTTTTCCCGCCCCGATGAAGTGGTATGGCTGCGGGATGAGGACTCCACTCCCACGGGAAAGGGGAGCATGTTAGCATCCCGCAAACCATATTCGACCATCCCATCTAAGAATAATGAAGAACAGTTGGGATTCGAGTCAACTTTAAGCGGGGGGCATGTCGCGCTTCGCAGGATTAATACTTTTTCCGCTTGTCTGCTGGATGCAATTTGCAACTCGCCGAAGAAACGGGAGATTCCTTGAGATAAAGCTGTTTGTCTGGCGCGGGATTTATGGGTTCTAAACAAAACTCCCGCCTTAACAAATAGATCTCTTATATTTGCAAATGAAACACAACGTGGAGATTTGTCAGCGGTGTAACGCCCCGTAAAATTTAACACTACCATCTTTCGGGATAGGTAGGGAATCGCGAAAGAGGTCACTGGTTTTGTGTAATTGTCACAAGGAGCAGCAAATCCCTTCCAACCCACAGTAGTATTTTTTTTTCCGGCCGGCTTAAGATTGCAGCCCTGCCTTCGGTTGATGCTAAGACCCTCCGAAACAAATTGCGACAAAATGCCATCCCGACCAATCCGTTCCCGTTCGGTTCGGCACTTTGTGTGAATTCATATTTCGTGCTAAAATCACATTTCGATTTCCATCTACGGCAAAATTTCCCGATATAAAGGCACACATAGGGTCACCTAAGATAAAATCCAAGTCAAGCGAAAATTGTTTACGAAGGGAAAAATCTGTGAAGCCAATAAGTTAGCAGAAATGCGGAATCCCAGAGAGAAGTACGCTTTTTTTTGCCGCCACTTGGGAAGTTCTTATCTTCCGGACTCTCTTCTGAGTGGCTTCCTCCTGTTGGTTCCTGGAACGAATAGACATTTATCTGACATTTTATTTGATTTGTTTATGGCGACACTTATCCACTTTTGGAGTGTTCCTCATGAAAAAGATTTTTATGGGCTTCATGATGACTAGGTGTATATCGGCCTTGAACACCTAGTTACCTGCTTATGTTGCAGTAAAAAAAGTTATAAACCATAATAAGACGGATTGTGGACACTTGAGATCTACTTAACGATTTTGCCATCAAATGCAACTTATTCGCAACCATTAGTTGGAACACGTAATCCCTTACATGGTTGGAATTTTAGATGTGTGCTGGGCAAAATGGATTTAAGCTGGAATTAGAAGAACCAAAAGCGTATGTTTTAGAATCTCATTTATTATTGGATGTTTTTTTTTGTTTATTCAAAATAGTCTTTTCCTGAAGCAAACAACGACGGGTTACGATTTAAAATTTTTTCATTGACCGGAATTGCGTTCAGCACATGGCGTCGTGGACTCCTGGATGGCCTCAATATTATCGTAGCCAAAATCGTTCATCTGCATTTTGAATTAGAGGAATACGAAGTAGTCCCAGGGATCCAAATAATGCGAATAAGAGAACGTACAAATATTGGTCTTGGTGATGTGATGGTTTCATGCAGACAACTAACAATTTTTTTTGTTGTACTCGAACTGACAGAGTAACTGTAACATTCTACGTTTGTGGGTCGAAACCACAATGAGCAATGCCTTTCTAATCGTAGAAGCAAACGAGTATAGATTTTGTGGACGAATAAAAATGTAGTTCTTATGAATTTAATTCATTTTTGGGGTATATTTCCATCTCGAATTGAAAGCACCAGGTATCGCACCAACAATCGATTCCAAGAATTTTGGGTCAATGTTTGCACCCATAATGAGTTTTTAAGTCAATGTGAAACAAACAGAATTCGATCATTCAACACTTTTGCAGTTTTGTATCGGCAATCAATCGGCAAAATTTTAATCGAACCTTTTAACCTTACACATGAAGTAATTTTAATGGAATTCCCAAATATCGATCACTTGTATACCCAACACTGCGGCTGTCCGATGATTGGTGTCCATTTCCTGATTATGCAAAATTATTATTATTTCGGTCCATGAACCAAGAACGCTGATAAAGACATTCATCCCACCCCATTGAAGTCCTTGATATGACTTCTGAAAAGAAACATAACAGTTAAAAATGACAATTACTTGTTCCGAATGTAATGCCGTTAAGTTAAATTGCCTGGAAAACTGTCTGTTGAACGAATGCAAGGCAGCAACAATTTATTTGCCCAAAAAATATAAAAAGGATTTAAAGACACATAACTCCGAGAGCTCCAGATTCGAGTTGTTAAACAGAACAATGCGTCCGTTCGCTACCCTGCCCCTGAGCTATTTTTTTCTTTTCAGTTCAGCAGTTTCGATTTAAACTTACCTGCCCAGGGCCGATTGCTCTGATGGCCGCAGCTTGCCGTGGAGTACATTTGAATCGAGATCATAATCCCTTGTAAAGTTCCATTTATTTTTCGATGAAAATAAACGGCATTTCGTCCCACCCGCTGTCTTCTCTTTTAATTGTTTCTTTTTTTTCGAATCTCAAAGCAGCCACGAAATTGGTCTCTGCTGAGCGTGCAGACGTTGAATAATTACCACCCAGAGAGCGGGGGCATTGCTTTAGATCGCAGACGTTCAAATTGGTCACTTTTATCGTACTCAGCCGCGTGCCTAATAAGTGCGCTATAAAAGCCTTTAAATTCTTGTAATTTCCCATCTGCGTCGGCACAATGAGCAATGAAAATTGTATGAGGGGCCAGAAAGGTCTTCCGGAGGACCTGCCTAAATTTGCATATTACCCAAACCCCGGGTGGAGGGTGGTGCAGATTGGGCACGAACGCACCCCCCATAATTGAACAATTCCTAATCAAAATCCGGAGCAATCGGACGGAGGCGCAACTTATTTAGTTCATCAAAAATCATTGTAAGTAGTTGTTTTCGAATCAAGCAACAAACGTTCATTGCGAAGTGATAAAAACTTCTCCTGCCGCCAAGTTGGGCGAGTTAGGCGGAGGAGAGAGTATTAGAAAAGTTTCCCATCGAGCTCCCCGGCAACTTTCTTGGGGCAAACTGAAATTTCTTAAACGAATTTATGGCAGCAAATGTTGTCGATTCATAAAATCGTCA
This sequence comes from Neoitamus cyanurus, assembly GCA_947538895.1. NCBI lineage: Eukaryota > Metazoa > Arthropoda > Insecta > Diptera > Asilidae > Neoitamus > Neoitamus cyanurus. Next base: position 20,584,754 of record OX384546.1, read on the forward strand.
CGCTTCGGGACAGCATAGAGAATCTTTCCACTGACCTCTCAGGTTCGAGAATACGTGACTAGAATGCCCGGAGTGTTGGCAACTTCCAACTTCAAATGAATATGGACTAAATCCACGTCAAGGAGACTATTAAGTCGGACCGAGTTTTAACATGGTCCAAAACTTTTCAAATATATTTAAAGTTTGGTGTGAGGGAAGGACCCGGTAAAACTGTTGCTGGTTAGCGAAATCAGCAAGTAAAATGCAAATTGTTTCGAAAACTTTCCCAACCCTGCTTGCTGCCTTCAGTGATTTTTACTGATTTTATTTTAATAATCATTCAAATCAACAGGTTTCTGTCGAGTGGCTGGATTGATGCAAATAGCGCGAAAGTTAATTCATTCTAACGCCTGGTACGGTCAAAATGCTGAAAGTGAAAAGCAAAATGATTTATTAAAACTATTTCGAATAATTCGTATTTTTTAAATCATTTGAAATGGTGCAAAAAATTCTGTTCAAACTTTTTAAGATTAGCACTAGAACGGACACGAGGGTGGTTTAGTGTAATTTTCGAAAAATTAAACATGGTATAAATAATTAACCTAATTTGAAATTATTTAAAGAATTCGCAAATGATAAGTTCGAAATTCTAAAGCGTTTAAAAATCCAAAACTTTACACCAAGTACTTATTTACTTTATTTTAATATTTGATTTGATATCTATCTATCTATCTATCTATCTATCTATTTAATTACAATTACTTCAAGCTTATCAAAATAATTAAATTTCATTTTTGTTGTATTATCAAAACATTTAATGTGGTTTTGCTACATTTGCGGCTAATATAAGTTTATTTATTTATAGATAACTAACAATGTGATGCGCTTGTATTTTGCTTACTTTAACATTCAAATTTGCAATCAAGATAAAGTGTGGGTGCCTCATAGTGTGTAGTGCGGCAATGATAAAAAGGTTCACGTAAATCTCTAAAATTTAGATACCTATGATTTGGCGCGCACAAATTATCACGAGGATGGTTATTTCTGTATGGCGAATATAGTGGGCATCAACATAAACAATTGCCACAAATAGATCCAAAAGAATTGTTATGCGGTTGCCAATTGTGTTTATATTTACTGCTAGTAAATGTGTAAGGTAAAGTTAATTGTCAGATTATTATATAATAATTGATGGGGAATTGTTTGATAAATCAACATAAGTATTGTTTCGGATTCCCAAATGTTTATATTCGAAACAGCTTCTCAGGAAGCAATCGGGAAGATAAGTAGCTTACATTATAAAACGTTTCTTAGGAAGCACTGGGGAATAAAAGTTTTTGGTTTTGCTTCCTCCTAATGACATGGAATGGTGAAAACGAAATGGAATGGGATATGAAGAGGAAGCCATTCTAAGCTTCCAGAGAATACTTCGGCATGCCTTACAGAATGCTTCTATTTCCCACTGGGCTATTACGCCTTCTGTGCGTGGGTCTACTCTACAACAGTGTGAGAGCCGTTTTACTCGGTGATTATAATGTAGACCCTAAAGATCTGCATCAGTTCACGATGCCCACTATCATGTGCTTTGTTAGACGGACTGGTCGTTTACCGGCTTATACGGGGCATCGAGATTAACTCAGATGGCATACATACTCGTATTCTCTCCTCGAGGCATGTCCAATGGACCTTAATTCTAAGTACTGGCTATGGCTACCCACCTCGTCACAAACTACACATACATCAAAAAATTAATCATCTTTAAGTCTACACAGATCGCCCATTTTCCTCGTGTTCTTTTAATGCTTCATATAGAACTCGCCACTACTCTTCCCATACAAAATCTCTCCACTATTCCCGATAAAAAGCTTTTTTGTATGGGGAGAGTGGTGGCAAGTTTTATATGGAACATTAAAAGAACACGAGGTAAATGGGTGATCTGTGTAGACTTAAAGAAGGTTAATTTTTTGTTAGGTCAAGAAGGTGGATGAGGGAAAATACCCATGTTTTATTTGTCATTGGCCAGTTAGAGATGATTTGGTCGTTTGTGAAAGTAATGTGATAAACAAGCCTTTAGTTAGTTCCCCGAGAAAAAATTATTTATCCACCATTGTACATCAAATTAGGGATAATGAAGCAGGTTGTTAAAGCTCTGGACGGTCAATGTTTTCAGTTTAATTATCAGAAATTACCTAGATTAAGCAATGAAAAATTCAAAGCGGGCATTTTTGATGGACCCCAAATACGCGAATTAATCAAATGCTCCACTTATTTTGAGGCATCTATGAACAAAATAGAACCACTTGGGTGGAAGAGTACATGTGTGCAGATATCTACAAAGTTTGTTCCATAGCCAGGTTATGGCTTCCCTTACTGTTACTTTCTAATGCCTGGGAAATAGAGGAGTGATCTGGTAGAGGTAGATGGGAGGATAGGCTCAGGTCTAAACATAGACAACACCACCATCCACTTTTCCATTCGGTTTAGAGCCGTCGGCGTAAACAAACGCCTCGATACTGGATGGGGCCCTCCTTCAACTCCCATCTGGAGGGAATGGAAGTAGGGCTTGGCAGTGGCATAGTCGATTTACTTTTATTGCTTTTTTGAAAATCTATATATAAAAGTGAAGAGTTTGGAGTGTACGATCGTGAGAAGGTCAGGAACGTGCGTTTCTGTACTCTTAATACAGGAGAGAGAATAAATGCCTTGCCGCAAGGGGGGTGGGGGCCTTTGTAGCATGCTTTAAATGCTAGTGCCTCATAAATGGGTCAAGGTACTAAATAATTTTCAACACTCTATAACTAGGAAAGGAGTGAAGATAGGTCGCTCTCTCCAATACGATTTGTTTCTTCTTCTTGGTGTAAGGCTGAGGTATCATTGTACTTAGCAGCTCATGTTTTTATTCATTGTATCTAAATATGTTTGTTTGTGCCCGGCTACAGACTACAGCACAAACAACCGACAATTTAAGCTCTACATAGGCCTCTGAATGATAGAGGCTCACATTTACCGAAATCAATGGTAAATACATTATAAAAGAAAGTGAAATTTTGGCGCCCAATTCATAAAGACAGACAGACAACCAAACTCTAGCCTTTTCATAGGAAGTGAGGCACAAACAAAATTTCAATGTTTGCTGCAGAGAGAAATTTTACTTCTATTGAATTCTTTAAAGCCATCTAGCCATCCTCCTGGCTTTTCGATAGCATTTTACTTCCGACGAATAAATCCGATTACGACTGAACGGGTGGAGCCGTACGGAGCCAGTGATAATAAGAATCATAAAAGAAAACACCTCTTTAAATCACAGCAGAAGAAGCGGACAATGCCTAAATACTCCCCTGGGGGGCGTTAAGAATTGTCGAAGTTTCTCCGAGGCCATAGCGAAAGTTGAAAAGGCTTGGTGGCATCGAGCAGCAGCAAAAGCAGGAAACGAATTAAAAATTTACATCCGTTCAAGCCGTGCTTGAGCCCCCGTCTGGTGCCGACCGAACGCGCCGATACCTCTAAATATTTATGACTGCTAAAAGGTTAATTCAGATACAAATCGCAGTTTGTCAAGGGCACGGCAACATTTAAAGTGTCTCTGGGGCCGGCCCTGATTTATGGGGATACCTTGCGGGAGGATCTTCGCATTTAAAGCGGACGCCATGGGTCATTCAGGTAGATAAAAAAGGTGTTTGGGCAATGATAGTGGTAAAATATGAAAGTGATTCAGCCGGCCGCCTGGGACTGTCGTTTTGGTTCCATACAGAATTATTAGGGCAGGTTAGCGTTCGGGGGCTGTTTTATGTCGGCACATTTTATGGGGAAATTGGAATTTATGTGTTTGCACATCTTCCAGCCTTCTTGATCTCTGCGCCAGTGGGGCCCTGAGTGGCGAAATCACGGGCACGCAGACTTTTAATAAAGCGGAATGTGACGCTTAGACGTGCTGAAATTAATTTTGCCAACTTCACACCTGCGATCCTCCACGTAACCCCTTCCCGTCGCCGAGGGACGGATCCAAGTTAATTTTGCATCGAATTTCCTGTCAATTATTTCAGCATTTCATCAGGCATTCACTTCAAAAGTTAAGTGCTTAAAGAAGTCCTCGGGTAGGGTGTCGTAATCCTCACGTGTGGAAGGCATGACGCAGCAGACGTTTCGTCGAAGTGCTAAGTCACCGAAAATTATTAACACTCAGCTGAGATGAATAAAGATAGAGTCCTCCCAAAGTTCCTATCATTGTCGCCGCCGTGCCGCGCCGTCGCCGCTGCCGACACCGCAGACGAGCGAATTCCGTCCAGGCTGACAGGAGGAGCTTTGCCGAGGTGGAAACTTTTAAGCTCCCGTGAATTATAATGTGGCATTAAGGGCCTCAAAGGATGCATATGTAAGAAAACTTAATTAAGCAAGTCTCTTGGCGGGCCTCATATCAGTTCCATTTTATACCCATTGCGCGCGGGGATGGGGCGACCAAACTTATGCTATTCTATTTTCGTGGGTTAGCAAGGGCTTCTGTTACTTCCAATGGGGGCAACAGGATTAATGCGTTTAGGAGCGTAGTCCTCTCGGTGTGCTTGGAAATTGATTCCCGGCACTTGAAACTACTTACCAATTTGCACTTAGTGAACTGCCATTAGAGCGAGCCGTGCGGCAGGCTTTGCGCGACAAGTCAGAGAGGTTTTCAAAGGCGTGAGATATCACACTGGCTTCTACTTATTCCGTAAATTTCCACACTTCTAGCATTGTTACCAAAACAACACACCTGGATATTATCAGTTAGTTACCTTGCTGACTGTGATAATCGTGCGAAAATTTTAGAAGGCTAATAGTACAGTCAATCTGTCGAAAAATGAATAGTTTGAGTGAAAAAACAACATTTCCGACTATTGTAATTTTTTCACTCAAACTATTCATTTTTCGACAGATTGACTGTACTATAATTAATCTTTGTTGCATTGGCTATGACCAAAATATGTAGTCAAACTTTTAAGAAAAACTTTGTGGGATGTTGCATGGATCAATTGTAGAGTTGTAAAAGCCATGAACTGTGACTTCCCGGGATTAACTGGTAACCTATTAAGCAGAACCCCTTCGTGCATCTATATGATTCCAATAGGTCTGTTCAAATATAATTAAATGTTATCATTGACAAAAAGGCTGAATAATAACGGACCAAGAACAGAACCTTGCGGAACGCGAGTTGATACATTCAGATGGTCAGACAATACATTATTCTCTCTCACTCGAGCTATTTTAGAAGAAATCCTTAATATCAGTGAACCCTTTAAGCTGGCATTTTCGCAACTATGATGGGACCGAAAACCAAACTACCATCTAGTAAGCAATCCATTTTTCTCAACAAACCCAACAACATATCCATAAATTAGTTTCTCCAACACTTTTGATAACAACATCCTGTTGCAAAAAAGAGAAGTTTGGATCGAGACACCCTAGACAAAATCTTATATTTATATAATATATAAAAATGAATATTTGTTTGTTCGTGCTCTATGCGTTCCTAAACCGTTCATCCGATTGCGATGAATCTTTGGTACGCTATTGTGCGATCGATCGCGAAGGTGCAATATGGCGGCGAATTTTCCAACTTTGAGAAATCTTTATAAAAAAAGGGACTCGAGGGTTAATGGAGTCGCTGATCACGAATCTGCATTCAAAATTTTGGAATTCAAGATGTCTATTAAAAAAGTTAAACTTCAAGGGATTGTCATGAAAGTTCGCACTGTGAGGTGTTCGGGGTCACTGAATTCGAATCTGTCATCAAAATTTCCAAATATGAGATCACCCCACTCCGTTAAGGCATGTAGTAGACCGGGGGTAGTAGGGAGGGGGTGTAAGATGAAGAAAGATAAATTTAATAATACTGTTGGAAAATATTTGAAAAAACGTAAAATTAAGATAGATAAACATTTGGAGAAAGTGAAAAATAATGTTTACCCGTGAAAATGAGGACGGTAATAGCATATTATAATTAAATTAAGGAATAACAATTTAATAGTATCCCGGGAAATGCCGGGTCCGGGAAAGCTAGTTTAGAATAAAAAAAGGAACATCCAACTTTTGTCTTCTAGTTTTTAAATTCAAGTCTTTATGATTTCCATCACGTAAGATTTTCAAGAAAATGAGAGTTGAAAAGTGAAAAAAAACAATTTTTCCATATTAAAAAAAAATTAATCAAGTATCGTACAAAGTTTACACGTACCTTAAAGGAAAGCTTGAAGCATTGCTTAAAAATGCAATAGACCCAAGAGCTTTAAGAAATTTTTCTTAATCTTGAATTTTCGTCAGCATATGCTTTTTCCTTGCATGGAAAATGGAAAGTCACGCTTAATTTGGCGCACATAGGAGTATATGAAAATATGTTAACCATTTCAAGCCGGCGAAGAATGCACAAGGAAAATGTCCAGAATCCTTTATGATAATTGCCAAGCTTCTATACCATGTTTTCATAATAATGAATGGTATCCAGCATGTTGTCACCTGCACGAATATCACAGCAAATAAGTAAGTGGATACGCTTGTACTTTTGTGCGGTGATTATAAATTTTGTTGAAAAGGTTTACCCAGAAAAATGGTCCATCTCTTCACTAGCAACAATTAACCAGCCCTCCTCCCTACCGTTGATTTATTTCGGCCAGCCGTGGTGGGCTCTTTAAACCAATTTTGGTTGAATAAATCTGTCGAAATCCATCACGTTGCGCTTTCATCACCTGCATCCTGCGCCAGTATGTGAAAGCTGCTAATCGAGGCGTAATTGAAACAAAAACGCTGAAGTAATTGTTGACACATGACCCACGTGAAGCCACTTTGTTTTCACGCTATTCAATTGCACAGAGGGGCCGGGCCAGAGTGTCACCTGCACTGGTACACCACCTCTGATGCGAGCATACCTGCCTTTTTTGCAGTTCATTTATTTGAATTTATTTGCGTGTAAATAATGCACATATGGGATGATGGTCACGCGCTCGTCCCCCTTGAAGGGAATGTTTTTTTTTTCGAGGAGACCTAATTAAAGTTGATTTATTCGGAGGAGCTCGCTGGGTTTTAAGTCTGTCAACAAGGGATATAAAGACGGAACTGGAAGAGGAAATATTTACTTAAGCTGGGGATAAGGTGATGGGGCTGCGAGACGCCAGCGAATCATCATTACATACATTATTCAGTGGAAGAGCAGCGTCTCTCAGTTCGGGTGGGTTGGATGGGTAAGCCCTTCTAGGGAAAGTGGGGTGAAGGCCACTGAATCCAGCTCAAGAAAAGTACATATGAATATTTGTAGCTGAATCAAAAGTTGATTAAATAATTTTTGAGGGTGGGAAATGAAGGGGTTTCCTGCATATCGTTCTCTGCACAAAGTAGGTACCCCAAAGTCTTGCCGACGGCGACGACAAACGGGCAGATTGCACTGCACTTTCGAGGGAAAAATTCAAATTAGCATGTGTCTTTGGGAGCGTTCTCCTGCAAGCGAGGATTGCTATTACATCGTATGACTAGACCAGCATTGCAGCTGGATCTGTTGAGAGACCCGAAAAGCGGGTAGAGATCCGATTTCACATATCCCATACCAATTTCGTACATAATCACTGGCTGTTGAAAGTGCCGGGGTTGGGCCGATGACAACATCCCCAAAGGATCTAAAGTGCCTCGGGCAAAAATCCCGGCTGGGCTTGAGCACGAATCAGTTCAAAAATGACCAGAATTGATTAATGCACATCTGAGCCGGGCGGAGCGCTGCGCTGCAATTAAAAACATTTTAAGCAGCAGGGACTCCGGGGAGGCGCCGTAAAACAGGAGCTCTCATAATTGCTTTCCTTTTATCACGGCAAAAGTACTGCGGATTTGGAGGAGCGGAATGAAGGTAATTGTCTTGCCGAGCTTCAACTTATTGTTCCTGCTGAAAGTATTCGAGAACGATTTTCCTTTCTTATCCCCGTCATTTGGTTTTTGTGCTTTTGCTCCGAGTATTTAATAGTTGGAGGAATGCATAAATTCATCTATAATTACTCCCTCCCGGGGGAGTGGAGGCCGGCAGAGTGCAGCTCCGCTGAGGAAGGCCGCATCTCCTGCTGCTGATGATGCTTCTGTCAGCAGAAATGTTTATCAGGATTAACAAACTTTACCGGATGGATAATGCGCGGGAAATATTCGTGATATGCAGATGTAATACTTTGTGCATTGTGCTCGGAATAAGAACTAATAGGTGATAATCTGTTCCCAGGCGAGTGGATGTCTGCGTCACTCTTGAACGCAACTGGTTATGTTTTAAGAAAAGAGGTTTCTAGGTTTTTCTCATGAAGACGTTTTCTTTTCTTTTTGCAACAATTTGTCTTTGTTATGCAGCATCTGGCATTGTAGGCCTCCTTAGACATTTTTAAGTAGTAAATCTGTGCCAAATGATATCTGCACAAGAATCATATAGGGAAAGGTGGGGCAACACAGAAATAGACAATATATTTGAAAACTTTGTTTTTCGTACATTTTAAGTTTGAAAAGCAATTTGATCGGTTTGCATGTATTTTATTGAATGAGAAGAAATATTTATTTAGGTTTTTTTTCTTTAATAAAACAGTTATCTATTCGAAAATGAATCAAATACTGTTCTAACTTTTCAATAGTACAGTTTAAGCTTTATTTTGCTGTCAAACAATTGTACTAAATATTACAGCAATTATTCATGAATTAGGAAAACTTGAAATTAAATGTTTGTTGTTTCTAAATAGTCCAGGAAAATTAGAATTTTTGTAGAAAAGGGTATTTACTCGCACTTTTGATCTTATAGTACTGAACTCTGAAATGGGGTTGACGCAACAGCTTTTTTGCCAGAAAATCACTACCTCAGATCTAGAATAAGAATTTATTAAAGTAATGTACAAAAGGTAACGAGAATTTCATAGATACCTATACTAGCAGACCCGTCCCGGCTTTGCCCGGGCATTTCTACATTTGTAAATTAAAACTGTTGCAAAATGAATAAAATTGTTGATAGAAGCGCAGTCTGGTTTTAGAGAGAGACACACGTTTGAGACTGCCCTTCATTGGTCGATTTTTAAATGGAAAAAGGAGATTGATACTGGAATGTTGTTGTAAGCTGTCTTCTTTAATTTCAAGCGCGCGATTGATCCCAATATAAATCCCGGAGTACTCCACATCCATTTGATCTGATTTTTGCATTACCATATCTGCAGAAGACTTCCATATAAGTTTCTCAGAGACTACCAAAAAAGTGAGAGTTTTTAAGCTCATAAAAAGGTCCGCTTGACCTCTTCTAATGAAATTTTCTCTTTCCATGTAAAATTGACGAATAATCCTTTTCATTCATCAATTCACCTATTTGCATCCTTTGGAAGTTATTTAATTCTCGATGCACCAGTTCAATGAAATATTTTCATTCTTTTTGTTTTTCAATTTTATATTGTCGAAAAAAAAGCTTCTGCGCATCCGTTTGGCCTCCTCTAGAATATATTCAATAGCAAGCCCATCCCTTGCCGGATTTTTCATATTTTTAAATTAAAACTGATGTAGACCTAATGAAACTATTACATGCGCGAAGACGGTTTTTCATTTTTCCTGCGGGAACCCAAAACAATCTTGGGATAAAATCATCATGAACTGATAAATGCTGTACCTTCCAGTAAAGGCCTCATCGAAATCGGTTCAACCGTTCTCGAGATTAGCCCTGACACATAGACAAAATTTGTTGATATGTTTGTGTAGATTTTGCTATAGTGTAAGTAAAGATATGAGCTTCGAAAAAGGCAGTTATTTCAAAACCGCAGACCCTAAGAACCATTATATTCAATTACACGGATTTTCGTTCCAGTTGAGTCCCCATTTGATCCGCCATCTTGAATTACCAATTATCGATGGCAAAATTAAGATCAGCTACGCCAAAAACCTCGTATATGTATTCATTAAGACGGAAATCCCTTCATTAGCCGATTGTTCTAAGGTCACTTTATATGCAGAAAACCCCCTACTCCCCCGGGAAGGAGTTAAGACACTCTGTCAATATAATCTCGGGGCCATTTCGCCAAAGTCTGAAGCTGTATAACGGTTTAAAGACATTGCATGTATCACTTATCTATAGTTTTCCAGAAAAGCCGATGATAGACAGATAATTTCCGTTACGCAAACTTTCTAGGTAGATAAAGGCATTATCTTTAGAATTTTGTTTTGCATTCTTTGCAGCTCGTTTATATGGGTTTTTGCACAGGCCCATACAGGTGTGCCGTAAAAAATAACAGCTCTAAAAATTGTTTTAAGTATAATTATCTTATTTTCCTCGTTCAGGTCAGACTTCCGGTTACTAAACAGATACAAGGACTTAATCAAGTTGGTAACTTTTTAGGGTGTTACCTGAATATATATAATACTTATCAAAAAGTAGCTTTTTGTCGAATGTAGTGCCAATGTATTTTAGCTCGATCAGAGGGAAACACTCCTGTATCGTCGGCGTACATCGATAGATGACAATTTGGGAGATTTGGGAAATCAGAAGTGTAAATGTTGTACAATAGTGGGCCGAAAACGGAACCTTGTGGTACACCTGCCGGGACTGTGTGCAATCAAGACATTGCAGTACCGATGAATACTCGAAAATATCTCTCAGATAAAAACTTTGAACAATTTTATTCGAAAAGTTTACAAATGATACCATTATGCCACACTGAGTCAAATGTCTTTTGAGTGTCTAGAGTAATCAAGCCTTTAGAATTTTTTTTTTGCAGATAATCTGTGTTGTTCTGTTGTTTCTTTGTTCTGAAAGCCTGATGAACAGTAAAAGAACTCAAACTCCTGAAGAATATAAAAACCCCCTGGTAACGATGCCATCCCCAATATCGTACTTAAATTACTTCCGAAGAAAACCATAGTTGTTTTGACGTTTATAATTATCGCCTGCTTAAAATTGCACATCTTTCTTTCCGCTTGGTAAGTCGCAAAAGCATTCCTATACTCAAATACGGCAAATCACCTGACTGTTCCACGAGTTATAGACCAATAAGTCTACTAAGTACAATTAGTAAAAAATACGAGAAAATTCTAAAGCACAGACTTATGAAGCACATAAATGAAAATAACATCTCGACCAGGGCACTCCAATGTTCATCTCGTTTGTTTTCCCCAATTATCTTTTAAACCGCTGCTTTGAATCAACCTGCTAAGAAATTAAACGAAGACGAAGGGAATTAGTTATAGACGGAATACACAAGTAGAAAATAATTTCCAACTCAAATAAAGCAAGTCATAATAAAGGGCTATCCAACATGAAATGACATTTTGAATCATAAAAAATCAGAGTTATTTCTTATTAAATTTTATTTAATCCAAAGTAGGTATAAACTCCTCGGTTAATCACGGAATACAAATATCTGTCAATTGGCCTTGTCACCAACGTCACCATCCACAACCAGTGACAACTTGGTGCGCTTTTGAGTTCGTGGCATGATTGGACCGTATCTTTCTTTAAATGAATGTGGTGCCATTATTACAGTGAATGGATTGAGCTATCGAACGATGCTAATTGATTATTAATGCCCTCTAACCGACGCAATGGACCTGGATGATGTTTGTTTCCAGCAGGATGGCGCAACGTCTCACACAATCTGTGTTCCATTCGCGTGGACAAAGTACTTGTTAGCAGAAGGGTTCGTAACTTAGCTTAGTTTATTCTACTCGCAAGTGGTCATACAATTTTTTCCTGAGCAGATGAATGACAGTTCCCGCATTACGTACGTTCCCGTACTTACGCTGATTTCGCCCGCTAGGTGCGAGTAGGGCAAATGCATATTGAAATTCGAATTGAACAACTGTAAAAAAAATAAAACAACTTTGCTAAGTTCTTCACTATTTTTCTATTTTCGTTTCACCTTCTTGAATCTTTAAAATTGGTTACTTTGTATAATATAAGACATCCCAAAAATATTATCCATGCGCCAATTTTAATGAGCAGCTCAAGAAATTTTATATTTTGAGTCCACTATATTGGGCCCGATCTCTTCGTAAAATTGGCACCGATTCGATACCAACGAAACCCCCATGTTCCGAATTTTATAAATATACAAACAATTCAGTATTTTGAGAAGTCGTCATACTTGAGGTGCTAAAATTACGTGAATCAGTGACTTCAAAAATTCCCATACAACTGTAGTAATAATTTTAACAAATTTGGTATTTTGTTTTGCCTTTTTTAAGTCACCATCTACGTATAATTCACAATATTGCCTACTCAACTTCTCTCATTTATATGTCTATCTAAGAAAGTAGATAGATTAAGTCAAATGATTGCTTTGAATTACAGGATGACTTAAACAAATTTCTCATTTGGTGCTCAAAAACTGGATGACTCGTCCTTCAAGGGATGATACCTCCTTAAACGGTTTCGTGAATTTTTAAGCAAGCAACTAATTTTGATAAATCGCCTGAAACCCCAAGCAACAATTTTAAGGTATCTCTCCCATAATCCCACGAGAGCAGGCCTTAATATTTTTCACCTGAGCACCTCCACCCAGGGGATTGATGTCCATTAAGGAAATTGCAGACGACGATGATATTGGCAGCGCCACTTTGCACATTAATTCAATCACATCTCGGACAGTCGGACACCTTAGAGCAGTGGCGTGGCGATCAATGCGGTGAATTCGGGTAATTGACCATAATTTGAGGTATACTATCCCAGACAATGGAGCATGGATTGCCGCATTGCCTTTCCAAAATTAGTGCCAATCTGTCATACTTTGGGGGTTAATTATGCGAGCTCGAAGTGCTACCTACGGCTTAATCAGTTGGGCCTGGCGACAATGTGCAGCCGGATGACTGCCACTCGAATTCGTAGTCCTTTGATACTGCACACCTGGAGGCTTGCATCAATTTGCTGCGATTATGTTAGTTCCTTAGTCGTCCGTGCTAATTGTCAACAAGTGCGGAACTGAACACTTAAGATTGCTTTCGAAGCCTCCCTACCTGCTGCAAGTGACGCAACCCTGAGGTGACTGTGCGAAACTAAAACTATAATTGGATTTCCCAATGAAATTATCAAGTATCGGTGGATACATGTTCCTTCCGGTTCATAAGGTTTCTCCAGAAAGTTTTAATATGCTTTCCGTACAGGACGGAGAATCTCAATCTTCTTGCATACAAGAAACTTGAGATTGGCTCTGTCGTCCTCCTAACGTAACACTCACAATGTTCTACTATGATGATTAAAAGCAATGACTTATTGGATGCTGTGCCTGTACCTTTTCACTCCAGACTCTTGGAATTTCGCAAAATTAAATTATACTAATTAAGGGATGTGCAGATACGATTTCTGCTACTTCTTGACTAGATATGCAGCATGAAAGGAGGCAAGGAAATATTTTTGCTAGCACACATCTCTATTCGTCAGTCAGTCTTTCGAACACATAGTATAAAGCAGAGCTCATTCAACTTCTTTCAACTGCAAATTAAATGTGCTCTTTTCAGTTGGACTTTTCGTAATAACTTGTACTGGAATTCTGGAACTACGTTAAATTTCAAAACTTCATCGAAACGAAATGATTTAATTAATTTAATTTGTCGCTTTAAAGGAACTAATCCAGTCAATCCAAATATGAGTTTCAGTATTATGCGAATGCCAGTGTATTTTGTAACCACTTTTCCACTTACCTGACGAATTTTTTTTTTGTAATTTTATTTGGATTCTTCAACTTATTATTATTAGAAAATACCTACAAAAAAGCTTTACCATTTTACCAGTACACTTTGAGGGAGATTTAAGTGGTTAAACTATTTAAACTGCACCGTCATTCAAGAGAGAACAATGTTTTTGTTGTTTTGCATAAAAACGGAGTGGAAAATCCGAAATTCGTCATTTTTGGGAAAGGGTCTGTGAAGTGATGACTCTAGAGAAAAAAAAGGCTTTAAAGGTTTATATGTACGAGCTTAAAGGAACAGGAAGTGTTGTTTTGACCATTTTTTTTCTGTTGATATTTGTGACATTTGGACAGTTTTGGAAGAAGTTTTTGAAAAAAAACTTCAAAAATGGGAAAGGCTACAGATATTAGCAATGCCACAAAATCTGTTAACATTGCCTTGCTACAGACAGAGAAATTTTCCCTTCGTTAAATCAGGCAAAATAAGAAGTGTCTCATCAAACTGTTATGAGGTCATCAAAGGGACATTCGTGAAAATCCAGGGGAAACCAGCAGTAGGCGCCAAAACAGCCACTAGGATTATCTAAAAGGCCTGCAAAAATCGTTTTACGTCTCTTAACATGTTACACCAGCACATTATACAAAGCGAAAGGATCAAATACCAGCATTGACCTTAAGGACACGTCGGACGATTATACGAAGCGAACCTAAAATTAAGAAGTGCTGCGAAAATTATTAATTATGTAAAGTAAACCTTTATTTTTATATTATTTTTTCTTCATGTGTTTTTTAATATTATATGGAAAAAAATATTTTAATAAAAATGTGAGTGTTACTAATTCTTTGAACAAGTGCTGTATACTATACTTTGATTTTTTTTTATTCTATCTTTAATAATCGTTTTCGAAAAAATTCTGAAAATATTTTAAATCGTGGAAGGGCAACCGACCTCTTATCCGAGTGATGGCGTCCCAGCACCGACGGCAATGATTTACTTTATAAAATGTCGCCACTTTTTCCATAACTTTATTCATTTTATTCTTCAATTTGCGCCGTTCTCCTTGGCAGTTTGCTCATAGGCCAAAACTATTACAATACGTTTTTTGTATCATTTAAATCTTTTTTAATTTGCTCTAGGGAAATTTTCAATATCTCTGGTGTACCTCAAAGTACTCACTTGGGTCCTGTCCCATTTATTATTTACATCAACAATGTCTACATGTCCTTGTCTAATCCTAAAATCCTATGTTATTCTGATGACGCCAAGATCTTTCGCTACGAACGACTATACACTTTTAAATTCTGACCTTGTCAATTTTTACATCTTAAGTTGACTACCATTAAATATTAATAAATGCACTTATATTTGCTTCAGACGTAAGACAAGTATAATTTTTTATTTTCTCTGGAACAATACCTTACTCTTACCTCCTTACACTGGCAACTGGCACTAGAACAGGCTCAAATTGACCACATTACAATCACTTGAAGAACGTCGCAATGACGATAAAACAATTTTTGCATTAGGCTACATGTTAAGAATGATCAATTCCCCGGAGCTTGTTGCCCTTTTCAATGTTTCTGCCCCAGCCCGCCTGACTTAGAGATAAAGGTTTCTCCCATGTGATCCTTGACATCAATGTCACATACCTTAAATTTTAATTACATTAATATCGACTTTCATTCATGGAAAATAATAATTAAAAATCAGTCTCGTTGTAATTAATTTTTACCGTATTAATTAATTGATGAATGTGCGATACATAAATAAACAACGTTATTGTTAACGGAGAACACTAGAAAGGCATGATAATTGATCTTTTTTTACCGCTCTGGTTCCATCAAGATGGCGCTACGTGTTACACAATTCAAGTACAATAATACAGCTGCGATTTGACACCGTTGGACTTTTTTTCTATTTTGTGGGACTAAAGATCAATGTTATGCTGATAATCCACAAACGATTCAGGATCTTAAGCACAATCAGGCTATTCGTGAAGCAGGGCCTCAAACCATTGAAAATGTTCTACAAAACTAGGTTGATAGGATGACCAACTGCCCTGCCAAGCCACACGAGAATGCCATTTTAATGAAATTTTATTTAATTATTTATTCACTTCATCAACGAGCGCAGCGATACACGTTTGACCTAAAGATATTAACCTGGAAAATTTAATTAGAAGTCGATTTGGTGTTCATTCTCTAATTGTGCCGGACACCAAATAGAAGGGGTGCACACCTGTAATCCTCTTAAGGATCCCATTCATTTATTTGTAATTTTCCCAACCTATAAATCGTGGAGATGCTCCAGCTATATAATTCCAAGAAAGGTAAGCGCACTAATTACAGTTTTAATATTCTTCATAAAAGCTAACTGTTGTCAGGGGACCACCGTATTCCGACTAATTATCGAGCGAAAAAGGTACGAACTGAACCTGGCGCGCGGGGTGACAGTTTTTATCGCGAAATATGCTTGTGCGCGAGACTGCCGTAAATCAAAACCTAAAATATTGCAATACCATAAATCGCAGTGAATAGCTTTCATTTAGAAGCCATAAATTCTGTGATATCGCATAACGTGATGGTGTGTCGCTTTTTAAAGCTGGACATCCCTGGCGGATGCGGCTCCGCCCCCGCCCACCCATCCACGACAACATGCCCGACATTATGAACAGAAGCTGCTCCTGTTTCGCGTGGACTTTTGTCATTCGGTCGATTTCATATTTATTCAGTGTGCAAATGACTGCCGTGCACTGCGATATTGGAAAAATGTGAATAAGCTGGTGAACATTAAATTATATGAGATTTAAGTCGTCCCGGAACTGGTGTAAGCGGCATATTTATTGGGGGTGCCTGCACACGTCCGCGGCGTATGGTGTACCCCCAAGGAAGTCGTTTCGCGTCCTTGGGACTCCAGCAGCGCGACGTGGAAAAGAGGTGGGCTCACTGCGGCTCTGCGATGCGGGCGCGGGGACCGCAAGTGCCGAGTTGAAACTATCTCGTAAATTCTTCATCATAAACAAATTGCGGGAATTAATTCGTGCGATTTGTCTCCGTCTTATCAGCGAAAGTCAGCTAAGCGCCCGCCCGTCCCCGGCGGCATCACGAATTAAGCCAATGCAGATAAATTACAAGAACATCTGGTTATACCCTTCAATCTCCTTCGATAAACTCGAAGCGGAGAACAGTGGAGCAGTGCGAGTGGCGCGTCTTTGTTGCCCCGGCTCATAAGTATTTCACAAATCTTAAGCTATTCATTTAATTCCCAGTGGATAAGAGCAATCCTCTCATCCATTTCGTTCCCGGCGCTTTCAGTGCGACTGTACGGGGAGCTGGCTAACATGGTCGAGTGTCCCGAGCGGGAAGAGCGAATTCAATTAAATCCGGATTAGGCGAAAGACGAAAAGCGCAAATAATGCGAAGCCAAAGACATATTTCGGCCTGACAAAAACCTCCATTGATGTTGATGTCGCTCCATGTTTCCTTTAATTCGATAAGTTTAATTAATTGAGGTCCTTGGAGGAATTGAAATTGCTAAATGGTCGCCTTATTCGCCGCGTCAGCCTCCGTCTCTCCTAATAACCGCAATAATTTTGAAAAATTTCGGTCCAATTAGAGGCGCTGCTGGAAAAATGCTGTAAGGACGACAAGGAGCGCTCTCGTAACACCCGCCGTTACCATTTCGCTTTTCCGCCCAGGCCCAAATTGCGACTTCCTTCTGCTGCTCAAGTTTCCAGTAAACGAGAACAGCATCGCTTTTAATGAGCCTCGGAGAAAGGAAATTCCCTTTGAAAAGGGATAAAATCGGATAAGGAGATGCTCAACTTCTTGTATGGTTTACATTCAATTAACACGGAGGATATCGACTAAATGATAAGTGCTAGCAAAAGGACCTGCCTGTGATTAACTCCAAAGCTAAGCGACGTTCTGCCGTTTTAGGATATTAAGAGACAACTAAAGGACCAGTCACTGTAATGAAGGATTAGTTTCCCCTGGATGGATGCTTTTAGGTACTCCACGCTGGTCGATTGAAAACTGCAAAATTGACATTTTTGTATGTTAGGTACTATGTTAATTTAATTTTTGATAAATATGACTGGTGCCTGGTTTACAAGTGCGCTGACATCGAAAATGTTGAGTAAATTTTATGAGTTACTTGTAATGGGAATCGATCGTTTTGTTCCTCTGGTTAAACCATAAATTTTTTCACATAGTCCGATATGATATGATGATCATTTGAGATCATCGGGAATTCGCAGGAACATTGAGGTTGAACTTTCGGTTTCCTGATTCATTAATTTCTTCAAGTATTCAATTTTTTTTATTTTTTTATTATCCCACTTCTGATTTGTAAAATGGAAAATGCGTTGTTCTCTATTTAGTGACGTAGAGTAACTAGATCTATATTTTGATAAATATCCAATTGCTGTAAAGTACATTCAGTTACATACAAATGATGAAAAATAGTGTAGCTAAATATATTAAATTTTATTTATAAACAAGAACAATTTCATTCATGTACTTATTGTTAGTCCCACAGAATGACTTTAACATTATGTAAATAATTAGGTATACATTTTTCTGTGGGATAGCAATCAGTATTTGGTATGCTCTCCTTTTGCAACTAATAAAAAATAAAACAGCTTGAATTCTTCACGGCGGGCGTACAGTGTACTAAATTTGGCAAACCTCAGCTGATATTTTTTCCCTTTTTATTTGTACGTGATCCCATACCTCATATATTGTGTTCGCTACCATAGGTTTCGCTTTAAGAAAATCCAAAGGTGTTCAATGACGCTTAATTCTTGGTAGTGGAATGTCCAGTCTAGAGCACTATATCCTTTATCTTGCAGTCATTACCTTGTAATTTTTGCCGTGTATGTCAGATCATTGTGTCACTGGAACAGAATGTCCGAAACGTTTTTACCTCATTTTCGTAAAGAGAATCACAGGAATTTTTTTGATTGTCTGCTTAACCTTTAATTAGTATTCGATCAGTGATTTTGGTGTACACCACAACCCTGGCCGAACGCATGCCATACGAACAATTTTCTAGAGTTTTCACAATTTTGTTTCCTTTGTCTTCAATCTGAAAATCATGTCGACTGCATTTTTACTAACTTGAGCAAAGCATTTGACAGAACCGAGTTTACAAAATGTGAAATATACTTTTGATTGCTTTTGGATTTTCAACCCTGTTTCGTAAATGGGTTCGCTCTTACTTGACGAACCACACTCGCCAAGCATCATTTCACGGTTATATGTCTAGAGAGATATACCAATACTTCTGGTGTATCGCAAGGTAGCCATCTGTGCCCACTGTTATTTACTATATTAATTAATGATTTCCCTGACTGTTTGAAATATTTTAAAATTTTATAATATGCTGACGATGCCAAGAATTTTCGTGTTGTATTTTCTAAATTCTATTTTTTCTTACCTTCCCCTTAATATTAGAAAATTTACATCATTGCCTCTTTCACAGAAAATACTACCGTGCATAAGGAGACTCTTGTATTCCACTTTTGTCATCATTTTATGACGTACCCATGCTGGAAGCTGTCCAGCGTCGTTTCATCCACTTTGCACTACGCGATCTTCCATGGAGTAACGCCCTAATCTTCGCCTCTTATGGAGATAGACTTAAACTTATTAATCTTGACATGTTGGAAATTTGAGTGACACCAAATCTTCGAAACTGTTTAGACTTTGGATTGTTTCCATCAATTCTTCTATGGGGCTTACTTCTTTTAATATTTCAATTCCAATTCGCCCCTGGAGAAAGAAACAAGAATTTTTTTACGACAAGACTGTACAAATTATGGTTGCTATGATCCTATTCTATTCTATTTGCTATCATCCTCTGCTAGGACAACGGGCTAAGCCAAAACTTCTTCAATTTAGTTCATTTTGCCTCTTCCATCATTTAGCTCTTTTATTGTTGTTCTATTGTAGAGTAAACAGCCGTTGATGAAATTTGTATAATACTTAAATAAATAAACTATGTATATATGTATGTATAATAGAGAAAAAAGTTGGGAACCATTATCTCCTATGAGAACTTTAAACCACTTAAACCTTTAAAGCGCTCACGAATGGCTTAAGCGGCACTACATCCTTTAAAATATTAAATTCATTTTTGAAATTTATTCTGATGGCTTTTTGTCCCCACATATTTTTGCCCATTCAAAATACCCGGCCTCGTTCGGGCGGTAAAAAATTATTCGAAAACTTTTCCGAGAAAATTCAGAATCGAATGCCATTTATGTGGCCGTATGCGGGACAAAAATTATGCAAACACTAAAATCAAATCATTTTTATTGCATTTTCATTTGAGCGATGGTATCGTCGGTACTGGGTGCTTTCACGCGATTCCACCATCAAATTCAAAAGCAGTCGCAATAAAATGGAACCCAATTCCTGATTGAACCTTTCAGCCATCCGAGAGCGATATAATCCGGACGTCTCGAGACAGGATGTCATCAAACACAGGCTTAGGATCATACAGCCAAAGGAGTGTAAGAGGATTAGACGTTATAAAAAGTGCCAATCCCTGCGCGATAACATTGACATTTTATTTTTCTCGTTGCCGTCCGGGGGCATTATGGGATGACAGTGTACCCACACGTTCATTGAAGCCTATTTGGGAAAAGGATTTTCTTGTAACTTTAGAAATATTTGACAACTTAAGGAAGCTGCGAGTATTTGGGTTTTCGCCTGACTTATCTCGCCCGAAATTTAAGCACTCGAGATGGTTTTTGGGCCGACTCTGGTATGCGGGATCGCGGGGTGCGGGACCTGCCGGTTTTGTAATTAAAATTCTATACGAATATACCAACTGCTTTATAATTACTTGCTTAATTAAGTTCGGACCCCGGAGGGATATTTATTTTAAGCGACAAAATTGAACCCGCTCCGCGCCATCGGGTAATCCGAGCGCGAAGCATTAATAAAATTGGCAAAGGCATAAATTCGGCTGGACAATTTCACTTCGATGCTCGAGTTTCGCACTTACATGGTCCGAAGGTGGGCCGCTTTCGGGCGCCATAATGAGAATATTATCGTTCCACTCGCCCTCCAACGGGGTGCAGCATGGCAAATAAATAAATATTTTACACTCGGCGAGTTGCGAAATGAAATACCGAGTTTATGGCAAATTAAAGGAAACGAGCGCAAAGCTGCAAATTGTTTGTAGCCGAAATGGGATCTGTGAAAGGATGAATTGCCGGGCCCAGCCCCACGCGGGATACAAAGTGGCAGGAAATCAACCAAAAAATTTCAAAAAATTTCCAGCTCTGTAACCAAAGCGTCATGATATCATTCCGGCTGGCAAAAAGTGAAAAGTTGCACAGCACAAAGCATAACTAAACGAAACTTTAACGTGCTCGAGTGCCACAAAGCTGGTGCATGCAAAGCACCCAGGCACATCGGCCCTCACACAGTACGGTCATGTTTCCCAAAATTTCATTTCAGCCGGGAATTTTCCAGGATGAAAGACGCCTGGATATGGTAAACACTTTGAATATTGAGGCTGTGGATTCTTCCCGGCTGGCTGGAGGAGTAATGCAGTCCTCCCGTGTATATTTGTGCAGCCGTTAAATGGATTCTTTCGCTTTGATGTACTCGGCCCTTGTGAAATTTGTTTACGCGTAGCGTCTATTGTAAATTTACGGTGCAAATGGATGTTCGTAGCAAGCAAGACCTGGTTGCTGCGATCCGCGCCGGGCTCACACAAACTGAGCAAAAACGACTTTTCCTTGCGTTTGACGCCCTGTGGCCATGTATCATACTGCAGCAGGACTAATTTGATGCAATAACAGTTTCAAGCGGGTTTCACTTCCCAGATGGCTTTTTTCACATTTTCTTGAAAACACGGATTCGCCATATGGCCTCATAGTTTTCCTGGACGTCTATTTTCTAAGGAGTCGAAGACACCATACATGTATAAAATAAAATATATATACATAGGTACCTAATATATTTTTGTAGGTAGGCTAATTTAAAGGTTTCTGTACTTACATCAAAATAATAAAAAAAATCCCGGAAACGGACGCCGAAACAATCCAGTCAAGCTGTTCTGCTCCTTCAAATTGGGCTAAGTAAGCGTATTGTGGCAGTCTAACACTGTTACCAATGGACTACTCGCGTCCCTATAGAAGCCGGAAAAGGCAAAAATATTTGATTAAAATATCTTTCAGACGCTGCAACTATTGTATTTTATTATTATTCATATTATTTTCTTTACTTAACTTCCTAGTTTTTGAATTATCATTACTTTTAGGGGTTTTACAGAATCATGAAGGAAAGGCAGTCATGCTTAACATATACATGTGACATTCGTGCCAGTACCATAGAAAAAAAATTTTAATACATATATTTATATTATATTTATTATTTTAAGAGACAATGTCTTACGATACAAAATTTGCCTCTTCGTCTATTAGAAATCGCGCTTCGCCACCAACTTAGGTCGGTTTAGATATTCGCGAATTTTACGAGCGTACTAAAGTCTTCTTGTTTTTCTTCGGAAAGAAATCGCCTTGCTAATGCATTTAAGCGGGATCGCCAATGCGACGCGTCCAAAAATTGTTAATGTTCGAGAGTTCTTTCACAGGTATATAACTAAATATTTAGGGATCTGGATCTTTCACCTAACCAAGTCCTTAAAGTCCCCTTTTTGTCCCTGTTAGTTAATAAGTCCTAGTTAAGTTCTAGTCTTCTTTAAGTTCTTTTGTTTGTATGTATGTATGCATCTATGTTTGTATAGCTTGCATTAAGCTGAATTAAATAAAGATACCTATTTATTGTTATTATTAAACTGAAGTTTGCAATGTAATTAAAATGTGACAATTCGTGGAATATATTCAGTCAGTAAATGTTATAAACTGCAACTAACTTCTCAGGACCCGGATGCTAATTTTGCCACAAATATTTCCAGGATAAATGATTTCTTAAGTCATGAACGACAAAATACTCTACATTCCATCACAGGTCGCATCAAAAAATATGAAAATAATAATCCTATTAACCCGAACAAACAGAAGGACAAATAAAAAGTAGCCTAAGTCATACCAAATAGAAGACTCTACCTCCCAGAGAAAGTCCTGTCGAAATTGGTTCAGCCATTCCCGATATTAGTCAGATTAGACAGATAGACACAAATTAGCCTAAATCATACTCCACAAAATACTCCAACTTCCAGTGCCATAGAAATCGGTTCAGCAGTACCCAAGATTATCTAGGACAAACAAATGGACAGACAAAAAATTGCCTGAATTATATCCGACAAAGTACTGCACACAAATCGGTCCCAGGGCTACGGTCTATAAACTATGTAAATATCATGATAGACAGACAACAATTTTTAAAGTTGAATTAGCCTTAGTAATGAAATATGGAAACAAAACAATTATTTAAATAAAAGATGCAAAATCAAAATCACGGTAATCACAGATAGACATTTCTTATTTATATATGTGTATTAATGTACTACCAAAAAATGCAAAAGAAAAGAATAAATTAAATATTTTGAACCGTTATAGTGGGGTGATGTCTACATTCAGAAAGTATTTTCCTTCTTCCTGGATCTACGAAAAAAAAATATACATCTGCTGTAACAGTTAATAAGTTTTTACACGGATTCCAGGGTCATCCTGGTCAATTAAATTTTTGAATGTAAAGATTCTATCTGGTAATATAAATAAGTATGTGAATAATATGAAGGGATCCCCCCCCCCCCCCCCCCCCCCGCCTATTCAAGTACCCACGCGTGCGCAACATGATCAGCTGTGCCTACCCTCATGCCCTCATTTATGATCCTATGAAACCCTTAAAACTACTGAAAATAACCAGGTTAAATTAATTGTAAGAAGATGTTTTAGAAAATAGGTGTAGTGCATGTTTTTTTGTGAAATTTAAAATGAATAAGTGATAGCGTTTCAAAGATTTTTTGATCAAATATTTTCGCCCTTTTCCGACTTCTAGCTTGTTTATTATTAATTTTACGTGGAAAAGTTATTTAATAAGAATTATAGAGAATTTTAATCTCAACAAAACAATCTTTCTTAAAATATCGTACGAGCAACGGTTACCGAAATATCGCTGAAAAACCGTAATCACCCATATTTATAACGTTTCATACCAAAATCCAAACGTAGAATTAATTTGTGAATTTAAAAAATTGAAAAGGGCAAAGATGTATGTCCTTTTGCTTTTCCTTCCAATCACGTAGTCGAGCTACCAGGAGTTGATCAAACTTAAGAAATGGACGCCGGATGGCTTTTTGTGTGAAATAGGAATTTTAATTTTTCTGCGGTGTAGGTAGTTGTGCAAGCGGTAAATTTAAAAAAAATTAAGGATGTAAAATATGTTCGTCCTTTTGCCCTCAGTAACCTAGTGATTCTCAAATTCTAACACGAAACCTTATTGACGCACTTTCGACGGGTTTTTTTTAAATATTTAATTCAAATGATTCTGGCACGTGTGTTAGTAAATATAATTAAATGCAAATATTAAAAATTGATTTGATCTGATTAAAAATAAATGTTATCGGTTCCCAGTATCGGAAGCATGATTCGATTCGCACACATAATGGCCGGACCAGAATGTATTGTTTTTTCTCTCTGTCCAAAACATTTTCGACACATTTGTCATTTGCTATAAGTAAATTAAATGCGAAGCCGGTCATGGTTTTTGCAATACGCACGTTACACGAGCTATAATGGCGGAGCAACCATCCTCCCCCCGCACGTCCTAATTACAATGGGGCCAAATTCGCGTACTTCGTTTAATCAGTTGTCATGATCAGCTATTTTGTGATATATCGCTTAGGAAATTCTCCAGACTTGCATTTCGCATTTATACGTGATTTGATTTGGCAATATAAATTTTCGCAACGAATAATGCCGGAATGAAATTCCTCGCCCGTGATGTCGGGCGGCGGCATCGGGGACACAATTTCGATGGGGACATGAATTAAAATTGGCACAGGACCGCGCTGGATCCGGGGGGGGATAAATAGTACGCCCTCGCAGCCGAAATTTAGAGAGTCCCAATTCCCATCGCTAATGAGGGACAATTCAATAGCCTCTTCGCTAAGTTCGGTTGTTTGTGAGCGAGGCGCGCGGGTGCGTGACTGCCGCAATTTCGGATTGCGTGATTTTTTCAATTGCAGCTCAGTAAATTATTTGCAGGGGACAGGCGACGGCAAAGGCAATTTATTAATGACTCAAGAAGAGCGATATTCCGCAGGAAATAGCCGGGTGGGTTTCGCGTGTCAAACAAATGATTTGGAGAGGTGCAATTAAGTCCTGTTTAAATCATACGCCCGGAACGGAACTTTGCTGTGCAAAATAATTTGAAGAGGTATGGCAGGCGGCAGCATAGTTCGTGACCTGCTCAAGACCGTAACTGCACTAAAGGGGTAAACTCAAAACTTATTGAAACATAAAAAGACGCTAATGCGACAATGTTGGAAATATCACCTGAAGGAATATGAATTCCCTTCTTGGTGGACTTGATGCAATTCCCTTGTTAGCCGAACTCCTGTGGGGCACCTCCTTCCTGTAACTTTGTTCGTCTTCAAAATTGTGAGCATCCAGTCGGGTCGCGTGGCTCGAATAATTCGTCTATTCCCGAACTAAGAAATTCTGTGCAACTTTGGCATTGAGGGATAATTTCATGAAAATTTTCCCCGAATAATTTTCTGGATAATTTCCATAGAAATATTCAAACAATCCTTTTGTACGGCTTTCTGATAAGGAATCTGGATGGTCTCACTCGCTCTCGGCAGCCGCTTTAAAGAAATATTTGCCTTTCTTCCTGCCATGTGAAATTTCAACTGGAATGCTTTTGTAGTGTACCGGGATGTGCCGACAAGTCGGTCAAGGTGAGGTACGGGACGGGACTTGCTCCTGCTAGTGTTATACTGATGTCGCTCAGGTGGATGAAGAATGAGTATCGCACCGAGCAAAGGATGGGCAAAATGGAGAAAATTTGCCCAACCTTAAGATACTTGGAATTTTTTATCAGTACACACAGAGCGCTTTGGGTTTACTTTAGATTTCTAGGTACATGGTGGAAGAAGCAATCTTTCAACTGCATATGGACGCTTCTCATCTCACCCCCAACACATGATGGATGCTCCAGTGCAGCTCACTATTACTGGACCGCCTGCTGCTTTGAAAAGTATGTCGGCATCGCTCAAAGGACTGAAAACCAAATTTTTTTAAGTACCTAACTCCTCTTCCCTTACAGACAGACAATTTTAAATAAAAAGCTAGAATTCCTGGAGAACATACGGGTATCCTCTTCCATAGGAGCTATGCGCTTTCACTGTCACCATTAATTATTATAGATGGTGCAGTGATAGAGCAATGCGCTGCTAGCAGCGGATGTAATATGACAATTTAAATGAAATAAAGCTTAAGCCCTCTTATGTTAACAGTTTAAAGCAATGCAAGCTATTAAATACCTACACATGCAAAATAGTATTTCATGTACATATGTACGTATTTAGCCCGGGCATTGGCATAAAAAAAGTGACAACAAATATATCTTATTCTACCATATTGGATCCGTCATCTTAAATTGTACAATTTTGAACACAAAATTAAAATCTATAACCCTGAAAACCCCTATAATGCGTTAACTTTATTACTATTACTAAGCAAACAAGATTGTCGGAATTTTGGGAAGAAGAACACAAGAAAGAAAAAGAACGACCGCTTCTCGTCGCACCGATCCAGACTGGGTATGACCAAAATCATGCGGCGGTGTGACACACTACACACGAGGAGAACCCACTAACACTCCCACCTTAGCGATCGTCAGGTAGCGTATCTTTCCTTTCTTACACAACCTCTAGTAAAACGCCATGTGCAGGCGCCCTATAAGTGTTGTGAGTGTTCCGAAAGCGTTTTTTTCACATATCAAAGAATCAGCAGTAAAGATTTCGTCGTTTCTACGTTTACTAGTCTTAAATACATAGACAACATTTCAAAAACTGATAAATGTCCCTTTAGTTTAAGCTTTTAACCCCTAACCAATTTAATATTAAGTTGAAAAAAATAACGAATATGCAGACAGACGAAATTTAAACCGTAAATAAAAAATGTGATGTTTTCCAGAGGTTGTGAAACCTCAGTCAGGTCGTTAAATTTTTCAGCGCTACAAATTTGGAACTTTTATTTTTAAATGGATCTACAAATTTGAACGAATTTATAAAATTGAAGAATGTTGTTGGAAGAGGCGACAGATAACCGATAGGGATAATTGTCAAGCTGTTATTTGTTATAATCTCCAATGCTATTTTTATTTGGTAAAGTCTAACAAATTATCATGAGATTATATATATAGCAGCAACGATTTCAAATCGTCGAAATTTATTTCCGAAATCAGGGCTAGGGTATAGAGCACTTTCTGAAATTTATGGACTGAATAATCGCCCAACAAAACGTGCTATTTGTCGTGTTATCGAAAATATCTGCCCCAACTTTAACACTGCATGACAATACGTCATCAGGAAGAATCGCAGTTATTTATTAAAATTAATGGATTTCCCAACATGCTTCGCATGCCAATCGTTTGTGTCCGATGTTTGCTGGCTTGGCTCACAATCAATTATAAGGTGATCCATCCTTCAATTTATGGCAAGTATTTTTTTATTTGGTATGATGAGAATCCTCAACCAATGCCACAACCGCCTCTACATCCAGAAAAATGCACTGTTTGGTGCGGTCTACCGGGTCGGGGGCGTGATCGGGCTACATTTATTAAAAGAATTGTTTTTATGTCTTGTGTTTTCAACAGGATGGCGCTACGTGCCATACATCGACTAAAACAATCGATTTCAATCATTCATTTCATCATGGACAAGATCGGGTGAGTTGGCACCGTCAGACTATTTGGGGGAGGGATATTTGAAGTCCATGGTTTATGCCTATAAACCAACCGAGTGACGAATTGGAAGCCAACATAAGACGTATCATCAGGCTCGGCGACAAGGGGACTATGGATACCGCTGTACCGGGCCCTGAACAACATGGGGGACCAAATAATATAGTGCATGTATGTACCACCTCTACAATAAGGAAATTATGACTGTGTATGCACTGACTGTATAATGTGTAAAGATATTTTCCTCATGTATGTACTTTAATAAGTCGGTAATAAGAAAACGCGACATTTATTCATAGTCAAACATTTTGATGTTTTATTAGGATTCTAAAATATCAAACGTATCCTAAAATATTTTTTAGATCACTTCTCAGAGAAAACCGTATAGTTATGTCGTTGTTAGGTCCGAACGGTAATTAATATTAAAGTGCACATATCACAAGCAGATCTTTAAGTCTGAACGCAGAGGAAGTCAGCTACTGTTTTATTATTAAAATTGATTAAACTAAAATCCTGGTGTTTCGTTATTTTATCAGAGCCGACAGAATTTAATAAAGCCCATAAGACTTGTTTATATGGTACTTATCCACCCTTTATTATTGGCAATGTAGAGGGATGAGAACCCTAAATTATCCCCATACCAAAATCTCCACAGAGAACATGTTAAGTGCACTAAATCCGGTATAACTAACTGGAAGGATTTCATGCACTTCGTGCATCGCAACGTCGATGGACCTAAAGGGAACAAATTTAGGGAGTGGATATCCAAAGAAAAACGATATACGGTCTGCAATGACGGGCTCTGCACGTAGCCAATGGGCTAGGAGCGCCCCTTTAAGATTATATCGAAGAAGAACGGGCAAAAGGAACATCCCCATAACTCTTTAGTTTATCCCTTGAAGTAGCTGCCTTGCAGTTTCAGTCGTTTTGATATTCTTCCCATCTGATAGGGTGCTGCCTGGCATGTCCCTCGTCGTAAGTAAATTCAATGGCAAACAAATCCATGTGATACCTGTTAACTTTCATCCGGTGATATGGCGCAGAAAAAAAACAGCAAATATTTGCGATTACAGTGTGGTCCACTGAGTTTCTCCCAATGTAACATGTGGAAATATTCAAGCCGTTTCCTCTTCAGTGTTCATCCTTTCGCTCCTTTCACTGTTTTTTCAGCCCTTTTTTTTATATACCTATACTACGTCTCCTTGCTTTCTTCGCATGCAAATTGTGCGAGTGCGGTGATCTATGAAGGCAAACAATTTCACTTTCATACTTTCACGTTTCAATAAAAATTATCATTCGGCGGTCTGGGCCAGAAAGGGAACTTTCTCCGAGAAGGATTGGATCATTTACGTATGATGTTTCCCTTCTGGGTTTATTTATTCGCCGAAGACGGAGGCTCTACTGTTCGTTCCACTTAGATGTAGATATGTCATGCACTTAAATCCCTTTTATTGCTCCCCAGGATATATGACGGTAGTTCGAACTGATTCTGCAGATAGTTTCCGAACGATAAACTTTTATTGGGTTTTGCCTGCACACCCACTGGAATTTGCCAGCTCTGGGCTCTCGGGCTTGGGTCAGTTTTTAATTCGTCCCTTTTCCTAATTAAGTAATTAAATACGGGTGAGCTATAGTGCTGTTTTAAGGCATCCTCACTTATTCACACTACTCGGGCACATTGTAGTTGAAAAAAGTGGAGCTGCTCCTTCTGTTTATTTTTCGGTTGTGCAGAGAGTTTAATGTTTAAGCGAAAAGTTTAATTTAGTTTAAAGGATTTGCAAAAAGAGGAAATTGATGATGGGGAGACTGCTTAAATATTGATTTTTTGTCACGAGTTGTGAGGTAGTGACATTATCTTAATTTTCGGCCTTGTAGCGATTTGTAGCCAGGAATTGTGTGTAGGTGAGGTCAATGTTGGAAAGACAAATTCTTACAATACATTTTAAAACTTATATAAATGATTTAGGTAAGAGCTCGTTCGTAGTGTTTTACTTTTGTTCAGTAAGGATGGACTTTCGTCTAATCAGGACGCGGATTACCATGATTACAGGGTCATCTGAGATCAATTTGTTTTATGTGTTGAAAGTTCATACTACAAGTATGTTGGTATTTAACGCACTTGTTATACTTATGCTAGTTGGGAAAAGGAAAGGTATATGTTAAGTATATTGATCGCGTTTTTGTTTCGCTGCGGCCGGAGCCAATAGACAGTTCTAGAGATTTGTCAATACCAAGCGGGCTCTACTCTATCCTTAGAAAGAATTGTTAGCAGTGATCCTCTGGCAATCCATAATCTTTTGGCGAATTTTTCAAATGCTTCCTTTTGAAATCGGCTTCGACCGACATGAAATTTTGAAATTTAGGATCTATTACACTTGGCGAGGCTTCAATCCTAAGCTGACAGACAGTTTCACCTGTGGCCTTGATGGTATCCCGTCGTGTTTAATCTATTTCTGCTATTGAAAAGGCTAAGTAGGTTGACGGCTTTTTCACTGACTTCAATAAATCCTTTGATAAGATTAACCATAAAATATACTCTATCTGCTTTCTCCAGTTTTTTATCGACTGACTGCGTTCCTATTTGTCAAATCGGATTCCGCGTGTCGTTTTTCGCAACGCTCGGAAACAGACACAGACACACATCTGGTGTTCCGCAAGGTACCCATCTGGGACCATTCTTATTTATAATTCATATTAACGACTTATTCCTCCTTATTCAAGGGTTTTGTGCTATGTTGACGATGCGAACATTATTCGTGTTATATCGAATGACCGTTCGCTTCGTAATGACGACTTAATGGACTTTTAAAAATCTTTAAACATTTCAACACCGACACGACCTTTAAGAAAATTTACTGTGCTTCACCTGCTTCACCACCGAATTAATTATGGTTTTTTCGAGCCTATTTCGGCGGTGTCGCGACTTTTGAATAACTACTTTAAATATTTTGACTTCCATTTAATTCAAAATCAAGTGGAAACTCAGTTTTTCACTCCGCATTTCGCACTCCGCACTAAGAATAATCTGAATCGATCTGTACTGAATTTACAATATCAGTTTTTGATAAATATTGAATCCTTTAATGTTTTGAAGTTTCGGTTGTTGGATCCACCATTTTTCCCTTTCCAATTATCGATGGCAGGTTTGATATCAGCGACCCTGAAAACCGTATACAAAACTAATTAACACAGAGATTTTAATATATAAAATTTTTATTATTTGTGAATTGATGGAGAATTTTTCTCATACGTGAAGTGAAATCAATTTGCTACCAGTCATTACATCGATTTAATTTCGGTACGAATTCAGTAACCACCAAATTTTAGAACACCGCGTTTTTATTAATATTTCCATTTCAGAAATTGAAATTCAGAAAAATTATTTCTGGAACACCAAATTTCATTTCCGACTTTTAAATCGAAAAAGTGAATTCTGGAACAGGAGCAATTATGCGGTAGATATTTTATTTATTGTTATTTATCAAAACCCACAAAATTTTTTCCGAACCCTTTTATCCATCAGACAAATACGTATAAACCCGTGATTAATATGCACATTAAAATAAATGAGCTCATTTCGCTGGGGCCAATGTCAGGAATGCGAGGGCAAAAATTATGGCAAGTGGGAGGGCCCATTTAGGAACATTTTAAAAACGTTTCATTATCGAAAGCGAAAAACGCTATTCATTAACAATACTCATAATTCGATCCGGCAGCTTATCCCGCGGGATTTAAACTTTAATGCCAGGCAGTGAGGGCTGATTGCTTATGCGGCGCGGCGCTGGCTATCGCTCGATCCACCGCGGCTGACTGGAACCGTTTTTGTATCATTAAATAATTACTGACACCTGACTTGCTCTACACTTGCCAGCGTGATATATCCAGCCCTGGAAAAGTTAAGCCGTTGTCGGTAATAAAAAGCTTACAAGAGTATAAATACGGGTTCAATTAACAAATCCCCGCTTTAATTCCCGGCAAGGCAGTGGAAATTCAATTGACATTATTGATACACGCACACACACTCCGGCAGAAGGGGTCGGGGCTCCTGTCCGGGCCGGGGGCCGTTCGGGCGCGGTCGAACACCGGGGCGAGAGCTCTATCTCGTGAAAAAGTGGAAGGATCACGGGATGTTTAATGCCCTCCAAGGCAGGATGTTATCAATCAATGCGACTAAGCCATGTTTAATTGAAAAGATTTATTAGAGACAGCAATTTATATTGAGATTTGCGGATTAATGACACGCGATTTAATAAATGTCGAATGTTTTTATACGCTTTAATTGCGAAACGCAAGACGGCGCCCATCGAGGCTTCTATGATGCTCCGGCAGTGGCTAAGTAGTGTCTTGTGAGATTACTTCAGAAGACGTGTAATTTTCATTTTATTCACTTTGAAAATTAAATTATTTTTGCAACAAAAATTGATGAATGTCGCTATAAACGAGATCTGGCTGTAATTAAAACTCAAGGGCAATCTTGTAGGAAAATTGAGGGATGACTCTAATTGCTGTCGGGCTATTTAACCCATTTATTTTCGTTTGTTTAATAAGTCTCACAATAAGATATTAAAAGTTGAGAGGTTTTGTGATTAATATTAAAGTTCAGGAGTATAATGGGATTCAAGTACTGTTAGCCAAACAGCCTTGAGGATGTTATAATCAAATGAAACACGTCGACTTCTCAATTTGTAAAAAAAATGTACTGGAACGAAGGGTGCGCACACAATTTTCGATTAAGGGGGTTCTCTGGTTTGATGGGTTCAAAAAATCGAAGAGGCAGGTTTTCGGAGCGCTGAGAGGATGCTTTTACAAGTACGGACAAGTTTATACAAGGTTAGAAAAAATTAGTTATTTACGTTGTGAATTTATTTTGGTCTTGGTTTAGCTTCGAAGAGCACAGCATCTACGAAAAATTAGTTTGAAACTCGAAACTTCAAACGCGTGGAGAGAGTGAGCGTCCATTTTTTCGAGGAAGGTATCTTCAGAGCGCTATAACTTTGGTTCTAATGAATAATTTTAGCTAATAATTTATATGTATGTATAAAACTCCAAAGTTCTATCTCTTCATTGGTCCTCACAAAAAAATTCCGAAAAATGCTTAAAAATCAGACTGTCAAACCAGAGAACCCCCTTAGTGTGATAAAACTATTAAAAATATGTGACTATGTAGTTTTCATATATTTCCAGTGGAAATCAAAAGTTCGAGTAGGTACACGGTACATCACATCAATTTTGTTATAAACTAAGATTAAGAACAAAATAAACGAACAAATCCAGTAATGATTAATACAAATTAAGCTTAAATTAAATTACTATAATAACTTTTAACAAAACAGTCTAACAAGAACTTTAGATAACTGAGTGCAAAAGGATTAATTTAAAAAATTAACACCAAAGCGATGCATTTGTTACCAGTCGAAAGTATGTAATGGGCACGCTTAATATTTCATATTAAAATTCAAAAGTTATGTTATATTCATTATTATTTATTTAATTTATTTAATTTTATTATTATTACATTTAGGGCCTGCTTGAATCCAAGTCTTCGTCCTTTAATGACACTTTGTGACGTCACCCCGAGATACGCCATGTTCGAATTCATGTCTATATCAGTGCGCTTAGCTACGTAGTATTTATATCAGTTAAGTCACTTGGTAATGCACTCGGCACACGAAGTAGCTTGAATGCTTATTCGTTGAATGAATGAAATTCAGCTTGTTCATAACGTCATAACGAGAAAAAGACAAATAAATACTTTGGATTTTGACAGGTCCTTAATATTTAGTTTGACTACCATTGGCTGCAAGGACAGTATTTGGCCATCTTGGCATCAGAAGAACTATAGGGTTTCTGCCTACATTGATCGGGATTTTCTGCCAAGCTTGTTATAGTAATTATTTGTTTGTATGGTTATATTTCGAATTTTCTGATCCTAAGTAGGTAAGTACTCCCACACTTGCACGATCGAATTTAGATCCAGGGATGATCCAACTATTTTTGAGTATTGTACAACAAACATTATTTCATTATTTGGGCTATTTGCTTAGGATCATTGTCTTATGGAGGCAACGCGGTTTCGAAATTATTTCGCAGAACGAAATACTCAAAAAATCCAATAATCTTGTAGATCCAATGCACTCAAGATTTCCTACCCATCATGCTGTCCAGAGCATCACCGATCCTTCACCATGTTTCATTTGTATGTAGAAAGAGGGTCGATGGGTCCAGTTCATCATTTTTTTTCTCTAGACCTTTGGACTTCCAGTACAACGTAATCAAAACTTCAAATTTACTTTCACCACTAAAGAGAATTATTTTTTGAAAAAGTATTATCATTGTATTTATATTGCTTATAAAAGGTTTTATTACGTGGAAATCTAGCATGCAATGCATTATTTTTTTAAGTGAACCGTATTGTAGATATACCAACTTATTTTCCGAAGTTTTTGGTAATCCTTTCAGAAATTGCCATAGCACTAGATTTCGGATTATGTTTAACTTCTTTCCTTCATATTTGACATCATGAAACCGCAAAGACAAGCTTAGACACTGCCTGTACTCAGATGACATTCTTCCGGAAAAATATTTTGTCTTTACTGGACCATATCTGTGGCTTCTTCATGAACAAATATGAGAACCGTCTTGCAGACCAATTTTCATTAGGTACTTGCTGTCGATTCTGTGTATCCTACGATAGCTGTACCATTAATGTATCTCAGTGTTAGGTAATACTTTCCAAAATGCTTTACTATACTACCAACCTATAAAGCTTCCATTGAATCCGGAACAGGATTAGCTAGGCTTATGCTTCAATTTTTTAAGAGTGTGGACGAGCGAGAATCGTGTTTCATGTGTGTGTATGTTACGTGATGTATTCGCCGATTGTGAACCGATTTGAATGATTCATTTTTTATTGAATAGGCTGTACCTCGAGGCCGGTCCATTTTAAATTTTAAGGAAAAAGTCCACCTCTAAGGGTGGAAAATTAGGCGATGAATCCCGTTTATTGAATTACACCCACTTCCCGTTAACCGATTTTAATATAACTTGGCACATAGGTGTAGTTCTAAAGAAAATCAAATATTATGGTGACCTGCACTAAAAAGTTAAAAGTAAAATCTTTTAAAAGAGATAATAACCGATTTCAAAAATATGAACTAAGGCCCCAAAAAATTTGAAATATTTGTTTTTGGAGTTGGTGCCAAGCCCTACGATACACATCGCCACTGCGCACTTTTGGTAGAGTGAGCAACCCGTGCCCAAATGGTTAAATTTCTTTGATCCGATTTCAACGTACGCAAAATTTTATACGCCTTTTGATCATTAACCAAACGTTTAGGAGGACACCTGCGACTCTCATATAATTAAAAAAAACAAATGGAATATCACCATAGGATATTATTGGGCATAATCCGTCGAATTCACTTGAAAGACGGCAGCAATTCCATTTTGAAAGAAAAAACCTCTTCAAAGAAAAGCATTACGTTGGGGGGGATTTGTACAAGAACACAACAAACATACTAAAACTCTTATTTACATGACGAGTGCGCTTTTAAGGTAAATTCTTTCTTCGTGCAGGAAAAACGTAGGAGCCTCTGAGGTAAAGTAGGCGGCAGCCAGGCACAGGCAGCAGGTGAGTCAACCAGCAAGCCGCCCTCTCCGACATGCAGGTATGCAGGCGATTTCTGGGTATCTATTATTGACAGCGTATGTAATGTTGTCGAAAGGAGAAAAGTACCAGCTTTACTTGAGCTCTTCAAACATAAAAAAGAGGATTGCTTCAAGTGGTACTGGAATCCTTTTCTCCCTAAATGATTTGCTCCACGACTATGTCTGTCGGGGGTTCGAGGGACTCCCACTACTCAGCTTTCAGTTTCAGGTTTCACGTCACCCAATAAAGGTAAGAATTTCTCGCGAGAGAAATAATCAAGGAAATAGTCGTTAATCAAGTAGTCACTATAAGTGTAAGTATATATATAAGTAAGAATATTCTTCGATAGATGTTGGCAATTGGAAGAACATGATATTTGTACAGTCAAAGCTACTTATTCGTGATGGTTACGTTCCATAAATATGCCGCGAATAACGAAACCGTGAATACGGAATAGCAATTACATAGGATTATTGGAGATACGTTCCAAGTATGTAAAACGAAAATAACAACATTAATTTAATTATCGTCAGGTTTAGGCAGTGGTTTAAAAACTGTGGTGATATTTTCTTCTTGAAGGTCATTCAACTCAGATCGGTATACAGTAGTGGGATGGAGGAAAACAAGGCTGATGATGGATGAATGCGTCTATAGACGGATCAATTTTTATGACAATTTACGTTAAAAAACTCGTTTGCCATTTGTAAACCCTTATTCAGACTTTTTTTAAATATTAATGCCACCTTTTCAGTGCTGATGCTAAATATGCACTTAAGCACTTCCTCTAATTGTAAGTCAGTAATTCTTAATCTTGCAACTCTTGAATGTCATTCAATTCTAACTATTCAAATCCATCTCATTCATCAAACAACAAGTAATTAAAGCCCGCTGAGGCGGGCGGACGTGCTTTTGCGTTATCATAGATTGTAAATAAAGAGGTATGCAATTGGTTTGTTTTTTACATATTTTCTATACAAAGAATTACAATGTCGCTGGTTTTCGATCCGCGAATAATGAAATTCTCAACCGCCAGTACAAAACGAATAACGAAACCATGAGAAAGGAGCTTTGACAATATTAGTTTTTAATATTTTGGATAACAACATGCAAGTTTATATTAGGAGTATTTACGCTTTGTTGTACATATACATATCTCCATTGCATAGTTGCATCGAATATAAATTTGCATATTTACATATTTGGTTTTATGGGAATCGATTGTTTTATTCATATTGCAACGATACAATACAGAATTCAACAAATTGTGAATACTGTTATTAAATAGTTAGGGTGCCACTTTTTCATGGACATTTTATTCATTAATTCCACAGCCACACAAAAAAAAAAGGGGGATTACTTTTGATGCCATACGTCATATCCGTAGTATTTTGGCCTGCTGATCACGAATCCGCGACCAGAATTGAGCAGTGACGTCCAGATTTTTTTCTAACCTCAAAAAATGGGTTAAAAACAGAGAAAATCGTGGAAAATACACTCGTAAAATTCGGCAAAAATTTATTTTTAACATTTAAACCTATATTCATATGAATTGAGACCTGCTGAGCACGAATCCGTTACCAGAATTGAGCCATCACGTTCTGATTTTTTTCTTAA
This sequence comes from Neoitamus cyanurus, assembly GCA_947538895.1. Taxonomy (NCBI): domain Eukaryota; kingdom Metazoa; phylum Arthropoda; class Insecta; order Diptera; family Asilidae; genus Neoitamus; species Neoitamus cyanurus. The sequence goes on from OX384546.1 coordinate 20,621,522, forward strand.
ATTTTTTTTTATTAATTTTTAGATAAAAATCAGAACGTGATGGCTCAATTCTGGTGACGGATTCGTGCTCAGCAGGTCTCAATTCATATGAATATAGGTTTAAATGTTAAAAATAAATTTTTTCCAAATTTTACTCCACGATTTTCTCTGTTTTTAACCCACTTATTGGAGGTTAGAAAAAAATCTGGACGTCACGGCTCAATTCTGGTCGCGGATTCGTGATCAGCAGGCCAAATTACTACGGATATGACATATGGCATCGAAAGTTATCCCCACTTTTGTTTTTTTGTGTGGCTGTGTTCTCTTTCCGATACTATGAATATTTCCCATAAACAAAATGAATGTCTACTGAATGAATATTTGCCTTTTACAAAATGCCTAAAGGAAAACAGTATTAATGAATAAATGGAATGGAGATTTCAGAATGGAAAAAATAGAGTTGAAAAACATTGTACAATTAATTAAAAGATATTACATTTCGGTACATCGTTCCTGTAAATTTTCAAAATAGAGAATAAAATCTGGTGAATGTATTAGAATTTATCAATTTTGTAACTTCTTATTTATCAGCTCCAAACATATTCTGACCAAATACCAATTGATGACGAAATTGTCTGCCCATCAATTACTACTGAGCCTTTGAACCTTGATTTCATTCCGAATCAAGATATCCACAAAGACTTTGTTTTATCTTTCATGTTCTGATTTCTCCTGAGATTGATTGTTTCGTTTTAAAATATATTATTTCTTTATCGGAATACAGTCGTATTAATTCTGCCTTCTCAAAAACACCTGCCAGGCCCGGTATAGAAAAAAGGTCTTTTAAAAGCGCCATACTTAGCCAAGAAGTGTGGGCAGAAGCCTCATCTTGCTGAATCCACAGCTCCGGATTGTATTACCAAAAAATCTTTAATCATGACCCGATTTTATTTTCCAGTTACGGTTACCAATGATTTTACCATGTTTTTCACAATTTAATTCAAAAAATAAAAAATCAAATGCAAATAAAAATCACGAACACATTTCCATTCCACAAAAGCATTCATGTATATTATTACATTAATAGCAATCCTCTTACTAATTCCAATATTCACAAATGAAACAAGACACTCAAAATGGAATTAACAAACAACGAATAGCCTCTAAAAATCCTAGAGCGAATCAAACGATGCCTTATAAGAGAAAACGAAGGAAATAAAAAGGTCCTTAAGTGAAGATGTCGCTAAGAAGCAAATAAAGATTTCTGCTGAGTGAAGTTATCGTTCTCCAGGGGTGAATAATTGAGTAACCTTCGACGTGGCTCTTGAATATAAATCAGCTCCTTAAATAACAGTGGAAAGATGAGGAGGAAATAACGCTACTTACAAGTGGTTACAGCTTGATTTTGTATACGTTTGGTACTTTTCAGGGTATGGAAAACAGAAAGCGGATCTAATTGCAGGGGGCAATTTGATTTTGGCCTGAAGCATTTTCAAATTGGTCCTCATTTTGGAAGAGTGCAATTTTGAAAAAGAGAAGACTGGTCCATTCGGGCTTTCATTGGACACAATGGCAGATGGCTCGATCTGCGCACTTCAGCATCCACCATCATATGAAAGAGACTGCAGAATTATTCTGTACGATGAATTGACTTTAATCTGCCTTTGAGGGCCATAGTTGTTCGCTAGAGCAAACGGAATTGACTTAGTACACATTCCACTTTTTGGAACAAAAGCGGCTAAGATTAGCTGCTATCGGTGTATAGCAGGCAAATTCTGAGCCCCAGCCGATATCATTCGACGGTGCAATATGGCAAAATTGTCAATGGGATTGAACCAGATATGCCCGGCTGTGTACTCACTTCAGCTTCACGTGCGAACCCTGAACTGCAAACTTAATGGAAGTAAGCATACACGGATTGTGTGCTTCCATTTTCCTTGAAAAACAAGACTCGGGAGGGGGGCTCGACAATGGTATTAACAAAAAAGTGAACATGTGCTACTTCGTGTCTGCGTTTGTTTGGATATCTCGTAGGGCGGTATGCCTGTATGACTTCAGCCGAAATGGCGAACAGCTCCATTTGGTAAAGATCGACAACAGAGATTGCTTTACGAGCTGCAGTGTTTGTGTTCCGGAGAACCGCAGGGTGCTTTCCGGTTATAAGGCCGACTTCCATCTTTCCACTATCCCTATCTCGAAAAAGTTATCAATTAGCAGTGAGCACTCCGTTGGTTCGTGCTGTGTGCCCACAACACAACTAGTAACGAGATTAGCACAATCCAGTGCTCCATTATACCGCAAAAGTATGCAGCTTGAATATCAAATACTTTTATCGATTAACGCGCCCTCGGTGAGCACAGTTCTCATAATAAAGAGGAATCGAACGTCTGAAATCCCCCAAATGGTCTGCACCAGTCTAATATTGCAAAAGTAACTCCACCGAGTGAACAGAAACGGGAAGAACGGAGCTCTACAGCTGCATAAAGGCATTCCAGTTCCTCCCCTTTGTTCTGGAATCTTTGTAACTACTGAGGATTCTCGTATCCGCTCCAGAAGTCGTCGCATACCTAGCGCCCGCCATTATCGAAATTGATTTCTTAGGAAAATCGAATATACGCTTAATGTATTGCTCCAGGCTTATGCAAGAACATAAAATACATTTAAGCTTATTAAAACGATTCCCTCTTTGTGACTCTTTGTAGCCCAGGGCTTTTATGGGACGCCTCAATCGGAGAGCCTCCTTTGAGCTCTGACTCTGACTGGTAAGTCAGAATTTTCGTGAGGTTTCTTTTAGTGGCTCTTTACTCATGTGGTGAGCGAACTGGAAGACCTGTGGATATATTTCCGGTCTAATTAATTATATTTTGCAACTTCCCTTCCAAATGGATTGAATTGGTCCCACGGGATTTTGCGTATTATTCACCCTTCTGACTTTTATTTGGGTTTTGGGTACGTTCAAACCACAAATGAAAACTTCACCACCTCACGTTTGAACGTATCCCCGAGTATGAAATATTCGAAACGCATTCGTGCTAAACTTTTGGGAAAAGTTATAAAAGTACCCAAAGCGAATGTGAGAGTTTTCCAAAATTATCGATTCAGTGTTATCGATATCTAATTTAGTGACTCAAGAACTTTTACATTTATTGCTCCGTCGAAGGGTGCGTAGATTGAAAGTAGAAATAAAGGGCTGAAATTTTTTTTATAGGACCCTATTCAAAGAAATCTCCAGTGAAAATTCCAAAGGAAGAATTTATTGGTTCTGATCGAATTTTATGATGGCAAAGAAGAAACTTGGGGAAAACTGTATAAAAAAAGCCGCTCAAGTGCGAGTTGAACTCGCACACGAAGGGTTCCATACCATACAAGATATAACAAAATGTACTTTTTAAATGCTTTTGTAAAAGAAACAAGAGAGGCGCTATAACATAATCGAAATTGTTTTTTTCTAATTTGCATGGCGACTATTTTGAAATTCGCCATCTTGGTTTTTCATTATTTATTGTTATAGCGGCAATAGAAATACACACTCTGGGAAAATGTCAACTCTCTACCTATTACGGTTCATGAAATACAGCCCGCTGACAGATAGACGGACAGCGGAGGCTTAGTAGTTCGGGTACGGAACCCTAAAAACATACTAAAAGTCTGCAAGTTTGTTTGTTTGTCTGCAGTGAAAATTGAAAATATATGTAAACAAATAGAAAAGTTCTGTGAGTATCTAAAATAATTCTAAAAAAAAGAAGAAACAAAAATGTATATGGACAACTAATACTTGAACATCTGCATGGCATAATTTACATATAGAAAATATCATATCACGAAATCAAAATTTCCAAGGCGTTAATTGTAACTGCTTATTTGATCTTTTACGTGCGTCATTCCACATGTGCTCGCTCTATAGGGCTCCGATCAGGGCTTTGGGCTGGCGAATTTGAAACACTTATTTTTTGGTTAGAAAGCCAACGCTTCACGAGACAGTAGGTATGCTTGGGATCATTGTCATGCATGAAAGTCAATTTCAATGGCTGAAATTAATGAATGTAAATGGTTCCATATGACGCTGCAGAATGTCTTTATAGACATGTTGGTCGTCCACATGCTGATTAATTCTTGATATTGGGAAAATTGCATGCCAAGACGTTTAAGCCGAAGCCATTATTCTGACCTCACCATACTTAACTAACTTAACCGTCTTCAAAGAGTATCTAGGATGGACGAATCTGAGTGCAATAGGTTTGGATTAGATGGCATATGTTATATTAACAGACAGTGGCACATAATTACACAAAGTACTCAACATAGTTACAACTTATAATTTTAGACCAAAACTTAAAGCAAACCACTGTGTGTGTCTTATTTAGTTGACTATACCACGTAGGTAGGTATAATACAAAATTCAACAGAGAATGATATGGACAAAAATTAATTATTATTATAATTTCTGACTGAACAACTAATCGATAAAATCTTACACTCAGAAAAATATGCTGTGTTAAATTAAAATTTCCTCGGAGTAAATGTATGATTTCTTAACCCCAAAAGGCGCTTACTGAAGTCTTTGTAGTGACCATTTACTGTAAACCCGGCGCACCCAATATGATCTTGACTCCATCGAAAGGGCATTGACTGCACACGGAGTGAAATGTTTATCACCACGACCTACCCTACGTACGGCCGGCAGTGATTACTCACTCCGTTAATGCGAAACATATGTGTGTTTCACAAGGGTACAATGCACCCACGGGCTAATAATTAGCCGCTAATTGAGAAACCGTACTCATTGATTCTATCCGCATTAAAACTAAGTAAACAAATAGCACGTGAACTACCTGCCGCGCAAGCGCCATGCATAATGTCCTGGGTGAGTTCAAGCTGCGCCATGCAATTGGGTCAAGAAATGGTCACAATTCTTGCAACTCGACACCCTCTCTGCGTTCGGGTAGTAAAAGTGCCAAAATGCTAGGAGTGTGGCCGTCTTTGAGTGTTTGGCCCCGCCAAGCAAATTTGTATAAATAGGGTAAGTTAATTTCAATAAATAGGGATTGTTATACTGAGCTTCGTCTTATTCACTTGGTGTCTGCATTCGCTGCAGCACTATCCGCGTTATCCAAAGTCTGCACATCAGTTTAAATTATTCCAGCAATAATGATCTTTTCAAGTAAAATTTGCTTTGAATTAACCTAACACAGGTTTTATTCTAAGAATTTGATATGGTCGGTATTACAACTTTCCTGATTACAAGCTTTAATCATTTCACCGGGTTCAATTTAAGCAGATTTCTACACTCAGAAAAATACCGGGTTTGAATCCCACATGGGGGCGAGCATAATCATTTCACTGCTTCAAAAAAGCGATTCAGGAGGCTTTGAAAGTGCTTCTTTTTCTACTGTGAGATATGAAACACCAGTATGAAGCATTGCGTAGTATTCACGGCTAGAAGTCAGGAGTACCGAGTTCAAATCCATCGGAAACTACACAAAACAGCAGGAAATTAAGAGATGTGCGTTTCTACAATTTCCCGTTATGAAGTTTACCATTGAATTTGACATATAAAAAAATATACAATAGATACACATAAGCGAACACATGAATCGAATTGATGTTTTTCCTAACGATTAGGACATTTTTCTGTGTGTTCTGAGTGTTCTTCTGTATTTCTGTGTGAAATTTTAAGCTAACACATGTTTTTCTTAAAATGAACTTTCGCGTAACCTGTTAATTACTCCTTTCGTAGTTCGTATGAGCACCCTATCACTTAACCCATTTTGCTGGGTACCACTGAACTCTAACGGGATTGACTAAAAACCCTAAACGAAAAGAGTTGGCCTCAACCCCGAAATTGGTGATTGTAACTACTGATTTTTTTCAGTGGAGCACAATTTATAAAAGAAAAATTCGATTGAACTAGAATTAACGTAAAATTTTAATTTTGTTTCTATACACACATATTTTCAGGTAATTTGAATTTTAAAGTCTGACTAAAGTCTAGCGAAAATAAATAAATTATATAAATTTACGCTCTTAGGTATATCTAAACCACAGATTTGGTATAGGGCATTCGTGAGATTTTAAACTTGAAAAATATATTTCCGTCGTAGTTAGCGACAACTTCACTTTAAACGTCTTCGTATTTAAAAATTTAACATCAAGGACACTTTCGGCTTAACAACGAACGGAATTTCAAATTTCCACTAAATACCTGCTTAAACAAAAGGAAGCCTACATGCTCAGAAGCATTTCGTATCGAACAGTTAAGACCAAAATAATGGCATTTCTGAAATATGAAGAAGACAGTCCCCCCTAATTTGATTCAGTGCTTCTACAGCCTCCTCGAGGAAGACTTTAAAATAAACTCATTCAAAGCCGCGGTACGGTAAAATGCTAAAAAGCTTGCCTCCATTCAATTCCACTCCCTGTCGTTTAAAGGCAGAGGCGGTCGCTTTGATCGGGCGCTTTAACAAAATATTTTACCTTCCGGTAAGTCATCAGTCCTTAGTACCCGGCCGCCGGCTTATTTCCTCAATTATTAAGCCAAGACAAATATTTCGCGGTGCTGCCACATACAACAACAAGCTGTTTGAAGACGAAGTTTGAATAAATTTGTCAGCTCGCTGTTGACTGTATCCATTACCAGAGCAAATAGGAGACGCGATGGAGCTGGTGGCGGTGATTAAAGTGAGTAGTCACCAGGTAGTTGGGGTGTCGAGGGCGCTTCTACACGCCCTTCCAAATCGTGTCACGGGGTTCCGTAATTTGCAGCGTGTAAGCCACAGAACCAAAAAACCACCAGCACAGCCGGGGGGTGGCGCAGTGGATCCAATTAACAAATTAATTGCGTAAATTAGCGTGAAATGCGCCGCATTTGAAGGCTGATAAGCCGTTGAAATTCCTTTTAATTTTCAGGCGGACGGACCCCTCCGGGGAGTGCACAACGGCGAGACTCCCATTACACACAGTTATTAGCTATAAAAGGGGCTCAATATTTGCTGCTAACATCAAGATACAAAAGTGTCTTCGGCCCCATTTAAGAATTAGTAGCTGCCGGTCCAGGCGCCATCGCAGCGCAATGCCCCTGCTTTTCGGTGAGGAGGGAAAAACTGAGCCTGGGAAAATTTATCTCAAGTACTTCAGCATTTGATTTTGTCTTCCGACATAATCCGCATTTAATTGAATGCTCTTCTCTTTTTGTGTCCGGGACCTCATGTTCCTCCAATACGAGCGTCGTCGGGCGAATGGATGCACAGGAACCCTGGTCGGATCGAGGAGGAAGATACTCCTTGAACACGAGGAGATGATGGTGCCGCCAAGGAGACGTGCACCACGACAACGCTCGCACACACAAACTCCCAAGTATCCCTGTATATTGAAATTAAAGCTTAGCAAAAGGGATAACGTCTTGTGTTAAAATATGTCCATCAGCTAAAAGGATTTCCAGACACAGCGGAGCGATCCTTGGCTGAATTAACTTCCATTATCTAGCAATGAACAACTTTCATCTTACTTAATAACACGTAAGAGGATTTGTAGATTGGCAAATGCCAAGTGGAATAGAAATAGTTGCGGATGGCTTCTTGAAACCCTCGGAGGCCTACGCGGCGTATGTGTAATTATACCACTTGGGTTGGAGCAAAGAACTTCGGCTTTCATGTTTATGCTTAGTTTTAATCCCTCCGGGATTTCGGGCCTTCTAATAGGAAAACCTTTGGGGATCTGGCTCTTTTTTTTTTTTTGTGATGATGCTTCTGTGGATTACGTTAGGTGACGCCTGGATATTACTTGGTGTCGTCCACAGTTTTTTCCCCTCCGCAACAAAACAACAAATTTTCTGTATTACGAAGCTGGGATGTGGTGCGAACGCATTTCTATCCGTGAGAATTTTGGTTCTTTCTCACGCAACCTGTATCTTCAGTAAACGCATTGTATCCTCCAAGGAATATGCAAAGCTAAGACATGCAGTTTAGAACAAAAACGTAAAACCATGCAACACTCTCTCTTGTTCCCAAGGTCGATTTAAGTCACAACTGCTTTAGGCCCTAATCGAAAGATTATCTCAAAAAAAAAAACACTTTTCCGAATAAGTTAATATTTTGGTTTCGCTTGTCAAAGGCAAAATAAAAAGGAGGTTGTCTTAAAATGAAGACTCAAATTTAACTTTTGAATTGTCACTTTTAAATATTCTACATTTTGGTAATGTGATGTTCCTATGTTTTCGTAAATTCCTAACTGACTAAGCTTGTGACGAATAAAAATTTTGTGCGATTAAATTTTTTTAAGTTCTTGTTGAGGCACCCTATACATACATATATGTATGTATCCCTGTATACCTGATCTATGTTGACGGTTTTAAATTCAATAGACCATTCATAAGCTAGTAGGTGACCTAGATTATAAAAGAATTGACGTTCATTCGTGTTTAAGTCTATAAGAAATGGACCGGAGGTACTATTTAATTTTAAATTGACGTTCAATTTCCACACTGAGAATATCTGTCTTTCTATCTATCTATATTTCTATAAAATACGTTTTCTGTGTGTAGCTAACTACTGTAGCATAAGGTTTCAAATGGACGACTCCAAGATAGCTACCGAAATTTAAACTTCAAGGGATTATTCTGAAAATCAACACCAAAGGGTTTTTGGGGATGCTGATTTCGAATTAGCCATATAATTTTCCTCATTCAAAATAGCGCCCGAAATTCTTCAATTTTAAGCAATTTTAATGAAATTTAGTATTAACAAGTGTTGGCGGTTACAGAATTTAAATCTTCCATAATACAAGATGGCGGATCTAAATTGACTAATGAAAAATTTAACTTCAAGGGATTGCCATGACAACACCAAGCGGTCTGGATCGCTGATTTCGAATCTACTATCGATATTTGGAAATTAAAGATGGCGGATTCAATATGACCACCGAAAAGGTTCAATTTCAAAGGATTGTTATGAAAATTGGCTCATCTATGTTTTAGGGGTGATTTGAACACTAAAGGTGACAGCTCCAATATGGAGACCGAAAATTCTCAAGCTGGTCGGATTCTGTGGGGTTTTTGGAGTTACTGATTTTAAATTTTAAACATTCATAATTTCAAGACAGCGGCCAAAAGTAACTAAAGTAAATGAATTAGGTTGTGAGAGTCTGTGGTTTCGAAATAACAGAGTTTCTATTAAGCTCATATTTATTTATATATATACAAGATACTTAAACAAAGACTTTTAAAATGTTTGTCTGCTTGTTTTTCCGGGCAAATCTCAAGAACGGCTGAACTGAATGTGATGGTATTTTCATTGGAAAGTAGAAGATTTTGTCGGCCACAATTTAGCACTACTTTTCACCCCGGAAATAATTTTGGGTTGCCGCTGGAGAAAAGAGAAAACCCCTTCGTGCATTTAACAGATTCATTTGTTGTGCAATTTAAGGTACTCTATATACATATAAAGTCACGTTTCATCAATGGCCGGTGCAAAAATAAAGCTGAGCCAAAAGTCCCTATACCTATCCTTTCCAAATAAATATATGTAAATAGTAATGACTAGCTCGAACTTGGACTTATACTTTCATAATTCCGATATATCAAAAGAGTTGGCACATAAAAACCCAAAATGGGTACCCCACAGATCAACACTCTGCATGCACTAGCTTTATTTGCATTGCTTGCAAGATAAATAGAAGTATTTCCACTGATGACAATAGAATTGACAAACCGAAAGTTGGGCAAGTCATGAAACTGAAAACTTTTCTGGGAACATCTTGAGAACTTTACCGGCACGAGCATATCTGCGTGCTTCATCTAAACCAATTCATATTTCCAGCAGCTCCCGGGGAGGTGTATGCATGCTGGCACTTCAAATGCAAATAACCTTAAGTTACTTCATTGAGGATATGTTTGACTTGCCTGTAGTGAATATATTTACGGAACGGCATTATTGAACATTTCCCCATGAATGCATGTGCGTCCAAGTTGGGAGACAAAAAGACTTATGAAGTTGTCTGCTAGCTACGTGTTTGCACAGGCATCTGCCTTTGAAGTTAAAATTGGGATCGCAGAGCAGAGTGCCCATCAGATAGTGCTTCGGACACAGTTTATTGCGCCAGTGTTGTGCGGAAAAGAGCAAAAATTAAAGCCTCCAGCTCAGCAGCTCGGCAGCTCGGACTTAAAGGCAGGTGCCACAGAGGGGAGAATTAAAAAGCCCCAGCAGGGAAAAGGAATCTCCCACCGAAAATATAAGTCTACGACTAGCTAGCCCTTCATAAATAACTTTACGTCGAAAATCTCACACACACATTCTCGGCCCTAATAATCCTTTTAGGAGGGTCAAGTCGAATAAAGAAAATGTCACTGCCCTAAACACGAGGTTGCACATTTTATGGCCCCCGCATACTTTGTTGCTGGATCTTTTCTCCCATTGTGAGCAATATTATGGCTGGTTAGAGGTTTTCAGGGCATATAGAAGGATTTAACCGCAACCCGATGCCCTTTAAGTAAATTCCAGCCGTAATGGAACGTATATTCTCCATCACAGTGGACTCTGAGACTCCTCTGTGGGAAACTGCCCATAGAAATCGATTCTGTAGTGTGTGAATGAGGCCGGCCACCTACTCCACTCGACTCCTATTTAGAGGCGAGGCGAGCGCCTCGGACGTTAAATTTTTACGTCGGTAGCAAGCTAAGTAGTCCCCCGGGAGCCAAGCGGACGAACTTTCGATTTATAGGCTAGAGAAAGGTGTTCTTCATAAAAGGCTTATAGGTCGTAAAGGTCGTCTGCTCCTCCGATACGAGGTGAATTTAGAATGTAACAATTCTTTCATCCAGCCGCGCTCGAGGCATCCAGCACCTTCGAGCACTCAAAATTTTATCAAGGATATGTTATCGACCTCACATCGCCTCAAGTGTTTGCAGATGTGAAGAAAAGTTTCATTATTTGCCCTGGTTACTTTGTTGGGGATCAAGACTGTTATGCGAAAAGTTTCCAACATACGTCAAACAGCGGGGGAGACCATAACGCCCAGAGCTGGGGGTCGTAAGGGCATCACGTCTGGACTTTCAAAACTAATCTTCCAAAGCAAACGTTCCACTGTCGGTCGCATTTTGTTTTCAATTGCGCATTTTTCTCCAGAACTTTTTAATTTTAATACTGTTCTGCTAATGAGCACTGAGTAGGCGGTTGTAGTTTGTGGTTGATGGTTTCTAAAATTTCAGTAATTTGGTTGACCAAATTGTAAATAATTGCCTAAGTGAGGTCGGTGACACATTACGAATGGACAGGCCGTTTTGTTCAGCTCTACACTCTACATTTTGTTTCACTTTTTGTTTAATTCTCTTAATTGCATTATTATTCTTCTTTCTATATTCAAATATTATGTTTGTTCCCCTTTTCATTATCATTGTTCATTATCCATAACTCGACAGATTTTATTTTTATTTGTTCTGTAAAAGGTTTAAATCTTGTGTATTGTTTCTGGAAATAAACTTAGTATTATTATTATATCTTGGAACAATATCGTCATAATAATTGTAACTAGTTTGGACTTGAATTAAGTACCATAGGCGCCGATAGGTGGGTGCACTTGCGCTCCGCGACTTCTAAAAAATACACAATTCAATGAATTAAATACAAAATTGTTATGATACATGTTTTACATGTTTATATACTTAAGTAATTGTTCAACATCTTCTTGTGTCTCCCATCGTTGAGCGATACCATGGCTTGGCACAACGTAACGTTCTAAATGAACGTTAAATGGTAGATGTTGTCGCTGGAATAGTCAGGCCATCTTGATTGCCTCACATGCATGCATATGCCGGCAAGCAATCAAAAATGCGTTCTCAAGGCATTCTTTCCTTTCTCATCGAATATTTTGAAGAAATCGTTTTTTCTCCAGATTTTCTGAAAATATATGTTTCTTTGAATATGCTGTAGACATTTTATTGAACATTACATGTACAACCCCATAGCTCAATTTTAATGCGCTAGTTTGAATTTCCATCCTTTAGTTTTACAGCTAGAAAAAATTTTATGATTGTGTTCAGAGAGTGACTCTCGCAGATATCTAACATATACCAGCACTTCCAGAGATTTGCCCGCTCAAAGAGCAGATTTCTGTTGGTAGAGTTGAAAATGTCATAAGTAAATCAATTTTCAGTCACATTGTTGGATCCACCACCTTTAATTTACATATCAATAATATATTCGACATCAGCGACCTTGAAACCATCAATGGACTCGTTTTCAAAGCAGTCCTTTGAAGTTGAAAATTTTTGGCCGCCAAATTAAAATCAAATTTTCAAATTTCGATTGCAGATCGAAGATCAGCGACCCCGAAAATATAAAAGAACCCATTTTCATATAAATCCTCAGCCACATCAGTGGTGGGGAGGTATGCTACGATTCATTTTCACTCGCATGAACCGATTTTACTCTACCGGCCTATCCGTATCATTATAGTTATGTTGAACGTCAAATCAGATTGAGATTACCCTCACATATTATTACTGTACGTTGACCATGTTCAAGGTCACGCATGTCAGGGTTGGGTACAGAACGCGAGTATTTGACATTTTACTTGACACGATGTGAATGTCTAAACTTAAATACTTGCCTATAATTGTAAGGACGCGTAAATATAATTTATTAACCTGTAATTTATAGATGCACCCCTGCAAATAATTCTGACGGCGCCCATGATGTATCCTATATTGTGTGCCAAACGTGTGTACATAGTATACACTACAAGATATAACACTATGTATTTTTTAAATACTTTTGTGAAAGAAACAAAGGAAGGGCTATAACATAATCGAAATTGTTTTTTTCTAATTTGCATGGCGGCCATTTTGAAATTCGCCATCTTGTTTTTCGTTCTTTGTTGTTATAGCGGCAATAGAAATACACACTCTGTGAAAATCTCAACTCTCTACCTATTACGGTTCATGAGATACAGACGGATGGACAGACAGACGGACAGCGGAGGCTAAGAAATAGGGTCCCGTAGGGCATCCTTCGGGTACGGAACCCTAAAAAGGCAAGATTAGGTATACCTAACTGTATCAATTATAGCAAAACGTGAGCATGATAAAGGCTATAGCTGAGTACGTAGTTTCTGATCCAATGTAACTCCAAAGAGTAAATCAAAAAATAATATAATCATGAGACCTGCAGAACACGAGAAAGGTTTATTTAATTTGTTAAACTGCTTGAGATCAAATTGGCCCCATTTGCAGTCGAAAGGCTAACTAAGAAATCCCAACTATATAAAATCTTCATGACTGTCATGAATGGAACTGTATTTTCTGTACTTGCAAACCATTAAATCAAATATTTCACTTTTGTGGAGACATCGCCTTAAACGAGAGCAAGATAACCCAAATTCAAGTGATTCAATTCTAATTTTATTTCCTCTGTTGGAAATTTTTGATGGGAAGCCGGAAATTCATAGAACCTCCCGTCCGCAACCACACACGAGTAGGACCACATGATAAGCCGTTTCCAATTTCCGTTAAAAAAAATTTTCCTCCCTCATAAAAATTCCTCTCGCCGGCAGTCTGTCTGCCCAGTCGGGTTTACTTCTACTATGAGGTTTTCAGTCGCAGCATCTTGGGAAGTCGCACATTTCACACTCTCGGAAATCAGCATACTCTGCGAGGGCGGGAAGAAGATGGGGGGGACTGTTTTCAATATTCAAAACAGAGAAGAAACAAACACCTGTAAATCTCCATTCACACCCTCAGGTGGTTTGGGCTCGCAATGAAGAGCTAATTACCGGCGACATTTCACCCCAAAGAAGGACTTGGGGTGATCTTTGCGGCAGGCCAAGGAGCAATTGCGGCATTCATTAGGACGTGCTCAAACAATCCTTCTCGGAATGAATTCCGCATTTGTCTGCCTGTTCCCGGCTAAATGCTTTCCTCGAGGAGATGCTCCCACCTCCCACTGGAAGTGGACTAAAAAGCAAAAGTTTGCGTTCTTTCAGCGGCTGAGCTTTAGCCGCCTTTTTTCTGCGCCGCATAAATGAACGGCGGACTTTGCTGCTTTTTTTTCTATTTTTTTTTTTTCATTTTTAGCTCACTTCACCCCCCGGGAACTGTTTTAATTACAAAATATGAGTGTGGGAACCAAATGTAATTTGTGGAGTGCACTTCAACTGGTATAGGCCATTAGGGAGCGGGGAAAAGTTGCCCTGCTTTGCATTTTTCCACAGCACACATTTTTAAGATAAGCACTTTTCACGGAAGCTGCGTGAAATGCTGCTAATGTGGCGACCATTGTAGTCTGCTTTGATGCGGAAGTACGTTAGCATTAGCACTGATGGAGTGTTTTCTCTGGGACTAAGTCATCTTTTGCCAGCCACATGACACCTATGTGCATGCTCTCGTCACATCTCCCTGGGAGGATTGTTGACTTTACCCACAAAAGTTTGCCCGCGATTTAACGAAGCTTGTTACAAACTTTTTATAAATTTTGCCCATTAAATATTTTTTGCCGGAAGTAGCAAACGAGGAGAGTCCCTTATGAAAAGCAGCTGCAAGTATCCGCCCCTTTGCAATTTTTAATTACATATCTATATGTAAAAATTTAAGCAAAGGAATGAAGGTGATCCCGCACTGAATGCAAGGTCCGCATAATTATTTGCTGTTGCTTCTTTAGAGGTAAGGGAGGGATTTTATATCCAAAACTGTATCCAGCAACATTAAACCCAACAGTATAAATTTGAATTGTTCCCCTACCTACCGTATAAAATTGCAGGAAAATAGAAGCGACAATTTTCCAGATACGAGCGAATTATTTCCGCATGTTATGCACCATCCCAGGAATATTTGCTGGTGGATAATATCAACATAATTTCAGCAATGAATAGGGTCCCGTAAACTATGTTAGGTAAAATAGATACAATGGAGATTCCTCGCAGGTTCCAAGTAAATCTGAAATATTTCATCTCTTCCATCGGGAGGTTATTAAATTCTTACGAGAATATTTCACAGAATGTAGCTCCGTTTTTCGGTGGAACATTTTGGCGCGTTAAGGAGCTGAATTTCCCGTGATGCATTTCTTAAACGCTTCGAATGCATTCAAATTCGCTGGCACTAATTTTACACAGACAGAGCCGTTTTTTCTTTTGCTTTGCAGAAAATATTACAATTATTTCATTGAAGAGGAATAGTCCAAATCTCAACAGGTAAATTTCTCGCTACGAAACGAAATGCCTTCGGAATTCCTGCAGTTTTCTTCAATACGACTACGACCTTATAATACTTGTTTGAGCTGATAACAGAAGGGACGTAATATTTGTTAATCATAATGTAAGCAACAAAAAGAAAGTGGGACAATATACACGTAAAATGGCCGATCTGAGGTTACTGGAATTGGTATAGAGAGAAATCCTCTGAAGCAGTGAAGGGCAGTCAATGTCGCCAGAAAGCAACTGATGGATGAAGGTAATATCAGCAGAGTCTCGTCGCATCCACAAGAGCTCCAAGTCGATCAGCATCAGGCGGTTTTCAAAGGGGATCTATTGATGTTGGTAGATTGAGAGGGAGACCAGACTTGGCAAGCATATTCAAGGAGCGGCCTGACGAACGAGACGTATAGTGGTTTAGCAACGTATGGATTACGGAACTTTTTTGACCAACGCTTCACAAAGCCGGGTACAGAGTTGGCTCTAGCAACCACGATGTCAATGTGATCACGAAAGTTTAGTTGGCTGTCACAAATGACACCAAGATCGCGAAGATTGGAGACAGTCGGGATAGGTTCATCAGACAACAGGTAAAAAAGTTAAAAAAAGTAATGCAATTTTGTAGGTCATGGATTGGTTCGAGGGAGTGTTTATGGCACCATAAACTAAAATTTTCAAGATCGTCTTGAAGCAGTCGGGAGTCCGTGGAGAAGAAATTAGTTTGGAGATTTTCATATCATCAGCGTGAGTGCTTAATTATATACTTGACATCATTAATGGCCAGAATGAAAAGCAACGGACCTAAGTGGCTACCCTGAGGGACACCCGAATTAGCCACTAAAAAGTTAGAGGAATCAGAGCAGAAGAGGACCTTATACTGGCGTTGATCAAGATAAGATTGAATCCAAGAAAGGAAAAGCTGATTGAAGCCAAGGGAGCACAATTTGAAGAGAATTCATTTATGTGAGATTTTATTGAGTTTAAATGAATATTACATAAAATAATTTTATTCAGTTTTATTTTAAAGAACAGACTATCTTGTTATACTCATTAGATTTGGACGTTGTTAGGTCAACTTGAGCTATGTATGTGCATGCAGCCCAGCCATTTTAGGTTTCATCTGCGAAGTAATTGTTTTCTATAAGCCGCTTCGTTTCATCATTTGAAGAAACGTGTGAAATTTCCCCATAGTTCCCATGTCCGTTATGCTATACATTGTTTGTATCTTGAAAAAAAAATGATTGGAATAAAATTTTATTATTTCCGGTCGGTCCCAGATTCTACGGAAAAAATTATATTTTATCCCGAAAATATTTCGATTCGGACCAGATGGCGCTGTTATCGCTAACAATATAAATGTTCAGCTATAATATTTCCGCAAATGCACTTCCGATTCAAACAAAAAGACGTACAAACGGTTTACTTAATTTCCTTTCCCTCCCTTGTCTTTGTGTCCCGCTAAGAAAATAAATGTTCTACTAAAACATGTTTTTCTCATTGCATGTAAGTAAACAAACACAGCAAAAGCAGTCTATAGCATATATCTAGTATCTGCTCTCTAGCATACCATAGTATGGGTCTAACAAATGAACAAAATTGAACACGAGAGATGTAAGGATCATTCAACTTTTTAAACCATCTCTTTACAAACCCCAAAAACGCATTAGCTTTCTTAATAATAATGTAATCCTTAAAACATAATTGGTGATTAAATAAAACACCTGTCTGTTTGTCGATAGTAAAATTGAAAATCAGTGGAGTTTTTTGCGAATAAAAGACAGACATACAGGCACATTTACTGAACTTTACAGGGGAAAGGTGATTTATACAACACCAATTACGAAAGGCGTCTAAGCCAGAATAATTTAAATATAAATTATGAATAACAGTGACCTAAGATGGCTGTCCTGCGAGACTCCAGATGTATTTCTAAACCGTTCAGAAAACGCACAACGTTGAGAACAATCAGACAAACAAGAGGGCAAGCAATTAATGAAACATGTTGGAAAACCAACACTTGACACCTTATAAAGAAACATACTTGTAATAATTCTGTTGAAAGCCCTGCTAAAGTTCGTAAAAGTACAATCGTCCTGCTGACCACATCTATGGCTGTTATCGAATCTAGTAATTAGAAAATTCCAGCAGTTTGCATATAAAGCTCTAAACATTAAAGGTCGAAACGTATTAACACGGATTTATGTAGAAAGTAATCATCACTCAATATAAATGAATTTCGCGGCCCAAAAACCCCTCCTACCTCAATTCCTGTGAAAATCTAAACCCACTTTTGCGAGAGATTCGCGATATTGCAGAAACGTTGGAACAAATAAACTCACACCATGCATATGTACATATGTTCGTTCAACTTCGACGCGATTATATGTACAATATATGGAAAATTTAGGTACGTTGAAAAAATTCAACTTGTTCTCTTACGTTATTTAAAATCAAGCTATTTATTAAACCGCTCTCGTAGCAATAAATTTATGCGGTTGAGAATATCCTATTGCAAAGTCCATAAAACACTATTCCGCAAATCCTTACCCCTTGTCCATTTGGCAAATTTAATAGCTCGTCCTCAAGCATACCAATGTAAAGATAGGCGCCAAAGAATTCAAAATAATGGAAAAATTGAGATCCAAATCAAAAACAGATTTTTTGGAACGTTCCACGCGGCCCCACCATAATAAACTCCAAGTAGCGGGTAGCCTGCCAGACAGCTGCTGGTTTTATCGTCGTTTTTACCACGAGGCAATCGAATGTGGTGGGGCGCAAACTGCAAAGCCGATGGAATACGGCAGAAAATCTCCGCCATTCTAAAACAATTTTCAAAATTTGATTTAATATGTAAAGCCGGCAAGGGGAAATCATTTCTGGTGCTGTTTTTTGGTGTGTTGACTTTCCACCGGCTGAGCGGTAATCCGCTTCCTTTGTACCATGTGCACGTAGTGTGCTCTCCATTTTCCCGGCGGTTTTACTACTTGAACTGATATAAAATGTCATCGGAACTCAAGCCCACACCCGAGTGGAAATATAATTTATCGCATGACTGATATCACTTATATCGAATATGAAATACGATTTTTCACGTTCGGCTCCACAGTCGTACGTGAGCTGAAAACAAAAATTGGATGAAAACTCAATTCGGGCTGGTGTTGATAGAGTGCCTCCGCTCGGCACCGAGGCGCTCCATATAATAATGTATTTGGCCCCTTTAAAGCCCCCATCCCGCTCCCGGACACCGGCGAAATAATTCCTTGTCACGGGCCACGGTAGCGGCACGGCCACGGCTATGAGAAATTCCTCGGAAATACTCAGGGGCGGTCAATTGCACCAATAGCTGGCATTCGCCTGTTACGCTGACCATATCTGCAAGTTATGCGATATTTAATTCCCAGTGATTTCTTTTTTTCAATTATTTTCGAAACTTCGGAAAGCAATTAAAAATCAGAAGTACACGGGAGTGTCGGAACTGGTACTCGACTATCTCGCTCGACTTACTTCAGGAAACTTCCTCGGGGCTTGATATCCGTAGAAGGCGCTCCAAGAAATCAGCGAAAACTCATTAAAGGTCAAAGCTGTTCTGGAGAAAAATTAAAGGAGCCACCACCAAAGTCGGAGTGGAGCGCTGTGGCTGTGCGAATTTACAAAAATTCCACGGTAATAAGCACAAGTATGCGGTTGTTGTGGAAAGTTTAATTGAGCGACGTTGATCCCAACATTAATCCCAGTTTAATTAAGTTTCATTGTGAAAGTGCGATTCCTTAATTTCAAGCTCCACGTTCGGTGCTTGGGTGCCACCCATCCACTACGTCTCCCGCCGCCATGAGGATAAAGGGATTTATTACAGAGTCGAATTTAATTGCCGAAGATTTGTCAAGGCTCTTGATCTCTCTGCCAATGGAAATTACTTCGATTAGAATTTCCCAAAGTCAAATAATCGCCGGAAAGATTTTCTTGGAGCTCCTTGGCTCCGAGCACTTTTCGACAAACATTTGCTGATGTTTATTCATATTTCATTGAGCTGAGTGTTTCGGGGAGGATCACGAGTTTTGCGTAAATTAATTTCGAGATATTGGAGCAGGTTACGTGGGGTTTTCAGCTGTCGTTAATAAGAGCAGTCAGTCTTTATTTGCACACACCAGGTTCACTAGCATTGCATTTGCCATTCTGCCATTTGGATTTGGTACGTAGTATGTACGTTGGCATAGTTGCAATATAATTTTAGATAGACGTTGTATCCAGAACTTTGGTAATCCTCCTGTTTGGAAAATTGTGAACATAAATAGAAGATATTATAGTATGTTTGCTTCTAGGCTAATTGGAGTGTGAATGCATACTTGTACTAATGCACAATATTTGTAAAACTGTTTATTGAGTTTTTGACAATATATTGATGAACATAAGATTTAAAAAATAACTTAAGCTTACGACAGTTGTCCAAAATTGCGATGTGTTGATTATATGGAACCCTTGTAGTCGAGCAAATTTCGTGTAAAAAGGTCCATTTCGCACACTTAAAAACACTACCGATTCTTTCCCTTCCTTCATTAAGAAGTAATGAAAAATGGAAGAAACTGTGCCCCCTCTTATTACCGAAGTTTCTCTTCCGACAATATTGTAACTTTGTTGATGCTGTTGAAACCGTGGATAAGATTACAGAAAGTCAATGACTACCATAGTTCTTAGAAAAAGTAATAAATCTAACTAACCCCAAGTACGCTACCTAACGTGTGCTAACATAAGTAAAACTTGGCTGGCATATTTAAATAGAATAAAAGATTCACAATTGCATATAACTTCAAATATTATTTTCTACATTTTACATCTCATTTTGTCAAAGCAAATAAGTGGCGTATTCATATGCTTTTTGTAGGGTTGTAAGCGAAGTTGAAAGCAAAGATCAATGAATGAAAAAGGAAAGTCAAATTGTGTGAGAGAATGAGAAAACGAAATCGAATAATTCAAATAATCAAAAGAAATGAAAAAAGAAAAGAAACAAATGGATAAGCTCAATAATAATAACAGAAAAGAGAAATTGTTTAAAGTAGTAAAGAAAATGTAAAGGTACATCTATATGCAGATAAATGTTAGAAAATGTAGAAATAAATCAATTTTAGATTAAGCTGATATTAAGGGAGGACACCACTGTGGAGGATTGAAAAAATTCTTTTTTTTGCATTTATTTTCTGAAATTTTCATTCACAAATCGAATAAATGCCAAAGTTATAGCCGTTTACCTGGACGTAAGGAGCGCAGCCATCTAACGACAATTGCCACAAAAAAAATAAAACGCGCGGTCCGTCTTATGGGCCAAGAATCGACGAAGTTTGGTAAATATCAAAATTTTAATGTTTCATACATCGCTTGCTGTGATTTACAGAATGAACTTTGCTCAAAAATGCTCTTCATGGCCTTAAAGTTTCAAACACATTTTTCTCGCAACTACTTTCCTCAACCTGGTAGAATTCATAACACGAGCTACAATTGTCCGATTTAGAATTTAAAAAGAAAATGAAATTATTTGTAATCGCAGTGATGAACGTTGTATGTAGGACTTTTTTTAATTAGTATTTTTTTGAGCTTCCGGAATAGAATGTAAAGTAAAAGTCATCCCTCTAAGCTACAAAGATTGCCTGCACAGGGGCAATGAGATCTTCTCCAACTGCTGCGATTGAGTTGGCTCTCTCCCTGGCTCCGCTCGATATCATCGTGCATAAAGAGGCGATGAAATCGGCCCTGCGCCTTGTTCAAAACAATCTCTGGCGACCCAACCATCGGCCGATAGGGCACTCCAAGATCTGGTATAGATTGGTACATACCATCAGTTGCGTCCAAATGATCTCGGATTATGTAACGCCCCGTCTCAGCCTATGCAAAAGGTATGTTGTATCCATTCCCTCCAGAACAGAGTGGGATGAGGACTATCTCGGAAACATAGTGTCGGATGCCAGCTCTGCGTGGTTCACGGACGGATACCTTGCAGAGGGTCTAGCTGGAGTCGGAGTGTACGGGCCGAATGAAGATGTGTGCATCTCCCGCTCGCTAGGCAGATTCGTCTCCGTTTTCCAGGCGGAAGTTCTTGGTATCTTGATCTGTGCAGAAGAGATTCTGAAGAGGAGACTGTGTGGGAGAAATATCTTTATTTTCTCTGACAGTCAATCTGCTCTTAAAGCACTTGACTCGTACATAGTCTCGTCTAAGCTTCTCAGCGAGTGTCGTCACTCGCTCGACCTAATTGCGACTTCTAATCAAGTCTCAATAATCTGGGTCCCTGGCTACTGTAACATAGCAGGCAATGAGACTGCGGACAGGTTGGCGAAAGTAGGGGCCTGCTCTTCCTTTATAGGAGATGCGAGTTGGAGGAAGAGACAATTGCTCACCTTTTGTGTGCATGTCCTTTCTACAACAGTGCCAGAACCGTTTTATTCGGGAACCCTCATGTAGATCCTAATGATCTACATAAACTGACGCTGCCCACTATCTTGAGCTTTGTTAGAAGAACTGGTCGTCTAACGGCTCAATCTGGGCTCCGAGATTAACTCAGATGTCAGCTTCTCTTCTCGAGGTTTGTACAATGGACCTATAGTCTAAGTGCAGGGTTTTCATACCCGCCTCATGATAATCTACATCTACATCTACAAAAGTCATCCCAGAAAGAATTTTTGGTTTGAACACTCGCCATTTTGTGAAACCATTTTAAAAAAACGGCTACGACTAACGAAAACTGCAGACCAACCATTCTTGAGAAAGCTATCCGACCGCCATGTTGAGGTCGTCCAGCAAACATTGTTCTCAGCGTAATTTCAAACATGTTGGGGACATTCCGGAACGTCCCAATTTGTATACTCGATTTTTCTATGCCGTGTGATATCTAGTTCTTATGACATCTATGATATTGGTGTTATAAACATTTGGGAAGTTTTGTAAGGTTTAGGGAATTTTACACAATTGTCGCTTACGATAAATTGGCGGGAAGATTTTGGTATATTGCTGGCCACAAAACATAAATAATGAAAATACCTTTTTTGGATCCCTTACCACTTACCCCATTGAAGGGAATGTGGTTAGATAGGGCTCCTAAAATGTTTTCGGACCTTTTGATTTTAATATAAATGATACACATACATATTTTGAAAGTTATAGAGGTTAAAATTATAGATAATCATCGAAAAAGATTGCGATGTACTGTACCTCTTCATTGCTACACAGAACTTTCAGGATGGACGTGCAATGGTTCGTAAAAAAGCAAGTAGTAGCAAGTAGATACGTTTTATACGCTTTGTCCTAACAAATCTTATATGTGCCTTAAACAATTCCATTAAGTTATACAGGGTCTTTCGTATGATGCATGCAGAAATGAGACTGGTGATATACCTACCATAGATTTTACTTAGGCAAACAAAAAATTGTACAGCAAAGCGGGGGCCATCTCAACCGTTTTCGTGTAACAGGGTGATTAATTAATTCAGGATGCACATTTTTATTTTATTTTCATTTTTGAATAAAAAAAACAGGATTTATGTTTTTGTTCGATTATTTTTGAAAATGAAAAAAATGTTTGATAAAATACATTAATCATCAAAAAGATCTTTTGTTTGATATCCTCTTATTTTGGAATTTTTGTTTTCTCTACATTTAAATTCAAAACCACTATTGCATCACAGGTGATGCAAAGGCTTGTTAATTGCAACTTTTACTATGTTCATTGGTATACATATGTATT
The DNA here is from genome assembly GCA_947538895.1 of Neoitamus cyanurus. Classification (NCBI taxonomy): domain Eukaryota; kingdom Metazoa; phylum Arthropoda; class Insecta; order Diptera; family Asilidae; genus Neoitamus; species Neoitamus cyanurus. Next base: position 20,644,404 of record OX384546.1, read on the forward strand.
CGCGAAGGAGTCCTTCAGTGCGAAAATAATTTTTCAACTTCTTCTGAGCAGCTAGTAGTAGTACTGGAGTGAGCCCTATAACAAAATCTCGAAATATAAGCCAGCAGAGGCGGGTTTTTTGCGTCTGCGCACCTAGTGGGCCCACTAAGGGCCAATATCCGTGAAAATATTCGCGGAGGAGTCTTTCAGTGCGAGAATAATTTTTCAACTTCTTCTGGACAGCTCGGTACTGGAGTGAGCCCTATAACAAAATCTCGAAATATAAGCCAGCAGAGGCGGGTTTTTTGCGTCTGCGCACCTAGTGGGCCCACTAAGGGCCAATATCCGTGAAAATATTCGCGGAGGAGTCCTTCAGTGCGAAAATAATTTTTCAACTTCTTCTGGGCAGCTCGGTACTGGAGTGAGCCCTATAACAAAATCTCGAAATATAAGCCAGCAGAGGCGGGTTTTTTGCGTCTGCGCACCTAGTGGGCCCACTAAGGGCCAATATCCGTGAAAATATTCGCGGAGGAGTCCTTCAGTGCGAAAATAATTTTTCAACTTCTTCTGGGCAGCTCGGTACTGGAGTGAGCCCTATAACAAAATCTCGAAATATAAGCCAGCAGAGGCGGGTTTTTTGCGTCTGCGCACCTAGTGGGCCCACTAAGGGCCAATATCCGTGAAAATATTCGCGGAGGAGTCCTTCAGTGCGAAAATAATTTTTCAACTTCTTCTGGGCAGCTCGGTACTGGAGTGAGCCCTATAACAAAATCTCGAAATATAAGCCAGCAGAGGCGGGTTTTTTGCGTCTGCGCACCTAGTGGGCCCACTAAGGGCCAATATCCGTGAAAATATTCGCGGAGGAGTCCTTCAGTGCGAAAATAATTTTTCAACCTCTTCTGGGCAGCTCGGTACTGGAGTGAGCCCTATAACAAAATCTCGAAATATAAGCCAGCAGAGGCGGGTTTTTTGCGTTTGCGCACCTAGTGGGTCCACTAAGGGCCGATATCCGTGAAAATATTCGCGAAGGAGTCCTTCTAACACATATTGGCCACTGTGGGAGGTTTTTCGCAACGTTCACTGGCGATGCAATGAAACGGAACGTGTTAAAATTTATTTTGTTCCACCCTGTACCAACGTGTTTGTTTTTATTGGAACCTTTGTGTCCCCGTTTGGGTGGATGTTCCAAGACTACAAATTATGGATTTCTAATATCGTTCTCTTACATACCTTCTTTTAATTAATTAGTTTTAAAACTCTTTTCCTTGTGTGATCTTCTTTCATGCGATCTGAAAAGTAGAAATCATTTCGGTGACGATAAAGGTCCCGACCCTCTCCGCAAACTTAATTCGTTGAGTCGCAAATGGACGTAATCCGAAATCTGCATGGAAAAGAGAGAACAGCGCTGTATGCAGAATAAGCTATTCGCACATATAAGATTAAATTGAGTGGGATATTTCTTATAAGAATTTGTGGATGCAATCTAGCTGAGACGAAAGTAGGCAATCCCAATATTGGTTATTGCTATTGTAAGTACTACATGCCTGTTTTCACCAAAGTTGGTTCAACAAAGAAACAATAATTTAAGTGTATGACCTTTTAGCACCTATTTTTGTGGACGCAGTTAAAAACCAATATCATAAAACCCGCGTTAATGGTGTCGGATGTAGTTTAGCAAAAATTAAGAGATTTCCCTTTTGAATCGTAAGGATCATTTATAATTTAACACTCATTGGTGGCATTCTTGCAAGTCCATATAAAAAAAGTTTAACGGAAAGCGCTTGATATCACTTTATTCGCTAGAGAAACCAACAAAACATCCACACATTCGTCTATTAAAAGTCGTTAAATTCACTGGGATTTCTTGGGATCCCAGCCCTCAACTTTTGGGGGAGTAGTCGTGAAAGGCATGTATTGCTCTGTAAGTACAAATCACTTAGATACAAGCGTTAGGAAAGTAAGAAAACCCAATTACCCTTAGTTCCAGATAAGTTCTCACTATGATCAGCCATCCACTTGTACTTGGGCCTCATACCATCCCTGTTTGGTGGAAGGTCAGTCTAGCACCGGAAGGAAGATGATTTTAAATTATAAAAGATTTTACCGGAACGAAATGCATCGCTACCTTGTAGTGCATCCACCCGAACCACTCGGCCGGGATCTGCGAACCATCGTAGTCCATGTTTACATGCGGGGCGAATTCAACCCATCGATTGCGGCTGTAAAAGTAGTAGGGGTTCTCGTAGTACTTGTTACCATACTTGTCGGTGCCCACTAGCCTGCCGATTTTCAGGTCATCAAATCTGAAAGGGAGTTCATCAAATTAAAACCATTTTTGGGGAAACGTTACCGCCAGTTATATAAGTCACCTGTAAAGCTTCATGTACGTGTTTTTGATTCCGCCACTCTCCCTGATTATTTGGAAAATTTTTGCTAGTCTATCAAGACCAAGAAATTTTGCCATTTTTGCGGCAATTTCAGACTATTTTGAAGAAAAGTGGGAGATAATCCACGAAATGTCTGAAATGGATAGTTGAATGACAGTGACATCCGACAACATCAGATGTTTTCTGCTTGTTCTTCTTCAAAGCTAAATATAAAATTCTTGTTGAAATATAGGACAATTAAAATATTATTTCAATATTTGGTTTACTCGTAGTTCGTACGTTTGAAATTCGTTTCGTTTTGTTTTCTACAATGTACCAAGAAATATTATACATTTGTTTTTTAAAACCAAAAATAAATCGAAACAACCACTGAACTGCTGAAACAGCTATTTGCAGTTATTTAAGAAGAAGAAACTAAACAAATCACTTTGACACTTTTCTATTCTTGAATTCACTGCCGAGCAAGGGTCGAGACGGGAATGTTTGTAAACTCCTGAACCAGCAAAACATGGAAAAACAGCAGGGTAACAGAAGGACGTCGACCAGTGATTCAGGCGACTCAGCCGAATCCGCTTCAAGTGTAATCAGAGCGGGTGAGTGCTCATTTTGGCCACTGATTGCCATCGGCAAATGATTCATGCCCCTGTGTATTTTTCCAGATCCTGCAGAGCCTGAATATGTTCTCCCAACAAAATCCGTTAAAAACATGGGAGACATGGGTACGTGGTTGAGGTCCGAGGCTTACTACGATTTGATTGGTTTTATCAACGGGATCAGTTTGGCCATCCAGGGGAAAAGACTGTCGGCAAAATGCTCTGTTTCGCCAACTCTGAAAAACCTCCTGGAGATGTTCAATGAGCTGAACAAGTACATCGACGAAAACCCCCCAATCGATCAACCGCAACGATTCGGCAATAAAGCTTACCGAAGTTGGTTTCAAAAAATGCAACAGGTGAGTCACGGGGTGCTGTTTCTCTTCGCCAGCAATAACAAATTTAACCTTGCAGAACATCCGAAAACTACTACTGGAGGCCCTCCCATGTAAATACGGCAGCGCTATTCAGGAGATCGGGGTGTACTTGGAGGAATCATTTGGCAACGAAACTCGGATTGACTACGGCACCGGGCACGAGCTATCTTTCATTATGTTCCTCTGCTGCTTATTCAAGATTGAAGCCCTGCCCGAAAGCGACAATGTAGCCTGTGCCCTAAAGTTGTTTAACACTTACCTGGTTCTAGTAAGGAGATTACAGCTCACCTACAGAATGGAGCCCGCCGGAAGTCACGGTGTTTGGAGTCTTGATGACTACCAATTTGTTCCATTCATTTGGGGGAGTGCACAATTAGCAGGTACCATTTAAATTGCTTTAGAAGTGTTAGATTCAGTTGACTATGTTTTACAGTAAATGCGCCCTTTGACCCACCAAAGTTCCCAGAACCCGAAACCATTGAGACTTTCAAGAGTGAGTTCATGTTCATGGGGTGTATCGACTACATCTGCCAGGTAAGTCTCCGCATACAGTTATTGGCGCACTAAGCACATAACCCGCACATTTAACAGGTAAAAACTGGCCACTTTGCAGAGCACTCGAATCAGCTGTGGAGCATAAGCGCGGTCCCGTCGTGGGCCAAGATCAATTCTGGTCTAGTCAAGATGTTTCAAAAGGAGGTAATTTGGTAATCAAATTAAAAAACCTATTTAAACTAAATTATTCCGAAAAGATGCTCAGCAAGTTTCCTGTGGTTCAGCACATCCGTTTTGGGACCCTGATGCCTTTCAAGGCCATTAAGCCTGGGCGAGTGTTATCTGTTGCAAGGTTGGGAATGATTCCAACAGGCGGCGGTAGCGCAAGCATGCCGCCGCCTTCAGCTGCAATGGCATCCGGAGAACCTATGAGCCATAAACACTGAGCTGAGCCCAAATTTTATTGTTTTTAGTTTTTATTTGATTCGTTTAATAAAGGAGGATTTACTCAAATTTTTATTTTTATTGCAGAGTATGCAACAGTCCTAAGCTAAGCTCGCAGGTTCCCACCTCATTGAAATAAAGAAAGAAAAAGTTCTCCACAATTCAACTATCTTTGTAGTTCGATTGGAAAAATGCCTAAGGAAATGTTGAAATTCCTAGTTGCTGTAAAAAGGCTTCTAGCACCTATTTTTCGGACCGGATGGTGATTGGAGCCAAATACTCGCACGTTCCTGACGGTTTTTTCCTATTTTGTTTTTAATTTTATCAGTTTGGCTGCAACAATGCCTAATGAAAGAAAAATTGCAATTCTCATATCATATGCTGCAAAAGGCTTGCAGCGCTAAAAAACAAACATAAAAAAAATTATCACTCGACTCTATTTAAAAAAGTCTCCTATGACCTCACAGCAAACTTGAATTTTAAAATTAGAATTTATTTAGGGTACCATTAAAGTGTTTCGCTTATGTAAAAATCACAATCACACAAATATTCGTAAAATATTTTTTTGTCGTTTTTTGTTTTGGGCTTTGATTTATACTTTTATCATTTGGTTAGCCTTTTGCGCTCTCTTTTGTGTTCTTAACTCAGTAATTTGCTTCAAACACGAGGCAGAGTCTTTATCGGCTTCATTATTTCGGAAACTTTTTGATAACCTGCTTGCAGTTGAGCACCAGAACTCTGCATTTTCGAGCATACCTTTAAGCACGAAGATTTCACCAATTTTGACGACATAGAGTGGCAAATCGGGATTTTGATTATCTTTATTATTGCACAGATCAAGGGCTTTGTAGAGATAATCCAGAGCACGGTCATAGTCCTGAAGGTAAATTTTTTTTATATATTCCATCAACAAATGATATATATGAAATAGCACTACCTTTAAAACTGTAGCAATTTCTGCATTGTGATAGAGGACGACCATTATTTGGGATGGTGCGATGAGAGGACAGTTTTGCATCTTTTTCAGAGTCTGGACCATATATGTGTTCGCCTTTTTGAAATCCCCGTTTTCAGTCAGCAATTTTGCATACCAGAACAGCGAGTTGACGTAAATTAAAACCGTATTCTCATCAGGCTTTTCCGTTTTGGTCAGTTTATTTTCCTGTACACTTATGCAGTCCCTGTACCCAAGTTCAGCCATTTCTCGGTTACCAATACTCTGATACAAGCGTGCAAGCTTCAGTTTGAACCTAACCACGCTGTTGTGATCCTCCGGGTAGCCGAGTTGTAGAAGTTTATCTATGAAATTGGCCAGCATATCCTCAGCTTCGGTGGTTCCACCCTCTTGTAGGGCAATCGCCACCAGCAAGTCGTAGACGGATGAAATATTGCCAAAGACGTTCGTGCTTTCGGCCACTTTAATAGCGTCCAGCAATATTTTCTTGGCAGCACCCATATCGCCTTTAATGAGTTGTTCTTCTGACCTCACAACCATATCAGTGATTTCCTTCTCCACTTCGTAGGTACTTCTGTATGACTTCCGTTCTTGTTTAAAGAATATTGGAACCACTACTAAATTGTTGAGGATCATAAAGAGTCTCAGGTTCTGGTTGATTGTCGTTTTGTTCCATCTTTGACGGCACGGGTTTTCTTTCGAGAAAATGCTTTGAATATCTCGAACGAATTTTGCTTGTAAAATTTTTGAGGTTCGTCGCAATGAGGGTAAAAAGGAACTAAAAAATTTAGACATAGCAAAGAGTTACATTTTTTTTTTATTTTTTTATTGTAAGTTTTTATTGTTGTGTGATTGATATCTCAATGCTATGTTTAGGCGAAAATGTTATTGCCAGTAAAAGAGAGATACTGATGCAAAAAAACTAAATACAAGTTTGACAAGAGTATTTCATTTCGAAGGTCCCTTGTTAAGTATAATTCTATTTACGACACAGTTGAAGAGTACATACATAGTTTGGCTGATAGCTTTATGTGTGGACCTGACGGTGTTCCTTTTTCTCTATTAAAGAATTGTTCTACTCCTCGCATGTCTCTGCTTTATGGTGTTTTCTCCAAAATTTGGAAAGCAGCTGCTATAGTTTTCTTCACAAAATCTCTTTAAAAAGAAAATAAAAGAAAAACCAACTTCAAAAATAAAAATCAATAAAAATTGGAGTCGGTGCCAAGCCGTACGATAGGCGTTTGCATAATGCTAAGTTGACTAGCGGGTTCGCGATGCGTGGGACGAACGTGTTAGAGTGAGCAACCGGAATGTGAGCACACACGTGAAGGCAGACATCGTTTGTCATACAGGCTTGGCACCGTCTCCAGAAAAAATGATTTTAAACTTTTTAGTGCTTCACTTTGTATGTATGCAGTAGCAGACCTGTCCAGCCTTTCTCTCGACTTTTTCATACTTGTAAATTAAAACTGTTGAATGAATGAAACTGTTTCATGCGCGAATACAGTTTTTTTTATTTTACTCCGCAGGATCCAAATACATTTACGGGATCAAATTCTGATGTCCAATTTAAAATCAGAGACCCCAAAAACCCCTTTACATGAAAATCCGTTAAAGTTGAGAATTTTCGGCCGCCACATTGGATCTGCCATTGTCAATTTCTAAATTTGGATAGTAGATTCGATATCAGCAGTCCCGAAAATATTATCCGCTTTTATATCAATCCTTTGAAGTTGAGAATTTTCTTTTTTCTTCTTGTTCGTCAGATCTTGACCACATTTGTATGGAACGACTCTGAAGGCATATTTTCTTGAATAAAAAAAACATTATGCAAACTAGATAATAAGTACCGGAGATATATCCAATTACAGGCCAGTCGAAATCGTTTAGTGTTTTTAAATTATTGTATTTTTGCATTGGAAGCTGGCAAACATGTTGGCTACATCTTTACTAAATTTCAGTAAAGCATTTAACCGCATAACTCTACGTATTTATTAATTGGTTGCGATCAGAAGTAACATTTTGCAGATCATTATCCTATGATTTTCTTAATACTTTTGATGTGCCTCAAGGCAACCATCTCGGTCCGATTTTGATTAATATTTACGTAACAACCTTTCAATGTTCCTAAATTATTCAAAAATGCTATGTTATGCTGACGATACCAAAACATTTTATTTTGTTTCGACTGACTTGGATTGTGAATATTTAAAATTGGACCTAGACTTGTTAGACTAGATCCGATCGTGTGTGTAACTGCAGTATAACGGTGTCACATCGCACGATTTCGATGGCCAATTGAAGCAACTAAATCTTCATATTAAATGGCCATTGAACTTTTCAAGCAATCGGTGTTTGTAGTATGGTTCACCTTCAGCATAGGCTAATATCTAAATTTAAAAAAAGACCTGTAGAAAGGTTAGAACTTAAATCAAATCACTTTACAAAATATGTGCGAAAAAAGTGTTTCTGGTTTAGAGATGTGCAAATCACTTTGAAAAACTTTCCTAGAAATGATGTTTGCGTAAATCCCAATAAGCCAGAAAGTATTTGAACAAATGAAAATAAAATGAAACATCAGTTGACATTAGATTGGAATAAATATTGAACATGTACCAGAGAGTTAAAATTTGTAGTTATTTTCTGAACCCCCGATACAAAAAGGTTTTCATTGAATTTACACTGCCGAGTAATTTGCTAAAGCATTTATTATTTCCTTTGCAGTTAAGGCAATTTCATCTGAGCAAAGCCTTTTCGCTACCTAGCGCACAAACGGGGATACCTGAAGATAATGGAAATCAATCTTTGGAACCCCTTGCGAATCAGTTTGAAAATAAAGTGTGCAATCTTCTTAAATATTGTCCGATCGACATAGACATAAGCAAATTGGACGAAGAGCCCCCTGATGTGATCGATGCCGGAGTGGCGGAAGAAGAGATTCCACAGCCTAAACGAAAGGGAGTTTACATGTCTAAGGGCATCAAAGTTCATATACCAGAAAAAAGTATGCCCCTAGGAACATGTAGACATCGAATAGATCTGCTGCCACCCACAATGCCGGATGATATACGGGTCATTCAATTTCGAAACTCGTAAAAAGTATTTTGTTATAAATTGGTTGTATTATTTATTTATAATTTCTGTTTAATATGAAATTAAATTTCTTTATAATATGAAACGCATGCGTAAAAATTCAGCAAGTATCTTTTTATAACGGGAGAAATTATAGATTCTCAGGGTAAGACTACTCGGCCCACGGAATTTTTGATACATATATGTAATAATAAAGATGGTTTTGAAAACTACCAAGTCCCTAAAGGCCGGCCGGTTTACACGAAGCCAGTTGGCGGACAAGACAAATGAGCAAGTAACTCGGTGTTACGTGGTTACAACGAAGCAAGTGGAAGCTTACACGTGACAAGTCTGCAAAATAGAACTCCTGCCAATTAACTTGCTTGTCTATAAAAACCATGGGCTTAAGTTGTCGAGCGCTGCTTTTTGGAATTGTCCTTAAACTTTGTGGAAATGTCTTTGGGAATACTTTCCCAAAAATTAGCTTGTTTTAACACCAAATATTGAAAAAAATCAAAGTCAATCTCGTCTCGTTTTCGAGATATAAAATAATTCAGAGTGGCTATTCGCATCGTCCTTGCTTTATACAATCGAAATTTGCGCTCGTATACATGGTAAATAATTTTTAAAATAATTTGTACATCGGCACAAAATAGTTGGTAAGAAAAATTTGCCTTTCTTAAAAAATATCTTCTGACAGAATATTTTCCTCTCACAAAATTTTCAATTTAAAACAAGCTAAAACAAGCTAATTTTTGGGAAAGTATTGTTTTCCGACAACAATACTTTCCTAATTCACTCGTTCCGACCATAAATGGAACATTTCCATAAAGTTTTAGGAGAATTCCAAAAAGCAGCGCTCGACAACTTGTTCCAAACCATGCAAGTGGGTGCTCACTTGCCTTGCCCACCAACTGACTTCATGTAAACCGGCCTCATCATTCACGGATCACATTTGGCAGATCACTAATAACGTGTCTAAATAGAAGTGGGCCCAATATTGAGCCCTGAGATACTCCACGAACTACAGGTAAATGGCTTATGGCAATAGTCGTTGCGACATGATACAACTAGCCAAGACACATTCTCAAACCTAAAATACTTGGTAAGAAAGTTTCTTGGCTAGTCGTGTTGTGTCGATACGACTTCCAGCATAAGGCCTTATCTCATTTTTTATTTGCCCTCGCTGATATCGATCTGACAAGAAATTACTGATCACACTGAAAAAACATAATAGGAGGATTCGACTCAAATATAAGCGATTTCGGGACAATAGTTTTTGGAAAAATCACCGCTTGTAACATATTTGTGTTACAATAGGTGCTGCAAGTTGCATAGATAACTGTGAAGCGGAAGGACTAATTAAAAGCTGTGATTAGAATTCCACTGTTTATTTAAATATTACCCAGATAATTTCAATAAGTTTATTTCTACAAATAGAGGAAGCTTCATTCATTAGAACATACGTCTTATGTATAAATATAGCATATGCAAATGTGTATATAAATAACCTCATCTGACTTCTTTGTTTTATAAATAAATGCTTTGCTTACTTTAGAAACGTTTAGGTACGTATGGACATAGAAAATTCATCCCAAAAAATAGATAATCTTACATCATACACTTTGTACCTGGTCCGAATGTGACGACAACCTGTGCGATATCTACAATGTCCGTAAATATCTGATAAGGTTGGCAAAATACGATTCACTCTCTTTTCTTTGTCGACAGGACAAAACGTAGCTACGTAGACAATGGCTGTTGTGATTCCTTCAGACCCGGTTCGAGATGTGTCCTCCTGGCTTCTGATGGTTTCATGGACGCTTCACATCGGACAGAGGAATCCATTGGGCTGTGGCTGTTTTCGAACGAAAAATCTCATCAAAGAATGCCTTCTCCTCGGGTCGCACTTCCGATGAATTTCCAATAACTGCGCGTCCCAGAGCTTCATTGGAACCTGCAGTAGAGCAGGATAACTTTAAAATGTATTTTACATTTGTAGAGGAAAGTTTCTCTTGGGGGAATTGTATGCACCCAAGGACGTCTCTTCATACACCAACTTACCTAGGAGACTGTCGTGCAAGACAACAAATTCAATTATGCTACTTCTTAGAGTATCTTTGGAAATATCAAAAGTCAGTGCCTCATTGAACACAGGACTAACAGTGTTTCTAATGACGGTTGTTTTGCGCTTCTTAATTTTCTTGCCAGCATTAATCAAGGACACTTTCACGTAGGGATCGGATGAGTTTCTAGAATCGTCGACAACTTTTAAATTACGCGCCTTAATCACAACCACTGTTAGCCGCTCAGCAGAAGGGAGAAAAGATAGTGAAACCATAAGATCCCCCAAATCAATTTTAGCATCCTAAATACAATTTGAATTTTACATTTTGCAAACACAATGAATATCTGGAAATTTACTTGCTCTGCACATCCTCCAAGAGGCTTCCAAATGTCCACCTTTTCTGAGAGATCCAAATTGCCAAGGGAAATTTGAGTTCCTCCAATGCAAACATGCCTGGAATATGCGTCGAAGTCGTACATGAGAATTTCAATTGTTCGCTTGCCTATTATGGCTGGGTGCTCCTCGAAAACGAAATCCTCGTCGAACACTAGTTAGGAAGATACTTAAAACCTGTACGGACACTTACACCTGATGTTTTACCTGGATTGAGGGTCTTCTTGTGGATTCGAGTTTGCCATACATTTTTCTTGTCTGGGAGGAGCCTGATTTTGGCATATGGATCTGCTGTCCCGCTGAAATCTCTTGGCTGTAAGTCTTGTGCCTGAGGGGAAGTAAATGGAAGAAAATTTAATGTGGCGTTTTATGGGTACATTGCTCTGCACATTTGTATAAATTAAGGTACATCGATTATTTTGATTATAAGCATATACGAGTGTCTTCATGAGCGGAAAATAAAGCATCTGCATCTTGAAATACTGAATACGAATCTTAAATGTTTTTTTGCTATTGCGATCATTTTAGCATTATGTGTTCGCATGTATTAGTAGATTTTTAGTAAGCGGTTCAGACGTTTCTTTTTCCTCTCCTACGATACCCAACTAACATTTAAACTATTAATATAAATAGTCTAGGCAAATTAAACATTCAACATAGAAAAAAGTAGGCGTAGGGTCAAAATTGAAACCCAGCTTGGTATTAGTGTTTTAAATGTTATGTGAAAGGCTCCACTCGATCCTAGTGCCGCGCGATGAATTACACGGGGTAATGGTCAGGGAATACGGTTTTTCGCAAATATCTCGAGAACGGTGAACTTTTCGACAGTTAAATCTTAATGGTAATTTGTAGCTGAGTTAATTCTCCACAAAAAAGATCAATTAGTATTTTTTTGTAAGAGTGACAATGCGTGTGAGAAAACACTCTGAAGGATTGTGAGTGTTGCTCATTCACTGCATGTATAGGGTTTCCCAATAAGAACGCCCGAACTTTAAATTTGAATCAAACACACAATTTTCGAGCAAAAATGGTTCTGATTGCTTTATTTGAAAGATAATTTTATGCGATCTATGATTTGAATAAAATATCGGCCAAATGGCCACCGCGGCTTCTCTTGCACACGTTAATCTGCTCACGCCAAATTTCGATGACTCTGTGCAACATTTCGGCCGGTATCTCAGCTATGGCTTGACGAATATTGGTTTCCAATGCCTTTAGAGTTGTAGGATGGTTGCTGTAAACTTTCGACTTAATGTGGCCCCAAAGGAAATAATCCAAAGACGTCATCACACGATCTAGGCGTCCAAGCGATGGGACCATTTCTAGAAATTAACGACTAACCGAACTTACCGCGGAATAAGTCAAGTGTGAGGCGGTGCACCGTCTTGTTGGAAATAAAGGTCGTCTGCATTAATTTCATCAAATTCCGGGAAAAAAAATCGGTCAACATCGTGTTGTAGCTGTTGCTATTAATGGTAACGGCATCTCCTGCCCGATTTCGAAAAAAATAAGGTCCGATGATTCCGCCATGTGGATGCAATGATGATTCACGAACCACTCGTGGATTTGACTCACTCCAAAAGCGGCAATTTTGCTTGTTTACGAATCCATTGAGCCAGAAATGAGCCTCACCTGAGAAGATAATTTTGCGATGAAAAGCGCCGTCGGCTTCCAACATTTCCAGTGACCAATCAGTGAACTGACGACGAATGTGATGGTCGATTAGTTCTTGTGCCAACACCATCTTAAAAGGATGCAGACCCAAGTCCAATCCCAAAATTCACCAGGTTGTCATCCTGGAGAACCCCAACTCTTGAGAACGGCGCGGAATACACGCATTTGGGTTTTCACGAACAATGGCTTGAACGGCGGCAATATTTTGTTCACTTCGAGCATTTCTTTGTCTTACAGGCACCTTTGTATCGTGAACAGTGAATTCACTTTTAAACTTTGTTATTATGCGTCTTATAGCGCGCTCAGAAGGAGTATTATGACGATGGTTTTTGGACGAATCGTTCTTACAGTATCGATAAGAGAATCCGAATTTGCGTAATAATTTTGGACAATTTCCAAGTGTTGTATCAAAGTGAAACGTCTCATGGTGAAATCGCAAACGTTACTGAATATAACTGCATAGACCTGTCAAAAAACCATTAACAAACCATCAAAACTAGGTCATCCCTATTGGGAAACCCAGTACTTTCTCCCGTACACCTTAGGGGATGAGTACCAAATGCGTTTTTGTTAACTACGTGGTATCCTCGGTAGGTCTAATCCATGGTTATTAATATTGCTATCTAGCTTGATAGCCCTAAAGAATTTTAATATTGTCGCTGTCGGGTGGGGATATTTGGATTTGGACACGTTTATTAAAGACGTTAGTTGAGTCAAGTGTTGAAAGGGGTGATGGAAAAAGTGATTGTTTAAAAGAAAAAAATTTGTGACAGTTCAATTCGAGTACCGTAAAGACTATGTTAGCAAAAGTAACATTGCTGCGGTCAAGAGACAGTGAGTAGTGCAACATTCGCGATTATTCAGAGGGCGTTATCTCACGAGTGATCACTCTTACGAAAAAATAATTCTTGACCTATAAGAGAATTAACTCAGCTACAAATTACTATTTAACCTAAATTGCCGAAAAGTCGTATTTTGTAACCTTTGACCCCGCATAATTCATCGCCTGGCTCTCGGATCGAGTGGAAACTTTCACACAACAAAACACTAAGACCAAGCTGCCTCTCAATTTCAAGCCTGTATATAATTTTTGGACTATGAAAAGGGTTCATGTGCCCAATTAAACTACAGTGTAACCATAAATAACCAACTGCCACACATAATCGAGTTTCAAGTAATCTAAGTCCATATAGGATTTAAGAAATAGGAAACAGTGTCGGAAGATTTTCTTTACCTCAATTAACCTTATTGTGAGTATTCCTGCAATTGGATCGTACAATATACAGATGTGTAGTGTACCTCTCATGTCTTCACTAGTCTGGTGACCTTCGGTGGGTGTATCCTAAGACAAATAAAATAAAATAGTTCAATTTACTAATAACGAAACATACTAACATACTTGTACATCATATTCTAGATGCTAAAGATAAGCTTTTAAATAATTATATAGTGAAGCCAAACAAATCTAAACAGTATTTGAGCATTAGAAGAAAAAAAAATGTAAACAAGGAATAATAGAGGATTGGATTTTGCGATCTTTTCGGTTTCTAGATCAAATTCCAAAGTTAGGGAACATACTTGCAGTCTATATAAGCTTTTCGGTTACCTGCAACGTCGTTATTATTTTTATGTTTAAAAGTTTTTAAATGACACCAATGCAGTACTTTCGTCCCTGAATTTGTAATCTGTACTCATTCAAATACAAAAAGCTTATTGATCCGTGTAATTACTGGAAATTGGATAATTGGACAAAGAAAAATAGAATGGATTAGAATCGACTGAAATATCTAAAATGAAGAAAATTCGAAAACGCTTCGAAAAAGAATAAAAGCGAATTGATTAATATGGTAGACAACAACTCACACTTTGGTACAGTGACATGTCAATTTTTGTAAAGTCCAATTTCGCATGCATTGAAGAAACCTTCGGCCGTACTGGATTCATCGCTAAAACCATGTGCTTTTCAGATCGAGCAATTGGAATTGTGCTTGAACCAGTTGATAAGGTGACCGATCTGTTGCTACCCGTTGGTGATGTTGGCGTTACTGGAGGTGATTCATCTAAAAATAATGGTTAGTATATGTATGTCAATAATACGTAATTATGGTATAAGTTTTTCAAGAACAGGGAAAACGTTGCAATATATTACTAATAAATCGAAAGTTGAGATATAATACCCTGAGATAGGTGGATAGGTACTTAAGAGAGTTCGCAATTATCATAGTTTGAGGAGCATGCTGTTTGAAGTAATTGAGTAACCCAGATAGTGATCAGTAGATGCAGGTTTGAATTTTATCCTTTTTGACCTTTGCGGAGAGAACTAAAGCAGACGGAACCATCGCATAGGATCGTATATGAAC